>OZ010789.1:84633083-86111416 GCA_963932465.1 Maratus speciosus
ATATATATATATATATATTATCACGCAAATAAAAAAATAATTTAACATTGCACATAAACAAGAGAGTATTTTGTCAATCTCTGGAACACAATTATTATTTAAAAAACGCTTTACATTTCTTATTTAATAAACAATTCAAATCATTCCAAAAAAATTTTACGGGTAAAAATACTGATAATAATTGAAGGAGGGTAGTTCTTTTCATCTTGAGTTTTTACTGGAGGAATTTGCGAAGAAGATATTTATATTAACGATCGACTGTAAATTTTAGTATGCTATGACATAAGAATTCTTGTTTTTTAATTTACGAAGAATACTACATGTCTGGGTTTTTTTTCGGAAGCAGGACGTTTCGGTCCCGAGACATTTCGGTCCCAAGTCATTTCGGTCCCAAGTCATTTCGGTCTTTGGCCATTTCGGTCCCGAGTCATTCGGTCCCTAGCCATTTCGGTCCCTTGCCATTTCGGTCCCTTCTCCAGCAAGCTGAAATTTTGTGCTCTTGAAATAGGTGACATAATTTTATAGGGGACATTGTAGAGTTTTTTAAATAAAGGCCTTAAAATTTTAGTAACAGCTCACACAAATTTTGTATGGTAATCATTCTAAAAAGCAGGTTGGTGGGGGATTGACATTTTCTATAGTTTTGTGCATCATAAGTGTAAGGTCCTGATAAAATAAAACATTTATAACTCGATCTATAATTATCGCAAAACACTCATATTTTGTATGGTAAACGTAATCTTTATAAAAGGAGGGATATTATTGGATTTTTTAACTGAATCCCCAAAATTTTAGTTTAACCTAAATATAAGGACTGGAAAACGCAAACACTTATAACACAGATCAAACTTGTCGCAGCCCACACAAATTTCGTATGATAATCGTAATCGTTTTAAAAAACCGGAGGGGTGTGCCCTGTTGACTTTTTCTATATTTTAGTGTATCATAAGTATAAGGTCCTGATAAATTAAAACATTTATAACTCTCGCTATAATTATCGCAAAACACTCTTATTTTGAATGGTAAACGTAATCTATATAAAAGAAGGGATATTATCGGATTTTTTAACTGAACCCCCTAAATTTTAGTATGATCCAAATATAAGTACTCGAAAACGCAAACACTTATAACACAGATCAAACTTGTCGCAGCTCACACAAATTTTGTGTTATAATCGTAACCGTTTTAAAAAACCAGGGGGGGGGGGAGCCCTATTGACTTTTTCTATATTTTAGTGTATCATAATTATAAGGTCCTGATAAATTAAAACAATTATAACTCTCTCAATAATTATCGCAAAACACTCATATTTTGTATGGTAAACGTAATCTTTATAAAAGGAGGGATATTATCGGATTTTTTAACTGAACCCCATAAATTTTAGTATAACCCAAATATATTGACGAAAACGCAAACACTTATAACACAGATCAAACTTGTCGCAGCCCACACAAATTCCCCGTGATAATAGTAATCGTTTTGAAAAACCGGAAGGGGAGGGCTCTGTTGACTTTTTCTATACTTTAGTGTATCATAAATATAAGGTACCGAAAATTTAAAGCATTTATAACTCTCTCTATAATTATCGCAAAACACTCATATTTTTTTTTACGGTAAACGTAATCTTTATTCCATGTTTACTCGCAAAATAGTCGCATACCCGTTTTGAAGCAAAAAAAAAAATCGTTAAAATATTTGCTTCGCATAAAAGTCGCAGTCGCGTTTTTCAGATTTTTGCGGGATCAGAACGCCAAAAAGGACTAAACTGATCTTTTATTTTTTTTAATTAAAGGTGATATAATTTATTGGAGTTTGGACCATTTTCAACATTTTTATATAAAAAAAAAATATTTTTAGAAGCACGCCATTAAAAGGACTCACATCGATTCTGCAACCGTTAGACGTATCGGTTTGGTTTAACAAACTACACTGCTCAAAAAAATTAGGGGAGCAAGCAAAAAAGTAAAGAGAACAGTGCAAGACAGCCATGTATGGGCATAAAATAGATAATGCACGTGTATCAATGTGCAATACAGATTAAAAGACGCAAAAAATGTAAGGGAGCTTTTATTCTTTGAAAAGATGAAAAGAACATGAAAAGATGGTTTAGGGCAACAATTTGGTTTCATGTAAATGATAAACAAAGTATTGTTTAGAAATGATGCAAGATTTTTAGTATGGCGTGTGGTCTCTTCGAACAGCTTAGACTATTGCACACCTGTTTTCCATGGATGCGATGAGGTTATTGATAAGATTTGGGGAATACTGTTCCACTGCTCAAGAATTGCAATCTCCAAGTCCCGGAGAATAAAAGGAGGCCTCGGTCTCGCAGCAATGCTTTGTCTGAGTATGTCCCAAACATGCTCGATCGGATTTAGGTCAGGAGAGCATGCTGGTCATTCCATACGCTGCATTGCTTTAGCTTAAAGCATGTTTTCCACAAGACGAACTGTATGAAGTCTGGGATTATCATGCATAGAAAAAAAGAAATCACTAATTGATGCAACATAAAATATGACATGAGCTCTCAGTATTTCGTCTGTATAACTTCGAACCGTCAAAGTGCCATTCCGAATGATATGCAGGCCTGTACGTCCAACTATGCTGATTCCAGCCAATAGCAGCAACCCACCTCGTATGAAATGTGATAAATGTGATATTTCACGAACGAATGTGGGATTATTTTGAGTGCCTCTTTTTCTCCATACTAAAACACATCAGATGTCACATCCAGACTAATTCGGGATTCGTCTGTAAACAGAATTTGACTCCCACAACGTTGCCTCCAAACTGGATGTTCAGTTCACCATCTTCTTTGGGCCGCACAGTAGCTTGATGTCAATGGAATACAGACCATTGGCTTACGTGCATAGAGACCACCCTGATGAAGCCTATTTCGGACTGTTTGTCCGGACACCCTTCGTCCTGTGGCCAAGAACAACTGTGTTTGCAGCTGAGTAGCATTACCCGTTCCGTCTCGACGAGCTAGTAACAAGATATATCGGTCATCAGTTTCTGTGTTAGAACATTTTTGACCTTGCATTTGTCGATATTTACCATTCCATGTGTCTTGGAATCGATTTCAGGGACTTGCATTGACAGTTTTTTCAACTCCAACAGAGTCCGCCTCACTTCGTTGTGTTTTCCCAAATTCAACTGTCCCGATAACACGCCAAGTCATGGATTGCGGTAAATCATTTTGTTGTGACATTTTCAAGCCACATTTTCTCAAAACACAAGATGAGCAATTGAATTTTACAACTGAGACAGTGAAGCAGACGTTTCTGCAAAATCCCGATTTCTGCACTTATCTCCTTTTTCTAGTTTTTAACGTCATAAACTTTAATTTATATGTGAAGTTTTCTTTATCTGTTTTCTACAACACTTTAAATTATGGATGTTTTATTTTACGTTACTTATATGTGTAAATATTTGCGTAATTTCGTTAAAACCATGTGCTCCCCTAATTGTTTTGATCAGTGTAATTAAAGACAATATAAGACGAGTATATGGGAATCGGACGGTCAATTGGAACAAAGAAAAACTGCTAGGGAAAAAGTAAGGCGTCCATCCCTGGAACTAATGTGTAGTTGGATATTACAAAGCTGGATTACAAGCGATTTAATTTCAAAAAGTTTTAAGAAGACAGGTATCTCCAACGCTTTGGACGGAAGCGAAGATGACTTTTTATGGAATGACGGAGATTCTTCAGACACCGATTCACATTGCAACTGTGATACTGGTACCTTCAATGAAAGCGATTTATTATGAAAAATTTCTGTCGAATTTTTCACAAAGATTATGTGTAAATTTTATGTTTATAAAAATGTTATCATACAAAGAAAAATGGTATTTAATAAACAGCGCATAATCTGGAACTATTTTCTAAGTTACTAATTTTATTATAATGTGCTTTCTTTCATACCAGTAACGTTTTGCATTAGAGTATGCAATATTGGGTAGTAAATTTCCTGCATAATAGTCGCACCTAGACTTTCAGAATGAAAAATTGCCAAAAAATGCGCGACTATTATGCGAGTAAACACGGTAAAAAGAGAGACATTATCGATTTTTTTAACTGAACCCTCGAAATTTTAGTATAATCCAAATATAAGGGCCTGAAAACCGCAAACACTTATAGCTCGGATACAAATTGTAGCACCCTATGCAAATTTCATATGGTAGAAGTAATCGTTTTTAGGAGTGGGTGGAAGGGGGAGTTCTGTAGATTCTTTATAGAAGCTCCTCAGATTTTAGCCTATAATAAATATAAAGTCCAGACAATTCAAAAACATTTATAAGTCGATCTTTAATTTTCATGTGGAAATGCCCATGCACTACACATATTCAATTGCATATAATTTGGTATATAATATTGCATATAATCTGCAAATATCAACAAAACAAATCTTTATTTCATTCTATTATTTAACGGCCCATGAATTTTAGATGTATTGCATTTTACATATTTTTTAATAGGAGCTTCTTAACATGGAATTGTGATAAAGACACATTAATTTTTTAATTCTGCATCGGAACAGACTACAACCTTTTATTTCATTTTAATAATTATTTTAATTTACTATTAAAAAAACTAATTAAAGGTTTGCAATAATCTTTTACATGTAATATCAACGCTATTTCTACCGGTGTCGAATGACACCTTTAAAAAGATTTCGATTTAAGGTTTTTTATTCGTAATTTTTAAATTGCGACAATTACAAATATTTTTAATACATTTAAGACTTTTTTATGCTTATTGCATTCAAAAACTATGAGCAGAATAGACATAAATCAAAATTTTAAAAAGGATTCAATTGACACCGCTAGAAGTACCGTTAATGAAAATACTTTTCTGTAAATTAGGGATACAAAGGTTAAAATTTCTAATAATCATAAAATATTCTTTTAGTATTTAAAATTAATTCTGTATTTCAAATATTTGCTTATTATTTATTATGACTTATATACTTAAAATTAAAATAATAATCATAAAATATTCTTTTAGTATTTAAAATTAAAATAGTCTACCTATTTTAATATGGCAATATATATATATATATATATATATATATATATATATATAAATAACATAGAATCTCAAAATAGTAATGCATGGTGAATCACTTTTGCGTAAAATTTCATTTAAAATGAAGAAATTTTATAATCATATCACAATGAAGAAATGTGGTAATTTAGAAAATATATATTTTTTTATATCTATATATTCTTTATTGAAAAGAATATATATATATACATAAATATTTCTGTATTACGTGAAGTGTAGATGGCCTGACTTCCCCATTTGACTTTGCTAAATAAAGCTCCAAATAGAAGTATTATTCTTCTCGCGCTCTCTTTACTCTGGTCAGCCGGCGCTTTTTTGTGGCCCTAGACATAATGGAAGAGGACGATCTTTCCTTCAAGTTGAAATCAAAGTTTGTTATCTCCTAGCATTGTTCTATTCCCCCCTCCTATTGTGAATAATCCGTTAAAGGGTTAAAAAGGATTGGTTTCCCAGAAAAGTGTTAAATGATGGCAAAACAAGCATTTGAATTGAGCCCGCTTTTAAATCCCCTCTTGAACATTGCCAAGTAAGACCCATGTCAGACGGGCGTCTTTTTTTGCTTAAGTATTATCCATTCACAATGCTATAGAATTGTGAAAAAGCAGCAAAAAATACGCCCTTCTAACATTGGTCTAAAGGTAGATAAGAATTTCTGCAGCTTTCGACTAGTAAGAATTAATGGGTTGAAAGGTAATCCCAGAAAAATCTCAACTACATCTTCGCTACCTTATCATAATATTTGGCGACTTTTTCTTTAAGGCTGTTCTTAACTGCTCTGCTCAGCAAGCGCAAAACGCTTTGACACACTTACAAATTCATTTTTTAACGGAAAGATATAAAACTGGAAAACCTGGCCATGAAAGCGATTTGAAATTGAACTGTGTTTTCGATTTTTTGATCAATAAATTACCTATTGAGATATAAGCGATTTTGATTGAGCGAAAAACACGTTATTCGCCCGCTCCTGAGTGGTTATTCTACTTTCGCGCGGAAATTCGGTTCAAAACTTTCACTTTGACACTATTTTCTAAAAGATCTATTGAATTTGAAAAAAATATGGAAAATACAGTTCGATTACATAGTTTCTGAACGACAGCACCAGCTAGTTTCATGCATTTTCAAACAAAAATAAAATAAAACTTATTTTAGAAAATTGCCCTTTTGGGTTTGAGAACACCTTCAAAAGTCTGAAGAATTTTAGTATTAAAGGAAAATGATTCATAAAGAAATGAATAATATACTTTGTAGTCCATGTGAATATTAAAATTTTACTTCCAAGTAAAAAAGAAGCTTTTCTGAATTCTCTAACTGAAATTCTCATTTCGGAATCCTTTGTAAACTTAATTTTAAATTTTAATGTATTTCGCGTGCATAAAAAAAAATAAGTTTGAAAATTCTACGAGTTTGTAGAAAGAGTATTATGCATTTAAAAAATTAAACAGGAAAAGGTTATCAATTATGATATTGGAATAGTTGACATGAAGCTGGAAATTTTAGTATTTTTTAAACAGCTTATTTTCTTACAAATGAAGCGTGATTCGCATCTGAAAACAAAGGAATTTTTCAAAGAAATTGCTATAAACTAGCTATGCCGCAATACCAGCATAAATTTAACAAGAACAAAAAATTACGCGGAATGCATATATAATGAAACACATTCTAAATATTATAAGAAAACTTCAGTTTACTAAGGCGAATGATGATGTCTAAATGAACAATTTTGAAAACACATACCCATAACATATTTGAAAGCCAAATTTCTGCTATTACCATAAATAGTCGAGAAAACATACGATTTTTTTTTTATTTTTTTATTTTTTTTTTTTTTGTGCTTTTGTGCAGCCCTGTTTATAATCAACGGATTTGTATTTATACTACATAGTATGGTAAAATTCAGTTCAATTAAAAACATGGCACAGTTAAAATTTTCCATTAATCCTTTCGCGGGTGGTGTCCTTTAAAAAGGGACTCCTAATTTTTCTTTCACTGGTACCCAGAATATTTAATTAAAATTTTCTTTTTTGTATCGTACGTGAAAGTAAGCAAGTTCGTATTTTCTAATAAATTAGTTTATAAATTCTAGTGTAGTCCATCATTTCACCAGTTTATAAACAAAATTACTCCGCGCCGGAAAGGTTTAAGGAATTTCCGAATTTTGAATGATAACTTTAAGTGATGAATAATTGCTAATTCTCGAAACAGTTAGTAATTTTAGTATAAAAATTAAATGAATATTTTATTATATATATATATATATATATTATTTAATGTATCCTTAATTTATTAAATTAATAACATTATTAATATACAATACAAATTTCTACTTTAAAATAAATCGATACATAATATGCTTTATACTCAATTTATCATTATATTTTATAGTAGTTATAAACTGAAATTTATCATTTACCTGTTTATTTTTATATTTAAAGTTACCGAAATGTAAAACTATTAATATAATTAATAATAAAAGTAAAAAAAAAAAAAGAAAAAAAAATCTGGGAAAGTCGGAGGAAAAGGGTAACATAAAAAAAAATAAACGACAAATATAAACAAGTAATATAAAAATTTTGTTTTTAAAGTCAATTCCTACTTAGGCCATCACAGAAAAAATTAATATAATCAAGCTAATATCAGTTTTTGTTGCATTAAAATATCTCAATTTGTTGATTTTCTATAAGCAAGTAGGTTTACAATGGAACTCTATGGGAATTTGGCGAAATATTACAGATATCGCCAAGTTGGCGTCACTTTTGGCGACTCATTTTGGCCACCAAATTTGGCGATATATCGCCAAGTTGGTGACAAACTTGGCGGTATTTGGCGACAGAACAGGGTCCCCCCCTATGGTAACCCTTATTGAAAATACTTTCATTGAAATTCAATAACAAATGGCGGCTATTTTGTTTCCCATGCAAAACTAAAATTAATTAATTAAAATTTAATTAATTAATTAATATTTGAAAATACTTTATTAACATCAATTGTCATCCAGTACAAGTTTAAAAAAAATTTATTTCAACCTGATAGGATGAATAATGAGTATTTTATTAACGATTGAAAATTTGTACAAGATAAATATATAAATATATAAATATATAAATAAATATAGGGAGAGTGTGAGCTAATAGTAGGAATTGAAAAAAGCTTAGTTTTGTCAGTTAACATTTTCAAATAAAATCAATTAAAATAATAGTTTCATTATTACATAAAATTAAAAATAATCATTTTATTATAAAAAAAATAGGCCCAGATTCAATAAAATTAGATCAGAAAAATCGTCTTCAAAGGGTGAGATAACTTAAAAAATTGCAAGCAATAATTAAAAAAAAAATGAAGTACTGGGTGGAGTTTTCTGAAAACAAAATATTTTTCATAGCACGCCTTGTTACCAAATCTCTATTGTTTTCCCAATATTAATAATGGTAAAGTAACTTATGAAAAAAAATTATAAGATGCAACTTTGTATTATAAAAAATAATAAGAAAAATTAAATTTGTACTTCAATAAATATATCTCATTTCTGAATTATTGAAGGAGAGGGTGTAGACGGGTGATTTGAGGAAATATTTGCATATAATCTATCTATACTAATATTATAAAGAGGTAAAAATTGTTTATTTGTAGGAGGTAAGCTCTGGAACTACTAAACCGATTTCAAAAGTAACGGTATCAAAATGATGTTGTTAGTGCAACTTAGATCATAGGCTATATCTTATGTCCGTGTCATTGGCCAAAAAGGGGTGCAGGAGCAAAAAGCGTTCTAAAAATGCAATTTTTGTGTTACTGAAGGGCCTAGAAACATGACATTTGGAATAGTAGTTACTTATAAGATACTAATGATCACTACGGACATCTCTTTAAAAAATCGAAATTTAAAAGGGGTGAAAATGCGCGACAAGTGTTCTAAAAAACGTTCTAAATGGCGATTTCTACGCAGTTTTAGGAAGTACCAAACTGATTTAAAAAATAATGGTGTCAAAATGATGGTGACAAGCCTTTCTCCAACATAGGCTACATTTTATGTCTTTGACACTACCCCTAAAGGGGGTGCAGGAGAAAAAAAAAAAAAACGTGCAAAATTGTGATTTTTGGTGTTACTTGGAATTTGGCATGATAGTTACTTATTAGGTAAAACTGATCTCTAAGAACAATTCTTAAAAAATTCGAAATTTAAAAGGGGTGAAAATGCGCAAAAGGGCGTTCTAAAAAACGTTCTAAATGGCGAAATCTCAAGAAGTACCAAACAGATTTTAAAAATAATTGTATCAAAATGATGGTGACAACCTTTGCACCAACATAGGCTACACTTTATGTCGGTGCCATTACCCCCAAAGGGGTGCAGGAACAAAAAAGTTCGAAAATGCGATTTTTGTGTTACTGAAGGGCCTAGAAACATGAAATTTTGAATGGTAGTTACTTATAAGATATAAATGATCTCTAAGAATATTTCTTAAAACATCTGAAATTTAAAGGGGGTGAAAATGTGCAAAAAAAGCGTTCTAAAAGACGTTGTAAATGACGATTTCTACGCAATCTCAGGTAGTAACGAACCGATTAAAAAAATGGTGTCAAAATGATGGTGACAGCCCTTCCTCCAATATAGGCTATATTTTATGCCGGTTCCATTACCCTCAAAGGGGGTGCAGGAGCAAAAACATCGCTCGAAAATGCGACTTTTATGTTACTGAAGGGCCTAGAAACATGAAATTTGGAATGGTAGTTACTTATGAGATATAAATGATATCTATGAACATTGCTTACAAAATTCAAAATTTAAAAGGAGTGAAAATGCGCGAAAAGAGTTCTAAAAAACATTCTAAATGGCGATTTGTACGCAATCTCAGAAAGTACCCAACCGATTTCAAAAGTAATGGTTGTAAATTGATGATGACAGCCCTTGCTCCAATATAGGATCTACTTCATGTCGGCATCACTACCACCTTGTGGTTGCATTTAAAAAAAAATGTTCTAAATTGTAATTTATGTGATACTGAAGGGACTAGCAACTTGAAATTTGGCATGGTAATTACTTATGAAATGTAAATGCTCTCTGAGAAGAGTTCCTTAAAAATTTGAAATTTAAATGGGGTGAAAATAAACGAAAAGCGTTCTAAAAACGGTCTAAATAGCGATCGCAATCTCATGAAACATAAACCGATTTCAGAAGTAATGGTTTCAAATTGACGGTGACAGTCCCCGCTCCAACATAGCCTATATTTTACGTTATTGTCACTACCACCTGGAGGTTACAAGAGCAAAAAAATGTTCTAAATTGCGTTTTTGTGTTAAAAAGGGGGTCTAATATTTTAAATTTGTAATGGTAATTACTTCAAAGATGCAAATGCTTTCTAAGTATTGTCGAAAGAAAATTCCAAATTTAAAAGGATGAAGTGGTTGCAAATTGATGGTGATAGAACCTCCTCAAACATAAGCTATATTTTATGGCGATGCCACAATCCCTAGAGGGTTGCAAGAGCAAAAAACTTTCTAAATTGCGATATTCTGCGGTACTGAAGAGGTTAGAAACTTTAAATATATCACAGTAGTTACTTATAAAATATAAATGTCATCTAAGAACCGTCGAAAATAAATTCGAAATTAAAAAAGGGTGAAGGAGCGAAAAGCCTTCTAAAAGAGCCCTAAATTACGATTTCTATGGAATCTCAGGAAATAATAAACCGATTACAGAAGTTATTGTTTGCGAATCAAGAGTGATAGTCCCTGATCCTATATGGGCTATATTTTAAGCCGGTGTCACTACGACCGGGTTAGCAGGAACAACAAGAAAGCCTTTAAAAACATCTAAATTCCGTTTTCTATAGACTATTAGGAAATGCCAACCGATTTCAAGGTTAATGTTGGCAAATTAATGGTGACAGTCTCTGTTTCAACATTTTTCGAGACATTCTATTTCAACTCTGTTTCGGCATTTTATGTTGGTACCACTAACACTAGAGAGGGGGTAGACTGTTAGACAAGAAGCTTGGAATTTGACAAGATGGTTAATTTTAAGATGTAAATGTGTTAAAATGGTTTCTAAAAAAAATCAAAACTTCAAATGAATACTGAAATGAGCATAAAAGTCTCAAAATACTTTCTAAATTATCATTTATTAGGAAGTAGTTTTAGTTCTTCTTATAAATTTAAAATCTCATTTCTGTTTATTGCACTTTTATAATGAAGTTCACTCAAACTGTGGCTTAATTTGTAATTTTTGAATTATTCCAAAAAGTGTTCTTCTAATAAAAAATAGTCATGCAAATATCACTTGGCATATTTCAACTATTGCGCGAGCAAAGCCGCGGGGTTTGCTAGTAGCTTATAAGTGTATAATTGAATTATTGAAGACATTTATGATTAATCTAATTGGAAGAAGAAAAAAAATATGCACAGTTTAATTATTTAATTAATGATAATTTAAACATTCTAAAAAATGTATGAAAACAACCAAAATAAGATATATGGCAGTTTATAGTATATATAAAATACCTAATAATAATAATAAATAATAAAACTTAAAAAATCCATTCTGTTAAATAATTATAGTTAAAAAAAAACAATGTCCCCTGTAAAATTATATCACATTGTTCGATCAAACCACGGTAAGTAAAACACTCGGTAGGGTTCACGAAAAGATGCGCAGTAGTTCATGACGTCACTGGTACCCAACGTCCAGCACTTCCTGTATCTGGACTGGACATTCATTTTCACTCCTCTCTTATCTGTTTCTCTTTTCGCGATAAGTAGTGCTATTTTTTTCGTTAGTGCAATCATTTTATGCCTTATGCTGTTTCCTATTTTTTGCAAGCGGTGTTTAATTAATTAAAATAATTAGAGATGCCTTGTTGTGCCGTTTCTGGTTGTACCAATCATACCAGAAATTCCAAAGTCTATGGAATTACATTTCATCGATTCCCAATAAATGACGTAGTGCGAAAACAATGGCTACAAGCATGCAAAAGAGCTGACAATTTCTGCAATGATAATGCAAGAGTCTGTTCAATTCACTTTGAAGAATCAGATTTTGAAAGGGATTTGAAGTCAGAACTGCTTGATTTGAAGCCTACACGAAATTTAAAGCTTAAATCAGTTCCCCACTTAAAAATACCCAGCTTTTCATCAAATAATAAAAATACTGGAAGAAGGGAACGAGCTGAAAAACGAGATACCAGAAAGGAAATAAACTTCTTGTTAAATGCGAAAGAATATGATCCTGATTCATTTTCGCTCTTCTCAGAACAAGAAAATAATGACACATCTCTAAGAAATCCATCAGATATTCAATTAGATTCAATAAAAAGAGAAAGTCAACATTTAAAGGAATTAAATAAAGAAATTTTGTGCGAAATGGAAAATGTAAAATTAGAAAACTCCCATTTAAAAGAAATTTTAAAGCAGTATGAGTCGCAATTTTCATCTTCGCAGCAGCAGATTATTTTGAAAGGTAAATGCGTTTCTTGGAACAAAGAAGATATTTCGAGAGCCATAGCCTTAAGATGCATATCAAAAAAAGCTTTTATTTATCTAAAAGAAGAGTATAAATATCCTCTGCCTAGTGAAAGTACACTAAAACGCCGTCTTCAACATTGCGTTATAAAACCAGGATTTATAGATCTCAGTCTCAGTGTCCTGAAAGCTCAAGCAATGGGTTTTACTGATATGGAAAAGGACGTTGTAGTAAGCTTCGACGAAATGAAAGTGAAAACTGATCAATGCTATGAACCCGTACAAGATAAAGTTTTAGGACCTCATTCCGCTGTGCAAGTTGTGATGGTACGAGTACTCATAGGAAAATGGAAACAACCCATATACTATGAATTCGACAAACCAATTGGCAAAGATTTATTTTTTAATATCGTGGAACAGGTTGAATTGACAGGACTTCGAGTACGGGCATTTGTAAGTGATACGGGGACTTCAAATCAAAAACTGATATCAGATTTAGGTATCAAACCAGGTTGCACACATTTTAAAAATCCTTTTTGTGAGGATAGAAATATTTGGGCATTTTGTGATGTCCCTCATGCGCTTAAACTTCTGAGAAATCATCTGATAGATAAAGGCTATCAACTAGCAAATGGAAAAACAGTTACGAAAAGCATTTTACAACAGCTTATTGAAAAGCAAAAATACAGCGATCTGAAATATACGTATAAAATTAACAACGACCATAATATATTAACCAATACAGAGAGGCAGAATGTAAGAAAAGCTGCTGAATTGCTTTCAGGCACTGTTGCATCTGCCATTGAATATGTCCTGCCAGGAAACAGTCATGTGGCAGAATTTATAAAAATAGTGAATGATGGTTTCGATGTATTAAATTCTAGAGTACCTCATCACCGCACCAATAAACTAAAAAGTGCATATGGAACAAATATAAATGAGCAGAATATAGCTTTAAAAAAATTATATGATCTATGCGCATCTATTCGTGTCATTGGAAAAAAAAAACTTGCTGCCATTCCAGAAAGGCCTTTTGATTTCAATTTGTAGCCTTCAAGGACTATATGCAGAATTAAAATCTGAAGGTTATTCATATCTCATGGCTTCAAGATGCAACCAAGATGTTTTGGAATCCTTTTTTTCTTTTATAAGAGGTTTTGGTAAATTTTATGATCATCCTTTACCAACAGCTGTCAGCCAAAGAATAAAGTTTCTGCTTCTGAGTCGAAGCTCAAAAGCTATCATTTCTAATGGAAATTGTTCAGAGGAAGAAGATACGACCACATTAAGTGCCGACATCATATTAAATTTAGAAAATGATGATCTTAATGAACATGAAGAACAGTCAGCAGTAAGCGCCTTGGAAGATGACATATCAGGTGAAGATGATTCATTATTAGATGTTTACGAAACGAAAACTAATAATAATGAAAATTATATTTATCCATCATCAGGAGAAAACCCAGATTTAATAAAAATGTTGGCAGGATACATCGCCTTTAGAATCAAAAAGAAAAATATTCCTAAAATATTCGAATATGGTAATTCAACCAATCAATTACCAACTCCGAATAAGGACTGGCTCCCTTCAATTTCAAGAGGATATTTAATGGAACCGACAGAAAAATGGCTTCAAATTGTTTTTAAAATGGAAGAGGAATTTCAAAAAATCCACGGTAACGATTTAAGAAAAGAATGTGGCGTGATGAGAAAATTGACAAACATTTAAAGAAACTTATTTTCCGAAATAGATGATTTTGCAATTTCATGCTATGTTCGTACAAGAACTTTCATCAGATTAAAATCGCTCAATAAAAAGAGATCACTAAAGAGACATTATAAATTCTCCAGTTCTGATGAATCAAGAAAAAAATCTAAGAAATTATCTAAAGTTCAATAATAATTCATTATGGTGAGTGGCAAATTTTTATCAATGAAATAATAGCACAACTATTTCTTTTTAACTGATATTTTTACTTTCTTTATACTGAAGCATATAATTTAGAGCAACAGTTAAAAAAAATATATTTTTTTTTCTAATATTGCGATGTTTATGCTCTCTATAAAGACTATTCTAATAATTTTCAATAATTTTATAATTTAAATTTCTGTATTAGTGCATGTAAACAAATTTAGGGAGAGGTTTCTAAAAATTATCTAAAGTTTATTGCTATTGTTTAAAAAAATTGTTACTTTTTTTTCTTTAAAATATTTATGGATTCCAAAAAATCCCCCCCCCCCCCCCAAAAAAAAAGGCTTTTTTATATTTATCCAAAGTTCCTTTGAAAATTGTATAGTATTTTTTTTAAATTGTGTTGTAAGTATATAGTAAATATACTTTAAAGTATACTGTAATGTTTTGAAACATTATAACTTTGAAAAATGTTATTACATCAGTTCTGTGTTTTTAGAATGTTAAATCACGAGTTTGTAAATATATAAATATATAAAATTTCATAATACATATTAATTTATGAATAAATAATATACATATTTGAAAATATATAACATAATTATAAGTGCATTTTTCTCAAAGATTTATGAATTTAAGCGAAAGTTTTCCGATTTTTCTCAAAGTATTTTGAATTAAAGCTAAATTGTAAAACATTATATTGAAAAGGTTTATCTAAAATAATGAAATAGAACCGAGAAAGTAGGGAAACTTTAGCTTTTTGCGCAAACGTGTTTAAATAAATTATTAATGATGTGTCGAATGTTAATACTTCCAAAAACTATTAAACAGAAGATTGACCCTTTAAAATATTCTAAAATATAAAAACATAAATATATTAACTCTAATTTGAAAATGTTCAGTTAGTAGATATTCCAAATATCTTTCACAGGATATTAAATAAGTATATAATACTTTTTTATGAACGGAAAGCTTTATGCAAAGCGAAAAAATACGTTATCCAAGATTGGAGATGGGTTCCAGTGACGTCATAGGAGAAAACGAAACTTGCGCGTGAACCCTACCGAGTGTTTTACTTACCGTGGATCAAACAAATTTTCAGCTAGCTGTGATTTCATAATCACGAGTTATAAAAGTTTAAATTTATCGGACTGCTATATTAATATTTTTATAAAATTTGAGGGGAGCGGGTAGGATATTTTTTAAAAGGGCCCAAATAATGTTCAAATTGCAGCGTTTGGCGGGCCCACGACAATTAGAATCAGAGTTATAAGGTTGCAACCAAAATTGCAAGGGACCGAAATTGTTAAGGACCGAAATGGCCAAGGACCGAAATGGCCAGAGACCGAAATGTCTCGGTACCGAAAAGGCCAGGGACCGAAAAGGCCAGGCACCGAAATGTCTCAGGACCGAAACGGCAGGAGCGAAAATTCGTACACCCCTTTTTTCAATGGTATTTCCTATTTTCTTGTTAAAATATTTAATAAATAATCAATAAAACGCAGACACAAGAATGATATCAGATTTCATTTCGCAAATAAACCTCCACGAAACTTAAACAATTTGTGTATAAGCTAATCAGTTTTTCTTATTGATTTCATTAGTTTCACCTTAATTAATTTTCAACTTATAAAAAATACATTTTTAGGAGACCATACACAATATTATATTATTTAATAAAATATAATTATTAAAGAAAATTAGAACAGCTGGAGGGAAAATTATTATGATGCATAACTTTACCACTTTCTTGAATATTAATAAGTTTTACAAAAGTTTTACCATGTAACTATATACACAGAATTTATGCAATTTTAATGATTTTTTTTTATGTGTGAAAAATATTACCACTTTAAAAGAAACGAAAGAAAGTGCTACAAATGTGGTTCCCATGCAAAAAGTAAATTATTTCTAATTTGAGAATTTCATTCCTTTATTTAAAATGCATTATCGTTCAACAGCATTATAATAGAAACATTTTCGAAAGAAAGAATTAAGAAACTAATCATACCCGAAATATGAACATTATTTTTTCTTTTATAAGGTCTTTATACACTTTTGTAAAAAAGACACATTTTTGTTTACAGGTAAGCGACTATGTACAATAACCTCCATAGAGTTATCCACGATTCCGAAAATAGTTCTTTATATTTAGAGACATCAGAAACTAATATATTTTTTATATTTAAAGAAGCACTTATAAAAATCAATGCTGCCAATGATTTTCGGAAACGATTGCGACTAGTTTTTTTTTTCTTTTTTTAACGTATTAATCTGTTTTCATAACATGGAATAAAAGTTTTTCAGATGTTATATGGTCTCAAGTAAAGATTTCCGTGTTCAAAAAACATATTTAATAGACAAACATTATAAATGAACATAAATACCATTAACATAAAATTAATATTAATTTGTTACTAGTGTATGCATTAATTTATTTAAGCAGATGAAGATGTTTAATTGAGAATTGGTAGTAGCTTAAAAACCTATGATAAAATTTATGAAAACAGATTAATGCACTATAAAAACTACTGGGATATGTTTCCGAAAATGACTGGTAACAAAAGAAACATTGTTTTATGAAAGTTTTTTTAAATCTTTAAAATATATTTGTACATGCTAAATCTAACTAACTTTCTTTAGAATGCCGGGTAAACCTTTAGAGGTTATTGTATGACTTCTTACTTGATTATAATACATGTAAGAACATGATGAGGGGACAGGGAAATTCCCAGACGGTTAGTTAGTTTTTAAATAGAAATATTCCTTTTAAGCAGACACAATCGAACTTTGTAAGGCTTTTTCATGGACGTCCTTGTTGCTTTATATCCAGGCGACATGTAAACGGCTTGTAGAAACATACGGAATCCATTAGAAGCAGAGATAATTTCTTTAAATTTTCTGGTATAAATCTGTAAATACTATTACAAATACGTACTTTCAAAAGAAAAAAAAATCATGCAGAAAGGAATTGATACTATATTTGCGAAAAAGATGGTTAAATTTTCTTATAACTACATTTCAACCAAAATAATTAATGAAATATACTAATTTTGATACTAATACCATAGTAATGAAATATAATCAATTAATAGGTATTTAAGTACGTATTTTATACCATTTCAAGACTATTTTCTACTATAGAACCTAATGCCGGTAAAAAGTATTTGTCTGATATATTCAGTTGATATATCAACTTTGTATCAAATATGCAAACTTTGTTATTTATAAAAAGAAAAATGAATAAAAAAAGTACACAAATTTCACCCTTATCCCTTCCGCAAGTTAACGAGAATAAATATATTTAAAAATATAAAATGCCTTTTTTTTTATTTTTCATTTTCTGGTACATTTATTAAAGATTTATTTTGAAGAATGTTTTTGTCTCAAGTTTTCTGATCCACAAACATGTTGCATAAAAGAAACTTGTGTCAACATTTAAAATGAAGCATGATTGAAAGCATGCCTAATATCGAATATCGAAAGACACAAATTAATATTTTTGAGTTGTTGTTATGAAAAGAACATAATATAATAATAAATTATAATTTTTTTATACAGAGTTTGGAATGAGATGTAAAACTTTGCACATGGATTTACAAAAAAAAAAAAAAAATAAACTGAAAAATATTATGTATATTTTTAAAGCGGAAATAAAATGATTCTTATTCAATTAAGTCAAATTTAATGTATATTATGTATTATAAAAATATATTAGCAAAATACATGTTAATATATTTTGTATAAAAAATATTTTTTTAGGAAATTGTGATTTCAAAAAACACATTTGAAAATTCTAAAAAAATTAAAACGTGAATGAGTATATCAAAATATAATTATTCATGCATTTCCTGTGTTTTATATTTTTAGAAAGGTTAACGAAAAATACGTTTAATATAAAATTAATTAATATTTTAGTAAAATGAAATAGAAGACGCAGCAAATATTAAAGCAAGTTATTGAAGGCTTGTTTTGTTTGTTAATAGTTATATATTTTTCTCATTTAATAACTATATTAAATTTACTATTTTTATTGTATAACAATATAAAAACTTACACAATTTCAACACCTATCATTTATTTTTGTTTTATAATGGTCTTAACATATTATTTTTTATTGTATTATCATAATTTTATAATGTTCCGCACACATTACGATCTATCTACCCTATATATATAAAATCCTAATGAAACAAATTTATGAAACGGATATATGGAACGACTGAAATGAAACGAATTTATGAAACGATTCTTTGAAACGACTTTTAAACAACTTATTATTTTTCCAGGCGATGTCTTATAAAATATGGAATACTTTGCGATGAAATTAACACCAAAAATCGGTATTGATCCGCAGATCTCAAAACTGGTATTAGAATTTTTAAATTCGAATAAGTTTTAGAAATATTATTTTTTTTTTCTAATTTTAAATACCTTTTTTTCTAATGATGGCAACTAAAAGTTTAATCATAACATATTTTTTTCATATTTCAGAAAAGGTTATTATTTTCAACTAATTTGGAGACAAGTTTGGCCTCCCTTAAGTGTATGCTAAGAAATGTATCATGTTACTTTTATTCATAATTTAATTCACTTGAACAATCTTTCGCCAAATCGAAAGATTGTCATAGAGAAATCACGAATTCGGTATTTTTATGTTAGCAAGACGCAGATGATAAATCGCCAAACATTTTTCACGTCGCATTTTTTTATATATATTTCTTTAATTTCATTTAAAATATAATCATTTCATTCATTTTATTTAAAATACAATACTTTCATTTTAAAACTGAATCATTTAAAATTGTTGATTTTCACTTTTTTCTTTTCTTTTCAACAAAACGAAAAGAAAAATAGTAGGCACAGATGTCATATACGGACCAGGGTACCTAATTGGCGCCAAAATACCATTATTTGATTCACATGGTAACCCGTCTATTGATGTTTATTTAATAATAAATGTTTATTTACTTTTATTTCTTTTTTTTTAAATATACAAATTATTTTGTTCTATAGTTCTCAATTATTTTTTTGTTATTTCCTTTTCAAAATAGTAGAAAATAATTAAAAAATACGGAATTACTTAGTTATTCCGTCGACAATTTTGCCAAATTATATAAATCGCCAAAACACTCGCCAAATTATACAAATTGACATACTTTTTATTTTAAATAACGAAAGAACAAATAAATTAGTATGCATTAATAAATATACAAATAAAACGTCGCAATAAAAATCACTTGATGACGTAAACACGTGTAACTTGCTTAAAGTCAAGTGAATGTGATATTTACGATGAATCCTTATTGGCATTTAATCTTATAGTTTTGCGATAGATTTTTGGTCGAAGGAATAACTAAGTAGTAGTAAAAAAATATATGTAACTGGTATTCGAAAACGAGGTTTTAGCCAATTTTTCGAAAAAAAAAATCACGCCAAGCCTGCGGTGCGTATTTGCCATCTGGCCAAATATTAAATTATTAACAGATCATCACATTTAATTTCAACTTCAAATTAATATTTTAATTTACTACTCGAAAAAAAAAATGCTAACTGGCGAGTTCAAAAAAGGCTATTGGCGGATTTGAACCCGGCTAGCGTAACAGTACCAAGAATTCTTTGCAACCATGGGAACTTTTATGTATTTTTATTCAAAAATAATTTTTGATTTTTTAATCAAAATGGAAAACTTTCGGCACAGATATCATATATGGCCTCATATTGGCGCAATTTTCTTCTGACGCCAATGTCATATACTCAACGGGTACTTAACTGGCGACCAAGTATCGTTATTTTGCTTGATATGGTATGCCGGATCTTGTTGTTTATGCTGTTGATGTTTTCCCAAAATTAGCGTCGGAAAAAAAAATTGCGCCTATATGGAATTAGTTATTCCGTCGACCAGTTTTGCCAAATTATATAAATCGCCAAAACACTCGCCAAATTATACAAATTGACATAATTTTTATTTTAAATAACGAAAGAACCAATAAATTAGTGCAACATTAATAAATATACAAATAAAACGCCGAAATAAAAATCACTTGATGCCGTAAACACGTGTAACTTGCTTAAAGTCAAGTGAATGTGATATTTACGATCAACCATTATTGGCATTTAATCTTATAGTTTGGCGATAGATTTTTGGTGGACGAAATAACTAAGTAGTACCAAAATTTTATATGTAACTGGTATTCGAAAGAGGTTTTAGCCAAATTTTCGTAAAAAAAAAAAAAAAAAAAAAAAAAAAATGCCAATAATACATGCCAATATTAAATAATGCAACAGATCATTTAATTTAATTTCAATTTCAAATTAATATTTTAATTTACACCTCGAAAAAAAATGCTAACTGGCGAGTTCAAAAAAAGCTATTGGCGAGATGACATCTGTATATGACACCTGTGCCAAACTTTCATATGAAAGGCTAAGGTATCAGACCGTATTTGTTTATGGCAGTTGATGACTTGAACTATTATAATATACATGAAATGATGGCTATAGAATAATATCTGGCGACTTATCACCTGTGCCTGGCTAATATTAAATACCAAAATGGCAAAACCTAGAGTATAAAAAAGCGAAATGTTCCAACCGGAGCTGTTGATGATAGGCACATGACTTAGGCTATTGTTATTGAGATTGTTTTAAAATATCGGGAGGGCAGCAAATAAAAGCAGCAAATTTTAGTAATTGTATTATGTCAATCGTTTTATAACGCTGTTAAAAAATACTGAGAGACAAAGACTCTGTTTACTTAATTCATTTTATTTTAGCTTATTTTCAAATGTTTAACTGATGCTCTTTAATCATAAACGAAAACAACCATTGAATGTCTTACCGCAATTGATTTCGCCTTAAATTTTTGCAATCAAAGGGAATTGGATCAATGGAAACCCGTTTAGAGTGAGATCTGCACAGCTTTTTCCTGTATAATTCAATCTTCAAGTGTTTTTAGATTCTGCGATGTCTGAATGAGGGATAGGGAGCATAGTTTGCAGGGGGAAGAGACCCCTAGTTTTATATATAAAGCAATGATAGCCTTAAACTAATTACTTAAGCTAAATTAACGCCATACAAAATATTATTTATAGATTAATGTAAATTTTTAAAATGCATTTATAGCTCCATTTAGGAAAACAAATATTCTCATTAAGAGCTTCTGGATGAGCATTTTCTATACAATTATCGCAACCGAAATGTTAGAAATGTATCATTAAGTACAAATTTTATTTTAGAAAGCAAGTAAAATTATAATGATAAATGCTTTTCTGTCTATGTTTTTTATTAACTTAAAAACGCTTTTATACGCTTAGAATAAGTGTTACTTCCTCTTTGTGTATAAATAAAAGGCAATTTAATTTGTTCCTCTATAATTATATTTTACAGTTCTAAACGGGTAGAGAAGTATTTTAATTGGGAGTTTAATAAAAATGTAAATTCTAGAAGAAATACTAATTTTAATTTAATATTATTATTCCTAGTAGTAACAAATTCTTTGATTATATTATGAATGATTATCATCAAATGCAGCAACAAAACTGTTATGATTTTTTATTGAAACTTTATATTTATAATAAAATACTTTTCTAAAATGGAAACTTTATCTTACACTGTTCTTTTAAATACAATTGTAACCTAAACGAGTTTGTCATATTAAAAATATAAGTGGTAATATACGTATTTAAAGTTAACCTTATGAATAAATATGAATAAAGGGAAGGTTAGAAATCCTTGACATAATATAAAAGTCAATAAAAAATTTAGTAATTGCTGTGGAAAAGTGTGGTTTGGACGAAAATAGTTTTCATGATCGAAATATTTATTTCAGAAAATACACAATTAGTTCCAATAATTTTCCACAGGGGGCGCTATATGTACAAAATTACTAAAAAAGGTCACATAAACTAGAAAAAAGTAAGAAATTGATCACAAACGGCGCTAATTATTCACCTCTTTACAATACCGTTTTTGAATAAGTATGCTTTTGTTTGGATTTTTTTAAAATTATTAATCATCTCTGAAAGATGTGCTTCTAGAGAAAAATTTTAAACTAAGAAATTTCAATTTAAAGCAGACCGTCTTTACAATACATTTTTTTCTATAAGTATGCATTTTTTTATTATTATTTATTTATCATCTCTGAAAGAGACGCTTGTAAAAAAAAATTTAAACTAAGAAATTTTTATTTAAAGCAGAGAGTGAAATAATGCGAATCTTGCAGAGATAAGTCAGAGTAATTTTCCATGTGAATTAATTTTAATTAAAACTATTTAAAACATTATTAAAAGGCAATGAAAATGTTAATTACATAATTATTAAGAACTACGGATCTTAAACTGCTTAATTAAGTGTTTATAATATTCGGCGGTCTTTAAAAATTAGAGAGTTAGCTTTTACGCCATGTATTAGTTGCAAACGATAATAGCATGTAGTGTAAACCGTGGCTTACTGGCCCACAATTCAATGTAGTCGAAATTTAATTCCCCTCTCCTAGTTTGCTTTGCTAGTTTAAATTTAATTCGCATCAATAATTCTTTGAGTTTTCATAACAGAGTGTGCCAATACGGTAAAACTTTTAATCAAATTATCGTAGATATTGAATTTTTAAATAATATATAATGCTTTATATGTATTACTGAATATGTACTACTGCTTAAAAAACTGCAATAACATAATAGTAAATGAGAAGAAAGAACCTGAATTATGTCCTTAGAACACAAATAAAGATTCTGAACTGCTATACAAATGTGGCGAGCAGTATCTTTAGTCTGGTCACCGTCATTATATTTAAAATTTCGTGCACTGCTATAATTATTACGTGCCGAAAACACTGTATTTTTGCATCTTTAAGCAAAAGAGAATGAATCTATTTTTAATTAACATTCTTCCAATCAACGATACTATTTTGTTTCATTCGGATATTATAATTTAAATATATTTCACAATATGAACTTTTTTTTTAATAATGTGATTTTATTTCTGATATGACTATTTTTGCACATAGTTCACATTGTTTGCACATCCTTCGCATTGTTAGCATACATCAAACACACAGTTTTTTAAATAAATCTTTAAATAAGTCATTTTTCAAAGATTTTTTATTAAATACTTAATTTGTGTAGTATTTTATTTTATTTATAAACGTTAGACTGCGAAAACGTCTTTTAACTTTTTTAAAAATATAAGTAGAACATTGTAACGATAAATCTTCAAATTACACAAGCCTGCGATGGTTGTGTTTTTTTTTAATTTTGATAACTGATTTTTATGCATTTTTAATGCTGAATCCGAAAATGATCTTCATTTTGGACAATCATGTCATGATTTTTCTTAAATTGCACACATGAAAGACAATAAACCAAAAAAATAACAAAAATCCAATACTATAAAATAGATGTAATTTTTTTAAACTTTTGATGATTGATTTTTATGTATTTCTTTAGCGCTGAATTCTAAAATGACATTCATTTTTAACCATTACGTCATGATTTTTTTTTTCAAATCCTAAATGTCAACGTTGAAAAATAAAACAATAGCGAAAATCTGTCAAAGCAATTTTTCAAAGAGTGCTTTCCCAAAGAAGTCAAATGTCTTAATTACATCTACAACAAATTTCTAACCTTATCAACAGCCATAAAAAAGAGACACCTAAATGAACCCCATAGAGAATATAAGAGAACCCCATAGATGATGTAAAAGTAAAAGCACTACGCAGAGCATGAGCGGTTCAAAAAATTTCCACACATGAAATAAAATTTTAAGGATTTAAAATACACAGTATTTTATGTTTATCTGTAAAATGCATAGTATAAGCAAGAAGTGGAATAAATTATTATGAAAAAATATTTTAGGTCTAATTTATTGTATCAGATTTTCGGAATATTTCAACATTTTAAAAATTATAAAATTAGCAATTTGCAAAAACTCTTGAATTGGTGGTCAAACATGAATGCCATTTATGGATTCGGTGATACAAAATACATAAGAATCAATTACAAAAGCTAAAAACCATAACCATTACATCTATTTTATAGTATCCGATTTTCGCTATTTTTTTAATTTTCAACGTTGAAATTTACGATTTGCGAAAAAACCCTAACATAATGGGAGAAAAGGAGGGTCAGTTTCCAATTATACGCTCAAAATACATGAGAATAAATTATCAAAAGCTTAAAACATGACACAACTCAAAATTTGCAGGCTAGTCTTATCTTTTGGAAAATTATATTTTTGAAAATGGATTTCGTTTCAAGTAGTTAACATAAAATAGCTGGTATTTAAGTTGATGTTAAATTTCATTGTTATATATGGAAAGCATTAGCAGTTTTATAATATGCAACGCGAAATTAAATCTTCAAAAAATGCCTATCCCAAACAAAATTAAAATTACTATTAATAGTTAAAATGCGGTAATGTAGAACATGTAGAATATCTCTATTTCTTATGAAATGTAACAAATTACTTCCTACAATAATATCTAGAAGTTTTTCATATGCTATACACAATTTTTTTAGTTTGTAAAACATGCACAAACATGAAAATAGGCATCGACAAGTAAAAAACAGGAAAATGTAAATAAACCACATATGAGCTCAAAATAGTTTCGTTAAGAAGTAGAAAAGTTGGTGATTATATCTAAAAAAGCTAAAAAGTTTCTTTTTTATTCTCTGTATTGTCTAATTTTATATAAAGTACCTGTACCCAATATGGACACCCTAAGGAAAATTGATTTTTTTCACCTCCGTATACACGTCATAGGACTCCAAAAATATATGACCACTATCCCTGGATTGTTGACTATCATTGTTAAAATTAGCGACTTTGTAATTATTCTAGTTTAATTTTAAGGATAAAACAAAAATTTTTTACAAGTGTCCATATAAGGAAACACCTGTCTCTATTATGGACATGCATGTCAACATTAGGGACAGGTGGCTGCTTATTCACCTACTACACAGGGTGTATGGAAGAGCTACTCTTCCAAGGAATTTTAGAGGAGAGAGGATAAAAGAAATACATCTTAAAGTATTGCGGAGGAGGATGGTTTACAGAAAATATCTTCAGAACATGCACTTTAGAAGGGGGAGGTCGTTTTCGGTTGTGGCTTTTCGAAGACTCATGCAAAGCACCTCAATTACTACAAATTAGTATGAAATAATGTAGTTGGTTTTGCATAGCTTTATTGCATCTGTCTGCAGAATTTACATCTGTATTTCCAATGTGGGGATAAGGTGTCCATATTGGGAATCGGGCATAGTTTTACTAAATATTGTAATAAATAAACAAAGAATTTTTTAAAAGCAATATATGCAATAGCAATCGAAAATATGTTTTATCAGCTTTGTAAAACACTCCACTTTTCAATATTTAAAGTAATTTTACAATATCTAATAAGAATTTAAACTTACCTGTAATTACGATCGGCACACCACGAAACAACAAGTTTCTTTCCAAATGGCGAACAGCGCGCTTTTTTGCAATTTCCAGTGTTAATTAAACCGCTTTTCTTCACGAACATGTAGCGTCATCTCTCGATCAAAATTGATACTTTTAAAGATATTCGGGGTATCCATATTGAGAGCACTGTCCATATTGGGTACAAGTACCTTACGTCCATTTGAAATTAACGGAAAATACAAATCATTTACTGTGAAATGCATATAGTCTCTTTAGGAAGTGGAAAAAATGTGTTTTTCTAAAACCAAATTACAGAATTTTTTTTTAAATACACTCTCTGTATTTTTATAAATTCTTACTATGTATAACTGTGCAATGAAATTGAATTAAAGGATGATAGCAGAGTATTTTTAAATTTATCTTAAGTGTACATACAACATATCAGGTTCTATACAGTTTTGATATCTAGTATGAAATTTCTCGTAATTTATCTTATACATGTAGTACTAAGCTAATTATCGTGGCGTTAATTGAACGACTCAGAATTTATCAAGTTCTAATTCCGTAAATAACAACAATAATAATAATAATAATAACAACAACAACAACAACAGCAATAATAATAATAATAATAATTATTATTATTATTATTATTATTATTATAATTATAGTACATCTGTAAGATAAATTACTAGAAATTTCATATAAGATAACAAAACTGCAGTCGAATCTTACATAGGTTAAGGCCATTTCTGGTTATAGAAAAATTGTGTTTTTACTATTATATTATAATATTATTAATATGTTTTTTTTAAACATTTCAGTCCAATGATGTCCTCGTGGTTTATATAGGTTTCGGATTAGATTCAACGCAATGCACACGATCTTTCCTCAGGATTGCAGTATTTGTTAGGCTCGATTATTCTGACTTGGACGGTAAGAAAATAATGAACTTACAAAAGTTGTATTGAGAGATTTCCAGAACTTTTTGACTCAAGACTTTGTTTGTATCTGAATGAAGCCAAAGCTATGAGCTTCTTATCTGCAGGAGAATACCTGCATCTGTGATTCTTTTGCAACGTCTCTATCAACAAAGTCAATAGATATTGTAGAAACATATTATTGTGTACTTTTAATTTGTGCAAAAATGTAAAATAAAAGATATAAAAACGATAAAGGAAAATTTTCCACAAAATAAAGGCATACCATTCAAGTATAAATTTGAAATTGTTATATCTATTCCAATTTAGGAAAATACATTATATAGAAACGTATTATGCACACAAACTATATCATAGAAATTACCAAAAATATAAATTGAATAAAAAAAGGAAGATTTTAAAAATGGCCTATTAGCAATTTCCGCATATACTACTTTGATACCGTTTTATGACTAGCAAAAATTCTAAAGTAGTTTACTTTTAAAAAACAACTCAACTTGTGAAATTTAAAATATAAAAACACGATTTACAGAATTCAACAAAGTGCTTTTTATGTTCCTTTCTGTAAAAAACGTTAAGTAATGAACTCTGAACATTTCAAGCCATATTCATCGTTTCCCTAAAGTCTACTTTGCAGTTGTTTTAAGAAGAATTACGACAAAAAAAAAAGTTAAAAACTTTATATACAACTATTACTCTTCTCTTGAGATAATTTATTTCTTTAATATGTTGCTTAAAATTAAAGCTGATTTAGTGATTCGATAAAAGTGAAAATATATTTAGATTTTATATAATTTAGTGCTTGACACTATATTTTGACCATTAATTTAAAAAAATGACATTTATTTTATTTTATTTTTTATTTTATTTATTTTTTTTTCTGTTGAGATTATTTGACTCATTGGGAATAACTTTGAAATCAAACATTACTGAAATGATTGCAGTAAACTGAAAATGAATTTAGTTTTTATATTAATCGTGCCAACATGAATGCAATAATTGTAAAAATATATTTACATTTTTAAATTCAACATTCATGAAGTGATCAAAGCAAGATCACAATATATTTAAATTTTGAAATTAAAAGTTGATATAATTGCGTTAGGAATGTGCAAATTTTCCATTTTCAAATTAAGCTTTGGTGAAATGATACAAGAAAGATGAAAAAATAATAAAAAATGTTATAATTAAACATTGATGACATGATCCAAGGGTAGTGCAAATGTATTTATTTAAAAATTAAACCTAGAATCAATGATGCGGAATATCTGCTAATGTATTTCGATTTCAGTTATAAACATTGTTAAAAGGCAGAAAAAATGAAAAAACACTTATATTAAGATAATGTGTTGAAAATGAAAGAGCGGGATGAAGGTCGATCACGGGATTTTGATTGCAGTAGTTAGAAAAGTAGAAACATTTAAAGACACTAAACATCCTGAATATATTAACAGTTGTGAGAGAGAAACAACGTATAAAGTCACAAATATAAATCTGAATTAAAAAAAAACCATACAACTGTTTCGAAACATCTATGGTTACATCATCAGTGCCTAAAAATCAAAGGTATAATTAAAACTCTGGGTAAAAGGAGGGGGTGAGGGAGACAGAGAGTCAAAAAGTCGTACCTTACAGCTCTACTTAAATAGGGAAGAGGAGTGAAGAGAACGAATTATTAAAGCATAAACCATATCTTTGAAAATTGGGCGCACTGGACAAATTGTTAACTAAACATTTTGAATTTTTCCATATGTGAAAAGCTTCGCAGAGAGTGTCTTTATACCTTGTTTCTATTTCTTAATATATTGGCACAAAGTACAATCCTTTCCCACTTTTCATGTGTATTAACAGTATTTTTTCTTATTTAAGTTTTTGTACCATTGTTTAAGAGTTAGATCACTTCTGTGTTCCTAAATACACCATGATGCCAAATTAATTTCCACTTGTATTAATATTCCACATTTTGTTCAAACATTACATAAGTTTGACTTCTTCGGATGAATTTATAATGTTATGAATTTTTAATGTCATAAAAAAAGAAATAGCCGTTTAAAATTTGTAAACGTCTTTTTGTTAAAGTATATTTCTTTTAACAATTTTATACACAAAAAGTTTAAAGGTACATAAAAAATTTAAAAAAAAAAATCGATGAAAAAGAAAAGGTCAAGCCATTTGCATAGCTCGAAATCTAAAATTGAATTTTTTTTTCCTTATGAAAATTGAAATTGTGTGTTGAGCATTCACTTATTTAACTCCATGGAACATTTCTATTCTTTTTTACAGACATTTTTCGAATACTACTATTTA
This sequence comes from Maratus speciosus, assembly GCA_963932465.1. Taxonomy (NCBI): domain Eukaryota; kingdom Metazoa; phylum Arthropoda; class Arachnida; order Araneae; family Salticidae; genus Maratus; species Maratus speciosus. The sequence continues at coordinate 84,662,161 of OZ010789.1, forward strand.
TATTTGAAAAAATAACAAAGGAGAAACGATTTTTCATCCTGTATATTTATATTTTCACATAGGCTTTTTCTTCTACTATGCCTAACAACACAGACATCAACTGTCGGAAAGTTTTGGCTTTATTTACAGCATTTTATAATCGCGTAAGTATAAAAACGTATAAATCCTGAAAAAAAATATATATTCTTACAAATGTTCAAAATATGTAGTTCTTGAAAACTATACATTTAGGAAGATGGATAAAATCTAGCATTATAAATGACAAAATAACTTTTTAGAATTAGCTTAATCTTTCAGAAAATGAAATATTTTTATTGAAAAAAGAAAATATTTTCAATCAAAAAGCAAACAAATGCAATTATCTGGTTGGTTTTATAAAAGATGCACTCCTGAAGTGTATTTGCAAACTATTATACAAGGTGTTTCAGAAAAAAAAATAACCCTATTACAGAAGACCGGAAATTTATTCTAAAAAATACAAAACAGAATGAAGCATACGTCATAATTGTTCTTAATCCCTCCTATTTGTTACACAGATAGTATCTAAATTAGAATCTCAAGTAATTTTGAATCAAATTGGACAGGATTCCTTATGATTCCTTTTTACGTGACTAGGCCTACTTTGCCTACTGTATAATTTCTTATGAGCAGAAACTTTAATACTGAAAGATAGATATACATGGCAGCACTACCATAATTGAAAATGACTGGTTTCCTCTGCCTTAAAAATAGAAGACTTTATTCAATTTTTATTCTTATTATTTTAACTCTTTTTTAATTTTAAAATTCCTATTATAATTTTTCTGTATTATATGCATATTAATCTTGTTTTATTTTCTTTTATTAGATAAAGTTATTTCTGTATTTTTCTGCTTTTGTGCGGAGCTGTGTTCCAAGTCCAGAATGTTATGTTTTTATTAGTGAGGTGTGTGGTTAAAATCTCAATCTAATTCTGTTCAATTAAAAATATGAAAAACCAGTTAATTCGTAATTTCATTCGAGTCAATTCTTATTCTTTAAGTGTTTTTTTTTAAGTGTTAATATCAACTCATCAAGTACGCAGTCAATGAGTTATAATTAAGTGTTTCATAAATCCATCCGCAACTGGAGTCTGAATCAAGAAATCAAAGGTACTTTTTTTTTACTCAATTTTATTCTATTTAATAAAATGCAAACTGTATTCTATTCGTTTTAAATCTACACATAAAAAAGTTTGGTCCGTCGATATTCGGAGTCGATTAGTGATTATCTTATTTAATATATGATATTTAATATATGATATTAATATATTATCATGAAAACGAAGCAGAAATTGCTTCTGAAACGAAATTCAGTTTCACTGTAAAAGAGATAAAATGATTTAGCGCTCAGGTTACTGAGGCAAATGAAAATAAAAAATTAAAATTAATTGAAAAGTTAAAGGCTGAATTGATAAGTTTAGAAAATGATTTTAAAAAATCTTATTTTGGCGTAGCTGAAGAAAGTGTAAATTCTTTATACGAGTCCTTTACTGAAGCTAAAGATATTGTTGTTGATGATTTAGTCAAAATTGAGCAATTTTTAGAAAATGAAGGCGTAAAATCACAAGAAAATCAAAGTGCAGCTAATAATAGCTCAAATATAGGAGTTAGTAATAACGCTCTAAAGCTTCCTAAATTCGAGTTACCCATTTTTTATGGAGATGTCACTTAATGGATTAGCTTCAAAGAGACATTTTTAACTGCGATTCATAATAATAAATCAATTTCAGACCAGTTGAAATTTTCGTATCTTATAGCTAGTGTTAGGAATTATCCCTCGAAATTAATTTCTGGTTTTTCAATTTCTGGTGAAAATTATAAAGAAGCTTGGGAAACGTTAGTTAATAGATATGATAATCGTAAGAATTTGGCATATTCGTTGCTGTCTAAATTTGTTAATGCCAAACCATTGAAATCGCCCACGCAGAAAACCATTTTAGAGCTATTGGATACATGCAATGAAGTAATTCGAAACTTAAAATCTTTGAAATTCGAATTTAATGAATTTGTTGATTTGATTTTAGTGTATATAGTACACAATAAATTTGATGAATCCTTAAAAAAGCAATGGGAATAATTCTTAAATAATGATTCATTTCCAACTTATGAAATGTTGATGACATTTCTCGAAAAACAGGCTCGTAGTCTGCAGAACTGTAATAGTGAATTTTTTAAAGGTGAATCCAAATCTAATCAAAAATTTGAAAGTAAGTTTCAACATTTTTCAAAAAAATCTGTCGCCAATACAGTCGTGATGGATAATGTAAAAAAAATTGCAAATCTTTCATGTTCACAGTGTAAAGAATCGCACCCACTTCATAAATGCCCAGAATTTTCAAAATTATCTGTTGATCAGCGTTGGAATTTGATAAAATCAAAAAAGCTGTGCACTAACTGCTTACGATCAAATCATTTTGTGTCCAACTGTCTTATTAGTACTACTTGCAAGCATTGCAATTCTAAACATCATACACTTCTTCATCGTGATCAGTCTATCCCTGGATCACAGAATTCTTTCAGGCAACAAGATCGTGTTACAACACCAAATGCTGTTGTTAATTCTAATGAATCTAACTGTTTAAGTTCTCAATCTATCAATGAAAATTCTCAAACATTGTTGGCTACTGCCATTATAAAGGTTAAATCTAAATCAGGAAAATTCATACCTTGCAGAACTATGATAGATAGTGCTTCTCAAAAAAGCTTACTTTCAAAAGCCTGTTGCAAAACATTAGGTCTTCCATCTAGGCCTACAAATCATAAAATCTCAAGAATCAACAATTTAGTCGCAGAAACGACTCTTCAAGAAGTTTCTTTGACATTCTCCCCACATTTCAATAATGGAACTTTTCACTTAGATGCATTAGTTGTTAATCAGATTACAACCAATTTACCAAATTTTTTGATTACAAGTAAATATTGGCCACACATTGAAGGATTGAAACTTGCGGATCCTAATTTTCATTTGTCCAGTCCTATTGATATATTTATAGGCGCAGATTTATTTGCTAACATCATAATAGGGGAATCAATTCTGGGACCTAAAGGATCACCGAGTGCTGTTAATTCTAGACTGGGTTGGATTCTTTCGGGGATCATTTATTCAAATTAATCAAATCAAAATTCATTTATTAGTTGTCATGCCACTACACAGATAAGTTCTCAACTACAAAAATTTTGGGAACTTGAATCGGTTCCTACTTCTGATCCAATTTCTCTAGCTGAAGATAACTATGCGAAAACAGTTTCACGTTCAGATTCTGGAAGATATATTGTAAATCTACCCTTTAAATCTAAACCTATTCTAGGCAACTCTAAATCTCAACCCTTAAAACGTTTCTACTTCTTGGAGAAAAAACTTCATGAAAACCCCTTGCTTAAAGAGCAGTATTTATCCTTCATGCGCGAGTATATCGACTTAGGGCACATGAAACTTGTTCCAGATTCAGAAATTTCAAATCCTGATCATTTTTATCTTCCACATCACGGGGTGTTAAAAGAAGATAGTTCTACAACTCGGCTTAGAGTTGTATTTGACGCATCAGCTGTTGGTTCAGAGGGCCGCTCCTTGAATGATTATCTAGAGATAGGTCCAAAATTGCAACCAGAAATCTTTCCTCTACTGTTAAGGTTCAGAATGCATCCAATCGCCTTTAGTTCTGACATCGAGAAAATGTTTAGGCAAATTCTCGTCAATCAAAATCATGTAGATTTTCAAAGCATTCTTTGGAGATTCAATTCAGATGAAATTATTAAAACATACAGGCTGTTGACCGTTACGTACGGAACTTCTTGCGCTCCATTTTTGGACATTAGGACATTACACCAATTAGCAAATGACAGTGAGCAAAATCATAAAAAATCCTCTCAGACAATTCGGAAAAGTACGTACGTAGATGATCTACTTTCCGGTTCGGATTCAAAGGAAAATGCCCAAAAATTGGTAACTGAGTTAATCGAAGTTATGAAAAGCGGAGGTTTTAATCTACGTAAGTGGACTTGTAATGATCCAGAAGTAATTGCTCATTTACCAGATGAAATGAAGGCTTCATCGCAAAAGGTATTTCAGGAAGATGGTACCGTTAAAGTCCTCGGACTACTTTGGGATTCTTCCAAAGATGTTTTACAAATTCGTTTCAGTGATTTTAAAGAAGTAAAAACAAAAAGAGATTTGTTATCAGTAGTGGCTACAATATTTGACCCCTTGGGTTTCCTAGCTCCTACTACTGTAAGATTAAAAATCATGCTGCAAGATCTTTGGAAAGATAAGATTTCGTGGGATGAAGAAATCCCAGACTCCATACTACAGGTTTGGAATGAGTTTTTATCAGAAATTAATTTGTTAAGGTCAATTGAAATACCCAGATATATTAATGGTTATAATCAAAATGATGTTCAAATTCAGTTACATGGTTTTTGTGCTGGCTCAGGTAAAACTTATGCTGCTGTTACTTATTTACGTGTTGTTACTCCTGACGAAGTATTTGTAAATTTGATTGCAGCTAAAACTAAAGTAAATCCTATAAAGCCTCAAACACTGCCACGTATTGAGCTTTGTTCAGCTCTTTTATTAGCCAAGTTATGCTCAGCCATTATCGATACTTTGCCAATAAACTTTGATAATATTTATCTGTGGTCAGATTCCCAAATCGTTCTCAACTGGTTAAAATCACCTCCTTTAAAAGGAAATCAATTTGTTCTAAATCGAGTCTGTCAAATCCAATCGTTAATGCCTTCATGTGAGTGGAATCATATTTCATGTATTCTAAATCCTGCAAATTCAGCTTCTAGAGGTATTTCACACCGAAAGCTTCTTCATCATTCGCTATGGTGGCATGGGCCTCCATGGCTGCTATCAAATGAACCAATATAATACCTTTGTACAATCCTCCGATATCGGAGTTAAATCCAGTAATTCAATCTGTCAGCAACGTAACTCAAGTAATTGCCCTTCCATACTTTATTCTTAAGTTCTCCAAATTCTCTAAGTTATCAAGAGTCACAGCGTGGTGTCTTAGATTCATTTATAATGCTAGGCATAGTGCTACAAAAAAATCTGGAAATCTGAGTGCACAAGAAATCTCTGATTCTATTCAATGTATTGTGAAATTACCACAGAGTTCTGAATTTGGTACCGAACTTAAATTATTAAAAGAAAGAAAACCCTTACCAAGCAACAGTAAATTATTATCATTAAATGTGTTTTTAGATTCGAGTGATATAATTCGAGTTGGTGGTCGTTTGTCACAACATCAGACATTAAGTTTTGATAGAAAGTATCCTATGCTACTTCCGAAAAATCACATTATTACTAAGTTATTGATAAATCATATCCAGGAACAACATCTACATGCTGGTACACAGCTAGTACTTTCTATATTACGCCAACAGTACTGGTTTGTGAATGGTCGTTCTACTGTACGACAAGAGCTCCACAAATGTGTGCTTTGAAAACGCCTTAAATCTCAAGCTTGTCAACAAATGATGGGAGACCTTCTCATTGACAGAATCACCCCAATTCGTCCATTTTCCAAGGTGGGTTTAGATTTTGCAGTCTTTTGCCCTGTTTTGCCCAGATTTTGCCCTGTCTAACTAAACCAAATTTGCCAAGAAGTAAGATCAAAATTAAATCTTATATAGCAGTATTCGTCTGTATGTGCACTAAGGCGGTACACCTTGAGTTTGTATCAGACTTGTCTGTGAAAGCCCTGCTAGCAGCTTTGAAGCGATTTATCGCGCGTAGAGGTCTGCCGTCCGATGTATATTCAGATAACGGCAAGAACTTCACAGGTCTGGCTAATCAGTTAAAGCAGCTATTTCAATATTTGAAAGAAAATGAAGTTCAAGAATTTCTTTCGAGCCAGAAAATCAGTTGGCATTTTATCCCTCCATATGCATCACACTTTGGTGGGCTATGGGGGGCAGCTGTAAAGCTTACTAAAAATCACATTCTAAGAGCATGTAAAGCTAGTGTATTGAATTTTGAAGAATTAACTACTTTGCTATGTCAAATTGAAAGTTGAATAAATTCAAGACCCATAACCCCTATGTCTTCGGATCCATCAGATCCACGTGCATTAACTCCAGGTCACTTTTTAATAGGAGCACCCCTCTTTGATATTCCAGAATCTTCAAATCCCAGAATTCTAACATTAAATGCTCGGTGGCGCTTGATAGAAAAGGCAAAGAATCAATTTTGGTGTAGATGGTCACGTGAATATCTTCAACATCTCCAACACCGTCCAAAATGGACTACTCCACGAACTAATCTACGAGAAGGAGTCTTGGCGATTGTTCATGATCGATTTAAGCCCATGAGATGGAAGTTGGGCCGCATTCTAGAGACTTTTCCTGGACCGGACAATCTTGTACGAGTTGTTTTGATTAAAACAGCTGACGGTGACATCAAGCATCCCATTTCAAAGGTGTCCCATCTCCTGCCGGGGGCGGAGGATGTATGATTTCTTATGAGCAGAGACTTTATAACTGAAAGATAGATATAGATGGCAGCACTACGAGAATTGAAAATGACTGGTTTCCTCTGCCTTAAAAATAGAAGACTTTATTCAATTTTTATTCTTATTATTTTAACTCTTTTTTAATTTTAAAATTCCTATTATAATTTTTCTGTATTATATGCATATTAATCTTGTTTTATTTTCTTTTATTAGATAAAGTTATTTCTGTATTTTTCTGCTTTTGTGCGGAGCTGTGTTCCAAGTCCAGAATGTTATGTTTTTGATTAGTGAGGTGTGTGGTTAAAATCTCAATCTAATTCTGTTCAATTAAAAATATGAAAAACCAGTTAATTCGTAATTTCATTCGAGTCAATTCTTATTCTTTAAGTGTTTTTTTTAAGTGTTAATATCAACTCATCAAGTACGCAGTCAATGAGTTATAATTAAGTGTTTCATAAATCCATCCGCAACTGGAGTCTGAATCAAGAAATCAAAGGTACTTTTTTTTACTCAATTTTATTCTATTTAATAAAATGAAAACTGTATTCTATTCGTTTTAAATCTACACATAAAAAGGTTTGGTCCGTCGATATTCGGAGTCCATTAGTGATTATCTTATTTAATATATGATATTTAATATATGATATTAATATATTATCATGAAAACGAAGCAGAAATTGCTTCTGAAACGAAATTCAGTTTCACTGTAAAAGAGATAAAATGATTTAGCGCTCAGGTTACTGAGGCAAATGAAAATAAAAAATTAAAATTAATTGAAAAGTTAAAGGCTGAATTGATAAGTTTAGAAAATGATTTTAAAAAATCTTATTTTGGCGTAGCTGAAGAAAGTGTAAATTCTTTATACGAGTCCTTTACTGAAGCTAAAGATATTGTTGTTGATGATTTAGTCAAAATTGGGCAATTTTTAGAAAATGAAGGCGTAAAATCACAAGAAAATCAAAGTGCAGCTAATAATAGCTCAAATATAGGAGTTAGTAATAACGCTCTAAAGCTTCCTAAATTCGAGTTACCCATTTTTTATGGAGATGTCACTTAATGGATTAGCTTCAAAGATACATTTTTAACTGCGATTCATAATAATAAATCAATTTCAGACCAGTTGAAATTTTCGTATCTTATAGCTAGTGTTAGGAATTATTCCTCGAAATTAATTTCTGGTTTTTCAATTTCTGGTGAAAATTATAAAGAAGCTTGGGAAACGTTAGTTAATAGATATGATAATCGTAAGAATTTGGCATATTCGTTGCTGTCTAAATTTGTTAATGCCAAACCATTGAAATCGCCCACGCAGAAAACTATTTTAGAGCTATTGGATACATGCAATGAAGTAATTCGAAACTTAAAATCTTTGAAATTCGAATTTAATGAATTTGTTGATTTGATTTTAGTGTATATAGTACACAATAAATTTGATGAATCCTGAAAAAACAATGGGAATTATTCTTAAATAATGATTAATTTCCAACTTATGAAATGTTGATGACATTTCTCGAAAAACAGGCTCGTAGTCTGCAGAACTGTAATAGTGAATTTTTTAAAGGTGAATCCAAATCTAATCAAAAATTTTAAAGTAAGTTTCAACATTTTTCAAAAAAATCTGTCGCCAATACAGTCGTGATGGATAATGTAAATAAAATTGCAAATCTTTCATGTTCACAGTGTAAAGAATCGCACCCACTTCATAAATGCCCAGAATTTTCAAAATTATCTGTTGATCAGCGTTGGAATTTGATAAAATCAAAAAAGCTGTGCACTAATTGTTTACGATCAAATCATTTTGTGTCCAACTGTCTTATTAGTACTACTTGCAAGCATTGCAATTCTAAACATCATACACTTCTTCGTCGTGATCAGTGTATCCCTGCATCACAGAATTCTTTCAGGCAACAAGATCGTGTTACAACACCAAATGCTGTTGTTAATTCTAATGAATCTAACTGTTTAAGTTCTCAATCTATCAATGAAAATTTCCAAACATTGTTGGCTACTGCCATAATAAAGGTTAAATCTAAATCAGGAAAATTCATACCTTGCAGAACTATGATAGATAGTGCTTCTCAAAAAAGCTTACTTTCAAAAGCTTGTTGCAAAACATTAGGTCTTCCATCTAGGCCTACAAATCATAAAATCTCAAGAATCAACAATTTAGTCGCAGAAACGACTCTTCAAGAAGTTTCTTTGACATTCTCTCCACATTTCAATAATGGAACTTTTCACTTAGATGCATTAGTTGTTAATCAGATTACAACCAATTTACCAAATTTTTTGATTACAAGTAAATATTGGCCACACATTGAAGGATTGAAACTTGCGGATCCTAATTTTCATTTGTCCAGTCCTATTGATATACTTATAGCCGCAGATTTATTTGCTAACATCATAATAGGGGAATCAATTCTGGGACCTAAAGGATCACCGAGTGCTGTTAATTCTAGACTGGGTTGGATTCTTTCGGGGATCATTTATTGAAATTAATCAAATCAAAATTCATTTATTAGTTGTCATGCCACTACACAGATAAATTCTCAACTACAAAAATTTTGGGAACTTGAATCGGTTCCCACTTCTGATCCAATTTCTCTAGCTGAAGATAACTATGCGAAAACAGTTTCACGTTCAGAATCTGGAAGATATATTGTAAATCTACCCTTTAAATCTAAACCTATTCTAGGCAACTCTAAATCTCAACCCTTAAAACGTTTCTACTTCTTGGAGAAAAAACTTCAAGAAAACCCCTTGCTTGAAGAGCAGTATTTATCCTTCATGCGCGAGTATATCGACTTAGGGCACATGGAACTTGTTCCATATTCAGAAATTTCAAATCCTGATCATTTTTATCTTCCACATCACGGGGTGTTAAAAGAAGATAGTTCTACAACTCGGCTTAGAGTTGTATTTGACGCATCAGCTGTTGGTTCAGAAGGCCGCTCCTTGAATGATTATCTAGAGATAGGCCCAAAATTGCAACCAGAAATCTTTCCTCTACTGTTAAGGTTCAGAATGCATCCAATCGCCTTTAGTTCTGACATCGAGAAAATGTTTAGGTAAATTCTCGTCAATCAAAATCATGTAGATTTTCAAAGCATTCTTTGGAGATTCAATTCAGATGAAATTATTAAAACATACAGGCTGTTGACCGTTACGTACGGAACTTCTTGCGCTCCATTTTTGGACATTAGGACATTACACCAATTAGCAAATGACAGTGAGCAAAATCATAAAAAATCCTCTCAGACAATTCGGAAAAGTACGTACGTAGATGATCTACTTTCCGGTTCGGATTCAAAGGAAAATGCCCAAAAATTGGTAACTGAGTTAATCGAAGTTATGAAAAGCGGAGGTTTTAATCTACGTAAGTGGACTTGTAATGATCCAGAAGTAATTGCTCATTTACCAGATGAAATGAAGGCTTCATCGCAAAAGGTATTTCAGGAAGATGGTACCGTTAAAGTCCTCGGACTACTTTGGGATTCTTCCAAAGATGTTTTACAAATTCGTTTCAGTGATTTTAAAGAAGTAAAAACAAAAAGAGATTTGTTATCAGTAGTGGCTACAATATTTGACCCCTTGGGTTTCCTAGATCCTACTACAATAAGATTAAAAATCATGCTGCAAGATCTTTGGAAAGATAAGATTTCGTGGGATGAAGAAATCCCAGACTCCATACTACAGGTTTGGAATGAGTTTTTATCAGAAATTAATTTGTTAAGGTCAATTGAAATACCCAGATATATTAATGGTTATAATCAAAATGATGTTCAAATTCAGTTACATGGTTTTTGTGCTGGTTCAGGTAAAACTTATGCTGCTGTTACTTATTTACGTGTTGTTACTCCTGACGAAGTATTTGTAAATTTGATTGCAGCTAAAACTAAAGTAAATCCTATAAAGCCTCAAACACTGCCACGTATTGAGCTTTGTTCAGCTCTTTTATTAGCCAAGTTATGCTCAGCCATTATCGATACTTTGCCAATAAACTTTGATAATATTTATCTGTGGTCAGATTCCCAAATCGTTCTCAACTGGTTAAAATCACCTCCTTTAAAAGGAAATCAATTTGTTCTAAATCGAGTCTGTCAAATCCAATCGTTAATGCCTTCATGTGAGTGGAATCATATTTCATGTATTCTAAATCCTGCAGATTCAGCTTCTAGAGGTATTTCACACCGAAAGCTTCTTCATCATTCGCTATGGTGGCATGGGCCTCCATGGCTGCTATCAAATGAACCAATCCCAATACCTTTGTACAATCCTCCGATATCGGAGTTAAATCCAGTAATTCAATCTGTCAGCAACGTAACTCAAATAATTGCCCTTCCATACTTTATTCTTAAGTTCTCCAAATTCTCTAAGTTATCAAGAGTCACAGCGTGGTGTCTTAGATTCATTTATAATGCTAGGCATAGTGCTACAAAAAAATCTGGAAATCTGAGTGCACAAGAAATCTCTGATTCTATTCAATGTATTGTGAAATTACCACAAAGTTTTGAATTTGGTACAGAACTTAAATTATTAAAAGAAAGAAAACCCTTACCAAGCAATAGTAAATTATTATCATTAAATGTGTTTTTAGATTCGAGTGATATAATTCGAGTTGGTGGTCGTTTGTCACAACATCAGACATTAAGTTTTGATAGAAAGTATCCTATGCTACTTCCGAAAAATCATATTATTACTAAGTTATTGATAAATCATATCCAGGAACAACATCTACATGCTGGTACACAGCTAGTACTTTCTATATTACGCCAACAGTACTGGTTTGTGAATGGTCGTTCTACTGTACGACAAGAGCTCCACAAATGTGTGCTTTGAAAACGCCTTAAATCTCAAGGTTGTCAACAAATGATGGGAGACCTTCCCATTGACAGAATCACCCCAATTCGTCCATTTTCGAAGGTGGGTTTAGATTTTGCAGGACCCTGTCTAACTAAACCAAATTTGCCAAGAAGTAAGATCAAAATTAAATCTTATATAGCAGTATTCGTCTGTATGTGCACTAAGGCGGTACACCTTCAGTTGGTATCAGACTTGTCTGTGCAAGCCCTGCTAGCAGCCTTGAAGCGATTTGTCGCGCGTAGAGGTCTGCCGTCCGATGTATATTCAGATAACGGAAAGAACTTCACAGGTCTGGCTAATCAGTTAAAGCAGCTATTTCAATATTTGAAAGAAAATGAAGTTCAAGAATTTCTTTCGAGCCAGAAAATCAGTTGGCATTTTATCCCTCCATATGCATCACACTTTGGTGGGCTATGGGAGGCAGCTGTAAAGCTTACTAAAAATCACATTCTAAGAGCATGTAAAGCTAGTGTATTGAATTTTGAAGAATTAACTACTTTGCTATGTCAAATTGAAAGTTGAATAAATTCAAGACCCATAACCCCTATGTCTTCGGATCCATCAGATCCACGTGCATTAACTCCAGGTCACATTTTAATAGGAGCACCCCTCTTTGATATTCCAGAATCTTCAAATCCCAGAATTCTAACATTAAATGCTCGGTGGCGCTTGATAGAAAAGGCAAAGAATCAATTTTGGTGTAGATGGTCACGTGAATATCTTCAACATATCCAACAGCGTCCAAAATGGACTACTCCACGAACTAATCTACGAGAAGGAGACTTGGTGATTGTTCATGATCGATTTAAGCCCATGAGATGGAAGTTGGGCCGCATTCTAAAGACTTTTCCTGGACCGGACAATCTTGTACGAGTTGTTTTGATTAAAACAGCTGACGGTGACATCAAGCATCCCATTTCAAAGATGTCCCCTCTCCTGCCGGGGGTGGAGGATGTATGATTTCTTATGAGCAGAGACTTTAATACTGAAAGATAGATATAGATGGCAGCACTACGAGAATTGAAAATGACTGGTTTCCTCTTCCTTAAAAATAGAAGACTTTATTCAATTTTTATTCTTATTATTTTAACTCTTTTTTAATTTTAAAATTCCTATTATAATTTTTCTGTATTATATGCATATTAATCTTGTTTTATTTTCTTTTATTAGATAAATTTATTTCTGTATTTTTCTGCTTTTGTGCGGAGCTGTGTTCCAAGTCCAGAATGTTATGTTTTTGATTCGTGAGGTGTGTGGTTAAAATCTCAATCTAATTTTGTTCAATTAAAGATATGAAAAACCAGTTAATTCGTAATTTCATTCGAGTCAATTCTTATTCTTTAAGTGTTTTTTTAAGTGTTAATATCAACTCATCAAGCACGCAGTCAATGTTCCTGAGTTATAATTAAGTGTTTCATAAATCCATTTCGAACGCAACTGGAGTCTGAATCAAGAAATCAAAGGTACTGTTTTTTACTCAATTTTATTCTATTTAATAAAAGGAAAACTGTATTCTATTCGTTTTAAATCTACACACCTACAAAATACAAAGAACCGAAAGTACGCAAGAAGAATAAATACTATAAGATATTTGATTGTACGAAAATCTTTATATCTGGGGGGTTATCGGCTACATTGTTCCTGTATTCAGTATTTTAAAGGAAAAACTTAAAAAAATTGTGAATTACGCAAACTACAGTTTATATTTTCTCCTGAATTTTGTTTACATCCTTTAAATCTTTTAAGCCTTTTTTTTTACAAGGAAGTTCATGTAATTTTCAGTAGGGACATTCTTTTCCATATATCATGTATTTGAGTATGAAAAAATGTGTTTACAAATTATTTTGGTGAAATGCATTCAAAGCAAACATTTAATTTTAAAATAAGTAAAATGAGAAAACTTCGAATTAATACCAGTGGACAATCTTTTGCACTGCAATTTTTCAGATTATTTGTTGATGCTTTTTCTCATTAGTTTAAAAACATTTCGAATAATATTTTATTAATTACTGTCTATAGTAAAAGAGATTTAACTTGAGAAATAATATACGGCGTGATTCAAAATATCGAAACAATGGTCTATTTCCTTAAACGTTGCCTCTAGACACATACTTTCAATAGGAAACTTTAATAAAAATGGCGCAAAATTTGATGATATAAATTTTAAATCCATGGGGGATCTGTTCTAGAAAAAACAAAAACTAAATTTTTATACGGCCCCCGTAGAGTAAACTTTCAAATTAGATAAATCTCCCTTATTCAACGCTAAATTAAACACAAAAAATTCCATCTTGATATCTATGAATCTCATATAGATATTAAAATCCAAAATTCATGACTTACCCACTTAACCATGCCTCTGAGCGACGTGGTATCGATACATTTGGAATGTAAGATAGCGATCAATCACAAATTAAACGTTGTTAAAAGTCGATTTAAGACAGTGTTTCTTTTTTCGACATAAAATACGATGGTTGGTACTTACGTTTTAAAAAGTAATATACGAAATAATTTCTTACCAAGAATGGATATTTTTTTATTCTCGAAATTCTCTCCTGCAGAATCGATAAATTTTTGCTTTCGAATAAACAAATCATCAAAACATTTATGCCACTCTGAAAGTGGCATAGCAGAAACATGGAATTTGTAAGCTTCTGCAGCTGCTACCGATATGTTAAAACGTTGATTGTGCATTTTATTTTTGAAACACGGAAATAAAAAGTAATCATTAGGTGATAAATCCGGTAAATAGGGCAATGTCTCATCAATTCAAATTTGCATGCTTCAAATAAGCCATAGCTAGCGAAGCAGTGTGTGAGGTGGGGTTGTCCTGGTGCAGAATGACGCGAAATTTTGGCATTTTTTTTTCAGTTTTGCAACTAATTTATGAAAACAAATTGTAGTATACCAAAGGCATTGACTGTTTCAGGATCGTCCAAAGGAACGGTTGCAACAAAGCAATCGTTTTCTTGGAAGCACTCTATGCACGAACACCTTTTGAAGATCTAGGGCCATCTGGAAACAATCAAACAATTAATTGTTGTTTTATTTCGGGAAGAAATCCAGGTTTTGTCACACGTTACGATGACTTACACATGCTTTGAGGTACCGGAGACGTTTTTTTCTTTAGATTTTCCTCGCACCATTTCACTTAATCATCATTTTCAGCTTCAGATAAATTGTGGGGGATGGAAGAAATCTCTTTTTACTTATCATATAAAATTGAATGCACCCATGTCCTTGAAATATTTAAAGATGCTTCGATTTCATCATATGTCACATTACGATCAGTTGTCATTAGTTTTCTCACACCACTTCTGTTTACGAGAGTAACGGATCTTCTTCGTCGAACCTGTGGAATATCGTCACTGATTTCTTACGACCGCCAGAGTATTTCTTAAACCAGTTGTAAATCGTTGCTTCGTTATCAAACGTCGAATTCATTCTATCGCTACACTGTTCCTCTTTCAAGTCTTGTTGAAAGTCATGAAAAATCATGGCTCTGAAGCCCCTTTGACATAACTGCGCTATTATTTAGCACTTCGTATTTTCGAAAGACCACAGTAAATATAATTCAACTGCATTTAATGTTATGTAAATGTACACATTCAAGTAATGTTTCGAATTTTCTTAAAAATAGGCTGCGCTGAAAGCAGCTGTTTTTTCGTTTCCAGATTCTAAAAACTTAAGTACTGGCCTTCTTAGAAGCGTATAGATTTTACGTAAAATTTGCTTTCGAACGAAGATGTAGTACTAAGCTACACCGGCTCAAATTTACAGGTGCGGGACGGACCTGACTCATATAAAAACAAAGTTTGGCCCAACGTCGAAAAAAGTTAAAATCGCGGGCTGAGCCCGGCGCGGCCCAACTGAATTTTTACAAAACATGAGTTTTTATGTCGATATGGATAAATATTATTTCGTATGAGATGTTTTGCGAAAAATAGCTATTTTAGCTTTCTTTTTTTTTTAGCTATTTATAATCTTCATTTTTAAAGAAGCACTCTCGGCTGGGATATTTATTTTTTAAGGAATCTCTTTTTGCATATAAATGTTTCAGTTATCATTTATACCGTTAATTCATATATCCCATCTGTTGGAGACTTTTAAAAATGCTATACAGTAAAATTTCTTCAGGCGGAATTACATAGGAAAGAAAATAAATACTTTATATACTAGCTATTTCCTTAGCTGTATTCTACTCTTTTTTTTGTATTATTATAATAATTTTTCATGGATCAACGTATTTTTTCGTTAAAGACATAATTCCGTCAAATGCAGGCTGTTTCGAATGGTTTTTATTGTATTTAATTTCTTTGCCTAGAAATATACTATTTTTTTAAAAGTGAATTTTAAAGTTTAATTGTAAAATAATGGCAATTAAAAATATCATGCATTTTTTTGCCAAAATATTTGGGCCGTGCCAAATTTTAGTGATTTTTTTGCGTATCAGGCAATGCAGAGACAATTACTTTCACACGGAGTGGGACTAAAAATTTCAGTCAGTGCAGACCTAGGAAGAATGAAGCCAGTCACAACTCGGTGTGAAAAAAAAATATACTTTAGGCCCAGACCAATCCTTCGGAAAAAATATAAGGCCTGTGCAGGGCCTTAATTTTTTTTACGAAAAGAGTGAAGAAATAGCCTGGTCCAACCCGCGGACTATGCAAGAAAACTTAAGATAAACTTTCAAATGGGCCTGGTCGGCAGAAAAAAGGGCGCTCCTTAATGGTATCGGCTTGGAAGATAAAAACTCTCAAGTTGTTAGGGCTAAAATTACGAAAAAAGCTGTATGTTATAAAAAATGCCTTGTTTTGAATAAACTGTCCAGACATTTAAATAGTGCAGAAAGAAAGTGGAAAGGGCAAGGGTTAAACTGAAACTTTTAATAACTGCTAAAATAAATATATCGTTTTCATCACAGAAAGTTCTTTTTAATTGTATGTGGGTTTTTTTCTCATAAGGGATTGTCTGTATACATATTAAAAATTACACTAGCTTTCATTTTTCAAGTGATAAAACTTACTTTTGACACTTTATTTAAGTTCCTCGTATTTAAGCAGCCTGAAAAAATAAACAGTTACGGCATTTTTTTTTCTTCAGTCTTAATAGAGTTATATATAAGATATGAAGTTAATTTGTCCGTGAAATTAGAAAAGATAGCCTAAACATTTTTTTTCGATACCTGGAATACTGACCTGCAAGCTTTTAAAAGGCATTTAAAGATTCTATTTGGAGCTAATCTTTGTTTAAATTTTGAAATACGTTTTTCTGCATGATGGGGTTTTTTTTTTCATTATTTCTTGCCTTTAAATCGTTATAAGTCAAGATTTGTTAAAAGACATGTTCCAAATTTTATTAATATATGATAAAATTTGGAACATGTCTTTTCCGATTAAAGTTACATCATTAAAAAAAAAAATAAACTCTTTATTTTTTTTGAAGGAATATTTTATACATTGTTGAAACAAAATTTCACTTATATTTTCCTCGTTATTTAAATGAAAAGGTTTTGAAACTCCAAAAATTCTATTTCGAGTTATAACGATTTTATATATCCCCTTTTTAAAACAATAATTTTAATTTAAAAAAAGAAAAAAACTTTGTGAGAAATTTTAGGATGCGATTTTGTTTAGAGATTATATGGTTAATCGCAACAAAAAAATTTCAAAATTCTAACTCAATAAATATTTTTTAATGTTTCCCAGATCCCCTTACAGTAACATTGTTTCTTCAACTACTCCCATATCAATTTATGTCCAATCACTGAAAATTTGACGAATTATTTAAACGAACTCTGTGAGTTTTGTAAATATCAAGACGTACTTGTTTGAGTTTAATTCAGGAATGGGTAAGGAAAATTTTTCTATTTGAAAATTTTATCCTTTGGGAGCCGTATTAAAATTCATTTTTCGTATATTCTCAAACGGACCCCCATACAGTTCTAACTTATGTCATCAAATTTTGCTCCTTTTTAATGAAACTTTGCAATTGTAAGTATGTGTCTAGGGGCGATAATTAAGGAAATAGGCCTATTGTTTCTGTCTTTATGAATTACAATGTATATATACTTATTTTGTGAACTAATGTTAAAATTTACAATCTGAATATCTCCGAATATTTCTTGCACCATTTCATTAACCTTTAATTTTGCGATAGTAGATGGACAAAATTAAGAAAATAAACGAACAGGCAAAAAATTCAGATTGAAAACATGCAAAAATGCAGTATTAAATATCATTTTTAAATTTTTAAGGCAATTAAATTTTGAATTAAAAATCTTTACTATACAATCTTTGCAGGAAATGCACAATATCTTTAAAAATATTTTTGGAACAGAATAAGCATTGAGAATAAAGAAAAACTGATTAAAAAGATGAGGAATCTTGGTAGTTGCTGAGAATAGAAAATGTAGTATGTTTAGGACTTACATATCCACAAAATATATTGAAATCGTATGTTTTCAGGGACGTTCGTAGTGTGCTGAGAAGTATGGGACAAAATTTATTGCGTATACATACATTAAAAAAAATTCGAATGCAAGGGAAATATATTATAATTTTTTATGTTTATGAAGGAATTTGCCTCGATTTATTTTCTTAAAGAGGGTGTTTCAGAGTAAGATGTATGGAGGTTAGAATTCTCAGTATTTTTTTTTTTTTTTTTTTTTTTTTTTTACAAAGATAAAAATAAGAATAAAACAGTGGGAGAATCTTCTAGAACTGGTTTGAAATAGAATTTCGAGCGTTAGGAATTCTAGACGTTGAGAATAACAAAAGCGGTATGTTCGTAAGAAACCACGAAACGAAGAGATATATATAACGGAGAGATTATATATACAGAAAAAATAAATAAAACTTATTGGTGTGCATATTTCAAAGAGACATTAAAAATATAATAAGTTACAATTTATTATGACTTTGTCGGAATTTTCATTGAATTTCTGAATAAGTAGTAAACAATTTCGCATTCCAAATTAGGAATTTCGAACAAGCCATAAATAACTGAAGGAAAATACTAGTATTTAAAAAAAATATATATATTCACAATTTATAATTCACATTTTGCAATTTACACGCAATCGTCGAAATGTACAATTAAATGTCTAAAAAATATATTACAGATTTATGGTATTAAAAATTAACAAAAGTTTGCAGCTACGCCTATACTGGATAAAATATAAATGGACACACAAGAATATGGATTGCTTATTATTGTGAAATGATTTTTGCGGACATTTTAACAAAGGTAGTTCAGAGTAAGTTTTAGATAGTTTTGAAATACTTCTAATATATTTTACGAATAAAAAAACAATCCGGAATAAAATAGTGACAAGAGCCGATAAAGTTTTTTCTAAAAGAATTTTCGAATAATAAAATTTGGGCAATTACTAAAACAAACGCAAAATGTACTTATGTAACGTTTTCAATAAAATGCATAGAAATGCTTTCTGGTAAGCCGGCAGAGACTAGAAACGTGTAAGAAAAATATTTCCCACGCATATTTTGATAGAAATTTGAAGATAAAAAAAAAATATATGTATATATAATTATAATTATATATCAATGTAAAAGAACTTTTGTTATTGTTTAATAAAAATGCCTTACAGTGACGTGTAGACACATAAATTTTACTAACAAAATGTTTCTTTTGGAATGTGTAAAATTTAAGATTAACCTTTTATCAGCAAACGTACTTATAAGTATCATTAAAATTACTTGTTATAAAATTCATTTAATACATCGATTAGTAGCATCGATTGTAATACATTTATAATGAGTTATATATGCATTACTTTATCTTGTTCCAAAAGCATTATTGGTTACACAAGACAAAAATATTTTTAAAAGATGATTTATTTTGCCTTTTCACATTTTCAGCTTTTTTGACCTTGAAGGGTGTGTGTATGTGTATGTGGGGGGGGGGGGATTTTTTAAATTCGGAAATATTCCTATATATCTATTGCAAGAACATTATACTTGTGCATTTCCTAATTCTACACAATACTAAGAAATATATTTAAAATAAAAGATTTGAGTGGAGTTATAAATATTGGACAAAATCCCTATAAGTGAAATTTAATTAATCCTTCAGTCCTTCAAAATTCTTCTAAAATTTATTAAATGATGGTTAAGTAAATTTTCTAATGTAGTTTCAAAAATTCACGAAAAATGCTTTAGAAGATAAAATTTTCATGAATTCGTAATTTAGTACATAAAGGGTTAAATTTGTTAATGAATTCGTTGGTCTGTAAAAAATAAATTTCTAAACTTCGCACTTGTCATGAAAAACAACTGTATTTTGGTAACTGTCTTATGTTAACGGTTAATTTACTATCTGTTGAATAATCCTTATCGGATTAATTGAGTATTGTGGGGTAATTTGAGTACAAGTGACATTTCTATTTATAAAACTATTTAATTTATACGATATGTACTCTCTAAAGAAAGTTTAACTAGTGTTTCTTTATAAGTGTGTATGTGGGGAACATGAACTTCAAAAAAACATTTTTACAAAAACACCTTATCTATAGTTTTTGAATTCAAGCATATTTACATTATTTTTGGTTACAATAATTTGACTTAAAAGTTTCATAATAAGATGGAAGTACTCAGTATATAATTGTTATTTTTGAATATGGGATAATTTGTGCATATTGTCTAATTTTAGAGTCAACACAGTAATCTAATCTAATCGTTCCTTTTCTAATATGCATCCCGTGCATGTCCGATAAAAAACAATGAAAAATGGTGGTGGGATTCATCTCAAAACGTTTTTAGACGTTGTCAGGAAGACCATATCTGTGTTCAGTGATGAAATCTTTTCCTGGATATACATGAAAAGATGATAAAAAAAATTAAATAATCATTTAATATTTAGATACACTAAAAAATCTGCCTGACAATATTTTCACTTCTAATTAATGGAAATCAAAATATAATTATTTGTTTATGTTCATCATTTTATTATGCTTCTAATTTCTTTTAAATATTTTATTTATATAATATAAGTGATATATATATATATACAAAATTAGCTAATAAGTCAAGCTTCAAATCTAAAATTGTACTGTAAAAGTAAAACTACGAGTAACTACAATTTAAAATCCAAGTGTAGCTTAACATTTTGCAAAAACAAATATTTTCTTAAAAAATGCATATTATTTGATTTCATTTAGATAAAAATCTGATTTAAAACGATAAGAACAGGATTTCCACAAAATAAGTGATACCAGTCATATATTGATTCCAAATTATTATTTTATTTCTACTCAGGAAACAATGTTGTTCAGAAATGCATCATGAACAAAAGACATGAATAATAATATAGAAATTAGGAAAAATTCATTTAATAATCAAAATGAAATTTCATGAAGAATCATACCATTTAAAAACGTTCTATTTCCAATTTCAGCATGTTGAAATTTAATACTGTTTTCTATTTTTTTTTAATGCCAAAGTAATTTATATTTAAAATGGGAAGTAACTTACGGGATTAAACATTTACAAAACACGATTCAAGGAATTCAACAAAGTGCTTTTTATTCCCGTTTCTTTAAAAAAGTTAAAGTAATGAACATAGAAAATTTTCAGCCTTTTCCATGGTTTCCCAAAAGTCTACTTTGTAGTCTTTTCAAGAAGCATTATGACTGAAAAAGAAGTAAAAAGCATTGTATGGACCTATTACACTTTTCTGGACATAATTTATCTTATTAATAAGTTTTTATTACTTTCTTCTATCTTAACAAGAAGAAAGTAATGGATTAATGAAAATTTTCGACTTTCGGTTTTCGACGGTTTTACACGTTTTAAGGGTCAGAGATTCCGAAAAACATGTTTTTACAAAATGTCTGTCTGTGAGTCTGTGCATCTGAGAGTCTGTCTGTCTGTATGTAACACAAATTTTGTGGGCGCCCTATCTCAAGAACTAATGCACGGAATTTAATAAAAGTTTATATTCAGTTAGTCCCTGATATAAATTGGTGCTGATTAGTTTTTGGTGTAAATCGCTCAACAGGTGGCGCTGCTATGCAGCCTTTTTCACGATTTCAGCAATAGCTCAATCTCCAGTACTAATGCACGGATTTTCATCAAACTTCAGATTCAGTTAGTCCTTGACATGAATTGAAGTTTTGTACATTTTGGTGTAAATCGCACAACAGGTGGCGCTGCTATGCTGCATTTTTTTACGATTTTCGCAATAGCTCTACCTCAACAACTAATGCTGGGATTTTCATTAAACTTCAGATTCAATATACTTTGATATGAATTAGTGCTGTTTGTGTTTTGGTACAAATCGCCAAAAAGTGGCACTGCTATGCAGCATTTTTCAGAATTTCAACCATAGCAATAACTAATGCACGAATTTTCATCAAACTTCAGATTCAGGTATACCTTGACATGAATTGATGCTTTATAGATTTTGGTGTGAATTGCTCAACATGTGGCACAGCTATGCTGCATTTTTTTCAACTTCCGCAATAGCTCTATCTCAAGAACTAATGCTTGGATTTTCAACAAACTTTAGATTCAGGTAGGACCTTGATATCAATTAGTGTTATTTATGTTTTGGTGTAAATCGCTCAACAGGTGGTGCTGCTATGCTACATTTTCCCGTATTCCCTTATAGTTCTATCTCTAGAACTAATACACAAATTTTCATCAATCTTCAAATTCTGATATAATTTGATAGGAATTGATGCTAAATTGACGTAATTTTTTGTACTATTTAAATGATTTAATTAATGTGATTTATATAGAAGAAAGTTTTGTGATGGCCCCAACATACTAGTTTAAATAACCGTTGAATAAGTGATGGAAATAAAGTGAATATACATTTAGATTTTACTTAAGAATAGTGCTTGAATCTTTATTTAAATCATAGCAACTACTAATTTTAAAAATAGCATCTAAAAGTATTCTTTTGTAATTCTCTTTTGATTGTTTGTCTTTTTGGTATTAACTTTAATATTAAAATTTGATGAAATAAAGCGAGAAAACTGCAAATTCAATTAGAATGTTTAAATTAATATTTAATGAAAGGTTGTTAAAATTTAAAAAATATAATCTGCATTTTAAAATTAAACATTCATGAAATGATGCAAGTATGATGCATACATTTCAATTTTTAAATTAAAATATCATGAAGTGTGGCAAGAAAGCTCAAAATATACTAAAGACTAACTTAAACATTGATGACATTACGCTTGAAAATTAAACGTAAAAATAATGATTCAAGATATTGTCAAATATATTTTTATTTTGAAATATCGTTCAAATTATGAAAGAAATGGTGGAATTTTTTCAGATATTGACATTAAACGCGGATGAAATGGTGCAAGAGAGTCCAAATATAGTATATTATGTATATATATATATATATATTAAATATAAACATAATCTAAATGATACGGCATAGAGGCAAAAATATTTCAACTGATATAATTTGTAGAAAATAAAATAACTAAATGTAAATTCAGCAACGCCTTTAGACTGCAATTGTTAAAAATTTAGAAACATTATTCAATTAGAAATATCTTAAGTGGTTTAGAAGATAGTCTCCAAGGTTTAAAAGTTTTTTAAATAATTGTTTAAGGGTTAAATCAATCATATGTTACTAAATATACACTGGTGTATTCATTTTCATATTTCAACTCGAGTATAATATTTCCCATTTTGTGAAAGAATAAGTTTTCATTCTATAAGTTTTTTCTTTTAAATGTAAGTTTTTAATGATGATATATGCGCTTTAAATTCTTTGAACATATTTTCCGTAAATAATATATGTTTTAGCAATATTTCATACAATAGCTTAAAGCAACATTCAAAGGCTTTCAAAAAAATTATGGAACTGTAAAAAGGCCATCGATTTACATAGTTCGATATCTATAATTGCAATTTTTCTTATATGAATTGAAAAAATATTTTTTCAATATTTGTCTTGCTCCATTTCTGTTCTTTTCACTACAATGTTCCATATTCTTCTATTCATATTTGTAAAGATGAAAAGAAAAGCATTTCCCCCCGGTTTACTTATGCGCCTACAACAACACAAGAAGCAAGACTGAAAATATTTCGGTTTAATTTAAGTAACTTTATAACCATATAAGTACAAAAAGTATAAATCTTACAATGTTTAAAGTAACCCATTCATAGAAATTTTCAAAATATGTACTGTTTAAAAAAAAAACTATAAATTTAGGAAATGGATAAAATCAAGTATTATACGTGTTTCAAAGTAACATTTTGTAGATGAAACATTTATATTAAAGATTAAGGGGTCTCAGGACACTTAAAGCTTCGAAATTGTAATTTTTTTAGATGTTAAACATTTCTGATCATTTTGATATAATTGTTTCCTTGAAATTCCCATTAGAACAGTACTGGTGTCTTTTAGAATTATACCCGCTCAATAGATGAAGCGGTGTTTCCGAAAATTTGAAGTCGTTTTTTTCCAAATGACAATTTTGTGCATAGCGCGCATGATATCTCAAAAACTTCTGAATTTTCATTCATGAAATTTTGAAAAGATTTGTTTCATGTGAGCCTGTATAAACTAAACCTAAAATTTTATTTTTATTGTTAAAATAAGCTATTTATTTAGGTGATTATATTGTTGAAATTTTCTAAATTTTGCATTAGCTAAATGCAACATTGTATTATAATTATAAAAAAAGCTTTAAATACAAATTTATTTATATTCAGAGTAATTATTGCAATTTGGAGTACAATAGGCACCAGACAGAGAGACAAGCGGTGGACGATGTGTTCCCAAGTAGGACACTTAAGTATGAGAAATGAAAGGGAACAACGTCCCCGATGGGGTCATATACTTATGAATACCTGTCCTCCATATAGGCCACTTTGGTTAGTGTAGTCAATGTTGGGCTTCATATGTCGAATCTAGTAGTCTATTGATAGTGTGTTTCCCCAACTTTTTTATCTTCGTTCTTAAGTTTTTCACAATCCGCCACTTTGGAGGTGAGGGTTGATACTTACTCCGTGAGTCACTTTACCTCTTAGTGAAAATTTACCTCACTTATAGTCACTTTACATTTTAGTGAACCGCGAGTTCCACTCTTGTAGGCCTATAAGAAGGGTGCCGAAATTGATCGCTCCATGAGGGGGCACGTTGTGACCCCCCCCCCCTCCTGGCGTAATGTCGTATTTAACGGACTTCGGCTTTATGCAGCAATTTTTCTGCGCTGTTTGAAATGTAGTCCTCTAGGCGAAGTACCTTTTGTGCGAGTCACGTGCGAGTTTTGTGCCGCGTGTGTTGTGGCATAGTCCCCCCCCCTGTACTGATGTTTCCTGGAATCTCATAATATTCCGTGGAGGAAAACAGCATCAGGCCGCAGCACAGGCTTTACAAAGTTCTGTGTTGCGGTTTTGCTCTCCTCGCTCAGCTGTTTCGATTGGCGGATTGTTTTTGTGACGACTGGGCGTCATGTCAGTGCCTAGACGGACGGGGGATGGCTACGCTATCTCCTGTGAAGGACCCCTTGTAGCCGCTAGGATTTGGTTCCGGAAATTTTAGTTTTAATTTTAAGTGGAGAAGATGACGGGATAGCCTGGTGGAGGTGTTGCTTCCTAATGCCGTCTGGGGACAGGGCGTATCGTCTCTGGGCAGTGGTCTCGAAGTTCTTCTTCATGGGTCGTTGAGGGCAGTTACAAAAAAAACTTTAATCAGTACAAAAATTACTTTCATATTACATTAAAAATTTTCGTTTTTTAGTGGTGCTAATTTCTGAATAAACTTTTTTTCTTGTATTTTAAGCAAAATAATCGTAACACATTTTTTTTCGATGCCTTTGGAGTTTTATTTCTAAATAATATATCATTTTTAAATCCTTAACCAACATAATAGATTAACAAAAAAATTTAATATGAATTTCTTCGGTTGCTATAGTAACGAAAGAATTTTTAGAAAGTATCACTTGTAATTATAAAAAAATTGTTGTTTTGGCACCAAAGACAATGCCAAATTTGGTAAATATAAAATATCTTACGAATTTATTGGACATTGAAGGATTTACTTGGTACCATTCGATTCAGCATACAAAAATATATAAATATATGTTATCATTTGACGCATAAGTATAATATCTGAGTTTTAAGGGATTTTTTAACAGTTAGGTCCTCTTTTTTCCCCCCCCTTGAAGTCGAAATTTAGAAAATCATTTATTAACAAGTGCCTACATTATAAGAAGTCTCACGATTTTCATGTTACTAGTTTCAGTAGTTCGAGCTGTGCTCTGATTAGCCCAATAATCAGGACCTTCTTATATATACAGGGTGCCCACAATTAAACGACCCTTCTTTAAAGTCATCTACAGACGAAACTATTTGTCAGAGAATTGTGAAATTTTCTGACGGACATAATGAAGGATTGGGAATTTGTTTGAGCTAAAAAAAACTTTAGTTCAAAATTTTGCCACCAGGGCGCTTTTTTAGTGAATTACACATTTGTAAATGTTTTACGATTTATTTTTCTTAGACTAAATAAGGCAAATACACAGACCACCTCTGAAAAAAATAAATCATAAAAACTTTTGAAAATTATTGGCGTTCGAATTAATTGACCGTACAAACTCTTGAAAATATCCGCCTACGACAGCCTTCATTTTGTTTTACAGAGCTTAGAGCTAGTATTCAATGGGCGGTAGCTAAATGTGTAAATTGTGTGTCTGGTGACGAAATTTTGATTTTTTTTTTTTTTTTCACTGAAACAAATTCCCATTTCTTCATTATGTCCTACACAAAATTTCACATTATTTTGACCAATAGTTTCGTATTAGGCAACTTTAAAGTAGGGTCGTTTAATTATGGACACTCTGTATATAGATTATTTAAAAAAAATACATGCAATATTGATTTTTATCAACCAAATATTAATTTAATTTTTAAAATTGTATGTATTTAAAAATTGATTGAACACGCTGGTCTGTGATTTTTTATGTGGAAAATGAATAACCTCTTCCGGATTTTTTTTTTTTTTTCAAGTAAAAAAAAAATACCACGAATAAAAACGTATTTTGAAACAGACATATTTTTTAATAAATTGCGTCTTGAATTCATACGCTACAAATTAAATTCCATTTATTAAAGACATTTTGTAAATGAAATTACATGTATTTGGAAAGTAACAAAAGGCTTGCCGCTGTGCAAAAATGTCGTACAAAAGTTTGCAACCCAACATAGCTAATGTATGCCTAATTGCACACTATAAAAAATCAATCGATTGATAAGTAATTGCAGAAATTTGGAAACTCCATATCCATATATTTTCGTTCTAATATGAATCACACTAAATTTTGATTAACTGCAGTACTAAAATCTAAAGAAAAATTTTAACACCAATCATTAGAAGTGAAGTAAAAAGATTAATCTCATTTTCATATTTCTTGATATTCAAAAAACTTCTTTTCAATTTATTTTTATTATATTCCAAAAATTTCCATGCCTATGCTTTTTATAATAATGCCTTTCAACATGCAAAAGAAAATTCATTTTATTTTTTTTAAAGGTTTCTTCAAAATAGTTAATGCTATATGAAAATGCTAATACTAACAAATAACATGATAACATTATGAAATTTGTCTTGAAATTGAAGTTTACTCAAGCCTTTGTAATTTCAAATTAGAATTAGAAGTACTTTGTCTACTGGTTTTCTTTTAATAATCCACATTCATAATATGTCAATCTAATATATAAAAATGAAAATATGTCTGTCTGTCTGTAATTCTATACAAATCCACAGTTTGGAGGCCAGAATTGTGGAATGTTACGTAAATGTGTATAAAAACACGGCCGAGGCAACTAAATTAACCCGGAATCGAAATAAATTATAGTTAATATTTAATTCATAAAAAACACAAATCCAACAGCAATTTTCTGGCAAAATTAAACTTTTTTCCTTTATAACAGTTCTAACAATTAAAAATCCACGCTAAAGTTCTTTCCACAACAATTACTTTTCTATTGCAAGATTTCTACGTAAAAGATTAAAATAAAATAAATAGTTTTATGAATAAAAAAAAGTGAATATTACGTGATAACTTTTCTATTGCAAGATGAAAATGAAATGATAATGAAATAATGTAGTTTGACGAATTTTTAAAAAAGTGAATATTACGTTATATTGGAAATATAATGGACGTCAGCAGTTGACGTCATATGAGTTTGCTAAAACGTATTGAAACATGATAAAAACCCAATTATGGAAATATTGGCGTTTAACACATGTTTGGAGGTTCTTTGAATTTGTTTTCGCCATTTTTCAATCTATTCAATACATATACGTGTGTATTAGAATTTGCACTAATGTGTAAGCCTTTTCTCCCTTTATCTTTAACCAATGAACCCTAAAAACTAATCAGGGAAGCGCCTTATCAGAATGAACCAGGAAAAAAAATTAAATCAAATCGGATATTTCTATCAAGAGTTATCGCGTTACGTGCGTACATACGTACGTACATACAGAACCGGTTTGCACATAAGTTCTCAAGCTTTGATAGCCTGTGAGCTAAAAAAGCAATACATCTTAATAATGGTTTAATTTGATCGTCTGCTGTTGTTACATCGAACTGACATCAGCGTTTCACACGTATACGTTTTTCCTTTATAATACAGATAATACTTTCTATCAACGGTACTTTACTTTTATTATTTTAAAGTTTCTTTAACTGATTTGGACATAATTTCTTCTATTTCGTAGTGGATGATTTCGAGTAACGGGATATTTATTGTAATAAAAGTATTAATTAGTTTTTTAACAACTTAACTGATTTGCCCGTAGTCCGTACTGGCAAGATGAGTTTGCTAGAATCATCACTTAAAGCTTTCTGATACCATTATTTTCTCAAATTCCAATTTCATACTATATAATGACAGAAATTTTTAGACAAAATATTACGAATGAAGCCCAGCAGCATGGTGGTCAGCACGCCTGTCTGCCACGCTACAGATCGTGAGTTCTGCTCCCGCATGGGCAAGGTTCACCAACCTTTCATCCCATCGGAGATGAAAGGTAATGTCAGTAACAGGGTATTTGGGATACATTTAAAAAAATTCTGAATATGAAACACAATTATTGAAATTGTTTATTATTTTGTAGAAATTTTAGTATGGTAGATTTGGTAATAATAAGAATATTCCAGTGTACATTACAAGCAGTTTAAAACTTAATTCGGATATAATTTACAAATAACAAAATTTACCAGTAATACATTTAAAGAAACCGGTAGCATTTGCGAGTTTAAATATTTTGCTGAATTTTGAGCATTATAAATAAGTGTAGAGATCACAAAACACAGAGAGGTACTTTAAAATAAGCGACATGCTGAGAAAAAAAAAAGAATAAACATATATAAACTGCATATTTTGATGGAAATTTGAAAGTGAGACAGAAATATTGAAGTTCTTTATTGCATCCAAGGAATTTTCGTTGAATTTCTGAAAAGATATTTAAAAATCAGTTGTAGGGACTTTTGTTTTCTTCTAGGTAAGGCATTTTTTGCAAACGATAAAAAATAAGAATAAAGGTTAGAAAAAAGCTCTTTTTTCAAATTAAAATTTGCAAAATTCCTTTTGCCATCTTCAATATAGTATTAAGAAATGTTCAACTAGCTTTTAAGTATACTGCAGGAGAAAAGAGTTTTATGTAATACACTAAATCTTTAAAACAATTTTAATCTTTAAATGTTTTAATTAAACATCCAATTCTTATGCTCAATTACATATATGATAAAATTTGTTTATTATCAAAATAAGTTTAATATACTATTTCTGACTTAAACGTAAATGCAATAAGTGAAACATTTTGTTTGATATTGGTATAGCAACTTAGAAAAAAATATTGCTTTTCGAAATGCCTCACTGAACTTTGCTTAATAAACATATCCTTAATTATCAACAGAAAACTTATTCATCACAACATTTTAGTACAAATGAAAGAAAAATTTTCTTAGTAATGTAAAAGATTATTAATAGGATTATATATTCAAGATAAAAAAAATATTATCTCGAAGGCTGATTACATTGATAAATTATGAAACTTTTAGTAAATATGCACAAACAATTATTACTGCAACAAAAATAAAAAAAATGCATGCTAGGAAAATAGATTAATCGATACATATTTTCTTCCCATCGTCGTAAATAACAATAAAAGCAATTGCATGTAAAATATGCTGCCCCGGGTAAAGACGAATATAGTATTATTTCTTATACAGCAACAAAAATGTAGCTGAGAAGAAAATGGCGATAAAGCTTATCAGATATACATGTTCATTAATGTTTTTTATAAGATATTTTGAATAACAATGAAGAAAATACTTTGTTGTTTCAGAATGAAATGAATAACAATTTAACTTCATATAATGATATAAAAAATGCACTTATTCCTGTCTTAGAATAATTTTTTTTTTCTATAAACAACTATATACACGAGAAACATAGGTCAAAAGAGGGACGTGCCTCCATTCAGTCCATGCAGTAGAATCTAACACTTATTTATGCAAGCTGACAATGGATTGCAGAAAACCACATTGAATTCCCTTGTAAACTGAAATGTCAGAAATTCAGACACATATATGTGTCTGAATGGGATTGTTCAAAAATTATACACTATGAAATGTCTTATTATTTCAAACTCTTAAAATATCTTAATAGCGGCCATATGTTATCTTATTTTTGTCAGAAATAGGCAGCCAATTGTGATGGCTTTGTCTTTGTTGCATCATTAGCAGCCATGTTTGACCGCATTCATCCTTTTGTTGCGTCATTAGCAGCCATGTTTGACCGCATTCATCCTTTTGTTGCGTCATTAGCAGTCATATTTGACCACATTCATCCTAACTTGGTAAATAAGAAAATATTTAACCATAAAGCAAGGTTGAGTTTCTTCTAGAAGCAGGACCTGATGAAAGAATTATTGAAAGTTAACTGGGCACCACTTACACCAGTCGTGGCGCTCAAATTTGGTATATAATCTTTCTAACACTCATATTTAAACTTTTTTTAGTTTTGTATAGATTATAATCAACATTTTGAACTTTAAGAATGGGATAAGATTAAAATACAATGTACATATATTTATGCATATGCAGTAGAACATGTGTCTAGCGGAAACCTCTGGAGCTATTATTGGGGTGCTCGCTTTTCAGAGATAAAAATAAACAAATGTATACTTTTTGTGCTTAAAATGCTGTCCGCTAAAAATAGGTTCACTTATTGAGAATTTTTAATAAAACCTTGAAAATGGACACTCTTAGAACACCTCTATTTTTTGAACACCCACAGTTTTCAAACCACACGACATAAGTATTTGTTCATTTTAAC
Source organism: Maratus speciosus (assembly GCA_963932465.1). Lineage (NCBI taxonomy): Eukaryota > Metazoa > Arthropoda > Arachnida > Araneae > Salticidae > Maratus > Maratus speciosus. The sequence continues at coordinate 84,692,839 of OZ010789.1, forward strand.
CTCAGAAGAGCGGTCCTGAGGTATTCACTATTGAGCGGTCCTGAGGTTTTCACTATTGAGCGTTTTTACTATATTGGAAAAAAAACTTGTTTTTAATATTATCCTGCACTAAGGTTTCAAAATATTAAGCGTAATCAGTACAATACCAAACATATTTAAAATTTAAGCTTTGCAAAAATTGCAGACCAAATTTGTGTGACCCTAAAATTCTTTGAAGGGATGCTTCCAGTTTCCCACTGCTTCAAACTGTACCTTGTTCTATAAGAAATCCAAACGTGCATTGTACTTAAATAAATTCTTAGTTATCAAAGAGTATTCAATGTGCACAAAAATAGATGTGTGTATTGCTTAAAAAAGAAAAAAATAATGGTATTTTTAAAATGAATACTAAAATAAACTTTTACTCTTAATTTTAACTATAAATTTTTACTCTGCGCTACTCTTTCATATAACTGCACTATTGGGCGTCTCTTTGAGTATCTCCATTGTGTCTTTCGCAGATCTGCAAGAGATTGTCGATTCGTTATAAACTGCAAAGACTTTTTTTTTTATGTTTTTAGCCCTAGAAGGTTTTAAAATTGCATGTAGTTCCAAGTACCGTTACTCTGAGTGTTTTTGTCATAGATGAATGGAATTTATACTGATTTACATGTACGATGACGGAGAACATTTTATTAAATTCACAGGGTGACTTTTAATTAACATAGAATTCTAAACTGATATAACTTATCAGAACCTCACTAGATGGCAGCATAATCTGTACAGTGAGAGAGGGTATAAAAGGAATTTGTTTAGTGTCCATTCTACGTAATTTTTGAAACATGATCCAAAGCGTCATATTCAACTGAAGATCGTATTTTCCTTGTTAAAAATTGGTATTTATGTGTTGAAAATGGAACCATATATCTACCAAAGTGGTCCTCAACATTCAGAAACCGACCTGATCTAAGCCTTCTAGAGCAATGGTAAGAGATATGATACGAAAATTTGAAAGGTTTGAGATAATGTTGATACAGTCATTCCCTCCCCCGCACATAAACACCAAATTCGTAATATGGGTGGGTATGAACACCCATGAACATTGGTTTAAGCAGGACGGTGCCCCTCCACATAGAACACTTAGAGTTTTTGACGCCATTAACTGTGTGTTTGGAACCCGAGTTATCGCCTGTCAATATCGAAATCCTTATCCTGGTGCATTGCATTGGCCTCCTTATTCACCAGATATGAATCCGCTTGATTTCAATCTTTGAGATCACATAAAAAATTTGGTTTACAAGAAGAAGTCGACAGAACTTATTAGTCTCAAAAGTTCTATAAATGACTCGTTTTTAATCATCTGAAAAGAAACGCTCCATTTTGTTGCTGACAACTTTACGAATGAATTGCGCTATTGTATCGCCTCTGAAAACCTTATCTATTCATTCCTTTTCCACGTTCTTTTCAATAAAAAAGTCTGTCGTGCTATCTGCAACAACTCAAGGGTTTTTTCAGTTAAAATTTGCAGGTTAATTAAAAGTCACCCTGTAACGTTTATAAAATTTTAAAAATTCAAGCTTTTTAAAGAATAATGACAAGTCTATTTAATCAACATATTCTTAATGTCTGACTTATCCTGAACACATTTGCAGTTTACTTTGCATACGTATTTCCAATAGGTAAATCCTAAAGCACGTTTTTTTTTCTTAATCTTCTTTGAAGTTCTAAATAAGACATGTTGTATTCAAACAATTTAACGCTAATTGGCAACTTATAGCTTAAAATAAGTGTCTCTCGGATAGTAGAATTCTGATTCTGATTGGCAAACTTTTCTGCAATTAAGCCTTGTAAAAACATTTAGTCAATTGTAATAAGATAAATAGATGCACATGGACGGCAATCTAAAATCGTGTAGTAAAAATATATAAAATGTATGAAAAATATATCAATTTAAAGACTAATAAACAGTATAGGAAAAAACGATTACCTAAAATCATTAAAAGGAATAATATTTTTAAATGAATAAAGAGATAAATTATTAAAGTTTTTGTTATCTACAATTCAATGATTTCATGCCTACAGTTATTTTTTAATCCAATTTAGAAATTCGATGCTATTTTTTTCATTTCATGCACATTTTTAATATTAATCTTAGCAATGTGAAGCGTATTAATGAACTTTTGAAACACTGAGGAAGTGTAGTAATTTGATGAGAGAGGAACAATATTTAAAAAATGCACAAATAATACGTGAAAAGCAGCAAACAGCTGTTTCGAATCTACTAGCGATATTCTTCTCTCTAGAATATCGCTAGTAATATTCGAAACAGCTGTTTGCTGCTTTTCATGTATTATTTGTGCATTTTTAAACGTTGGTTTTTCTGCTTTTTAATATTGTTGCAGAAAGGCTTTATTTGCTATTTTTAGGAACAATATTTGTCATAAAATCTACACTCTTAGAAAAAACTGTAAATTGATGAGTGTTTGCAGTTCAATTTTCACGGGCAACAGTCTTGATGAAAAACAGCCTGATCCACTAAAACAATACCGTACGACCCCATACATTTTCCTCCGCTAAAGTGTAACCCTTCATTTTAGTCGTGTTTCGAAAAATAATGTCACTTAACCGCAAACGTAACATATTTTTTAACCCGCCAAAAAGCAATTATGTGATGATTATCTAACGTGCTACGTGCTACGGAACAGTAAGTAATATGTTATTGTGTTTAGAAGTGCATTATATCTTTGCCCCGTGAAATTAGGGGCTGCACAAAATGATGGACATGGATTTTTTTAAGGGGTATGACTGGAATCTCTGCTGCTGTCCCCTACACATAATTTTAAATGGATATGTTTAGATACTTAGAAATTTAAGGGCAATCCGCATATTCTTGCAGTTATAGACCATCTGCTAGCAAAAATACGGTACGACCCCATACATTTTCTTCCACTTGGGTGCACACGTTGACACAAAAGGATGGGCATGGATTATTATTTTTTTTTTACGGGGTATGACTGGAATCTCAGCTGCCAGCCTCTTCCCGTAAAAATTTATAGCAGTGTAGTTTCAAAATCTCTTTGCAAGAACAAAAAACAGAGAGAGTATCATTGTAAATAGGTTCCAACGATTCATTCACTATTTTAACGATGATCAACATATTTTAATAAAATCTTCAGCAGACTAACTTTGGTTTGCTTGAAATGTGATGACATCGCAAAAGCATCTAGAATTAAGTTTAATTTAATCCAAACCAACATTCATGGCTACATATTTCGGATTCATTAGGCCATACACAAAGTATTTCTATGACCGAATTTTTGTGCATTTTCAGATCATTGAGAAATATTATAAATTTTCAAACAAACCAACGAATCACTGTTTCAAATATTACAAAAGTATTAAATAATCCGTAATGAATAATGTTCGACTTGCTACGTATAATCACTCCTCAAGTTGTATGGAGTCACTTCAATTGCATTTATTATTGAAACAATTTAGCATATTTTATATAAAATCATTTATTTCCAACGAAATAAGAGAAGGTCTATATAATAATTTAAGGGGACATTAGACACTGAAAAACATCAAATTAGATTAAAAAGTTGATTTTTCAATTTTTACGAATAAAGTCAGATATGTTATATATATATATACGTATAGTAATTGGTGTTTAATTAGTATATTATAGTTTTAAACTAGGGGGCTCTGCACCCTGCAAGCTACGCTTGCGAACCACCGTTCAGACACCGCTTAATCTAAAATCACGCTAATTTTATCGGTTTTTAAAAGAATAGAGAAGATTGAATTGAAAAAACCTATAGCGACCTCCCTGTAAACGTGTTTCTAATCAATCCCTTTGATTGCAACAATTAAGGTCGAATCAGTTGCTGTTAAGACATCTAATGCTTGTTTTCGTGTTTGAATAAAGAAGATCACTTAAACATTTGAAAAGAATCTAAAATAAAATGAATTAAGTAAACAGAGTCTTTGCCGACGGGTATTTTTTAACAGAGTTATAAAATAATTGACACAATACAATTTACTACAATTACAACAACTTACTGCTTTAAACCCTTCAAGGGCTGTGCTTCATTTTTGGACCACTTAATTTTAATTCTAAAATGCCACATTGGCACCAAAATATTGGAATGACAATTTTCCTTTTATTAAGTAAGTGAACAAAAGCATTTTCGTATTTCGAAATTTGTTTGTAAATTCTGGTGCCATTCACTGATTTCAACATTTTAAGAATGGAAGTACCTTTCCTCTGAAAGGGTTAAACGCATATTAATGTATTTATTATTTTAAAGTTTCCTTTTTCTTTTAATATTCACGTGTAAATACAATTTTCATGACACAATTTTCAATATTTTCCTGCTTTTAACACGTACTCATTTAATAGTAATTTTATTTTATTTTTTTTTTTTTTTTGCTTTTAATGTCCATGGGTAAATAAATTTGTAATCGTTAGGAAATATTATTCTTTGTGCTGTTTTTAGAATTGAAAACAATATCTATAATATTAGCCTAAGTCATGTGACTAACATCAACAGATCCTTCGCTTTTCATGAGAAAGGTTTCCATTTTGATTAAAGAATCAAAGTTAGTTTTTCGAATAAAACTACATAAAAGTTGCCATGATCGTAAAGAATTCTTGGTACTTTTATGTTAGGCGTGTTCAAATCTCCCCAGTAGCTTTTTTCTTAACTCGCCAGTTAACTTTTTTTTAGAGTGTTAAATCAAAACGGTACTACTTGGTTATCCCATCGACCAAAAATCTAAAAAATCTATCGCCAGACTATAAGATTAAATTCCAGTAATTGTTGATCGTACAATGGTGTCCAAAATTAAGGACCAGTCACAAAATGCTAATTTTTAAGTAAGCGAATACTCAAAAGAAAATAATATAATTCGAATAATTACTATCCTTACAGCACAGCTAGTGCATATAGCATCTCATTCATATCCCACATGGTCACAAGTGTCACAGTCACTACGGTGAAACAAAAAATAGGAAATTCCACACGTCTCATTATGAGTCTTAAATGATCACTATATGTGACTCCACTGAGACGTCAATGTGACTGCTGCTTTGTGACCAATCACCAGGTGACTTTACAATGTAGTTACATTGTGACTCTCGTGTGACTGTCATTTTTAAACTCAATTTCAAAGTCATCACGAATGTTGCATTATGATAAGTCACCAAATAATATCACATTATAGTCACATGGTGGCTTTTCACAAAAGAGCACAATGGTGACTTCAAAGTAGTCTCTTTGTCACCTGAAATTCATCATGTGACTTTAATGTGACATTATTTAGTAGTTTATCACAATGTAGCGTTCACGATGACATTGAAATTGAGTCTACAGATGACAAGTCACATGAGAGTCACGATGTAGCTACATTGTAAAGTCACATGGTGACTCGTCACAAAGCAGCAATCACAGTGACGTCTCAGTGGAGTCATATATAGTGATCATTTGAGACTCATAATGAGATGTATGGAATTTCCTATTTTTTGCTTCACCGTAGTGATTGTGACACTTGTGACCATGTGTGACATGAATGAGATGTTATATGGAGTAGCTGTGCTGTAGAAATAGTAATTATTCGAATTGTATTATTTCCTTTTGAGTATTCGCGTACTTGAAAATTAGCATTTTGTGATTGGTCCTTAATTTTGGACACCAGTGTAAATGTCGCATTCACTTGAGTGTAAGGAAGTTACACGTGTTTACGCCATGAAGTGATTTTTATTTCGGCGCTTTATTTGTACTTGTATTTTTATACTAATTTATTTGTTCTTTCGTTATTTAAAATAAAAATTACGTCAACATGTATAATTTGACGATTTATATAATTTGTCGATATTGTTCATTTGCTTTGAATTTGAAATTTAATGTCATGATTTGTTGCATTATTTAATATTTAACAAAGATGTCATATAAGCACCGGGTTTGGCGTGATTTTTTTACGACAGTTTGGCGAAAAGCTCGTTTTCAAAACCAGTTACAAAAAAATAATTAATAATTATAGAACAAAGCAATTTATAACATTTTATAAATAAAAAGTAAATAAAGGTAAATAAACATTTATTAATGAATAAGCAACAATAGCCGGGTTACCATGTCAGAAAAAAAATTGGCGCCAATTAGGTACCTCGGTGTGTATATGACATCTGAGCCTAATATTTTTCTTTTCGTTTCGTTTAAAAAAAGAAAGAAGTGAAAGCCATTAATTTGATATGTTTCAGTTTTAAATGAAAGTTTTGTATTAAATAAAATGATAATGAAATACAAAAAAAGTATTGTTCTTAGCATACATTTAAGGATGCCCAAACTGTTCGCCAGATTAGTTTAAAATAATAATCTTCTCTAAAATATGAAAAAAAAATATGTATCTGTTATGATTAAAATTTGAGTTACCATCATTAGAGAAAAGTATTTAAAATTAGAAAAAAAAATTAATATTTCGAAAACTAATTCGAATTTAATAATTCTAATACCAGTTTTGAGATCTGTCGATCAATACGGACTGTTTGTGTTAATTTCATCGCAAAGTATTTCATATTTTAGGAGAAATCGCCGTGAAACATAATCAGTTGTTTAATCAGTCGTTTCATAAATTCTTTTCATTAGGATTTTATATACACTGAGGTGACAAAAGTCCTGGGATAGCAATATGCAAATATATAGATGACAGTAGTGTCGCTTATAAATTGTATAAATTGTCAGTGCCTGGACAGGACTTTCATTTGTGTTCAAATGCTTCGTGCGAGAAGGTTGATTACATGATTATGGCCACACGACGAGGATTAACGGAGCTAGACGCATGGGACATTCCATTTCGGAAATTGTTACGGAATTCAATATTCCGAGGTACACAGTGTCAAGAGTGTGTCGAGAATACCTAAATGCAGGCATAACCTCCCATCATGGACAAAGCAGTGGTCGACTGCCGGCACTTAATGACCGCGACCAGAGACGTCTGCGCAGATTTGTCAGTGTCAACAGTCAAGCAACACTGCGTGAGATAGCCACAGAAATGGATGTGGAACGTCCGACGGGCGTTTCTGTTAGGACAGTCCGGCGAAATTTGTCTTTAATGGGCTATGACAGCAGAAGACCGACTCAGGTGCCATTACTAACAGCACGACATCGCCAACAGCGGCGCTCCTGGGCTCGTGACCATATCTATTGGACCGTAGACGACTGAAAAAAAGGACAGCTGAGTCACGATTTCAATTGGTAAGAGCTGATGGAAAGGTACGAGTGTGGCGCAGACCCCATGAAGCCATGGTCCCAAGTTGTCAACAAGGCACTGTGCAAGCTGGTGATGGTTCCATAATCGTGTGGGTTGTGTTTACACGGAATGGACTGGGTCTCCTGGTCAAACAGAACCGATCGTCAACTGGAAATGATTATGTTCAGCAACTGGGAGACCACTTGCAACCATTCATGGACTTCTTGTACCCCAACAATGATGGAATTTTCCAGGATGACAATGTGCCCTGTCACCGGGCCATAACTTTTCGCGATTGATTTGAAGAACATTCTGGACAATTCCAGCGGATGATTTGGCCACCACGATCGCCCGACATGAATCCCATCGAACATTAATGGGACGTAATCGAGAGAAGAGCTCGTGCACAAAATCCTCCACCGGCAACACAATCGGAAGTATGGACGTCTATAGAGGCTGCGTGGATCTATTTCTCCAGAGGACTCCCAACGACTCGTGGAGTCCATCCCACGTCGTGCTGCGGCACTTCGCCGGGCAAACAGAGGACCGACAAGCTATTATCAGGGTATCCCATGACTTTTGTCACCTCAGTGTATATAGGGTAGATACTATGTACGCGTACTTTAAACACTGTTTTCTCATAAAAGAAAATTTCGCACATTGATGAAATTTGATATGCTCCATGCACATTCCTAATTACCAGATTCTATTAAAATTTTACTGTGCACCCCTCATATATATTAATATATAAATAAATATATAAATAAAAGTTAACATAAATAGCTCCATTTAAGGAACATTTCAATGTTAAAATTAGCTAGATAATACAAAAACTACCGTTATTTTACAGGAAAATGTATAGTATTCTTATATATATATATATATATATATATATCAGTGGCGTGACGTGAAAATATTCGGTGGTCATCGCAGTTATTTAAGTTTGTGGTGAAAAATTATTAACTCCAAAATTCAATGGTTGAATGTTCAAAAAAGAAACTTTAAATCTTACCTTCACTTATACATGAACTCCAAATGTTCTGCTAAAACTGGATCGTAGAGTTTTAAAAGCTTATTAAGAGTTTTAAAATATTGCTTGGTCATCGCCGCATCCAGCGATGAATGGACGCCACGCCACTGATATATATATATATATATTACACGTTCAGTGAACTTTTACAAGTTATGTTAAATTTCTTTCTAATAACCGAAAAGTACTTGATCCAAAAACAAATCATATTACATTCAGATGAAATGCGTATGGGACATTTTAAAATATAACAATTATTCGGTATTTTAAAAATTAAAAATTTTAGTAATTTAAAAACTTTTTATTATTTTAACACTAAATTTTGAATTTAACTGTTTGAACTTGACATTAATAAGTCTACCAATTTTAAAATGAATCTGTTGAAAACTAAAAGATTTGGTTTTTAAGGTCCCCAGCTCTCTTAAACTTGGACATATTTGTTTTTAAAAGTTTCAATCATTACTGCAATTAGTTCATTATAAAAACAGCTACCGTAATTTAAGATTACTTGGGATCAAATAAAAAGCGTTTTAAAAATTCCTTGTGTGTACTCCGTTACGAATTATTGATTTCACCAGTAGATTTTGGTGAATTGCGTCAATACTCTCTGCACTGCAGATCCATTGATTTAAAAATACCAGAATCGAAATTTCCCTACAGCATTTTTTTTTTGGTTTTTCGTCTGTACTTAATTACCCTTAGAAAGTGCAGGAAGATTTCAATTGTCGTTCATTGGATCATCCAAGGACCGAATTTTCATTATTGCACTAGGCCGATCCCGCATACATTTCACATATTGGTAGTTATAATAAATTCCATTCTTCCCTTACCTCACTACCTAGTTTTAATTCTGTGATAATAAAGCTATAAATGTTGCTGTGTATTATTGCAGAGAGATCGACACCTTGGCAGCAAAAAATAAAATATTTTCCCTGATACATTAAAATTCCATACAGAACAACATAAAATTCTAACAAATAAGAAATTAACTACATATTATAAAAGTTAAATTATTGTCCCTGATTATCGATAAAATAAAACAATAAATTATCTGTGTATCTACGTTCGATGCATAGTTATTTATATTTATATTAATTAGGCTGTCTTCTCGTTTTCAGCAATGATGAAGTAATATTCTGTGATTTCGTTTTCTCTTCAGCACCAGAATTGAAGTTACCCTCTTTTAAAGTATTGTGGCTTTGTAATATAAATACTTCTCTGATGTTTCACTTCGGTGTAATTTAGGGTATTCGCCTTATTAGGAGTCTGTGCTTATTTTTTCTTAGAGGCTGCGAGATTCAAAGTTTCTTCACTAGAACCGAAAATTATCGCGTTCTTAATGTTTTAACATGTAGACGGCCAAAGGCAAACGTAAAGCTTATCATTTTAATACTATTAGAAAAAATTTTACACTGAAATTATATAATTTTTTTTGTCGATACAATTTGAATAGTTTTTTTTTTCAAGTTACGCAGAACGTAAGGAAAAAGTTTTTATTTTACAGTGTCTTGTTTTGAAACGTTAGATGGTCTTCCTTGTGAGTCACAATATACACATATAAACGTGCATACATATATTATTAGATGGCAAGAATTTAGCTTATTAAAAACATCTTTTCCGTGTTTTATCTATTTCCATCATTTATTTTTTTTTTCAAAAATGTAAAACAACAGTTATTACTCTTTATTCACCGAATATTTTTTTTTCGAGAAAGATTTTTATTATTATGTCATATTTGTTTCCTAGCAAATAGTTGAAATTTTGTGACAAAAATTAAAATTTGTTTGAACTTTTGAAACCAGAATTTTTATTGTCAAGAGTGTTCTTAAATTTAAACACGGTAAATCTTGTTACACTTATAAAGTAATTTTTAATCGAAAATTTACCTGAATATGAAGGGTATTTTTTAATCTACTAAGAAATTCAATAGCGTTTCTCCTTTTATTATAAAGACAAACATACTCTTCAGAAAATTGTGTCAAATTTGGTGATTTAAGCTAATTTTAGAGATAGAATCTGTATCAGTAGAACTATGAAAGGAATGGTTCCACCAAGGAGCAGTCGATCATAACTCAAGTTGTAACACGTTTGCAAATAAAGGAGAAAAGCAATTGTTAGTTCAACAGATTTAGTGTACTTATTCTAGATTGGAAAATGACGAAGTTGTTGATGCTATTTGACATCATTGACACTATTTCTTTCTCCTGCGGTAGCCAGCATTTCGAATTATATCAATAGTAATGCTTTAAAAATAGTTGCTCTTAGTTCTTGAAATTTATATTGCTTTTAAAAATACTTATAAGCGATTACTAGCCAACTTTTACTCGTGTTGCTTACAAACTTGTTCCAATCAGTCTTCAAAATAATCCTACACTGGGAAAAAAAATCTGTAATTCTACAGATGTAAAGTTACAGACTGCTTACTAAATGCTTACTAAAAATGTTTCTGTACACTGTACATAAAAATATGTAAATCTACAAAATCAGTTTTTGAAAAGCTGCAGAAATCTATAGCGTTACAAAAAAATCTACTAAAATTACAGTAATCTTTCTAAAATTTTATCTGTAACCCGGGTTGATGTTACATAAAAAGTTCTAGGCATTCCAGTTTCCTAAAACATTCTGAGTAAACTTACAAACTTTTTGATTTACGGTGGAAAAGTGTATCTGTTACAGAAATTTTTGTTGTTGTCGTTACACAAAAGGTTCTAGGAATCCCGGTTTCCTATAAAAACTTTAATACCTTTACAGATTTTTTTTACAGTGTATTTACAGCCCGAATAAGCCACTCGAATGAACAGAAAGTAAATTGTACATATTTCTGATCGCATATTAGTACATATCATGGAAACTTAAAACATCTTAAAATCTATGTTTCCGACCAATTTAGAACTAAAGCAGCTACGTTGAACTTGGATATTATAATGGCAAGCTGTGTTTTTTATTAATTTCACTGCATTTTTCGTAATATATTATAAAATTGTATTGTTTTTACAAAAATAGCTGAAGAAATGTTACCGATTTCGCAACTAGTTAAATTAATATAACTACTTCCGCACTTCAGATATATATCAGTTTCATGTGATAATTTCCGTGTGATGTCACTTTATGATTATTCTTTACAGTCACTGAAACTTCGTATTTGAGTCAAAAAATGACTGTATAATCGAGAATAATAATACTAACAATTTTAAGATTATACTACATATAGTCCCATTTTGTCCCGTTGACCATTTATAGCGTCATCGTGTCTTCAAAGATTTCAAATATTTGTTAATCGTGGCCACTATAACCCTATAAATAAAAACTGGATAAAATACGTTTTTATATAAAGAAAAATATTTTACACTTTCGGAATGTAACTTATAACTCCAACTTATCGCTTCTTGTGTAGTGAACATTTTACGTCGTATAACTTTGATCTAGGCATTACCTTTATTTTACCTTTATCTATTTTTTTTTATACCCAAAGTATTTGAGGATCCGCCAACTAATGTCAAACGATTTACGCAAAGTAAACTTCCAAAAGTTATATTCAAAAAGGGTATGACAAGCGGAAGATTTTTTTTTCTCTTTTCCTTTTTGTTATTCTTCAGATTATCCATTTTATTTTATCTTGTTTTGTCTTAAAGGGCTAAAAACGAAATCACACTAAACGTTGGCATTCTGAATATCTACTGTTGTGATTTCGAAGTAGAATTGTTGTTCTGTGGAGTATTGAATTGAAATTGTGATAAACAAAAGATGCTAAAAGTACCAACCGAGATAATGTTAAATAATGACAAAGAAATCTATTATGTATGTAGCGCTGAATGGGTTAAAAATAAAAATAAATGCTAAAATGAACAAATGAACGTGAAAGAAATATGTGAGACATTATTAAATATAAATATTTTTGTTACTGTCCTGAAACAGCACATGTGTAACACATACTTCCTCCACTTTTAAAAATTAATTTGTGGTACTTTGTACTAATTTTGAAAAAATAAAACATTATTATTAACTCTCAAATTATTCTTACTTTTCACTAAAATTTATATACACAACAAGACCACGTAAAATAATAAATTACTGTTAAAATAATAACTTTCTTAAGTCAATATCATTTACATTTATTAAAGGGTTTTCAATTTTTAAAAATATATCAATTTAATTTTAATTAATAAATTACTTTCAGTACAAAATAATCAAGTGAATTTCGAAAGTTATATGCATTGATAGTGCATATATATTTTAATACCTTTGAAATTAAATTTTAAATTTAAAGACAAGCTGTATGTTACTTTTAAGTATTTACAGAATTAATGTTATTATTCCCACAAATAAACATTACAATTGCTTGTAAATATTTTGAATTCCAATAAATAACGTAATTTGACAGTAAAACAGAAAATTATTTCAAATTAAATTCGATTTATTAGAGGAAGAATAAAAAAAGCCAGATTTTCTAAATATAAATGCATATTTCGAAATATAACATTTGTAAAGCATTTGTGAAATATAATTACTTGGGGTTAAGATAACGTGATCGTGCTGAAAATGGAAATGTATGAAAAGATAATATATTAAATAGTTATTTCAGATAAAAAGACTGCTATTCTATAACGTCTAAGTTTCAGAGAGTAGATGTGAAAATAGATTTTTAATAATAAAATATTTTTTTGAAATAATTGTATAACATAACGTACATAAAGATGTTTTACATGAATTGAAAATGGCAAATACATACAAATGGTAAATGCAAGTTGTAATTTTCCAACTGCATGAAAAAATGCCCGGGCCCGGATTGGAACCATGAGCCTTAGGCGTAAGCAGCCAATTAAGATATAATGAACGAATATGCAGGATATTTCTCACCGAGAAAACCTTGATCATCTATGACATTTGGTCTGATATCTGAATCAGCTCAACAGAAAAAATCGCTGATAATTGAAAACCAAGAAATGTTGGATAGATAATTACACTATATTAATTTAAAAGCAATAATTTGAATTGATAAAAAAATCATATAATTTGTAATTTTCAAGTTGAAAAAGTATTTTTCACTCAGTTGGAAAAATACAACTTGTATAAAGATCTTTAATATCACATAATTATTTTTTTTTAAAACAAATTGTGAAATAGTACAATCAAAGTAATTTTAGAATTTATAACATAGATGAACCGAATGTGCGTCGATTATCATAATAAATTGATAATAATTGAATATTAATATAACATAAATTAAAGAATTATTTAAACTTCTTTAAAATTAAGTTTGAAAAACTGAAACTTTCTTGAATAATAGTGCTGTATTCTGATAATTTATAAATAATTTCACTCTCTATAGGTTATGATTTAAAGTTTCAAGATTTAAAATATATGTTCAATATGTTTTATTTATATTATAAGAATGTTTTCTAACCATGCTTCCTCAATATATTGCAAAAAAGTAGCTAAATATATAATATAGATAGAATAGAACCAAAATGATGAGTTAGAGCGGAATTCACCATGTTTTTAATTACTTAATTCTTTTCGCCTTATTTGGTCACATTTTCCACATCACTGACAAGTTTGACAAACTTTGCTAATGTGTGAGTGGAAAGAGGTCTGTTTATAAGCATGCGTTACCGTAACTCCAATCTCGACACCATTGCCAAATACGACAAAAGCTAATATATACGGCATATATATAATATGCAAGACATATTCTCGTATACACAATATTTACGCAGTGTTTATGTCGTTTATGTCATATGTACGTACTATGCACATATCATGTATACATTCGACACATATGACAATAATATGGTCATTCATAAACTGACATTACAATGCATTTTAATGAGTAAAGTATGATTATGTCTGATCAGTGTATATATATACTAATGTAGTTTTTAAATTCATAACTAAATCTAGACAAATTTCCCTTTGTGAGCGACTTAAAGAACATAAGGGATGTAATAAATTTTGTAAATTGAGCAAAGATCTATCAAGAATTTGTTTAAATTAAGAAATAAAATAAATTTACTTTGAGAGTGTCGGGAATATTGTTCATCGGACGGACCCCTACAAAGCCAATATTTACTAAATTGTAGAAATAATTACAAGAAATAATCATATCTTAAACGATGGAGTCTATGACCTTATGCCAAGTGCATGGGCAGAATTTCTAAAAACTGTAATCATCTTTCATTAAACTTTTAAATGGAATTTGATGCAACAGATGGCGTCATTACCGTTTCTTTATAAATTGAATTTAGGAAACTCCCACAAGAAAAATGACACTATTTGCTTTGAAACTGAAATGCACATATCGTTTAGATAAGAACTTGTTAGTTTCTGCAAATGTTACCCCTGATTATGGAAAAGTATTTGTTACCTTAATCTGTCGGGATGTGACTGTATTTAATTATTATAAGTAATGTATGTGGTTTTATTTATGAATTAAAATAATACATTTACTCTTTATAAGGCGGTGGGAAGTATACGTCCCACTTAATCTAAATTATTAAATGCCACATTCGCACCAGGATTTTTAATGAAATTTTACAACTGTAATGTACGCGAAGAAAAAGGTTTTACATATTTTGAAATAAATTTCTTCGGAAAACCAGGTGTCATTCCATTATATCAGATGTAAATTTCCAACTGGACGAATGATGTCCGGACCAGGATTCGAACCAGGGATCTCTTGGCTAAATCTGCCAATTCTTTACCCTTTTAGGTATCCCTTACGAATTTGGTGGAACTTTTTCACGCATCTAACCTTATTGATTATATAGCATCTGGTCTGAAATCTGGTTTAGCTCAACAGAATTACCAATTATGCTCAACGTTATTTACCAATTAGAATAATTGTGTTAAAATTAATCTAGTGTAATTACGAATCGAACGATTTCTGGAGATCCACTACCTGCGATTTATATTAGCTGAACCAGATATCAGACCAGATACTATAATTAATAAGGTTAGCTGGGTGAAAAAGTTCCACCAGATTCATCCATGATGGCTCAGATGGTAGAGCATTGGCGGCTTCAGCCAAGAGATCCCTGGTTCGAATCCTGGTCCGCGCATTTTTCATCCGGTTGGAAATTTACATCTGATATGATTTATTTAATAATTAGAATAATTGTGTTAAAATTAA
The DNA here is from genome assembly GCA_963932465.1 of Maratus speciosus. NCBI lineage: Eukaryota > Metazoa > Arthropoda > Arachnida > Araneae > Salticidae > Maratus > Maratus speciosus. Next base: position 84,708,225 of record OZ010789.1, read on the forward strand.
TCTAGTGTCCTTCAATCATTTGAAAATTTTAGAAACTGAAGTAATTTGCCCTAGAAAGGTTTAATGTACACTTGATTAGCAGTCGTCATATTGTACTTATAATAGGTTCATACACCGTGTGTTCACAAAGTTTCAAGACAGATCTGATAATACAAAACATTTTAAAGATTTTTGTACAGCGAACTAAAATTCATCGAAATATGAACCCCGGGGTATCAAGATACCGCTGCCAGTGTTTTTTCCATGGTTCATAGGCTCTCTGGAAGTCTTCGCGCGCAAGGCTGATAACGGACCTCGTCGAAGCTGCCTGATCACTGGAATCGTCTCGAATCACTTCCATTTCAGTTCTTTCTTGATCCGTGATAAGAAAGAAAAATCACCGGTAGTGAGTTCGGTGCTGTAGAGCGCTGCGGCTGCATTGGCACGCTAAATTAGACAAAACGCATGCGGCGGCGAACGGAATGTGAGAGGGCGCATTGTCGTGGTGAACAATCCAAGGGGGTGTGTTACGGCACACTTTGACATTTCGTTTCAGGATCGTACTTGTAGACCAAGCTCTGATTACCAGTAACTAATTTATCCATGAAATTGGGATCGTCTTGCAAGAGACTCTTCCAGTTTTCGACGGGGGTCAATAACACGCACTCACACCATTAGAGATCTACTTACTCCAAAGTTTTCGTAGGCAACGGACGCGCATATGCTCTGTTAGCTGATACCCCACACTTCTTCACCCTGTCGGTGGAACAGGTATGCGCGCGCACCTCTACACAGGAAACAATCAGTCTTGAAACTTTGTGAACACACCCTGTATAGCCAAAAAATGTCATACATGACACATGACTTGGTGACACGTGTCGGTCATTCAATGATTCATACTCAGATTCTGCTATATGAATTAAGTACATTATACTAATACATTTTACCGTTTTTGTGTGCGTTACGTTTTTTAATAGCTGGATAAGCTAAATCAGAGAACTTTAAGATTCTATTCAAAATCTTATATTTTCAATTCTCAAATTTTCAAAATATTCTAAAATAATGCACTTTATTACTAAACTAAGAAAATACATTCATTTAAAATTCCATCGAGAAATAAATTAAATAAATTTTATTTCAATCCTCTAAAGATATCTCATTGATTAAAAATTTAAATTCAAGAAATACCAAATCTAGTACTTAGCATTTCAGTAAAAAAGTACTGTTTAATGAATAACTTTTTTAATCTCAAAAAATCCCCACTTTATGCATTCTGGCAACTTATAATTTATATACCAAATTAATTAAAATAAAATCTAAAGAAAAAGTTTTAGATAAATTTGTCCTAGCAGTTCGGATAAAATTAAACCTGTTTTCAGTTTTAAAGATTAACTAAGAAAATACCATAAAATAAAATGTTTGAAAACTTTTTAGCTAAAATTAAATTATTTAATATAGATAAATATATATATTTTTAAATATTATAGACATTGATAAGTTTTCTATCAAGAAATGCGATCTATTATATGAATTTCCATGCATCAGAATTTAATTTTGTCATGTGAGTGATTATCTTCAAAATTAATTTCTTCGTATGATAGAAAATTATTACTGTACTAGCTGATACGTCCGGCGTTGACTACGCCTGTGATAATAGCCTAAAATATAAATAAAATCCTAAATATGTTAGTTTCACTTTCTACCGCTTAGGAGGGTAGAATGGGTGAAGAAGCTGCAGTTTTTGATTTAATTGTTTCAAAAATTAGCCTATTGTTTTTCTTTGTTATGCATTGATTTATTGATAAAATTTGTACTTTTATGTAGGATTTAAAAATTTATTTCATTTTACATTTATTATAGAAATAATCTAAAATTTTGTTTTTGTAAACACTTTTGTAAACACACATCTTACCAATAGGTATGGGTAAGATGGCCAACTATCTAGGTGTAAGAAGCCTTCTGGAGTTTCAATGTAAACAATAATTTTTGTGAAGCAGTATAAAATATAATTGTACGAATAAAAGTAGCTTTAATATTTTAGACATACAAATGCTGTTAACTTATTAAAATTGTTACTTTATTGGGAAATTAGAAAAAAATATAAATGTAACAAATTTTGACAATCTAAATAAATAAATATATATATATATATATATTTGAAAAAGAAGGTTATGTTCTAAATTTTATATCAAGCTTAAATACGGTACAGTCGTTTTGATAAAGTGCTTTAGAGTACAGATTTTTTATCAATGTTTTTCATATTTACCTTTGTACATTGTAGCAATATCGCAGATGTACCACAAACTGCACATTTATTTAGGAACTTTGAGCAACTTTTATGTAACCAACAATTTCACTAAATACACTTGATCCAATCACCCTTTTCTGAGGTTTTATTGCACTCTGCTAGATACTCGGAAAATTTATTCTCATTAACTTAAATAAAACATCCCCTTCTTCCAAAATCTTGATAGGAAATTTAATCATCATCCATAATCTCGCATTCTAGTCTTTGACTTCTTCTTATCTAATTTCTTTTAAAAAATGATTGAGACACCTGGAAATTCGCAATTCGCTATTATAGTCACACCGTTTAATTTGGCTTTTATAAGCATTAAAAATATTTTAACGTGACTAATAAAATGAGAAACAAAAGTTTGGTGAAAATTACGTCATATTTAAAACGATACGTTTAAAATAAATTCCTTATAACGTCTTTATAAAATCGTTTAGTTAGACATTTTATACAAGCTAATTTTGAATTGTTGGATTTGTGTTATTTATTCAATCACGAAAACAGCTAGTTGCTCTACCAACAGCAACTGATACTGCTTTAAAATCCCTCAGCCAGAGGGGAATGAACCGAAACCCAATTACAGGAGAACGTCACGAGTCGTTTTACGATTTTATCTTCGGTAATATTTTTAGATCAGATTAAATTAACGTGTTTTTAAAGTCACCGATATATGGGCTGGGGTTGGCTAACGTAGCTCTTAGGGAGCAGAGATCCATTGTTATCTAAATTTATATTATACTACCGAAATTTACATTTACTAAAATTATTAATAACTGCATTTTCATCAAATTTTTAACAGTAATTAAAATTAATAATCATTAAACAATTATTTAAAAGGCAAAAATATTAATTTATAAGGCACAATACACATAGAAATCGTCCAAATTGTGTCCACCTTACGTTTTGATATTTATGTCATTTTAAGCATTTAGAAAAGTTATGATTTTAAGGAATGAATTTTTTTTAAATCACTTGATTAAAATCACGATTTAATCACTGATTTAAATAATCTGATTCAAATTGTTAGCACGTTAGTTAATACCCAAGAGTAATTTAAAACAATGAAGAAACAACCAGACATTTGACAGCAGCAGAAAATAACGAGCATCTTACCTAAACGGAAAATAACCCAAAAATATTTTCCTCGACTCACCCAAAGTATTGGACAGGACGCCCCCCCCCCCCCCCACACTGATGTGAAGTTATGATGAAATAGCAATAAAAAAGCATCACGTAAAATCTAAAAAAAAGAACGCAAACTGCAATTAATGTATCAGTAGGGAGCCCCCTTCCTTATAACTGTCTGGCGATGCCCTACAGCGCGTGCACATCTGAAAACCACGGGACACGACGTCTTGCCCAACACGTCATCTCACCTCAAGTTACCCTATTTGAAACAAATCTCCATCCGAAAGAAATTCCGTTATTCATCCTATGACTCAACTGTTATGAATTTTTTACCAATTAAATAATAATTATCAAGATGATACTTGGCGCAGTATAATATAAATTTGAAAACAACGTTACAAACGCCAGAATATGAAAACTTTGAGCAGACTATTTTCGGTAGCCTTTAGAGTACCTTCTTCAGTGCAAAAACCGCAGCGTAACGTCCTCGAGCACGGACGGTACACTAAATGCTACCGAAACGAGTCTGTTCAAAGTTTGCATATTCTAGAGTTTCTAACTTTGTTTTCAAATTTATATGGAGATATATTCGTTGACAAGGTGGTTATTCAAAAAGAGAAAAACCTCTGGGGGGGGGGGAGGAGGTATATAATATGAAAGGTAATTTCAAGTTATTTTATGAACATAAATAAACGGTCAAGTGCGAGTATTACTCGCGCACAGAGGGTTACGTTGAATAAATATATGAAGTAGTAATTGTGTTATTAAAAAAAAAAAAAACGTTGCTAAAAGAACGCTAAGAATTTATAAAAATCTATACAAATATATTGTTGGGTATAACTGTACGTACTAGAAAAGTGTAAATGAATATACCATGAAAGTTCAAAGAGATATGGAACATAAATAATATCAAATATAGTTATTCTGTGTAACACATTTTTTAATGTGTTTTTCCCCAATAATTTAGAATTTTCCCCAATCTGCCCATGATGATCTTAATTCGGCACTGACAATAAAAGCAGTACATATTTAAACTTCATTTTCCATTTCATAAAATTAAATTCAGTGCAGTAATAACCTTTCTTTATATAGTGTATCGAAAACAAAACCTTTTTTCAAAGTTTAAAGATGGCATTGTGCTAAGCGCGCTTCGAAAGGAGGTCGCAAAGTTCCAACGCTGCCTTTGTCCATGCCGCGTTTTTCGTGATATGTTTTTAATTAAATTTTATAGTTACTCGAGATGTATTGAGAGATCTACTTAATGCAAACTAGTCGCGAATCCAATAGTATTTATGTGATTCATTCTAATTAAAATAGTCTGTTTTTAACAATTTGACGTTTATTGCTTTTATACTGCTACTGGGCATTGTATTACACATATATATCATTAAAAGTTGTTAATGATGGAAATGTTACCATTCTCAGATAAGCAATAAATAACGAAACAGGAAATTAAAATCATAATTTTCAAGGACAACAACTCTTTAATACCTATTAAATAGATCAGACAGCAATCATCAAAACTTTTTAAAATACCTAAATGATATTCATCGAAAACGAACAATTACAGCCATAAATAAAAACATTTTATATCATCCCACGCATGATATAAGAGTTTAACGTCATCTACCAAAAAAACCGAAAATGACTTAAAAACATTTTTTTTATATTAATTTAGTTGTTCTGTTAGGCTTTATCCGATAAACATGTAAAAGTATAAAATTGCAGCTATACAACGCAGCGTAATATAGATGTAAAAAATATTAATTTAATACTGTAAAGCTAGCGATTAAATATAAGTTTAAAAGAAAGAAAAATAGTCTCAGCAATGGACATGGTTCAAATGTGTAGAAAATATTAAAAACACAATTTTTTTCTCACTACACTATAGTTTGATGCCACAGTAAGGATTTTGGATAAAAGCACACCTACCCTGGATTATTCGGCCAAACTGGGACATGAGGGATTGCTGTAGAAGAAACATAAAGGTAAGAAATTTAACTATATTATTACATTTTATTGATTTAATAAGAGAAGCCAGTTTTAGCATATAAAATATTAGCCCGTGTGTCCTACTGCGCAAAATAGTGGTGGATGTTGTGCCAACATATATTGTATTCTGATTATGAGACTGATAAAGTCTGATATTTAGTACTATATTATTAGTAGAAGAAAAAAAAATACCGGTCTTAAAAGTGCGTACAATAAAATGAAAATTTCTGAAGATATAGTACGTTAGTTCTTTGATATATTGTGATGAAATAAATATTGTGTATTTTTAATGGTATACATGAAATGTTAAGAATTGAAAGAAAACTAAATATATATGTTACCGGCCAAACCCGGTTTTAGGCCAAACTAGTTTATCCTAACGCGCATAGGATAAACTAGTTTTTCCTAGGCCAAACTAGTTTATCCTAACGCCCTTAGGATAAACTAGTTTTTCCTAGGCCAAACTAGTTTATCCTAACACCCACAGGATAAACTAGCTTTTCCTAGGCCAAACTAGTTTGGCCTAACGCTCATAGGATAAACTAGTTTAGCCTGCTATTCATTGGTCTGAACTAGTTCATCCTAGGCCAATTCAATTTGGCGTAATTTTATTGATCCCAAAGACCGCCCCGCCGCCAACATTCTAGTTTATCCTAGGCCGATCTAGTTTATCCTAGGCAAAGGCAATTTGACGTGCTTTTATTGATCCTAACTACCGATCCGTCGCCAACCTTGTGCAAAGTACTACTGCCGTCACCCGTATATAATATATTTTAATCGATGGGGTGTGGGATACTGTCCCCCTGCTTTCCCAAATTCACCGCTGCCAGCAGTTATAAAATATGTTCTATATGACAAATTGTGTGCTGGATTACTAAAGAATGGGATGAGAGGTTATCATAAAATTCAGGAGAGAAAGAGTTTAAAGGATTGATTAATAATGCACAATATAATCTCGAAAACCCGGCATCGTCGAGGTCCAGGACTTCGCCGGATTTTTGAAAATTCCAGATTTTTGAAAGAATATCAAATGTAGTTTTGATATTCCTAATGGTGCATTTATTCATAATTAATTCAAAGCCAAGTGATATTTATGTAAGAAAAAAAATAAATATAAAAAAAATTGATTTATTTTTTTTCACATAAATATCACTTGGCTTTGAATTACTTATGAATAAATGCACCATTAAGAATATTAGAAGTACATTTGATATTCTTTTAAAAATCTGAAATTTTTAAAAATCCGGCAAAGTTCCGGTCCCAGTTTTGCTTAAAATACATATATTTTTATGCTACCATTATTCCACAATTGAAACTCTCTTTAAAGAATAGTACGTATACATTTATATGGATGGGGATACAGAATTACAAAACCTATCAGAAGAATCTGTGTATGATGAAATCCTGTTTTAAACGGATTTTTTTTTATCTTAGCAAATTAAATATATTAATCCGTTTGAAAAAATCATGATACATTTGCTAGAGACGACGGACGTGCTGAAACAGGAAGTTAACTATAACGAAGTTTTTTCCTCCCCTATTTGATTCCGTCTTAGAAGGTTTTCTTATATAAAAATTTTCAGATTTTTACGTCTCCAAGTCGTGTAAAAAAATTAATGGTATTATTAATTATTCAGATATTTACATACAAATAGAGATTCATTAAAAAATCAATATTTTATAATAGAATCATTAATATCGTTAATCCGCATTTTATGGCTTAGAAATTTTAAAATTCTATACAATAAAATCTTCTAAATAGGAATTGCATAGGAAAGAAGAAAAACCCGTTTTAGGCAGGTTCCCTTTTTAGAAGGTTCATCCTCTGTTGTAAATACATTATATTATTTTTACAAGTACAGTAAACATCCTCTAATCCGGCATTCTAAGGAACGGAATGCTCGATAATCGGAAACACAACGGAATCGAGAAAAAATAAAGGAGTGAGTTGAAGAAGATTCTTATGGACCGACAGTTGAAATTTTGAATGCTGAGGCCATCATTCAGAGTGTTATCAACCTAACAGCCCGATCACAACTGATTGGCAGAAGAAAGACAGAAAGGCAGGAGACATCATCAAATTATCAATCGATGATTCACAGATCGTACATGTTAAGGGTCTTAATACAGCCAGAGACACTTGAAACACGCTTAAAACAATACACGAAAGGGCAAATTTATCCAGTAAATTATTTTTGTTAAGAAAGCTTTATGGAGCCAAGTTCCCAGAAAACGGTAACTTAATCAAACACATAACATACATTCTAGAATTAATCGATCAACTGTCAGCAATAGGGGAAACAATTAGCAACTCCCATCTTTCGGCTTTATTACTGTGTTCGCTACCCCCTACTTATAATACTTTAATCACCACCCTTGAATCGCGTAATGAGGACGAGCTTACACCACAGTTTATTAAAAGTAAATTAACAGATGAGTACAACAGAAAGGTTGAAAACGCAGACCAGGGTAGAAATTCCACAAAAGTGTTTAAAATGCAGAAAAGATTTTAAAATGATAATTTTAAAAAAGAAAACAGTGCACATACTGTAAAATGAGGAATCACACGTACAGAGAATGTTGGCATCTGAAAAATCGAAATACTCATCCAAATGCACATAAACAACAACAAACATACAGAAAAATACATTACTCATCATCGTTGTGTTATCAACAAGCGGATAACCAGATAGGAAACACTGACCGCGAAGATTATAGAGCGGAAATAAAACCAGATCAAAGCAGGGACACTGCCTTTCTAATAGAGAAAGCAGGAAAACAAACTTGGATCATTGATCCTGTTTCATCTTCACATATCCTAAACAATAAAGATGAGTTTACTAAATTAAATGACACAGAAAAGATAACTGTCATAATTGCTAACGGAAAAACTATAAACTCTAAAATTGAAACTACATTCACGACAAAAACATCCGATGGAGGCATAAATAAAATTACGTTGAAAGAAATGTTATATGTACCTGAGCTAGAATCTAATTTAATATCAGACTTTAAAGCCACAAAGAATGGGTATAAAGTATTATTTGATAAAGATAAATGCACGCTGTCCCGAAATGGGAAAGTCTATTTCGAGGCCAAAATGAAAAATAACCTATACGAAGTTGAATTGTTAGAAAATACAGAAAGGAATATAGTAAACATGGCGCACGAGTGCAAAAATAAAGATTGCCTGGAACTTTGCCACAAACCCCTAGGGCATACAAATTATAATTCCGTGAAGGAAATGATTAAAGACGATTTAGCCTATGGCATAAAACTAAATAATTGCAATCATGGAACAACATGCGAAATGTGCATACAAACAAAAACAAGTGATGCTCCCTATCCAAAACATTGTATAAAAACAAAACAGGTAGAGTACTCGATCTAGTGCACACGGACGTATTCACAGCGATAGGAACTCCACAATAGGTGGTAAAATAATGTTTGTAACTTTCATTGATGACTAGTCTAGATTTACTGTAATATACTTATTAAAACATAAAGATGAAGTACAGGATAAACTAATCAACTACATAGCTAGGCTTCGAAACCAGTTCGGGAAATATCCGAAAGCAATAAGATCTGATAACGGGGGGGGGGGGAGTACATAAATAGAGGGATAGAGGATTACCTAAGAAAAAGGGGCGTTCCACAGCCAGAACTTGGAATAAAAGAATCAAACAATCTTTGAAAAACCTAAATTTCCAACAAAGCACCGTGGACTCGTGTCCATACATGCGAAAAGAAAACAACACTTTCACTTATATAATAGTGTACGTTGATGATATTTTTATAGTAGGTGAAAATGAAACAATTGAAGTAATAATAAAAGCTTTAAAGCAAGAATACCAGTTAAAGGATCTTAGGGAAGTATCCCACTATTTAGGCATGGAAATAAGAAAAACACAAAACGGGTATAAAATGAATCAAAGATTAAAAAGAAAAGAAATCGCAAGAAGATTTAATTTAGAAAATGCAGAAACAGTAAGCACTCCCATTGATGCTGATTTTTACAAATTAGTGGACGAAGAAAACATAATGCCCAATAACACCAAATTCCGAAAAGCAATCGGATCACTGTTATACATAACAACTACTACACGCCCAGATATATCAGCCGCTGTAAACATTCTAAATAGAAGGTGTGAAACTCCTCGTAGCAAGGACTGGAACTCTGTGAAACGCGTTATAAATTACCTGAACATTACAAAAAATCTTAATCTCACATTAAACACGAATCACGAAACAAAACTTATCGGATTTTCCGACGACGACTGGGCAGGGGACACACAAACGAGAAAATCGACCAGTGGAAACTTATTTATGGTGGGAAATAGTCCCATACCGTGGTACACCAAAAGGAAAAATCGCATTGCTTACACATCGGCGGAGGCTGAATTTGTTCCAGCAGCTAGTGCAGTGCAGTAAATTGCCTGGTTAATTAAACTTCTGTCCGACTTAGACCTAAAGCAAAAAGTACCAGTGTTACTGTACGAAGACAATCAAGATTGTACTAAGATGGTGGGGAATTCAAAATTCTGAAAACGTACGAAGCATATTGACATACATTACCACGCAACAAAACAAATGAAAAAAGATGGTATGTTAGATCTTCGTTACTTTCCGACTCAAGACATGATAGCTGACTGTCTGACCAAACCACTGACAAAACCTCAATTTCTGAAGCACAGAGAATCCATGCAACTACTATATGATGCATCTGACATGATTAAATAAGTGTGATAAAATGTAACCATTCTGAGATAAGCAATAAATAATGAAACAGGAAATTAAAATCATAATTTTCAAGAAAAACAACTCTTTAATGCCTATCAAAATAGATTAGACAGCAATCCATCATTGTGCAATCATCAAAACTTTTTAAAATACCTAAATTATATTAATCGAAAACGAACAATTACAGCCATAAATAAAAATTGTTTATATCATCCAACGCATGATACAAGAGTTTGACGTCATCTACCGAAAAAGAACTGAAAATGACTTATAAATATTTTTATTATTAATTTAGTTGTTCTGTTAAACTTTATCCGATAAACATGTAAAAGTATAAAATTGCTGCTGTACAACGCAGCGTAATATACATGTAAAATTGTTAATTTAATACTGTAAAGCTAGCGATTAAATATAAGTCAATATAAAGAAAGAAAAATAGTCTCTGCAGTGGACTTAATTCACATGTGTAGAAAATATTAAAAACATAACTTTTTTTCTCACTGCACTATAGTTTGATGCCACAGTAAGGATTTTGGATAAAAGAACATCCACCCTGGATTATTCAGCCATACTGGGACATGAGGGATTGCTGTGCAAGAAACATACATGTAAGAAATTTACCTATATTATTATATTTGATTGATTTAATAAGAGAAGCCAGTTTTAACATCTAAATATTAGCGCACGTGTACTACTGCGCAAAGCAGAGGGGGCTTTTTTGCCAACAGTTAACTGGGTTTTAAAAGCCGATGGTACATTGAGTATGCCGCCCTTGATATTATGTATGTCTAAACCGTCCGTATCAAGGATCAATATCTCGGCATATTACTGGCGATTTTTTTCAAAAACTAGGGGGCTCAGCCCCCTACGAGCTACGCTCGTCAACCCCCGTCCAGACACCGCAGACTCTAAAAGTACGCTAATTGGATCGGCTTTAAAAAGATTTCGGAAAATTGAATTATAATTTAAAAAACAGTGGGGATCTCCCTATAAACGGATTTCTATTCATTTCTCTTTGAATGGGGAATTTTAAGGCCAAATCCGCTGCGGTATTACTTGATGAACCCGTCGACCAATTTTGCCAAATTATATAAATCGCCAAAGCACTCGCCAGTTATACAAACTGACATAATTTTTATTTTAAATAACGAAAGAACAAATAAATTAGTGCAACATTAATAAAAATACAAATAAAACGTCGAAATAAAAATAACTTGATGACGTAGACACGTGTAACTTGCTTAAAGTCAAGTTAATGTGACATTTACGATCAACCATTATTGACATTTAATCTTATAGTTTGGCGAATGATAGATTTTTGGTCGACGGGATAACTAAGTAGTACCAAAAATACATATGTCAATCGCTGTTTTCGTCTTTGACGTAGACACATGTAACAACATTTCAAAATAAGCTAATGTAAAAGGAATTAAGTAAACAGAGTCTTTGTCTCCCGGTATTTTTTAACAAAGCGAAAAGAAAGTTCTTTTAAATAAGACTTTTTAAATTAATCGTTTATAATCTGACGTAATTTTGACCAAACTATTCTTTCTCTTTTTAATATTCACCTGAAAAAACTTGTGTTAGAAATGAAATATTATTTGCGCTTTCCTAACACAAATAGTTGAAAAGCATCCGCTCAAAATATCAAATAAATGTCTAGCGCAATTTCTAAATTTAAACCTTTTTGCAATATTATTTTGTATTAATTTTATGTAATAACTGTAATGTGACGTAAATATGACGTAATTTCTCCTATTTAAGACTTCTAACGCATGTTAATAAATTTATTATTTTACAAATTCCTTTCTCTCTTAAAATTCACGTGTAATTACAGTTTTTATGACGTAATTCTTCATAAGTCCCTGCTTTTTGTACATAATTATTTAATTCTAATTCCAACTGTTTTTTTCTGTTTATAATAATCACGTGTAAATAAATTTTTAATTTATTTACAAGTATAAATATATTTTTTGAAGCAAACATTATTGTTTCCACTGTTTATACAGTTGGCAACAGTTTAAATTAATATCACTTTCTAAAATCTGTAAAAAATATCTCTAGAAATGCTGAAAATTTGAATTTAAAATAGAAATAAAACCTCAAAAAATGAGTCAAATTAAAAAAAGAAAAACAGTCTGCACACCGGGAACTCCAAACGTATAAAATGATCTAAAAATGATTAAATTCCTATGAATAGTTTTTGCTCCTATAAAACTTTTTTAGTGGAACGATTTTGTCCAAATTTAGCATTAAATATCTCTTAAAATAATTATTCGATTTGAAAACTGTCTGCATCAGCGTGTTTATCAAACATTTCTGTATCATACTACCAATTTTCATATTTTTGTATGCATTATTTTTCTTAATATTAACGAATAAAGACCTCCTGTCACAAAAAATTCAAAAGCGGCGGCGGCGGCGGCGGTGACAGCGGCAGTTATTTTTTTTAGAATAGAGAGATCATTATCAGCAATGCTTTTATACTTCTGCTACGATAGGTACCTACAGCGCTGCTCAACACTTTTGTTTAATGCCTGTAAATCGAAATTTTTGTGTAACGGAAAAATGCGATTTTCTCAAAAACTATGTGACCTAGATTAATCGCTATAATTTTACTGCAAGGTTTAAATTTACGTCTATCACGTCAATTTTTTTCCTAATTTTAGTTTAAGTAGATTCGGAATTAGATGGGGGGGGGGATATTTTTGCGTTACATTTTCGACGATACCTTTGAAAATATAATATATAAAATTATTAGAAATGTATTTTTAGTTCAACATTACAAAAGCTCTTATATTATACATGATATCCCATATGATATATAAAGAAAAGAGTTTTTATTTCAAGTAACTTAATCATCCCCTCTACATTTTTACTGAATTTATTTATGGATGTTTAATAATCTGAAAACATGTGGGTCAATATTCTTTATTACTTCCCTTAATTTGAACTTTCCACTTTCCATAGTTTGCGAGTAAAATGGCTGTGACAGACAGACACAAGAGTGATCTTATATTGGTTCCGTTTTTACTTTTTAAGTACGGAACCCTAAAACAGATATTTCTAGCATGACCAGTAAATAGTGGATAACATTTTAACATGAAATTATTTTGAAAACATGTGCATGTGAAAATTTTAAAATCATCATTCATAACTACTTTTAACTATACAGATAAGCAAACGTAATTTGTAACATATACATAAACTTACGAAAATTACACAAATAATTATATATAAGTTAACAAATAGGTTACGTAACAAATTATAGTGGTGTGTAAAAATGAGATTTTTTAAAATATATGTTTGTTTATGGGAAAATGACAATTTAACTAAAAAAGTGTCTGTCAGGATATGATTCATTAAATTTTAACTATTTTATTATATATTTACAAAATTGTTTTTGCAGTACAATTTTCGTATTTTTCATAATTTTCATACACCATATTCGGGGTAGAAAAGTTCTGCTAATACATTCCCGCCACAATTCAAAATCCATAATAATAAATTAATTTTAATACAATCTATAGATTAATAAATTCAATTTGCAATATACAAATTTAAATCAGCATTAAGGTAATGAATAGTCACATTTATTTAATAACGACAGGATTTTCTAAAATCAAATTTTATATGAAATTACTATTTCAGGCAACTAATACATAAAATGAGCTACAATGTTATTTGTCCGTAAAATGCAATATCAGATGTTTAATCCTTTATCTACTGATGGTATGTACCATTAAAATAACTTGTTACAAAATTCATTTAATACATTGATTAGTTATAATACAGTTTAAAATGAGTTATAAATACATTACTTTATCTTGTTCCTCCAAAAGCATTATTGGTTACACAAAACAAAAATATTTTTAAAAGGGTGATTTATTTTCCCTTTGCATCTTTTCAGATTTCTTGGCGTTAGAGGGGGGGGGGATTCTTCAATTCAGAAATATTTCTATAGTTTTATTGTAATAACATTATATTTGTACATTTACTAATTCTGCAAAATATTAAGAAAAATTTTAAAAATAAAAGATTTGAATATTGCACAAAATCCCCATAAATTCAAATTTAATGCATCCTTCTAAATACTTCAGTCCTTAAAAAACCCTTCTAAAATTTATTAAATGATTATGTAAATATTTTAACGTAGCTTAAACAATTCACGAAATATGCTTTAGAAGATAATATTTTTATAAATTCATAATTCAGTACATAAAGAGTTAAATTTGAAAATTTTTAACAAAGGTTCTGGTTATCTAAGGTGGTTCCTTACCTGATATAAATGAATTCTGCAGTAATTTAAAATGACATAGTGTAAAGGAAAAAAAACTTTATTTTACAGTTATTTTACGTTACTATTTTTTATTTACTAGTTACTTTATTTTATAGCAAATACCATCTTTTCCTGATTAAAAATATGAAAGAACTTACACAGAAGTTTTCATAATTCATTTATTCTAAGACTATAATACACAGTCAAATTTAAAAGGAATATTTTGTATGTCCCCGTAAACTGTAAGTCATACAAAGTTACGTTTAAAAAAAGAAGTAACGACTAATCTTCATTTAATTTTTATTTTTTTATTTATTTTTTTTTTACATTATGAGTTAGACTATAGATTATTATCGGAACTTTTTTAAATTGAAGTTTTTTTTAATTTCTAACTGTCACTATTTTGATATTAAATAATAACACCTGGATAGTAAATTAACATTGCAATAACAAAACTTTAAACCTAAAATCTTTTTCCAAAATTAAAGGTTACTCAGGAGAAAATATTTTTAAATATTTAAATATTACATTTTCAATGTTCTTTCTGCAGAAAGTTATGCTGCATAGTTAAAATAAAGCATGACTTGCTTTTTGTAGTACACGATTCCCCTGACATAACTGAATAATAAATTAGATTCCCAAAATTATAATTTTATTTAGAATGTAAAATCCTTAACATTTTAAGTGGTTAATAAAATGCATGCATAACTAATACGCATAACTTATGAGTAAGCTAAAAACCTTATTTGTTAAAGCTGCAAAACGTATTTAATTACAGAAAGATAAAAGAAAAATTATGCATATTCTTAATTAAATAATACATCTTTTCCAGATTTATTCATATGTAAAAGATGTATATATTGTAAATGCATCAAAAGGTAATTCAAATTTTATTACATTTTTTTAATTTTGGTGAAGTAAAAAAAAAAAAATAATAAAATGTAATGACTTTTTTAGAAACTCGATAGCCTTAGCTATGTTATGTTTTCTCCTTCATTAAGCTACATCCGAAATCTTCCGTTTTGAATTTCCAAGAAATTGGTTATATATTTTTTTTCTACCCTTTTTTTGTACGCACTACGTTAAAGCCTCATTTCTGAAATAATTCAGAGACTAGATTTGTCCAGACAGGAAACTTCTAACCAGAAGGAAACACATTATTCAATTTTCTTTTAGCTTCCATCCGTGTAGTTCTTTACTATACTACTTTTCTCTATCTTACTATACTTTACTATACTAGATAGTCGCAAAAAATACAACATAATCCCATGTATATAACAAGAATGTAATGTGAGTATTTAGAGAAATAAATTAAACTTTAACTGATTGTTTAAAAATATGACATAATAAAACATAAAAGTTTTAGATTTTTCTCCATAAAAATAACTGCTTTCTTTCAAAATTTATCAAGCGTGAAAATTGTAAGGATATTTTGCATTAACCTGGAGTGAGTGGGTTATTGGTATAGATGTCGCAATTGCCAAAAAATCGATTTTTTTTCTGGCTTAGGAAACCAACTGGCGAGATTTTGCTTCGTATGGCAATTCGGTAGAGAAGATAGTGGGATTTAAAGCACTACGGTATTAATTTCTGACTCAATTGTATTCTTGAAAATGTTTATGTTTTATAATACCGGGTGAGCCAAAAGTTCGTTAAAATTTTAAAAACTCATAAAAAAGGAAGAAATTATGTTAAAGGAGCGCGGTTTGCAAGAAAGGGTTCACAAGGTAGTCGGAAAGTAAGGTAGAAAGCAAGGTATATTTTTAGCAGCAAAATAATAATAATAATAATAATAATAATTAAAAAATCAATGTAGATGGCGCTGACGACCCGGAACACAATGAACAGGATAACAATACACTCCATTCATTTGCTCTTCCAATAATAAATGTTCCACTTGACCTCCAGAACATTCTACGCCACAACCAGGTTGTGTCATAGCACCTGTTCATTGTGTATCGGGTCGTCAGCGCCCACTAAAAGTGATTTCTTAACTATTTTTTTTTCTGCTAAAAATGTCCGAAAACATTGTGAGACCTTTCTTCCAAACCGCACTCTTTTATCAAAAGTTCTTCCTTTTTTATGAGTTTTTAAAGTTTTAACGAACTTTTGATTCACCCGGTACATTAAACATTGTGTGTGTTTTATAATACTAGGGGGCTCTGCCCCCTACGAGCTACGCTCGTCAACCCCCATTCAGACACCGCAGACTCTAACAGCACGCTAATTTGATCGCCTTTAAAAAGGTTTCGGAAGATTGAATTATAATTTGAATCTGACAATTATAATCTGACGTAATTTTCACCAAACTTTTCTTTCTCTTTTTAATATTCACGTCAAAATACTTTTGTTAGAAATGAAATATTATGATCATCTTAAAATGTCAAGTAAATGTCTCGCGCAATTTTTAAATTAAAACTGTTTTGCAATATTATTTTTTGTTCATTTTAGGTATTTTACAAGATTCTTTCTCATTTAAAATTCACGTGTAACTATAGTTTTTATCACGTAATTTTCAATGAGTTTCTGCTTTTTATATTTTTTGTTTATAATAGTCACGTGTAAAATAAATTTTTAATTTGAAGCAAACTTTACTGTTTACGCTGTTATCAGTTGGCACCAGTTTAAATTAATAAAAATTTCTAAAATCTCTCTATTCTAAAAAAAATGTAACTACCGCTGTTACCGCCGCCGCCGGTTTTGAATTTTTTGTGACCGGAGGTCTTTCTTCGTTAATATTAAGCAAAATATTGCATACAAAAATATGAAAATCGGTGAAATTATAGAGAAATGTTTGATAAACACGCTGATGCAGACAGTTTTCAAATCGATCAAGAGATATTTAATGCTAAAGACCTCCGGTCACAAAAAATTCAAAACCGGCGACGGTGGCGGTGGCGGTGACAGCGCTAGTTACCTTTTTTTAGAATAGAGAGAAACTAAACATTGTGTAAATTTTATATTGAAATAATTTGCGTAGGTTTATAATATTGTGTAAGTTTTATAATAGAATGAAAGTGTGTATTTTCACTCTAAATATATAAAAAAGTTTTGATTTGGACATGGACCAATGAAAATCTGCGTAGATATTCCCGGCAATTCGGCATCCAATCTGAATGCTCAAGCATGGCTTTTCTTCGTTAATATTATAAAAAACTGTTGCATACAAAAATATAAAATTCGGTAGTATTATAGAGAAATGTTTGATAAACACACTGATGCAGGCAGTTTCCAAATCGAAGAATTATTTTAAGAGATATTTAATGCCAAATTTGGACAAAATCGTTCCATTAAAAAAGTTTTATAGGAGCAAAAACTGTACACAGGAATTTAATCATTTTTAGATCATTTTATGGGTCAGAATTTCCCGGTGTGCAGACTGCATTTAGTTTTTTTTTTAACTCATTTTTTAAGGTTTTATTTCTATTTTAAATTCAAACTTTCAGCATTTCGAGAGATATGTTTTACATATTTTAGAAAATTGTATTAGTTTAAACTGTTGCCAACTGTATAAACAGGCAAACAATAATGTTTGCTTCAAATTAAAAATTTATTTCACACGTGACTATTATAATCAGAAAATATAAAAAGCAGGAACCATTGAAAATTACGTCACAAAAACTATATTTACACGTGAATTTTAAAAGAGAAAGAATGTTGTAAAATAATAAATTCATTAATATGCGTTAGAAGTCTTAAATAGGAGAATTTACGTCACGTTTACGTCACATTACACTTATTACAGAAAATGAACAAAAAATAATATTGCAAAAGAGTTTAAATTTAAAAATTGTGTGAGACATTTATTTGATATTTTAAGATGATCATAATATTTCATTTCTAACAAAAGTAATTTTACGTGAATATTAATAACTGAAAGAAAGGGTAGGTGAAAATTACGTCAGATTATAATTTTCAGATTTAAATTATAATTCAATCTTCCGATATCTATTTAAAGCCGATCAAATTAGCGTGCTGTTAGAGTCTGCGGTGTCAGAATGGGGGTTGACGAGCGTAGCTCGTAGATGGCAGACCCCCCTAGTATAATAAAATAAATTCTTGTGCTTAATAATAAAATTGTATGAGTTTTTTATAATAATGTGTGTGTTTTTTATTAAAATAACGTGTTTCATAATCATTTAAAACTAACACGCTGTCTTCGCGGGCTAAGTTATTCATAAACTAGAATTTCTCAGGAAAATGGCTCAAAAAAATTCGTGCTAACCCAGGTGCGTCTGCGACAACTGTTCCGCCTTATTTTTCACCGTAACAAATTAGTGTAAGAGTTTTTTTTTAATCATATGATCAAAATACTGAATTTTTTTTCGTAAATCATTTACATTAGATTCAAAGGAAAAAATATACGATTATTTTTAAATGAATAGAAAGATACCATACGTCCAAAATTCTTATTGTTATAAGGAATAACATGATATAAGTTTTACTTTCCATGAAACTTCTCAATACAGTTTTATTACAGGGGAATCATCATAAATCCAAAATTAATTTTTAGCTTCGTAAAATTTCGAACATTATATTACTTGTCATTTGTATAATGAGCAGAATAAAAAAGCTCTCTCAAGAATAAATTTCGTAAAAAATTGATGTCCCATACACTTTCCGCCTGTATTCACTTTCTTCTGATAATAATCACCAGTTAAAGAAAAAGGATACATTTTTATTTTTTCTAAGTTAATCTGATTTATTTTTTAAGTCTATTTATTTTGAACAAATATTTCGAACAGCATAAGGAATACAAGGTGCACGTAATTTAATTTTATCCATTAAGACCAGCACCTATTAATCGAAAAATTTTAAGCCTCATTATGAAGCGTTTCGGAAACCGTTGCCACATAAATTGTTAGAAAATTACTGTTAAATTGAAAAAAAAAATACATTGCAGATTGATTTTCTACGCCATTCCCTATTATTAAGCCTTTTCCTATTCAAACTCTCAATTAGCATTGTCAACTAAGGTTTGAAATCTAAAATGGAATGTATGACAGTAAAAACGAACACATTGAAGCGAAGTTTATAAAGTATTCAGCGTATGACGCGAATTGCATCTTTTGAGTTCGGGACTTGTCAGAACTTTGTAAATTTTATTTCAGAGCCAGAAGTCATAAAGATTTTCACTGGAACAGCGGGCAGACTAAATAAAATTTTATAATTAAAAAAACTATTTATAGATAAAAAAAATTGTATAATAAATAATGACAAATAATAAATAAATAATAAATAATACATAAATAATAATAAATAATAAATAAATGATAATTAATTAATATTATGATGATAACAAAAACTGTAATGAAACTGACGAGTGATGAATTATTTTTCTCGGAAACGTGTCCAGATAACCTCCTTAGCGCAACTCTTACAAACGTTAGTTTATAGACACTGTTTACAATTTAGTGGATTTTTGAATAGCATTATTTCCGTATAGCAGTCTTTGTTCTATTTAATCATGGGATGTAACTCATTAAACCCGACGAATAAGTGCTATGAAATATTAGTATTGATAAACTGCAAGATTGGCAACACTGGTTTTAAGTTTCCAAAACATGAACTATGACATTCTATGGCGATTTTTTGTTGAGGATGTATAAAGTTATGTATAAGCTAATGGTTCTCAAAATTTCATTTATTCAAGGAAGATATTTTTAAATTAGGTGCTTTCATAAATTATATTTTCTCAGAAATCCGTGATTATATACCGTTCGCAGACCTTTAATTTTCTGAAATTATATGTAAAGTCTTAATATACACGAAACCAAAAAGTGTTGTAACACATGTAAAAATTCCTCTCAAAATAGAAAAAAAAGTGCTTATTTGTTTTTCTACTGGGTAACGAAAATAATCCTTTTTTAATGCTTGGAACATTTCAGTGTATTTTTTTCGTCTTTCGAATACAACACTTCGTATCAATAAGAACGTTTAGACCATATTTTTTACAGAGGTAGGCAAATAACTCCTTTATCGTCTATCAAAAGACCAAAACTGCAATGTTGTATTCTCTTTATTTTGTTTTAAATGCTAAAAAATACACTTTCAACGTTATATAAAACAACATACCTACGAATATAAATGTAGAGTATTAATCATTGTTAAATGTATTAAAAATTCTTTAAAACAATAAAATTATACTACTAAAAATATTGTTTGTGTAGCAGCTTAGTGGGCATATTAAAACGTATTTATCAGCGAGAAAGTTAATAGTTTAAATGTCTGTAGTTATTTCAGTTTTAGTTTGTTAGAAGACTGATAAATTATATTTCTAACAATATCTGCATAATGTAATAAGTTTCACTACATAATAAATCCGGCTTTTTGTCCATATCTATGATAACACTAATGTATTATTTTAAACAAACATAATATTTAACCCGAGAGAACGCGCGCATGCACAGGTATGAATGGTTTTTACTTTGTCACAAATAAATACAAATAAAATCGCCAACTCATTCAATTGGCGAGAATTTTGTGATAAAAGATGATGAAGATTACTTTTATAAAGATAGTGGTGACAATTTTAAAAACCGTACGCACTCAGGGTCTATCAGGCCTGGCACACGTCCTCGCGGGTTAAGAAAAATATGATGATACACTGAAATGAAAAATTATTCATACCGCGGTGGTGTTTTCTCAGACATGTTACAAAAGAAGCAGTATTTAGTCCAGTGTTTGTTGAATATAGATAATTGCCACTTTCACCAATAATCATAAAATTCATTGCATTTTATAAAAATCTAAGCTGAAACTCTGTTGAAATTTCGCTAAAATATTTTCATTACTTTAAAGTTATTGGCGGAAATCGAAATGCTTAAAGTGAAAATATATGATTGACTGAATAAGTGGAATTTGCAGTGAGAAACAAATATGGTTCTGACATTTAGAATCTAAATTTTGGCTCTAGGAAAAATAGTTCCATGTCATGCCTATAATTGCTAGTTCCCTTTGCCAGAGAGTTCTAGAGTTTCCTACTAGAATTCATGAGAGTTTTCCTAGACTTTCGTTGTCAAACTTATTTAAAAATCTCTGCAACTAGATGCGAAACAAGAGGTTTTAGTAACCATAATTTCCGTTTTTGAAACCATTCCTGAAATAAAGCAACAGATTCTCGCTACTGAAACGATTAATTATTGTTTCATCACCTAGAAAAGAGGAGACTAGAAATTCTAGATCATTTCGCCGATTCAGCTTAGTTGTTTACCCTATCCGTGTGGCTTGGATATCTATATTTCTAGTTTAGAGATTGAGAAAATAACTACCTATTCCTTTTAATTGAAGGCGGTAATTTTTT
This sequence comes from Maratus speciosus, assembly GCA_963932465.1. Classification (NCBI taxonomy): domain Eukaryota; kingdom Metazoa; phylum Arthropoda; class Arachnida; order Araneae; family Salticidae; genus Maratus; species Maratus speciosus. The sequence goes on from OZ010789.1 coordinate 84,729,942, forward strand.
TTCTTCTCATTGTAACCTTTGTTATAAAAAAAGTATACTTCCTCTTGTGCTCTATTACTATAGCGCATAAGAAGATTCAATAAGCGTTACTTGACTGTGGGACTTTAAAAATTCATATTATTACTTATTAAAAATAAAATTCGGTACTTGTTAGTTATCCCGTCGACCAAATTACTGTCGCCAAATTGTAAGATTAAATGCCAATAATGCATTATTGGCATTTAATCTTACAATTACAATCAAGTGAATGCGACATTTACGATAAACCATGGTTTATCGTAAATGTCACATTCACTTGAAAACACGTGTTTACCTCATCAAGTGTCTTTATTTAGACGTTTTATTTGTATTTTTATTAACGCTTTATTAATTTATTTGATCTTTCGTTATTGAAAATAAAAGTTATATTAATTTGTATAATTTGGCGATTTACATATTTTGGCAAAATTTGTCAACGGAATAACTAACAAGTACCTAATACTAATACTATCAAAACTGCGATCGATACCTAGGATATTCGTTATGTTGTGCAACAAAATGTATCAGTCTAAACCTATTTTATAATTTACAAAGACATATGACGGCAACGATGAAATTGAAATCAGTCGTTATTAGAAAAGAAAAAAAAAAATTACTTAAGTATAGCAAAGCAAAAAAAAAAAAAAAAAAAAAAAACCATTTAAATATGTAAGCTTATAAATTGAAACTGGAAAAAAACAATTTGCAGTTTCTTTCACACATTAAATTATTTTTAAAACATGCCAAAAATATACATTCAGATTTTAAGTACAAAAGATGAAGCTCCGTGATAATATAACGTTTTAAAAAGCACGTCCAAACTACTTTGACCGTGAAGCTCTGTGAAGATAATTTTCATGCAAAATCTCTTTCAATTTTGTTCACTTGTGATATTCAAGCTCGAAAAAAAAGTTTAAGTTTCGTAAATTATTTTTTTAATATCTCTAATTTTAAATATAATTAACTCTTGTATTTGATTTATTTTTCTTTTCGGAAGTTTTTAGAATGGTGTCAATTCACAGCTTTAATAAAATATTTAATAAATATTTCATTTGTGAATTTTAGTTCACACATTTGTTTTCTTTTTTATTGTTCGCCTTCCTATGAACCGTCATCTCTTTTTTATGCAAGTTTAGGCGAATAACTTGTATGTACAGGACATGACAAAAATAAATTATTTTAATTTGGTTATATATCAATGTCATGTATTACAATAGAAAGTACTTTTTAATATCTTTTATTTAGCTGAATCTGGTTTTTGTATATAAAGAAATAATTTTTTTATCTTTTTTTCACTCACTTCTTGATATGCTAGAATTATAAAAACTACGTTCACTTATGTGCTTCCGATGACAATACAACATTTTAATATTTTTAGAAATAAACTAAAGCTAAACTTTATATCATATGTAAATTCCCAACTTCGCGAAAAATGTCCGGATCAGGATTCGAACCAGGGATTTCTTGGCAGAAGCTGATAATGCTCTACAATCTGAGCTATCCCGGACGAATCTGGTGGAACTTTTTCAACCAGCTAACCTTATTGATTGTAACATTTGGTCTGAAATCTGGTTCAGCTCAACAGAATAAATCGCAGGTAATGGAACACCAGAAATCGCTGGATACTTAATTTTACTAGATTAATTTTAACACAATTATTCTGATTGGTAAATAAATCACATCAGATGTAAATTTCCAGCTGGGCAAGAAAGTCCGGACATTTTTCGCCCAGTTGGAAATTTATATCTGATATGATTTATTTATCAATTAGAATAATTGTGTTAAAATTAATCTAGTGTAAAGCTAAACTCTGTGCCTAAACAATTCATGAAGGATCTGCGCCGACAGTGACCATCCATGTTTTCTTGACCCTAGGAACCGAGGTTCTATGTGCAACGTACGTCTCAGTCAGGTGGTCAGCCTAACGCTGGTTCCTCGGAATTTAATTTCCAAGCATGCTTGATACTCATTTTATCGATCCCGAAGGGATGAAAGGCCATTTTCCAGTTGGGAGTCGAACTCTCGACCTGTAGCCTGGCAGTGAGATGATCTGACCACTACGCCATTGGGCTTCAATAATTTTAGAACTTGTATATCATTTAATACATCCATTTTAAGGCGTTTTTCCAATAGACTACGAGAGGAGATAAATCACAATATATTCTGTTTAACAGTAGTTGAAACTACAACGGGTTTAATTATGCACCAATTCATTCTGGCAAAAATATCTTAAATGGCAGTGAAACTGCAACAATAAAAGTGTTTTTAAATCTAAAATGTAAAAAATAAATTATAAATATAAAATAAAGAATGTAATATTTAAAAACAACATTTTAATTAAATAATCGTTTGATATTAATTAAATTACGATTACGCTTTGAGAATTCCACGTAGAAATCGTAAAAATGTAGTTAAATAATGTTTCAGTTTTTCTGTCTTGGTGCCATATATGAAATAAGAAACACAGAAAATTTATATGTTTTTTGATAATAAAATCAATTTCTTGCGCTTTCTACAGCGCCTAAAGAATCAATACATAATAGAGTTTATTTCCCGCATCAAATTAATTTATTGTTACAAGTTCTTTGAGGAAAAATCATCAATTGCAGACATGACGTTCTGCGTGAATTTAATTATTACCCTGAATGCTTATAATCGAGTGCTATTTTTATAAATGTATTATTATTTTTATTTTTATTACGTTTTTTAGTTTGAAATATATATCACTATGTATTTAATATATATTAGAAACTTTCTATCGACGGACAATTTTAAACTGACGTATATAAGAAGGAAATCAATTAATGAGTTCATGAAAAATAGTGAAAAATCATGAAAATTAGTGCCGAATAATAATTCACCGTTAAAAAAAACATACTTATTATAAGTAATGCACGGGTTTATTATAAAAATTACCTTCTAAGCATATTCTAAACATTTCTAAGCTACAAAAACGTAATTCAATGGTCAAGGTGGAAAACGGTCATAGTGACAAATCTTTAATGATAGTTGTTCATAGATCTGACATTTATGAACATCGAATTTTATTATTCATTCTCTTTTGTGCTTATATTCAATAGCAGTTCTTTTAATGGACATTGAATATTCTTCCCCTTTATACTTATCTTAAATTGTGATTTTTAACGGACTATCTTTATCGTCGTCTTGAATTAAGGTTAAAAAAAACTTAGAAGCAAATACAGTGTGTTTAAAATTAAACAGGCGGTACTCAGATGCTCAAAACTCAAGTTCTACTCAACGGATCCGAATGAAACTTCAGATGTATATTATGTATATCATGCGGCCAAGTTTATCGTAAAAAAGTTTCATATTTCGCCACCAGGTGGCGTTTTAACTATGTAAAATGAAAGATAACAAATCAAAAATCAAAGAATAACGGAATATTTTATTTATTTACACTATATTCTATGTGCATACCTTGCCACTCAACAACATGCTGAAAGCGTACCACCGCGTCGCACGTAACATATCAGTATAAATGAGGGAGACATAGTGTACGATGCTAGCATTAAGTCCGGTAAATTAGTTACACGTCCTTCATAAACATGATCTTTGACAAAACCCCTCAGCGAGAAGTCTCAAGGGTTCACATCTGGTGACCTTGCTGGCCAGGAAATCTAGAATGTACGCGAGATGAAACGTTCATCAGAGAAGTTCGCTTGAATCACATTCTTTACATATATCACCGTATGAGCACTTTCTCTATCTTGTATGAATATTGTGGAAGCCAAACAGCCTCTTTGTGTTAACGCCGGGACAACATGATTCTCCTAGTAGTCCAGCGGTCACCTGTTACTGTACGCCTAACAAACCTGTTCATTGTGAATTACTCGAAAACATTCGGGCCCAAAATAAAATTTGCCTTGAATCCACACCAAGCCGTAACGTATGGGGAATGTAGCGGCTGTTGTTGCACGACATGAGGATTGGTGGAACCCCATATGCGGCAGTTCTGTGTGTTCACAGCACCATCTAAGTGAAAATGAGCCTATTCTGTCCATACGATATGCGAGGACTAGTACTCGTCCACTTGCATCCTCGCCAGAAAATGCAACGCAAAATCAAGACGTGTAGAGTTATCTTGCAGTTTTAACTGTTTATCTTGTAAGGAAAGAGTTTCAAAATGTTGCATAAAATCATGCGACGGTTGTCCACGGAATGTCCAATGCTCGTGCTACTGAGCGGAGGCATTTGAAGAATTTGCAGATGCTTCAGTTGCAACATCCTCCATCATCGCCTGCTCAGTTGCACGTGGTCATCTTCCCGGTGCAATATCCAAGGATCAGTTTTTTCATACTTACGAATCATGCATTTAGCGGAATTATCGGACATGGGTCATCTCCTTGTGTTTTTCATCCGTCGATAAGGACAGATGTTTGACGAAGCCTTTCTCTCCTTCTTATAAAAACATTTTACGATCAAGGCACTCTCTTCTTCTTCAGTGGCATTTTTACTGCGAACGAATGATTTCTTCGAACTATAAGTTTCGCTTTTAAAGAGAAATCGCACTAACTACTCATTTTCATATCGTTTTAGCAGTACAGCGCAATCTGATGGAGTGATTTCAAACTTTTGTTTTTACGAAAACTTCGGCTGCATGATCTACATAACATATATCTGAAGATTCATTCGGATCCGTTCAGTAGAACCGGAGGTTTGAGCCTCTGAATACCGTCGGTTTAATTTTGACCACCCTGTTAGCTTTACTGACATCTAAAGTTTCGCATAATGTGTCACTATTTTCATTTTCATCTTTTACTACAATTTAGGTTTTTTTTCTTTAAAGAATCAAAGAATATTATCCCAAATTGTTTAAGTCAAGTTTTTGAATTATCATATTGCATTTAAAAAAATGCATTCCAATTTTAAATTACAACAGGAATGGTGAGAGCACTATTGTGTTTTACGACAACATGATGTTAAGTTTGTATCACAGGTTAATAATTAACAAATCGGATGCGGCAATCCCAAAACTTTCTCCAATCTCATACATGTTAATACATCAATATTCGCTATCACAGTTACAAAACAAAATGACATTCTATGTTCATCTCCATCATGAAGATTCTATAAAGAGTCGAACGTGTGCATTTTAAAAAGAGGTACAAGCATCGCATCTTTCAAACAAATAATTGAATTTGGCATCCATAGACGTCTGCAACAAAAATTCTCAACCCAAAGAGCATAAAAGCTGCCTGACGTGATGTATGCACCAAAGCTTAATTAAGATCTCTTTACATGAAAGTGTAACTGAAGTTTGATTACCTTCCGTGTGTTGCTGTTTGAGATATAGCTATCGCGAAAATCGTGAAAAATGCAGCATAGGAGCTCCACCTTTTATATTATTTACACTAAAACTTGATCAGTACAACTTGCGCCAATGTCCAACACAATATGAAGTTTGAAGAAATTCCGTGCATTAGTTCTTATACCGAGATAACATCTTTTTTTCAGAAAGTTATTAGTCGTGCTCGGTCTTTTGACCGCCGGCCTCCCGTGTGCAGAAAATTTAAAATAAGAAACCCTTCACTTAATATTCAAATATTACATTTCAGTGATGTTTAAAAAATGTCTGTTTACTTAAATGATGCATTTTGTTAATGAGATTTGGAATAATAGGAAAAAGTCAAAATGAACTGATATTAACGATCCTGCGCAGACTTTTTCACCAATTTCAATTTTTCTTGTAAAAATGTACCTTGAATGTACGTAAAATGAGAAATGTCTTATTACTCCACTATGGTAGGGGAGAAACATTGAATGTCAGCTACATGAATGTTCTCCATTGTATTTGTAAGGGGACATGAGTTAGGATTATATAACACAAACCTACGGTGGTTGTGTTGTTTAACTTTTAATGATTACTTTTTATACATCTTTTAGCGCTGAATTCGAAAATTACCTTCATTTTTAACCACCATGCAAAGAGTTTTTGCAAATCGTAAATTTCAAAGTCAAAAATAGCAAATTTCTGATACTATAAAACATATGTGACTGTTGGGAATTTTTAAATTTTGATAATTGATTTTTATGTACTTTTTAGCACTAAATCTAAAATTAACCTTCATTTTTACCATCATGTCAAACTTTTTCGCTAATCGTAAATTTCGAAATTAAAAAAAAAAAAAAAATGCAAAAAATCCTGACTTGATAGTAAAAAATGAAGGCCATTTTCGGAAACAGCGCTACAAAATACTTCAGATTCAATTATCAAAAGATAAGCAATATGATACAACTTAAATTTTGCAGGATTGTGGGCGGCAGATATGGCCTGCAAAAAAACTCGACACGCGACAACTGCTGGGTCAAGATATAAGTATCGTTAAAGTGCTAAAAATCCTGAAAAATAACACATAGTAGCTCCACCTTTAGGGAGATTCCCACAAAAAACAAATCCATAACAAATCACGTCAATGTTTATTTGCATCTGAAGTTTGACAAAAATCTGTGCATTAGTTCTTGAGATTGAACAGTTGCGGAAGTCGTGTAAAATGTTACAGCATGAAGTTTCTGTCACTGAATGTGTCAACGACGTACAACAGAGCAAAGAAAAATTGAGAAAAAAAACACAAAAATTGCTATCACAGTGTCCGCTTGCAAAGGAATACACACCAAATTCAAATGGGACCTGCTAACCATAGTCAAAAGGATACATAGCATGAAGTTTCTGTCACTGCATGAGTCACCGACGTACAACAGAGCAACAAAAAAAAATAGAGAAAAAAACACAAAAATTGCTATTACAGTGTCCGCTTGCAAGGGAATACACACCAAATTCAAATGGGACCTGCTGACCATAGTCAAAAGGATACATTTTAAATTTTGGTTCAATTGTGTGCATATAGTTTTCGATGGTACAATAATGAAAATGTTTCAAAAATTCCTATTATAGCGTCCCCGTACGGCAGAATATTGCCCAATTTAAATGGAACCTGCTTGACGCAGCCAAATACATACATATGAAATTTGGTTCAATGCTATTCATAACTTCACATATCTTTCTGTGGCACAATAAGCACACACGGACAAAGATACATCTTGCATAAACATGTTTTTTTGGTGTCTCTGACTCTTAAAATGTGAAAATCCGTCAAAAACCGGTAGTAAAAAATTTTCGATTAAAACACATTCTTTTATTATAGATAGAAGAAAAAAAAACTTTCTGAAAAGAAAAATAGAAATATTAAAATACAAATTCATTCCCTAAATCATTATAACCTTTGATAAAGCTGTATACTGCGTGAATTTACCGAAATATGTAATTTAATAATGAGTAATAAATTCACAAAATGTAAACTATTTTTCAGAGATATTATGATTGAAGTACTTTACGTTTAAAATTACTCTAAAAATAACATATAATTATTTGATTTTTAATTTTAAAGCGAGAAATCAGCGGTCAAACTATATTGTGAAATAATTGTGATTGTTTTATCAAGAAATATGACTGTAATTATGGACTTAAATGCGAATGAATATGTAATTTTTTCGACATGAAATTTCAACATTATTTCTAGAACCATAAAACAATATAACCATAATAGCGGCTAAAACTTGTTCCTAATTTACTTTTTCAAACACATTGTTTAATGAATAACTAATTTGTAACTCTGTTTTTATGCGCGTATGCTTAAATTAAATGTGCAAAAAATTAAAATTGTTTCTTGCCTCCACAAAAGAATCGTAATTAGACGCATTATGATTCTTAATTGATTGTTTAGAAAATTCTTTTTCTGCAAATATAGGGCAAATATATATTTCTGCAAATATATTTTAGGTAATTAGTATTCACATATCCTAAACAAAAACCAATAATTGAGTATTTATATTGGAAGTACACAGTCAATAGTTTTTAGTCCGCATTATGTAGATAGCTAATGTTTAAACTAGTAAAAGAAAGCATATATACTGTTAATTTCCCTGTTTCTGATCAGATATTTTATTTTCTTGAAGTAGAAACGATTTACAGTAAACATAACATATTATAAAAATGTACTTTACAGTTATTCTTTTAAGCGATTTTTATTCTAAAATTGTATATAAACACACGACCATTTTATCAGTTATTCCCCTCAATACTCTTTAAATAAAAGCATTAAAACTGCCTTAAAACATCACTATAACTACATAACTATCTGTATTATAAAGTACAAACATGTCTGTAAGCAACGACCTCCGAATAGTAGGCCTGAGCGCTGACACAAAAATGGCGTCTGCCGAAGACGGCTTTTTATGCAGCGTTGCATAGCCCCTTTATTTTGGTACTTATAATTTAAAAAAAAAAATCCGTTTATTTTTTCTGAGATTAAACAAGACAATGAAATCTTTTATAATATACTGTTGTCCAAATTTATGGGACTGTACATACGTGAAAAAAAATTCGCCTATGATATCCACGATTTTTGAGTCAGCACTCATGCCTCGTATTCAAGGGGCTGCTGTAAATAACGCTGACGCCATTTTTCGAATGGCAACAGCAAACGATCAAATTTCGCTTTTACTGCATTTTTTTTTCAATTTTTTAAACTTCTGACAATTGCATTTTTTCAATTTTTACACTGCCGAATAGGGAAAAAATTGTACTTTCAATATGCAATTTGTTTGAAATCTATATCGCAATTTGTGTGAAGACTGTATCGCATTTATTCATTTTTTATTGTTTAACAAAATAATTTCCAAGTATGATTTTTCTTTTTAATCTACCTCTGTCGAGTGCAGACGATTGTGAAATATAAAACTTTTTGCACTTCAGTTAATATAAATAACTAATGATTTGTTTCCTGCATATATTTAATAACGAAATTAAAACGTCCATTAATCAATAAGTAAAAAAATGAAATATTAATAAAACACAAACTTTAGACATGTAATCGAATTCGGCGCTGAGATCTCTGAAATGCACTGAATCAAAAAGGCTGATTGTAAATATGAAACTTTAGTGATTTCTTCGTTTTTAAAATCTTGGCGCGAAACCAATAGGAAAATATCGCTTTTAATACATTTGAAAACTTTATTTGATTACTTTATTGCTGTTTTTCATACACTGTAAAAAAATCCGAACAGTATTCCTGTAGGAATCGGAAAAATAGTTGCCCTTATCGTATCGGAAATTTTTCCGACCCAGCTAATAGAATCCGTAAAAAAAGGAAACATTCATTAAAACGGTACTTTACGAATTTTATTCCAATTTTACGGATTTTATTCCGATTTTACTGATTTTATTCCGAGCTGGGTCAGAAATTCTTCCGGTACCATAATATAAGGTCAACTATATTTCCGATTCTACAGGAAATCTGGTCCTATTATTATTTTTTTTTTTTACAGTGTATAAATATGATTTTCCGTGTTGTTAATGGGTAATCTAAAAAAGAAATTGAATTTTAATAATCTCTTCGAGTTAAAAAAAAAAAAAAATCAGTAGATCCATGCGAGGTTTTTCTCATCGCAGTTATTGAGATTATTTGTTTATACTTTTTTTCATTATTTTTTTTTATCAAACAAAGCATTTTAACAGTATATAAATATACTACATCAAAAGCCTCTTCCAGAACCTTTCGAAAAATACCTCATTCATCGCTGTGTTTTTAGTATATGCAAAGACAAAAGGATATTTACGTCAGAAATAATATGTATGATGGTTTTCACCTATATTCTGTTACACGGGAAGCTAGGATTTTATCCCCTAGTAATCTTAATGAAAAAAAAGATATAATCAGATTATAGGAGTACATACCAATATTAATAACTAAAATATTAATACTAAAAGGAGTTGCAAGAGAGAGTAAATGTCTTATAATATTTCCAATTACAAAAAATAAAAAATAATTATAATTTATTTGCCGTTATTAGTATGAGTTATTAAAATAGATATGTACAGTCGTGGAAAAAAAAGTAAACACCCCCTTCTAACTCCTCAACAAATTATCGTAGAAGAAAGTTACTGGTACCGAACGATTGGAAATAAAGTCTACTTTTAAATGATGTATATAAAATTGGTTTACGGGGCCATCTACATATTAAAACGAACCATAACTTTATTTTTTTCAATAGCAGTACCCAATTCTGACAGCACAAACGAACTCTACACCCTCCAATTAGCCTAAAAACGAATTTTTATGCAATTCGTACCATAAGTTTCCAAGAAATTAATTATTTTAAAATGAGCGTATTTTAAGGGCTGTATCCAAATTGAAGTTCCATACTGGATTGTTAACCGAGAGAGCCGCCTTCTTGATCAAGGCACGTTTAAGCGTCAATGAAACCTGTTTGATTACAGTACAGCAGAATAAATTTGAAAATACCTACTCACTTCCATCATAGACGGCCCCTTAGACCATCATTTTGCCGTTTTTTAAGCATAATTTGAAAACTACTTGGAAGAAAAATGTGAAATTTTTGAATTTCCATAAAGCAAGACTTAATAAATCTAAATCCATCAAAAAATTGTAGGTTGCAATTCATAATTTTTTCGAATGTTAATTTCATAATTCATAATTCATATCATAAAATTATAAAAATTGCAAATTCAGCTTATTTATGTTTGGATATATTACTAATATTACTCCAAAAAAAATTAGCACATTAGGAGCATAATTTCGGGAGATATAAATAAAAATATGAAAATGTAATTTAACATTAGAAGCACTAAATTTTGAATGTTTATAATTCAAAAACTTATCATTCAAATGACTTGAAATTTGGTGTCTAGGCATAGTTTGAACCTAAGATTTGAAATATCTCGTTAAAATTGGGTATTGCCATTGAAAAAAATGAAGTTTGCATTCATTTATTATGTAGACGACCCCCTAAGAAAATTTTATATACATCATTTAAAAGTAGACTTTATTTCCAATCGTTCGGTACCAGTAACTTTCTTCTACGATGATTTGTTGAGGAGTTAGTAGGGGGTGTTTACTTTTTTTTTTCCACAACTGTACTTACGATGTAAGTAGCAATTTAATGATAACGCACGAAATGAAATATTATATGTAAAACACTTTTTAAAAGTCATTATTCAAAACACATCTTAGGATAAAGTACTAAATTAGAATATCGCCACCTGTTCCATTTTTTTTTTTTTTTTTAATGAAGGAAATATTTTGGGATACAGAGTTTTTAACACCACAAAATACGTCAATTACCTTTTTAAATATATTTTGTGACATCATTTTCTAGGTTTTCAGAAGAATACCTATGCGTTTTTAAAAACACTCTTTGAAATACATCATCCTACAAAACAAGAAAACATTTCTGTTTGTTTCATTTGCGAATTAATCGTGGTACACTGGTTGAAAAATATATTAAATTTAAAAAATAAAAAAAAAAACGACTGCGTAAAAAGCAAACTAATTAATTATTTCTCATCAATCTGAAACTATTTTTTACATTACTTACCTATTTTTTTATTTACTTGTATTAATGACTTTTAAGTTGTGTTTAATTGTTAGTTCCTATATATAAACACTGTTTTGATGAAGCCTATGTAAGGTCATGAAGGTTAGAGTTGCAGTAAAGCTACAGATCCTACCTACACAACTCCCAGGTTGTGTAATATTTAAACGGAGCTTCTGACTGTAAAATAGTCAATGAAACATCGTCCTCATTTTGAAAGACCTATCCAATGATATGCCACATAATATGGTGGGTAAAAAAAATCGTATCTACCGCCATTGTTTATTTTACGGCGGCCATTTTGAATTTATAAAAACAAAACCTAGTCTATAACCATCGGGATGTTAAGACGAATCAATAGAGACCTCATTCATAAAAATACATCCAGCTGTTGGGATGTTTCGCGGTTATAAAAAATTCCACATACCCAGATACGCGTAAAGCACATAACCCTTCTTAGCAGTCGGGTAAAAATGAAACATGTATTCTAGATCAGCAAAGGGATTCCTGGTAATGTTTCGAACAAATTAATCTTTATCAACTGTTATTTCCCCCATTCTTTACATTTAAAAATCAAAAACTCCATTTGCAAAATACTTAGTTCAAAATATAATGACTACGATAATTTTAGTTTTACATTCATGAAAATGATTAGAATTTTCTAGTCAATAGATTTCAAATTGTGCATGTTTAACAGACATCTTCAAATTGTACGTTAAAAATATTATCGCATAGATTTCCGTTATACGCATATTAACACAAAACAAAATTTTGTTTACGAGAGGTTTAATGTATATTTTGCGACATAATTAACTGACCGACACGTTAGTAATCATTTTTATAGGCAAGTTTATAATTGAGGAAAATTTAAAATTGCGTTAAATATTAAAGTATATTGAATAAAAACAAAGCAAATCGTGTCGCATCAGTCTAAGAATAGTTTAATTCGCAACACTAATAAAAATTAGTATTCCGAGTGTAGCAATAAACATTATAAACATGCATGTAACATATAGTAGCATCGATCTTGCATATATAGATATTTAGATGGTAAGAATACCATATATTGATTTGAATCTACAATGCACGCAAAGAAGAAAGTTTTTAATGAGATATTTAAATACAAATATAAGCCGAAAATAACCTCTTTTCGTCAAAAGAATATTGTGAATGGCTGGTAGCTTCTCTTGAATTATAATTATAAAGTTTTAAATAAAAAAAAAAACCTATTTTTAAAGAACTGCATTTGCTTACTTTCTTTAAGGGAGAATGTGGTTGTTTCTCCATTATTTCTGCTATGAACAGCCCATATTCAAAATATTAGAATAATTGAGAAAAAGTAATAATAATAAAAAAATATTTTTCATTTATTTATTTCGCATACTAAGTAAATGCAATCAATTTTTTTATAAATCAAATATGGAATGTTTAGATAAAATTTTAACATTTACAAAATAAAACATACAGTACAATAAATTAGGAATACAGCTTTCTGAAACACATCAAAATATTTGAATAAAATTAGATTTGTTCAAAATATTAGGATCGGAACTATTTCTTATTTGACACCGAGGTATGCGGTGACGCTAAATCTTGTTGAAAGATGAAATCATCTTCAAATAGATCTTCTTTTTATTTGAATGTTCTGATAAAGGATTGATTTGTTCTGATAAAGGAATCATGTAATATTCGAAAATTTCTTGACATATCTTAGAGTTCATCTTTTCGTAGATGTCGCATAACTTTCCAGGTACTTCTGCACTCATGCAACCCCAAATCATGACACTAGCAGCAAATTTTACGGAAATTATAAGGAATTATTTCTTGCTTCACTCTCTAAAGTCGCATACCTTGATTGCCGTATAAAACACAAAACAACTTTCATAACTAAATAATATATTTTTCCTATCTTCTTCGCTCCATAAACGTCTTGATTTAGAGCAATTCCAATTTATACGCTTTAATTTTGCAGTCATGAGAGGTTTTGTTTTAAAATTTTTAATTTAAAATCTGTTCTTAAATTTATGGAGACGTTTTAATGTTGTTGATGTAGAAACTTCAACTGCTTCTTCTTGCCATTTTCAGAGCAAGAATCGCACACTTTTAAAACGGGTTTTCTTAGCTATACGCTTCTTTTTCCTGTCATCTCTAGCAGATGTTTTTGGTTTTCGGCCGCCATTTCGGCGATTATTTTGAAATTTTCCATTTTTTGAATAATGTGTTAGTATTTTACTAACGCTTGATTGCGAACAATGTAAATAATTCGCTATATAACATTGATTTTTACTGTGCCGATACAAATCAAACATACGATGTTTAATATATGCACGAATATCACTCACACGACCCATTTTAAGACGAAAAAGCAAACAAACTGCAGAAAGAAAATTGATTATAAAAAGAAAATCGTCTGACTTTTAATCCATGATGCCGCCAGTTATGAGTTGGTGATGATTAAAGGATAATTAATGTAAAATATTCTAATATTTTGAACCACGTGAATAAATATTCTAATATTTTGACTTTTCAAAATATTTTTTCTCAATTAATCTTTTCAAAAATTATGTTAATTTTAAGATAATAAATAAGTTTAATCAGCAATAAGTTCTTAATAAAAATATCATTGGCATATTTGCATTAAAAGATATTAAATTACCAAACGATATTTTCAATTTGTTAAAAAATGTAATTATTCTAATATTTTGAATATCAGCTGTTTAACATAGCGTAAAGATGTCTCCGTGAATAACAATGACATACGTCATACTGACTATGAAACAACCAGAAAATGATTTTTCTTTTTTTCAAATTTATTAACTTATAAACATTACACAATTTATCTTTTTACACCGTCACATATGGGGAAAGTGCACTTCCAGATGAATTTTGTACAGCAATTAGTATCAATTTACTGATATTTTTTAAAATATTAAATTTTTTAAGGTTATACGTGTGACACGCAGTGGGTTTACTGAAAATTGCAACGTTTGCAACTCAAACTTTATAAATAGTACAGTATTTGTTTCCGGATAATGTTCCATTACGAAATTAAAATTTCATGATTAAATAAAAATGCATACAATAATTAAAGCACGAATTTAATAGTTATAGAAGCAATGTACGTGCTTAAACATTAAAATAATCTGAATCAAAAATGCTCCTTTAAATAATGATATCTTCGGAGATTTCTTTGTATATTAACTGCGGGATTACAGCCAATTCAAAAGTAAGGTTTTAAAATTGTAAAACTTTTCGTTCTTTTACGTTCGTTATTTGATTTTTTATAACTGATGGTCTCTATAGAATAATGATTGTTAGAGTTGTTATTGGGAAAGCTTAAAAAAAAAAAAAAATGTGAAATGTAAAACTAAATATTTCTCTTTATCCTAAAAAATACATAACTAACGCTGCCACCTGCGCCGCCGTAAATGATTTTTTTTTGTAAACGGCGGTCTATGTTTGATAGTATTAAGTAAACTACTGCATACAAAAATATAAAAAAATGGAATAGGGAAATGTTTGATGAACATGCTAAAGCTCTCAGTTATATTATTCAGAGTATTTTAAGAGCTATTGAATGTTAAAGTTGGTCAAAATCGTTAAATTAAAAACATTTCATATGTACAAAAACTGTATATAAGAAATTATTATTTTTTCCTAAGGATAAACGTTACAAGCCTGTGGTGTGTGCTGACTCCATTTATTTTTTTTAAGTTGACTATTTTTTATTAGATTTTTTTTTCAGGTTTTAGATCAAATTTTCATAATTTGAAGATGCATTTCATTTTTTCCCTATTTTAGAAAATGCAATTGTGTAAATTGTTGCCAATTGTAAAAACCGCGCAAAAATACTATTTCCTTTCAATTAAAAATTAATTTACCGTGACTACTAAATACAGAAAGGAATTTTAAAATAGAATCTTAAATGATTACATCGTAAATAAAGAAAATTTTGAAAATTACATCATAAAAATTTTATATAGATGTGAATTTTAAAAAAGAAACCAAACATTAAAATTATAAATTCATTAACATGTGTTAAAGATTGTAAATAAGTAGGAAATTGAGTCATTTTAAAATGGCCAAATAATAATATTGCCAAATTGTTTAAATTTAAAATTATATTTACACGAGAGATTTATTTCATATTTAGAGATGATCTTCTTTATAAGCATAGATTATAGTTTGTGCGAATTGTAATAAAAAGCTAAAAGTTCTAACAACGATTTTACGCACAAATAACGTACAGAACGACAAAGAATTCCCATACGATCGTTTCGAGGATTCCTGGATCCCCTTCCTCAGTGAGGAAAAAAAAAATATTAAATTAAATTAAATTAAAATGGGTTCGAAGAACCCCTCAGTTATATCCTCGAGTACTGGCTTATGGATTGATTGAAAAGACGGAAACAAGAGTTTATATATCGCAAAGAAATAACGTAACTGAATACAACTAACTGAAATCCATCCACACTGGTGAAAGATCATTCATATCATTTACTAAGGAGGAAGTATGTTTATTGCTATAGTAAGGTTCTTAAAAGTCTAGATCAAAAACTGAGTTACACCTTTGAATAATTTCAGCCTCTGGATAATTAAACTGGTAGTTGGAATTCCAACAATGTTTCGCTATTTTAGATTTCTCAAATTCCTGCTTCCTAACGTAATTCTGGTGTTCTTTCAGCCTAATTCAAAGTGCAAGATTCGTCTGCCCAGTGTAAGAGAGGCCGCAATTGCAAAAAAATTCTGTAAATGCCCCAGGTATTATGTTCGTCAATGGGATCTTTAAGATTGAAGAAAGAAACTTTATTGGTTGGAGAGAAAACAACTTTAAAACTAAACCTATTGAGAATACGAGAAATTTATGTACTGATTCTAGGAAAATAAGGTAAGACAATAACATTTTTAAATTCTTTATTTGCTGAAACAGAATTGGTGATTATCTGAGGTTTAGATAAAGTACGGTTAATGATATTCAAACTAAATCCACGATCGATGGCAACTGCTTTTATATAGTTAATTTCACTATTAAATAAATCAGAATTTGAACAAATTTTATGTGCACGGAAAATAAAGGTATTGAGAGCGGCAAGTTTTTGTTGTGAGGTATGACTGGACTTATAATGAGGGGGTAAACTTACAACAAAAGGTTTTCGGTAATCTGTCGTCAAATGATCTTTTTTAACTATTCTTGCCAATTCTAAAACAGTGCAAATAATATTTTCTTTCTAAGAACAAAAGTATTTTCAAGTGAATATGAAAAAGTGAAACAAGTCTTTCTTAAAATTGCTTCAGATTTGAAACATTTAAAGTATTTTTTTTTAAATTTCTAATAGCGTTGTTAAAAAATTTCCGGAAGGAAGCCTCTGCTTACTTAGTTCATTTTATATTAGTTTACTTTCAAATGTTTAACTGATCTTACTTAATCAAACACTAAAAATCCAATAGATGTTACAACGGTAACTTATTTGGCCTTAAAATCAATCAGTCAAAGGGCAATGAATGGAAACCCGTTTACATGGAAATCGCCAATGGTTTTTAATTGCAATTCTATATTCGGTAATTTTCTCAAAAGCCTACCAAATTAGCATGTTTTTAGATTCTGCGGTGTCTGAACGGGGTTTGTCGATCGTAGCTCCTAGAGTAAAAAAAAAAAATCCTACTATTTTGTGGCCTAAGCAGCATATTCTGTAACAGTAGAAGCCGAGATTGAATTCGCTGATTTGTTTAACAAATTATTTTGTGGTCGGATTACTTGAGAACCTGCAAAATTATTTGTTAATTAATATTTGCTCCTTGTTTAGAAGTATGAGAATTATGACTTCATAAAGATTAAAATTTTGCTATGTCACATCATAAAAAAAATCAAGAAATTCAATATTTAATACATGATTTATCACATTTCTAAACTAAGAGTAGAACCAACAGAGAGAAAAATGTCCAAGCCTGGATTCGAACCCGAAACCCTTGGAATAGCGCGCCAAGTGCTCTACCATTTAAGCTACGAGGACGATACCCGGCTTAGCATCTCTCACTCGTATATACTGATAAGGCTGCAACTGTAGAACAAGAGTGTGCTGCAGAAAAATTAATTAAAGTTATATACAAGAAATCGAAATTCACATTGATTCGAAATTATTTACGAAATTGCTTTTTTAACATAACTAAGAAACAAAAATAAATCGTGATAATATCTATTTAAATTAATAATATGGAAAAATATTTTATGTACTGAAATTTTATTTTAAAACATTTCTAGAAAATAAACGGAGAAAAAGTGAGGAAACCAATTTATTTAAGTCATAATTAATAGAAATGCACAGTTTTCAAAACTACACAAATTACATTTAGTAAATTAATGCCATATTTAAAGTTTTGACGTACTACTAATACCAACGATTAAAAAAAAAAAAAAATAAATCAATATCCTATAAATGCACGTTTTTTCAACTATCGTTATCCATCAATATCTCAAATTTAGATACAATTAATTTTTTTATATAATTCCAAACAATCTTGATTCTATTGAAGAGTTCACGTTTGATTGGATACTGTTGAAATTCTTTATAAACAGACAACACAAAATACGTCACAGATTTTCAGTCAGGACTCTTGTAAGGTCACTCAAGAACCTGGACGCAATAGCTTCAAAACACGCTTTTGTTGATTTAAAAACATGGATACTTGCGTTGTCTTGTTGAAATGTACCTTTTCGAAATTTAATAAGTGGAGTATATTCACGCAGTAGGCCTTGATACTTTTCTGCGTTCATTCTTTAAATAATTACGACAATAGGTACGGTTGTACTTTCTGAAAATTCTATCTTAAACCATTGCAGTTCGACTGGTGCATGGCCAGTTTAAATCATTCACTATTTGAGAGGAAGGCATTTTTTTCGAATTTGCTTAGAGAAATGCAGTTGATTTTGGGTGTTTTGAAAGTAAACAAAGCTACCTTGTTACCTTGGCTTTTCCGTAATATGATGGATCTTTTGAAAATTTATTCAAAACAGTATCTAAGTCAGATACATGGTTATGTTTAAGAAATCTTATCGACAGCAGAAACAAACCGTTCAATGCTTTCGAAACGCTTAGTAACTCAAACTTTATTTTTTGAAGCATGCGCAGAATGGTATAATTTGTATATGAGTTTAAAAAAAAAAAAAAAAAAAAAACATTTGCAATCTTATACTTTTTTTCCAACATAAACTTCTGCAAAATTTAAAGATGTAGATTTTTTGGCCGTTTTTTACAAGTATTTTTTAATACAATCGCCTCACAGTTCAGAATCGGGTAGCATTTTTGTTACATTAACCCCTTCAGGACGAGCGTCTTTTACGGAATTTTTAATCTTTAATCACCAGTTTTTTAAAACAGAAATTTTTGCCTAATTGAATTGGGAAAATGCTTGTACTGAATAAGGCAAATTTTACAATAAAAATGTACTGCTGAGAATAATCTATTCTGAGCACCTTATGCGGCACGAATACCGGTCGCTTGTCCCTAAGGGCTTAATTGTTTTGGATTAGCAAATATGTATATCATAAACATGGGCTTTTTAAATCGATTTTAATTTTTTCTAAAGAACTTATATTTTTTTCCACTCGTCTTTAAACATTTTTCCAGCGTCTTATATTCTTACATATTCATTATGAAAAATCAAAATTGCGTCGGATAAATTAAAATCAGTCCTACTTCCACTTTAATCATTAAATGCTGTAAAAAAGATTCTTTATCTAATAAAATATAATATAACAACGAATGTATATGGTCAATAACCATCTTCGAGCTTAACACGATTCCAAAAAGTGTTTTTTCTTTTCTCCCCCCAAACTCCCAAAGACATGTTTTCGAGATACGGATTTTCGAAACGTTTATGCGTGGTTTTATATTGTACTAATGAGTTTTCTCAGCCTAAAATAACCTTTCTCGGATGCGAATGATTCTCAAGTACACATTCTCATATTTGACATAAATGTTTTACGATAAACATGATGGATGAGAAGCATTAACGATAATATTATGCTTAATATCCCACTGTAAAAAAATTATGTCAGTTTTCCTTTCTTAAATTTAACGGCAGCAAAAAAGAAAAAGTGTTTCCATAAAATAATCTTGATTTCTGAAGTTTGAAGTGTTTGTGGTGATGTTACATTTTAGTAGATTAAGAAACATTAATAATTTTTTGCCATGAAATTCACGGTGCAACTACTCATAATTATTACTCATATTGAAACAAATTTCAGTGTTTTTACAACCTGATCATGGACGAAACAGATGCATGACTGCTAATCTCTTTCAAATGAGGATTTCAAGGTTTTTAATTAGCTGTAACGTTTTCAGATAATTAAGGATTCCTTTTTAGTTACCGAAATCTGAGATTACTTACGAATTATTTCTTGTATTTATTAGAGTAAGGCATTTCAACTTCAGATGTTTATGAAACAATAAAAAAAAAATATTCCGCATCTCTATCCAATTAATGTTAAAAATATTAAATAAACATTACGACATTTTGAAAATAAAATTTATTAATTACTATATTTTACTTTTCTTTCGTTGCCAAGAATTTAAGTATTATTTAATTTTATTTAATTATTTAATTATTTAATTATTCACATAAAAACACAGTCCGGTAAGTTTACTTTAGATTATAAATGGAATTTATAATTAATTTGTTCATTTATCGGCGAAATAGTATTACAGAATGTTTCCATCAAAGAATATAGATTAGTACATTCATATTTGCATATAAAATATTTATTTTATATAATTTTATGCCATGAGTTTAACTGACTTAAAAACACACTAATTGGAAAATCCCACTATTTAGAAATATTTAATTAAATCATGTTTAAAAATGATTTTGCTTTTTAAAAATACTTAATTCATATAAAAAACATTTTACGGCGGAACCTTTCCTTAACTTAACAGTTATTTATACATTCATAAAATAAGAACTTTACGAATACTAACTGGTAATAATTAGTTTTTTTTTCTGCGTTAATTCCACAAATAAACCTGAATACGATCAGTAGTTTACAAAGTATCAATAGTCAATGTTTTGTATTTTAATATAAAAAAATAATGTTTTATATCTATCCAAACGGTTCTCAACTTTGGTGTAATTGTGTGGCGTAATAGGGCTTCATGTTTACCAAGAAACTTTTCAATCAAATTGTATCACGATTTTAAGAACTGAAAAAAATATCAATACTTTAACATCTATTTCATAGGATTTATTTTGAAATGAGCTTTAGTGTAATAAAATTGCATTATTTAAATGTTTGTTTCTCTGTTTGTCCTTGAGAAACATCACGAAAAGTATCCCACATCTGCAGATGAGTTTAATTCTTTCAGAAAAAAAGTCTCTTGAACTAAACAATAGGTATATTCATATTCACCAGTAAAGTAAGTTTTGGTTGAAGCAATAAATTATGTAATTTCACCTTTTAAAAGAAAAGAGACTAATCAATCTTGACAAAATATATATGTAAGATCTATGTGTAAATTGAAAATGAGACAACTCTTTTCTATTTTAAAATGTTTATACATAGTTTCTTTTTTCGATGAAATGTATGTTTCATATTGCAAACTTTATGCGCAAATTTTGATTAAGTTTTTATATCTGTTCAGACGAAAAATCTGTAATCAATCTTCCATAATTGACGACCCAAAACTGCTTGGAGAGAAATTCCTCGTGTATGTTTGAAGTCATGTTCTTTCTTTCCCAAATTTGAAATTAATTTTCAATCCATAAATTTATTAAATAACAGGTAAACTTTCTAAATTGTAGAGCATAGAACTTTCCCTTGCAGCTAAATTTTTAAAGATGTATGCATAGGTAATTTCTTTTTTTTAATTTGTTCTACGATAAAGCTTTAAAACTGGATAAATTACATAATAATATAAAGAAATAATTTCATATTCATTCGAAACTTTTTTGTAAACATTACTTTCAAATATGCTTTTAAGAAGCTAAATTGAATACGATATCTGTGATTTTTATTATCATTTTTCGTATAAAAGGTACCATTATAAGAACAATTCTTTGCATAATTTCACACAGTTTCCGATGGTACAATGGGGACACACAGACAGACAAATATTTTGTATAAACATGTTTTTTTTTAAGACTCTGACCCAAAAAACATGTAAATCTGTCTAAAATCGGACATAGCAAAAATTTTCGATTGCAATAGTTTCTTCTCTCTTCAATAAAATACATATTTTTGCACTTAATATTTTGAAAGGCGACTGGAATTTGACAAATTGTGCAACAAGAAAGGTGTCACAACTTAACAAGTGGTTATATTTATCAGGATGGGGGTATAAGTTTTCTAAACACACCTTATGAGCATTTTTGACACTTTCACAGCTCTATGTACTTTTGTTTCATATTACATTTAAAAATGCGAAACTTCAACTCTCCGGTGAAATTTACTTTTGTCGAAATGTGTAATTTTTCTTGCGGGCAAGCGATATTTTTTGTGGCATAAAAACATACAACACTATTTATGAATAAAACACATAACTCGAAATGATTTCCTTATATATCGTGAAATTATATGTCAGATATCCTTTGAGTCCCACATTGCCATCGTTTCTAGTCTTTATCAAATTTTCCAACAAAAATATTTTAGGGTCATGCAACAATTGGAAGAAGCTTTACAAAAAAAAAAAAAAAAAAAAAAAAAAAAAAACTTTGTGGTTCATTTATTTCACTGAAAGTTATGACATTAGAAAATAAAGTTTTTGTTCATCGCGATTTCTTCCTTGCAAAGATTGTTTTTAAAACATTGGCATTATTTTATCATTTTTTTATTCATTCTAGTACATAAACAAATGCTAAAAATCAATTTAATGGAAATAAGTTTTAAAAATTATTTATATACATCAAATAGAATTTTCTTTACTGTTTACTTAGCTGAATTTAAAGTTTAAAAACTAATTTATTAAAAATGAATTTAGTAAATTAAATGAACTAAATAATAAAAGGTTTTCTGGAAATAAATATCTTACAATGTGCATCTAAAAATGGCAGTGAAATAAAGCTTAAAATAAAAAAAAAAAAAACATGGAAACATAATAACTTTAATCACCCTAAAAGTAACTTCCGTTAGCCACAATACACTTATGACATCGTTGATAAAGCTTTTGGAATGAGTCAGCGAAGGCCTCTTTTGGAATCGACCGAAACACAGATGTCCCACATCGTCGGATACACGTCCTAGCTGATTCCCAATATCTTCGGATATCCATCGTAAAGACAGCCGGCGATTATTTAACTCCACCTGCCGCACCCTCTCGATGAAGTCGGTTATCACACTTGTTCAGGGTGGACCTGAATGTGGTTCGTCATTCACAGTTTCCTTTCCTTCCCGAAAAAGTTTAAACCAGTCGTACACGCACTTTTTGCTCACTGCCCCTGTTCTGTACACCTAGACCAATATTGCATACGTTTCTGTAGCGGTTTTTTCACAATTTTTAGCAAAAATATATATTTAACGGTCGCTCCATTTCAATATGACGAGAGTTTTCAAAAATACACCGCTCGACTTCCCATAGCAGTCGAGCCTTGGTTTCATTCTGCCTCATTGTTTCATTTCATTCTTCTTGGTTTCATTTCTTGGTTCATTCTGCCTTGGTTTCTTGCGCTTTTTGCTACGTGCCGTCTCTCCATTGGTCTCTACTTGCGCACGCGCAGGGACGCATGTTTAACTGGCTTTGTTTATGAGATATCCATCTATTCACCGAACTTTTTAGACGCAACTTGAAGGATAATTTTAAAATATTTAAAAATACTTTAAAACTAATTATGATTCGTATAGATTAAGTTTTTGAGTACAAATTACTTAACCCTCTCGCTGCGAAAGTAATTATTCGCGGTGAGTGTCTTTTACAGAATTTTTAATCGTTTTTCACCAGGTCTTTAAAACAGAAATTTTTGACTATCGTAATCGAGGAAAATGTCTTGATTAAATCAGACAAAGTTTTCGCTAAAAAATAACTGGTGGGAATAACCAAATAGTATTAATTTGACGAGAAAATGCATGCCCGACCATAGCTCGGGCTGAGCAGCGAGAAGGTTAATTATTGTTGAGTCATTTTCTTAAAGTTTCATAAACTACCCAGGTATTTGTTTTTCTTACAAGAATAAAGGTATTTTTCTATGAATAGACGTTAATATTCTTAATAATCTATTTTTTTTTAAACATTTTTTAGAAAAAAAAATGTTTGACTTTAAGATTTCTTTTTCCATATTATTTTATTGAGTAGAGTGAAACAAAGCATTTCTATAGAGTCTCCAATGATTCATGTCAGATTCTACTCCTCCTAAACTTTTTAGCTGATGTCCATCAAACACAGCACAATGGCACATGCAATGGCTGCTATCGTTTTTGTAAAAGAAAATTGGACTGCAATCGAGCCCATCAAGAATAATTATAGATCATGAGTGTAATACAGTTCACGTAAACTATCTCTACCACTTTTTAATTTCAAAATTATTTTTTGGTTTCCTGTTCTCACAAAATGAAAGTGGGTATGAAAATATAACTACTGTTTGGCTGAGACAAGAAAAACATGAGACCGGTTGTGGCTCGGTGCTGTTACCAGGGTAACTGGAAATTCGACTTTATTTTAGAGAGGTCTGTCATTTTCTTTTGTCTCGTTCAATCGGTCATTCCGAGAATTATCGCAGTCTTTTTTGTTATACCGTTCCTGCGGACGAGGTTCCTTCTCTACAAGTTTTGAAACGTTCGAAAGCAGGAAACCTTTCCAGGTTTATTTTTGTTTCCGCCACACAGTATACTATAAAGCAGAAAGATATCTGTGAGTAACGCTGACGTCGTATTAACGATGGCGTGAACTTGAATAATAAATTCACTTTTTTGTGAATGTATTAACTTATAAACTGATATAGTTTTCAATTTTTACACCGTCGGATAAGGAAAAAGTATACATTCATATGTAATTTTAAAACTGTAACTCGAGTTACTCATACCTTTTTGGTAATAAAATAATTTACCAGTATCATATTTTGTTTTAATCCAACTCCTACGCGTGCAGCCTGCTTACGGAAGATTGACAAGTTTGCCCTTAAAACAATAAACACTGTCGTTCAAAAATTAAAGACGACAGGGTTTTTCGAATGTAACGTCGTGCAGAAGTTTTCTACATCGATCGAAATCATACCATAAGATCTGCAAGATATGAAAATATGGGACAAGTGAGAAAAACCAGCTAAACAAGGAATCAAAATGACACAAAAGAACTTTATTAAAAATGTCGCTTGGATCACAACTGCAGATAAGACAGAAACGTCTATCTTACAGGAACCTGGCAAGAAAAATTCAGTCTTTAATAAGGGATATGGTCACCCTGACTCCAATGCAGGATTTACAACGTCTGTCCATGCTGAGCATGAGGTTGACAAGGAGCTGTTGAGGCATCGATTCGAATTTCTCTTGTAACACGAATTGCAGCTGCGGAATCGCTGCTGGTGTCTGGTCACGTGCTGCCAAGTGTCTTCCGAGAAGGTCCCACGCATATTCGATGAGATTTAGGTCTGGGGACTTCGCAGGCCAGTCCATGCGTTGAATATCTTTACTCTCCAAGAGCTCTTTGACAGCCGTTGTACGATCAGGGGGAGCATTGTCGGCCATGTAGAGGAAGTGCGGACCCGCAGCGAATCTAAATAGATGCACGTGAGGCAAGATAATCACGGCGCAATAGCAGGCACCAGAGACTGAACCACCATGGAAGACATGGAGGTTCGTACGGATACCAAGTGTGATACCGCCCAAACAAGAACTCCGGCACATCAAAAACAACCTCTTTCGATGCTGTTGGAGGGGTGATTACGTGTTGCTTGCTCTCTCCAGATGGTATACGTCCAGAATCAATCGTCAAACTAAATTGATTCTTATCCGTAAAGAGTACTCGACCCCACTCCTGTTGCCTCCAGGTCTTGTTTTCCAGACACAGAAACCAACGTCTCCGATGCGCAACCGTTAATGTATACACCGTACTGGACATCATGCGTATATGATACCTTTGTGCAGCCTCCTAGCCACGGTAAAACGTGATATCCGTCACCAAGTAGTCTGCTCCATCTGCCTTGCAATTTTTCCAGATGTCCGCCGCCTGTTTATTTTCGCCTAAAGGACAATATAACGTTTTTCTGCTGTTGTTGTTGGTCTAGGGTGACCACTTCTGAAGGCTCGGACAGCTGTTTCCATCATTTGAACAGCATTGCAGTCTCCTGAAAGAATGATGTGAGTGATCCCGAGTTTTTCTGCCACATTTGTCACACGTCGACCTTTTTACTACAACCTCCCAATGATGCGACCTCGTGTACAGTCATCCAATTAACACCTCCTGGATCGCCTCTCGGCCATATCTCACAATAGTACCAAATAAGCCTTTGTTGGAATCACTGTACACCATGCAGTATATTTCACCGAAATGCTGAACGTCCACCGCCTCTGAGATTTATCTACTTAGGACATCTTCCCATTACATCATATGTCATATATGCGCATGTCCTACTGCCTTTCTTCCAGTTCTATCTCCCAATTTGTCTTTCATTTCATTCTGTTGCCTTTTTCGGCTTTTCTGCTAATTAATCTGCCCTATCCTTATTTTTTGCACACCAGTGTAAATTGTTTAATATTTTTTTTTTCGAAAGAACATAAGGGAGCAAGACGATTTAATGTAAAAATATTTTTATAAAATACTTACGTATTTTGCATTTTACTTCGCCGAATTAAATGTTCAGATTTTTTCTTTTTTTAAAGAATAATAAAAGATGAAACATTTGTTTGAAATATTCTAATAATTGATTTAAAAAATAATTAAAAATCTTTTTTTTTTTTTTTTTTTTTTTTTTTTTTTTTTTTTTTTTTTTTTACATGCGCATACGTTTCACACAAACCTTATTAAATAAAAATTGAAGAAAAATTAAGAATTTGAAGAAAAGTAGGAAAATTGAAGTATTACAGAAGCTATTACTGCGATATTAATATATTTTTTTATAAAATATTTTTTAAATCGTTTAGAACGTACGAAATACCTGCTGTTGTTAATTTTTTATTTTTATATTTTGTTATATAAACCCAGATTCATCACGTTTTATGAATAAAATACGTAACTCAAAATGATTGCTCATGTGTGGGAACATCATGTGACACGTATTTTTTGAACCACATATTATCATCATTTCTCTTCTTTATAAAATTTTCCAACCAAAACATTTGAGGATCATGCAAGTAGTGCTAGATGTTTTATAAAATGTAAACTTTTCGGTTCATTTACTTCGCAAAAAAGGAAAAAAAAATCTTATGACATCGAAAAATATGCTTTTCCTTCCTCATGAAAAAATTCCAAAAAATATTCGTAAAGCATTGACACTATTTTATCTTTACCAGGATAAATAAAATATATATAAACTGATTAGATGTAAATATGTTTCCAAAATATTTACATGTTTCAAGTAGATTTTATTTACTGTTTACTTCGCTATATCTAAAGTAAAAAAAAAAAAAAAAAAAAAAAAAAAAAAAAAAAAAAAAAACTCTTAAACGTGAATATTAAATAATGTCGCTTTTCTATAATTAAATGTTCTTATTATGAATTTTAAATATTTAATATACTTTTAAACTAGTTTTGTTTCACATATTAATATTTTGCACGCAAATTAATTAATTAATGTAAGATAATTTGCATGAATTTCCATAATATACGTTAATACCTGTTTTTCTTACAATAATAAAATAACTTTCGATGAATAGATGTTAGAATTTTTAATAGCGATTTTCTTAAAGCATAGTTTATAATTTAAAAAATGCTTTATTTTAACATTTCTTTATTTGTATTAATTTTTTCAGTCAAGCGAAGCGAAGCACTTTTATTGCGACTATATATATTTTTTCTTTATTCTACTCCTAAAGTTTTCGCCGATGTCCATCTAAAACAACACAGTGGTAGCTGCCATGGCCGTTATAGTT
Source organism: Maratus speciosus (assembly GCA_963932465.1). NCBI lineage: Eukaryota > Metazoa > Arthropoda > Arachnida > Araneae > Salticidae > Maratus > Maratus speciosus. The sequence goes on from OZ010789.1 coordinate 84,757,381, forward strand.
TTCGTTACAAAAAATCAGGCAAAATCGCCTGCTCAAGGAATAATGACAGATATGACATATGAGACTATGGAGGGTTGACTACGGGAGGCTTGACCCACCCTTCAGTTCTCATACTTAAAAGATTTTATCAAGTTTTATCAATAGGTGTAAATCAAAGCTACTCAAACAAGTCTTTGTTTCATACAGATAATCGCAATGGGTGTGCAAAAAATCAATTGTGTGGCGTTTTCAACCTAAAAGTTGTGTTTTTTAGAAATATTTCGTAAGCTTTTTTCAGACAAAATATATCATTGAAATTTATGTAAGTAGGTTTTAACTAATGTTTAACTTAAAAAAATAAATAACAGACTAGGCAGACATTATTTTTTTGCAGTAAAATTGAAGTATTACGGAAGCTATTGCTGTGATATTAATATATATATATATATTTATAAAATGTTTTTTTTATAGTTTAGAACGTACAAAGTACCTGCTTTTATCAATTTTTATTTTTTATATTTTGTTATATAAATGCAGATTTATCACGTTTTATGAATAAAATACGTAACTCAATATGTTTGCCTCATATGTCGTAAACATAATATGACATACATTCTTTGAACTGCAGATTACCTTCATTTCTCTTCTTTATAAAGATTTTCAACCAACATATTTCAGGATCATGCAACTACTGCTACATGCTTTACAAAAAGTAAACGTTTCAGTTCATTTACATCGCAAAAAAACGTATGACATCGAAAAATATGCTTTTTCTTCTTCATGAAAGAACTTCAAAGAATATTTGTAAAACATTGACGCAATTTTATCTTTGCCAGTATAAATAAAATACATACACATATTATTTTCAAGATTTATAAATTTCACAAATTATTAAAATTCTTTACGTTGTGTGTTGGGAATATCAAATATCCTTTGAGCCACGCATTGCCCTAATTTCTTATCTTTATCCAATTTCAGGACTATAATATCTGAGGTTCATGCAATTACTGCCATATGCTTTTCGAAAAATAAACATTGTGGTAAATTAACTAGCATAAAAAGTGTTATAACATAAAAATAACATTTCTCTTTCTCATCAATTGTCCAGTCAAAGATTGTTGGTAGAACATTGACATTATACTTTTATTTTTTATTATTTACAGTATATACAAAGCAAAAAAAGTAATATTATGTATCTAGATTAAATTATTAAACACTTTACAACACATTCATAATAGCGTAACAAAACTTCACTGTTCAATGAAATGATCAATAACTAAGTAAACAATTTAGAAAACGTGTAACTTAAAAAATAATATTTCAACAATCACAATCTATATTTGAAAAGTAACCTATTACGTTAGTGCCGCGCAGTATATGGTCTATAAATTTGTGTATCTAATACATAGTATGCAAATATTTAGTTCTGTTTTGGAGTTGAAAATTCTACTTAAAAAATTTCTTTTCTACAATAAACGAAAATGTACACAAAATCGTTTGTGCAACGCTGTATATGAACAATTGAATTTATACACACGAAGAAACATAATAAATTACATAAATTGAAAAGCGCGTTCCACAATTGACCAGAAGTCATTGTTTATAGACAGTAGTGTAAGCGAATTCTTTTGTGTGTCGATGTACATGCAAAATAAATATTATGCGCACCGTACTCTATAAGAAGAATCTTTTAGAACACATCCGTTATATACGAGAATATCCATTTTAATTTATTTGCGATAGCGTAACATTATTAAAATGCACATCAAACGATTTTTCACTATAGACAGTGATGTAATTTGTTTATTTTGAGCATTCCTGTAAACGAACTATAAATCTTACACACAATATTTTCATTACCAAAGATGCTCAGTAAATTTCAATAACATATATCAATTGCATGGTAATCCGACTACAGATGGAAGACAGACAAACCGAATAAATGTTACTTAAGTAATACTTTCATATTTAGAAGGAAACTAGATTTTCACTTAGTACGTAAAAAAAAGTTATTAAATCAATCACCAACGTCCAGCTTGATTTTAAAATTAGATTTTCAATACAAAAATCTAGTTATTTTCAAATTTATTTAGATACTAATAAAATACATACTAAAACAAAATATATGTTCATGAATATGATTTTTTGTATTCCATTGTATATAATAAATCACAAAATGAATGTATATTTCAAAATTAATGAATGACATTAAATAATAAATGTAAATTATGTTTTTATCTACATAAATTATATGATTTTTATAATTAAAAGTTCACTGAACATTTTTGAAAATTCTGAAAATATCTTTACAAATATCTCTTTAAAAATATATCTCCAAAAATAATTCTTTAAAAATACCTTCTTAAATATATGGTAAAACCACCGCTGATGGCCAGGTTAAGGGCGAATTTTTCGGCTTTTCGGCTTTTAGCTAATTATTACTATACCGTGCGAATTGTTTTCATGCCGATGGTCAAAATATAAGAAGAAAGGATGGAAGAAGACTTTCGTGTCAAGAAAATCAACAAAATATAAATTTATTCCTTTACAAGCTTTGCTATACTAAAAAGTACAAAAATATCAGTAATGGTCCGCTCTGCATCCGTAATGGCCCATCACTGCATTAGTGATGGCCCATCGAAGTCGATTCTTCTTTTTCTGATTATTTTTGCAGGATTTGGCCCTGATATTGGGGTGGCTTCTTTGTTGGTCATCTTAACTCTTTTGTTGGCCATTTCAGCTTCTTTTTTTTTTGTTTTAGAGCTATTTCTCTCTGTTTTACTTCTTTTTTTGTTACAATTCTTCTTGTTTCTTCCGTACCTTGTCTTTTTGCAGCTCGTTCCATCTTTGCGATGTCAGGATGAAAGGCATACTCTCCGATCTCCTCTGCCCTTTCCTTTCTGCACTGTACGGCTATTCAAGGATTTTTTAAACCGTTGAGAGCGGAATTCAGCAGTGGAAGTAGTATTGTCTTTATTTTCCGGCTCTGAAAAACTGCCTCTGTCGAAACTCTTCGGCTCCTGCTGAACAATTCTGAAATTCATAGGATTTTTTAGAAGGTGTTGCTGTTACAGAAGCCCATACTTGACTTGGGTACCATGATGTCTACTTTAACTGAGTAAACTACTTCATCTGGATCCGTTGCCGTTTCTGTAAATCTGGTTTGAATGTTTGATTTTTTTCTCCAGAATATTATACAAACGGCGTAAAGCTTCCAATTCTTCACTTTGTAGTTGTTGAATATTTTCACATCTTCATTACACCTTTCTTCATTACATTATCACCGACGACTTGATGGAAGTCCTCAATTGATATATTTTTGGAGCCTCATTACAAGCGGTTTCAGTTGAAACATCACTCACCATCATCACATCATTGATCACATCATTGATGTGACCCTTGAACCTTGAATAGGCTATAGCGTCTGCACTGAATGGATAAAGTCGTTTTGCTCTGAAAGCATTTTTTATTGCCATCGTCATGTTGTTTTCTAGTGCGATTTTCAGGATAGGGGCGATATGCCCTTTAGTCACAACTTCATATGGATAATTTTTGAACCAGCCTTGTTCCACTGAGCTTTTAGCGGCCGGAAAGAGGCTACGTTCCAAGGCTTAAGAATATGGGTTGCATTTGAGTATAAATCTATTAAACTTATCTGTAGAGATTTGCAAGGTTCACTGGTTTCCCGTGTAAGATGCATTTTATGCTCATCCACAAATAAAATTACCGACAGTTTAACATAATTCTGTGCTTTAATAGCTTCATTCATAATAACAGCTTCTTTTATCATGTGCAACATTCAGAAACTAAAAATATAATAGAAATTATTAAACTCTTACCCTTCGTAAAACTTTTTACTTCGGGTTGTTTCTCTAACAATTCCTTGACGCTCTCTATAACTTCTCACTTGCGTTTGGGACACCCTTTCTTTGCACAGTGAATAATTCAATTCTTTAAGAGAATTTCCTCTTTGGTTTTCGAAATTGAGGGAGGTTCTTTTTGTGTTTTTTTTCACTGAATCTTTGCCTCAATGTAGACCTTGATACTTTAAACCAAGATGCTACAGTTCTTACGAACATTCCATTTTTAACAGCCTTCTCAACTCGATCCTTCAGTTCTTTACTCAGTTCCTTTGGAGTAATTATATGTATAATAATATACGAATATACGTATAATATTTATGAATTGATTATTCCAAACGGACACGACTTTCCGAACGACCCAATATATCCTTAACAATTCTATAGAAATCGTAATTCTATAGAATACGTTTTCTGCTCATTTAAAACCTTTTGAATTTTGAATGTTTTAGAAACTGTTTTTAAAGAGTATTTACATCTTGCAAGTTACCATCAAGTCAAATTTCTAATTTTTATATCCTTGAAAATTACAAAAATATGTATTTTAGAAAGATTTTGCTCCTGTATCCCGTTGGGATTATGATACCAATATAAAATATAGGCTCTGGTGAAATATACACTGTCACCATAATTTTGCCAACATTACTTTAGAAATGCGTTATTAGTTCCATAGATTAACTCATACAAATAAACGTTTCTTCCTTATAATATTAGTATAAAAATAATATTTAAAAATATCTAAAGTTAAAATTGTTTTGAATTATTTTTATAACTTAATTAAACATACTGAAAAATATAAATTTTCTTTCAAGATTTTTACTCACTAGATACGAAGCCCAGTCTAGATATGAATCCCTCTTGAGCAAACGTCATAAACTGAACTACCTTGCAATCTAGAAAGTTTAAAGCTAAATTGTAAATATTAATTGCTGGCTATAGACGCTATTTGTGATAACAAAGTTAGGCAGTTAGGATGTAGATTCTAGCCTTAAAGATTAATCAATTATGCCATTTACAAAGAAATGTCGCGAGTAAAAAAAGTATAAAATAAAATGGACATAAATAAGAAGAATATGCTAATATAAATTTCTTATCAAACATTTTGCTTTAAATGTTTGAAAGAAATAGATGTATTAAAAACTTTAATTAATGACAGCAAATAGATATAAAATATAAAAAAATATGTGTGGTCCATCACTACTGCGATCATGAAAAAGCAGAATCAGTAGTGGCCCACCCCAATAGCTGTCTTAATAAGTTTATTTGGTAGCACCAATATGTTTTCATATTCCTTGAACTTTATATAAGTTTTTAAAACTTACTTTTTTTCGTTTATCCTACACAATTTCGTACACAGCACGAAATTCAACTTTGCTCACTAAAAATCTTGCTAAGAAACCACAGCTGAAACAGAAAAAAAAAGAAGCTTTGGTAGGAGCAGCCACTGTTCACGTGACGTGCGTTGATTTGTCAAAACAAAGGCATAATGCGGCAGTCGAAAGACCATTTTATCACTTCTCATTGGCGCTGAGTTCAAATATTGGGCGTTTCGCATCTAGCGTCGTTGGAATATTAAATGGGCCATTATTGGTATGTGGGCCATAATAGGTGATTTTACCCTATCTCTTTGCTTGTTCAAAAATCGTAATCTAGTGGAAGCGACAGAAACAACCAATGAGAGAGAAGCAGTGAAACGACTGGGTGGACAAGTAGCGACATCTACCGGAGAAAGAGAGCAAAAGAAACGAAAAAAGAGGAAATTAAATTAATGCTTTCCAAATACTTGGAAAATCTGGAGTACTAGATAAGTCATTGACTAAAGAGTGAGAATTTTTAATGATGTGGAAAGCTTCCAAAAAATTAAGATCAAGGTTAGAAGAACATTTTTGGATAATGGTGGCTGAGGAAAAATCAAACCTATGTTGAGAAGACCAAGAATGTTGAGCAATAGAAGAACGTTTGAGCTCCTGATTTTTAACATAACCTTCATGCTATTTTAAACGAAATCTAAGAGCACGTTTAGTCTGACCAATATAAGAAAAGCCATACTGGCAAGAGATTTGGTAAATACCCCAGTTATCTAGGCGATCAACGGGGTGTTTGAGATTTGAAAAAGTGATTTTATTAACAGGCGAAAAAATAACATTAAAATCAAACCTTCTTAAGATTTTAGCAACTTGCTGAATGATTTTGGGGGAAAATGGTAACACAACTGAAGTATTAGAGTTGGAATTAGAATGCTTTTGAGAATGGATGGATTTCGTCAATTTCTCATAAATACAATCAATAATATTAGAGGAATAACTACGATCAACAGCAATAGATTTGAGGTAATTAAGTTCAGCACTAAGTAACTGAGGAGTGGAACAAATATTGGTAGCCCGAAAAACAAATGTATTGAAAGCAGCGAATTTCTGGTTAGGGGGATGAGAAGAATGCCTGTGAGGTTGGAGACTGACAGCAAAATGTTTACGAAAGACGGTACTCTGAAATCAATTTTCACAACAAATAACAAGGACATCGATGAAAGAAAGACAGTTATTGGTCTCAATTTCAGAGGTAAATTCAATGCAGGGATCAATGGAATTCATAATAGAGAGAATATGATTAATATCCGAATTTATTTCAACCAGGACATAAACATCATCAACATAACGAACATAGAACGGAAATTTTAAAATTTCAAAAAAGTTTGACCTCAAAATAGTGCATATACATATCGCATAAAATTGGACTGAGAGGAATACCCATAGCCAAACCATCAATCATGCGGAAGAAATTACCATTGAAAACAAAAGTATTTTGCGACAAGCAAGCGCCAGTGAGAAGGATAAGTTCCTCTATTTCAAAATAAGAGAATTGGAATTCACAAAGCCTGTTCTTGAGGCAATCTAACGCCCCCTCAACCGGAATGTTTGTAAATAATGATTTAACATTAAAAGAAACCATCATGTGACTCTGCGGCTTAAAATTATGAAGTTTTTTAACAAAATCAAAAGAATTCTTAACAGTGAAACAATTACTGCTCAAAAGTGGGGAGAAGACAGAAACTAAATATTTGGCAAGCTTATAAGAAGCTTTTCCGATACTAGAGACAATAGGTCTAAAAGTAATGTTAGGTTTATGTACCTTAGGTAAAGCATAAAACCTGGCACAATGCGCAATAGATGGAATAAGAGACTTCTTAAAGTTAGCAGGAATAATGGAAGAAGACTTGATGGCAGACTTAATAGAGTTAATATCATTAGTGGAAGGGTCTTTGCGGATGTCCACATACGGACCATCTTTAATTAATTTATGTGATTTTTCCAAATACGAAGATTTGTCAAAAAGAACAATATGACCACCTTTGTCAGCCTTAGTAATAATTAAGTTTGGATCAGAACGCAAAATTTTCAGACATTGTTTAACTGGATTTTTAAGATTGGACTTATAAACATTAGAATTAAAATCAACAGTATTGGCAATGAGATGCCTGATGGTCTCTTTTTAAGAAGAAGATAGAGCGCTATACTTAAAGGCCATTTCAATAGGAGCAATTAAATTAGGTACAGAAGGAATAGCAGAGAAAGAGAAATTGTTATTCAATTTGAGAGCATCGAGCTGATTGTCGCTTAAAGAAACACTAGAAAGATTGACAACAACATTTTGGTTAACAGCAGGCAAATTGCTGGAGTTATTAACGACAGAACTATTACAAATTGCATTAAATTTCTTCTTTAAAACCGAATAATGAACAGAAGAAGCTGTGAGAACTCTACTCCATGACCTTCTGTCTATAGACTCAAAATCAGGTATAGAAATAGCGAGGCTGGTATGTAAGGAATATAACTCGCGCTCTATGTGAGCAATTTTTGGGCGAGTCTCTTGAATCAAAGCTCTTAAAAGAGCTAATTGAAACGAAATATGACCTTGTCAATTCTATTAGAAGAAAATAAATTACAACGTATAGAAATGAAATTAGGAATAAACTTCTTACGCCTACAGTCAAGTAGTAAATGTAAGTGTTCCAAAAATCTGTACTTTTTTAATCGTAAATTACAAAACCTATTGATTTGAGACATTGCGAGGAAAAAAATAGAAAAAAAGAAAAAAGAAAGAAATCGCAGACGAATAAAGGACCGTTAAAGTCGAATACATTAAATTAGCAATAAAAGCCCTTGTGCAGGAATATTAAAAAGCAGTAAACCAACGTTTAAAATGCACAAATAATGCGTGAAAAGCAGCACACAGCTGTTTCGAATCTACAGCGAGATTCTTCTTCAGTGCAAGATAGGGAAAAAGGAACAGCGTGCTAGAAAAAGCAAGGCTGAGCAAAATGATGGACAGAAACCCACTGCCTTATATACCCTATGCGGGTAGTGGAAGCGCCAGAAACAACCAATGAGAGAGAAGCAATGAAACGACTGGGTGGACAAGTAACGACATCTACCGGAGAAGGAGAGAAAAAGAAACCAAAATAGAGGAAATTAAATTAATGCTATCCAAATACTTGGAAAATCTGGAGTACTAGATAAGTCATTGACTAAAGAGTGAGAATTTTTAATGATGTGGAAGGCTTCCCAAAAATCAAAATCAAGGTTAGAAGAACATTTTTGGATAATGGTGGCTGAGGAAAAATCGAACCTATGTTGAGAAGACCAAGAATGTTGAGCAATAGAAGAACGTTTGACATCCTGATTTTTAACATAACCTTCATGCTCTTTTAAACGAAATCTAAGAGCACGTTTAGTCTGACCAATATAAGAAAGGCAACACTGGCAAGAGATTTGGTAAATACCCCAGTTATCTAGGCGATCAACGGGGTTTTTGAGATTTGAAAAAGTGATTTTATTAACAGGCGAAAAAATAACACTAAAATCAAACCTTCTTAATATTTTAGCAACTTGCAGACTGATTTTTGTGGAAAAAAATGTGGCTATTGGTTTGGATATGGGTAATCCTCTTAGACCAATTTTATGCGATATTTATATGCACTATTTGGAGGTCAAATTTTTTGAAATTTTAAAATTTCCGTTCTATGTTCGTTATGTTGATGATGTTTATGTCCTGGTTGAAATAAATTCGGATATTAATCATATACTCTCTATTATGAATTCCATTGATCCTTGCATTCAATTTACCTCTGAAATTGAGACCAATAACTGTCTTTCTTTCCTCGATGTCCTTGTTATTCGTTGTGAAAATGAATTTCAGACTACCGTCTTTCGTAAACCTTTTGCTGTCAGTCTCTCACCTCACAGGCATTCTTCTCATCCCCCTAACCAGAAATTCGCTGCTTTCAATACATTTGGTTTTCGGGCTACCAATATTTGTTCCACTCCTCAGTTCCTTAGTGCTGAACTTAATTACTTCAAAGCTATTGCTGTTGATCGTGGTTATTCCTCTAATATTATTGATTCTATTTATAAGAATTTGACGAAATCCGTCTATTCTCAAAAGCATTCTAATTCCAACTCTAATACTTCAGTTGTGTTACCATTTTTCACCAAAATCAGTCAGTAAGTTGCTAAAATCTTAAGAAGGTTTGATTTTAATGTTATTTTATCGCCTGTTAATAAAATCACTTTTTCAAATCTCAAACACCCCGTTGATCGCCTAGATAACTGGGGTATTTACCAAATCTCTTGCCAGCGTGGCCTTTCTTATATTGATCAGACTAAACGTGCTCTTAGATTTCGTTTAAAATAGCATGAAGGTTATGTTAAAAATCAGGAGCTCAAACGTTCTTATATTGCTCAACATTCTTGGTCTCCTCAACATAGGTTCGATTTTTCCTCAGTCACCATTATCCAAAAATGTTCTAACCTTGATTTTGATTTTTGGGAAGCCTTCCACATCATTAAAAATTCTCACTCTTTAGTCAATGACTTATCTAGTACTCCAGATTTTCCAAGTATTTGAAAAGCATTAATTTAATTTCCTCTATTTTGGTTTCTTTTTCTCTCCTTCTCCGGTAGATGTCGCTACTTGTCCACCCAGTCGTTTCATTGCTTCTCTCTCATTGGTTGTTTCTGGCGCTTCCACTACCCGCATAGGGTATATCAGGCAGTGCGTCTCTGTCTATCATTTTGCTCAGCCTTGCTTTTTCTAGCACGCTGTTCCTTTTTCCCTATCTTGCACTGAAGAAGAATTTCGCTGTAGATTCGAAACAGCTGTTTGCTGCTTTTCACGCATTATTTGTGCATTTTAAATGTTGGTTTACTGCTTTTTAATATCCCTGCACAAAGGCTTTAATTGCTATTTTAATTATCAGAATGTTTATCAGAAACAAAACTTAACAAATAAATAAACGAAAATAATTAACATTTTGTTTTTTTACATTTCTCATATTTTCTCAAAGTATGAACTTCAATTTTGACAATTTATTTGCTTACATTAATGCTTGAACTAAAATAAAAATAGGAGAAAAAGGTGTAAAAACATATAGTTTCCTTAATTTCTTTAATTGAAAATATGCATAGTTTTTGGCGTATTATTTACGCCTAAGAAAGAAGCCCGAAATAAAACTTTTTTTTTGCACATTTGTTATACGTTAATTCAAACACAATGCGTTATTGATATTTTTTTTCAAATAAAATGATACGTGATCTTCAGTCGTTCTTTTTATTGCAGGTGAGAGGAAGTCCAAAACTTTACGGTATGTTCAGTTGTTTTAAGTAATTGAAAAACAAGACTAATAAAATCCAAACATGTTGCCTATGATTGTATTTCTATTTGCATGTTTAATATCAATGATTTTAAAAAAATTGTATTAGTTGAAATCGTTTAATTTTACTTAAATTACATAAGAGACAAGTAATCGGGATTAAATATTTACATCCACCTCTAATGATGTTTTTGAAAGTAGCATTTGGTGTATAAAATATTTAACTAGTATTTCTCTGTCTTATTACTGTTTCAAATGAATAGAAACAGACCCTAAGGTACAAACAGAGAACGCATGTTCATTGTAGGTTTTTCAAAATTAACATCGAAATAAAAATATTTTTGTTATATTCTATGAATTTTGTTTCTAACATGTTTAAATCTGTAAATCCTCTTACAGTTTAAATATATATATATATACATATACATATATATATATACACACACACACACACACATATATATAGCTATATGTATATATATATATATATACACATATATATATATATATATATATATATATATATATATATATATATACATATACATATATATATATACACACACACACACACACACATATATATATATATATATATATATATATATATATATATATATATATATATATATATATATATATATATACATATATATATATATATACATATATATATATATATATATATATATATATATATATATATATATATATATATATATATATATATATATATATATATATATATACATATACATATATATATATATACACACACACACACATATATATATATATACATATACATACATATAGATATACATATATATATATATACTAGCTGTTACCCGTGACGTCCTTCACGTAACATAAAAAGAAGAAATGAAGTAATTAAGCAAAGCATTTCCCTTCCGATAATTAAAAAAATATATAATAAACCAATTGTTTATCACATTTTAAAAGAGACAATCTATATATATAAATATACTAGGGGGCTCAGCCCCCTGCTCGCTCACGCTCGCCAACCCCCGTGAATTGCTACGCGATCCCAGCTCGCTTCGTTCAATCGCCACTATTTGTGTCAACTCTGGCCAGCATGAGTGCTATCATAAATCATTATAAGATATTAAATTTACAAATATTGTTAATGTATAAAAAAAGTAATGGAAAACTTTGTTCAAAATCTAAATAAAAATGTATTTAGATGGTGTTGCTAATGGTTATAAATCACTTTAACATTACGAAATTTAAAAACAAAATTGAAATGCAAAATAATAAACTGAAAAATTACCTTGGAAATAGAATTAATTTAAAACCTCAGTGAAAACACAATTAATAATTCATAAAAAAAGTAACTGAAAATTTTGTTCAAAATGTAAATAAAAATGCATTTATCAAAAGTATGGCCCTGTGACTTGTTGATCGTCATTGCAAAAGCTAAGTGGACTGGAAATTGAGGCCGTTAATATTTAAATGGCAGATAGTGTCATATGGGGTCCTTCTCCTTTCATTTTGCCTATAGTATTGAACAACACGGCTTAAATTCGTTTAAAACTATAATAAAACTCCATAATAGATGCGACGTAACACGCAAACGAAATGTAAACAAATCATTTTCGGCTGTGTCTAAATACAATCTTGAACACAAAGCTGATTCGCTGAATTCACCGCGTCACCGTAACAGGAACCAATAGCAATTGTTATTCATGCATTGCTTAAACGGTTTGTTGTAAAAGAGAGATTACAACTGGATTTTGCTTTGCTGAATGGATCGGGACATGTGACTGTAAATTAACCACTGATAATCGTCGCTCTGGTCGTTGCCAAATGGAAGCTACAAATACAGCTCTTTTTTTCGCGCTACGTAAGAGAAATATATATATAGATATTACGCTATCGTACGTCGCACATAAATCGCAATTATTTGTTAATTGTTTAATGGCAACGCCCAAATGAAACGCATCTCATTGGTTATTGATCAGCATTCAATGCATCCCTATACCTATAAGGGGGTATCCGTAGGGGGCAGTATTCTGCCACCAAAAGTGACGCGAACTTGCGATATCTCTAATAATTCGCCAAATCCCCATAGACTTCCATTGTAAAACAATAGGGTTTACTTGCTTACAGAAAATCAACAAATTGAGATATTTTTATGCAACAAAACTAATAGTAGCTTAAGGGATTATATTAATTATATTTAACCCTCTCGCTGTGCATTTTTTTTTATCAAAATAGGTTCAAAAATCACGCATATTTTTTATTACATATTTGAAATATAGCTTAGAGTTTAAATATGTAAACATTTTTGTAAAAGAGTTCAAGATCTTAAATGGGATATGATATTAGAAATTAGGCGAAATCAGGACTGTCCATGAAGACTATTTTTATAGTCTCGCACCACTATTATAAGAAAATCAATTTTGCAGTATATTTCTCTTGTAGATGTTGTTAAAGTCTATAGTTTTATGTATTTAAAAAGTGGTTCGAGTTGAAATAAAAAATAGTCGCCAGTGGAAAAAATGAATCCCCGAGGAAATCTCGGATTGCGCAAATTTTGCTACTTTTACGTTGCCCGAGGAAATCTCGGGTTGCGCAGCGAGAGGGTTAAGGGAGTCCAAATAAATTAAATTATGAATAAAAGTAACAGGATACAATGCTTAGCATGCTTTCCCAAACATAAATTTTAAGGGAGACCAAACTGGTCGCCAAGGGCAGCTAGTATGAGTAATTTAAGGTATTTCTTTATTATAAGGTTATTGGCATAACTTAGGTTTATACGCTGAACCAGGATGCCTGTTTATATCATGAAGTAATAAGAAATGGCAAAGATGTCATATATGCACCGGAGTACCTAATTGTTGCCAACATAGATTATTTTGCTTGACATGGTAACCCAGCTATTGTTGTTTATTTATTAATAAATAGTTTGTTTACTTTAATTTTCTTTTAAAATTATATAAATTGCTTTGTTCTATAGTTCTTAATGAAACTTTTTTTTATTTATTGCTATTTCCTTTTTTTAAATAATAGAACAAAATTTAAAAATATGCATGTAACTGGTATTCGAAAACGATGTTTTCTCCAAATTGTTATCAAAAACAGATCGCGCCAAACCAAGTGCGTATATGGCATCTGTGCCAAGAAAATTACCGGATGATACTGTTTTATATGTTTTACAATTACTTATCATCAAAGGTGGGCAAAGAATTGGTCATCTGGAATATTATTAAGTCTTTACCAAACAAAAAACAAATCTGTTTACAATGTATTTACTTTTGCACCTAATTTCTTTCTCTAAAAAAAGCAAATTGATTACGAACCCGATTACCGAACATAACCTTTCTATCAAGTTATTTTTTTTTTACTTTTTAAGAATGAAAACACATATTTCCTGCTAAACATTACGTCATTTTCGAATTTGCTATTTTTACTATGCATATTATTGACATTTGCTATCCATTTGCTCTTCAAAAGTTTTTTTTTCTTATTTTTTTTTTTAATTTAAATATTTGTGTTAACCGTGCGCAGACGATAAACCGTAACCCTTGATAACAATTTTCTTTAAATAATAAGAATTAATACCATAACACAATCTAATTTTATTTTAACATCAAAGCATATCCGTTTTATATTTTCCATTTATGACTTCACATTTGCCTTTTTTCCGCACTTACTCAAAATTCATGCACCTTGTATTATTAAAAATACTTGAAAATTTCCATTTTAATCTTTCAATAAAAATTAAATTATTATTTTAAGTTTTTATTTTTTGGCAACGAAAAAAGGATGATGGTTAAATTTTATCGGAAAAATGTCAATTCCTTGTGTATGAAAAATAATGAAATTTTGGATTATTAAGCAAAATATTTGAATAAAACTAATTAAATATACCCTATGTTCATTTCCGGGTTGTAATCATCTATATCCAAAAATACAAAAACATTAATTCATTCGTTTAGGTGATGACTTCATTCAAACATTCGGACACACATTGACATTTATAATATTATAAGGATAAGGATATATATATATATATATATATATGTAAGTTTTTAAGAGAATAATTTTTATTGTTAACAGATAAAAATATTCTGAAATAAACCATCAATATTATGCTTGATTGCAAAAATTCATTTTATTACAACATATTTGTTATTATTAACGTTTATTTATATCTTAAACAAATAAAAAATTTTGCTCTCTGCGTGTGTCTGTTTTTCACTAATTCAACTGCTGTTCACTGTATAGTGCATAATAATTCATGATTTTATTTTCATTTATGTCAAATGCACGTTGTGATTTTATAAACATGATAGTAAAACATTTTATGTATAAATAAAAAGTACACCGTTGGTAAAATATATACTTTATTTATTTTATTATTATTATTATTTTTTTTTACATTTTAGTGATACTCACATTTAATGTTTATTTCAATCCAGTGTGCATTTTCTTTCAAAATATCATGCTTATTTTCTTCCAGCTAAATGAAAAAAAAAATAATACAAAGCAGACATTGTAGCCTTAAAAACCATCTTCAAACTTTTCTTTGCGTAAAATAAAAATAAATTCGACTTCTTAACGAGGCACAGAGGGATGTTAGCATTTTGTTAGTTTTCAGCAGTCTGCATTTCTTTCGCAAAGTATTTTGAAGCAAGAGTGTATATTTTAAAGTTCAAATCTACTTATATTTTGTGATTTTTTACGATTGATATAGCACGAAAAGATTATGTGACCCTATTATATATAAAAGTACTTTCCATTTTTTTAAAAATTTGAAATATAATATTGCATGCGAATGTGTGTGTACAACCAATAGAATCATATTGTAATTTATTTACATTTAATTTAATGTTTGTACTTTAATAGAATGATCAGATATATTAAATTTTATTTCCCGAAAATTGAAATATCGCTCTAATTTATAAAAATTAAACTACAATGTTTGAAATTGTCTCATAATGTCTGCGTCACAAATTTCAATTATCGAAATTCAATTTTGATTAATTAATATTATTATGAAAATTGTGGCAAGTAAACACCCGATGTTTTTACTGGCGGTAATTATACAGATGTAACATTTTATTTATTCTAGAGATTACATTTCTAGAAATGTATAATTCAAAATCAATGGTTGTTATAACACATGAGAATTCAGGCTCCATATAAATGTTCATCGCATCACAAATTTAAAATTAAATCTTTTGAAATTGTAAAAAGCGTGAAAATCTTAATATATTTCTAGTATCTAGCGTATTTTAAATATTAAATTTGACAGAGCAAGCCCAAGTTTGTACTGTAACGTAGAGTATTTTTAGATTTTCACTACTGTGCAAGGTTTTCAGAATCTATCATTTGTATATTAATGAGAGTAACAGAGTTAGTGAACATACGGTTTAAGAGATATAGTTGAAGTAATTCAATACTAAAATTTGTTTCATAGAATATAACATATAAATGCTCAGTAATATAGAAATCTAATTTCATGTGCTCTGTGATTAGAATAAATGAAACACAGATCATTATGAACGATATTGATAAAAGTTTGCACTACAAGATAAATTTAAAATTTATAAAAGTAGAGTATTTTTAAATTTACGGTACCGTCTAATGTTTTTTTTTAATCTATCAGTTTTTCGTTCAAAAGATTAATATAGAGAGTTAAAGGAAATACAGTTTAACAAATGCACTTAAAGAAATCTAATGTGAATGTTTTTTTCCTTCATTGTAAAATAGATGTGCATAGTAACGTAGGATCTTCATTTAATTTATCTCTATTCACGAATGTTATTTTCTGACATTGATGACTTGACGTATATTTAAATTAAACGAAAGGCGAGATTCGAATCATTCTGTTTCAGATAAATATGCTTAATTATAAACATGGTGACCATAATTTTAATTGCTTCAAAAATTTCTCATAGAGTTGTATTAATAAAATTCTAATGTGTGATAATTTATTAATACTACAAAAAGCTACCACAAGAATATTTTATAACATTGGTTCAGAATTATATCATACAATACCTTGCACCTTCCATCAAATAGTCTGAAGGATGATAAAGAAATACTTTCAAATGACCAAAGGATTCCGTTAAATATTGAATAATTCATTGATTGCAGAGTTAATTCATAGAATGCCGCATTGATTATAATATGAACTTGCCCAAAACTATACCGTGTATGAGAAATATAAGTTTATATACTAAATTAAATATGAACTTAGGCATTATCTGTACATAATAATTGTGATTGTGGAGTACCGTTTAAATAATACCAATAATAGCTTCCATAAGGTACATCATGATAGTTTAACACTGATAGCATTTCAGCCACAAAGGAAAAGTACATTATTCTCTGATGTATCCATTTTTACTATGATATTAAAAAGCTTCAATGTACATATAAATGCTGATCCATAAGTTCCAAATGCAACATTTATCTTATTAGTGTCTCTGAACCTGTCAATGAAATTTTTCGTCGAAATTCGGAAGTTATCGCAGACGTATGATATTTTTGATTCAAATCTTACGAACAAAAAGGGTTTTCGTACAAAGATGTAGACAACGCCAAAGCAATATAATGGGAAAGTACATCATCGGTAAGTCAGGTATAACTTCTTTTAATTTGAAATAAGATTTAAAACTAACGTAGGCGAAAATACTGAAAATGAGAAAATAGAAAACCATTAAAATTTCATGATATATCGAGTTCCTCTAGCAACAAAAAAACATTACATAAGTATTATTCCGTAAGTTCCACATATTATATTCATCATTATGCTTAGTATTCCATACACAGTAATTGCTATTTTTTGTGTAGTTTTAGAAGAAATCACTAATATATGCATAGTGGAAGAATATTGTCTTGAAATCGTTTTTATTTCACTTTTATATAAACTAAATATGGTGCACATATGAATCGGGCTGTGCAGTTATTCGATAATTTGTAAAAGCACGGTAAACGAAACATATACAGCGAAACGTTTAAAAAGGGATAAGTATATGACTGAACATTAAATTCTCAAATAATCACAACGGATATGTCATTTTGAGCGTATATTTTTTTTCATATAATTATATCGTGTAAATCCTGTCATCTCTTCATGAAATACATGATGTCAATTAAATCTACCTTCCTATACTAATAAATAGCAATGTGTAAGTAAGTAGTGTTCCGAGAGTTCCAAGTACAGCATTTCTTTTTATATTAAGTATCCCCCATACAGTCATTGCTAATTCTTCATCACAATTCTGAAGAAATCTTAAATATGAACATATAAGACGAGGATTGTTTTCTAGAAGTCTCTTCGATTTCTCTTTTACGCTCATTGAAGCTTCATGTACATAGGAAGCAGAAACAGTAGTTGCAAGATAATTGCTTAAGCTAAGTACAGATAGACATATCATATGTGAGATCGGTATACCTTTTTTCATATCTAAGAAAATTGATAACCCACTGTAGAGCAAATTACCGTTGATGATAAAGGCGATAAACATCAAAAACCCAACATTAGAGTTTACGGAACATACAACTGATTTTATTTGATTGTAGATGTAGACTAATTTGTTATAATTATATCTTGGTTGGCATTCCATCATCGATTGGAAACTCGAAATTAATTCTATGATTTCATAGCAGACCGTAACATAGTAAATTGAAAAAATACATAAAGGCGTATAACATAGGATAACGAACACGTATGAATAAATTAAGCATATTACGAATCTTAAAACTGCGTGATTTATCCGTATGTTAAACATGAACTTTTCCAAAAAATCATAAGTGAAATAATTATTAATCATAGATGCAAATAAGAAAATATTCAAGCTTATAATTAAGGCATTCCAAATAATTACCCAAAAAGGTATATAAGAAATGTTGCTTGCTCTGCAAGGTATAAGAGAAATTTTTCTTTTGAATGTATGTAATTCATTCAAAGCATTACATAGTTGAATGCGTAAAAGTGTATATACAAGATGTAAACACAAAGAACCAATTACCTGGTTTGTAGAGTATACTTTACCATAACAAAGGTAAGAAACAAAAGAAAAAATTACAATTAGAGTTGTTACTGATGTAACTATTACATTAAATATTTTATTTAAATTACAATAACGATAATTATTGCTCTCGGGAGAGCAATGCTGATTATCTTTAAGTAGAAGACAAATTGCAGAAAGATAAAATATATTTTTATAAATATATTTTTTAAGTTGCATATAGTGCGACATAATAATTATACGAACCTAAGAAATCAGCAAGACAACAATAATTATTTTTCTGTAACAATCGAATTAGAACTTGGTTAACTGTATCTGTACGGTAGTACCAGTATTTACGTGTTTAATTTTATCAAACTGTCATCTAAAACACAGATTTGAAATTTATTGTTTAAAGTGATCAATTCTATGATGTAATGTAATCAAAATAACTAAAATATGGTTCTTTTTAACTTTAAATTTTTTTAAACTAATATAACTGTTACCAACTAGTAGAAAGAGTCAATAGCCAAACCTGACAAATAGTTCTACGCACTCACAATATATCGCTTTAGCGATTGAAGTCATCCACATGTTTACCTAGTAGTTAAAATTATGGCGACATTGCAGTGGTTAAAACGCAGCGTCAGGTTTGAATCCCGATCAGCTCTTAGATATTCATAATATATCTGATATCACTCCAGTCAGCGTTTCTTTGAATGTTTGCATTATCCTAAGTACAAGCGTACCAGCTGTATGCTTCAGCGTTTTACTGTACTTGTTTATTTTAAAATAGTTTACTACTTCTCGGTCCAAAATGTACACCAGTTTATCTTTAAATTGAATTACTAAATAGTGGCGCAAAACTTCAGTATCGAATTGTTGCAGCTACTGTTAACCCTGCGTCAAATTTTAACAATTCATAAAAAACTCTTATCGAAATAATCTGGCTACATTGTTTTTAACATTGAATCTGTAATAGTAAATTTCGTCTGAGTAAATGAACAAAGCTAAAAAGACCAAAAAAATATTTTTGTAAAAAATTAAATAAAAAAGCCAAAACTAAATGAAGAATTATTTTTTTCGTATAGCATTTCTTCATTTAACAAAATAGAATACTTAAAAAAAACTGAGCAATTCAAACAAATATCTTTTAATTTGTTAAACATATATTTTGCAGCTTCGGAAGCAATGTATTCAATAATTCAATTCTTTACTTTTTATTTAATGAATAGGTTCATTATCAATATTTTTAACATTTTATATTATAAATAATAGGCATTATCTCTAGGTATAAAAGAATAAATAACAAATTTCAAATTCGAAACCATATAACTCACGGCTAAATTCAGTGTGTGGAGAACAATAGCGTTGAAGTTAACCAGTAAAAATCGTTTTTGTTGCTGATATCTTGAACACAGGGAAATTACGCAGTATTTTGAATCATATAAAATATGTTTCTCTTCAACAATGATCAATAAATATTTTCCGAGACAAAATATGAATGTCAAATTAGAAATGTTTATCAAATCATAAAAATGACATTTTGTTTGGAAAACATGGAATTTAAATATTCATTAGAATAAATTTGCTTTTTCTAGCAAATAATATTTCAGTCTTTTTCTGAATTTCAATATATACAATATTACTACTGTTGTTTTTTTATCAAATGATTTCCCAAGATTGGATTTAATTTTCTTGAATGTTATCACCAAACAGTTTTAAAGAATACATTACATTATTACGTTTTTAACCTTTTGTATACTATAAAAACAAGGACGATTATTTGCTGAAGAAAGTGGTTATTGATGTTTTCATTTGCACACATCTTATACTAATATATTTTTATATAAATTAATTTCTAGATCATTTGAATAATGAATGAAGAATAGTGTTGTAAAGGCAATGCATTACGAATACACATTATGATATTATTTCTAAACATGTTGTTTGATTACCAGAATACAAAAAAAAAAGACAAATTATACATGAAATTATTGATTCTTCGGGGTTTGGCTATCCAATTATCGAACCCACGAAAAGCCAATACACGGATAAAGAGTTGCTTCTCTGATATTAATTACCTTGTAACGAAGGACAACAAAGTAAATGTATAAATAAGATACATATCAATTATAATTCATTTTATGATTCCAGTTAAGATTTTATGGAAAAAGAAAATATATAAAAATATATAAAATATTAATTTGTTTGATTCATGCCAAATTTAAGATATTTCGTTTACTTTATTTACACCGGTCATCAAAATTGAAAGATAATAAGAAAAATTATGCTCACTAAGTTAATGTTGCAAACAATGCCCAATGCTACAATTATTGTAATTGCTACAATTCAAGTGTACTTAGCGCATACGTTCGCTTCGCAAATATGAAAATTAGGTGATTGACAATGTGGTGCTCAATGGACGTGTGCTGTAATTCTGGTCCGTATTGTTGTTTAAAGTGAATGCGGTGTCTGACAGTGATCAGTATTCATTAGTTACGGCTCAAAGGCATCATGTAAGTGAACGTCAAAAAAGTGGCGAATAATTTGTAGAATAGAGGGGGGTGGCGTCAAATAAAAATGGGGGTACATATAAGCTGTTGCCGCCGTCATGTTCAATGGAACCAATACGTCTGGGCTCGAACGGGATATTTCACGGACAAGGGAAAGCAACTTGTGTATTCTTTCCTCCTTCCAAATGAAAACACTCCTAGAATCAGTGTTCAGAGTATATCTGAACTCATCAATAAACAAAACTTCAGTCCAGTCTTCTTTGTTCCATTGAACATGGCAAAGGCAACATTTTAACGGACCCTTTGGCAGCTGGAGTGAATGGAACACAAATTATTGGTTTTCTCGCATACAGCCCACCCTTGTTAAGCCTTCGTGAAGCAGTAGAACGGCTAATTAGAGTTCCTGTGGCAGCTTGGATGTATCAAACCAAATCTCTTATAGCCGCTTCTCGGTTCCTTCGAGCCACAATGACAAGAAACGGTTTTCGGATGCAGTTGTTGTTCTTGGTCTTTCTGGGCAAGGCTGTTTATCAACGGATCCAGTTTTTAGAAAGGCGCTCGAAGCTCTTCCCATGACACTTTGAGGGATATTAAAATATTGTACTACCTCCATTTGTATTTGAACTTCTTCGATTCTACAAATATTTAGCCACTTTTGACCTTCAATTAAATGATGCCTTTGAGCCATATCTGAGGAATACTGATCACACTCAGACACCACATTTACTTTAAACAACACTACAGACCATAATTTCAATCTACGTCTATTACGCACCACTCTGTCAATCATGTAATTTGAATATTTCTTATGCTAAGGTATTTGCGGAAGTGAAATTTTGAGTTTATTAATATTCAATTAACATAAATAATTGCAGTATCGGGCATTGGTTGCAACTTTAACTAAGTAAGTATATTTTTTCTCATTATTTTTTAATTTTGATGACCAGTGTAATGTAAACTATGGTTTCGTATAGAAAAATAAATATCCCATCATTTTTTTAAACATTCTTATGAAATTTTTTTAAAAGTTTGCTTTACTTGAATAAAAAAAAAAATAATTTTCAGTGCATTTTTCAATTTTTTTCCTTTTTTAGGAAGGGATCTACATATTATTTTTATTTCAATAAGAAAAAAAAATATTTATAATATTACACCAGAGCTTTTTACATTTATTTAAAATATAAGTTTTATTGAGTTCTTATTTTGTAGAAGATTATTTCCTTTTAAAATATTTAACTTTATATTTTTAAAAAATATCACACAATATTTATATTTCATATTTTCTATTAATATATTTATTACAACAGATATAGATGAATGTTTATAATTTTTACGGGTTAATTGAATTGCTCTTTTTGAGTGCAACTTTGAAAACATCTAAGCTCTACACTGCAAAAAAAAATCCGCAACGTTCCTGGGAAAAAATGGGCAGCTGAGTTGCCCATTATTTCCAAGAAACATTTCTTGAAAATGACTGGAACTTAACTATATATGTTAAAAACTTTCTACAGAAATGCCAGTAAGTTTCCTGCGAAATACCAGGAATATTTCTGTTGGCAGCAAAACATTACTGACATTTCACAGCATGCGGGATCCGCAGACGATTTTTACATTTCCAGTTGACAATTTTCGCTTTATTATCATTATTTGTTAGAATGAAAAAATATTTTGAAATTGACATCAAAATTATTATTTATAATTTACACGAAAAAATAAATTTTCAGTTAAAATTCAATAAAGTAAATATATACATGATATATTGTTTCTGAACTTTGCTTAAAATATAAAAATATATAAATGTAAATAATAATTAGAAAAAAAATCTAGACATAAGATATTTTGGATTTTCGTCAGTAATTATGTTAGTTTACAAGTTAGATAAAATACATATAAATTTTCATGAAAAAAAAAAAAAAAAAAAAAAAAAAAAAACTAAACATAATTGTATATTTTTTCCGAAAAAAAAAAAAAAATCAAATTTTCAGCAATTCAAAGTGTCAAATATATATCAAATTTAAATCAAATTGTAATAAAGTGTTAAAATATAAAATTAATTAAAAAAGAAAAAAAAAGTCAAGAGGTAGCATCGAACTCGGGCCGTACGGGTGGCGTGCGAGCCATCTGCGTCCACACCACGAAAGACACGTTGAGAGCTGCAAACTAATGGGTATTTGAAACGTATGCTAAACCTCGGCATCTAATTTCTGAAAATATAAGGCCCATTTGAAGAAATCCTTTCACAAGAATAATTAGAGATAAGAACTCTAAAACATACTTTAAATTAATCAAAATCGGTGAGAATCATGTTTGATGGTCCCCTGGTTAATGGAGATCCAAATAATAGGTGTATTTCAGTCTGCTCCTTAAACATTCCACAGACAAGTACGAGAGATAATCTCTTAGCGATGTCACAGTGGTATTGTATTTTCATCTGAATTGTCTTGACAATAGAGACGTAAAGGATTATGTCGTCTATTGATTTAGTTGCATTCCATATTGATTTTTTTACATTCATTTAAGGAATTCGTTTTCGACACTCGCGCGCGAGCAACGGATTATAGCAAAAAAAATAATAAATGGCGGCCGCAGCCTTTTTGCTGTTTCCAACTTTTGTTCAGGAACGTTTCAGATAAGAAAACCAGAATTTCACAGGAAAGAGCTAAATTATTCTGAAAACCTGAGAAAAGGCGAAACGTTCCTGGATTTTACATGGAACGTTACCATTTTTTTTACAGTGTACTTATTTCTTCTCTAAGTAATCACGTACATCCATTCAAAAACATTTAGAAAGCGAAACTATAAAAATGTGAAAAAAAATTATTAAATAAATGAATTTGTTCTTAAAATTCTTACGACATATATGGATCATCGAGATTAGAATAAATATTTATTTAAAAAAAATCAAAATGAATAGTGCTAACCATTTATACAGGCCTGCACAATATATATAGGGTAACTGTGGATAGATAACCATCGTTTTTAAAGAGTGAAATAAAAGTTTTTAGAATGCAAATACAAGAAATATTGATGCATATTTAAAATTCTTATACATATACTCATAATACTTTATGAAAAAATAATTAAATGTTGAACAGAAAAAGTGTTAAACAAAATTGAAATTTAAATGGCCATCTCTCTTTAAAGCCGAGTAGAGATGGTAATCCAATGCAAGAAAGAAAAAGTTAATTTAAACAGAAAAAAAAAAAACACATTTCTTATAGTTAATCATGAAAAACATATAGCAACTTGTAATGATGCAGGTATATGATGGAAAATGAGTGAAGAAAACTTGAATAAACAAAATTTCAAGTATAATTTCAATACTTTACTTTTCGTAAAATCTTACCACTTGCCTGGCAAAGGTCTTGATAATCTGTACATGTTTCATAGAACCACTTCAGGTACCTTATGCATTGTATCCAGACATTCTTTTTAGATGTGTTATTATATTGTTATGCACAACCATCACAGTGATCCTAATCCAATTCTATTTACTCGGAATCTGTAGAATCTGATAATTTAAATTTATTTCGTTTTCTTCGCTACTGAAATTGTCGTGTTTTTCTTTTCTCGCATTAATTGTATGTTTATTATGTTAATTTAGATTATTTATTAACTTTATCTGTTTCTGTTATGAAAGTTTCCGATGTTTTTCAGTATTTTCTGAAACAAATAAATCGTTAGGTGTTATTATATTATTCTCAAAATATTTATATTAGTTAAAATTTAAATAATTATATCAATTAATATATCTATAAATGTGAACGTTATTTATTTATATTAAATTTAATTAAATTTAGTTAAAATCATCACTAAGTATTATTTCGAAATACTCATTAAAGGTGGCCATCGCTCCTCGATTTCATGTGGCCATCTCTCCTGAAATTGAAGGACTGATGGTCGCCCAATTTAAAGCATCAATAGCCATTGTACGTCTTTATTTTAGTCTTACAAGTAAAGATTAGATTATATACGTGCCTTAAAAGTCCATTTAGTAAAAAATATATTGCCGTTAATGACCGGCAACTTTCAATTTTAGACATTTTGTAGGATATTTAGAAATGTACTTGACAGATTCATCTGGAATTTCAAGATTGAAAAGAACAGGTATGACGTCATATTTAGCAATGTCGATTTGATAAGGGGGGCAATTAGGGGTCAACAAAAAATCAAAGAAAAAAAACAATACTTGGGATCACCCTGTAAAATAAAATGCACGAAATGATCTATCGCTACCGAATATAAATAAACAGACACTGTGAAATGTGTATATTCTTTTGTGTAAGAATAGCATGTATATTAATAGAGATATAGCGATTTACTTTTTAAAAAAATTAAAAAATTCTTGCATGTTTTTTGCTCATAACATGCAGGGTTTTCAACCACATTTAACTCCGGTTTCAGAAACATTGACAAAGTATAGTAGAAACAATATAGTGCAATTGGAATATAAATATATTAAATATTTTAGGAAATATGAGCAGTTGTATGAAATAATTTTTATCTGCGCATGCGCGAACGATAACAAGGATCATTTTACATAATTTACTAGGCAACTGTATGGAGCAACTTATTAAAAGAAATCTAGTCAAATATCGTAAAAATTCTGAAAGATATTGGCGTTAGGGTGAGCAAATTTTTAGTTGTTCTTTAAAAGCAGCTGAATGAAAAGGGATTTTCCACAAATTGTCATTTTTAATTTGTTTTAATTGATGCTTTAGTTCTTCTTTGATAACAACCAGAACGAGCCTGTACCATGATCAAAAGAAGTATCAAAAGCGAAGCATTTTTTCCAAATCTACTCGTTGATCGATACTCATTAAATATTAACTTTTTTCTGAAAATCAGTTAATAAAAAATGACAATTTGTGTAAATTCCCTTATCATTCACCTGCTTTTAGAGAACAACTAAAAATTGGCTCAATTTAACGCCGATATCTTTCTGAATTTTTACGATATTTGACTAGATTTTTTTAATAAGTTGCTCCATATAGTTGACTATTAAATTGTGTAAAATGATCCTTGTTATCGTTCGCGCATGCGCAGATAAAAATTATTTCATACAACTGCTCATATTTTCTAAAATATTTAATATATTTATATTCCAATTACACTATATTGTTTCTACTATATTTTGTCAATTTTTCTGAAACCGGCGTTAAATTTGGTTGAAAACCCTGCATGTTATAAGCAAAAAACATGCAAGATAAATAAATCGCTATATCTCTATTAATATACGTCCTATTCTTAAACAAAAGAATACACATA
Organism: Maratus speciosus; assembly: GCA_963932465.1. Taxonomy (NCBI): domain Eukaryota; kingdom Metazoa; phylum Arthropoda; class Arachnida; order Araneae; family Salticidae; genus Maratus; species Maratus speciosus. The sequence continues at coordinate 84,783,638 of OZ010789.1, forward strand.
TTGCACAATGTCTGTTTATTTATATTCTGTAGCGGTAGATCATTTCGTGCATTTTATTTTACAGGGTGATCCCAAGTATTATTTTTTTCTTCGTTTTTATGCCCCCCTAATTGCCCCCTTAACAAATCGACATTGCTAAATATGAGGTCATACCTGTTCTTTTTAATCCTGAAATTCCAGAAGAATCTGTCAAGTATATTTCTAAGTATTCGACAAAATGTCTAAAATTGAAAGTTGCCGGTCATTAATGGCAATATAGTGTATAACGTACGTACTGCAAAACATTCAGATACCTAAGTCAAAAAAAAATATTCAAGCACCTATTTAATTTACATTAAAATTACACTTACTTTTAATAATCGAAAAACACAACTGCACGTCGCAATAAATAAACTCGTTGAACTATTTCATACGAACAATGTTTATTTTGCAATCTATGATCAAGTTTTAGAGATATTTAGACTGGCAATCTCTCCTTTATGGTTATCTATCCTAGAATTACAACAACGACAGTCAAAAGTATTCCGATGCATTACGCTAAATGCAAAAAAAATTGCTTCAAGTTTATTTTAATGATGTTGAACATTTCAAACATAATGAAATTTATACGCATTTATGAAGTGCAGTAAACTATGCATTCTGGATACTAGAATTAGTCCAAAGTACTTATTATTCATTTATTCATTCACTTATTATTCATTTATTATTATTCACTTATTATTCATTTATTATTCATTTATTATAGTCCAAAGTACTTATTATTCATTCATAGGGCCCCGCAAAAGAATTCCTTCACATAATAGTGTCATGGGAAAAACTGTTTTCAGCGTATTTTAGTTCCGTTACACTTTATCAAATATAATGAAATTGATAAACTACATTACTGATGATTAATGCAATATATTTGTTGTACAACATGATATGCATAGTATTTATCGTTCATTTATAGAGACACACAATAAATTCGGATGCAGAACTGTATCTTTCTGTTAGCGATAATTGCTGTACGTGAGATTTCGTTTATGACATGTGTTTTTACGTTTAATTAAATCTTTGCTTAGTATGCTGTGCATTTAACTGATATAGATCATATACAAGGCTACACAAAAAGGTTATAAGCTTTACGGAGTGTCAGCGTGAATGGCTTAAAAGAAGCTTTTAATTGAGTTATGCTCTTTCAAACTGATCTATATATAGTATATTAAAAGATGTTTGATAAAATCATATACAGGGCAACGTAAAGAAGTGAATACTTGACCTTCCAGGTACAATAATGTGTGGAGGTATGATTTCAGTAGTTTTAACCACGGTTTAGCCTGAATTAAATTTTAGCTTAATATGCGCGGCTTAAAAAATAATATACAGGGTTGGTAATATACAGGGCTCTACAAAATAATTAAAGTATGTTTCCGTATAGCGGTAGAAATTGCTGAAGGTGAATTTTCAATCTGTTATGCATTTTCTTACTATACTAAGTTTTATCATACTATGTATAGAATAATATAAAATCTTTACATTAAATACAGGACAGCACACAAGAATTGAACTACTTTTCCAGTTAGGGACCGTAATATGGTTTTCAAAAGTATTATGCCTTTTCTAAAATGTTTAATTTTTTTGCAGTATTAAGCTGATAAATTTCGATAAAGAATTCTGCAAGTCATGTGAAATGCTTTTTTAATCTAATCTTGATGCATGATTTTTCATTCTTCTTTCTTATGTAAATTAAAATTAAAAGTACCAAATTATCTAGTATTCGGCCTTTCAAATTTAGTGTTTAAACATCGTAGACTAGGCGGCGGGCAGAGAAAAAATTATTACGTCATCTTGTTTCAAAATGAAATTATGATGTAGGGCAATATTATTAACAGAACATAAATGACTGACCTGTGGATGCATATCTTGGTATGATATTCGCAGCAGGTTTTAACGTTACTATCATGTCATCGAGTTTCGGGTTGAAATTTTAATATGTTGCATATTTCGACTAGTACAATGCAAATACTATTTCAGTCTGTCTTGGGATTTCGTGGTTAGATATGAGCAGACCGCGGTGCAAAATCTTCATTTTCGCGGTACTATCTCGTCACCGAGTTTTGAAAAGTAATTTTAATGAGTTGTATATCTCCAATAGTACATTACAAATATTACTGTCTGCCTCGAAATACCTTTGAACGATATGAGCAGAATGAGGCGCAAATTCTTATTTTGGCGGTACTGTCTGGTCATCGAATTTCGAAATGAATTTTTAATATGTCTCTTTCGTTTAATACGATATAAATATTTCAGTCTGTTCGTGGTATATGAGTACTATACAAGCGTAACGGGTCGCCAACTCATTATTTTAGCCGTACTATTTCGTTATCAATTTCGAGCATAAAATGTTAATGATTAAAGTCACAGATTTGTATAATACAAATGCTTCAGTCTGTTACGTGCCATCTCCATAAGAGATGAGAAAAACGGGACACCAATTCTTCCTTTTAGTTGTACTACCACATCATCGAATTTCGGAATGAAATTTTAATATGTTGCATATTTAGATAAGTACAGTAAAAATATTACTATCTGCTTCGTGATATCTTGGTGCGATACATTCAGAATAGGGCGTCAATTCGTCATTCTGGCGGTAATAACAGATCGAGTTTCGATGTGATATATAAACATGTCATAGACGTCGATTAATGATATTCTGTGTAATGTATATTTTAAAGTGCGAGTTCCTTTGAAAATTAACAATGTTAGCTTCATTTTTTAAAATTTAAATTATGTAGAAGCAGAAGATGGGATTTTAAAACCTAATATTTAGCCTCTATTTAATATTATTGCTGTCTATTGAGTTAATCAACCAGAAAGTAAGTTTTATTTTATATTATTGAAAAGTTATCACAATCCGTGGCTTTCTGGTTATTGAAATATAGCAAATGATATTTATATACTTGTTAGCATTAGGGAGAAATTATATTTGTGTGCCTATTAAAATTAGGAAGAAGTTATATTACCGTAGAAAGTTTACATATTATTAATTAAAACCCAATTTGTTGAAATTTCATCCAAATAACCCATTAGATGATTGTGAAAAACATTTCACCCCTTTAAATTTCGAATATCTTATAACCTACTTTGTGAGGGCATTTATGTCTTAAAAGTAAAAATATAAAATTTGAAGTTTCTAGCAATAGCTCTCACAATTCCTAAATAGATCATCGTTTTAAGTATGCTTTTAGCACATTTCACACTTTAAATTTTCCATATTGAAAAAAACCTGTTGTGTGCGAGTAAGCAACAGCAATGTCGAGTTTCAATCCAATATTTAAGTTACGTAATTTTACTTCTATACCCAACAAGTATAACGTTTTTTGATTAATTTATCTTTTTAAATTTCAAATGTATCATAACTATTATGCGCAAACATTTACGTTTTATAAATGACTGACATTTAATATTTCAAGTATTTATCCTTAACATTTTGATATTAATCATAATTTTCAACGATTTTTGAATATTTTCTACTCATTTCAGCCTTTTATATTTCACTTATTTTAGAAACCGTTTTCAGTGGGCATTTATTTCTTTAAAAAATACCGTGTCAAGTTTTAAATATGTAACAATGTGTATTACAAAAAAAGAATATTTTAGAACGTGTTTTGCTTCTGCAGAGACTGTCACCATCATTTTTAAAATTTTACTTTAAAAAGTGATTCCACATTTCCAAAGATTTCCTCCAACAAAAGAAACAAACAAACGTTTCTTCTTTATAACATTGGTATATTAGAAGGCTTCATGCTAGTTGATTTTCCCAAACGAAATATATCGTGAATTTAATCTTGTAAATAGAGTGTTAAATTCATAGTTTAAATTTTTCTATCGCCGTCATTACAAATTTTAAAGCAAAATGAGCCATTGGCTGAAATGCCATTGCGAATTGAAGTAAAATATACGAATACTATTGCACTATTATATGTTTAGTATGTCCGAAAAAATTTTCACTGATAAGAATCATTGAACAATCATTGAGTTGATCAGTTACAGTAGGATTAGTAAATACCCAGCTAAAAATGAACTGCAGTGAAACCCACCAAAAAAATGCAGTTGTAGGACTGCGGTGATTTGGCACAAATACCTGCAGTGTTTTTAAAGTCGACATAACTATAAATTTACAGCAGTCAAAGTGTAGTTGATAACTACAAATTGACTGCAGTGAGTTGGTAGTTATAAACGACTTAAAAAAAAAACTGCGGTGATTTGTGCCAAATCACCGCAGTCCTCCAACTGCCTTTTTTTCGCAGTTTCACTGCAGCCTTTAAAAAATTTATTACATATATAAATAAAAAGAAAAGTACCCAGTTAAGGGGACGGTGGACGTTAAATTTTTTTTTTTTTTAATTTTCATCATAGCAATATGAAATTTTGTGCATATATGCATTTCACCAAAAGCATATAGAACACCTTAAAATTTTTTTTCAATCTTATTAAAATTTTTAAATTTTTTAAAAAATTTAAAATTTTTAAACGAAATTTTAAAATGCTCCTTGCGTCTTAATTTTTGAGATATTTTCTCGATTTTGCATTTTAATCACTTAAAACTCTATTACAAACAGATTTGTGTAAGATTTTTTTAATCTCTTGAATAGTTAATATTTTATAGATTTTTTTCTAAATTCCATATCGATTTTCATCAAAATTTTGCCTTTTAATAAGTAAAAAATCAAATTTGACTATCTTAATGAAGACGTTTTTTAAAAAGCTTACACAGTTTCTTTGTAAACATTATCAGGATACTTCCTTATCAATTTCATAAATATTGATCAAAAATTAAGACGCAAGGGGCATTTCAAAAATCTAAAAACGCTGAAAAATTAGTTTTGAGAAAAACAGGTTTAAAGTATACAAATACACTTACCTTTATTATTTACTTTTTAAAAGCTTCATAAATGATATTTTAATAGGAAAAAACTGTTTTGATACTATTATACCACAGAAATAGACCTTTTTTTACAATATCACAATAAATAAGGCTTTAAAAAGGATTTCGTTGAATTTTAAAAATTTTAAGAATTTTGCCTTTTAATAAATAAAAAATCAAATTTGACTATCTTAATGAAGACGTTTTTTAAAAAACTTACACAGTTTCTTTGTAAACATTATCAGGATACTTCCTTATCAATTTCATAAATATTGATCAAAAATTAAGACGCAAGGGGCATTTCAAAAATCTAAAAACGCTGAAAAATTAGTTTTGAGAAAAACAGGTTTAAAGTATACAAATACACTTACCTTTATTATTTACTTTTTAAAAGCTTCATAAATGATATTTTAATAGGAAAAAACTGTTTTGATACTATTATACCACAGAAATAGACCTTTTTTTTACAATATCACAATAAATAAGGCTTTAAAAAGGATTTCGTTGAATTTTAAATATTTTAAGAATTTTGCCTTTTAATAAATAAAAAATCAAATTTGACTATCTTAATGAAGACGTTTTTTAAAAAACTTACACAGTTTCTTTGTAAACATTATCAGGATACTTCCTTATCAATTTCATAAATATTGATCAAAAATTAAGACGCAAGGGGCATTTCAAAAATCTAAAAACGCTGAAAAATAAGTTTTGAGAAAAACAGGTTTAAAGTATACAAATACACTTACCTTTATTATTTACTTTTTAAAAGTTTCATAAATGATATTTTAATAGGAAAAAACTGTTTTGATACTATTATACCACAGAAATAGACCTTTTTTACAATATCACAATAAATAAGGCTTTAAAAAGGATTTCGTTGAATTTTAAAAATTTTAAGAATTTTGCCTTTTAATAAGTAAAAAATCAAATTTGACTATCTTAATGAAGACGTTTTTTAAAAAGCTTACACAATTTCTTTGTAAACATTATCAGGATACTTCCTTATCAATTTCATAAATATTGATCAAAAATTAAGACGCAAGGGGTATTTCAAAAATCTAAAAACGCTGAAAAATTAGTTTTGAGAAAAACAGGTTTAAAGTATATAAATACACTTACCTTTATTATTTACTTCTTAAAAGCTTCATAAATCATATTTTAATAGGAAAAAACTGTTTTGATACTATTATACCACAAAAATAGACCTTTTTTTACAATATCACAATCAATAAGGCTTTAAAAAGGATTTCGTTGAATTTTAAAAATTCGATGCAATTTCATATAATTAGTGTGTATGTACTGATAAGTAAAATTTTTTACTAAAATACACAAGTATTGTTATTTTTATCTTTCTTACAACCGACTACAGTATGCTTTTGTAATAATTTTTTTAATTCAGTTGTAATTTTCTTTCTCATTGATTTATGGGGTAGGTAATAAATTGCCGAATGTTGTTCGACCATCACCATCATGTGTTCTTCATTCATTTCATTAATTTTAAAATACATATATTATATTCATTTAAAATACATGCCTTGCACTCATTTTATTTAAAATACCCCCCCCCCCCCGCCCCTTCAAAAAAAAAAAAACCTGAAAGAAATAAAATTATAAACCAAAATATTTTATTTCAACATCATTGTTTCTGATTTAGACTTCTGAAAAATAAAGGTGAGTAAAAAATGCTATTTGCATTTTTTTGCAAATGCTAAAATTTACTGTGTAAATGTTTTCAGTAAAATACTGTTTAGTACATATATATATAAAATAATTTGGCAATACTTTGTACAAAGAAAATCCACGGCTTTACTAACCCCGCCCCTCAAAAAAAAAAAAAGTAACATTCCAGAAACATATCATTATAAAATCTTCAAATTACTGGAAATGTTTTCAGTAAAATAGTCTTTAGTACATATATACATATAATGTTTAGTTATATATATTTAAAATGATTTGGCAATACTCTGTACAAAGAAAATCCATCGCTTTTACAACCCCCCCCCCCCCACCAACAACAACAACAAAAAAAAACACTACAGATTTATGTAGCATTCCAAAAACATTCCATAACAAAGTCTAAAAATTATCGTAAATATTTTCGGTAAAATACTCTTTAGTACCTGCATATATATAAAATGATTTGGCAATATCTTGTACAAAAAAAATTCATGGCTTTACTAACCCCGCCCTTCCTAAAAAAAAAAAAAAAAAAAAAAAAAAAAAAAAGAAGAAGAATGAAAGAAAAAGAAATATCAATAACCAAAAATTTACATTTGTACGTTGTCACTAAGATTGGCAATCTGCCAAGCGCATCTAAATAAACTCCGCTCATCCCTATTATGATAAAATTAAAGCACACTTGACACATGTGCGAGAGCGCAGAGGGTTTTGCCTTCTGAAAACAAACAGTACTGTAAAGGTTTTCCGTAACTAAACACACAAATATATATAAATGATTTGGCAATACCTTGTACAAAGAAAATCCATGACATTACTAACTCTCCCCCCCCCCCCCCCGAAAAAAAAGAAAAAGAAATTTCAAACCAAAAAATTATATAAAGCATTGCTTTGTAATTCAGATTCGCGAAAAATAAAAGCTGCTATTGGAAAATATAAAACACTATTGGCAAAAATTGCTTCCAGCTGGCATAAAAATACTGATTTATGAAAAATTCCAGAAACATTTGATTATAAATTCTTCAATTTTCAGTACATGTCTTCAGTAAAATAGAATTTAGTATATGTAAACAAAAAAAATTGATTCTATAATACCCAATACAAAAAAAAAAAAAAAAAAAAAAAAAAAACCATACCTTTTTGTTCAAAGAAATCCGTTTATTTTTTGTTTTTTTATTACAACAAAAATCCACCAGCGTGATAAGTTTCACCTTCCTTTTTAGCAGTTTGATTATTTTTTTGTGATTTACAGATTTTTTTACTATTCCTGCATTTCTTCCATTCAGTTGTGCACCTTTTTTTACTTTGATTAACACGACGTTTATCACGCCTTTCTGCTATGGATAAAGAGAGTGAATTTGCTTCTTCTTGCTCAAAACCTAAAGTATTCAAACATCCAAAATTAAATTCACTGATAGAAGAAATAACAGACATTTCTAAACGTTTTTTAGAAATAAAAACTTCTTTTGAGCAGTTGTTCCAAATTTTCCCGTGCACACTTTCATTAGCATTCTGCGTTTTACCAGAAATGCATCTTGCAAGTAACTCATTACTGGCTAAACGTTGATATACGGGCAATATCTTGCAAAGTACATCCTGCGATAACTTGGTTTTCATCAGTTTATGCGATTTTGGTTTTTCTTTACAAGCAAGCGCCTGCTGGTAAAAACACCACGATGCCACACCAGTCGGACATTTAGAATGTTTTGGTGATTCGTCTGTGGAAGAGCAATGAAACAATGTGGCATAAATTGCTGTTTTCATCTTTTCTAGATCTGGAACATTGTCCTTTATAGCTTTCCTATAAAAATTAGTTAATTTTACAATAGTGTCTTCTTTCAGACTACCTTCTTTGCGTCCACCAATAGTTATGCCTTTGCTTCTCCACTCCTTGACTTTGTTGCGAAGCCCGGTTCCCAATCTCTTTGCTACATGATTAATGCACTCTTCTTTAGTGATTTTGACGCCTCTACCATAAACATTCATTTCCACTAAATGCTGGTATGTTTTTGCATCCCCATCAGAAAGCATACTGATATACCTCATTCCACAATTATTTATTGATCTTTTCCATATAACTTCAGCTGCCGCCATCTCCATTGCATTAGATGAACCTGTGTAATTCTGAGAACAATCACACTTATGGCCAGAAAACCAAATTCTAAATTCTGCAGTACCTTCGCCAAGATCTCTCTTTGCGGTGACACATTCCGGGCAGTATTTCGAAAGAATCTCGTAATCGATTACTAGCCCAGTCATTATATCTATTACGAGACCAATCCCATACAGTGATGTATGCCCGCGCTTTTGCCAGGTCCCATCATAAGAAACGGTGATATCCAAAATATCCTGGTCTGCAACACTATCGAATTCTTCGTGCTTTTTCCGCACCACATTTCGGGCAACTTGAAGAATGTCATTCTTAAAAGTTTGTCGCTCGGTATACAAACTGCGTAAACATTTTGAAAAAGTTTTTTTATCCATTGGATGGATTCCAATAGCCATAGAAAAAACTTCTATAGCTGCATGACCTTTTCCAATTTTTAAAAAGGCTTCAACAAGTTTTTTATTAGCATCAAAGCACTTTTCATTCTCGCTTGCTCGAGGGCTTGAAAATATGGAGCTGAACACCTTGTCACATTCTCTGCATATTAACTGAATTTTAGAAGCATATCCATATGCTCCCTTGGATATCACATCTAAGGAATTATTGCAACAAACATCACACTTTACATTGCAAAGAAGGTCAGACCACATGCCACTGTTCATAAAAACATATGATGCATTTTCCTGTAATTTTTCAGGATGTAAAATGTTTTCAAAACTAACATTTAATTTTCGTTCACTGGTAGTACTTGCAGCCTGATCGAATTTACTGACGGCAAAACTTGTACTGGCTTCTACTGGTAAATCAACTATATTGTTCTTTGTAGCATGTTCAATTGAAATTTCACTGTTTTCAAGTTCATTGTCATTTGCAGAAACATCAGTTTTCCCAGATGACCATCGTTTCTGAAGTTTAGAGAAACATTGAAGTTTCTTCTTCGATGGTCTGGATTTAGGCTTGTGATATCGCCCACTAATTGCATGCATTATGCAGAATATTATACACTAAAACTTTGTATAAATTGTAGTTTCTAGTTCTGAAAAGAACTTTTTATCTATCAAAAACAATGGCAGAAAATTATCCAAATCTTGATAGCAAAAAAAAAATCACATGTAACGCTTAAAAATCGCCGATAAAATGGTAAACAGACAGCCGAGTGCAGTTTCGGTTACAGTTAATGTACGCGGTTACAAAATTATTAAAATATTAATTTTGAAAATTACAAAAAAACTGATTTACAAATGTTGAAAAATGTTTGTTTACATTTTTTGTGATAGTTAAAGGGCCAAAAAATTGTTTGTGTACAAAATTCAAACGCTTGTAACTTTGCGAAAAAGTGTCGCATCTGCATGCGGTTTTTCGCAATCGGCTCAGAACAAACTGGAGAATAATAATATGCAAAAATTTTTTTTTTGATTTTTGGGTCGATTTTGCTCAAATAAAGGGCCAAAAAATTGTTTGTGTACAAAATTCAAACGCTTGTAACTTTGCGAAAAATAATCGCATCTGGATGCGGTTTTTCGCAAATGGCTCAGAACAAACTGGAGAATAATAATATGCACAAAAAAAATTCGATTTTTGGGTCGTTTGTGCTCAAATAAAGGTCCACTGTCCCCTTAAACTGATGACATTGAGCTCACAGGCTATTCACACTAATTGTATATTATACTCTTATTTCAAAGAATAATGCCCCTCAAAAAATAAATGAAGGGGGATTAGCCCCTGTTTCCCCCCTTTATACTTAATCAATGAATCACCAAATCTTATCAGGGAAACTCGTTAACATAATAAACTGGTATACCAAATTTGAAACAAATCAGATAATTCTGCATGAAAAAACCATTTTGCTAAATTAAGAGGGATATTAGCTCCCCCATTTCTCCCTTTATGCTGAACCATTGAACCTTCAAATCTAATCAGAACAGCTCTTTTTCAGAATGAACCTATAAAAAAAATTAAATAAATTGGATATATCTGCATGAAAACCCATTTATCTAAATTAAGGGGAGGGGGACATGCCCCCCTTTCCCCCTTCTACACTTAACCAATGAACCTCCAAATCAAATGAAGGAAGTACCATATCGGAATAAACTGGTATATCAAATCTGAAACAAATCGAATAATTCTGCATGAAAAACCCATTTATCTAAATTAAGGGGGGAGATCTAGCCCCCATCCCCCTGTATACTTCACCAATAAACCTCCAAATCTAATCAAGGCTGCACCTTAACATAATAAACCAGTATACCAAATTTGGGGCAAATCGAATAATTCTACATGAAAAACACATTTATTTAAGGTGGGGTAGCCCCCCTTTATACTGAAGTAATGAACCTCCAAATCTAATCAGGGAAGCTCCTTAACATAATAAATCGGTATACCAAATTTGGAGCAAATACAATAATTCTGCAAGAAAAACCCATTTATCTAAATTAAAGGAGGGGGGGGGGGGCGTACTCCTCATTTTATACTTGACTAATGAATAACCATATCTAATCGGGGAAGCTCCGTAACATAATAAACCAGTATACCAAATTTCGGGCAAATCGAATAATTCTACATGAAAAACACATTTATTTAAGGGGGTGTAGCCCCACTTTATACTGAAGTAATGAACCTCCAAATCTAATCAGGGAAGCTCCTTAACATAATAAACCAGTATACCAAATTTGGAGAAAATAGAATAATTCTGCATGAAAAACCGATTTATCTAAATTAAAGGAGGGGGAGGGGTACTCCTCATTTTATACTTGACCAATGTACTACCATATCAAATCGGGGAAGCTCCGTAACATAATAAACCAGTATACCAAATTTGGGGCAGATCGAATAATTCTACATCAAAAACACATTTATTTAAGGGGGAGCCCCCCTTTATACCGAAGTAATGAACCTCCAAATCTAATCAGGGATGCTCCTTAACATAATAAACCAATATACCAAATTTGGAGCAAATAGAATAATTCTGCATGAAAAACCCATTTATCTAAATTAAAGGGGGGGTAGTCCTTTTATACTTGACTAATAAACTACCAAATCTAATCAGGGAAGCACCTTAACATAATAAACCAGTATACCAAATTTGGAGCAAGTAGAATAATTATTCATGAAAAACCCATTTATCTAAATAAAAGGGGGGGGGGAGTCCTCCTTTTATACTTGACTAATGAACCTCCAAATCTAATCGGGGAAGTTCCTTAACATAATAAACCAGTATACCAATTTTGGAGAAAATAGAATAATTCTGCATGAAAAACCCATTTATCTAAATTAAACGGGGTGGACTGGACTTCACCCCCTTTATCCTTAAACAATGAACCCCCAAAACTAATCAGGGAAGCGGCTTATCACAATGAACCTAGAGAAAAAATTTGAAGCAAATTGAATATTTCTATCAAGGGTTATTGCGTTATGTACGTACATACATACAGAAAGGCGGGCACATAAGCTCTCAGACTTAGCCTGTGAGCTAAAAATTAATTTTAAATTTTCTGTATACAAAAATAAGCACTAAAATCTAATTAAATATATTTTTGTTTTACATATCTCAATCTATGTGCAATCTGTGCATAAATTTATAGCAAGCACACAACGACAAATCATCATTGAAAAATATTTTTGGCTCATGGCTGATTTATTCAATTATTATCGTTAAAGTTTGAAAAATAAAAGAATTAAAAACAAGGAAATGGGTGGTAAAAAATTTAAATCTTGTGATCTTTTTCAAATTTTGCACTTTTATAATAAAAAGTGCAATTTTATAAATAAATTCAACGTGAAGAAGAAGCAGAGCTATGTTACGTGTACCGGCCACTACTGACCACAACACGGTGCCCCCCAAAATGACCGCCACAGCACCCACTGTAAGGGGGTCCCCACGAGACCGGGCTAGTCATTCTGACCTGCACAGATATGTCTCATTAAGTAGGACATCCCAAGCAGGATTGTCCCGCTTTAGTCTCCTCAGGGGTATTGCACAATACGGGGAACAATGGACCCACACTCACGTGAGTCAATGACGCCTCCCCCCCCACCCGAACTTATCTACAAAAGTCCGAATGCCACGAAGCAACCCGGCTCAATAAAACTCCAAAGAGGGGTCGGAACAGGTTCGAGCCGATGCAGAGCCACCGTCACATAATCGAATCCTAATCGCGGGACACTTCATAGGAAGAGCCCGTGCTCGGAAACTAATGAGGGGCACTCCACACCGGCTTGCTTTACAGCGTGCCGAAACTGAGAAACTCCTATAAAGGTTATCCCGGCGATTTCAGCCCGCGGATGACGTGAAGAAGAAAACTGAAAAATATGCACGCTGGGAATAAAATTAGACAAATTAAACTCGTGTATTTTGTAATAATTTTGTTGCCACAATAAAAATTGCAATTAAAAATATTGTATATGAATTTTAAAAAATTAAATAGCAATTCATTATATAGTGGTATATTTTTCATTTGTGATACTGATACCGTGAACCATTTCCAATAATTGCACAACTTTAGATCAAAAAATACATTTAAATCATACATGCTTATTAAAAAAACTGCATAAAATTCATTTTGCTACAAATGAAAACTCTCCCCCAACTGTATATTATAATATTATATTAATGAACATACTTTTTTTCAAGCATGTTAAAATTTACAAAAAATAATCTTACCTGCATATTTAATCTCCTTCTAGAAATTGTAACGTATACAAATGGACTGAGCAAATTTAAACAAAAAATAAATATGTCACACAACATACGTTAAAATACAAAATATTTTATTGTCATTTTTTGGCGGCTATTTCTGCCTTAGATGCAGTATTTAATTTGTTTCGGATTGTAGCCCGCACCAGGGATACATTGACATTGAATTTAGCAGTCACATGGCCTTGAATATCTGAAAAGATATTAGGATCCAGTACCTGCTTACTGGATCCTTTTAATCCCTTTAACACACTCTGCCCAAGCACTTTGCGGCCGAAGACCACGTACATCATATCGCAACAAACCAAAAGTTGAATGATTTCAGAAAGCTTCTACGAATATATGTAGAAATTGTTTATAATGTAAAAAGTGCACTTGAAAATTGATTTTCATTCAAAATATTAAACAAATCTCGATGATATGACCACTAATATTTTCAGTTAACTGTTTTATGTTATCTTGAGTGTATTGGTGTAAACATTTGCTTCTAGGCATATTATTTGATGATTTTAATATGATTTAAGAGTAATAACACGAGAAATTACTGCAATTTTATGTAATCCCATGTAATTTTTTGTATAATTCCATATATTGATTAGTTTTTAGTTTACGACTCTCATTCATATCTTCCACACCTGTGATAAAAAGAAGATTAAGGATTTATTGAGAAAGTTCTTTTATATGACAAATACCGTTACTGTAAAAATGTGCTAAAAATTCACTAATATTCTCAAATTTTCACCGAATTCTTAAATTTTTGGAAACATAGCTTAGTTAACAAGAATTTCTGCATCATTTTCTTCTTTTCTTACAAGATTATACTGATTTTTGTCTTAAAAAGTACTAAAGTATGAATATAAACAATGTATATGACTCCACGAAATTCTGAGCCGAAGCTGCATGAAATTAAGTATTTTTTAAGATACCTATAAAAATTTTTACATTTGAACACTGACAGTCACTTCAAAGTTAGAGTAGAGGACTAATTCATGTGACAGACTCTAGATTATCTCAAATTTCAGTCTTAAGCAGTACGAAATAAAAAATATTTTTTAATTTTAAGCGTTCTTAATGTTTTTCTGAAAAAAAAAGAAAAATTATTTTATAGATATTTCAATTTTGTTTAATTCAATATATTGATTAGTTTTTAGTTTACTAGTCTCATACGTATCTTCCCCACCTGTGATAAAAAGAAGATTAAGGATTTATTGAGAAAGTTTTTTTTTATATGACAAATACCGTTACTGTAAAAATGTGCTAAAAATTCACTAATATTCTCAAAGTTTCACCCAAATTCTTAAACTTTTGGAATGATAGCTTAGTTAACAAGAATTTCCCCATCATTTTCTTCTTTTGTTACAAGATTATACTGATTATTTTCTTAAAATGTACTAAAGTATGAATGTAAACAATATATATGACTCCACGAAATTCTGAGCCGAAACTGTCTAAAATCAAGTATTTTTTAAGATACCTATAAAAATTTTTACATTTGAACACTGACAGTCACTTCAAAGTTAGAATAGAGGACTAATTCATGTGACAGACTCTAGTTTACCTCAATTTCAGTCTTAAGCGATACAAAATAAAGAATATTTTTTGATTTCACAATATAAAAATACTCCAATATTTACTCGTTCTAACTTAAATTCAATAAAAATAAAATACTCCAATATTTACTCGTTCTAACTTAAATTCAATAAAAATAAGTTATTTTTTCTACAAACTAAACGATCTTTTACTAGCAAAGCAACGTGGGACGTCATTCGCGCCTCGCGCGGGTTCAGGTTCACATGTCAACAAGCCGATTCGGGGAGGAGTTGAGATGTTTCTTTGTTACTTCTCTTCTAGTAAATACGAAACGATGGGGTCAGAAATGCAAGTGTATGAAAATGCAAGAGCTTGAAAAATAAATCATAAGTTCAAATGAGTAATAAATAAAGGAAGAAAATCATACTATTCTTTTGTTGTTCTTATTTGTTTATATGAAGTAAAAGTGGAAAATTGGAAGCTATGTGTATTTCCTATTAAGGAGTAAATCCATCTGTGTTTCTAAACTCTAAGCATGGGCGACATAGAAATAATGAGAGGGCCATTGTCCCTCCCTCGATTTTGAAAGTTATCTAATTAAATTTTCTTTTTCTTCGATTTTGAAAAACATAGTAATTTTTTTTTTTGGAACAATTTAAAATAAAGAGGAACTAAAAATTTCCAGTTATGAAGAGGGTGGGGCGATGAGTAAGGGCTATTGTCCCTCCCTGGATTTTAAAATGTAATTAATTATAATTTCACTTTCTTCTGTTTTCAAAAACATAATGTAAAATTTTCAAGTAACTTAAAATGAAAAAAAAAAAAAAGAAATTTTCAGTTAAGGGGTGGGGGTGGGGTGGGGCGGAGACTCATTGCCCCTCCTTGGATTTTGAAATTTAATTAGTAATTTTTTCCCCAATTTACAAAAACGTAAAAAAAATTATTCTTTTCGGATAACTTAAAATAAAGGAACAAAGAATTTTCCATTAGGGGAAGGGAGCATAGGTGAGTCATTGCTCCTCCCTCGATTTTGAAATTTAACTAATTTTTATTCACCGATATTTGAAAAACATAGTTTAATCATAGTATAAATCTGATCTTTTCTCTTAACTTAAAATAAAAGAATAACTGAGAATTTTCTGTTAGGGGGGGGGGGGGCGAATGTAGAAGACAGCTATTGCACCTCCCTAAATTAAAAAAAATAATTAATTAAATTTTCCTTTTCTGCTATTTTCAAAAACATAGTAAAGTTTATAATTTTCGAGTAACTTAGAATTAGAAAAAAATAAGAAAGTTTACATTAAGAAGGCGGGAGTTGAGGGGGTGAGAGGTTCATTTCCGCCCCTCTCTGGATTTTAAATTGTAACTAATAAAAATTTATTTCTTTCTACTTTTGAAAAAGCGGTAAAAATTATTCTTTTACAGTAACTAAAAATAAAGGAACTAAGAATTTTCTGTTAGGGGAAGGAGGCATAGATGATCCATTGCCCCTATCTCGAATTTAAATTTTAACTATTTTCTTCGCTTTTGAAAAACATACTGATATTTATTTATTTATTTATTTTTTTTTTTTACCTTAGAATAAAAGAGGAATTAAGAATTTTCCGTTAGGGATAGGGGTGTAGTAGAAACATATTGCTCCTCCCTGGATTTCAAAAGTTAATTAATTAAAATTTCATTTTCTTCTATTTTCAAAAACATAGTAAAATGTGTACTTTTCAAGTAACGCACAATAAAAAACGAGAAGAAACTTCTCATTAAGGGGCTGGTGAGTGAGAGGGTCATTGCCCCTCCCTGGCTTTTGAAAGTTAATAAATATTTTTTTCTCCGATTTTGAAAAAAAAAAAATTGCGAAATTTAAAATAAAAAAAGAGCAACTTAAAATTTTAAAAAACTAAGAGTTTTCCGTTGTGGATAGGGGCACAGGTGAGCTGATGCCACTGCCACTTCCTCGATTTTGAAATTTAACTAATTTTTACTTTTTTCTATCTTTACAAGAAGAAAGTATTGGATGCGTGAAAATTTTCGACTTTCGGTTTTCGACGGATTTATACGTTTTAGGGGTCTGAGATTCCGAAAAACAGGTTTTTACAAAATGTCTGTCTGTGAGTCTCTGACTCTGTCTGTCTCTTTGTAATGTATGTGACACAAATTTTGTGGGCGCTCTATCTCAAGAACTAATGCACGAAATTTAATAAAAAATTATATTCAGTTAGTCCCTGATATAATTGGTGCTGATTAGTTTTTACTATAAATCGCTCAACAGGTGGCGCTGCTATGCATCATTTTCACGATTTCCACAATACTTCAATCTCCAGAACTAATCCACAGATTTTCATCAAACGTCAGATTCAGTTAGTCCTTGACATGAATTGACGTTTTATACATTTTAGTGTTAATCGCTCAACAGGTGGCGCTGATATGCTGCATTTTTGTGATTTCCGCAATAGCTCTATCTCAAGAACTAATGCTCTGGAGATTAAACGGGAGTTAACGGGAGAGAGATTAAATTAAAATAATTAAACGGGAGAGAGAGGAAATGGACAAGTAAGGGATACGTCTGAGCGTACCCCCAGACCACAAAGTCTATTTACATCTTTTAATTTTGAGAGCAGAATTTCAAGTGTCATTTCATACGAAATCTATATGACTTGGCGCCACAACATCGCCAGATTTCAGCATTAGAAAAGTGTACGAAAAGCAGACAAAAGGTCATATTTACACGCCAACATGATTAGCCCAGAATCTAGCATCCCAACAAAAAACAATAAAATCGCGTGATGCAGAAAGGATGCCAGAAAAACGGTTCTACATATGTATAAATTACAGACGCCACTAAGCCGGCCATAAACTATCAAAACTAATGATTATGTTCGATGATTGCAACTTAAAATTGCGAAATACTGAGAAAGATATGTTTTAACACAACTGACAAAAAAATTACCGAACATGAAAAAAGATTTAAAAGACAGCCTCAATAAACATTCATTTTACATTTTAGATTTATTATTTCAATGGTCACCTACTTAAGTAAAGAATGAGACATAATTATATCTATTGCTAGCGACGCAAAAGAAAAAAAAAAAACAAAATAACCTGTCATGAAATCAAAAGCAGGTGGTTTTAACTCTTCTGTTGTTTTTTATCTTATTTTATTTTAACGGCCGCAAATGTTATTGAGAACTATAATAAACTCTGAAGTGAAAGGTTAATGAAAGAAAGAAAAAAACGAACAGATAAGATTCTAACTGGATTTTACGCATTGAGTTAAATAATAAATTTTACCTAACGAAGGGAAAAAAAACGATATGTATTAAAAGCCCAAAATAAATGAATTAAATTAATTTTGAAGAATTAAGGATATGTGATATATCTCTGTCACAGCAATACCCAATTTCAACAAGATATTTCAAATCTTCGGTTCAATCTTTGCCTAGACCCCAAATTTCAAGTCATTTCTATGATAAGTTTTTGAATTATAAACATTCAAAATTTAGTGCTTTTAATGTTAAATTACATTTTCACATTTTCATAAATATATCCTGAAATTGTACTCCTAATGTGCTAATTTTTTGTTTAAGTACCCAAACATAAATGCGTTGAATTTGCAATTCTTTTTTTTTTATTTTATGATGTGAATTATGAATTATGAAATTAATATTCGAAGAAATTAAGAATTGCAACCTACAATTTTTTTGATGGATTTAAATTTATTAAGTCCCGTTTTACAGAAATCCAAAATTTCACATTTTTCTTGCAAGTAGTTTTCAAATTATCCTTAAAAAACGGCAAAATGATGGTTTAAGGGACCGTCTATGATAGAAGTGACTAGATATTTTATAATTTCTTATGCTGTCCTGTAATCTAGCACTCTTCAATGACTGCTTGAGTGACATTTAAGATGCCTTGATCAAGAAGAGGACTCTCTTGGTCAACAATCGTGTACCTAACTTGAATTGGGATACAGCCCTAAAATACGCTCGTTTTACAATAGTTAATTTCTCGGAAACTTATGGTACGAATTTCATAGAAATTTGTTTTCATGCTAATTGAATGAAGTAGAGTTCATTTATGCTGTCTGAATTGTGTACTGCTATTGAAAAAAAAAGTTATGGTTCGTTAAGTAGATGGCCAAATTTTATATACATCATTTAAAAGTAGACTTTATTACCAATTGTGTGGTACCAGCAACTTTCTTCTACAATAATTTTTTGCAGTGTTAATAAGGGTTGTTTAGTTTTTTTATTACACGACTGTACACTCCATAAAATTAAAATGATTTAATGATTTCTCAATACCTCTTAGATCGACAACTTTATGTATGAAAATAGTAATTATGTTGTGCGATTTTATGTGAGATTCTTTGCTGGAATCGGCTAAACACTGAAATTCTAAATATATACTATTTTGTAAGTTAAGAAGAATTATTATATTACCAATATTATGAACAATTCTAAAAACTAAGGATAGGTTCTGCACTATCTGTTACTAAGCGTGTCATTAATAAATGGATTTAGTTAAAATAAGTTGCGAAACAAATTTAGAATGTGTTAAAATTACTTCCGAATAATGCTTTATTTTCATCAAGTATAAAATTCACAAATACACTATATGGCCAAAGGTGTCCGGTCACTTGGGTTTTTAGACGTTTTACTAAATATCTAGAAAAATACACGAGTAATTAATCTGAAACTGCAAGTGTGCAAACAGTATTGTATAGGTCATATATTTCCGTGAAGATGTTTTCCCGAAACCCCATAGGGGACCGTCAACAAATTGAAAAAGCACGAATATCTTTTGCATAACCCTGTAAAAACTAATGTAGCAAAAGCGTTCAAACTCGAGATTATTAATAAGTGGCTTATTGTAATATACTGTGTTCATTTTTATGAGGATCGCATGTATACTTTTAGAGAAATTAAGGTTTTTATAAATACAGTCCCAAGTTTTTTGCTTATAATTTGCAGAGTTCTTAATATATAAAAAATGTTCTTTTCAGAAAATATGACAAACAACATACACTGCAATCAAAATTAAAAAATAATAAAAATTAGATAAAAAATGAGCAGGTTTATTAAAAAATGTTTCACTGCGCATGCGCGAATGCAATCAAAATATAATGTACATAATGTATTAGCTAAGTATATAAAACAACTTTTGCGAAAGTCTCAAAGTCATAGCTTGAAAATTCTGAAAATTATCGTCGATAGAATAAGCTCGAAATCCGTTGTTCCCAATAGGAAGCAAAAAGATGAGAGGTTGATTAAAAATACAGTAGTGCGTGCAGTATTGCGTACGCTATCTTGGCACTAATCAACAGATATTTGATACAACCCCTCATATTTTTGCTTCTTTTAGGGAACAACGGATTTCGAACTTATTCTCTCGACGATAATTTTCAGAATTTTCAAGCTATTATTTTGAGATTTTCAAGGAAGTTGCTCTATATACTTGGCTAATACATTATGCATATTATATTTTGATTGCGTTCGCGCCTGCGCAGTGAAACATTTTTTAGTAAACTTGCTCATTTTTGATCTAATTTTTATTATTTTTTAATTCTGATTACAGAGTACTGTGTACAATGTTGTTCGTCATATTTTCTTAAAAGAACTTTTTTTTTTTATATTAAGAACTCTGCAAATTATAAGCAAAAAAAAAATGGGACTGTTTTTATTAAAACCTTAATTTCTCAACGGGTATACATGCTATCCTCATAAAAATGAACACAGTATATTACAATAAGCCAGTTATTAATAATCTCGTGTTTGAATGATTTTGCTACATTAGTTTTTACAGGGTTATCCAAAAGATATTCATTCTTTTTTAATTTGTTGACGGTCCGCTGTGAGGTTTCGGGAAAAAAATCTTCGCGGAAATATATGATCTATACTTTACTATTTACACACTTGCAGTTTCAGGTTAATTCCTCGTGTATTTTTTTTTAGATATTTAACAAAACGTCTAAAGTCGCAAGTGACCGGTCACCTTTCGCCATATAGTGTATAAAAGTACCTCATGGTCTTTTGAAAACTTGAACTCTTTGAAAACTTGGTCGTAATGTAAAACAAATGCCAATGCAATCACTAATGCAACATAAATTGAATAATTAAACATATAATGTGTAAATTCAGTCCACTTATTTTTAAACTAAACTAGCGCAAAGTAAAAATTATGTAAATTAAACAAATAATAACTACGTTAATTAATTTTCTACGAGCTGAATATAGGAACAAAAAGAAAGCCTAATCATTTGAACATATTCATGTTTTTGAAAAATTAAAAGGTTTATTTCATTCAAACATTTTTATTGCACTGAACATAAATTTCAGTGTTTAAAAAGAAGTAAAAAGGGTAACGTTATCAAACCATTTATATTTAAAATTGTTTTAAAATTAAGTTATAAATGTTAACTACAGTATTTAAAATTTTACGCTTGTACAAAGTATATCAAGTAAATATTTTTAAACACAAACACATTCTATAGTAATATAATTTTGAAAATTCCGTTGTGAATATGCTTTTCAATTTATATAGAATAATTAAAATGTTTCTATACAGAGATAATGTTTTTATAACACGTTTTCTTACCGGAACGGAATTTGATGTTCTTACTGTGAACCTTAAATAGGATAATGAATAAATTATGATAAATTCATGTAATGGCGAAAGTATTTTCGACAAAGGTAACAGACATTTTTCTAATAAGCATAAATTGAAATGTAAAATGTTTTCCTTGGTTTTATATGTGGTCAACAAGATTATGTATTAAATTGAATTTCTAAAAATATCGAAACATATTACTTTACGAAGAATAATATCTGTACTGTTTAGAACATACTTAATAGCAGAGCAATACAAGGTTTTCAGGAATATATATATTTTTTAATTTTTGTACTAAATATCTATTTCCCATCGTATGCTTAAGTCTAAGATATATTAATTCAATTAACTATCAAATACACTAATATATTTTTTTATACGTAAACTACGTTTTCGTTCCTTATTATAATTTACGAGATATTCAGGTACTGTTTATTCAAATTTAATTGCAAAAGACGATGCTTGCATGCTTTGAAATGATTACAAAAGTTTTAAATATACTACTATATTGGTTTAATTTTCATAATGGTTTGTAGATTCAAAGTTAAATTACTGCATATTATGTTGCCGTAAAATCTTAGCTTTAGCATATGTACGATGAGTTGTTTGCTAAAAAAGAAACACAGTTCGAGTGACTTAAGTTGTGTTTCTACAGTAAATGACCTTTGATATTCTACATTAACTTTTAATGGATACGTAATAAAACAGTCAGTCAATGGGATGTCACCATGACCTTCTGACCGTCACAACTTGTCACAGTTATAACATTAATTAAAATACTTTTTTAATCATCACATTATGACTCTCTTGCGACAGTAAATTTGTAACTCTATTGTAAAGGCGCCGTGACCAATTTTTTAGCCACTGCTTTCATGGAACGGCATCACAGTAACTTGGATGCGTGGACTCATCCTCCACGTCATTTAAAGATAATAAGGACATTAAATATATAAAAACTAATTATGAACACTATATGTATCTTATGAATTAATTATATATTCATTTTGGACGCTATGGTATTAGGGATGTGAGCCTGTGAGATATAGTGTTTGAAACAATTATACAGATATTGATACAGCGGGAATAAAGGACTCTCTATAAAGGAAACTATAAAGGAATAACGGAAACTACTAGAATACTTGAAGGGATATGTTTTCCTTTCACCTTAACATGTGTTACATTGAATAAAGTGACATCAAGTAAGTTATAAAATTTCAAAATGAACTAAGTAAGTGTTCGGACCTTGTGCGCATGCTGAACGAGCTCCGTAGCTTTGCGGTCATGTGAGTCATCGAGACGAAGATCGTCTCGAGAAACTTGAGGTAAGTCTCAACCTATTTCTTAAAAATCTTAAAGTTTCTGAAATAAATGTGCATGCTGATAGTATTGAATCTATAAGTTCGAATAATATTAAAGTTAAGTTACCTGAAATCCCACTACCAACATTCAATGGTAAATATGAAGAGTGGTCAATCTTTAAAGTACAATTTACAAATTTAATTATAAATAATGCTCAGTTAAATGACGCTCAGAAGCTGTTTTATTTGCGAGCATCGCTAAAAAATGAAGCAAAACAACTAGAGAGCCCAGACGATTCCTTAGAGTCATTGTTTACAGCACTTACTGAAAGATTCGAAAATCAACGTTTGCTCATTGACACTCATTTATCAGCTATAATTAATTATGAAAAAATACATTACGAGTCTTCTAAAGAATTGAGATCCTTTATTGATTGTGTAAATAAAAATTTGAGGGCCCTAAAAGTATTACAATATGAACAAAACAATCTGTCTGATGCTATCCTTATCAATATTATATTGCAAAAGGTAGATAAGGAATCTCGAAAATTATTTGAATATTCGATTAAAAAATCAGAATACCCGCAATTTAATGAATTAATGTCATTTTTGGAAAACCGCAGTTCTACGTTAGAAAGCGTAAATAGATACTCTGCTTCAAAACCCTTAAACAAAAACATTCCTCTTTCGAACAAACAAAAAAATTTCATGCTAAATTCGAATGATAAATCGAATGGAAAAACTTGTATTCTGTGTAAATTGGCTTTTCATAATTTGAACAAATGTTCTCAGTTTCGAAAAATGAATGTTTCTGAACGATACGATTTTGTGAAGAAAAATAAGCTGTGTATTAATTGTTTGAATAATTCTCATTGCGTAAATTCTTGCATTTCAAAATATAATTGTAATACCTGTGGATTGCGACACAGCTCATGGCTTCATCGAGAAAAAGAAAATAAATCCAAAAATGAATTGGCTTCCCCCCAAATTTCCTCCCCTCTTGCAGGTGCGGTAAATAGAGAAATGAAAAACATTTCGGTAAATAATGACGAATCTTTAAAGACCTTGAATAATATAAGTAAAGAAAGAAAATCAATTTTATTGAGTACATGCTTTGTTTTTATAGAAGATAATTTCGGAAATAAACGAAGGTTTAGAGTCATTTTGGATAATGCTAGCAATGTCAATATTTTAACTAAGGATTGCGCTGACATGCTGAAATTTAAAAAAAGGATAATTAATGTACCCGTTACAGGATTAAACGGTTATACTTATAATGTAAAAAATAAAATTTCGAGTGTAATTACAAACGAAGATGGCTCTTTCAGGGAGAATATAGATTTCTTAATTGTTCCCAAAATCACGGATGTAATTCCATCAAAGCAATTAAATGTATCGGACATTAATTTACCGAATATTGTGGAATTGGCAGACCCCACATTTTTCAAACCGGGAAAAGTTCACGCATTGGTTGGCGCTGAATTATTTTATAGAATTTTAAAGCATAATTCAGTTAAGATAAATGATAAACTTTTTCTGCAAGACACTGTTTTTGGATGGATCCCAACTGGGGCGCTAGAGGAGAACACGCAAACAAACAATATTACTATGTGCAATTTCGTTAGAGATTTCGATGAAATAAATGATAATTTAAAACAATTTTGGGAGCTTGAGTCTATAGGCATAAAACATGATGATCCGAAAATATCGGAAACTGATCAAGCACAACAAATATTCGATAAAACTGTCAAATTTGTAGGCGATCGTTATGAAGTTCAGTTACCGTGGAAAAAAGACTGGAAGGATTTAAATGATAATTTTAATGTTGCGAAACAGCGTTTGGAAGGTCTAAAAAGAAAATTTTATCGAAACCCAGAGCTTTTTCGACAATATTCTGAAATAATCACGGAATATTTAAAGCAAGGAATTATAGAGCAGGTGCAAGAAAATGAACCTGTTTTAGACAGGGCAGTTTATTATTTGCCCCATCATGCGGTCTGTAAAGAAGATAAACTTACTACAAAGGTCCGAATCGTCTTCGATGCCAGCTCTCATGATAACAATGATTTGTCCCTTAATGATTGTTTATGGCCCGGCACCAACTTAAATCCACTTCTATTTGATATTTTAATCCACTTCAGATTATACGAAATTGCCTTTTCTTCTGATATCGAGAAGGCGTTCCTTCAAATCTCACTAGCTGAAAAAGATCAGGATTCTGTCCGTTTTCTGTGGTATGATGATGGTTTAAAATCTTTCAAGGTCTTCAGATTCAAACGTGTTATTTTTGGAGTCAATGCCTCTCCATTCCTCCTATCTGCTACCATAAAGGAGCACATCAAGCGGTTTACGAACCTACACCCAAGAACTGTTCACCTACTCGATAAATATATTTATGTGGACGATTTTATATCTGGCGAAGATACGCTGCAAGAAGCTCTTGATGTTTCCCTGAATGCTAACAAAATAATGTCTGAAGCAGGAATGATTCTTCGAAAATGGATAACCAATGATGAAGCGTTACTGAAGTGCTGGCAAAAGGAAGGTTTAAATATTCAAACAGAACATGCTGCAATAAGCCTAGGAAGCAATCTAAGCAAGGTATTAGGAATGTCCTGGAAAACAGAAGAAGATTGTCTGACATTCGAAATCAAAAGTTTAATAGAATTCTTGTCATCGCAAAAAAGCTCAAAACGTCTACTATTGCAAGCAGTTGGTAAAATCTTCGACCCGTTAGGCATGCTGACACCATTCACCATTAGAATAAAATGCCTGTTCCAAGAACTATGGCTAAAGAAGACAACATGGGATGAACAGTTACCAACTAATGTGCACGAAAAATGGTTAAAGTGGCTCGAAGAACTTCCAAATTTAGCAGAATTAAAAATTCCGAGGAAAATTCTTGGTAGCTTGAATCAAGTAATAGCTGTAGACATACATGCCTTTTCTGATGCTAGTAAAATAGCGTACGGATCTGCAATTTATCTGAGAATAAAAAGAGAGAGTGGTGTGGAAGTCAATCTCGTGACTTCAAAGAGTCGTGTTGCACCGATAAAGGAGATAACTCTGCCTCGGCTAGAACTTCTCGGAGCCTTACTAAGTGCAAGACTGACCAATAAAGTAAAACCCATCCTAGATCAAAAAATCACATCGAAAGTGTACTATTGGACGGATTCCAAAATAACCTTATTCTGGATCAAAGGATCATCAAAGCGATGGAAGCAGTTTGTGGCTAACCGTGTCATAGAGATTAATGCACTTTCAGATTCGAACTCTTGGTATCACTGCTCCAGCAAGGACAACCTTGCCGATCTCTTGACCAGAGGTGCGAGTGTTAATTCCCTTGTAGAGAATCCAATGTGGTTTAGGGGACCAAAATTCCTAGCAGCTGATGACTTAGTGACTGAGCAAGAAACTATTTCTGTGCCAGAAACAGATTACATTCCAGAGACTAAATCAAAATATAAAAATAACTGTAATGATTTCAATTCTAATATTTCTCTTTCTCTTTTCAGGAATCCTGAAGAAGTAAATTTTTTTCTCAACATAAGTGGTAAATACTATAGTATTCTTCGCATATTGGCATATGCTTATAGGTGTTTTCACAATTGCAAATGTAAGTTAGCAGACCGGCGCAGAGGCAGCCTCACAACCCCAGAAATAAAAAATTCAGAAGTTTCTCTAATTAGATTAGTACAAAATGCAGAATTTCAGGAAGAGATTAAGGGTTTAAAACGGGAATCAAGGGTTCCCCCTTCCAGTAAAATTAAATGTTTATCCCCCTTTTTGGATCAAGATAATATCTTAAGAGTTGGCGGTAGGTTGGAAAATTCAGATTTAAACTTTGATAAGAAGCATCAAATCATTTTGCCGAAAGGCCATAAGCTCACAAAACTCATATTTGAGCATTTTCACAGGAAGTATTTTCATATTGGTCTTCAAACTTTAATCCATTACGTACGTATGCGGTTTTGGCCCGTAAGTGGAAAAAATTTAGCGCGAAAAGTAGTGCATGATTACGTTGTCTGTTTTAGGAACAACCCAGTTACTGCTAAACAGATCATGGGTGACCTCCCAGCGGAAAGATTAACTCCAAATTTTTCTTTTAACTATACAGGAGCTGATTTTTCAGCCTTTTTTGAGAGATTAAAAATAAAAATCAAAGGAAAGGGGATTTTTCATAAGGTTTATATCGCGATTTTCGTTAGCTTAGTAACAAATATTTCTTCAGAAATTTAATGAAATCTAATGTATATACTTATTTCTTATTGTTTATGTATTTTAAGGTGCACCTAAGATTTACATGTTATTTTACATTCAACTTTTCTTAAGAACAATATAGAACTATTTTTAGAAAATAGCTTAAATTTTGTAACAAAGAATTTAATTTTATTGTATTGTATAGTCCTTGTTATTGCAACTTATTATTATTGTATTTGTATTGTAATATTATTTTATGGTATTGGTATTTTATTTAGTTCTTGTATTTATAGTGTATTTTTAATATTTTGAATGTGCTACGCACATTGCAACGCGGGGCGGCATGTTCGGACCTTGTGCGCATGCTGAACGAGCTCCGTAGCTTTGCGGTCATGTGACCCAGTTCAGTTGTGGCTTAGCTGCCATTGCGGCACGTTGTGTATTCGAGCGGGTCTTATCCCCAAGTATATAGTTGTTCTTTAGCTGCCATTTCGGCACATTGTGTATTCGAGCGGGTGTTATCCCCAAGTATAGTATGTTGTTCTTGAGCTGCCATTGTGGCACATTATGCTATAGCGGGTCTTATCCCCAATTATTCTGTTGCTTATAGCGGGAGTATTCCCCAAAAGATGTTTTATGAACGTCACTTGTTCTAACAGCGGGTTATTACCCCAAAGTCACTTCATCTTTCTACATGTTTTTCAGTGTTTGTGATTGTTTGTAACATTTGTGTGCTGTGTGATATAAAAATGTGAAAAAGAAAACTATTTGTCTTCAATCTTAAAGTTACACACAGTATTCACACCAGTAAGTATTGACAAAAGTTATAGTTATTAAGTCAGAGGTAAATGATCTAGATTATGCTAAAATAATTCATTGTTAGAGTTATACGAATAAGTTATACTCTTAAAGGTATATATAAATATTTTACAGACATACATACATTAAATACAATAAACCCAACTGGAGTGAAAAATTAGCCAGAGCCAGGAATCGAAACCGGGACCACAGTATACAAGACTGCTGCTCTAGACTGTGGTCCCGTGTTCGATTCCTGGCTCTGGCTAATTTTTCACTCCAGTTGGGTTTATTGTATTTATTGTGTGTATGTCTGTATAATATTTATATATACCTTTAAATGTTGAATACAGGCGTTATTTATGTGTGTATGTGTGTTTAAATATATATTGTAGTATGTGTGCTTTATTAAAGTTATACTCTGTTTACTTCACTTGTTTGCGTTTAACCTTGCGATATATTTAGGGAATTATCTAATATATGGCCACATTAAAGTGAAAGTATTCTTTCTAGTAATTAATATTAATACATTAAATTCCGAAATTTTGTCATAGTAGAAAATATGCAGCAATAATAAATCTCATTCCACTGTCATTTGAAATTTATTGTGTTTTATACCAAACAAATAAAGTACATAAACTGAGAGTAGACATTAAGAAGTTGAAATAAATAAAAGAAAATTAGTTTAGTTAATCTAACAGTACTATTTATTCAAAATAATTAATATGTTGAAAATGTGTTCTTAAGAACACTTTAAATGTGTTCATTCTTCTTGTTTAGGAGATTTTTCTTATATAACAATTTTTTTAATATATTAATACTTGGGAATTTTTCTAGAGAGAAACTATCGCCTAGCATACAATATTTCAAATGAAAATGAAATTTTCAAATTAATTGCTTAAAAAGCGCAAAGGCCAACCTAGTGAAAAATATTCCAGGCCGTGACTCGAACCCGGGCCATCAGTACAGTGCACTGACGTTCTACCAACTAAACCACATCGAAAGATACCCAGCCTGGAAATTCTCACTATTTCAGTTGGAAAGGCTACGAACGCAGCACAAGAAGGAATATTATTTCGTGAGCCATCGACATGGAGCAAACACGAAACTTAATTAAATTCAGCTTCGATTGGAACTACATTAATACTTGAAAATTTTTCCAGAGAGAAACATTCGCCTGGTATACAGCATTTCAAAGGATAATCAAATTTTCAAATTAATTGCTTAAAGGCGCAAAGGCAACCTTGTGAAAAAGATTCCATGCCGGGATTCGAACCCGGTCCATCAGTATAGCACACTGACGTTCTACCGACTAAACCACAAGGAACCCAGCCTGGAACTTCTCAGGCTGGGTATCGGCTTCCAGTCCCGGCATACAATCTTTTTCACTAGATTGGCCTTTGCAACTTTTAAGCAATTAATTTGAAAATTTGATTTTCATTTGAAATACATTTTATATTATTTTGTAAAAAAGAAGTACAAACATATGAATATGGCAAAAAAGATGTGGTACTCTGTGGTTACCATCGCAGAAACAAGTCCTACTTCTAATGCAGTAGAATTTAGAGGGTTTTTCAACTGAAAAAGAGAAATAAATTCTTTCAAAATCCATTTTGTTTTTACTTTTATGATGTTGCAGGATTCTTCTCTTAATGGTAACAATTTATGTTTCAGAAATGTATTTCAACCTAAACCTATCAATTTACTTAATACCTTTTAATTGGAGTTACCTATTTTTATTTGACTGCAATGTAATTCAGTCACGTAAAGTTACAATACATATTAAATAAAATTTTAGATAATTCAGATAAGTAGACAAATTAAAATATTGAGAATGCGCATATAATTAGATCAGGCTGCATCATTTATGCAAGTCGTATGTTTTTGGAAGCTTGGTACACGAGAACCGCTGATTTAGTAATTGACGAGACTGCATATCTACCAATAGAATATTCAGTTTTGTTTTAGCTATAATTTTTTGGCAACTTGATGTAATGTTTTTCTACTTGTGGAACTTTAAAATCTAGTATGACTTTTACGTTAGGAATTAGCTGATGAGGGATTCAGAATGAATCCGAAACGTCCTTTTATATTGTTTTTAGTGTTTTTATCTTGTAATGTAATGTAATGTCTGTTATTTTGAAAAGTTTTTATAAATTACAATATGCTATAACTTACAAACGACCAATAATTTGTGAATAAAATTTAGTAAGTAAAATATTTAATAAGCAATTAGCGGTGTTTTATTTGTAATATAGTCCGTCTAAAAAGTATAAGTATAAGCCTAAATTGTTGATATTTAATGAATAATAAAAAGTTAAAATGAAGAGCATTTTTTTTTATTTGTGGTTTTCTCAACTGCATTTATATAAATGATATCAAAAGTAGGAAAACAATAAATTACATATTTGTAAAAAATATAATTTAAAATAAGTAAAAAAAAAAACTGTCTCAAATGTTTATGCACAATAGCAAAACCCACTACATTTATCATTTTTACTAAACTGTTACATACAAATTATTTTTCCGTGATTTCGGATTAGTTCAAATAAACGCTCGTCCATCGAAATTATTAGTTTTTGTTGTGGTTCTGGTGGCAAAAAGTACCATACTTTCTGTATGGTCTCATTAAATTTTTTAATAGATTCATACTGTTTTCCATTACTCTAAACCTGACGGGTTAAAATGCCATAGACATTCTCAATCGGGTTTATGCCAGGACATAAAGCTGGCGAGTCAAGGACTTTAAAATTTTTCTATGAAAGCCACGGTTATGGGTTATGTAGTATTTCTTATGTAAATCGTGGCATTACCTTGTTCAAAGATCCATTCAGGTCCCCCACACCCCAAACCACCCATCCCCAAAATGTCCCCGAATGGAAAGAAATGTTGTTTCAGCGTCTCTTGGTATTTTTGGAGTATTTTTTCTTCCTTTTAGAAAATCCAGAGAGGTTAGGCTGTTGAAGCCGGAAACCATAACCCCCTCCACACACACACAAACTATAACAGGCTTACCGCTTTGCTGCCTGTTGCGAAAACACCTTGGTTCCTTTCGCAGATCATGTCGAAACATGTTCCACCTATCAGGGCTACCTACGTTCCATTTTTATCATCACTGAATAAAACAGTAAGCTACTTGTCGGCCACAGGACATATGTTTTTTAGCCCAGTTCATTTTCGTCTGAGTTTGAGACATGGTATGCAAGCCATTTTCTTCAGTATTAAATTTCCACATTCTTTAATATGTCTATGTTCAATATCTCTGGACACTTGCACAGCGAGATTATTTTTAATTTTCTGCACGGGCATATTTTATGTAAACACGAATCTACATATCCTACGATCCGTCTCAACAAACGTCATATGTGCTTTTCCACACCTTGGTTTCCTGTTGAAATGATCATTTATACAGAGTAATTGATATAGATAAATCCTTTGATCAATTTAATATTTTTACAATTTGAGAAGCAGTTTTATTTTGTGATTTCAATTTTAAAACATTTAAAATCTCACCTTTTGTCAATTTTTCACCATTTGCATTTTTAAAACAAGTGGAAATGATTTTTTCACCTTTATATTTTTATAAAATTGGAAAATGACGAAATACAATTTCATTACACCCGTCCTTTTTTTACACCCGTCCCAACTTTTGAAACAGTGTTTCTTCAAGAAAAAAGTAAATTAAATAAAATTTATTTTAACAAAAAAAAAACTGCTTATTTTATTTTATTTTGATTAAATGTCGAGTATTTATTGTAAATCGGCATCATATATTTTCTTCTTCGATTATTTTTAACTATATTTGAAGAGTGCATAAACTTTTGAAACGGACTGTAATTACTGAATATTTTTATCCCGAAACATTAAGAATACAATAAAAAGCGGAAAAAACAACGTTTAAAATGCACAAATAATACATGAAAAGCAGCAAACAGCTGTTTTGAATCTGCGAGCGAGATTCTTCTTCAGTGCAAGATCGGGAAAAAGGAACAGCGTGCTAGAAAAAGCAAGGCTGAGCAAAATGATAGACACAGACGTGCTGGCTTATATACCCTGTGCGGGTAGTCGAAGCGCCAGAAACAACCAATGAGAGAGAAGCAATGAAACGACTGTGGGGACAAGTAGCGACATCTACCGGAGAAGGAGAGAAAAAGAAACCAAAATAGAGGAAAGTAAATTAATTCTTTCCAAATACTTGGAAAATCAGGAATACTAGATAAGTTATTGACTAAAGAGTGAGAATTTTTAATGATATGGTAAGCTTCCCCAAAATCAAGATCAAGGTTAGAAGAACATTTTTGGATAATGATGGCTGAGGAAAAAATGCTCTCAAATTGAATAAAAATTTTTCTGTCTCTACTATTCCTTCTTTACCTAGTCTCATTGCTCCTATTGAAGGAACCTTTAAGCATAGCGCTCTATCTTCTTCTCAAAAAGTGTCCATTAGGCATCTCATTGCAAATACTGTTGATTTCAATTCTAATGTTTATAAGCCCAATCTTAAACATCCTGTTAAACAATGTATGAAAATTTTGCATTCTGGTCCAAACTTAATTATTGCTAAGGCCGACGAAGGTGGTCAGATTGTTCTCTGAAATTAACCATTAGTGAAATTAACCCTATTAAATCTGTCATCAAGTCTTCTTTCTGCTAACTTTATCTATTCCTGCTAACTTTAAAAAGTCTCTTATTCCGTCTATTGCGCATTTTGCTAGGTTTTATGCTTTACCTAAGGTCTATAAACCTGACATTCCTTTTAGGCCTATTGTCTCTAGTATTGGTACAGCTTCTTGTAGGCTTGCCAAATATTTAGTTTCTGTTTTTCCCCACTTTTGAGCAGTAACTGTTTCACTGTTAAGAATTCTTTTGATTATGTTGAAAAACTTCACAATTTTAAGCCGCATGGTCACATGATGGTTTCTTTTGATGTTAAATCAGTATTTACAAACTCTCCGGTTGAGGGGGCTTTAGATTGCTTCATAAAAGGATTTGTGAATTCCTATTCTCTTATTTTGAAATGGAGGAGTTTATCCGTCTCACTCGCGCTTGCTTGTCGCAAAGTACTTTTGCTTTTAATGGTAATTTCTTCCGTATGATTGACGGTTTGGCTATGGGTAATATTCTTAGTCCAATTTTATGCGATATTTATATGCACTATTTTGAGGTCAAACTTTTGGATGTTTTAAAATTTACGTTCTATGTTCGTTATGTTGATGATGTTTATCTCCTGGTTGAAATGAATTCGGATATTAATCATATTCTCTATATTTTGAATTCCATTGATCCCTGCATTCAATTTACCTCTGAAATTGAAGCCAATAACTGTCTTTCTTTCCTGGATGTCCTTGTTATTTGTTGTGAAAATGGCTTTCATACTACTCTCTTTCGTAAACATTTAGCTATCAGTCTCCCACCTCACAGGTATTCCTCTCATCCCCCTAACCAGAAATTCGCTGTTTTCAATAGTTTTTTTTTCATGCTACCAAAATTTGTTCCTCTCCGCAGTTACTTAGTGCTGAACTTAATTACCTCAAAGTTATTGCTGTTGATTGTGGTTATTCATCTAATATTATAGATTGTATTTATAAGAAATTGACAAAATTGCGTCCATTCTGAAAACCATTCCGATTCCAACTCTGATACTTCAGTTGTGTTACCATTTTTTCCTAAAATCAGTCAGCAAGTTGCTAAAATCCTAAGAAGGTTTGATTTTAATGTTATTTTTTCTACTGTTAATAAAATCACTTTTTCAAATCTCAAAAACCCCGTTGATAGCCTAGATAACTGGGTATTTATCAAATCTCTTGCCAGTGTGTCCTTTCTTATATTGGCCAGACTAAGCGTGCTCTTAGATTTCGTTTAAAAGAGCATGAAGGGTTATGTTAAAAATTAGGATGTCAAACGTTCTTCTATTGCTCAACATTCTTGGTCTTCTCAACATAGGTTCGATTTTTCTTCAGCCACCATTATCCAAAAATGTTCTTCTAACCTTGATCTTCATTTTTGGGAAACTTACCATATCATTAAAAATTCTCACTCTTTAGTCAATGACTTATGCATTACTCCTGATTTTCCAAGTATTTGGAAAGCATTAATTTAATTTCCACTTTTTTAGTTTCTTTTTCTCTCCTTCTCCGGTAGATGTCGTTACTTGTCCACCAAGTCGTATCCACTGCTTATCTCTCATTGGCTTTTTTCGGTGCCTTTGCTACCCGCATAGGGTATATAAGCCAGCGCGTCTGGGTCTGTCACTTTGCTTAGCCTTGCTTTTTCTAGCACGCTTTTCCTTTATCTCCATCTTGCACTGAAGAAGAATTTGGCTTGTAGACTCGAAACAGCTGTTTGCTGCATTTCCTGTTTTATTTGAGCATTTTAAAAGTTGATTTTTCTGCTGATTAATATTGTTGCGCAAAGGCTTTATTTGTTATTTTTATACATTAAGAATGCATTTTGATTCCTATGTTATATCCATATTAGTATATTTATTTGGCATTATTATGCTTACATAACATCAAAATAACTACTGCAGAGCGATAAAAATAACGACATGCCTGAGAAATTTATTTTAAAATTATCAATTAAATTTTGAGAGATTAATTTTTTTATAGTTTTCAGTACCAATTTTGTAATCGTGGCAACTGAAGAACTCCATTTCTGTTAAAAGTAAACGGAAAATAGAAGATTACCGTATCTTTTTGTTGCCATTTTTTCATATAAACTGAAAAAATAATTGAAATTAAAATACGTGCTGTGTAGAGAACATCATCTGTTATAAAATCAGGTGAATTTTGCTATTATTTCGTTTTTATTTATCAATTAATTGATTGTTAGTTTATTGAAAATTTACTTTACAAACAATACAATGCTTTCCTTTTACAAAAATGTATTTTAAATAGTATGTCCATGACTTATTTTTTCCGCATTTACCTAATTCGTATCAGAAAGCTGAAAGAATGCAATTTTATTAATCCGTGTTTAATAATATTTTCCGAATTCTGAAATAATACAAATGAATGATTTCTGATATAGCATGGAGCTATTATAAACAAACAAAAGAAGGTATATGAATCTTTAGATACGCGATTTGTTTTGTCGAGCTTCTTGAATGATGACACCGCTTTTTGTTGGTTATTATTCCTCGTTAATGACGTCATAAGCAGACTTTTCTATACATGTTGTTTAAGACTGGATCGTATAAGTGGAATGCTTTAGCGGACGCAAATAGCGTCATTTTATTAAAATAAAAGCGGGTATTTTAGTCCTTAAAACTGAAATAGGTTTGGCAGAAATGCGTCGTTTCGCCTCAGCTACTTTGAAATTCTTCACAGATGAAAATATTTCACTTTTGAAATTAACGTAATCGAAGTCACAGACCGTTAAAACGCAATGTTTTACAAACATTTAGAGTGTCTTTATAGAATAGAAGTGATCTATAGTGTGCATGCTCAGATCAGAAGTATTCTCGCCTGGTGGCTTCGTCCAGTTATACAAGCAAACAAGGAAGATTTTTGCAATAACATGAGGATTAAAATAATATCCAGGTCGCCAAGTTTTTGTCCAAAATTCTCTCGACTAATAAAATTTTATTTAAATTCTTTAAAACTTTCAATATAATTTTAGCAAAAAACCATTAATTATTTAATTTCATTTTTCATAATTTTATATAATCTATATATTTAAAACATAAGGCTGTTCTTTAATCATTTGCCCTGAGCTTTCTACTGAACCAATTTTACTAATCATTATTTTAACTCTATTATTAACTATTCATTTGTAGATGTGTCCGCAATAGCTTTTTTTAATATCCATATTTTTATATTTCAATTTAAAAAATATTTATTAAATTTCTTCAAAATGGTGGTATTTAGTTAGGTTTCATTATTGATGACAAGAGAAAAAAATAAGGTTTATTTATTTTTATTCATGTTTTTTCTGATAAAAGTTCGAAAAAACATTTTTTTTAAAATTTGCACTATTTAAAATTTGTTGTATAGTGTTTAGTGGCGTAAAATTCCATTAGGGACATGCTGCGCCAAAAGAATTTGAACGGAAAATGATGAGCTACTTTTGAAAACACACATTTTTTCTATAAAGTTTCCTTCTTTTCCCCTGCTGTTTGAGACACTTGGCGGAATGCTTAAGCGAAAATGACATCATAGTTAAAAGAAAACGATTATTTTCTTAGATAAAACTAAACATTTTCACAAATACGTCTAAAAAACATAAATTACGGCAATTTTCACTCTTCGGTACTGATATTATAATCTGATGTTAAGGGTGTGACTGTTCACATGCAAAGGCGTTGCTGACAATCATGACTTCAGATTTTGAGTTAAAATGATTTTTAAATCATCAAATTAAAATACGAATTTTTTAAAAATGGTGCACACGGATATACGAGATGCCCATGAAAATTTTGGGAAGATGAAAATGATGTCGGCTTATGATTTCACGGGGGAAATCTCTATGATCAGGCCAAAGTGGAATATTTTTTTTTCATTCCGTAAAACCAAGCATAAAAGCCTCAATTGATAACTTCATCATAATAATTGGTTGATTTCATATACGATTAAAGTTTACTTTTAATAATTTGGACAACTGAGTTTTAGAGAAATAGTATTTTGTTAACTTTAGTTTAAAATAACAGTTTTTTTATATTTAGACTAAACAATATAAGGTGCATTTTCCATTATAATAAATTTTGTAGTCTTATTATAAAAAAATCAAACAGTTCCTTCTTAAACATTTTCTGTCATCTAAAATCGACGGTTCCACCTCGTTACCTTAAAATAGCAACTTAGGAATTAAAAAATGAACAAGGATCCTTTCTTGTTCTTGCGAAAAGTAACTGGTATTTAAAAGAACCAATAATTGGCGATATTTACCTTTGTTACCTTACTTATCTATAATTTTTTATTTTACCAATAATTATTTTTTTAACCTCAGTGACGTGTGAACAAGTATAAATTACGCTGTTCTAGTTTCTAAAAGATATATATGTTAAAAATCCATAAATGCATAAAAAAGAAGTAACTTTTCAAACGAATCCAAAGCATGTTTTTAGTTACTCGCATAAGATAAATATTTATCTCGAATGAAGTTCAAGACAAACCACCATTTGTTTCTATCTTTTTTTATGTATATTGATTTACATTTATTGTATAATTTTCCGTATAACCATATTTCGTTAAAAACATATTCTTTTTTTATGTTATTTTATATTTCTAACATAACTTTTCGTGTTTCAAATATGTAACCTGTAACTAAAATTCTTTGCATCATGTACCGTGCACACCTAAAGTAACTTTCAGATGTACTCTCAGCCCTTATCTTTCATTTTTTACGCCCAATGTTTGTGAGTGTCATGCATCTAATGCAGTTGTTTCACTTGAAAAGAACTTTACCGTAAATTTAGTTCTACAGAAAGACTTATGACATTTTTTTCTTCTTCCTTTTGTTTTTCTTATAAAGATCGTTTGTAAATATTGTTATAATTTCATATTTTTTTTTTAAAGAATATAATGAAATAACATACTATTAGTATGTTTAAAAAAATTATTTTTATAATATACATTCCCGCAGTGTAGATATATATACATATACATATATATATAAACGTAATTCCCTAAAGTCTTTGGCAGCCTTGTTGCCTCCATTTTGAGGAATAATTTAACCGATATAACTGGTGATACGTTACACTAAAGTGTAATAATGCACAAGTTATATCAGTTGAAATTACACTATTACATAAGTTAAATTGCTCCATATTTCTTTACATTATTATGCATTCAAACTTTAGAAACAGTTTAATTAAAAAAATATTAAATAACTAAATGTTGCATAATAATTTATTTTTAATTAATGCAATGTTAAAAAAGTAGATTAATATACGTGTTATGATTTTTAGAAACACTTACATGTTAAATTTACCCGTTTCCCGGACTGCACTTTATTGAACTAAAATTCTAGAAACACTTCTACTATGTATAATGAAGCAGTTTTACTATATGACAGAATATTCAAGAATACTTATTTTC
Source organism: Maratus speciosus (assembly GCA_963932465.1). Classification (NCBI taxonomy): domain Eukaryota; kingdom Metazoa; phylum Arthropoda; class Arachnida; order Araneae; family Salticidae; genus Maratus; species Maratus speciosus. The sequence goes on from OZ010789.1 coordinate 84,821,487, forward strand.
TGAAAAATTGTTTATAGTAAAATTTAATGCATTGAAAAATGTCTTGCAGTATTTTTGTTTCACAACACACTATTTTTTTTTATACAATTAAATTAAGAATTTTGATTAATTACACATAAATGAATTTTACTTATGCAGTAAATATTAAGTTTTACAACTTATTTTTTTTCTAATAAATAAAACAAAATAACAGAATTACCTCAATAGAAAAACTGTCCAACCTATATATAATTATTAACATTTAATTGGTTCTTGCCAATTTTGTAAATAAAATGGCAGAGTTTTAAATTTCTTCTCGAAAAATAAAATAAAAATATTATAAAATATCTTACTAATAAAATAACTAACATGAAACCTTTAACTAATAGTGAATAGAAAAATATAAATACTATGACAATATGTAATTAGTTTTAATTTATACATACAGATTTCAAAGCAGTCACATTTAAATTTCTAACGTTATTGATTTTACCTTCAGGAGAAAACTATGGGATGTACATATAATATCTGCCAAATATCCTTTTAAGGTCTCTCTGAGTTAATCAATTGATAATAAAATTTTTATAACGTACAAGCTGCATGAACATGTAATTAAATGTAAAAATTTGAACATTAGATTTTTCATTATAATATGCAATATTATAGCGGATATCCATGATGAAATGCTGTAATTTCATTGTTCAGAAAAGACATATCATTAATATAACACAAGAATACATCTACAGTAATTACACACTTTTCTTTTGGTTTCAAATTTTCGTTTAAATTTAAATTTCCCCCTTTACCTTATAGTTCATCATTCTATGATAGGTGAAAAACAATACAAAGGTCCACATCAACGTAAATTCGCTCCTTTGCAATATAGTTATCTTCTAAACTTGGTAGAAATTAAATTTTTACAATAACGAAAAATATGTACAATTTTAAACGAAATTTGTTTTAAAACTGTGACTGAATTTACTGTTATTTTCTTTGTTGTAAATAGTTTTCACGCACAGGTCGCATACGAATGATTGACATTTTTGGATTTAAAACAACGTACCTTGAGCAGTATTTCTTCCCGGCAACTATACCATAACGAAATTAAGAGTTTATGAATAAATAAATAAAAGAAAAAATAACAGATATGTAATCGAAGTATGCGCCTAAACACTGATGTATGTTTTTTCCTCAATTACTAATAATCAATGTCTGCTTGATGACGTCGATTGAATGTTACCTGCTCAGCACAATTTTGTCAGGTCCCGCATATGGTTCACTAGATTAAAAATACAGTCAGACATACAAACAGTTTCATTAAATTTGGTTTTATAAAATAATCCAAGATACAATTTTTTATAGATTATTGAATAATTCGAATTTGAATTTTTGAATTTTCTAATATACTGTAATTAAAATGATTTTTTTAAAGGCCAAGACAATCTCTAAAATTATATATTTATTATAAGAGCAAGTTCACTTCTTAAAAAATACATTTTTGCTGTTTAAAAATAATTTTCATGTACTAATATTCTTTAATACAATTTATTGAAAGTAACTTTAATAAAGACTTAACCTAATAAAGAGAAATATTGATATCGGATACGTGTTCTCAAAAACAAAGTTAAGGTAAATGGTTAATTAATATTAATATACAAAATATTAAAAATTACATGGAATGCTATCATCTGGAAAATGTAAAATTTTTATCTTATTCAATTACTTATTTTAAATAGGAAGACAATTACGCTGTCTCGTTGAAATTCAAAAAGCAAATGTAATTAACATCATTATTATTTGAAATTTGCTTTAAATATTTTGAAATCCTTAAGGTAAATACATATTTATGTCAGCAAATGCTTGTTGAATTGTGATTCGCTCACATAAGAATTTTAATTGCTACAACAACCGACAATTTTAATTTTAAACAAATTTTTCATATATATGTGCTTCAGTTATTGACATTTCATTAAATAATATTATTACTCGGTGTAAAAATATATTTCCATATGGAATATTTATTAAGAATATATGTATCTAAATGGATTGTATTTTTGAAGCATTAAAATTTAATTAGCTTGTATCAATTTGCTAATATTAAAAGTGGAATTAAGATAAGAAAATAATGGAGTAAATATGCCTCGAGAAGAAAAAGAATGAAATTATACTACCATAATGTTGAATTTAATACAGTAGAAATGCAAAAGGATTACTATGTACGAAATAACTTTTAGAAAAATTTGTTTAACGTTAAATGTTTTTAAAATTCCAAAAAATGTGCTATAATATGTGTAATGAGATATTTTGTGCCATTTGTCGATTTTATTTGACAATTGTGTTTAATATATTCGGTTCAATAATATTTTGAACTGTAGCTTAATATGTAGAAGCAAATATGTTAACATTATCAGATTTTCTGTGTTATTTCAAGCACAAAATCACCTAACATATTCTTCGTTTGAAGCTAGATTTCATTTTTATAGAGAATAAAAGTTTTACTTTGATTAGCTTCCCATGTGAATCAAAAGAAGTGGAATTAATAAAAAAAAATATATTGAAAACGTTCGATCTCGGAAGTACAGCCAAAAGATCAAAAATAGAAAACTCCAATTTCTTCATATTAGAAAATATCATGTTTTTTTCGAACATATTAAAAGAGATTAAACTGAAATGAATATTTAGGCAAAGTGTCTGCGAAGTAATTAAAATACACCATTACCTCATACTTTACTTATATTGCGATCTCGGTATTTGCATGGTATATTAATTTATTAAATAGTGTAGACCTCAGTTAAAAGAACATTGTGATATTAAGCGTCCTGTGGTTAACATGATAGATACCTAAGTAGGAGCTTGTTCAAACTTCGGAAGTTTTCGATACCAAGTAGGGACCAAGGCGTTATCAAGGGGTGCTTTTGATTACGAAAAATTTAAAGTTTTTTCCTTACAATAGTTGATAATTCGAGCCACTTTGCCTTCAAAAGTCAATTGTGAAAGCATAAATAATACAAGTGTCAGAAAAGGGGCTAATGATTACCACAATACCTCAATTTCTATATTTTTTTAAGGTAACATATCCTAAAATAATTGAGAAAAGGACAGATAGGTAACTTATAAACGACATAAATAATTAAATCAAAAATTACATTAATATGTTAAATAAATTTATAAATGTGGTATTAAACACACTAATTAGCAGTGAACAGTTTTGTTTCTAAGATAATTTTTGCTATTTATTTCTCCCCCAAGTTTTAGAGATCATTGATGCGCATTAAGTTTGGCAACTATGTTACTATGGAAAAATATCCCCACAATATTCACAATTATTTAAATTCTTTGGCCTGTTAAAATTAAACATTATTCAGATAAACTAGTACTACAATTGATATATTTAAATTTGTTTATATTATTTTTTAATAAAATACGAGGGTGTAGAAACAGGTGCAACCAGTAGCCGAATAAATCACAAACGCATCCTCATAATTCTACACTTATTTGCAAATGAAAATAATGAAATGGCTAAATTCGAAATTTTCATAAATTAGATGTAAGAGTTGTTTTCCCTAAAAATTATGTAGTCTCAGACTGTTATTTCCTGGAGGTAGCGAAAGAAAAAAGAAGTAATTAATGTCGGATATACAAAAATTATTAATAAACGTCATATTATTTAATACGCAATTGTAATTTTTTGTTTTTAGCTATTTCTGCTAACGGGAACATGTATATATTTCGCACTATCACAACATCGATTGCTTCATCGACGAAAAATGTACGTGAATGGATTTTAAGGCACTATTGGAAGAAGAGTCATCGAACGATACAAAAACCTCCAAAATAGGAACATGTGTTATTATAAATCAAAATCAAATTTCAAACTAGGACTTCCCTCAGAGGGATTAGTCTGAGCGATATTACTGAGAACATAGATTTAATGATGTGTTGAACATGTGTTGAACATATGTTGAACATGTGGCAGCAAAGAAAATGAGATGTTATCTTTAACTGTCCATATACTGCGAAAAATTGAAATGATGGAAATAAAGGAATTGTAGACAAAATCTTATATATAAATTCGTATACACTGTTTAAAAAAAATGGGAAATCAAACCATTCAAGACAGCCAGGCATGGATATAAAATTGAAAGTACGCAATATATTAAATGTAAAATAGAAAATGAAACACTAATTTACTTATATCGGAATTTTAACTGTATAAAATGATGTCAAGAGCATAATCAGACGCTCCGCACCAATTTGAGTAAGTTTAAATGACAAATATATGATGTTTAAAAAGAATGGACTATACTTTATATGGTGTGTGCTCCCCCGGAATAGTTAATATTGTACAATATCTGTTTTCCACGGATGCAATGAGGTTGTCTATAACATTTAAGGAATTCTCTTCTCAAAATCTAATGTAGTATCAAAGTACCGAATACATCAAAAGTGGCATGCAATACTTCGTTAGAGTGCGTTTTAGATATGCTCGATCGGATTTAAATGATGAGTGTATGCTGGCCTCTACATACGCTGTATTGTTTTGTTTTCAAACATATTCTGCACAAGTTTAGCTGTATTTAGCATGTATTAAATAAAAGAAATCGGCAATGATTACAACATAATGTATGACACAAGATCTGAATATATTGTCTGCATAACTTTTGAGCTGTCAAAGTGTCATTTGAAGTAATTTACAAATCCATACATATTTATTCAGCAAATCATGCAAGCTAACATATGCCAATATGAACCCGATTACAAAATTTCACCAGAATAAGTTAATATATAAAAAATATACTAATGATAATTGAGAATATGACCTTATGATAAAATGTCTAGAAAAATGAATCGGATAAAAAATTCATATCACATTTAAAACGGCACTTCCCTCTGTTAGTGGCCTTGGCGAGAGAGAGAAAAGCCTAGAGAAGGAACACTTTAACAAGTACTTTCGGGTAGTGATGGGCGATTCTCGAAAATTCGACAATCGAGAAAAATCGTCATCGTAAAAAATAACAATCGATACAGCCATCGATTAATTCCTAGAATGTACAATCGAGATGTTTTACAATCGATTATAACGAGAGAAGCTAAAAACAATTGTTGGAAAACTTAGCTATTATTCTGGCCGAAACTTTCATAGTAGTGATAGGGTTTGCTCGATAATTCTGCTATCGCAATTATTTTCTCCTGATTTAGGTTTAAGGGGTTACTTCAGTCAAGTGAAAAGACCTGCTCGCTAATGCTAATCTTATGGAAGAAATTTATAAAGATATCTCATTTGAATTTCAGTATTTTAAAATGATTTTCTTTGCATTGGAATAAATTCCCCTTTCTTCTTTATGAAAGTGCCATGTCCAAATCGCGTAACTATGGCGCATTTGATGAATCAAATAACCTTTCTACTTTTTAGATAACTCCAAAAAGTTTGATACAGTTTAAAGTTTCCCTAAATGTCAAATACTGCGGAATTTCTCCATTCATCGAAAACAAAAGTTTCTTTCGAAAAACGTAAGGATAGTAAGATAAAGATACCTGCCAAGAAAGAACCTGCCTAACACGGAAACTATTTTCACAGTACCTAGCGATTCCACAGCCATCGATTAATTCCTAGAATGTACAATCGAGATGTTTTACAATCGATTATAACGAGAGAAGCTAAAAACAATTGTTGGAAAACTTAGCTATTATTCTGGCCGAAACTTTCATAGTAGTGATAGGGTTTGCTCGATAATTCTGCTATCGCAATTATTTTCTCCTGATTTAGGTTTAAGGGGTTACTTCAGTCAAGTGAAAAGACCTGCTCGCTAATGCTAATCTTATGGAAGAAATTTATAAAGATATCTCATTTGAATTTCAGTATTTTAAAATGATTTTCTTTGCATTGGAATAAATTCCCCTTTCTTCTTTATGAAAGTGCCATGTCCAAATCGCGTAACTATGGCGCATTTGATGAATCAAATAACCTTTCTACTTTTTAGATAACTCCAAAAAGTTTGATACAGTTTAAAGTTTCCCTAAATGTCAAATACTGCGGAATTTCTCCATTCATCGAAAACAAAAGTTTCTTTCGAAAAACGTAAGGATAGTAAGATAAAGATACCTGCCAAGAAAGAACCTGCCTAACACGGAAACTATTTTCACAGTACCTAGCGATTCCAACATGACTCTTTAAGTCTGTATCGAAATCCAAAGTAGCTACTTTATGACACATTTAAAAACTCATTTTTTATTTTAGGCGCATTAGCTAGAATCGATTAGCATTTCCCTCTTTTCGATAAAGGAAAAAGGTTTGATACAAATTAAAGTTCCCTAAATGTCTAAAGTGTATCAAATGCTGTGGAATTTCTCCGTTTATCGAAAACAAGACATCTTTATCGAAAAACATAAGGATAACCAGACATATATAACTACTGAGAGGGAACCTGCCTAACACGGAAATTGTTTTCCAGTGCCTAGCGATTTCAACATGATTCTTGAAATCTGTATCGATATCCAGAGTAGCTAGTTTCTGACATATTTACTAGCTCATTTTTTATTTTAGGCGCATTAGCTAAACTCGATTAGCATTTTCTTCTTTTCGATAAAGGCAGAAGGTTTGATACAAGTTAAAGTTCCTTAAATGTCTAAAATGTGTTTAATGTTGTTGAATTTCTCCGTTTATCGAAAACAAAGGAGTGTTATCGTAAAATAGAAAAGCAAACAGACAAATATATCCGCTAATAGGGAATTCTATAACTAAAATAAAACTTCAATGGACTTCATTTTTGGTATTTTGGATAATTTTAATTTTCCAATCCTTACCAACGTGGTATTAGATGATGGGTCTGGAGAAGGTAGAAGAAACGCCCCCCCCCCCCCCCCCAAAAAAAAAGAAAGGGGCATTAGTCCCAAATAGACAGTAGGGCAGACCAAGGATGAAAGTTAACTTCATGTAAGAGAGACTAGGGGAAGTTGAGAATGATAAAAAAAAACTAAACCATTGAATAAGAAAAAAATTGAAGAAAAAGAAAAATGGTAAAAGAACAAGTGAAGCGTGTGATTAGAGCCAGACAAATGAAGAGGGGCTCGATAGGCCACAGCTGGTCCAGAATGAGTGCCCAAGTAGTCAGAATGGGTGAAGAACTTGAAGAATAGTATCTACAATGAAGAAAAACAATGAGACAAAACATTATGAAAAACAGATGAAAAATACCAATAGCCTGAGGCTAAAAGTAAAATGTTTCACTGGGCGGCGTCCCCTGGTGGTAGTAAAAATAAAATTGATACGAGAAGATAGGGGAGAGTGAAAAGACTTTATTTTGTGAATTTTATAATTTTTGGACAAACAGTATACTAAAGGTTTGAAGAAACAAAACTTTAAAGCGCCCTCTTGAGGCGAAGAAGGGAGTAAAAATTAAGAAACATATGTCCATATTTTTTATTCGATTTTAGACACAATTTGATGTTAGTCTTATAATTTTCCTATGAGTGCAAGATACCGTACCAGAGTACTAAAAAAACCGCCGCTAAGTATATTCCTTTAGAGTATTTTAAGCTCAGGGGCCTAAAATTAACGGTGGATTGACAAAAGAAAGGTAGATTTAGAAAGGTTATGAGATTACCCTTCTTTTAATATATTACATGAGTGGGAGAAAATAATTTTGAAAAATCCTCTTTCCTGAGGCGACACTTAAAATCTTGAAAACACATAATTTGCAGTGCAGTTTTGTTTTAACAATAGCATTCTAATATTAAGAGACATGGGACAGCTATGAGGGCTAAAATAAGAGAAACATTGAAAATCAAGACAAACTGGCGCCGCCAAATTCACTAGAAAACTTCTATATCAACAACTGAAACCCGAACTGATAACTTAAACCACTATGCCTCCTAACCCATATCGGTTAATAACAAAAGCGAATGGAAAAGAACATGTACTCCTTTGGGAAATCATGACTTACACCAGAAGCGCGGTAAGTTTGACTCTTCTGAAAGCTTCCTTTCTCTCGTCCTCTCTCTCGCATTTCGAGATATATTTTCTGCTGCTGCAAACTGCTCGTTTATCTCGAGGAGATGGCAAACCCGAGGGCAAACCTCTCGCTTACTTCGAGATATCTCATCGATTTTAACTCATTGCTTCCCATTGCCATTCTCGTTTCTCGCTCTCGGTCACTGTTCAACATTTCATATGACATTGTCGAGAATGAGAAATCAACTTTCGTCCTTCCTCGAAATGTTACTCTCGATGATTGTCATTTCACGCTCGGCCAAGAAGGGCCGAGATGAGATATCGAGGGGCGAGCTGGATAGAGCTGACAGGCATGACAATGAGCTGTGAAATGAAGCTTTAATTTTCAATGTTTTTCTTATTTTAGACCTACCAAGCTGTCACATACTCGGAGCCCTCCGATAAATATTATTTATTAAATATAAAAATTTCAAAGAGGGAGGTGGGTCGGGTGAATTCAGAGGACGTGAGAGTGGGCGGGGAGCAATTAAAAAAAATTACCGAACTCTTCCTGTGACATATTATCGAAAAGTCCTTTGACAACTCTTTCATATTATGAACCTTTCTTCCCCTGAAGGTGAAATTCGGGGGGTGGGGAGGTGGCGAACAAATTTTTAAAACCGTAGCCGATTTCTGTAATAAATTTAAATATAATTTTAGATGTGGGTTTTTTGTGCAGTCTTCCGGTAAATATTATTTATAAAAAATTTAAAGTGGGGGCTGCGTAAATTCCGGGGCAAAAGAGTGGACTCAAGGGGGGGGAGGGAGGGGGATCAATTTTCAAACTTTTTATCGACCCGTGATGTGATATGTTATCGGAAAGCTCTCGAATGACTCTTTCATATTATGAGACTTTCTTCCTCCCCTTCCCAATTTGGCCCCCACCGCGGGGGGTAGTTTTTTCCGTTTTTATCATTTTAGATCGGATTTTTTTATGGAGCCCTCCGATAAATATTATTTATAATATATGAAATTTCAGGACACTGTTCTAAATTTAGTCAAGACCCCTCATGTGACATATCGTTGGAAAGGTTTGTGACTACTTATTGATGTTATGCACTTCCGATGGCCGTCCCCCCACTTTGCCCTCCCCCCGGGCGACACTTTTCCAAATATAGCCAAGACCCCTTATGTGAGATATCGTTGGAAAGGTCAGTGACTACTTATTGATGTTATGCACCTCCGGTGGCACTTTGCCCACCCGGGGGGCATTTTTCCAAATTTAGCAAAGACCCTTCATGTGAGATATCGTTGGAAAGGTCTGTGACTACTCATTGATGTGATGCACCTATGGTGTCCGCCCCCCCCTACTTTGCCCCCCGGGTGCAATTTTCCCAAATTTAGCCAAGACCCCTCATGTGAGATATCGTTGAAAAGGTCCGTGACTACTTATTGATGTTATGCACCTCCGGTGACAGCCCCCCACTTTGCCCCCTCCCGAAGGACACTTTTTCAAAATTTAGCCAAGACTTCTCATGTGAGATATTGTTGGAAAGGTCTGTGACTACTTACTGATGTTATGCACCTCCGGTGACAGTCCCCCCCCCCCCACTTTGCCGAGACCATGGGGACACTTTTTCAAATTTAGCCAAGATCCCTCATGTGAGATATCGTTGGAAAGGTCGGTGACTATTTATTGATGTTATGCTCCTCCAATGACAGTCCCCCCCCCACTTTGCCCTCACGGGGCACACTTTTTCAAATTTAGCCAAGACCCCTCGTGTGAGATATTGTTGGAAAGGTCTGTGACTACTTATTGATGTTATGCTCCTCCGGTGTCCGTCCCCCCCCTTTGCCCCCCCCGGGAGACACTTTTCCAAAAATATATCCAAGGCCCCACAAGTGAGATATCGTTGGAAAGGTTTGTGACTACTTATTGATGTTATGCTCCTCCGATGTCAGTCCCCCCACTTTGCCCCCCCGGGAGACACTTTTTAAAATTTGCCAAGACCCCACATGTGAGATATTATTGGTAAGGTCTGTGACTACTTATTGATGTTCTGCACTTCCGGTGACCGCCCCCCACTTTTCCCCCACGGGGGACCTTTTCTAAATTTAGCCGAGACCCCATCATGTGACATATTGTTGGAAAGGCTTATGACCACTTACTCATGTTATCCATCTCCCGCACCCCTCCCCCTCTTTGCCCCCACGAGTAGGCCTTTTTTATAAATTCAGATCCAGACCACTCATGTGACATATGGTTCGAAAGGCCTAAAGACCTGTGACGACTTATTCATATTATGCAGCTACTGTGCCCCTCCGCTCACTTTGACGCCTCCCCCAAGACATCTGGTCCGAGGTTCGTTCGTTTCGAGATTATATTTTTTTACAAGATTTTGTAGTGCATGCACACCACGCCTGCTATACGGTGTCGTATATAGCGGGTAACCTGTTCGTGATTTCATATTACAAGATTACGTATAACTTAGGGTCCCCGATTAAAGGAAGGGCCCACTAGCGGGCGAAGTCACCTAGTCTTTATTAACGCCGACTCATTCCAGTTCACCCGCAGACGATTCTTGATAAATGTATGACATATATAATATATAATATATGATGTATAAAAGCAATTGGCAAACTGGAGTCATCGAGAAAAAATTTACACAATCGAAAAGTATCGAGATGTCCATACAATCGAGAAAATCGAGAAAAACATCTCGTTATCGCCCATCACAACTTTCGGGCAACCTACTCACTGTTTCATACAGGTCTTTATTCAATATTTACACAATTTATTTAATGCTAGGTAGGTATCTATCAGTTTTGTTGCATTTAAATCGCATGTTTTGCGGAGGCAATGCAGCATTTTGAAATATTTACAGTTGCTGTACCTAATAATTCCAAATTAATGGTAATTGAGATCGCTTTCCGTTAATTTCACCTTTTTTAATTTTAAATTTTTTAGAAACCATTCATAGAGACAATTGTATAGTTTAAAACTAACCCGAAGCAAATTTTCAAGATTTTGGGCTCAGCAGTAACAGGGAAATAGAAAAATTTTAAAAGTTTTTTGTTTCTGCACTGTTTTATATAGCGACATTTTTAGAAATTGTTCTATTGCGAGAATTTACGTCATGATAAATACAGCCATGTCAATTGTTATGTTTATATTCCTAACATTTCCATGTTCTTTGTTACTTAGATCATCTTTAGATCTTTTTCCGCTTTGTTTAGTATTTCTATTTTTTAGAATTCGTTCTACAACGAGCATTTGCATCTTATTTATTACTACCTTGCCAAAGTTCTAGTTTCTAACCCCAACAGTATCCCAAAAATTTCAGTATTCCAAATAAATCATAGTTTAGAACCTTTCTAGAAATTTTTACGTTTATCCGTCAAATTGAACCTTTTAGAGAGCGTTCATTACGAGTATTTACATCTTAAAAGTAACTACCGCACCAAATTTAAAGTTTCTAGCCCAATCAATATCGCAGAAATCACAATTTTAGAACTTTTTTGCTCCTGCAGCGATGTAGGTTCTTGAACTGACATAAAATAGTCTTTTTTCGGAGCAGAGATGGCCACCAATATTTTTTTAAGTTGGCTATGTCGTTTCAGAGATAACACCTCACAAACGTACAAGCATTAATAATACTATATACTTTATAATATTATAACGCTTTATAATATTAGCATTAGATGTACATATACAAAAGCAATTTATCTGTTACAAACTAAAGTGCCGTCGTTGCCCAGAATTTGAAGGATGTTTGTTCTGAAAAATCAATTTCAAAATTTAACATACAACGCAAAACAAACATTAAAAAAAACAGTCGAAATGTTGTTTATGAATCATATGAAAACGCTATATAAAAATGTATAAATGTATATAACAGACGCAAAAGAATACAGCTATAAATGAACTCATTTCAATTTATAATTGGAGCAATAATGTTAAAATATGCCAATATTTACCTAATCGGGTTTTTATCATGCTTCAATACATTTTTCACACTCATATGACGTTATACTATATCCACCATGCCCTTTATATTTCCAATATGATGTAATATTTTCCTCCTTCACGTGGAAACCTTGAAATAGAAAAGTTATGAAGTTATATTCACTTCCATTTAAATTCATCAAACCATTTATTTCACTTTCATATTTCACGTGAATATCTTGCAATAGAAAAGTTATGACGTAATATTCACCTTTTTTTTATTTAATTCGGCAAACTATTTATTTCATTTTCATTTTTCACGTGGGAATCTTGCAGTAGAAAATTAAATGTTGTTGTAATAATTTTATTGTGTTTTTAAATTGTTGGCAACTGCTATAACGAAAAATGTTTAAATTTGATAAGAAATTGCTCTTAAATTGGTGGTTTGTATTAATTAAAAATTAACTATAAGTTATTTCGATTCCGGATTACTTTAGTTGTCTCGGCCATGTTTTAATACACATGTACGTATCTCTTCACAATTTTGGCTTCCAAATTGTGGATTTTTTATAGAATTACAAACAGACAGATAGACAAGTTTTCATTCTTATATATCTCTGTATTCTATAAAAAGTAACTAACACTGTCACCGCCGCCGCCGGCTTAGAATTTTTTGTGACCGGAGGTATTTCTTCTTTAATATTAAGAAAACTATTGCATACAAATATATGAAAATCGGTGGTATTATAGCGAAATGTTTGATCAACACACTAATGCATACAGATTTTAAATCGAAGAATTATTTTAAGAGAAATTTAATACTAAAGTTGGACAAAATCGTTCCATTAAAAAAAGTTTATAAGAGCAAAAGCTATACATGGGAATTTAATCATTTTTAGATCATTTTATTCAATAGAAGATCCCGGTCTGCAGATTTCATTAATTTTTTTTTAATTTGACTGATTTTTTGAGGATTTATTTCTATTTTAAATTCAAATATTCAGCATTTTGACAGATATTTTTTACATATTTTAGAAAATGGTATTAATTTAAACTGTTGCAAACTGTATAAACAGCGCGAACAATAATGTTTGCTTCAAATAAAAAAAAAAAATATTTACACGTTACTATTATAAACAGAAAAAAAAACCTTCAAATTAGAATTAAATAATTCGGTATAAAAAGCAGGCACTTATTGGAAATTACGCCATAAAAACTATATTTACATGTGAATTTTAAAAGAGAAAGGATATAGTAAAATAAATTCATTAACATGCGTTAGAAATCTGAAATAGAACAAATTACGTCACATTACATTTATTAGGCAAAATGAACAAAAAACAGTATTGCAAAACAGTTTAAATTTAAAAATTGCGCGAGTCAAAATATTAGAGGTTAAATATTAGATTTTTTCAAAATGTTATTATTTGTCGTTTGATGTGAGGTGTCCAGCTATAAGTATGCAAATTTTTATGTTTCCAATATAATTAGGGGCTGAGTTAGAAAAATTGCTTTAAATACACAAGTTAGAACCCAGAGGGTTAAATATTAGACTTTTTCAAAATTTTATTATTTGCTGTTTGATGTGAGGTGTTCAGCTATATGTGTGCAAAATTTCATGTCTCCAACTTAATTAGGGGATGAGTTAGAAAAATTGCTTAAAATACACAAGTTAGAGCCCAGAGGGTTAAATAATAGACTTTTTCAAAATTTTATTATTTGTCGTTTGATGTGAGGTGTTCAGCTATAAGTATGCAAAATGTCATGTCTCCAACTTAATTAGGGACTGAGTTAGAAAAATTGCTTAAAATACAGAAGTTAGAGACCGGAGGGTTAAATATGACTTTTTCAAAATTTTATGATTTATCGTGTTATCGCAAGTGTTCAGCTATAAGTATGCAAACTTTCATGTCTCCAACTTAATTAAGGACTGAGTTAGAAAAATTGCTTAAAATACAGAAGTTAGAGACCGGAGGGTTCAATATGACTGTTTCAAAATTTTATGATTTATCGTGTTATCGCAAGTGTTCAGCTATAAGTATGCAAACTTTTATGTCTCCGACTTAATTAGGGACTGAGTTAGAAAAATTGCTTAAAATACACAACTTAGAGCCCAGAGGGTTAAATATTAGACCTTTTTCAAAATTTTATTATTTGTCGTTTGATGTGAGGTGTTCAGCTATAAGTATGCAAAATTTCATGTCTCCTACTTAATTAGGGGCTGAGATAGAAAAATTGAGTAAAATACAGAAGTTAGAAACTGGAGGGTTAAATATGACTTTTTCAAAATTTTATGATTTATCGTGTTATCGCAAGTGTTCAGCTGTAAGTATGCAAACTTTTAAGTCTCCAACTTAGTTAGGGGATGAGTTAGAAAAATTGCTTAAAATATATAAGTTAGAGACCAAATATCAGACATTTTTCAAAATTTTATTATTTGTCGTTTGATGTGAGGATTTCAGCTATAAGTATGCGAAATTTCATGTCTCCTACTTAATTAGGGTCTGAGTTAGATAAATTTAGTAAAATACAGAAGTTAGAAACTGGAGGGTTAAATATGACATTTTCAAAATTTTATGATTTATCGTGTTATCGCAAGTGTTCAGCTGTAAGTATGCAAACTTTCATGACTGCAACTTAATTAGGGGCTGAGTTAGAAAAATTGCTTTAAATACACAAGTTAGAGCCCAAAGGGTTAAATATTAAGCCTTTTTCAAAATTTTATTATTTATCGTTACATGTGAGATGTTCAGCCATAAGTATGCAAAATTTCATGTCTCCAACTGAATAAAATTAGGGGCTGAGTTAGAAAAATTTCTTAAAATACACAAGTTAGAGCCCAGAGGGTTAAATATTAGACCTTTTTTCAAAATTTTATTATTTGTCGCTTTATGTGAGGTGTTCAGCTATAAGTATGCAAAATTTCATGTCTCCTAATTAATTAGGGGCTGAGTTAGAAAAATTGCTTAAAATACAGAAGGTAGAGACTGGAGGGTTAAATATGACTTTTTCAAAATTTTATGATTTATCGTGTTATCGCAAGTGTTCAGCTATAAGTAAGCAATTTTTCAAATCTCCAACTTAGTTAGGGGATGAGTTAGAAAAATTGCTTAAAATACATAAGTTAGAGCCCAGAGGGTTAAATATCAGACATTTTTCAAAATTTTATTATTTGTCAGTTGATGTGAGGATTTCAGCTATAAGTATGAGAAATTTCATGTCTCCAACTTAATTAGGGGCTGAGTTAGAAAAATTGTTTAAAATACACAAGTTAGAGCCCAGAGGGTAAAATATTAGACTTTTTAAAAATTTTATTATTTGTCGTTTGATGTGAGGTGTTCAGCTATAAGTATGCAAAATTTCATGTCTCCAACTTAATTAGGGGCTGAGTTAGAAAAATTGCTTAAAATACAGAATTTAGAGACCGGAGGGTTAAATATGACTTTTTCAAAATTGTATGATTTATCGTGCTATCGCAAGTGTTCAGCTATAAGTATACAAACTTTCATGTCTCCAACTTAATTAGGGGCTGAGTTAGAAAAATTGCTTTAAATACACAAGTTAGAACCCAAAGGGTTAAATATTAAGCCTTTTTCAAAATTTTATGATTTGTCGTTTGATGTGAGATGTTCAGCTATATGTATGCAAAATTTCATGTCTCCAACTTAATTAAATTAGGGGCTGAGTTAGAAAAATTGCTTAAAATACACAAGTTAGAGCCCAGAGGGTTAAGTATTAGACTTTTTCAAAATTTTATTATTTGCCGTTTGATGTGTGGTGTTCAGCTATAAGTATGCAAATTTTCAAGTCTCCGATATATATAGTTTCTGAGAACGGGCTCTGTGACAGACGGACACACAGACAGACAAAGGAGTGAGACAGGTAGGGTTTCGTTAGATGAACGAAACTCTAAAAAACATGCTGCGGATGACTGTAACAACATCCTAAAATTACATTACCATCAGCAATCTACCAATCCCGAATTTAGTTTATATTCGTTTCATATATTCTTATTCTTTTGTGCGGCCCTGTAAAATAATTATCAATATTATATTCAGTAAAACCTCTGAATAGCGGACACCCCGAGAATGCAGAATTTGTCCTGTATTTAGAGGTGACCGCTACTGAGAGTAAAACATGTACAGTTATTTAAGAGTTGGTAATCGAAAATATGTCCTCTAAATAGAGGTATCCGCTAACCGGGTGTGTCCGCTATGGAGGTTTTACCAGTAAAACTTCTGAATAGCGAACACCTCGGGAGGGCAGAATTTGTCCTCTATTTGGAGGTATCCGCTACTGAGAGTAAAAAATGTACAATTATTTAAGGGTTGGTAATCGAAAAAATGCCCGCTAAATAGAGGTGTCTACTAATCGGGTATGTCCGTTATGGAGGTTTTACTGCATAATAATATCATCCTTTACACGAAAATTGCATGCTGTATGATAGACAGACAGACATCCAGAGAAAGATAACCTCCCGGATCAATGAACACTCATGTCTTTTGTTTTAATCATCCACAATTGTATGTCATACAACATGCCAGATTTTATACAACAGGCTAAAAACGGTCACCGTGGTACGGAATACTGTATTATTATTTGTTTGCCCACCAAAACTGGTTGCCACGGTTTGTTGCAAGGTTTGTGATCACGTGGTTGAAACTGATCGATTCAATATTACTGCGTGCGTATTTTTTTTTTTTTTTTTTTTTTTTTTTTTTTTTTTTTTTGCTCCATGTGTTCAAACCAGTTGTCTACGAAAACTTCAACCGGTGAAAGTGATGCACACCAAATTTCTGTGACGTATGCAGATAAATTGTGCTTTTTTAAGAGTTTTTCTGTATAATTTTTAAACGGTTTGGAATTTATTTTTCATAGTAGGTGCATTCAGTAGGCGACCCTCATAGGTACATTCTGGTGCAATCAGAAACGAAATCCGACAAATATTTTTTGAGTCATGCTTGACGAAAGGTTTTTATTAGGCTTTTTTTTTTAGTAGGACATGGCGTTAATATCCATCGTAGTAGTAAAGTGTCCGGACAGTAATATTTCGCTGAGTATTAGCCTTCGCTTCGCTCAGACAATTAATTGCTTAAAAGACTCAAAGGCCAACCTAGGGAAAAAGATTCCATGTCGGTACTAAAACCCGGGCCATTAGTAAAGCGCACTGACATCCCGCACTCCTCCTTTTTCTCTCAGGAAAATTTCCAAGTATTAATATGGAACATATGTTAAGTAACATAAAGCGACAAAGTGAAAAGAACCATAAAAATGACAAAAATAATATTCTTAAAAATTGAGGAAAAACACGATAAAGGTTGTGTAATGGACCCGGAATGAAAACGATACCACGTATCATAAGAAATGCTCAACATTGATTGAGAAACAAAATTTTAAAGGTGTTGGAATAGGGTGGTCCCAAACACAGCTGGGAAATCCAGTAATTAAATCATGAAGCACACAGTTTTTCAGAGAATTACCTTCTGTAAGTTCAGCAGAGAAATTGAATCCGCTGACTTTTGTGGCGTTAAAGCCAAAGGTAAGTAAATACACATGCCTGCGTTTTAAATTGCCAGAAATATATAAAAAAAGCTATTTAGTATGAAATAATAAGTGCATATGACAAACCTGATGCATCAGCAATTTTTGCGATTCTTTTCAATTAAAGATTATAATTTTCTTCTTTTTATTAATTTGAAAAAAATCTGTTCATTTTTAATCTAGTAAATAAATTATTACTTTCCTAATAAATTTCGACCAATTTGATGTCAAATTGTCTGTGAATTTTCAGTTTACTAACTTACAGTATTGTCATTTAAAATGTGCAATTTGTTTAAAAATGTATGTTTACTTAAACTTATAGGTATTTGTAAGTTTTAAAATGTCCCTGCAGTTGATTATCATATCTCCTACGGGAGCAGATTCAAATTTAAATTTTAAAAAACTAAAAATGTTATAAAAGTAAATTAGAAAACTTCACAACTAATTCAAGGACATTTATAAAGCATAAATATAAAACAAATTATATTAATATTAATATTATATATTCATTTATAATATAAATATTAGCATAAATATTTAGCATAAAATATTTTAGCATATAAGATTTTATATATATAGACTTTTAAAATATTTTGTTTAGCTAATTGTGCCCCTTTCTCTGAGAACGACATATTGTAAAACATATGAATACAAAAATTAAATATAATTATACCGTTTCAAGTTTTTAAATATAAAGTTAAATACTTTATAAGTAAATAATTTTCTGATTACTTTAACACGTTCACTCCGGCGCGGTGAGTCAGACTTGACTGTCTCGGAGCTCTCGGAGCTCCAAATCTCCTGCTATTTGGATACCAGTATTTTAATACAGAAAATGTTGTTTTATTTAATTAAAACAGTTGGGCGATTTAAAGGAACAACATTTTCTCTAAAATAACAGTGGAGTGCAAAAAGCCGGAGACTTGACAACTCTGAGACAGTCGAGTGTGACCCATCGCGCCAGCGTGAACGTGTTAAATTGAGTACCGATATATAAACTCATTTTATATTGAAATTAAATGAAAAACGCTCTGGAGAATTATTTTTACATTTTTTGTTATTATATATAGGGGAGGATAGTACACAATGAGACGGCAAATGTTATTTTTTAACGTATGGTGACTATTTTTATTCGTTTGAAAATAATTTTACTAGCAACACAAATACGCTACGCATTAATGTATAAATGGTAATTTATAAAATGTATTTATAAAAGCATAGAAGCATGGTAACGGAGTATCTGAAATTGTCTCATTTTGTACCAGAAGTAGTACACAGTGAGACAACGTATATATTTTCACAAATCATACATTTTTGCACTCCATAATTTTCTTCAGCGTAATAATGTCTAATCTACTGCCTGAAATCATGGTTATCACTTGGAGTTTAATCTGACATTTTTGAGATTAAGTAGTTTTGATAGAGCAATAGACAAAATGCAAAGAAAATTTCATTAGTTACAGGCACACATATTATTAACAGTTAAACCACATTTTGAGCTTAACGGAACAAGTATGATGGATTGTGGTGCGGATTGTGGTAGTTATCTCTCTTAAATAAAGCTTAAGAGTATGCTTAACAATGGCTGTGTGTAGCTCAACGTGCATCAGAATTTCCGAAGGAAAATGGAACCGGTAGTAACTTGATTGTTGCTTTGTTATCATAAATTGTAGTTCTGGCAGTAGCATTGAAATGTAATATTCATTAACAGACGCCATATATGGAACATTAAGCACAGCGCCTGAGGATTTCACACTCTTGCGAAGATAAATGACTTCAAAATCACCATCTTTATCATTACGGGTTAATATTTTCCTACATAGAGTAGTTCTAGTTCATGAAACCTAAATGACTCATCGTTGTCAGAAGAATCGTCTAGAACCATCTCTGTATCTTCATCAGATGTGCCATCTGAGGACGAAGCGTTGTGAACTGTCTGGTGTGTTTTTGAAGACTTCGAAAATAAAATTATTGATTCTGACTTCCTTTTCTTCATTTTACGGGAAGGGTTTCTGTTGAATAGATCAGCATTGCGCCAATTTAAGATGTCGTTTATGATTTTTAATTAATTAATAATTTCAGATTTTCAAAATATTAAAAATAAGAGCGTCGGGTTTACAGTGGCAGTCATTGAGCTACCTTCATGCAGATTTTCATCCCCATTCGTTTAGTAGATCTCCCTAGGCATCGCACACACACACACACAGAGAGGGAGAGAAAAACTTTCTTTTAATAATAAATAATTTTTTTCGACATCAGAACCACACAGTAGGTGCGCATTGATACACGTCTCACTATGTACCACAACTGTGTGTCTCAATGTGTACTTTCGTTACGTCGTAACAAAATGGATGCCAGATCTGTTTCATCAATTTCATTGCTTTAAAAATTTGTGTCTTTTTGTCAAAGTAGTCCATTATTAGATATAGCTAGGTTTGTTTAAGTAAATATATACCGTAAAGAAGAAAATAAACTCTAAAATATTCGTTTATGTAACTTTAACCACTATAAAATAAAGAATTATTTATTACTTTGTCGTACGAGTAACCGAACTGCTGAAACTTCATCCAAATGTTACACAAGATGATGTGGTTATGTGTGAGTACCAGCTAAGAGAAAAGTTATAACTACATGCAAAAGTGACTGCTGTCTCACTGTCTACCACGTCTCACTGTGTACTACTATCCCCTATATTAGGTTGAGCAAAAAGTTCTGGGATATTTTTAATCTAATAGTTACCAGAAATTTTATCGATATTATTGTCGTGCCATCAATGCCGAGTTCTATTACCAGCAGATGGATCACGCCTACGGCAAATTGGTGCAGAAGTATGCAAGATTGGTCCGCCGAAAGCGCGTTTTGTTTCAGCAGGACAATGTCAAACGACACGTGGCCCAGAGGACCAAGGACAAGTTTGCACAGTTGGACAGCGTCGAAATTCTCCCTTACCCGCCTATATTCCAGACGTGGCTCCATCCGATTATGGCCTAATTCGATCAATGTAACACCTTTTTCAAGGGCCGTCAATTTGTATCTTTTAATGAAGTTGAAGAAGCCTGTCAAGAGCTATTGGATTCCAAGAAGCCGCCATGGTGCTTCCAGCAAACCGGAATCTGGCAGAATTATAGCAGTATGTCGTGGACTATGATGGTGTTTACTTTGAAGAATAGTTCTTGTTGCTTTTGTTGTTAGTTTGCGCATAACAACGCAATTTTCACAAATTACCCAGAACTTTTTGCTCAACCTAGTATATGTGTGTGTGTGTGTTTGTGTGCAAATTTCTTTTTGAAAATTAAGCAAAAGGCAAACGAAATACATAAAATACTCTGTTATTTATTATTGTTAAACATTGCAAATAATGCAAATTTACATTTGTGAAGTTTAACAAGAATACGTTTTATGTAAGCAAAACGTTTGTTTAGATGAAAGTAAAAAAAAATTGAAAAACTGGAATAATATGAAATAAATAAATAGCATTTTATAGGTATTACTATGGGTTTTTTCTCTTAAAAGTTATTCCAATGATAGAATGAATTAATAAAGATATGCATGTTTTTTTTTTCTATCTGAACTGTTCTGTATTTGAGAGTTGTTAATATCACACACGTACTTCTTCATCTATCTTCACGTAGTTGGACACTTCAAGAATTGTTTACACAAAATTTGAATTATCGATAATTTCAGGAATACACTCTAAAAAATTATGTACTTAAATTTATACATTAATGTAAGTATTCTGATGATAGAGAAAAGCTTTGTCTGTAATGTGTACTGGAAAGTGTAAATTTCCAAATACACGGATGTTGCTCAGATTCCAAAATACACGCTGACTTGTGCAAAATGACGAAATTATTTTAGCATGCCTAAATATACAAAAAATTATCCGATAACTCGCAGATACGCAGCTTAATTTTAAATTACACATAGGTATACACATTTCTGTGTAATATTCTTACAGATATCTTTGTGTAATATTCTGTTCTTACATATGTTTTTGTGTAATGTATTTACACATATCTCTGTTTAATATTTTATCCTTACACATGTCTCTGTTTATTATTTTGTTCTTACACATGTCTGTGTTTTTTCTTTTGTATATATCATTCACACATAATTATATATACACAGTAAGTATGTAAATTACAATAACATGTAAATTCGAATAAATCCATACATTTTTTATCATTTATACTCTGATCTATGTAAATAGAAGTGATCGCAAACTACACTCTTCCATTAATAAGATAAACGCACATAAATAGAGATACAGATTTACGACAATGTGCAATTTTATGACAAGTGTGATTTTTTACAAATATACACACTTACACGTGTCTAAATAATGTCATACTTAAATTGTCTAATTTACACATTTATCTTTTAGCGTATACTGTCTTCTTGTTTTGTTTTTGGTTGCATAACAAGAAACATAAGTTTAAAAATAATATCATAATGTGTAATAGCAATAAACTATCTTTATAAGTGTGTTTTTCAATAAACAGAAGATCATTTATGTTAAAAAATATTTGTATAAAATATGAGCAAACGAAAAATAGAGTAACCATTATCTTAAGCAAATATACGTCGAGCTTTATCCTCCTATAATTATTTTATGAGCATAATAGAGCAATTTGTTAATAAAAAAGCTATTGAGTAGAACACTTAAGAAAATTAAATCGATTTTCTGTACATTTGTTTTATATCAAATTATTTGTCACATGTTTTATAACAAAAAAGATCAGGAAATTTTTTTTTAAAGAAAACTTATTCTAATCAATATTTGGATTTTCTGTTTTTAAAACAAAATGTCAAATTCATGATGCTGCAAACGTTTCAAACATTTTATCTCATATTATTTTATCACGTAAATATTGAATAGAAACCTCTTTTATGATGTAAATTGTACGTGCCGATTTTCTCTTTTTAAAATATCAGTAAAGGAAACGGTTTCAACTGATTAATTCCAACCTTACTTTCCTCCGTACAGTGCGTTTAGCCATCAGATCATGAGTGTCAAAGTCCAAATTTTGCTATTCGTTCTTTTAAACATAGAAAATAAATATATTATTTTTATTATAATCTATTGTAAATAACGAATCTGTTTATTAAATATTAGAGAAGCAATTAAAACTACATGACATTGTAATAGATAATCCATGATGTATGTGTGTTTAAAAAAATTTCAGATATTTATTTTAATTTCATAGTTTTTATCTTTTTTTTTTTTTAAATTTACTTGATAGTAAAGTTAGGTGAGTTTTAACGAGCTTATTTAAAATTTCGATGTCTGCCTACCTTTTTAAAAATTTAAATTTTAACGTTTTTTTGTGAATTTTTTCTGTTCTGGTTTTTGAAAATCCCAATGTATAAAATTACTTTTAGAATCTTTAAGCATCAAGGTTTCAATTATAGATATTAAAGCATAATTTGTTATATAAAAGGTTTTTGTTATCTGCTAAACGGTTGACGCTGGAGTAAACAAACATTTGTTTTTTTCATTTACTGCAACAGTACGATGATGACGTTTTGCTGCTACATTTGATGTTACAACTTAAACATAACCTGATAAATTTTTGAACGATGAACTGGTAAAATTCTGGGCAGAGAACTGGTAAAATGTTGCAAATTATGAAGAATAGAGCCGCTACGCTTACCCTTTAGAAACAAAAATAATAATAGAAGAACCTTTGATTAAAACGCAATGAGACTTACCCTGAAAATCTATTCAGGATCCGGATTCGAACATGACATGTTTTGATGTTCGCCAGCATTCTAACCACTAGATAAACCGCTAAATGCTTTCGTTTCCTGAAGTGTTGCGAGTACATAAAGCTATTTGCTGTGATTGGCTGTAGAACAGTTAAACTTGTGGATGAAAGTTATATAGTCATTTTGGAAATTTTTTAACTTTAAAAAGAACATATTTTAGTTTTTTGATTACCTTTTACAACAGAAAGGCTAAAAAAAAATTAAAGACTCTATTGTAGCTGACAATTTAATATTATTTAATACACAAATACAGGTATTGCTATGAATACATTTTTAAAACCGCTCATTTGATTCTTGCACAAAAGTACATTATTTTCATATTAGTATTATCTTTTCTTACCTTCCCAAAATGATTACGTCGTACTTTACGCAACTTGATCTTAATAAATATATTTATAAAAAGAAATCTTTTCCTTTCTGCAATCTGTCTTCTATTAAAAGATAATCAACATCACGCATTCGGGAAAAAATATTATCGATATTGCAATTTATATAAAATATTTAATATAATAGTTACAGTAGTAAGAACTCTATTAGTATTTATGTCTTTCACGTCTCTTATTTTTGTGGTAATGTATACTCTCCAAAGTATGTAATAACATTTGTCTCTATGTATTTTATATTTATCATTTTTAGCATTCAATTATATAATTGCATAAATGAATTACATGCATTCAAAAGAAAGATTATCCTTATACCTAGCAATGCAGGAAATTTTTCTTACATACCTTTCTGGGTAGTTATTTGGAGTCCCTTAATTATTATCTTAAATATTTTCATTTTCACATTTATAATTAATTATATGTATACCTCTGATAACCTGAAAATGTTTATTTTTAATATTCAGATTAATAATGAATTTTTACAATTCGCAGTGTCGTTCACTCTTTCATATGTTTTTGTAATTATTTTTTATATGCCCTTAAATATTTTTTCCATTTATTATGTTACACTTCGCTACGAAATCAATGAATTAATTTTAAGTTTCTACACGATGATGAAACGCCAACGGAGATTTAATTACAACAAATTAATCTATGTTTACAATGAAATAAAAGATGTTGCGAATTCTGCAAACTCTAATGTTGGGTTTTTCATGTTTGTATCCTTTATTCTCAACAGTATATTGCCCTACAGTTGTTTATCAACTTTATTGAACAAAAAGAAGGTATGCAGGTCTCACAGATACGTTTGTGGGTAATTAGTTTCTCACATTATCTTGCAACAACAGTGTCAGCTACCTATGTGGATGAAGCTTCAAAGTTCATAAAAGAGAAATCAAAAAGACTTCAGGAAGACAATCCTAGTCTTATTTGCTCCTATTTAAGATTTCTTCAGCATTGTGAAGAAGAAATAACAATGAGTGTTTGGGGAATTCTGAACATAAAAAGAAATGTTGTACTTAAAATACTTGGAACAATACTCACTTATACATTACTATTTATCAATATAGGAAGATAGATTTAATTGACATCGGAGATTCACGCGAAGACTAAAGATTCACATCGTATAACCATTATAAACATGTATAAGATCCCAATGATATAAATTTTGTTCTGAATTTTTGAGAATTTAGTGTTGAATATCTTATGCTTATCATTATGCTTATCATCAACTCTTCGCTACATATGTTTTGTTTATTTAAATGGAACAATTATTTTTAAATGCATTGTTTTCTTCATATGTGAAAGGTGGAACGTTGTGCGAAATGACAGTGGATTCAAGAAGTCAATACGCA
The DNA here is from genome assembly GCA_963932465.1 of Maratus speciosus. Lineage (NCBI taxonomy): Eukaryota > Metazoa > Arthropoda > Arachnida > Araneae > Salticidae > Maratus > Maratus speciosus. Next base: position 84,846,390 of record OZ010789.1, read on the forward strand.
TCTTTCGTGCACATATTTCAGATTTCTTCAGAAATCGAATGTCGAAATTGAGATGATTGTGTGTGGAATATTCACCATATTGACAGTTGTTATACATTGAATTTAAGGAAAGATCCTTACTTTTATAATATTGCTTGTTAACAATGGAAATAAAAAGCAGGTTACATTAGAGATTTTAATGCTGCTTTAGTTTCTCTTTTTCAGTATTTTAAACCTCATTGTTCCATCAAATTATTGCAAATAGTAGAGTACATGCATTCTGTACTGATGAGATGTTTAGTAGCAATTAGATGTTTCATTAGTGTTGTCTACATCTGTGTGAAAAAAAAGTTTCGTTCTTCATAAAATGAGAATCGAAAAACTGCACGAAGAAATCGTCGCATATTCCCACAATCTGAGATACTTAATGAACTGCGACGTATAAAATGTAATTAAATGTTCGAAGATTACACACCCATATTACAAATACATTGCTATTTTTTTTTTTATCTAAGATCGAAAATGTAGATCATTTTTGAAAATTATGAACTTTTCTTTATGTTTGAAATGCTATCTAATTTAAAATGGGATGAAGTACTTTTTATATGTTTTTAGGTGTCCCAACAACACGTAAAGGTCTAAAATAACAATTATTATATACATATAGTGTATGTCTTAAGCTTTATTAAGGAATACAAAAATATCCTTCTCATACGGTAAATTTTTGGATTAGTTCATATTATAATGAATACGAAACTCAATGCTCATACCATATTTCTCATATTTGCAATCAATGAATTATTCAACATAAATATGAATATTTTGTTCATATATTAATAACATTTTTAAATAACTATAGATGCTTTAAACAAAGTATCGGATGGTTAAATTCTGATACCATATGCATGGTTCAGAAACAAATCAATGTCTATCACTTTTTTTTTCAAAAAACGTGTTATGCTTTGAAAACATGTTGCCATGACGAAACCTTTCAGATACTGTTTGAAATAGGTTGTTTATCAACGAACAGTAGTTAGAAGTATCATTAGACACACTTTTAAGTATTTTTAATTTTATTTAGACCATCTTTGTGCTGAAATCCTACGAATTGCAGGTAATATTTTGTCATGTAGACGTTTTTGTAATTTGTACGTTTATACAGAAAATGTTTTTTTGATTTTAGTGATATATATATATATATATATTTTAGTTGGGTTTCACAAATCTTAAATATTTCTGTTTCAATCTTTACTGAATTATAATGATTGGCTTCTGAACCATCCATATGAATAGTTTAAAATATAGTTTTCGTAACGTTTTGACGTATTAGTAATTTATCAGAAACTATATTTTATATAATTAAACTTTATGCGAAAATTATAAGAATAACGAAGGATGGTAGCCAAGTTTTTTTATTAAAAACAAATTTACATGAAACAGGAAGGAGGAAATTTAATTATACTTACTTTTGAAATTTCATTTAAGTTAAATATGGATCACGGTATTGATTTCATGAAAAAGTGAATATCGTTAATAAAGATAAATGAAATTAAATCCTTGTGTTACTTTGCATTACTGTATTACAATGACTGAAAGCACTTTACATCGTATTTCTTTAACTGCATTTCTTAAACTGTATTTTCTATAACTCTCTCTCAATTACACTCTTTAAATCAAAAGTGGTAGATTCTGACAACTTTGCTTCGTACATAAAATATAAAAAGATTCTAGGTTTCATAAGTTTAAAATTGACTTATATTGCAACACCATTCATGACGAGTGTTGCTTGTATTATACTGATCACAGGGTACATAAGATAAGATATGATAATTTCTATGATACAATACATTTCTGCGCTACAATGAGTAAAAACACTTTAAAATCGTATTTTTTTTTAACTGCTTTTCTTAAACTGTATTTTCTATAACTCTCTCAATTACACTCTTTAAATCAAAAATGATAGATTCTGACAACTTTTCTCTGTACACAAAATATAAAAAGATTCTATGTTTCATAAGTTTAAAATTGACTTACTTTGCAACACCATTCATAACGATCACTGCTTGAATTATTCTGATCGTACATAAAATGAAATTTCTACGATACTGTACATTTCTGTGTTACAATGACTGAAAAAACTTTAAACTCATATTTATTTTACTGCATTTATTCTTCGGAAAAAGTTCCAAAATTTAATGTATCCTTACACTGTAAAAAAACCACTGTAGATTTGCCAGAACAAACTCGATCACTGTGAATGTGCTGTATCTTTCTTTGGTTTCCTGACTATATTAACATGGAAAATACAGTAGTTGCGTAAAATTAACAGCACAATGTGCTGGCAATTTGGACGCATTTTTTACAGCACAAACTGCTGGCTAATTAATAATCCAAAGTTTGTTCACACTTTTTTAAAAATCTCCCTAGCACATACAATTTTAATAAAGACTTCGAGAATTCAATACCTAAGTGAATTTTACTGTTTCTTTATTAAAGAAGAGTGTGTAAGTAAGTTTATTAAAGATTTCAAAGTACAACATATCATTTTATGCTAATTAGCAATTATACAGTCGTTGATATTTCTTCATCGCACCTTTCTAAATAATCATATATAATAAGCATAATATAAATATTTTTAAAACAATAAATCACCAATATTGACATAGGTTACCGAATACTTTCGATTTTAAGCAGTTTGTAGTAGAAATTAGACAAATATGTCGAGAAATAGATGACTTAATTTTTCTGGAACATCAGTGATATGAAGGTCGTATTTGACATTGCATTTTGCAGCAAAAATTTAGTTATGCGTGAAATTAGAGGGTTAAGAGTACATTGGATAAAACAATAATTATTACAATTATCCTTTAAGATAAAAGGCTTGAAATAATCTGTGGATTTAGCGAATTGTTATATAGATCAAGTACAACGTTTCTGTTCCTTTGTGAAATAATAGCACACATATTCATAAAAATATAATAGTTTCTTTAAAAAAAAAAAAAAAAAAATCCGTAGGTTTATTCTTTATAGCGTATTTTCAATTTAGTATTTTCAATAGTATTTTCCATAGTATTTTCAATTTAAACTAACGTCACTTTCACGAATCATGACAAAATGTTTAGAAATAACATACTTCAATTATAGTAGGATTACAGTATTAATCTTTTTATGAAATGTGAAAATTTAGATGAACTATCTTTTAACTGCGCATGCGAGAAATATTTTAAAAATTGCTTCCATTATTTACTTAGTGGTCAGTTACAGATTCAAATCTTATATAAAACAAGTTGTACATCCTAAAAATTCAGAATGGTGTTAGAGATATTAGTTGAATTTCAGTTTATTTCTAAATATAGCTATATGATAAAGAAGTTTCCAGGATCAGTAAATTTTAATTTTTTTATTCTATTTTTTTCTTCTAGTTCTTCTTGGAAACACCATCAGCAAAACCTCATTCCAAACAGAAAAATTACCGAAATCGAAGCATCTTTCAAAAACCTACTAGAGAAAATACGTTAAATACATATTACCTGGTTGGATATCGATTAATAAAAAAATGTTAATTTGTGGAAAGCCCTTACTATCACTCTAGAGTTAAAAAGCAACTGAAAATCACTTGACTACATAGTTGTTAACCTCGCGATTTTTTTTAATACCAATGTTTTTAATGCAGAAATACTTATTTCAAGCAAAGACATAATTTCTGCAATTAAATAAAGCGAACATTTATATAACAGCTTAATGGCATTCAAACAATCGGGGGTTGACATCTATGTGACTATACAACCGATACCTTATCATCTTACCTTTTAAGTATCCTTATCCTTAATTTTCAGGATATTTTACTGGCTAAATTTATATGATTTGCCTTTTATCGTTGACTATTACATTATGTTCTAATATCAGTATTATATTTATATTCTACTAGCAAACCTCGCAGTTTTGCTCGCTTAATAGTTGAAATATGCCAAGTGATATTTGCATTACAATTTTTTATTAGAAGAACACTGTTTGGAATAATTCAAAAATTACAAATTAAGGCACAGTTTGACTAAACTTCATTATAAAAGTGCAATAGACAGAAGTGAGATTTTAATTATTAAGAAGAACTGAAACTAATTCCAAATAAATAATAATTTAGAAAGTATTTGAGACTTTTATGCTCATTTCATACGCTCATTTCAGTACTCATTTGAAGTTTTTATTTTTATAGAAACCATCTTAACACATTTACATCTTAAATCTAACCATCCTGTCAAATTCGAAGCTACTTGTCTAACAGTCTACCACCTCTCTGGTGTTAGTGGCACCAACATAAAATGCCTGAACAGAGTTGAAATAGAATGTCTCGAAAAATATTGAAAAAGAGGCTGTCATCATTAATGTTCCAACATTAACCTTGAAATCGGTTGGTATATCCTAATATTCTATAGAAAACGGAATTTAGATGTTTTTAAAGGCTTGCTTGTTCTTCTGCTAACCAGGTGATAGTGACACCGTCATAAAATATAGCCCGTATAGGATGATGGACTATCACTCTTGATTCGCAACCAATAACTTCTGTAATTGGTTTATTATATCCTGAGATTACATAGAAATCGTAATTTAGGGCTCTTTTAGATTGCTTTTTGCTCCTACCCCTCGCTTCGCCCCATTTTAATTTATTTTCGACTGTTCTTAGAGGGCATTTATATTTTATAAGTAACTACCGTGCTATATTTAAAGTTTCTAGCTTTTTCAGTACCGCAGAAATCGCAATGTAGAATGTTTTTTGCGCCTGTAACCATCAAGGGGCTGTGGCACCGACATAAAATATAGCTTATGTTTCAGCAGGTTCTATCACCATCAATTTGCAACCATTCCGTTTGAAATCGGTTTCGTATTACATACAACTCTAGGAAAATCGTAATTTACAACGCTTATAGAACACCTTTCCCTCACTTCATCTTTTTAAATTTGGAATTTTCTTTCGACAATTCTTAGAAAGCATTTGCATCTTTGAAGTAATTACTATTCCAAGTTTAAAAGATAAGACTTCCCCCCCCCCTCAGTAACACACAAAACACAATTTAGAACATTTTTTGCTCCTGTAACCCCCAGGTGGTAGTGACAACAACGTAAAATATAGACTATGTTGGAGCGGGGGCTGTCACCATCAGTTTGAAACTATTACTTCTGAAATCGGTTTATATTTTCTGATATTGCGTAGAAATCGCTATTTAGAACGTTTTTAGAACACTTCGTTCATTTTCAACACTTTTAAATTTTATACTTTTTAGGAACTCTTCTCAGAGAACATTTACATCTCATAAGTATCATATTCATCCTCATAAGTATCTCATTACTTGCTATGTCAAATTTCAAGTTGCTAACACCTTCAGTATGACAAAAATCACAATTTAAAATCACAAGTTTTTTTTAAATGCATCCGCAAGATGGTAGTAACGCCGACATGAAATAGATCCTGTATTGGAGCAAGGGATGTCATCATCAATTTCCAACCATTACTTTTGAAATAGATTGGGTACTCTATGAGATTGCGTAGAAATCGCAATTTAGAACCTTGTTTAGAACGTTTTTCGTCCATTTTCACCCTTTTTAAATTTTGAGTTATTTAGGAAATGCCTTAGAGATCATTTATATCTTCTAACTATTATGCCTAATTTCTAGTTGCTGGCACCTGCAGTATTACAAAAAACGCAATTCAGATCGTTTTTTGCTCCTGCGCCCCTCTTGGGTAATGGCACCCAAATAAAATACAGCCTATGTTGGAGAGAGGGCTGTCACCATTGTTTTCACACCATTATATCGGTTCAGTACTTCCCGAGATTGCGTAGAAATCGCAATTTAGAAGGTTTTTTAGAACGCTTTTCGCTCATTTTCACCCCTTTTAAATACCGACTTTCCTAGAGATCATTTGCATCATATAAATAACTGCCTAATTTCAGGATTCTAGGCCCTTCAGTAGGCCAAAAATCCCAATTTAGAACGTTTTTTGCTTCTGCAACCCCTAGGTGGTAATAACACCGACATGAAATAGAGCTTATGTTGGAGCAAGTGCTGTCATCATGAATTTCCAATCATTACTTTTGAAATCGTTTGGGTGCTGTCTGATATTGCGTGGAAATCGCAATTTAGAACGTTTTTTAGAACGCTTTTCGCGCATTTTCACCCGTTTTAATTTTCTAATTTTTAAAGGAATGTTCTTAGAGATAATTTATATCATATAAGTAACTACCATGCCTAATTTCAAGTTGCTAGCTTCTGCAGTATCACAAAAAACGTAATTTAGAACATTATTTGCTCCTGCACCCCCCTTTGGCCAGTGGCATGGACATAAAATATAGCCTATGCTCTAAGTTGGACTAACACCATCATTTTAATGCCATTACTTTTGGAATTGATTCAGCAGTTCCAGAGCTTACCTTCTACAAATAAACAAACTTTACTTCTTTATAATATTATTATAGATATAGGTAATGCGTCTTCAACACTCCGACACGTTTCATAAAAATGGAGTTGAATTACGTTGGATCTCCTGCATATAAATAGTAAACACATGCGGAAATTTCTTGATTATTTTAATAGAAATTTTTATATGTCTATTAATATATGCTATCTCGTGCAAATAGACATTCTTCTTTTATGTACTAAGGTACTGGTTAATCTATTTATATAAAATCCAAGTCTCTGTGTGTCCCTCACGATTCCGGTAGGACCGCCTTATTGAAATGAGTAATTGTTGAAAAAAAACTAATGCAGGGTTACCACAGTAGCGCCAAATGTTAGCCAACTTGGTGATAGCTGGCTAATTTGGCAAAATTCCCATTTAAAACCATTAATCTTTCATAAAGGAGGTCACCGAAATTTAATTTAAACTCCGCTCTTTTAAGATATTTTTCAAAATCTATGAGTGAGAATTTAAAGTACATCTTTACATCTTCCTCCCGATGCTACTAATAAAATAACCGCCAATAGACGACGCTGTACTGTGTGAGCTCCTAACTGCGCGATTTTAATGTGCTTTAGGTACTTTTCCAGTATAGGTGCCTTGGCGAAAAAGGAAATTTGGCAACATATTTTCCGGGAACCTATCCACTATTTCATTTTATATACACACGCATTTTTTTCGATATTTATACGATTTATTTAATGTAAAAAAGACGCTTCACTAATTTTATAAAGAAACAGATGTGATTTGTACATAAAAACATCAATAATATACATATAAAATAAACATATAAAACAAACAAAAACACTCATCAAGTTTGTTTTCATAGCTTTTTATATGATTTGACAACAAATCTCGATATTTTTCCGTTATACGGACACCATGCCAAAATGTATGCTAATGCGCCAATTATTTCAAAATGCTAAAAGATATTTTTAATTTTATGCCAGCAGTTTAATATGAGTTTTATTTTATTGCTTTATTTTATAGCAGTTATTTGTTCACTTATTTTAAGTATATAATTGTGATTTAATGAAATAGTTCGTAAAAGTCTGGAATTTTCAAATGTTATATTTTTTAAATGCTCACTTTAGTATCCACAATGTTTTTTTTCTTTTATTTTTCAAATGCTTCAATTAACGTGATTTTCATTTTGCGCCATCTATTACGCTTGGCGACAAAGGTATCCGTATAACGGAAACAAACCCAAATCTTACTTTCTGATGCCCAAATTACACCAAACTTTCTTTTAAAAAAACGCCAAAGCTCCTACAGTGGAAAAGTACCAAACTGTCTATTATTTTGCGCTATCTGTGTTATAGTTTGTACTATATGTAAGGGGTGTGGAGCGAAGAGTTTAAAAATTAAATATTAAAGTTTCGGCACAGATGTCATATACGCCCATATTGGCGCGATTTTTTTCTGACGCCAATGTCATATACTCAACGGGTATTTAACTGGCGGCAAAATGTCGTTATTTTGCTTGATATGGTAACCCGGATGTTGTTGCTTATGCTGTTGATGTTTTCGCCAAATTGGCGTATATGACAACTGTGCCAAAGTTTCTATAAAGCAGTATAAGACTAAAAAATTAAGAATAAAATAAATTCAAAATAAGACTAAAGAAGAAAGAAAATTCATGCATTAAGCATATAATGTGAAACACTTTCCAACACATCCTGAATGCTTTAACAAAACTTCGTTATTTGGGGAAATAAGATAACTAAGTAAACATTTTAGAAGACGCATAAAAAATTTTAAAAATTGATCTTAGCAGTTACCGTCCATAGCCAATAGTATCGTTATTACATGCCACTATTTAGCCAAAATTTAATTTAAACTACTCTTAAAACTACTGAAACCACATTTCCAGATATTATCATCCATAGACGGTTATGTATAACTATTCTTTGCGTGATCCTGTATATCATTTTATCTATATTCTACAAACATTTCTTAGTAAACTAAATGCAGTTCAGCGTAAAAACGCATAACTCCTTTAAAAACCACCTTTAAGCAATTTACTCTCATACTCAGTAACCCTTACGAATTCTTTTGTGTAGCCCTGCATATGAACTGTAGCATTTATACACACAGTATAGTATGCATAAATGTAGTGAAACATAAATGCGCATATCATAATTAAAAATTCAATTCTAGCAATCATTGCTTATGTAGAATACTTCGGAGAAAAGTTGCTTGGCGAGAAAGAAATTTGCCAAAGTATTTTCTGACAACCTATTTACTGCTCAACAAACAACAGCTGTTCAACTATTTACTCACAAGCAATTTTTTCCATATGTATGCAATTTATTTAGGTAGTTGTTAGCTATCCCGTCGACCAGTTTCACCAAATTATATAAATCGCCAAACCACTCGCCAAATTATACGAATTGACATAATTTTTATTTTAAACAACGAAAGATCAATTAAATTAGCAAAACATTAATAAAAATACAAATATAACGTCGAATTAAAAATCACTTGATGACTAAGAAACACATGATCATGTTTTATGTCAACCATTATTGGCATTTAATCTTACAATTTGGCGACAGTAATTTGGTCGACGGGATAACTAACAAGTACCTTTATTTAATGAAAAAAAAGCTATTTACCCATTTTTTAATTATTTTTTTATCCATTTTTTAACAGAAGTAATTTTGGCACAGATGTCATATTCGCCCCATATTGGCGCGATTTTTTTCCGACGCCAATTTGGACAAAACATCAACAGCATAAACAATAACATCCGGGTTACCATATCAAGCAAAATAACGACACTTTGGCGAGAGTTAAGTACCCGGTGTGTATATGACATTGGCGTCAGAAAAAAAAATCGTGCCAATATGGGGCGAATATGACATCTGTGCCGTAATTTTTGCACAGATGTCATATACGCATCGGGGTTGGCGTAATTAGGTAGATTTCGTAAGAAATACTACCTATTGCAGTCGTTACCATGATGCGACTTTTGAAAAATTCCTTCATAACTTTTCATTATAGGACCCCAGGTACCCAAAACCACCCCCACCTAAAAAGTTTATATATATATATGTATATATATATATATATATATATATGTATGTATGTACTAAATTTTGTCCGCACGATAAAAGTCGTAATTATGCACGAATCTTCTTCAAACTCGCCAACAACTTTGAGATGACTAATATCTCGGCGGGGATTGCAAATGGAAAAAATCGGCCCAAGGGAATGGAAATGGGGAGGGTTCAAAATTTTAAATACCCTCTTAACATGATTCTGATAAAACCAGCTCTTACACAACAATGGCAGGAAAAAATAAATATTTTTCGTTATAGCAGTTGCCAACAATTAAAAAAAAGAAATAAAATTCTCACCACAACAAATGCTTTTCTATTGCAAGGTTTCGCGTGAAAAATTAAATTAAATAAATAGCTTGAATAATTGAAACAAATTGAATATTACGTCATAAGATTCCTAGAGCAAGATTTCCGCATGAAAACACAAAATGAAATAAATAGTTTGACGAATAAAAAAATATATATATTGCATCATATTGGAAATAAAACGGACCTCAGCAGGTGAATATGTAACGTCATGTGAGTTTGAAGAAACGTATTAAAACATGACGAAAATCCGACAATGGAAATATTAACTTATTTTAACACTTTGAGGTTCTCTGAATTTGCTTTAGCTATTTTTTAAACCTATTCCATATACATTCGTGTGTGTATTCGTGTATATTAGAATTTTCCCAAAATGTTTAGCTCTCTGGAGCTCATTTTTATTGAAGGAACTGGATCTATTTCTAATCTGGATTTACGTTTTGTGGTGAATTTAGTACTTCGAAATCTACCTCCGCCTGTAGGCCGGAGCCGTCAGGGATTTTTTTTCTCTGACGCCAATTTGGCAGAAATCTCGCTTTCGAATACCAGTTAAATTATTTGCTATCATTTTGAAAAGGAAATAACAATAAATAAATAAAAGTTTGAATAATAGCTATAGAACAAAACTGTTTATATAATTAAAAACAGAAAATAAAAGTAAATAAACAATTTATTAATAAATAAAAAACAATAGCCGGGTTACCATAGCAGGCAAAATAACACCATTTTGGCGCCAGTTAGGTATCCCGGTTCATATCTGAAATCTGTGCCGTAATTTGTATATAAAAAATATTATATATATTTAGAAACGATTTTTTTATGTATATAAGTGCATATATAAACAAAAATAAAAGTTCATTAGATTAGTTTTCATGGCTGTTTATATATTTTGGCAACATATCTCACTTTCTGATGCCCGAATTGCGCCAAGCTTTTTTTAAAAATGCGCTATAATGGAAAAATACCTAAATAAATAATTAACAGAAATAACCAATTATACAAACTAAAACTTTTTATTTCGAGATCAAAGCATTGTTTTTGATTTCAATAAAAATACATATATCCTTGGATAGTTTTAGTTGAAATTAGGTTCACAGCTTAATATCTCATTCCATAAACCTAAACAAACACAAGTGATTCATTCATCATGAAACTTAAAAAAATTTTAAATCATTGAGGTAATCATTCACAAAGTAAGTTCTCCTACAATCAATGGACAATATTCTAATGACATCATCTATTTATATAAAATCCAAGTCTCTGTGTGTCCCTCACGATTCCGGTAGGACCGCCTCATTGAAATGAGTAATTGTTGAAAAAAAACTAATGCAGGGTTACCACAGTAGCGCCAAATGTTAGCCAACTTGGTGATAGCTGGCTAATTTGGCAAAATTCCCATTTAAAACCATTAATCTTTCATAAAGGAGGTCACCGAAATTTAATTTAAACTCCGCTCTTTTAAGATATTTTTCAAAATCTATGAGTGAGAATTTAAAGTACATCTTTACATCTTCCTCCCGATGCTACTAATAAAATAACCGCCAATAGACGACGCTGTACTGTGTGAGCTCCTAACTGCGCGATTTTAATGTGCTTTAGGTACTTTTCCAGTATAGGTGCCTTGGCGAAAAAGGAAATTTGGCAACATATTTTCCGGGAACCTATCCACTTTTTCATTTTATATACACACGCATTTTTTTCGATATTTATACGATTTATTTAATGTAAAAAAGACGCTTCACTAATTTTATAAAGAAACAGATGTGATTTGTACATAAAAACATCAATAATATACATATAAAATAAACATATAAAACAAACAAAAACACTCATCAAGTTTGTTTTCATAGCTTTTTATATGATTTGACAACAAATCTCGATATTTTTCCGTTATACGGACACCATGCCAAAATGTATGCTAATGCGCCAATTATTTCAAAATGCTAAAAGATATTTTTAATTTTATGCCAGCAGTTTAATATGAGTTTTATTTTATTGCTTTATTTTATAGCAGTTATTTGTTCACTTATTTTAAGTATATAATTGTGATTTAATGAAATAGTTCGTAAAAGTCTGGAATTTTCAAATGTTATATTTTATAAATGCTCACTTTAGTATCCACAATGTTTTTTTCTTTTATTTTTCAAATGCTTCAATTAACGTGATTTTCATTTTGCGCCATCTATTACGCTTGGCGACAAAGGTATCCGTATAACGGAAAAAAACCCAAATCTTACTTTCTGATGCCCAAATTACACCAAACTTTCTTTTAAAAAAACGCCAAAGCTCCTACAGTGGAAAAGTACCAAACTGTCTAATATTTTGCGCTATCTGTGTTATAGTTTGTACTATATGTAAGGGGTGTGGAGCGAAGAGTTTAAAAATTAAATATTAAAGTTTCGGCACAGATGTCATATACGCCCATATTGGCGCGATTTTTTTCTGACGCCAATGTCATATACTCAACGGGTATTTAACTGGCGGCAAAATGTCGTTATTTTGCTTGATATGGTAACCCGGATGTTGTTGCTTATGCTGTTGATGTTTTCGCCAAATTGGCGTATATGACAACTGTGCCAAAGTTTCTATAAAGCAGTATAAGACTAAAAAATTAAGAATAAAATAAATTCAAAATAAGACTAAAGAAGAAAGAAAATTCATGCATTAAGCATATAATATGAAACACTTTCCAACACATCCTGAATGCTTTAACAAAACTTCGTTATTTGGGGAAATAAGATAACTAAGTAAACATTTTAGAAGACGCATAAAAAATTTTAAAAATTGATCTTAGCAGTTACCGTCCATAGCCAATAGTATCGTTATTACATGCCACTATTTAGCCAAAATTTAATTTAAACTACTCTTAAAACTACTGAAACCACATTTCCAGATATTATCATCCATAGACGGTTATGTATAACTATTCTTTGCGTGATCCTGTATATCATTTTATCTATATTCTACAAACATTTCTTAGTAAACTAAATGCAGTTCAGCGTAAAAACGCATAACTCCTTTAAAAACCACCTTTAAGCAATTTACTCTCATACTCAGTAACCCTTACGAATTCTTTTGTGTAGCCCTGCATATGAACTGTAGCATTTATACACACAGTATAGTATGCATAAATGTAGTGAAACATAAATGCGCATATCATAATTAAAAATTCAATTCTAGCAATCATTGCTTATGTACAATACTTCGGAGAAAAGTTGCTTGGCGAGAAAGAAATTTGCCAAAGTATTTTCTGACAACCTATTTACTGCTCAACAAACAACAGCTGTTCAACTATTTACTCACAAGCAATTTTTTCCATATGTATGCAATTTATTTAGGTAGTTGTTAGCTATCCCGTCGACCAGTTTCACCAAATTATATAAATCGCCAAACCACTCGCCAAATTATACGAATTGACATAATTTTTATTTTAAACAACGAAAGATCAATTAAATTAGCAAAACATTAATAAAAATACAAATATAATGTCGAATTAAAAATCACTTGATGACGTAAGAAACACATGATCATGTTTTATGTCAACCATTATTGGCATTTAATCTTACAATTTGGCGACAGTAATTTGGTCGACGGGATAACTAACAAGTACCTTTATTTAATGAAAAAAAAGCTATTTACCCATTTTTTAATTATTTTTTTATCCATTTTTTAACAGAAGTAATTTTGGCACAGATGTCATATTCGCCCCATATTGGCGCGATTTTTTTCCGACGCCAATTTGGACAAAACATCAACAGCATAAACAATAACATCCGGGTTACCATATCAAGCAAAATAACGACACTTTGGCGAGAGTTAAGTACCCGGTGTGTATATGACATTGGCGTCAGAAAAAAAATCGTGCCAATATGGGGCGAATATGACATCTGTGCCGTAATTTTTGCACAGATGTCATATACGCATCGGGGTTGGCGTAATTAGGTAGATTTCGTAAGAAATACTACCTATTGCAGTCGTTACCATGATGCGACTTTTGAAAAATTCCTTCATAACTTTTCATTATAGGACCCCAGGTACCCAAAACCACCCCCACCTAAAAAGTTTATATATATATATATATATATGTATGTATGTATGTACTAAATTTTGTCCGCACGATAAAAGTCGTAATTATGCACGAATCTTCTTCAAACTCGCCAACAACTTTGAGATGACTAATATCTCGGCGGGGATTGCAAATGGAAAAAATCGGCCCAAGGGAATGGAAATGGGGAGGGTTCAAAATTTTAAATACCCTCTTAACATGATTCTGATAAAACCAGCTCTTACACAACAATGGCAGGAAAAAATAAATATTTTTCGTTATAGCAGTTGCCAACAATTAAAAAAAAAGAAATAAAATTCTCACCACAACAAATGCTTTTCTATTGCAAGGTTTCGCGTGAAAAATTAAATTAAATAAATAGCTTGAATAATTGAAACAAATTGAATATTACGTCATAAGATTCCTAGAGCAAGATTTCCGCATGAAAACACAAAATGAAATAAGTAGTTTGACGAATAAAAAAAATATATATATTGCATCATATTGGAAATAAAACGGACCTCAGCAGGTGAATATGTAACGTCATGTGAGTTTGAAGAAACGTATTAAAACATGACGAAAATCCGACAATGGAAATATTAACTTATTTTAACACTTTGAGGTTCTCTGAATTTGCTTTAGCTATTTTTTAAACCTATTCCATATACATTCGTGTGTGTATTCGTGTATATTAGAATTTTCCCAAAATGTTTAGCTCTCTGGAGCTCATTTTTATTGAAGGAACTGGATCTATCTCTAATCTGGATTTAAGTTTTGTGGTGAATTTAGTACTTCGAAATCTACCTCCGCCTGTAGGCCGGAGCCGTCAGGGATTTTTTTTCTCTGACGCCAATTTGGCAGAAATCTCGCTTTCGAATACCAGTTAAATTATTTGCTATCATTTTGAAAAGGAAATAACAATAAATAAATAAAAGTTTGAATAATAGCTATAGAACAAAACTGTTTATATAATTAAAAACAGAAAATAAAAGTAAATAAACAATTTATTAATAAATAAAAAACAATAGCCGGGTTACCATAGCAGGCAAAATAACACCATTTTGGCGCCAGTTAGGTATCCCGGTTCATATCTGAAATCTGTGCCGTAATTTGTATATAAAAAATATTATATATATTTAGAAACGATTTTTTTATGTATATAAGTGCATATATAAACAAAAATAAAATTTCATTAGATTAGTTTTCATGGCTGTTTATATATTTTGGCAACATATCTCACTTTCTGATGCCCGTATTGCGCCAAGCTTTTTTTAAAAATGCGCTATAATGGAAAAATACCTAAATAAATAATTAACAGAAATAACCAATTATACAAACTAAAACTTTTTATTTCGAGATCAAAGCATTGTTTTTGATTTCAATAAAAATACATATATCCTTGGATAGTTTTAGTTGAAATTAGGTTCACAGCTTAATATCTCATTCCATAAACCTAAACAAACAGAAGTGATTCATTCATCGTGAAACTTAAAAAAATTTTAAATCATTGAGGTAATCATTCACAAAGTAAGTTCTCCTACAATCAATGGACAATATTCTAATGACATCATCTATTTATATAAAATCCAAGTCTCTGTGTGTCCCTCACGATTCCGGTAGGACCGCCTCATTGAAATGAGTAATTGTTGAAAAAAAACTAATGCAGGGTTACCACAGTAGCGCCAAATGTTAGCCAACTTGGTGATAGCTGGCTAATTTGGCAAAATTCCCATTTAAAACCATTAATCTTTCATAAAGGAGGTCACCGAAATTTAATTTAAACTCCGCTCTTTTAAGATATTTTTCAAAATCTATGAGTGAGAATTTAAAGTACATCTTTACATCTTCCTCCCGATGCTACTAATAAAATAACCGCCAATAGACGACGCTGTACTGTGTGAGCTCCTAACTGCGCGATTTTAATGTGCTTTAGGTACATTTCCAGTATAGGTGCCTTGGCGAAAAAGGAAATTTGGCAACATATTTTCCGGGAACCTATCCACTGTTTCATTTTATATACACACGCATTTTTGTCGATATTTATACGATTTATTTAATGTAAAAAAGACGCTTCACTAATTTTATAAAGAAACAGATGTGATTTGTACATAAAAACATCAATAGTATACATATAAAATAAACATATAAAACAAACAAAAACACTCATCAAGTTTGTTTTCATAGCTTTTTATATGATTTGACAACAAATCTCGATATTTTTCCGTTATACGGACACCATGCCAAAATGTATGCTAATGCGCCAATTATTTCAAAATGCTAAAAAATATTTTTAATTTTATGCCAGCAGTTTAATATGAGTTTTATTTTATTGCTTTATTTTATAGCAGTTATTTGTTCACTTATTTTAAGTATATAATTGTGATTTAATGAAATAGTTCGTAAAAGTCTGGAATTTTCAAATGTTATATTTTATAAATGCTCACTTTAGTATCCACAATGTTTTTTTCTTTTATTTTTCAAATGCTTCAATTAACGTGATTTTCATTTTGCGCCATCTATTACGCTTGGCGACAAAGGTATCCGTATAACGGAAACAAACCCAAATCTTACTTTCTGATGCCCAAATTACACCAAACTTTCTTTTAAAAAAACGCCAAAGCTCCTACAGTGGAAAAGTACCAAACTGTCTATTATTTTGCGCTATCTGTGTTATAGTTTGTACTATATGTAACGGGTGTGGAGCGAAGAGTTTAAAAATTAAATATTAAAGTTTCGGCACAGATGTCATATACGCCCATATTGGCGCGATTTTTTTCTGACGCCAATGTCATATACTCAACGGGTATTTAACTGGCGGCAAAATGTCGTTATTTTGCTTGATATGGTAACCCGGATGTTGTTGCTTATGCTGTTGATGTTTTCGCCAAATTGGCGTATATGACAACTGTGCCAAAGTTTCTATAAAGCAGTATAAGACTAAAAAATTAAGAATAAAATAAATTCAAAATAAGACTAAAGAAGAAAGAAAATTCATGCATTAAGCATATAATATGAAACACTTTCCAACACATCCTGAATGCTTTAACAAAACTTCGTTATTTGGGGAAATAAGATAACCAAGTAAACATTTTAGAAGACGCATAAAAAATTTTAAAAATTGATCTTAGCAGTTACCGTCCATAGCCAATAGTATCGTTATTACATGCCACTATTTAGCCAAAATTTAATTTAAACTACTCTTAAAACTACTGAAACCACATTTCCAGATATTATCATCCATAGACGGTTATGTATAACTATTCTTTGCGTGATCCTGTATATCATTTTATCTATATTCTACAAACATTTCTTAGTAAACTAAATGCAGTTCAGCGTAAAAACGCATAACTCCTTTAAAAACCACCTTTAAGCAATTTACTCTCATACTCAGTAACCCTTACGAATTCTTTTGTGTAGCCCTGCATATGAACTGTAGCATTTATACACACAGTATAGTATGCATAAATGTAGTGAAACATAAATGCGCATATCATAATTAAAAATTCAATTCTAGCAATCATTGCTTATGTACAATACTTCGGAGAAAAGTTGCTTGGCGAGAAAGAAATTTGCCAAAGTATTTTCTGACAACCTATTTACTGCTCAACAAACAACAGCTGTTCAACTATTTACTCACAAGCAATTTTTTCCATATATATGCAATTTATTTAGGTAGTTGTTAGCTATCCCGTCGACCAGTTTCACCAAATTATATAAATCGCCAAACCACTCGCCAAATTATACGAATTGACATAATTTTTATTTTAAACAACGAAAGATCAATTAAATTAGCAAAACATTAATAAAAATACAAATATAACGTCGAATTAAAAATCACTTGATGACGTAAGAAACACATGATCATGTTTTATGTCAACCATTATTGGCATTTAATCTTACAATTTGGCGACAGTAATTTGGTCGACGGGATAACTAACAAGTACCTTTATTTAATGAAAAAAAAAGCTATTTACCCATTTTTTAATTATTTTTTTATCCATTTTTTAACAGAAGTAATTTTGGCACAGATGTCATATTCGCCCCATATTGGCGCGATTTTTTTCCGACGCCAATTTGGAGAAAACATCAACAGCATAAACAATAACATCCGGGTTACCATATCAAGCAAAATAACGACACTTTGGCGAGAGTTAAGTACCCGGTGTGTATATGACATTGGCGTCAGAAAAAAAAATCGTGCCAATATGGGGCGAATATGACATCTGTGCCGTAATTTTTGCACAGATGTCATATACGCATCGGGGTTGGCGTAATTAGGTAGATTTCGTAAGAAATACTACCTATTGCAGTCGTTACCATGATGCGACTTTTGAAAAATTCCTTCATAACTTTTCATTATAGGACCCCAGGTACCCAAAACCACCCCCACCTAAAAAGTTTATATATATATATATATATATATATATATATATATATATATATATATATATATATATATATATATATATATATATATATATATATATATATATATATGTGTATGTATGTATGTACTAAATTTTGTCCGCACGATAAAAGTCGTAATTATGCACGGATCTTCTTCAAACTCGCCAACAACTTTGAGATGACTAATATCTCGGCGGGGATTGCAAATGGAAAAAATCGGCCCAAGGGAATGGAAATGGGGAGGGTTCAAAATTTTAAATACCCTCTTAACATGATTCTGATAAAACCAGCTCTTACACAACAATGGCAGGAAAAAATAAATATTTTTCGTTATAGCAGTTGCCAACAATTAAAAAAAAGAAATAAAATTCTCACCACAACAAATGCTTTTCTATTGCAAGGTTTCGCGTGAAAAATTAAATTAAATAAATAGCTTGAATAATTGAAACAAATTGAATATTACGTCATAAGATTCCTAGAGCAAGATTTCCGCATGAAAACACAAAATGAAATAAATAGTTTGACGAATAAAAAAATATATATATTGCATCATATTGGAAATAAAACGGACCTCAGCAGGTGAATATGTAACGTCATGTGAGTTTGAAGAAACGTATTAAAACATGACGAAAATCCGACAATGGAAATATTAACTTATTTTAACACTTTGAGGTTCTCTGAATTTGCTTTAGCTATTTTTTAAACCTATTCCATATACATTCGTGTGTGTATTCGTGTATATTAGAATTTTCCCAAAATGTTTAGCTCTCTGGAGCTCATTTTTATTGAAGAAACTGGATCTATCTCTAATCTGGATTTAAGTTTTGTGGTGAATTTAGTACTTCGAAATCTACCTCCGCCTGTAGGCCGGAGCCGTCAGGGATTTTTTTTCTCTGACGCCAATTTGGCAGAAATCTCGCTTTCGAATACCAGTTAAATTATTTGCTATCATTTTGAAAAGGAAATAACAATAAATAAATAAAAGTTTGAATAATAGCTATAGAACAAAACTGTTTATATAATTAAAAACAGAAAATAAAAGTAAATAAACAATTTATTAATAAATAAAAAACAATAGCCGGGTTACCATAGCAGGCAAAATAACACCATTTTGGCGCCAGTTAGGTATCCCGGTTCATATCTGAAATCTGTGCCGTAATTTGTATATAAAAAATATATATATTTAGAAACGATTTTTTTATGTATATAAGTGCATATATAAACAAAAATAAAAGTTCATTAGATTAGTTTTCATGGCTGTTTATCTGACAATATTCTAATGACATCATAGTAGATAAAATTGTGGCGGTGTCGTTTGTTTATGGTTTGAAATCACAAAGATTTAATTTTGCAATGTCTCTTAGTTACATTTTTTTATTGTCATATTTATGAGCTCAGAACAAAAGCATATTTTTTCATTATTTAGTTATTAAAGACGGAAAAAAATTTTAAATGCATGATTTGAAAAATTTAAATAATTTTCTCTCTTAATAGTAAAAAATAACATCGGGAAGTAACGCCGGGTTTAAGTTAAATAAGTTTAACTGTTTAATTCTGTTGTAATATTCAAAATAACTGTATTTATTAGATTTCAGTAACCAACATCAGGGCCCGATTAAACTTTGAAGTTAGAGGAATTACAATGTCATTTCAGGACCTTTCTTTTGGAGAAGCTTTTCTAAATTTCATATATACATGGAAACTCTTCAGAGTTAGAAATATTATTCTTAGGACTGACATAACATGAGAACGGCCTGCAATTTTACACAAGTTTTTGAAAACTACTTTATATCAGAAATTTTGTTAAAAACTGGTTACTTTTTTGTTATAGCGGCCCACACTATTAGGATTAGGACAAGTTGCAGCCAATTTCGCCAACGTCGTAACCAAGATCGTGAAGCGCACACACATATAATACCATATAATACCATTTCATGAAATCGTATACGATAATTTAATAGTTTTTACCTTACTTGAAGTGTAAAATTTATTTATTTTTAGGGCTTAACAATCTAAATTGTCCAATATATGAATTTAAAAAAAATGTAAACAAAGATTGAACAGACATGACCGCAAAAAGCCTTAAATCTACATAACACTTGGAACCAAACTGTGCAGATTTGTGGTCTTCTACTGTACACAGCTTTTCATAAATATGTTTCGTTCTTTAAATGTGTTATTTTCATCTATCACTGCGGAACAAGCGAGAAAACTCATATTCTTGCATATGAGATGTATATATTTTATATCTAAATTTCCGTCATTTTTGACGGGCTACCTTTCTAGTTAATAATAATAGTTTTGATTTCTGTGATTTTAGATTAAAAAAAACGGAGATATTTTTTAAATTGTGAAACAATTTCAGGGAATTTTCAGTTTTAAATACAACTTACGTTTGTAATATGTGGTATTTACGTTTACTTTTACTATGTGATGACTTTATATATATTTTGAAATGTATATGGTTTGTTATTCATAATTAAATACACAAAATCATATTCATTAAAATATAGTTGTTTCCTTAAGTATTTAAATATGAAAAATAAACTAGATTTTCTGTATTAAAAATGAATTTTTAAAACCAAACATATTGTTGATGATTTATTAAAAGAAAATTTAATTTTTATTTTTTCTGTTCTTATAAATATGAACACATTATTTAAACAAAAAGTTAATTTAAAATTGTTACATGCTTTGTAGTTTTCTACATTACTAGAATATTACAAAATGATTGTTTTTTACACTTCCCTTATAAAATCCCTGTTCATGGGACATTATACTTTAAAAGCGTTACCAGAGTGTCCCAAAGGTTCTGTTTGCAGTCATTTAAAACAGCAAGATGACAGAAAAAAAATCATTGAATGTTTTATATAGCGAATGTTACTTTTAAAAACAACAGTTAGAATTACTTTTGTTAGTACATTAAGGCGATTATTTGTCTCTTGGGCAATTTAATTAAAATTAAGTGACTGCAAAATATACAATAAAAAATTAAAACATAAAGTTTAGGCATGCTAGTACTAAAAAGATCTTTTACACTATGATTGGATTTTATTAGAATTGGTTTTACGTTATTTAAAGAAAGTTAACCCATAGGGAGTACTCTTCATCTCATTTAAAATAGAAAATTGATGATCACCTATAGTAATCACTGAAAAAAAATGTTTTAACAACACTTTGTGTTTGAAACAATTTGTAAAAGGAAATATTTATTTCAATTCTAGATGTAATTGGAATGACAAAAAAAAAAAAAAAATATGTTTTCAATTAAAAAATTTCATTTTCTCGCATCTTTGTCTCTATTTTCTTTTTATTTCAAGACTTCATATAAGCAATTAAATTGCCAAAAGCTGTTAGTAAAAATATTCTTGTGAAACGTCTTGTTTATGTATTTTGTTAAATACGAATCAAATATACGCTGCCATACGGTCTACAAAAAAATTGTAAACAAAAATATAAGGAGAGCTATTTAAAAACAACTAACACATTAAAACAGAGTTTATATATCTACTTAACTTAGTTTATGACACATGATTTCAAATTATATTTCAGTGTACAACTCATTGGCTTGACTTGACTCATTAATCTCTCTTTTTCAAATACTTGTTTGAATGATATGAAAATTTGTATTTTCAGATCGTAAATTTAAAGAATTAATTTTTTTAATAAAAAAGTCTGAAATTGTACGTCAAACGTGGCAAATGAAGTGCGTTCTTACGGTTGAAGTACGGCAAATGAAGTGCGTTCTTACTACTAGTTTTATAAATATTCAGATCTTGGTGCGATAGCTCCAAGTGGTTGCACTCTTATGCATAAATGCACGATTACAAAATTTATTACTATTATATATGTTAAATTCAGTAATACGGAAATAATATGACTGCATCTAAAATATTTCGTAATCAACATCTGAAGCTGGAATTGTTACCTATCATGGAATGTCATTGAATCAATTACGTATGATAAGATTTAGTAGAATGAAGAAAACTTCTATTAATATCTTTTGAAGTTTTGATTCGATTTTCGTAATATTTGAATTGACTCGATAAGATTGTGGAACTATTATATATATTAAATTTAAAATCATTGGCTTGGGTATTCTGTGCTCCTTTTTATGTAAACAGACGGCCGGACCAGACGACGACTATAGGTGCTACGTATTTATAAAATTACGAACGCAAATGAAAAGAATCTGTCACTACGGAATGCTTAAATAATACAAAATATCTGTTCTGACGTGATGTAACTCCATTCACTGCTCTAATCATGGATACATAAGGTCGGACAAATCCACACCTGCGTATATCCAAGCCATTTCTCATGGGTATATGGTCATTTTCCGGAACCAGTTGCACTCTTTAACCCCTTGAGGAACGGTGGGATATGTTTTATCCTACCTAATTGAAACAAGATTCGAACCAGAAATTTTTAACTATTTTTTTATTTTTAATTTTGGAGGCGAAATGTTGAAAATTTGCTTTTCCTTATTTTGAAATAAAATTTTTCGATCATTCAGGTGAGAAGTTTATTACAGAGACATTATCGCTTGCCCCTCAAGGAGTTAAAGTATTAATCTTAATTATTCTTCAGCATTGGATATAAACGTAAAACTGTTATCAACTTTATAGTAATGTTACTCCTCCCCTCCATCCACCGATCGTAGTGATATCGCTATCACTGTGTAAAAATTATTTTTATTTTTGCATTTTCTTTCTTTATTTTTCATTTTTTACGTTGGCAACGATATACAGACATACTTATACATATATTATTCACATACTTTAATAATTAAAAGGGGAAATTTTCAATAAATTATTACTATTATATATGAAATAACTTTTTAAAAATTAAAATTTAAAAGACATAGTTACTTTAAAAATATATTTAATAGCAACTTTTCGCTACATACCAGGGGGAGATCAAGTAGAACTTCTTATCTATAAAATAGGTGGGCAACGTTCTTTCACTTTATTTTTCTAATAAACATAACGACTGTCATTTCAAACATTCTTCGTACCTTGTTTCTCAACAACGGATTATAAGTGCATATGGAAGAAAAATAGGTATACGAAACTTTGGTGTGTTCCATATTTATTTAATAGAAATAATTGTATAATCATTTAATGGTTTTATTAATTACTTTCATAAGCATAGATAACAAATTAAAAAAAGAGATAACATACTAATATGATGTAAAGGTCAAATTGCAAAAAAAAAAAAAATGTTCGTTGGATTAAAAATGATATTCTTATCAAAATTCAATCCTCTATCCTTCCCTTTCCCGACAGATATCTTAATATATCAAGTGCAAGATCCTCCCCCCCATTCCACCTTAAAGGGTTAACGTTATATACGCACAGCCTCATTTTCTATTTGCCTTTTATATTATTTTTCACTTCCAAATTTTTTAGTACGCACGTTTCCGTTGTATCAGCGTTATATAGTTTCTACGACTATTTGTAATAATTATGCCTTCAGGGTGAACTTTTGGAGGAAAAGTGACTGGAATTATTGCTCTTATAAAATCAAAACTTTGCGCAAACGCACTTTTTTTTAACAATGATGTTGCCGTGCATGTAAAAATCGGCCTAAGATCTTCCTTTTGTGGCCATCATTCCATTATTAAGGCATTTAACAGTTTATGCTCAAGCGTACGTTAAGGTAGCAGTGAAGGAACTTTAATATACAGTTTATATAATCCGTCTATTAATAAATACATATTTTGTTTCATACAAAATTTCATGCATTCTTTTTTCGATCCCATTTAGAAAACCCAGTGAAACAACCGAATCTAAAGACCTTTTTTAAAGTTGTTATACTCTAAATCATTTACAAAGATAAAGCTTTTCTCTTTTTATAAATGTTTTATGAAAAATTAGCTTAAAAAAAATTCCATTTACAAATATGATCGCAATATATTTATTTACATTGATTTTACAGGCATTGCGAGATTTCCATATTAGTAATTTTTAAATCAATCTAAGTATTCTTTTAAATTATTTTTAAAAAGAGCTATAAATACAGATTTAATTAATCAGTTTTAATTACAAAGCTCAACAACATGACATATTACTATTAGGTAAATTTTCAAATATATCTTAAGACATTATAGAAGATAATAAGGTACAGAAATTTTTGGAATCACCGTTTGGGTCATAAATGGGTTAAATTTATAGTTGACTTTTAATTGAGATCTATAATATTGATAAGCTTAATTAACAAAGAAATACGACACAAGATAAAAGTGAAATATAAGATAAGAGTATCATTTAATTATTATATCACCAAATAGCGGTCGGCTAATTTCTGTGTTCAATTTAATTCATTTTAACAATTTGTTTAAGATACAATACTATATAAAAATGACTGCTTATCTGTTTTTGATTGTTCTCTGCTCTTTCTGAATCAAAAAATTCCATGTACCTTATTTTTCGTCAATTGCTTCTTTTAAAGGTCTGTTCAATTAAATACTCGCTTCCTTTAAAGGAAAATTGGCCTTTGAATGAAGTAATTGTTAAATGTTTTTTTTTAAATTATTATTAATGAAGCAACATCGAAAAGTTTATAATTTTAACAAGTTTTCTGTAACTAATTACTTTAACTGAATGTTATAGATCTAAATAAATCAAATTAAACATATCAAATAAATCCGATTGATTTCACCACAACTTTTATTAAGGTATATTAAAATACAACCTGAAATTATTTTAAAATTAAATAAACGCAATAACAAATAAACATTTTAGCTGAGGTATTAATTATCTAACAACGAGATATTTTACAGGATAATGTTAAAAAAAAAAATCGCCATTATTAAATTTGTATTCACCTCAAATAATTTATAAAATTTCTTCAAAAGTATATAAAAATCTGTTTAAATGTTATTATATTGAATTGGTAAAAAATATTTCATTTAATCTTTTAATTTTAATATGAGTAGATAATTGCATTTTCCCTTTAAAATTTAAAATGAATATGCAAAGAATATCAAAACTATTTCAAATATTTTAAAAAGAATATCTGAAATTTAAAAAATAAATTTTAATGCTGGCAAGCACATTGCAGATTAACCATTAACTAAATTTAAAAATTTAATTGCTTGTAAAGTCGTAATTTGAATAAAATTTACATTATTCAAATAGTTTTGAAATAAGCTTTACAAATCACTATATTTTATCATGTTATTGTTAAAAGTTGCACCATTAAGGAAAATACATTTTCAATCTTACTTTCTTTCTTTCATTTATTTATTTTGTCATACATATATTCATTTTATAATTCATATTACATTCACAAAATATAATTACATTTGGAATGTTGCGAAAACAAATTCAAATTATCTATATTTAACTTTATGTATCGTTTTCTTTATTAAAAATTCAAAATAAATTCGAAGCATAAATATTGTTACAATGTAAAATAGTGTTATTTAGCAAACATCACTAATTAAAGCATATAAGATGGAATAAATATATTTACAAACAAAAATTTCGGTTTTTGAATCAATTAAAATATTAAAATACTGTAATGATATTTCCGTAAATACTTGCGAGCATTATTATTATTATTTTATTTTCAGACATGCTTTTTAAAATATTAAAAACATTTTTCATATTCATTGCGTGTTCATTTTAAAATTCAATAAGAGAAAAGGCAATTATCAACTAATATTAAAAATAAATGACTATTTGAGTTTTTTTCCCTTTTAAAATAAAAATATTTGCAGAAATTTTAATGTACATTGTAAAAAATTTCATTGCTTATATGAAGGAATTAACTATTTATTACTGACGTATTTTTCAAAATTACCTTTTAACAATTCTCGTTATCAGATACGTAAACCTACGGCTAAATTGTTTATTTGTTATTTGGTTACATTATAAAATATTGATTTGAATAACAAAGTATTTCGAAGAAATAAAATTACTCTCTGTAAATTGTCAGAAGTTTTTTTTTTCTTTATTATTATTATTATTATTATTCCATAGGAAATGAACGTGGAATTCCATGGAAATAAACATCAAATAAAAATAAAGTAACACAACATACATAATTTAAGAGAGTAAGTAAAACGTTAAATGATTGCATTTCAAATCATTGCTATATCGTGCCTGCCAAAGTAAAAAATTATTATTTTTGTTAATAATGTTTTTATTTTCTTTAAAGCCCAAACATGTAACAGTATAAATAAATTTTTGTTTCTCTTGATTAAAAAATACATTTTTATTCCACACATATATTTTATTCACTGTTAATGTTTTCAAAACTTTAGAGAAATAAATTTTATGTACTTGGGACTAAATCTCATTCCAAAATACGTCTTGAAATGGATTTTTTTTTAAATATATATTTTCGTAGAACTCTATTTAACAAACAAATGATAAAATTAATAATAAAGAAACTGAATTATTTTTCTCATTATTATTGTAACAAATAAATGTGAATTCTTTATCTACTTCGACTTTTTTAAAACTTCTATAAATAATTAACTCTATTATATATAAAGATTGAATACTTGATATTCTTTTAAGAGTGTTGAAAATTTTTTAACACTTTAATTAAAAAAGAATCAATAAGTAGAATTAGGTTGATTTTTGGACAATTCAGATATTAAAATGAGACAAAATGCAATTTTCGAGTTAATTTGTTCATGTTAAATATGAAATACTTATAGAAAGTCCAGAATAATTTACAGAATTTCACAGATCCTAATTTTTACTACGCTAGGAAAAAGAATTTTGTGAATTAACAAAATTTTTAATAAAACTTTTTCTAAATTATTGTATTTGGCGAAGTATGAATACTAACTATAAAGCTCAAAACCTTTCAAAACTTCTAATTCGTATTTAGCCATGCTACCACATTTTATTCTTATAAAACAAGAATGATAAAATAATGTTTTACAAACATTTTTTACAAGAAAAAGGAAGAGGGGGAAAAAGACTATTTATATTGGTCACATAGTTTTTCTTCAACAAAATATATGACAGATTTTATTAGCCTAAAACGTCTGACAGCCGTTTGCATATCCTCAAATATTTTCGATAGAAAAGAAGATAAAGATGAAAATTAGGGAATTTGGCTTAAAGGGCGGGCTGCCACAGGCAACTATTTTTTAATTCAATTTCGCACCACTTTTTTAAAACAAATATCTGTTATCTATGCTTTGACAACATTTGCAATAGAAATGTAATACACAATGTATTTTTTCAAAAAAAGTGGTGGAAATAGAATATAAAAATAGTCGCTTGTGGCAGCCCTGAAAGGGTATGTGACATACGATGTTCAAGACAAATGAGGTCAAGATTTTGAGTTACTATATTTCACTGCATAAAATATATTATTTTATAAAATAATATAAAATATGAAGGACTAAAAAAAGCAAAAACATTGCACGTTTCAAAATTATGTTTTATGAAGGTATTTTAGTGGAAGTTTTAACAGCATTCATAAAAATGCGCATTAAATTTGACAACATAAAAAAATACGTATAAGCATAAATTATGTAAGTTAATTCTAATTGTTTTCATGATTTATGTAATTGTAAGTGCAATGTTAATATGTGAAACTACGGGTTTGTAAAGGTTAATTAAAGATAATTATTTTTTTTTTATCTGCTGCCTGTGTATTATTAATTTTTCATATACAGTATGTCCATTAAATTCCTTTGCCATGCTCTTAACTTCGGAATGGCTGTTGCTGTATTCATAAAAGAGGTGCCTAGGTATAGTAAAGTAGCCATGCGCTACTGTATGAAATCATCAATGGCGGCACCTGATGGGAAACAGCGGAGTTAGCATTCCCATCTCGAAAACGGAAAGAGATAGAGAAAAATGTGATTTACAATGTTGTAGAGAATCATCGATTTAGTACGAAAAGACGCTTTATGGATATTAACGCGAAGAATAGAGCGGTTAAAACACGCATTTTTTTCAGGTTTCCGACACTGTGTCGTCACAAAATTTGAACGGTAAGAGAATGATTATCTTTTGGACAAAACACGACACCGCAGTGTGGTACAGTGGTATCGCTTGTGATTCTCCATCAAAAGGATTGTGATTGAAACTCCGAGGGTTGCATCCTTGTATTCATTGTCTTTATAAACAGGGTAGGCAATATGTAGATCGTATAAAATAGTGTCCTATCAACTCAACGCAACTTTCGCTTGGTGTTCGAAAATTTTGCAGCATGTAAATACGTAAGAAACGTCACGCTTGATCACCTTAGACAGATATAATTGAGGCATCTTCTTGGAGTTGTATGTAGATGGTCATGGAGCGATTTTCCAAAGCTGAGTATTGTGAGATGGTTTTACTTTTGGGTGAATGTTGATACAAGGCACAATCAGCAGCAAGGTTGTAACGGCAACGTTTCCCTTCAGGAACGTAACCTTCTCATCAATCCAGCCTAACTGTTGTAAAACGTTTAAGGGAGACAAGCTACGTGACTAGTCGAGCTCGAAGTGGCAGATCAGCTAGTGTAGGACGGCAAGGTATTGGCATATGATCTAGCATATCCAAAATGCAGCACAAGAGAGATAAGCGAACACTGTGGCCTCTCAAAAAGTCAGGTTTTAAAAATCCTAAGTGAATTGGGTGCTCATCCATACCGATAAACCCCCCAATAGGTATTACTGGACGGGGATGCTGAGTGACGGTTTGCATGGTGATATTTCGTCATGAACCAGATAAAGGTCCAGCCAACATTCTTGGAAGATATAGTGTGGCCGGATGAGGCGTGCTTTTCACGGAATGGCATGCACAGTAGGCAGAGCACCCATCAATGAGCGCTGGAAAATCCTAGATGTTTTGTCGACGTTCGACATCAAATTCGGTTTCTATTAACGTTTGATGTACAGTCGTGGAAAAAAGAGAGTAAACACTCCTACTAACTCCTCAACAAATTATCGTAGAAGAAAGTTACTGGTACCGAAGGATTGGAAATAAAGTCTACTTTTAAATGATGTATACAAAATTTGCTTAAGGGGCCATCTACATATTAAAACGAATCCAAACTTCATTTTTTCAATGACAATACCCGATTTTAACAAGATATTTCAAATCTTCGGTTCAAATTAAGCCTAGACACCGAATTTCAAGTCATCAGAATGATAAGTTTTTGAATTAAAAACATTCAAAATTGAGTGCTTCTAATGTTAAATTACATTTTCATATTTTTATTTATATCTCCTGAAATTATGCTCCTAATGTGCTAATTTTTTGTGTAGCAGTAATACTAATATACCCAAACATACATACGCTGAAATTGCATTTTTTATAATTTTATGATATGAATTATGAATTATGAAATTAATATTCGAAAAAATTATGAATCGCAACCTACAATTTTTTTGATGGATTTAGATTTATTAAGCCCTGCTTTATGGAAATCCAAAATTTCACAATTTTCTTACAGGTAGTTTTCAAATTATGCTTAAAAACGGCAAAATGATGGTTTAAGTCTATAATAGAAGTGACTAGATATTTTGAAATTTCTTTTGCTGTATTGTAATCTAGCAGGCTTCATCGACTTCTTAAGGTGCCTTGATCAAGATGGGGGCTCTCTCGGTTAATAATCGATTTCCGAACTTCAATTTGGATACAGCCCTTAAAATACGCTCGTTTTAAAATAATTAATTTCTCGGAAACTTATGGTACGAATTGCATAAAAATTTGTTTTTAGTCTAATTGGAGGATGTAGAGTAGGGTGGAACTAAAAAACGAAGTTTCGAATTTTATATTCCAATAGTGATTTTTTTTCCTTTTTAACTCCGTAAAAAGAAAATATTTTTCTTTTAATTTTAAAATGATATTTTCTGATTCCTCAAAGCGCCTGATTTTCCCTGAAAAACAAATAAAAGCCAATAATTGTATGAAAAGTGTTTTAAGCTTATTGTTAAATATATATTTTGCAAAATTAAAATAATGAAGTGTTAATGTCCTGTAATAAAGAGTATAATTTAGTTTTAGTGCCATGGAAAAGATGGCTCCACTTTATTTGAGTTTTGTAGAAGCTAGCATAGTGCGCAGTAGCATTGACTTTGATTTATTTGGCTGCGACTCATAAAATGTTAGTCTGATTTAGCGCGTGTTTACAGTTTCTTTGATTATTTTTCAATACACAGTCGGCGTCAAATGTGACAATGTCTACTAAAGTGCCCAAATCTAGAAATTTGTTGAAGTGTCTTGTATTTTATTTCTTGTATACAAACAATTTATATTTGACACTTTGGCGAATTTTGTCGCCAAAGTATCGCCACTGCGTCATCTTTGGCGAACATATGAAGATGTTATGAAACATTAATTATGGGTTCAATTTAACTTAAAATCTGACAGCTGGAATCTGGAACACACTGTTTCTGACATATCTAAAGCTGTTTCTGATACAATTAAAAGTGTTTTGCTGACACCTTCAATTCCAACGATTTCTGATACACAAATCATAAAAAGTGATTAAAGGCTATTGTGAGTAATGTCAAAATTTGAAGAAAAATATCAAGATTAGAAAGAATAATCCCACATCCAA
The DNA here is from genome assembly GCA_963932465.1 of Maratus speciosus. NCBI lineage: Eukaryota > Metazoa > Arthropoda > Arachnida > Araneae > Salticidae > Maratus > Maratus speciosus. The sequence goes on from OZ010789.1 coordinate 84,877,168, forward strand.
TATAAAATTGCAAAATGTTAGGTAATCGTTCAAAAAACTATTATTTGTCTAAATGCACTAAATATTACCATGCATCAGAACAAGAAAGTCATTTCTCAAGGACCAAAGAGAGGATAAGACGAGGGCAATAGGATCAATAGATATAAAAACTACAAAAAATGTAGTAAATAATAGACTGACCCTTTTTCCCAGACTGGTGTATAAATAGCTCAGTGAATGCGACATTCCAGTGAAAGTATCCTTTGAAAATGACCGCGTTAGCGATCGAAAGATCTCAGGAATCATCTTTTTCTGTTTCATTATGATTTTAACATCAATGGTTTTTAAGTTTTTAAAGACCAGTTCATTGTGTAACGGTATATTTTAATAAATTTTTATGCACCTTTTTAGTAAACAGTTTCATTTTAGTTAATAAAACTATAATATGGAATAATGAATAAAGCAAGTGCATTATAAATTAGAAACAATTATTTTGTTAACAGTTATCAAGAAAGTTTAAAACATTAATAACATTGAGATTAACAAAAACTTAATTTTTTTCTACATAAGAAAAATAAATATTTGCATAGAATATACAAGTTTATGCAAATTCGCTAAAATATTTAAATAATTTATATGGAAAATTTATTGTATTAACTAATTTACTAACAAAACTAATTTTAATCATTTTTAATACTTTAAAAGTCGTTAGGCATTATAAATTAATGACATCACATTTCAAACTAGTCGGATGTACCAATCCTAAAACTTTCATCTATCTCATACATGTTAATACTTCAAAATTCGCTATCACATTGCCAAAATTAAATGGCAATCTATGCATCTCATGAGGATTCTAACGATATGAAATTCCGTGCATTAGTTCTTGAGATATGACTATCGCTGAAATCGTCTAAATCCAGTAAAATGCTGCCTAGCAGCGCCACCTATTGGGGGATTTATACAAAATCCTAATCAGCAACAACTTATGTCAACGTCTGACTGAATCCGAAGTTTGGAGAAAATCCGTGCATTAGTTTTTGAGATAGAGCTATTGAGAAAATCGTGTAAATTCCTGCATATCAGTGCCACCTAGTGGGTGATTAACACCAAAACCTAATTAACAACAACTTGTGTCAATATATAACTAAATCTCAAGTTAGATGAAAATTCGTCCATTAGTTCTATACATAGAGCTATTGAGGCAATCGTGAAAAAGGCAGCACAGAAGTGCCACCTGTTGGGCGATTTACACCAACACATAATCAGTAGCAAGTCATATTAAGGATTAACTGAATCTGACGTTTGATGAAAATCCGTGCGTTAGTTCTTCAGATAGAGCTATTGGGGAAATCGTGTAAATTCTGCAAAATTCATCATAACAGCGCTACCTCCTGGGCAATTTACACCAAAATGTAATGTGCATCAACACATATAAAGGACTAACTAAATCTGAAGTTTGATCAAAATCCGCACATTAGTTCTTGAGATAGAGCTATTGCAAAAATCGGGGAAAATGCAGCATAGCAGCGCCACCTTTTGAGCGATTCACACCAAAAACTAATTAGCATCAATTCGTATTAGGGACTAACTGAATATAATTTTTTATTAAATTCCATGCATTAGTTCTTGAGATAGAGTGCCCACAAAATTTGTGTCACATACACACAGACAGACTCACAGACAGACATTTTGTAAAAACATGTTTTTAGGAATCTCTGACCCCTAAAACGTGCAAATCCGTCGAAAACCGGAATTCGAAAATTTTCATGAATCCAATACTTTCTTCCTGTAAAGATAGAAGAAAGTAATAAAAAGGGATGGTTCCACAAATTATAACAAGTATGACATGATGAGTGGTTAGATTAACAACGAGGCTAACGTAAAATACAGACCCCCGCGGTGTCTCTTTTTTCAGACAGCTTTCTTGAATTACCGTGATTCTTGAATGCAGGAATGCAAGAATGCACAAGCGTCTTTTTTATTTTTTATTTTTTTGCTCGCTTCAGTGCTTCAGTCAAAGATGCTTGAATACAAGAATGCACGTGCAATAAAAAATATTCATGTGACACTAGCTTTCTAATGTAAAAGGTAGTGCAACAGCCTATCTTTTTTTAGTTTCGTAAAAAATAAAAACAATTAAATAGGCATTTTTTTCCGCATGACATAGGAAATCCATTAAAATATGTATTTATATGCAGATAGTAATAAGTATAGAGATTATTTTTATTTTATTTGAATTTAAACTGTTCGACGAAACAGCAAGAAATATATAGGTGGATTTATAGTATTTATGTCCTCCAGGCATACATTTTGTTTATTAGGAAACGTTTTCTCTACAGTGTGACAGTGTGTGACATACCGGAAAGAAGGGACCAAAAAATCATGATGTTCGTGTTGCATTTGAATATCATTTTTTCTTAATTTAATGTCTAATAGAATTGTTTAAAAGTTTTACAATATTAAAAATTCCAACGCGTAAATGTTTTTAAAATCGTATGATGATAAAGATGAAATTTCGGACGTGGTAAAAATGAAATACAACAAGAACGTCTAGCACAAAGGTTAACTGAAATATTATGTTCACGATATATGTTGTGAATAACTTGAAATGTGTTATATTCATTAAGCAAGAATTATTTATGTAAAATAATATGAAATAAAGAAATTAAAACATGAAACAATTTGACAGTCCTAAACGATATTTTAAGAAAATATTTTATAAAAGTTTTTAATATTCATTCATAAAAAAAAAATAATAATATCTGGTTACGAAAAATGAATATATCCATATATTGCGTATGTTTATCGAAATTACCTACATTAATTAAGTAATTGGTATGAAATCAAACCTGAACATTTTTATATATTTAAGGGGTGAAATCAAAACTGAACTCTTAAAGCACTCTAACTGAACTGGATTCTTAAATCATAAAAAAAAAATTAGATGTTAAACTCCTATTTTTTCTGATGAATTGCTTCCATGAAATTCCTATTAGAACAGATGTTATGGCTTATTATACCCGCTCAATAGCTGAAGCGGCGTTTCCGAAACTTTGAAGTCATTTTTCTCCAAATAGAGGTTTTTGGTCATAACGTGCATGATATCTAAAAAATTTCTGAATATTTTTTCGTGAAATTTTCAAAACATATGTTTCATGTTTGTATAAACTGAATCTAAAATTTCTTGTTTATTGTTTTTATAAAAAAAAGGTTTTTTTAGACGATTATACTGTTGCAATTTTCTAAATTTTGCATTAGCTAAATACAACTTTTCATTAAAAATATAAAAATGCATTAAATACAAATTTATTTAGGTTGAGGGTAATTATAAATTCTGAAGTATAAGTAGACCTCAAATTTTTCATTCTAGTTGCAAAAATTATTTTGTAATCATGCTCGTAATCTGTTATGCCGATGTCCTGCTCATCGAATGTCTGACAGTTTGGAGCTCCCTATAAATGCTAATTCTGCATCTTGCGTACTTTTAAATACATGGAATGAAAGAACATAGATGTATATTTCACCCTAATTAAAATTGTTTCTTAAAATCAAATACAATTTAAGATATTAAATGTTGAAAATGGTCCATTTTTGTCATTTTTAAAATTTAAAAGCCCTGAGACCCCTTAACGTATTTTTAAATATCGAAAATTATTCTAAGAATATATATTTCTAGAAAACCCTCATTATTTGAAATTCATTTTTAACAAATTTGCTTTCAAACTTTTAATTCTCTAAAAAAGGTAAAAAAGAAAAGAAATCTAATTGAAATATATAAATATTTTAGAAAATATATTTATATCTAGTTAGTTTTCACCTTCTTTTGTACTTGCTAGTAATGGAAAAGTGATACAAAATTGTCAATGTTTAACAAACAGTCTTTGCCAAGAAAAATGATGTAGCAGAAAAGATTATTTTTTGATGTCATAACGCATTTTATAGTAAATATATCGTAGAACTTATTTTTCGTAAAGCATCTGGCCTTAGTTGCGTGATACTTAAGTATATTAGACGATAAAATGTATTAAATGTGAAATAAGGGCACTGTGTGGCTCAATCGATACCTGATGTTTAAGAAAAAAATAAATATAAAATGAAGAATTTGAATTATATGTGAAATTCATAAAAGGAAAAATGAAGTACAACAAAGCACATTTTTTTTATGTCATAACTTTTGTCAACGTTGTAAATGTATCGCAGAGTTTATTTTTTATAAAGAATGTGGCGGTAATTGGCTGATCCTTAAATATAATAGACGGGGAAAAGTGTTAAAATGAGAAAAAAAAGGCTATGTGTGGCTGAAAGGATATATGATGTTCAAGATACATAAAATGGAGAATTCTATACATGATTAAGTGTGAAAAATCTTTTTTCTCTAATGTCTTATAAAATTAAGAGATGACGAAAACAATTGCTTTGTTTGTTTTGAAAAAAAAAATATTTCACTAAAAATATTAACAACATTTCTAATAAGGAAGTCACTTTTACGACATATAATATCTGAATATCTCTAGAAATTTTGAAAACTCATTGAAATTACGTACACTATTTCATAGTTTGTATGTAAAATATTAATAAAGTAATAAAAGGAATGATGCTATTTTTTTTAATTTAATGTAAGTATTCTTAATGTAAGTATTCTTTTTTTTTATTCTTATTATTTATAAAGCGTTTTAATACAATTGTTGTTAACATTTGGATCCAATGACGTAAACTATATAAAATTCTAATTGAGGAACATCAAAATAATCAATATTAACAAAATTTGGTATTTTTCCAATATAGGGCATTGGAGAGGTAGATAAAATGGGCTTGGCGAGAGTAGGGAATTTGTTCATGAATATTGTCTGGCAACATATTCATTGCTTCAGATACACAATCATCCTTTTAACCTTTACACAGGGACTTGGACAGCATATGTCCTAGAGAATACATGCTACTCCGGACAGATGTTGTCCGAACCTCCGAGTAAAGGTTAATATTTATACGATTTATTTAATTTAAACAAACCATTTCTTTATTTTCATTTACAAACTGAACAATATAGTATTAAAAAATAATAACAATATATATATATACTAGGGGGCTCTGCCCCCTGCAAGCTACGCTCGCCAACTCCTGTTCAGATACCGCAGAATTGAAAATCACGTTTGGTCGGTTTTTAAAAGATTAGAGAAGATTGAATTATAATGAAAAGACCTATAGCGATCTCCCTTTAAACGAGTTTCCATTCAATTCCCTTTGATTGCGAAAATTTAAGGCCGAATCAGCTGCTGTTAAGACATACAATGGTTGTTTTCGTGTTTGATTAAAGAAGATCAGTTAATCATTTGAAAAGAAGCTAAAACAAAATAAATTAAGTAAACAGTCTTTGCCGACCGGTATTTTATACCAGCGTTAGGGAACGATTAACATAAAACAATTTACTCATTTAACCCCTTCAAGGGAGGTGGTTTATTTTTGGACCACTTAATTTTAACTCTTAAATGCCACATTAGCATCAGAATATTGGAATGAAAAATTTCCTTTTATTAAGTAATCGAACAAAAGTATTTTCGTATTTCGAAATTTGTTTGTACATTCTCGTGCCATTGATTGATTTCAAGATTTTACGAATAGAACCTTGCCCCTGAAAGGGTTAAACGCATATTAATGTATTTTTTATTTTAAAGTTTTCTTTCTCTTTTAATATTCAGTGGTAAATACAATTTTCAAGACATAATTTTCAATATTTTCTTGCTTTTAACACGTATTCATTTAATAGTAATTTTAAAGGTTTTTTTTTCGGTTTTTAATAGTTATCTGTAAATAAATTTTTAATCGTTAGGAAATATTATTATTTGCGCTGTTTTTAGAATTGAAAACAATCTCTATAATAATAGCCTAAGTCATGTGACTATCATCAACAGTTCCTTCGCTTTTCATAAGAAAGGTTTCCATTTTGATTAAAGAATCAAAGTTATATTTTCGAATAAAACTACATAAAACTTAACGTGATCGCAAAGCATTCTTGGTACTTTTATGTTAGCTGGGTTCAAATCTCACCCATAGTTTTTTTTTAACTCACCAGTTAGCATTTTTTTTTTATTTTTCGAGTGGTAAATTAAAACTGTACTACTTGGTTATCCCATCGACCAAAAATCTATCGCATGACTATAAGATTAAATGCCAATAATGGTTGATAGTAAATGTCACATTCACTTGACTCTGAGGAAGTTACACGTGTTTACTGTATATAGTTAAACAATAATTTAAAACAATTGAAAAAGGTAATACCGTATTTACGAGAGTACAATGTAGAGAAGAACTTATACATTCTCTATTCCAACTTCAGCCAGCCACCTGTGCTAAGTAATCCCTTCACTGAAACTAATAAAAAAGCGCTTTCATTATAAAATCATTAATTTTTCCAGTAGTTAATTCCTTTTACATCAGAACACTTAAAATGATGCACGTTCTTCTCGCATAGATATAAAAATAATACTGGAACATTAAGAGGATTAAATATAACAACACATTACTTTCTTTCATACAAAAAATATATATAACGATGTGTTGTGTAATACTACAGAATATAATAAAGATTTACTATGAGCTCTATTACATAATTTAAATAATCAGTATTGAACTGGAGAAAATGGGAAAGAAATAACTTTTCCTTTCTATTTTTCAGTGCTAAGTTATTATTTAGAATTTTTTTGAAATCAACATTCTGCGTCTCCAATGATCTGTACTATGCAGAATGCTTCGGTTTATAAGGTCATATTTTTTTTGCAACAGCAAACAGAAACCACATATTTTCTTTGCCGGTACTTACATAAAGCAAATTTCGTCTTGTATTATATATTTTACAATAGAAAATGGAAGGCAATACATAATATACGTGAGCATGTGATTTTTCTTCCATCATTATGTATTAAATGTTATATCTATAAAATCATGTCGGGAAATAAACCATATATCTAATGCATAATTTTCCAACTATTAATTTGATTTACCACTGAATTTTTTTTTCTCTGTAATATATCCTTAATCTAATGTTTCTGGATAAATAAGTATTAACGCTTTTATATGAATGAAGAATTGTACACATTTTATCTTTTTCTCACTATCTTTCATCATAACAAGTAATGTTCATCATTAAAGGCGTCTTTCCAGATCTATCTTTTCTCTATTATATGATAAAAATGTAATATTTCATACTGAATCACGCAAACAGATTCGTTATTCTAAATTTTAATTCCCATTAATATTTATTCTTCGATTAATTACAGAAATATTAACAAATCATTGACAGTTAGTGATACGTAAAGTTTACGTTTAAGTATTGATGTTATAATTATGCGTTAAATTAAGAAAATGTGCAATAAAGATATCTTTTGAATGCATTTTATATTTTACCTTGATTTTACAAATATTGAATTATGAAAACTCTATACTCTCTGTCTGATTGGTCAAAGCATAAAATAACTTTTCAGTGTGTATTTAAGTCAAGTAAACTCTTGACGCATCATTTATCAATCCTTTCAATGTACAAATAGAAATGCAATTGCTTGTGAACTTATATGAAAATAGCCTATTCATTTCACGAAATATAAAGAGATTTATTTTCATGTATTTTTGAATTATACTTTTTTTCTTTTCTTATCTTATAAATGTTTCTTCTTCCAGTTAAATAAAATAATTACTTAAACTATGGATTAATGTTTCTATGGGTACCTTTATATTTCACACAAAAAAATATTTTCTTCAACGATTTGATCAACATTTCAACATTTCAACCCATCCTTAGCAAAACAGTTGAAAATTCGCTATAAACAAATACTGCAAATTAACACACTATATAAAAATTACTTCTAAACAATGGACAGTTATATTCCAAAAAAAAACAATATCCTGGAAAATTTTGGTTTTCTGCGCTGAAACATTCCTCATCAGAGTTTACAACAACGAAACAAGTTTACAACAGTAATATTTTATTATGAAATCTTTATACTCTCTATCTGATTGGTTCTAGCATAAAGTAATTTTTCAGTGTGTCTTTAAGTCAACTAAATTCTTGGCGTGCACTTTATTAACAGTTACTTCAATGTACAAATAAACTACAAAAAATAAATTTTTGATTTTACAAAATTATACTGACACCCCAGCTGCCAGATGTAAAATCAACAATTACACTTTTAAATAACAATAATAAACCGTAAAATAAACAGTAACATGCCGCTAAGTTGTAATATATGATATATTTACGGTATACTACTGTTTATTTACTGTTTATTACTGTTTATTTAATATATGATATATAAAACGATGTATTACTGTTTATTTACAGTTCATTACAGTTACTTTTACAGCTTAATACTGGCTCCCAAGCTCTTAGTATTATACTGTAAAATCAACAATTATTTTTTACAGTGTAGAAATGTAATTTTTGTGCACTTTCCCGGAAATAGACTATTGACTTTAAGCATCGCATTATTTCCATTTTCTTACTGTCGCATTGGAGAAAAATGCACTTTTAAATGAAATTTGTTTGAAAACTGCATCTTCATTTATTTTTGAGGTATTAATTTTTTGTAGCTTTTAGCGTCATTTGTTTAATTTTGGACACCCAAGTACTCCGTTTCCATAGACTGTAAAGAAACATTAGGAACATTACTTGGAAAACAGTAATTATATCTTTTTGTTGCCATTTTCACATAAAAACTAAAAAAAAATGTTCTTAAAATACGTGCTATTGAAAAAAAATGAAAATCGATGATTTCTGATAAAATATGGAGCTATTATAAAGTAATTTAGTTTTAAGTATCTGTATTAATAATACAATCAAATGAAGGCATATGAATCCTTATATAGACATTTTTGTCGTGTTTCTTGAATTACGATATCGTTTTTTTTTTTTTTTTTTTTTTTTTTTCTTGTGTGTATTATTCATCGATAGTCACGTCATATGAGAACTTTATTGTAAAGGTTTTTTAATATTGCATCGTAAATGGGGAATTCTTCAGAGGATGCGTATGACGTCATTTTATATAAAATAAAAGCGTGTGTTTTAAGACTTAAAATTGAAATATTATTTGCACTATCTATATGTACATATATTTTTTTTCAGCGTATGTGACACTAAATTCTGAAAAAGCAGAATTCCTGTTTTCTAGTTTATCATTTTGTAATCAGCGTACTTGACAAATAAATATATACCGCATAATCCAAATGGTATGCATATAGATGAATATATAATGCCTCCACTCCTAGCTTTTACTCCGAAGTACAAAAGAAAAGAGAATCATGAATGTAGTTGAATAACGTGTATTATTATGAAAAATAGCATGATTCAGATTTTTAATATTATATTGCGCGTATTTTTGCTTTTCATTGGAGAACAATAGAATAAGCCACTGATATAAATTATGCCAAAAATATAGTTTTAGACATTTCTAGTGTTTATGGAATGAAATAAATTGTGATTTTTTATATTTTTCGTCATTGTATAACTATTTAAAATATTTTAATTACTGGTAATATTAGTGCACACAGAAGCAGGTACATAGCATATGTACAGTCGTGGAGAAAAAAAAGTAAACACCACCTTCTAACTCTTCAACAAATTATCGTAGACGGAAGTTACTGGTACCGAACGATTGAAAATAAAGTCTACTTTTAAATGATGTATATAAAATTTGCTTAGTAGGCCATCTACATATTAAAACGAGCCCAAACATCATTTTTTTTCAATGGCAATACCCAATTTTAAAGAGATATTATCAATCTTCAGTTCAAACTATGCCTAGACACCAAATTTCAAAACATTTGAATGATAAGTTTTTGAATTATAAACATTCAAAATTTAGTGCTTCTAATGTTAAATTACATTTTCATATTTTTATTTATATCTCCTGAAATTATGCTCCTAATGTGCTAATTTTTTTGTGTAGCAATAATACTAATGTTCCCAAACATATATACGCAGAATTTGTGATTTTTATAACTTTATGATATGAATTATGAATTATGAAATTAATATTCGAAAAAAATATGAATTGCAACCTACTATTTTTTTGATGATTTAGATTAATTAAGTCCTGCTTTATGAAAATTCAAAATTTCACATTTTTCTTCCAAATAGTTTTCAAATTATGCTTAAAAAATGGCAAAATGATGATTTAAGGGGCCGTCTAATATAGAAGTGAGTAGATATTTTGAAATTTCTTCTGCTGTCCTGTTATCTAACAGGTTTCATTGACTGCTTGAGTGATGCTTTAGGTGCCTCGATCAAGAAGGGGGCTCTCTAGGTTAACAATCGAGTACTGAACTTCAATTTGGATACAGCCCTTAAAATACGCTCGTTTTAAAATAATTAATTTATCGGAAACTTATGGTACGAATTGCATAAAAATTTGTTTTTTAGGCTGATTGAAGGGTGCACAGTTCAATTATGCTGTTCGAATCGGGTATTGCTATTGGAAAAAAATGAAGTTATGATTCGTTTTAATATGTAGATCCCCCCCCCCCCCCAAGCAAATTTTATATGCATCATTTAAATGTAGACTTTATTTCAAATCATTCGGTACCAGTAACTTTCTTCTGCGGTAATTTGTTGAGGAGTTAGTAGGGGGTGTTTACTTTTTTTCCCACGACTGTACTTTAAATACTTTTTTTTTCACATACTTCTAAAATCTAGTATCGTATTACAACTTTTCAGGGTGTAGTATAGCGATATTTTCCAAAGAAAGCTTTCTTGAATCGATAAGTCCAAATACTTGTTGTTAAAGAACAATTATCTGAAATCAATCAGGAGAGATTTCGGATTTTTACTTCTAATTCGCTATATTTTCTTAATGAATTATAATTTGTTTAAAAACAACATTTATTGAAAAACATTTTAAGTAATGCCATATAAAAGTCATTTTATAAAAGGTATGAATGCTCGAATGTAATAAATTCATTTTATTAATGTCGAAAAATAATTTCATTAATATTATAAAATAATTTCATTAATCTGACAGATTTAAAAAGGTTAACACGTGTAATGTATCGCGAATGTCAATCAATTCTATTAATATAATTACACTAATATATAATAAATTCCTTTTTTCTCTTTTTTCATTGAGAAAATGTTTTAAAGTATGTGACAGATATTAACTATTTAATATAAAACTATATTTGTTTGTTTTGTCTTCTTTTTTATGCAACATATTTTTTTAGATGAAAAGTTTCAGTTTATAGATTTTAGTTAAATACTTTTACCAAATACTTAAAAACAATTTAATTTCTTAAATACAAATAGGGAAAATTTTGCTTTTCACTTGTTTGTCTTCGCTATTGTTCCTTTGTGACTAACAAATTGTTTTAGAACAAAATTTTTCAAAACACCTTTTAAGTATTACTATATAAAGGCCATTTTATGAAAGATATAATTGCATGAATGTCAGAATTTCATTTTATTAATGTCACAAATTAGAAAAGGATAACACGAAATGTCAAAGGATAAATCGCGATTTTTAGTCAATTCCTTAACATAATTAGTCAGTAATATATAATAAATTACTTTTTTGGGTAGTATAATTGAGAAAATGTTTTTAATTCTTTAATGTAAAATATATGTTTTTTGTTTGATTTTTTTATTTAAGATTTTTATCGAGATGGAAATTTCCATGTATTCGATTTGGCATAATTTAGTCAAACTTGTTATAAAAACACGATGCGCAGGAACATAATTATCTTCCAGAATGTTTATTTCTATGATGCGTGTGTATTTCTGCCATTGCCAAAAATGATTTTCAACATTTAAATTAGATTCAAAAATGTATTGTGATGTGTCCATTAAAAGTGAGAAAGATTGATATTTAGACATTCATGAATATTATTGAAAACTAAGAAAAAATGTAATTTTATTTATACTTCATCCTCATTGTCGACATAATGTTTTACGTATTTTATTTTCTACTAAATTTTACTATAATAAAGGTTATATTTTATTTATTTATCCAAATCTATTAGCATGTACATTATATGCAGTAAAAAGCTGGAACTACATTTATTACAATATTGTTTATAAAACTTAGCTTTATTGTTAATAAAGCTGAATAAAGTTTATTGTTAATAAAGCTAAATAAAGTTTATTATTACTAAAGCCGAACAAAGTTTATTATTAATAAAGCTGAACAAAGTTTATTGTTAATGAATACAGAAAATTTTTAACTTTGAAAATAATAAACAATGCTTTGCTTTCATATGAATGCGTACGACGGCTGTTCAATGAAGGATGACCCTTTTCTTCTCAGCATACTTTATTTCGCACAGATTACCTTTTATGTTCGATTGTTAGCTTAACGCTTAACCGGAAACGTGCCGTCTGTGAGACGGTTGCGTTTACATATCTACCCTTTACACAAAAATGAACGTGTCCCCAATCTTATCACACAATCTAATACTTACACTACTGGTCCTCTGCCTCCCCCACCCATTTGCAACATCTGCGCATTTTTAGTTATTGAAAGAAAAATTATTTTATTTTCAACACAGTCTGTGAGACGGCATGTTTCCGTTTTTGTAATTTTTTGCTCTGAGGTATTGATATGGAGGAGCCATCAAAGCGGGTACGCTACAGTGATAAAAAAGAGTGAAGAAACTGCTTTCAGATTGTTTGATGAAGTAGTAAGTGACTTATCCCTTCAAGACCCGATGTATTTGTAAACAAAGCTAGTCATGCCTGTAGAAAGTAAAACACGGACTGCAACCGCTACATGTTGATAAAAATGATGCTTTACTCTATCTGCAAACCAGAATCATAGTTCGATTCGAGATTTTATTACATACGACTCAGAAATAACAATTTAAATTAATGTCGTGCGGGTTGGGTCTTAAAGGGATAAGCGATATTGAAAGTATTTCAGATAATGGATATATAAATTCTGAACACGAAAGTGACTCAACATTGTTAAAAATGCATAAAAAATGCAGATATTTAGAACATGCTGCAATATTTACTATTAAACGTTTTGTTAATTTTACTGTTTAATATTCTTTTTCAATTCATATCGTACCGAAATATATAAAAATATTATCATTTATTTAATTATTGTGACGAAAATTTTATATTTTAAACAATAATGTGTAATTTCAAAATATTTTCTGTCTCCGACATTCAAAACCTATTTTTATGCTGTCATATTAAAAAATTGGCCCTGTTAATGCATTATTACTATTAAATATTAAGTGTTTAACTTCACTATTTTGTAAATTATTAAGAGTTATTTTTCTTTTAAATTTTTATAGCTTTTTTTTTAAATTTAGCAGTCTCACAGACGGCACGTTTCCGTTTGTGAACGGGATTTTAATGTTTCTGGTTAAGGGTTGACATCTAATGAGTACGCGGTAATAGTTATGTTCATTTATTTCCAGTAGTACGTCAGTGGCAGTCGTGGAAGTTCAAATACTTTCAATATCGCCATCATGACCAACTTAGGCAGCACACAATGAGCAAGTATGCTCTTGCCTGATAAAAATTTTGCTTTCGCTTACAGAAGGCGTCAGTCGAGGCGATTTTTACGTTAGGGGATTCATGTCATGTTCGCGTAACATTGCTTTTAATTTCGAATAACCTCCAAGCGAACGCCCTGTGGTTCGGATATGAGGAGTCTCGGAAAACAAGGTCTCATTTCACGTCTCGTGGTCACTTTTCAGTTACCAATGTGTGATTGATACTCCATTATAACTGCAATATTTTTAACAGTTCTCATATCTACCGATATTCAATGACAAGAATAGCAACGGTATTATTGTTGATTTCTGTAAGCGCAGCTGCAGGAACTACGGGATCATATTCTTTAATGATGATTGTTTTTTTCTTTCTTAAACATATGAAAACATCGCCTAACTGTGCTACAAAGGAAGAACAGACTCTCCATAAGTCTCCTATAGCAAACTCTTCCACTGGCGATTTCTTCAGGCGACAGCAAAATTTCCAGCAGGCATACTTACCCACTGCGTGTTTCCCCCATCGTTCCCGTAGGCGATACTGAAATGATCTGAAAGTTCATAGCTCCCACTGACGTACTAGTCGAAATAAATGAGCAAACAAATTATCACGTATTTATTACGCATTAACAGCCATTATTTTGAAATTCAGACGAAAATACGATATTTTGATAGTTGTATTTTTTAATTGGCTTGATTTTTTTATGTTGAAGTAGATCATATTTAATGGATACTGTGCAAGTTTGAAGCCCTGAGAAAATTTGCTCTCTTTCTATTTTCAGAAAAAAAAAAGACAAACGTTACAAAAAGGCAGTGTCGATATCAATCTTTCTCCCAATCAGAAAATGATTTATACCGTTTCTCTTTCCCTTTCCTATGTTTTTTCCATATGAGGAAATGGAACATCCCTTTTCTTTTTCTCCTTCTAGGGAAAAATCCTGACCATTTCACTGCCTTCTTGCAACTTTCCTCCTTTTTTTTTTCTTCCTGAAAATACCATGAGACCACACTTATTTTTCGTTTCCATGTTTTTGTACATATGTTCAACTACTACCTGATATATTCTGTTTTATTCAACTGTGATGCTTTGAGATAGGCTAATTCAAATGTTGCAGATTTTGAAACTTTTCAATATTTAATAGATTATATCTGTTAACAACATCGATATCCCTTTAAAGTTCTATATTTTTTAGCTTGTCCTAATAGTAAACTTTCATATTCTATAAGAAAAAAAATTTGGGGTACTATTGCTTAACTAAGATAATAAATGCAGAAAACAGACAAAAACGTCATTTTGATTGCATTTTTGAGGCAGCATAACAATGGAAATTGACAATGCCCCATGGAACCAAGTAACTTTTACTAAGCATGTAGTGTTATACTAACAGTTTATGGCAAAAGAATTTTGGGATATTGTTGCTTTCCAGAGATATAGAAATCCAAATATACTGGCATTTAAATTTTCATGAAACATGGGATTCATGGTCTTGAACTTTGACATTTTCTACAGGATACAGGACATTTTTTCAGAGCTTCATAATTGCACATTATTCATTAAAAATTATAAAACCCAAAACAAAAAATACAACTATAGCACTTTGTCTGATTTTCAAAATTATGGCTCTTAAGCTAACAATGGAGCATAAAAGTAAATTAGTGCGCAATAAAGTATGCCAATTAAAAAATCATTATCATTTTTTATTGAACAACCCTCGTAAATTAGATCATAGAACGTAAAGAAACTTTATTTTTTTCTTTGCATCGCTCAAATAATAGGATATTTAATTTGAAATTAAATAATTTTGAAATTTCTGATTTTCGAATGCTACAACATAAAATATTTTTTATTCTTATGAATGTTATTATTCTAATTATAAAAGGAAGCAGACAAAGCTGTGGCAAAAAGTTTTTCGAAAGCTTTTTTATATTTTCTAAAAAAATATTTTGAGATAATTTTTGAATGCAATAGATAATTGAGAAACAATTGTCAATAAAGCTGAATGAAGTTTATTGTTAATAAAATTTTATAATACAGAAAATTTTAAATTTTGAAATTAATAAACGATGCTGCTTTGTTTTCATATGAATATGTACATTAGAACATGTATCATAAATAAACTTTTTTTTTCTTTGCGTCTCTCAAATAATAGGGTATTTAATTTGAAGTCAAATAATTTTGAAATTTCTGATTTTGGAATGCTACAACATAAAATAAATTTTATTCTTATGAATGTCATTATTCTAATTATAAAAGGAAGTAGACAGAACTGTGACAAAAAGATTTTCAGAGGATTTTTGTAGTTTCTCAAGTCCTCCATGCTAGAAAAGAAGTTTTGAGATAATAATTTTAAGATAATAAGTTTTGAATGCAATAGATAATTAAGAAACAATTGTTAATAAAGCCGAATAAAGCTTATTGTTAATAAAGTTTTATAATGTAGATATTTTTAAACTTTGAAATTAATAAACGATGCTTTGTTTTCATATGAATACGTACATTAGAACATAGATCATAAATAAACTTTATTTATTTTTTTTCGCGTCTCTCAAATAAGAGAATATTTAATTTAAAAACAAATAATTTTGAAATTTATGGTTTTGGAATGCTACAACACAACATACTTTTTATTCTTATGAATGTCACTATTCTAATTATAAAAGAACGAAGTCAAAGCTGTGACACAAAGTTTTTCGAAAGATTTTTGTAGTTTCTTAAATTTTCTAGGGGAAATTATTTTGAATGCAATAGATAATTAAGAAACAACTGTGCGTTCCGTCAACGAAGAAAAAAATGAAACTGAATCACATGAAAAAGTTGTTATTTATTAATAACTCTGAAATTTTCTTTAAAAGGGAGATGTTAGTAATTCACCAGATTCTTTCATGATCTGATAATTAAAAACAGAAAAAGAAAAAATAAAAAACTTATGTACTTCAGTTGTTTAAAATGATCTTATACAAAAATAAATCTTCAATACATATGGTAAATTTCTATTATTAAATAAGAAATGTATATACATACAGTTTATCGAAAATAATTTTATTTTTTCACTTTCTATTAAACGCATTCATAGAATAATACATGGTACAGTAAATATTGTGCACTACTTGTATACATAAGTATCTTTTTCCTGAAATTCACAAAATATGAATTATGCAATGGATCATAAACTTGTTTCCCTTTCTCAGTGATATCCTTTTTAAGCTGTTATTATTCAAATAAAAGATACTTAATACTAAAATCTTGAATATATTTTTATAGGTTTTTCATTTAATTACCAATAATAAAAACGAAACGCTGAGATTTTGTGCAAATTACATATTGAGTGACTTTTGCAATTGAAGCCTATGTTTTTCTTTCGGTTCAGCATTAAAAGCGTTACGTCAATAATATATTATATCTGATTTTCTAGAGAACACATTGGTAGGAGAACATAAACTTATAAACATCGGAAATTTTCCATTATTACATATGGGATATTAAAAATATATATTTTCAAATACAATTTGTTTGAAAACTGTATCGTAATTTACAGAATTTTTTAAATAATTGTTAAGGCTGCTAGTCACTCAGCTTCGAATTCCTCTCGGTAATGTTAAGTCTATGGGCGTTTGATCAATTCTTATATTTAAAATATCACCTCGGGAAATCATTAGCATAATTTTTAACATCATTTTTCAGTGTTATCTTCTTAAAGGATGTCAATTTTTTTTCTTAGTTGTCTGTCATGTTTGTATTTCAATTTAATATGTATAGATGGCACCACCATAGCTCCTCCCACAATTCATTAGGAATAGATATTGGAGAATTGTTCTTCTCTAGTTTTGTGTCATGTGTGACGTCGTGTAAGTGATGTTTTTGTTTGTGAAATGAATAGTAAATGTTTATATATCTACAAGCTGCCTCATCAATTAATAGTTGTGTTAATTATTATTAATTACTTACTAAATATATATAATATTTTGAAAATATTTCTAAAATCTATGCTTAATTAAATATTTATATTTTAAAAGTTGACGAACTGGGAATAAAATTTGAACGCTTCATATGAAGTTAAGTGCAGATTGTGGAAATATTTTAAAAGCTAAGAAAAAAGAGACATATTTTAAGAAGAGAATAAAGAAGTTAAAAATATTAATTAAGGAGATATTTTGAATATAAGAATGCAACAAGTGCCCATAGACTTAACATTACCAAGGGAAATTTGGAAGCTGAATGACTAGCAGCCTTAAGCATGATTTTTAAAAATCTATCTCTATCCCGTGAAGCTCGTTTACGGAAAAATAAACAATAGAAATAGTTTAGAATTTGTCTCTGAATAATATTACATAATAAAATTAAAAATTAATAATAAAAAAAATAAAAAATGTAATCGAACAATTCCAGTTATAATTTGTTTGAAAATTGCATCTCAATTTATCAGGTAACAATTTACTCAATTAATCCGCCGAATGTGCTATCAAAATACACATTTTCCAGTGTATTTTAAAACTGAAAATACAGATTGTGAATTTGGCAGTTTACACACCACTTTACAAGTACAGATATATATATATATATATATATATATATATATATATATTGTATCATCCATATACCTGTTTTAATGTGCAAATTTATTTTTTAAAGTGCACTCATAACTTAGTTTCAAAATTTGTCTGTGTAAGTAATATTTCAGATTTAGTTCTCATTAAATGAATATTGTGATCTGTTTTCCTATATTTAGATGATAAATATATTAAAATCTAAGTTTACTTTTGTATCTTCTAATATTTCTTAAATTTGCAATTGCTTTTGTATGTGAATGTGCCGAAAATATCGTCATTCAAATTCATCTTAACCCGAGCTCTGGTGGGCGACTTCCTTCTCACTTAATTTTAAGCTCCAAATGTCCCAAGGGCACAAGAATATTCGACTAAATTTATTTGAAAATAGATTAATACATTTTTTCGTGTATATAATAAACCGAATTTTTGTTTGGAAAATATT
The DNA here is from genome assembly GCA_963932465.1 of Maratus speciosus. NCBI lineage: Eukaryota > Metazoa > Arthropoda > Arachnida > Araneae > Salticidae > Maratus > Maratus speciosus. The sequence goes on from OZ010789.1 coordinate 84,895,619, forward strand.
GGTGCCAATGTGGCATTTGGGTATTTTGAAGAAAATCACCTACCAGAGCTAGAAGGGTTAATTACGAAACTACGAGGAAATTCCGTTATTGAAATTGATCGTAATTACGAAAGTATAAGGAGATTTTTTTTTTTTTTTTTTTTGAAAAACGGTGATCACATTCAAAATTTTAAAACATTAACTTTTTTTAAAGTGCTGATTTTAGCTTCATTTTAGTTTTGAAAGTTACCGCAATATATTTTATCTCGGAGTTTTAGATTGGCACTCATTTTCAAAATCGCCTTTCTAGGAAAAAAAAAAAAATACCAAGTTGATTCTGTTGACCACAAACACATCAGTTTCAAAATAATATTTTTATCTAGTAAGAGAAATAAATATCAGCGTAGATTATATAAATTCGTGAAAATTAAACAATTTGTAGACAAAATGCTAAGTACTAAACAAAAGTAGTTTTAAAGTATTATTCTTAAATATTTAAAATTCATTAAAGGAACATTTATATCTAGAAAACTACTCACTATGTAATATTCATATTTATGAAATTTATTTTACAACTTTAAATTCAGCGAAACAAACAGTAAAAAATTCTAGTTCAAATATTTAAATATTTTCGAAAACATATTTGCATCTAGTCAGTTTTCAGCTTTTTTTTCTTATCGTGGCAAGGATGAAAAAGAGATAAAATAATGTCAGCATTTTACAAACAATCCTTTAAAGAAAAATAATGAAGAAGGACAAGCTCTTTTTTTGATGTCATAACTTTTTTAGCAGAGTAAATGAACCGCAAATTTTATTTTTCGTAAGCCATCTGGCAGCAATTGCATGATCATAAAATATTTCGGTTGAAAAATTTTATAAAGATGAGAAACTATGTGAATGTGTGGCTCAAAGCATATCTGACTTATGATTTTCACGAGACACGATGCAAAAATTTTGAGTTATGTGTTTTATTCATAAAATATGCTAAAGCTTCGTGTATATAAAGAGATATAAAATATAAAGAATCACAAACATAATTTGTACGTTCTAAACGATTTTTTTTTAAATTGTCTTCACATTATTAATATTCTCAGTAACAGAACTACAATTTTACCACGAAAAAAAAAAAAAAAAATTCTTCCTAATCACTTATTTAACTTCATATGTTATTTAATAATGTGTATGTTTAATAATGTGAAATGTTAATGCATGAAAAAAAGGGAAAAAACGATTTTTGATTATTATTTTTTTTATTTTTTAAGTCATTATTAGAATATTTTTTTAAAAAATAAAATCCCATTATTTATTATTCATATTTAATAAAATTGCTTCTAAATTTTCAGTTCACTAATTTAAAATCCAAAACACTCTAATTCAAAAAAGTATCCATTTTAAAATGATATTTTTACAGTTGGACTTCCCGGGCCTTTATGTTCTTCAAAATAACAAATACCGAAATATTTATATTGTTTTAAGTGCAAATTTTACAAACTTTCGTAAGCAGGATGAACCCAGTAGAGTTGTATTTAAAAAAAAATATGATGCTTCTAACTCATTTTATAACAAAAACTATCACTAACCTGAGTTACAGTTTTTAAGCTATTACAATTGACACTACAATTTTTTTCTTATCCAATGGTGTAACAATAGAAAACATAGTGAAAGTTAACAAGTTAATAAAATCACAAGAAAATTGGAGTTCGTTATTGAAATTGTTGCGATCGTTAATATGACGTCAGAGTTACTCACAAACATGTTTCTTATGTATAATATAGTTATTTTCTCACACACATTTTCATTTTGTGACAACACGAAATAAAAAAAAAAGATTTTGAAATTTAAGAGAGATAGTGGCTTTTAACGTTAAATATATGACACTTGTGATCTATCATTATTCTTCATGGGCACGATTGCAGCCCGATTTTTTTTAACAAAAACCATAATGGCTATTGCATTAATCACTGTGCTGTATTAGATGTACATTGGTCAAAAAGTTTGGGAAGAGTACAAATTATCGGAAATCACCGATCTCCATGGACATTGTATTTTCGAATGAGGACTTTTGTTTTTACCTTTTGGCAACAATAGTTATGTATTTTTAGAACGAACGTAGAATGTTTTGAATTGATATGCGGGTTTTTTCTCCATCAAACATGATTATACCGGATTCAACACTATTCAACTAATTATGTAATGCATATATTTTTCTATAAGTTAAAGAATATATAAATAATATAAAACTCAAAAAATGCTATCTTCATTTTCGTAAATCGTCTTATGAAATTTACCAGATGTGTTCTTCTGTTCTTAATGTTTAGAATTCTGATTGAAAAGAAGGTGGTCTGCCTTAATCGGTAAGTATTTTTTACTTACCATTATAGAGTTTCATGATAATAAATTGTATGTGCGACACGCATAGCATTGCACGCTATGAAAACACTTTTCTTTGCTCAACTCGAAAAAGTAATATGAAATAAAGAAATCTTAAAATCGAACTTTTTTTGTTGTTCAGAATGATGTTTAAAGAAAATTGTTTATTAAAAATATTAACATCTGTTCTTAGAAAAAAAACTATTTATTCTAGTAAGAAAACCAAATATCTGCATAAATTATGTAAATGCATGAAAATGACCTTACATTAATTATTTAGTTTGTACTAATAATGTTAATGTACGAAACATAATTACACTGTAAAAAATAATTGTACAAAAACAGCCCGATTTCCAAACATGTGTGTTTTTTATCAGCTTCAATCTGTACTCCACAGATTAACTGTTTTCCGGCAACTATTCCTTGCTTGCGAGAATTGCAGGCCCGCCCATTGCAGCTGCATACAGGGAATGTCTGTAGCGACCGCAATGAAAAGCGAATGAACGAACTGAAGCGGCTTGAGTCGGCCATGTTTGTTGTTGATTATCGTTATCGCAGCACGTGCCTATTTTGCAATTGTCTTAGTTTTTATATCTTTTAGCGATTTCTTTTCAGTTTTCATTAAGCGAGGAACAAAAAGATGATTTCTCCTTATAATTGTAAGTATACACTTTTGTTTTATAATGTAGTTTCTGTTCCTAGTTTTATTTTCAATTATGTACTCACGTGCTAGCAGCGATATTGATTGCATGCCGAATTTATATGCAGCAGGGATTTAGTGGAGGGTATACGGGGGTATACGCCGTATACCCTCTGGATTTTTTTAAGGAACACCGTATACCCCCTGTTTCTCAAGAAAGCTCTTGTATATATACACTAGGGCATACCCTCTGCTTAGAACGTATACCCTCTGTTTTTTTTACGACTACACCACTGATATGCAGCATTTAAAAGATAACTTGTCAAATCAAGGGTGTGTTTGTCGATATCTAACAGAATCTAAACTTTTTGCTTGTTTTTAATATTATTGCTTTAAATCAAGATTTTAATCAAATGATTTTTTTTTTTTTTTTAGTTATCGATTTAAAAAAAAAATAAATAAATGTAACGAATGTATTAAAACTAAGATGAACCTGATTTTGAAAGTTTATATAGGTATTTTGAATGTGTTAATAAAGAATAAAAGCTTTAAAGAATTGTTTGGAACAGATGTGTCTTACAATAAATTTCTAAAAAGCAAGTTTTTATCTAGCATAAAAGTGTTTCATTTAAGAATGATGTTTAATAAAATTTTAATTAGCAATGTCATAATTCCCTTAGAGTAATCAAATTATTCCTGTTATCTAAAATAAACAGCAAATATTAATTTCTATAAGATTAAGTAGCAAACAGGGGCGGATCCAGCTTTCCATTTAGAGGGTGTCATGTCCAGGGGCGCCATTTGAGGGGCGCTGGGGGGGGCGCCCCCCTCCCAAGGAATTTGATACTTCAGAAAATTTATAATTTATCTGTCATTAGGGATGCACCGAATAGTGATTTTGGCCAAATACCGAATATTCGGCCAACAAGAAAACTGAATACCGAATATTCGGCATACAGGTAACCGAATACCGAATATTAGGTCTACAGGTAAACCGAATATCAAATATTTGGGTGGCCGAATACCGACTGTTAGGCCGAATTCAAAGTTTAAAGATATTAAAAAATTAAATTTTAAAACAATTTTTCATAATATTTAACACAGATACTTCCATTTTGATAAACAAGACCTTTTTACAAGTAAACTTTACACACACACACAATTTGCAGCACTTCTCATGATATCATACATCACAGAAATCAAAGTAACTCTTTTGAAAATATAGTTAACGATATCTTCATTATCGTTAAAGTAATAACAAATGAAAATCTAAGTTTGACATGAAGTGAGATGAGATACACTGTATTTTTTATTTTGTCTGATTAAGCGGATTGCGATACTGACTTCTTAGGCAAAAATGGTCTGTCTTGATGTCTATTATCACATCTGAAAGTTTTCCCATTTTCTTTAGAAACACTCTTTTAGCGAAAAAACAAAAGACAGATTATTTATAAGACATTGTTCATAAACTTCCATTTGTGCATCATTTATTTCTATGAAGGTCATCCTTAATGGTTATTTTTTTTTAAGTGACACTATCAAACCGCAAACAAATAATGTAACGGCATTCTGTTTTATTTAAATATGATTCTGTTTTCAATTATTCTAAATATCTTTATAAATTGACAGTTAAAAGGTTTTTAAAAATATTTTTCAAAAGATATTTTTAAGTATTCGGTTTGGCCGAATAGTTCGATATTCAGCCAAACCGAATATGCGGCAGGCCGAATAGTTCGATATTTGACCAAGCCGAATGTTCGGCATAACGAATAGTTTGATATTCGGTAATCGATATTCGGTAGTATGGCCGAATACCGAATAGATACCAAATATTCGATGCATCCCTATAAGTCATCCTATTTCAGACTCGATTTTTTTTTCATAAATTGCTCAAAAGCTAAAGTAACTTGTCAGATTTTATTACAATAAAAACACATGCAATAAATAAACACTTTATGCATGTAAACTAATAATTATCAAAAATATTTTCTACAGACTTTGCTATTCCAACATTCTCAAGGTGAACCGTTTCTTATTAATGCGTATTATGGCTAATTTTTAAAATGTATGTAAGAAAAAATTCTATTTATTGCTTTCCAGCAGTGTGCAAAATAGATCAAATGAAAACTCGTGCCCCTCAGGGCAGGGCCTGATCAACTATAACTGGAACCTGGGGCACACAGACTGTGTCGGTGCCCCCCTTTCTCAAGAAAATTGCATTATAAACGTGTATAGCAGCTGTATGTGCAGTTCAAAATTTGAACCATAGCTTTATAAAAAGAAAAAGAACACACTATAGACACATGTAAAACGGCATTAAAAAATTATGGGAAAGTAAAATCTTCTGCATTATATGCTATTTAGAGTGAGTAAAACTGTATATCTAAGTGACGGGATGAAACATGTTTGATGTAGTATCCGTTCTACTCTGGATTTCGAAATTTATATTGCATTTTATTGTCGTTAGTGAAGAACACGGCGATAGTTTAGTTTGCTTGAATGGTAAAAAATAATATTTTCTGGTGAACTATAAAAGTAAATTTGCATTAATTTGTATCTTACGAGAGTGGGAAAATGTATTTTTGGGACCCTTGAAAATGTTGTCCCGGTGCACATGCCCCTTGTGCCCTGTGATAATCAGGCCCTGCCTAAGGGCTAGAATTTTCTCTGTGAATTTCCCCTTCAACCAGAAATTTACAGAGGATTTTTTTTTTTTTTTTTAAGAGGGTTAATTCAAGTTCTTAATTATTTGAATATTTGTTTTGTATAATTAGTGTCACATTATATTTACTGCAGTCCTTACAACGCTATCAAATCATTTGCTTTATTAAATCATATTATATACAGTATGTTCTTAATAATCTCCTCAGCCGAAACGAAAAAAAGAAACGTCAATCCACCTCTATGTGTGCCGTGGATCGGATCGTGTAGGTTTTGAGAAAAATCGGGTTGGGCAACCCAATGCAGACGCTACCTGAGACCGAATGTTTTGCAAATTTCTGAATTGTGTGGGATTTAGATCATAGTCTGAAGACATTTGTGTTTTATTAACCTCTTAACTGCCCCGTACGTATATGCGCGTCTTTAGAAAATATATGTATCTGTTAAAGGGATTGCGAATTCCAATTATAGCGAGGCAATTTTCACCACCTGAGCCATTATATATAACAGTATAACATGTGCATTTTCTTATAGTTATTTCAGAAAACTAATATACACCTTCTATAATTTCAGAAATATACTCAGATAAAGCAAGATTTCACCGGCAGTTAAGGGGTTAAGGAAATTTTTTACTGACAAGAAATCACACCTGAAAATTTCTTATCCTTATGGATTACAAAATTTGCAAACTTCTTGACGTGTTGACCATGTTTGTGTGTTGATTATCTCGTGACCGATTGAATTTCACGATTTTTTTTTTTTTCCCCGACCGTTTGGCAAAATTCGAATTTTTTTCCGTGATCATTTCACGGAATTTAGAAATTTTTTCCGTGACCATTTGTCAAAATTCACGATATTTTTTGTGACCGATTTACGAAATTCGCTATTTCTATCTGAGATATTTTGAGGAAATTCGTGATTATTTTCTATGATCATTTGTTGAAATTGTTTTTTTTTTTTTTTCCGCAGTCGACTGACAAAATTGTGATTGCTTTGTGCGATCGTTTAACGAAATTTTTGAATTTTTTGCTCGATTCTTTGACTAAATTCGTGATTTTTATCTGAAACCTTTGATGAAATTCTCGTTTTTTTCCTTGATAGATATTCGAAATTCACAAATTTTTTTTGCACGACTGATGGCAAATTTGATTTTTTTTTTCTGTGATCGAATGTTGAAATCTGCGATTTTTTTTCCCCACAACCGATTAACAGTAATCGCTGTTTGTTTCTACGATCTTTGCAATATTTTTCCATGGTCCTTTTAGGATATTATATTGTTTCCGCGACTAATTTGCCAAATGGATTATTTTTTTCAAATTTCGGCAAAATTTGCAACTTCTTCCCGCGGTCGAATGGCGAAATGATTGCGCGTAGTTTCGCAAAATAAAAGAAAAAAAAACTGCAGTCTTCCACAAAAATTGAAAAATATTCCTGGAAGAATCCCATGGTTTTGAAAGACGTTAAGTGGGGAAAATCCCACTTGTTCACCCCCCCCCCCCCCGTCCAAGGACCTCTTGAAATGACTCCCCACCCCTGCAGCAAAACCTGCAAAGAAGAAGTCGAAAGGCAGGAAAAAAGCTCCATTTTAGGCAGGTTTCCGTCTTAGCAAGTATAATTATGTTTTTTCACGGAAACGTCATATTTTTCCGTTTCCGAAAGAATTCTTTTTTTGACAGGTTTCATTTTCACAAGTTTTGCAGTAAATCTAATGTGCCTATGCTCTTCAGAGGTTTACTATAGAAAAGATGTTTTAAAAGCCTAAGATATACTTGTAAAATGGAAACTGTCTATAACGGAATACTGTCTTAAACGGAAAATCTCATTCAGTATCTTAAAATTATGCCTTCTAAGATGAAAACCTGATTAAAACGGAATTTTGAATCGGTTTTGTTCGGTGGGAAGAGGAAACCCCCCCTCCCCTCCGAACCTCACTCTTGGCTATGCCACTGTCCTAAAAAAAAAACTTTGCCCCCCCCCCCCCCCGCCAAGGAAATTCTGAAATGGCGCCCCTGGTCATGTCTCTCTTTAGGAAAGGGGGGGGGGATCACAACTGTAATATCAATTCTTATATCTCTGAAGTTTGCTACAATTTGCAGATATATTCGTAAAAACATAATATTTGGAGGTACATAAGTTTATTGTCAAAGCTACCATTTTAATTGGATTTTCATGACTCAACCGTAGTGAAAAGATTATCAAACGGGTGCAATCAGTTATAATTTAAGCTTTCGCATATATAAAAAAAGGAAAAATGTTGTTCGATTTTTAGCGCTTAAAGAACAAATTTTATTTCCACTTTCTGTGTGGCAGAAATATTTGGGGTGTTCAGTGAGATCTTTAAACTTTTTTAATATGTATTTTTGTATCTTTCTTCGTTTAGAGGGGGTCATGACCCCCATTACCCACCCCTTCGATTCGCACTTGCTAGCAAATCTCTTATTTTCTCATTCAACATTTTGCAAATGTAGATGTGCCAGTACCCTTTACTATTTTTGGTTTATAAAAAAAATAACCAATAACAAGTTAGCTTTTATTATTTTTTTTATAACTCCCCCTTCCATGAGCATGTTTTATAATCTGGATTATTGTTGACATTCTTAATCAAACCAAGCAGGAACCAGAAAATAAAGTTTTGACCACTGTTTTTCACTGAAAATCTTAATGAGCGTTGCTTAATTTAGAAACTCTTAATTTTCTTGTGAAATTTGCTGTTTTTGTTTCGGAAGGATGTCAATTTCCAGTAATGGACACCCGATGTGTATACATTGCTAAAAATGCAATTTCAGTAATGTTCATAGTGCATAAATTCTTTAAACTTAACTGAAAACCTAAGTAATCATATTTAATTTTTAAATTGCACTTACCAGAATGTAATAACACCAAAATTTTTATAAATAGCTGCTTTTAATTAATTTCACATGGTTAATAAAATGTTCAATATTTTAATGATATTTTTTTTTATAACTCTGCCTTGCATATTTTATGATCTGGCAATCAATAAAACAAATCAGGAAGCAGAGAATATCGTTTAACACTTTCTGGCACAGAGCAATTCTGTTCGTAAAATGATGAAATGATTGACTGACACCGGAATTTACAAACAACTTTTTTAGAAATTAAAAACTTGTTACTTTAAACTTTCATTGTAAAAGCAAGATTTTTTTTTTAATTATTGGTGCCGTTTGTAAGTTTTGAATTAAAATTAGGTGGTTTCGACAGGGTACCATTGTGCCGAAAAGAGTTAAGGGCATAGGGAAAAGAGAGGCTCACAGAGCTCAATCCCCCCCCCCCCTCCTCCCCATTTAAATAAAAACAAGTTACAGAGGTTGTTAAAAATAAATCTATTACTGTAAAGTACTGAAAGTAAGCCCCTCTTATATATGTGAATTTTTCCTTTTTTGAGATAGTGCCATTTATAAGCCTTCTACTTCCAGTTTTATTTTCTAATGCTTTCAATTCTTCTGTTTCCTGAAAATTCCTTTTTGTTTCCATATCTCCAAAATGAATAATATCTTATGCAATTAATTTTTATCTAATCTGTTTACATATTGTAAATATATCATATAATTGCATACTTTGCTATGCGCATTGCCAGACCTTTGATAGTGTTGACTCTAAGCCGCTTTAGCAGGGCGCAGCGCCTGGCGGCACTTTTTATTTCTTTTTTGCACCCGGCGGGTCTTTTAAACCCTTCCGATGCGCCCGGCTGCCCTTTTTAACACTTCCTATGCACCACGTGGCAATTCAATTGATACTGGGAAAATATCGGAAATTTTGGGGACTCTAAACAAACCAGTTCAAAATATGTTTTGTGACCAAGGTACACGTATGCCCTTTTTGAAAAAATATTCCCTTATTTTAGAATAGTGTTCCCTTTTTGAAAAAATGTAACCTTTTATAGAACAGCGTTCCCTTTTTGAAAAATTCCCGCCCGACGGCCCTTTTTTCTCGAGTCAACATTATTTGAAAGCAATATTCAAAGGGTACTACTATATTAATGTTTTCCTTGATTTTTAGGCGCTAAAGATTTAATAGATATTTATATTGGGTTTAAGTTTTATTATATTTGTTCACATTTCTTTGATATCTAATTTAATTATTTTATGTAAGTTTGTTCATTAATTTATTATTTTTATTAATGAAAACTACTTATCTTCTATAGAAGGGAATTTTAAAAACAAAATTGTTAATTTGATCTAATTTTATTTTGCAAATTGTAAAAATTCTGTGGAATTTCCTAAATTTCAAATACTCCCCCCCCCCCCAACCTTCCCAATTTTCCTATTCTTTTCACTAAAGTTCTAATTATAATAAGCCCCCCTTAAAATCATTTGAATTCCCTACTTGCTAAAGGGGTCTTGCTTTCGGTACAACTGCCTTAAATGTTTGCTTATTCATCCAAAAGAAGAAAAACTAAATTAATTAAATTTATAATAGTAATGAAACTAGTAAATCTGCAGATAAGTGGTCTCAAACATCAAATCTGCAGTTTTATTTTGAAATTATTTTATTTAATATTTAAAACATTCAACCCGCTGTATTATTTCTTTCACATTTGTAATACAGTAGACTCCCTCAAATCTGCAAACACCCATCTTTGCAGATGTAAACAATGAAATTTTTATTTCAGATGTAGGGCAAAACTACAGAATTTTTTAGTTTTATTTCATCCTGTATATGTATTTTAATATGCAATTTTAAATAATATGACTGAACTTGTGTTTTTCCATGAAAGGAGTATAATTTCTTTTAAAATCAAGATATGGCTGATATCACTGGTAATCACAATCTTTTTACCAAATATATTTATGTATTAATTAAGCTTATGAGGTTATTTTTATGATGATTTTGATGTGAATTAAATTAATAGAGAGTACTTTGCATAAGGAAAGTTTTATTGAACAATTCAAGGAAAATGTATCTCATCTTTATGCATATTGAAATATACATTATTAATTGTTTACTTGGTCTTTACTTTTAATATTTTATTGAGTTTTTAAATTATTTTACTTTTTTTCGTTGTAGTTTATTACTTTACTTAATTATTTTAATAATTTACTATATTACAATCATTCATTATAATTTTGATTGCATTAAAATTACTGTTTAAAAAATGTAAACAAAGCAATGACCAGAAATCTGCACATCTGGTTCCAGGCTGTGCGATTTGAGGGAGTCTGCTGTACTAATTACTATTAGTAATATATCTAGTAGTTTGAGATTTTAACTTAAAAATAGTGGGAAATGTATAAATCCATGCAATAAGTCAATTTTTTTTTTTATTATACTCCTCTAAACCCCCACTGTCTGAATAATTCTATAACTATAATTACCTGAGGTTTAATATTTTAAACCATCTATCTAAAATAATTAAAATTTTGATCTTGTGGCAATAATTAATTTAAACAGTGAATAATTCTCACAAAATTTTTATCAATTATTGATAGTCTAAATTGTTAAATTTATTTGAAAATAACTATTTGTTCCTTTAGTCTGCTTTCATTAATTTCTGGTTCTAAATATTGTCATAAAAACAATTATATCTATTACTTTTGTGGGGTGTCCATTACTGGAATTTTGATATATTTCTGTTATTCTGGTATAAACATGTTGAGAACAGAAAGGCACTATTGAAAGAATTTAGTTTTGTTTCCAAGAAATGTATTTCCAACCATTAAGCAAAAAAATATATGTATATATATTGTAAATTTCATATTATTATTATATTTCATTCACTTTTTACTCATATACATTCCATCTAATACAGCAACCTGGACAGGAGGGGAAGGGGACCCAGTAGCAGAAAATTTTCCATATGTCTGTAACAGATACTTCAGATGCAGAAAATAATCTGCAGGTAAAATATTTTACAACTAAAGTGTTAATTAAACAATCATTTACCCGTGGTGTCTTTATCCACTTATTCATTTTTATTAGTAATAATTTTAAGTTTTTGTATAGTAAGTAATAAAGCGTAATATGAAACAAAATAAAGGTTCGATGGAAAAGAATCTGCAAAAGAGAAAAAATATTTGAGACACTCGTCTCCCGTCTTGAACTTAGCCCAATATTATTAAATATATTATACTGTCTTATTTTTTAATGTTTAATCTCTGTATTTAAAAAAAAAAATTAAGCATAACATTGCTATAAATGACCACTTGTCGAAAATTGAAAATGTTGAAAAATCTTTTTTTTCTTGGGACAAAAAACTAGCTTTTGCCAAGTAGCAATTATCACCAAGTGGTCATTTATAGGAGCATTAGGCTTAAAAATTTTTAAATAAAAGATAAAGGAAGGGAATATGTAATGAGCAAATGGTAAATACATAAATAACAAAGATAAAAACTTTTGAAATGGTAAAGTGCATCAACAATTCATTTTAAAAAACATAAATTGCGAAATCACAGCCATAAAATTAAAATTTAGCCATAAATGTATAAAAATACTGAGATCATAAAATCAAAATAATGAACAGATGTGTTTTTAAAAATTTAAATAGTAAATTATTTAAAAAACAAGGCTTGGCTTTTATTCCAATACATAGAAATACTGAGAATAGTAAAAAAAAATCACATTATAAAAGATAAATTGTTAAATTATTTTCAGAAACACTGTTTTAAAAGCATACAATTTATAAAAAAAAAATGCTTACACAATAATTTATATTCGTAAAAAAAAAGGGTAATACATAAAAACTCTAATTTAAAAAAATGTTTAAAATGTCAAAATAAAGCAAATTAAATCAAAATAATAAAAGTTTAAGTTAAATTCGAATGGGGATTTCAGTTAAACATAATATAGAAACACTGTTGAGTTTTTATGTATTTACCTTTTTTTAAAAATAATTGTTTACGAATGTTAAATTCTATGCTTTTAAAACGCTATTTTTGAAAGTAATTTATCTTTGGAAGCATACATTTTTGCTTTATTTTGAGGGTTTCAGCATTTTTTATTAGAATTTTTATGTATATTTACCTTTTTTTTTTTTTTTTAAAGGAATGTTTAATTATTTTGTTAAAATTGCATGCTTTTAAAACTGTATTTTTGAAAATAAATTAACAATTTATCTTTTAAACTGTGATTTTTTTTTAATTCATTTTGATATTTGCAATATATTATTCTCGGAATTTCTATGCATTGGAGTAAAAACCAATTTTTGAAATAATTTACAATTTATGTTTTTTAAAACAAATTTTTTCATTATTTTGATTTTGTAATCTCAGTATTTTTATACATTTATGGCTAATTTTCTATTTTATGGCTGTAATTTTGCAATTTATATTTTAAAAAATGAACTTCAGTGTTTTGAAAATTTTTACCTCCAGGTTTTTTTTTTTTTTTTTTTTTTTTTTTTTTCTTTTTTACCATTTGCTCATTACGAGTTTCCCCCCTTCCCTCCCCCAAATCTTTTTTTACAATTCTCCTTTTTGTAGGGATAAAAATACTTTTATTTTTATATCATTCCATATGTATTTTAATAGGAAATTCTTTTTATTTTTTAATATGACTAAACTCGTGCTTTTCCACAAAAGAAATATTTTTTTTTTTTTTTTTTTTTTTTTTTTTTTTTTGAAAAATTCAAGATATTGTTAAAATTACTGTTTTAGCAATTTTTACTGTCAAATCACTGTTTTAGACTTTTTTTTTACCAAATAAGCTTTTTTTGTTGTTGTTGGTAAAGTCTGGCTAAACCTGAAATAAAATTTCCTTATTTTATGATTTTGATGTTAATTGGTAGGGCACCTTTATGAGGCAAGTATCATTGAATAATTTAAGTTAAACGTATCTCATCTTTATTGTGCATACTTGATTATACATTACAATTTACTTGGTCTTTACTTTTAATCATTTTAAAAATTATCTTAATTTTTATTATTTTAGTATATTACTTTACTTAATTATTTTAATATTTTTCTTAATTGTAAGCATTCATTATAATTTTGATAGCATTATTACAATGAAATTACTGTTTAAAAATGTAAACAAAGCAATGACCAGAAATCTGCAAAATTCTAAAATCTGCACAACCCCTGGTCCCAAGCTGTGCGGATTTGTGAGAGTCTACTGTAATCAGGGCTTAATTTGCGCCGGAGCCCACCGGAGCTCAGCTCCGGTACTTCTCTGTTTTTAGTAAATATTTAAATATTGGTTGGAATTCGCCGGAGCTCATAAATACAGGGCTCCGGAGCCCAGTGTAACAGCGCTTCCGAAAAAACGAAGCCTAAATTGCTTTTTCGTTTCCTTCCCATCTCCAAGCTTTTGCATTCTTTTTTATCAAAACACTTATATGTGACGTAATGTATCGCCCATGTCGGGGATGGACATGAAACGGACTCAATTTTTATATCAGTTTTTAGGTTTGGGCGGGCTTGAGATCAATCTGTCTTACATCCAAAATTTTATTTATTCATGTATTGGGGGGAAAAAATCTTTTCCTCCTTAAAAATTGCGTATTATCTTTCAAATTATTTTGATGCTATTTTGATCAGAATGAAGGAAAAACAAAAGTCTTATTTTTCTATTCTAGTGATATTTGCAAATTTATATCTGGCATTGATGGCGATAACATTAAATAAACCTTGTTCCATTCTTCAGCATTTAAATATTAATTTCTGCAAATTTCATTCATTTTTTTATAAAAATTCGTAGCTGCGAACTATTCCTTTTTTGAGTTAACACTATTTCCGAATCATAATCCTTACCGTATTTAATCGCAGAATTTTGCAATTAATTAGCATTAAAATTAGGCTAAGACTTCAATTCGGAAGGAGTGATAACTAAAAAGTGGAATAGTGGACAGCTAAGTACGCAGATAGATATATTTAAAATTTATATTTTGTTACAGAAAAAAAAAAAAAATCTTTAAAGTTTGCAAATAATGTATGAAATATAAATATGCGGATTGGAGTGATGACCGATGGGGTGGGGGGGGGGGGGTGCACGCCGCGGTTGTTAGTACTGCAGAATATTAGGGCTCCGGTACTTTTTTTGTTAGAAATTAAGCCCTGACTGTAATATATTGAAAATATCAAAATGAATAAAAGATCACATAATGTTTCCAAGAAAAAGATTATTTGTATGATGTATCACAAATTGTAGGTGTCCTTTCTGATCCAGCAATGAATAAAATCTCAAAATTCAGTCAACCACTCGGAACAAATCACGACTTTCATGAAGCGGTGACACAAAAACTTTCAAATTTCATCACTCGTGCAGGTGGCGTGGGGAGGGGGATTCCGTCAGTCAGTCATGTGAAAAATAGAGAATCTCATCAAACAATTGTGAATTTTGTCAATCGCTTAAAGAAAAATTCACGAATTTCATCATGGAAAAAATTTGCGACTCTGCTGAGCCGTGACATGAAAACGTAAACAAATGCTAGAAGTGTCATGAAAGAACGAAGTCAGTAATAAGAAAAAACTTGCGAGAATCCATGTTTACATTACATAATAGAATAGAAAGGGATGTGAAAATAAACTTTAAATCCTACATCATCGAACAATTGCGGAATAAAATTGCAAATTTATATCGAGCAATCAAGTAATAAGTGAATTTTGTCGAGCAAACGATAAATGTGCAAATTTTGTCTGGTAATTGAGAAATATGCAAAATTTGTCGAGCGATCGAGGAACATGCGAATTTTGTCGAGCGATCAAGGAATATGTGAATTTTGTCGCGCTATCGAGGAATATGCGAATTTTGTCACGCTATCGAGGAATGTGCGAATTTTGTCGCGCTATCGAGGGATATGTGAATTTTGTCGTGCTATCGAGTAATATGCGCATTTTGTCGCGCTATCGAGGAATATGCGAATTTTGTCGCGCTATCGAGGAATATGCAAATTTTGTCGTGCTATCGAGGAATATGCGAATTTTGTCGTGCTATCGAGGAATATGCGAATTTTGTCGCGCTATCGAGGAATATGCGACTCTTGTCGCGCTATCGAGGAATATGCGAATTTTGTCGCGCTATCGAGGAATATGCGAATTTTGTCGCGCTATCGAGGAATATGCGAATTTTGTCGCGCTATCGAGGAATATGCGAATTTTGTCGCGCTATTGAGGAATATGCGAATTTTGTCGAGTGATCGATGAACATGCTAATTTTATCGAGTGATCAAGGAATAAAATCATGAATTTTGTCGAACGATCACAGGGAAAAAATCGTAAACTTTGCCACGAGGTTGTGTAAAAAAATCTCAAATTTTATAAAACAAGTGGAGAAATAAATTGTGAATTTCGTTTCAATCGCATATTTCATTAAATGATCACTTAAAAAGAATCTCAAGATTTTATGTTCAGCCGTTGTCGTATAAATGCACTATGTGTATATTTCTTTAAAAACAATTTTGTTAAATGTTTTAAAAGTACCATATTTTATGGAAGAAATGCCACACTCCTCAATTTGGCCTGAATAAGCTTAAAAATATCGTAATCGCCGCATCCGTGGGAACGCTACTTTTGTCGGCAGCATCACATTGACCTAACTTTAATCAAAGTTTTCTGAGCAGTGTAGGATGTTTCGTTTTTAATATCTTAAGATGTCTGAAGTTTTATTTAAAATATTTAAATCCTATTTTAAATATTTTTATGAATTTTTAAATTAAGGAAACTCAGTGGATATTTTAAAAAAATCGTAAACGCCGCACATGGCATAAACGCCGCACTTGGAAAAAAATTAACTTTTAAACTCGTAAACGCAGCGGCGTTTCTTCCATAAAATATGGTAGTTTGTTTTGCAATTTAATGTAGGT
The DNA here is from genome assembly GCA_963932465.1 of Maratus speciosus. Taxonomy (NCBI): domain Eukaryota; kingdom Metazoa; phylum Arthropoda; class Arachnida; order Araneae; family Salticidae; genus Maratus; species Maratus speciosus. The sequence goes on from OZ010789.1 coordinate 84,912,025, forward strand.
GTGTTTACATTTTTATCTTTTGACAGTAACAACGATTAAAATCTTATATGTTATTTTACATTTGAAAAATTTATACTTAGAGCTGTTACACTCTAGCACTATGTTTTTAATAATTGCTAATGATTAATTTTTTTCTGAATTATAAATTTCCTTTTATGATACCTATATGCTAAAGTTGTCTTCCTATTCTTCTATACATATAGGGGAGACTGGAGTACAGTGGACCACTTTTGCAGTTTATATATTTTTTTCTCTTTAATCGAAAGTCTAATCTGCCTGAAATTAATCTCAGAGTTTCCCCCAGCTTTAAAAAAAGGCAGGGAGCTGCTTGTGGGAAAAGGGCACTTTTGGATTCTGAAGGGCATGTTTTGGATTTTTAAGGGCATTTCTTGAAATTTTTAAAGACATTCTTTTGATTTTTAAAACTACTTTTTAATATTTAATAGACAGAACACTATTTTAAAGACAGCAATGAGTCAATTTTTACTATGCAAGTAATTTTCTTAATAAACAAAGGAGTAAAGGCACTTTTTTCAGGTGGGGGCAACAAGGGAGCTAATTTTTTAAATGAGGGGCAAGAGGGGTGCTATTTTGTAAACGTAAGGGCAGGCAGGGTGCAGTTCCCTCCTGAAACTGTCTGGGGGAAACTCTGTTATTCTTGAACATTCCTTAAACATTTTTGCATGTCTCAGAATTTTTTCAGAACATTGTTTCAAATAAATAGTTATTAAAAAAAAAAAAAAATGTATACATTCATAAAGTGGACCAGTGTATCCCAGAAGCGAGGTACACTGTTTCACCCACTGATGCACAGTGGTTTACTATTAGATATTATTTGAAAAAATACTATTAGTAAATAATTATTGGGGTTCAGGCGGACGGGGAAGAACTCCCCTCTCATAAACAAAATCTCCCACCCTCAGACACACACTCCTAACATTGCTTTGGAAATTTGTGAAATATTTAAGCTGTTAAAATCTATTTTTGCCAATATGTTGTAAAAAGCATATTTTTTCTTTTGGATTATTGTTGCTATTGAATTGCCTGCTCTTGCGTAGTGTCTCCCATATGTTGCAATTCTAGGAGACAAGATGCAAGATGGGCAAGAATGCTCAAAATTGGTGAATTTTGGAAATATTACCAAGCAGGTGTGAAGTCCTTACACACACTGCCTGATTTAGTATTTCATGTGTTAAAATGTTTAAAAAAAATCTGTTGAGGTGAGTAAAATTTCAACACTGAGTTTTAACTTATGAATAAAGTAAATCTATGTAGTACTTCAATTTTTGCTGAAAAATGATTCAGTTATGTATTTTTGTGTTTACAAAATGTACTTAGAGTTTTTTGCGTATTTATAGAAACCAAATTGCCAGTAGTTTTTATCGAAAGAAAAAGCTTTAACTTAAGATGCTTTGAAGATATGGTTTGCCTCTTATTCCGTCTTCAGTCTTCTTTATCCAGAAGAATGCCAGGTAACCTTGGAATCTATGAGAAGTTACAGCAATTTTCAAAGAATTTTGTGTTTTCAATTATTTCACTAAGGCAAAATTTAGTTTGATGGTACAGTAAAAATTTCAATCCATCGCTCCAGCAAAAAATCTCTAATTTTTTTTTTTTTTTTTTTTTTTTTTGACAATCGACTTGATCAATTTTGCAATTTTTTATGACGACTTGCACAACTTTTTTTTTTTTATATGTCGATTGATGAATTTTGTGATATGTTATTTCTTACCAATTGATGAATTTTGTGTTTTTTTGTTTTTTCCATATGGTCGGTAGACAAATTTCACTGATTTTTCCCCCGCAGCCAACCAAGAAATTTCTTTGTTTTCTCTTGTGAACAGTTAAGGAATTTCTATATTTTTCTCCACATCTTGCTAGTAGCTCGTATTTTTTTTCCCTATGCAATCAATAAGCATGGTATTTCGCAATTTTTCCCCCCACAACTAACTGAAGAATTTCACGATTTTTTCCATAACCAACTGGTGAATTTCTCAAAACTTTTTGACAAATATTATGGTACTTATCCGGGACTAAATGACGAATTTTACGATTTATTTCCTGCAATCAATCAATATATTCTTATTCTGTGAGCTTTTTATCCCCTGTGACCAGAAAAATAAATCGATTGAGAGGATGCATAAAAAATGCCAGTAAGAGCGATTGCCTGTTAAAGTAATTAAAAGGCTGTCAGGTGCATAAAGTAGTTAAAAGGGGCCGGTGGGTGCTGCATCCTGCCAAATTGTCATGGAGTCAACACTAATGGGATATTGTGGAGCATCCCTTAAATATAAGAGATAAAATTTTAATGTGGTTCTCAAATTCCCTGCTCAACAACAGGAAACGGACTCATTTTTAAATGTAAAGTCATAAAATTGGCAGTCCTGACTATTAATATTTGAAATCAAGACACGTTTTCCATAAAATTACTTATAAGTGATTCTTGTCATGTGACAAGCTTTTTTCGTGCTGCCTCGTTTAAAATGCTGACTTTGACAGTGTTTTCTAAAAGATTTTCTGCCTCAAAAAGTTTCTGAATAAAAGTACCTGCCAGTTTCATATGTTTGTTAGATTAATCGACGGTCAAAAAAGGAAAATCATTCTATTTATTGACAATTATTCAGCTCATTCACCAGATACGTCATCTTTGGAAAATATAAAAGTCAGTTTTTTCCCAGCTAATTGTACATTGTCGTAACTCTTGATGCTGGAATAATCAACTGTTTTAAGCAATTTTACAGGAAAAAGGTAGTGAAAAGATCTTTATTATTCATGGAACAAGCAAAAGAATCTACTCCAAAAATAGACCTTCTGCAGGCTATTCATTTTTTCAGTATGGCATGAAGTAACCTTTTCAGTCGTCCAGAATAATTTCGTAAAATGCGGTTTTGTGCAAAAAATCATGAAGAATGATCAACAGAAGGGAAAGAAAATAATGATGATAATGCAGATGAAGAGTGGTTGCGTGTAACAGAGGATGTATCTGGTGTGAAATTTAGCGATTAATTTGCATTGATGTTGCGACATGTAGTGTCCTAAGCATAGAAGAAATGTGTGATAATGCAAAAAATAAAATAATGGCGAAGAAGCAAAGGAAAATTTTCATTCCGGTGAAGCTGAGCCTACACCAGCGGCAAGTCTGTCTGATGCAATTACAGCATTTGAAACTGTACGAACTTTTATATATGGACATGAAATTACAGAAAATGACCAGAAACATGTTTTACATACTTGGAAATTTGTTTTTAATTTAAAAAATGAACAAAAAACCCAACATAAAATTAGTGATTTTTTAAAATAAATATTATTTAAAAGCACCCCTTGAAAAATGATGGATTATGGTTCTACTGTATTCATACAAAACTGATAATTACATGAAAAATCAGCTCCATATTTGCATATAATATTGCCTGCTTGTCTTGTTTACTGGTGACTTTGTGAGAAATTACTAATATTTTTAAAAGTAAGAAAAACAGTCCAATGTCTTATAACTTTTTTAATTCAAACAAATTGTTTTTTAAATCTCTCTACAGCAGGGGTGGTCAGTCCAAGACTTGCATAGCCTTATTTAGTTTTTATAATAGCAAAAATATCTTAAATTTTAATGCTATTAAAATATATGAAATTTGTAAATTTGCCTACTAATGTCGTAAATAATTCTGTATAGCAGTATGACAGTTTTATTTGTAACTTCCTATCTGGGATTGCTCTTGGGCAAAAATGCTACAATCAAGGAAATATACCTCGATTTTTGGAGCAACTTTAGCCGAGAATATCTTTTGCACACTGGACACTTGTTAACAATGTCATAATTTGTAACAAAAATTTTAGAAAGGCTTCTTTGAGTTTTATCGCTTAAGAATTAACCAGGTGTAGCTAGAATAACAATTAGAGAAAAACTTATCCTTACATTGCTGTATAAGCAGTCACTATAATATGTTCATTATTTAGAAACACAAATCGGCAAATAACTTTCTTTTTTTTTGCAGGATGAAAAGTCTTGTTCTTACATTTTGTCTTTGTCGCAAAGCAAGTTAAATGATTAAATTCAAATATTTTTATAGCTTAAGTAGCAGAATGCAGCAACTGTATTTAATGCATGGTATGAAAAATTATAGTTTTATCCTACTGCTCAATGATGTGTTAGTAGCAATTATTGACCAATTAAATGCCTATGAGCTTGGGATCAGTGCTAGAATATTATTTACGTATACACAACTCTTATTGCAGCTGTGAAAAATAATCAGAAGAGTTCAATACTATAGGAAATTTTTCAATATGTCAATGTTTTGGTATTAAACAATGTTCTTACTACTCACTTTTGGGTGAGAAGCCAGTTAATCTGAAATGAATGCCTGGATTGAATTTTACAATGTATTTATTTGAAGTCATTTTTATGCATATATTTACACCAGATAACTCTTTTTACCCACCAAATAATAAAAAAAAATTCTCTGGTTTGCTAAAATTTGTAAACAAAACAACTTTGCTTTTAAAATTTGGTCTGCCATGACAAAAGGTTGGCCACTCCTGCTCTGTAGCATTCTGTTGATATTGTATTCCACAAAATTGAATGGGTGAAGTTCGATTGAAATGTTAATTTTTTTGCTTTTTTTTCTTGTAGGGGCTTGATGTGAATTCCTCCAGATTCTTCAAGTAGCAAATGAGCAATAAATAAAAGCGTAAAACGTGGACAACCACAGAGTGATTTCAGTTGCATGCATATATTTTTAAGTTACTTATGCATTCATTAAGAATAAAACTATTTTCTGTAATTTGCTATGATTTTTTTTTCTTGTGTGATTTTTATTGAAATTCATATGTTTATCTATAATAGTATGTGTTTGCAATTTGTGGAGGGGGGTAAATGTCACCAGGTAAGATGTTTAACACAAGTTTTACAGGATGTGTCTACAGAATCGGGGAATCATGGAAAATCAAGGAGGTTTATAAATCTGGAAAAGTCGGGGAATTTTGTAAAAATACTCGAAAATCAGGGAAATTTGTCTATATGCAAAAATATTTCCCTTTTCGCCTTGCAAACAAGATGGATTTGTCTGTTTTATGTATCACATTTTTTCCTATGCTGATTAGTCGCTCTCAATATTTAGAAAAAAAATGTACATGGTATGAATTTTTTATATTTAACTCAAATTAAGGTGATCGTATGTCCTCATTTTCTGTGGATAGCTGTTATACTATTGAAAACTATTTACCCTTGTTTTAAAATGTTACATTATATATTAGCATAACCAATTACCTATCCCGTCAGATATAGATATGTCTTAGGATTGAACGTTCTTCAGAAAATGAGGGAATTTTCTGGCCAACATATATCTATTAGCCACTAAATGAAGTTGGACTAAATTTGGAGTTCAGATTTATAAAATTGTCAACCAATACTTTATGAATATTAGACAGTGTTTTTTTTTTTTTTTTTTTTTTTTTTTTTTTTTTTTTTGTCTTGGGTTTTCTCCCAATCAAGATATTGGCAAGCTCAATAAGTGTGTAATACGAGGAAGCAGCATATATTAAAAAATACTTTTTGTATATTGTTAATAATGAAAATCAAGGAAGTCTGATAAAGATAATCAGGGAACTTTTTCTTTAAATTTCTGTAGACCACTATGTTTAATAATCTTTCAGAGTATATTTTTTTGTCTTTGTTTTCAAGTATTCAATTTTATTTAACATACTCAAACTTGAAAGATATGCATTGTATATTTATTTACTCTTACACATTGCATTAAATAAGTAATATTTATCCTGAACAAATTACTAATTTTTTTCTTTTATTGTTGAAATTGACTATGTTTCTATTTTAATTTGTTACAAAACAAGTGCTGTTTCGCCCAGCAGTATATTTTGTACTAGTAACTTAGCGAACTTGTAAGGATTTCCTTTGAAATTATAATTTGAAACAAAGTAAGCTCATTAACAGTAAACAATTCGTGTTTGAGAAACTAGATTTGGTCTTTTGTTACAAAATTATTCACTTCTTCCCCCCAGTTCCTACACAATCCTGCATTTAATTTAAACCACATTATTGCCATCATCATTTATGTTTGTGTGCAATAGATGGCCATATATCCAAGTATTTTTGAAAAATAAAATATATGCAGACCATTTACAAAACAAAGTCTGCCATTTTGTAACTGAAGTATGGCATTGTCATTTCTCATATTGTTGGAAATATTAGATTTTAACAAGTTTTAAAGGTTGAAAATACATTAATATTCAAATAAAAGCTAATTAATTTTGTTCATGAAATTGAATAATACTGTTTACAAAATTCATTAAATATGTAGGATTTGGCAGCATAAGTTTCTGGTATGATAAGTGAACTTAAAAAGTAGTATTCTTTGAAACAGTATCTTCCCTTATCACAATAGAAACTTGCACTACTAATATATACAGCCATTATCTGGAGATATTTAATGAGTTTGGAAGTTATTGTTTTTTTTTTTAATAAACTTTTAAATTATGTACAGTAAACAAAATTTGTCATAAGAGATATTCAATGTGTTACTGTACTTGCCAATTTTTTAAATCTCAGATTTAATTTAATGAATGTAATTAAATGGATTTCAAATGACTAACCTTACAAAAATAATACAAATTTAATTAGAAAAATTTTCTTGTTCAAAGTAGCATTTTATTTAAAAGCATTGAGGTTAGAAGCATACATACTGGATGTACTAAAATGGACAGACTAATTTTAAAATTCAATAATTTGCAAATGGTAACTAACTGCTATTTAAAAAAAAAAAAAAAAAAGAAAAAAAAAAAGAAAAGAAAAATCTTGCAGAAGGTTTATGTAAGAATCAGGAGTTTGTTTTCTCTGTCATTCCCGGTTTTTAGCCCCAAGTAGCAACGATAGATCTTGCAGCTAGCATTAGGTGCTAACTTGAGGCTAAATTTTTTAGCCTCTCTTCTCCCAGCATTTATGCAAAAGGGGCTTAAATATATGGACCGAGTCTCATTCGCCAATGCACTCCATATATTTAACCTTCATTCGCATCAATGCTGGGAGAAGAGACCAAAAAATTGGGTTTCATTTAGCACCTATAGCTTGCAGCAATCTATCGTTGCTATTTGGAACTAAAACTGGTAATCACAGTAAACGAAACTTATGTCATCTGTCTGTGAGCAGAAATAATCGTACTATTTTTGTCCCAATTATTGTACCGGGTGTCCTAAAATAGACCGACTGATTTTAAAATTTTGTAAATTGCAAGTGGTAACTTTTTTTTCCCAGGATGATTATGTAAGATGACATACATAATCATCCTGAAAAAAAAGTTACCACTTGCAAGTTACTAAATTTTAAAATCAGTCAGTCTACTTTAGGACACCCAGTACAATAATTGGGATAAAAATAGTACTGATTATTTCTACTCACCGACTGTTCTTGTACGTACGGGAAAATTCTGGCAGCAAAAGTTGCCAGAAAATGTCTGTTTGCACAAGAAATATCTGTGCACACAGACTGTTCTTGTATGTACAGGAAAATTCTGGCAGCAAAAGTTGCCAGAAAATCTCTGCTTGAGCAAGAAATATCTGTGCACACAGAGATTTCTTGTACATACAGAAAATTCCTGGTAGCAAAAGTTGCCAGAAAATTTCTGTATGTACGAGAAATACCTGTACATACAGGAAATGTCTGGCAGCAAAAGTTGCCAGAGAATTTCTGTATGTGCGAGAAATATCTGTGCATACGGAATATCTGTGTGCACAGATATTTCTCGTACTTACAGGATTTCTCTGGCAACTTTTGCTGCCAGACATTTTCTGTTGTTTTACAGGATTATTTTTTACAGTGTAGATAGTTTTAAATTACTTTTAAGTATTTCAAATGCAACATAAGAAATTATTTCTTGAAAACATTTTATTATTTAGTATTCATTTAAAAACACGTTTTTTAACTTCAAATTCAGCGAAGTGAACAGTACAAAAATTCCAGTTAAAACATGTAAATATTTTTAAACTCTTATTTGCATTAAGTCTGTTTTCACCTTTTTCTTTTATCACGTTTCAAGGATGAAAAACAGATAAAATAATTTCAATGTTTTGCAAGGAAGAAATCGTGAGGGAGAAAAATCTCCTTTTTTGGTGCCATAACTGTTCTTATCGAAGTAAATGAACCGCAAAGTTTATTTTTCGTAAAGCATCTTCCAGTTGTTACATTATCCTTTTATATTTGTTAAATTTTTTTATAAAGATGGTAAACGATGACAATGTGTGGCTCAAAGGACATCTGACATATGATGTCCAGGACATATCAGGTAAACAGTTTGAGTTGCATGTTTTATTCATAAATTGTGACGTGTGTGTTTATTAAACAAAAAATATAAAATGAAAAAAATGAAGAAATGACAGAATCGGGTGCTTTGTTCGTACTAAACGATTTTTCCACAATGTTTTATTAAATGCTTTAACAATATTCGTCGTAATAGAAGATAAATTTTACTATGTGTGAACAAATGTCTGCGTAGATTACGTTTGTTCATTGAATGTTTTCAAATTATTAAAATAATGTGAATGTAAAATGTTAACGTATGAAAAAAAAATCTTTTAAAATCATTTTTAGATATTTTACATTCCTTTTTTGACTATCTATTTTTACAAAAACTCTCATTATTCAATATTCATTTTTAATAAAATCCCTTCGAAACATTAAATTTGGAAAAATAAATTGCAAATCTTCCTGATTTAACATAGGCAAATATTTTTAAAATTTACAATTCCATTCAGACTTCTTACGCTTTTTTTATAATTTAATGGAGCAAGAAGTTGCGAAATAATGAGAATTTCTTACTAAAAAATATTTACAAGGGTAGAGAAAAGAAAGACGCTATCTAATGTCAAAAATCTTTTTATACTCGTTTATTAAACATAACTTGGTTCATATTTGTAAAAAAAAAATAATTTTGTAGTCGATTTTTTACTCAATTTCTGAAAGGCTAAAACATATAGATTCATGTACAGAGGTGCACTATAGATGGCCATTTGGCCTTTTAATATGTTTAGAGAATAATTATAAATTAATAAATTAATCCAATGTGTTCTTTACTTTGCTGGGTACAGGTGATAAATAGTTAAGTATTATTTTTGGTTAGAATTGCATGCTAGTTGTAACGACAATGGAATTAGTTCTACACAAAACTATGCTCATAGAGAAACTGTAAAACTGGAAGAACGAAATATTTTAAACAGTAAAAGTTATAAAATAAATTATATAAATATAAATTATAAATAGTATAATAACTCTGCGTGATATGCCTTATTAGACGTGTTGACGTAGCAGGTGATTTCTCTATTCGCATGCATTGTAGTAAAACATCGCTTTCTTTTATGGAGGATCTTCACTACTAATACTTTAATTCCACTTTGAGTTTAAGTTATAAGCGGTCCTTTTTTTATTGCTATTTAGTTTCAAGACCTCTATTAAGTGTCCAAAAAATTTACGGGCTTCTTACATAATAAGAGAAAAGTGGGTTAATGTTACGCTTATGAATGGCAAACTACCTATTTTTTTATAAAAAGAAATTAATTGGAAAAACAACGCACACAGATATTCTGTAAGTTCTTAACCATAGTTGCCAACCTCCCGATTTCTTGAACACCAGTAAAATCTTACAAAATATTTGCTTCATATAATGGTATAAAATGTGTTATTTTATAAAGCAAGTATTTCTGGATAAGAATATTGGTATAAAAAAATCGGGAGGTTGGCAAGTATGTCTTAACTATTTTTATGTAAAATATTTTTTTTTCTAAATTTAAGCAAAATATTATTTCAAGGATTTTTAACACAAAAAATGACAATTAAAATGCACAAAAATAATTTTTAATTCCTGTTCCTAACAGCAAATCCGAAAATAAAGTCTGCAGATATGTTTCGAATGCACATTATTTTTTTTTGTTGTTTATATTATTATGTAATTGATGTCGGTTTTAATGCTTTATCATAGAAAAAAAAAACATTATGCATACATCTTTAGTATTTAACTGCAAGGGAATGTTTTATGCTCTCAGATATAAAAAGTGTTCCTGTAATTTAATAAATGTAAGGATTGAAAATTAATTTCAAAATATGGATAAAAATAAATTTGTCTTCTAAAATACACCAGATAAAAGAGAACAGACGTTGCTGTAGGCAGTTTGGCATCAATTACTGAATTATACCTTTTGCACAAAATGTTTTTCTGTTGAAAAGTTACAAAAACTTAATCAAAAAATTAAAAAATATATTTTTTTCAGATTTAGTCTGTTTTCTTTTTCACTGTGAATTTACAAAATTTATTAGTTGCATTTAAACTGATTTTATTCGCAAATGTAAAAAACAAATATTGTAGAGTATACTAATAACAAGGAAAAATCTTGTCGTCAATAACCAAAAAAATATTCAAATATTTCATTCAAGAATTAAATCTGCAAAGCTGTTTCATTACATAGATGTTAAATTCGACAAAAAGTTTTTCGTGACAATTTAGTTTTGTTACGGAATATTAGCCGAAAACAAATCTTGAGTATTAATAACAGTTTAAGTGCAATAAACTGTCTAAGAACTAAAAATGCTTAAATTAGTAACTTATACATACATATATGTGTAAATTCGTAAAATTACACCTTTATCATATAATTTACACTCTTGCCGTTAAAGTGTACCTGTATTTATGTGTGTTTACTAGCTTAATGGTGGTGTTTAATTTGATTTCACCTCAAAAACTGAAACAAGTGTGTAAAGTGTAGACACTTTTACGCATTTACCCGAATCTGTGTGTTAATGTAATTTACAAATTTTGAATGTTAAACAAATATATGTGTATTTTGCCTATTACACAAAAATATGTGTAAGAATATTACACAGATATATGTGTAACAACAGAATATTACACAGAAGTATTTTTACGAATCTTACACAGCTGTATATGTAAGAATAGAATATTGCACAGGTTTATGTGTACGCATGCGAACACAATGAAAATGTATACTTCGAAACTTGGTTTGTGTAACAGTAGCTGAATGGTCAAGTTAATGGCCTAGAAAGTCTCAGATTGGGAGTTCAAATCCCATTTCTGTAAGTATTGCTTATTTATAGATTGAATTAAAAAAAATATATATCTTTTTGTGTAGCTAATTCTGGTGACTCAAATTGACAGAAAAGAATCCGTCAAAATACGGAAATATTAACGGCGTCACGAGTTCCTCATTTTTCAAAATTTTATTTTGCAGCGTATTATTTATTCAGATCATACAGATTCTATTGATAATTTATGACTGTACTATTTTTGAGATTCAAAACAATTTCAACACAGAATGCCAAGGAGTAAATATAATATCAGACGATCTTGTTTTTGTGCATTAATGTTACACTATTTCGTCGTTTAAAAACAAATCTACTGGAAAGAGATGAAACACGCCAAGCACACGTGTTTCTTCTTCATGCAGATTTGTTCTGAGACCATGAAAATATTTAGTTCAAAATTTATATCCCAAACCATAAGTTTATGTACTACGTACACAAAATTCATCGTTTTTTGTATATTGGACTGATATATGTGTACTCGTAGCAAATTTACTCTTTTAACTCTGCATGTCTGTTATCTGATAACATATTACACCCTTAAGTCGCTTAATGTGCTATTAAAAACACAGGAGTATATGTATTATGGAATTGATACTCCAGAGCTTGTATTTGGCATGTTACACGCTTTTCATAGGCATACAGACAAACCGCTTTTATGTCATCAGTATAGCTGTTAATGTGTAAATTTACGCATTTATTTTTTAGAGTGTAGAAAGTGTTAATCTTCTGTTATCTCAAAATAAAAAAAAGTCGGTGAAATATGAGAAAAATGCAACCAATATTAAATTCTTACTCCTTTTTCAAGATATCAGAAGGGAAAATAAAAAATATTTTAATAACAGATAATATTTGACTACTTTGTTTGTCGAATGATTATTAAAATAGTTTTCAAAACTGAAATATCATAAAATAAATATATTATTTCGATTTCTAATAATAATGAACTAAAGTATATAAGTATACTTGTAACTATTTTTAGTGAATTTTTACATACTATTATTTATTTCAAATAGAAAATAAAGAACGCTTCTAGCTTTCCTTTACTAATACAGACATGTTCAGCGTAAAGTTTAGTGGGAGGTATTAGACAAAAAAAAAAAAAAAAAAAAAAAAAAAAAAAAAAAAAAAGATAAATGAATATCCAATTGCTTAATATTGCTTAACTTACATCGATAAGTAGTCATGACAAAAGATTGACAACAACAACAGTTTTCTTCACAGATTTCAACTAAGGTGATTAGAAATAGACAAGCTCAATGACTACCGTAATTTCGCGCGTATCCTCCGCTTAATATTGCTTAACTTACATCGATAAGTAGTCATGACAAAAGATTGACAACAACAACAGTTTTCTTCAAAGATTTCAACTAAGGTGATCAGAAATAGACAAGCTCAATGACTACCGTAATTTCGCGCGTATCCTCCGCTTAATATTGCTTAACATACATCGATTAAGTAGTCATGACAAAAGATTGACAACAACAACAGTTTTAGTCAAAGATTTCAACTAAGGTGATCAGAAATAGACAAGCTCAATGACTACCGTAATTTCGCGCGTATCCTGCGCTTAATATTGCTTAACTTACATCGATAAGTCGTCATGACAAAAGATTGACAACAACAACAGTTTTAGTCAAAGATTTCAACTAAGGTGATCAGAAATAGACAAGCTCAATGACTACCGTAATTTCGCACGTGTCCTCCGCCCCTCAGATAACTCGATTTCCTACCAGAATTAATTTTAAATAAAAAATGACTTGCTTGTGCTTAGCACTTATTTGTCTTCTTTTTTTCTATACAATTTCCGGTTTGAAAAAGACTTAATGGCGCGGCAGATACGCGGGAAATTACGGTAAAACTGGGAGTTAATGATTTCCCGAGAAACATACTAAACCTCAGAAGTCAAAACAAATTGGCTTCGCCGTTTGTTGACACGTACCTAAGAAGAAGTTACTACAGTTCACAATATAATGTCACTAGAAACCCTATAAATGTCCCTTAAGCCACGATAATATAAATATTGAAGGAAACCCGATGGATTCCAGCACATTTTATTTAAAATTCCGTACTTTAATCTCTTAGTTCTTTGTCGAACGCACAGGGAACGATTCTACTAAAAATAAAGATAACGGAAACTTCAATGGTTACTTAGAAAGTAGAAAAAGCAATGCACAAAGCAAGAAGCGGAGAAATTCCAAACTAGATTACTACGAAATTACCACTATGGGCGAGATGCGTCTAACTTCAACGAATTTAACTCCTACAATTGTTTACATAACAGTTAAACAACCAACTACCATACCATTGCACAAAATAACCGTGAAAATCAGATTATCAGAAATACAGACATTCTTTGTGAAATTTCGAGGAATCATAGAATAGCTAGGTAATTTACTCCCAAATGTTAGAGTTGAGACGCACGCACGTGAGATCCCACGATCGCACGCAAGATCTCAAAATGTTCTAGAACACAAAATACATTTATATATCAGTTGCTAGAAACGTTATTAGAAATTTAATAGACACTTCTTTCTATTCCATTTTTAACTCGCGATACTCATACACGGTAGCGGTACACCAAAAGTATGACGGCGAAAAAGCATATCAAAGCAATGTGAATCATTTAATTTTAATTGGGGAACTCAAACAAAATACTTCATTCAGAAAAAGCCAAATAATTCCTTATTGTATTTTATAAAAGAGATTACATCAAAATACTTATTTTTTGTTTCATATTTCTCATCATTGTACAGGAATTTCATAAATTATTATCGGGGTTTCCTTACGTTATAATTTTTGATTTAAGAACATGAGAAATATTTTATTACATATTCGTAACATACATCTCAAAAACTTATTTTAATATCACTAGCAAAGTTATATATGCAAAAAAATTACTAGTTTAAACTTTATTAATCAAATAACGATTATAATCAAATAATAATATGAATGAGTATCAAGTAAATAATTTTTGTATGATAGTTTCCACCATCTATTTTAAATTTATCTTATAATGTTTAATATTAATTATTATTCGATATAATCGCTAGTTGATTATGATCATTAAATAAGTCGTATTAATAACTTTAAAAATCGTATTAATCTTTTTAAAAATCCTATTAACCTTTTAATAAAGCGATTAATTAAATTTCATAAAATTTATCAAATAGTTATAAGCACTAAGTTAGATGGATTTCACTTGATACTTTCCACCTTTTTTTTCATTAATTCGTTTTAACTTTACGCATATGTATAAATTTGTATGTATTATTAATTTAAATTAAATTAAATTTAAATTAATTATACTTTATGAATACGTAATAGTATTTTCCGCCATATTCTGAAATCAAAAGTTATTAGGTAAAGAAATCCAGACAATAATTTATGCACACCGTATGCATTGATATTTAATGAGATATCTGAGTTTAATGAGGTATCTGAATGTTTTCTTCATAAGGTAGAATTTTCGACAAGGCATATTCTTAAAATATTTTCCTAATTTTATTTCTACTGCATTTTTTATTGTATCCTTTACGCTCAAGTGGCATTTTTTGAAAGAATTAAACTCACCTGAAGATGTGAAATCCTTTTTGTAATTTTCCTTGGAACAAACAGATAAATAAAAACTTAAATAATATAATTTTATTACACTAAAACTCATTTCAAAGTAAATCCTATGATGTTAAAATATCGATACTTTTTGTTAATTTTTAAAATCTTGATACAATTTGATGGTAAAGTTTCTTGTACACGTGTAGTCCTATCACGGAACACAATTGAACAACGATTGAGAACCATTTGGATGGACATATTTTTTTTTTATGTTTATATAAAGTAAAACATCTCAATAACGAAAAAACCTGTGATTTTGTATGACATTTCTGCCTGTTAATGGAAACTATTTTGAGTTGAAATTTTAAAATTTCTAGGAAAAAGTGGAAAATTTCTTTATCTTTGTTTGCTGAATGTTAAATCTTAAAGGTTCTTTCCGAGACAAGACAAATAGAAATGATTACTTTATATTGAAAGAAAATGGAAAAATTCCTCTAAAATTTTAGTAATTGACTACCCAGTAATCAAGTCATTGAAGGTGACCATTTGGGTGTAGGACATAGATTATTAATCCTCGAAAGGAGGGTAAACAAATTCAAATTCGGAGGAAAGCACGAAATAAAAGTAGTGTGTTAAAACAATTGTCTGTTCCGTATAAATATACTTCATTTTATGTACTTAATATTAATTTTCGTAAAACAATTGTGCTATTGTTCACATTTAATTCTAAAAACAGAAATTTCCTGTCTTCAATTGCGGAAAATTTCCTTATTGAAAGCGAAAAAAAAATTTTTTTTCGGGAATATTGCTGCCAGTAGATTTACCGATTCTTCATGGAATTACTTTTTGCGGAATGAACCGTTAATAAAATTAATTTATAGCTAGATAATGCAAAAGCCATCATGTTTATTTTCACATGCCTTATCTTAATAAAATAGCAGATAAAATGTACGTATATCTGATATATTTTTTAGTATGGTTAGAAAGATTTCAAAATTAAAATATGGTACGAGATTTCTCTTTCTTGTTTAGATATTAAATGTGATATTTATATAATCATGATCTAAAACGATCTATAGTTATCGCTCAATCTACCAGCAGATAATTTTACTTAGCACTACTTTTTTATCATTTACTCTTATTTTCCGATATCTGAGGAAATATGTTTTATCTCTTTTATCTGAATCACGAACAGCACATTTTTACCTTTTATCTATTTCTCACTAATTTCTCCGATAATCAGTAATATTCATTTCTTAATATTTATCTTTAGGTAATAAAAAATAGTTATATCTTAATTAAGTAAAGCAAAAAACTGTGAATACCTTTGACTATTAATACATACCAAACGTCTATTCCCATTCGGATTTATTCTCGGAATTAACACAGAAAAAGGAACTAATTATTGTAATTTACTATTCGTAAAATGCATATTTTATGTAACTATAAATTACTTTTTAAATTAAATAATGCTATAAAAAGTGATAGAATATCTTTATTAAGACTTACGATCGTTTCATCGCACAATCGGCGACATTTTCAAAATCAATCATAATAGAAAATATTTTCACATAACTTAAAAACAATAATATAGTAAACAATGTCACGAGACATGAAGCATAATGAAAATATTGTAACCATAAAATAAAATAAAAATTAAATTAGCTATTTGCGAGCGTGGATTAATTTTCACATAATTTAAAACAACATGGTAAACAATGTCACGAGACATCAAGCATACTGAAAAACATTGCAAAACATAAAATAAAATAAAATTAACTTGGCTATTTGCGAGTGTGGATTAATTTTTACTATTGTTTCTACAATTATCGTCGACACTCTCTATCGTCTACACAATGTCGCCGATTGTGCGATGAAACGATCGTAAGTCTTAATAAAGATATTCTATCACTTTTTATAGCATTATTTAATTTAATTTGTTTATAAGTGATTATTATACATGTTTTTATAAATTACTGTTTAGTTCAGGAAAGATTCTACAATAAAACATGCTCTATATCTATTAAATATTCTTAAAAAGTTTTAACTATATTTTAATTAAATTTTCTAAATAGTGAGGTTTAAATATAAATTATCTTATTAATGTCTTTTTAAGCCAGGAAAGTCCTCGTGTACAACTGCATCAACAATATCTTTAATATACTATATACAGGGTGTCCAAGTATAACCTGACCGACATTTGCTTTCGCAACCGTTGCGTTGGTCCTAGATGCATACTTCCAGTTACAAAAGTGGTCAAAATTAGGTGCAGAGTTAAGGTAAAAAAGTTTGAAGCGAAAAAACAATTTAGTGAAGAATTACAGAATCTAAACTTTCATACGGTGCCCCGGTCCTATAAGTTATATTTAGTAAAATTTTCTTGTTACACTGACAAGTAAGGCAAGACAAATCCCGTTATTCTACGATTAAAATTGAACAAGTAATAGCTGTTTAAAGTTGGAGAATATGTTTTGCTGCAAATTAGCGGTCATTCACAAATTTAGTGGAAATATAATTTTGTCAGATATATTGAAGAAATGGTTGAGAGTAAAATTAGCATTGCAATATAAATTTGAAATATTTAATCATTCTGACATAGTACTGCAAAATATACAATTTGTACTGAACATATAAGAGGATAAAAATAACAGAATTTTTATTATGTAAAGGGGTGAAAGACAACAGCCCCAGTCTTTACAAAATTATACATATTTTAAAACGGTGTTGAATTACACTATCTTTCAAATTTTGGGTTGTGCCGTATTTTTTAGCTTTTAAAAATTGATTCATATATATTTTATAGCGCTGAATCCGAAAATGACTTCATTTTAAACCATCACGTCATGGTTTTTCTAAAATCGCAAATTTCTAAGTTAAAAAGCTCAAAGTTAAAATTGATCGCCCCTCCCCTTCCAACTTTATTAGACTCCTGAGCTGTTTAGCTGTAAGAAACCCAGTATAAGCCAAAAAAATTACTAAATTATTTAATTAAAAAAATTAAACTGAATACAAATATCTTACATCTATTTTATAGTATCAGATTTTTCACTATTTTTTAACCTCGAAATTTATAATTTGCGAAAAATTCTGACATGATGGTTAAAAGTGAAGTTAATTTTTTATTCAGTGTTAAAAAATACATAATGGGTAAATATAAAAGTTAAAAAATACAACCATCGCAGGTTTATGTTATCTAATCTAAAATTCTTTCTTAAACATGTTGGCGGTAATAGATTCGATTTTTTTTGTGTTATCCTCTAATATAAGTATTAAGATGGTAAGGGTCGAAAACCATAATAATGTTACATTGTCATCGGATTTAAATTAGTATGTACAATTGAACTTCGATCGGACATTTGAAAGTGAGTTAAAGTTCGAGTACAAATTTTAAACTGGAAAGACGATTGTTGTAAGTTAAATAAAACCTTGGGGGAAAAAAAAACATAAATTTTGTTAAAAGAAATCATAGCCTCAAATCCTTACAAAATAAAACATACGGTAAAATACAATTATTTTTACTAATCTGACACTTAACTAATAAAAGGGAACTCAATCGTAATAGCTGTATGATTTTTGTCAAAGTGCAGATACCTTGAAATAAGTTTAAATACTTTATGCACGACCCCTGAAAACATGGCCGAAATCATCCGTTTCGAGATGCAAAAAAATGGTATAACGCATGCATTTCAAAGTTTCATAACTCGGTTAATTTTAATGTTACAAGAATGGGACTTTTTTGTCTTACTTGTTAGTGTCACAGTAAATTTTTCCTAAATATCACATATAGGACCGAAGGAAAAAAATAAATTTCGTATTTTTTTAATAAATGTTTATGTTGACCCAAATCGCTTTAAAAGTAATTCTTAATTTATTTAAACAATTTTTGCAATTGGAAGTATACATCTAGGACCAACGGTTGCGAAATTAAAGGTCGGTCAGGTTATACGTGGACACACTGTATATATATATATAACTTTCTACTATTTCATAATTTTATTTTCCAAGACAATACTTTTTTTATTCAAATACAGGGAATCCCTCAAGGAGCTGCTTCATAAAGCATGTTATCTGATTTATATCTTTACTTTTATGAACGTAAATTTATTAACCCTAGAGTAGTCGCGACATTTTTTAGAACGTTAGTAGTCGCGTTCGGTCCACTTGCCGCCGTTACCAGCAGGCCGAAAACGAAGGGGAAACTTGCCGGTGTTATCAGATGATCGAAAACGGATAACGTAGGGTGAAAATATTGACTGAACTTTAAAAGATTACAGCAATTATTCATTTTACAACCTTATACAGCAATTATTTATTTCGCTTAAGTATATATTCAGTTGGTATATATATATATATAAACTTTTTGTACAATAATACCATTGAAAAATAAGGAAAATGACCAATAATTATGAAATCACAAATACCACATAAACCAAATATTATTAAAAATGTATAATTATATATATATATATATATATATATATATATATAATAAAGAAAAAGGTAAAAAATACTTAACTTCGAAATTATAAATGTAAATGTTGTAACTACGTTTTATTTATTTATTTATTTTGTGGGGTGTCTGTGTGTGTATGAGGGGTGAGAGGAGGAGGGGGATCTCGAGATTTTGTGATTAAATCCATTTTTCAAATGAAAATGCACGATTTGTAGTTTTTCTACTTATTTCAGGGTGGGAGCAGCGCCCTTGAATAAAAACTCTGGATATGAACTTTGCTTATATAAAGTAAATAATAAATAAGTTATTGAAATTATATATTTAATTTAAATACATTTGCAATTGTAAATTTAAATCCTAAGATGGATAAATTATTTTAATTAATAGAATCACTGAAAGGTTAAACTTAATAGGGATGTATGTTACCGAAACTATTTAATTAAAATAAATATTCAATTGTACATTTCATAATAAGGTATTAATGTTATAATTTATTGTTTTATAATAACGTTCATTAAAATAATAAAAACAATAAGAAAATTTTCTCCGAAATTATAAATATGCAGCAATAATTCAATTTAATTGAATTTTCTCTCATATTCTGGAAAACATTACTCTGAAAAATATTTTGAACAATTGATGAAGGACAACAAATTTAAATTTGTTAGATACTGTCCCCAAGCCTCTATTGGA
Organism: Maratus speciosus; assembly: GCA_963932465.1. Classification (NCBI taxonomy): domain Eukaryota; kingdom Metazoa; phylum Arthropoda; class Arachnida; order Araneae; family Salticidae; genus Maratus; species Maratus speciosus. The sequence continues at coordinate 84,931,815 of OZ010789.1, forward strand.
TTTCAATAATAATAAAAAAACACATTTTCTGCGGCATTGTTAAAAAAAATGTGTTTTTACTTACAGTATGAAAATTTAAAAATAGATAAATTTTAGAAAAATACTTAAAATATTTTTTTTAAAATCATAGTATAAACATTCACTGAATTTTCCAAAAGAGATTTTTATTTGCGTAATTTCTAACCTACATTATAAAATTCTTATTATTTTTCTTATTGTACAAATAAATTATATGTATCTTCTTCGCAAATATACACACTACATTTCTGAGAAAATTGTTTTATCTTTCGAATTTGTTTTATTGTACAAAAACGATACTTTTCAGATTTTGCAGATACGGCAATTTGTTTTACTGATTCCCACAAAATTCTCTCTCTCTCTCTTTTTTTTTTTTTTTTTTTTTTAATGGTTTGGCAGTGTTATTGTCTGTTTTCTTTCATTTATATGTTCGGGTAATAAATGGAAAGCTCTTTCAAATAATGAGGATGAATTTCCCTTTTTTTCCATATTTAAATGATTATCAATTTGAGAATTTATTCCCGCAATATTTGACAATGAAAAAAAAATGTAAGTGACCATCCATCAGTTTTTTGTGCGAACTGACTTCACAACTAATATAACAAAACAATTTTAAGTCACATTCTAAAAGTAAAAAAAGTACTCTATGAACGGGTAAAATAGCAGAAAGAAAGAAAGACGAAATAAGAACAGACAGAGAGTCCGTAATTCGAAGAAATTTTCCCCCACAGATTTCGCGGAAATGGGAAAGGATGAACACGAGGGGGGGGGGGGAATTCAACTAACGTAAGTGGTCGCAACGCGGTCATTTAGACCGATTGAAACTTAAGAATGCGATAAAATGCTAAGAAATAGCAGGAATGACTTGCAATTTTACTACACAAGAGTGTGAACACTCAATTTCAGCTACACGGAATTTGGCTATCGTAACTTTAACGGGAAATGAGTTACAGGAAGATAACGAATTTCGGGCGGGGAAAAGACCAACGCGTGACTATTAACGGGTTAATAATAATTTATTGCTGTACAGATACATAGATGATGTAATTATTCTTTCTGTTACACATAATAATTCTATCTCTCTTCCTGTAAAGTACCCTTCGAATCTAAAACTTAGTACTATTATCTGTTTTTTCAAATAATTCTAGTATCAATTTTATGGATGTTAAAATTAATATTCTCCCGAATAACACCCTAACATTCAACATTTATGATAAACGCAATGAATTTTCAGTTAATGTAATTAATTTTACGCACTTTAATTCCTGCTTGCATATTTCAGTATATAGAAATATTCTGCTTAATCATTGTCTTCGTATCAAACGTCTATGTTCCTCCCAATTCTTACAGCCTATTTTTTTTTAAATTAAAGCAGTTGGCATTGTCTTATAATTATCCCATCTCTTTTATATCTGCACCGCTCAAATCTTAATATTCATTTTTTTCTACTTCTTACCAGTATGGGTATTTAATATGTTTTGAAAAAAAAAAAAAAAAAAACCCATAAAATCGAAAACACTATTATGGAGGGTGGGATGTGGAATGCTGATAAAATTATAAAAATCATGCACACAAAAAATTATATGTATACATATGTGTATATATATAATATATATATATATATATATATATATATATATATATATATATATATATATATATATATATATATATATATATATATATATATATATATATACAGGGTGATTCATAAAAGATGGGCAGAACTTTAAGGGGTTATAGTACACTTAAAGACAAATAATATTAAATAGGAGACTAAGGGTCCCAGACGTATTCCCAAGGAGATAGGGGGCATTAAAGTTTAGGGTCCGAAATTTCAAATGATTATAAAACATGGAAAAATTGGTCGATTCGTTTGCGGTTTTTGCAAAAAAATTTCTTTATGCCAGTATTTTCTTGAAATAAAATTTTAAAGTTCAATTTCAAAAAATGCCGATAGGGGGCGCTTTAGACTTTGGAGTAACAAACAACTATTTTTTAACGTTATTTTTTGTATTTCTTTAAATGATTTCGAAAGCTTAGACTTAAACTTAAATTTTGATCTAAAAATCTGAGTCCTAACGAGTAGTTAAGTAGCATAAACTGAAATTTGAAATTTGAAACCCTTCTCCCCCCAGAACAAAAATCAGTTATTCCCGATCTTTGTGTCGTAGATTAGGCTCTAACTACTGCCGCGTTTTGCTAAAATTATTCTTTATGTCAGTATTTTCTTGAAAATAAATTTTAAAGAAAATTTTCAAAAAATTCCGATAGAGGGCGCTTTAGACTTTGGAGTAACGAACAACTATTTTATACCGTTATTTTTTGTGTCTCATTAAATGCTTTCTAAAGCTTAGACTTAAACTTAAATTTTCAGCTCAAAATCTGAATCGCTGAGCGTGGTTCAGTAGCGAGGGGAGGGGGTTCAAATTTCAACTTCTGAACATAGTTCAGTTTGCACTACTTAACCATGCCCAACGATTCTGTGCTGTGATACGAGGCAAAAATACAACTTTCGTCAAGGACTGCATAGTCGGAATTCACTCATAAAGGCACTGGCCCAGTTGGAAACGTCGCTCATGCAAACGTTAAAGCTCCATTCCTGACGCTAGTCACCGGGTGAAGAAGGAAACAGAAAGTATGCAAATGTCAAATGGGGAAGAAGAAGAACACGTATGCAAAATTTCGACACGATTCAGGCATAAAAACCACTGAACGGTGAGTCAAGAGTAAGTCGCTGTAGTAATGAATCGGAAGATGGTGCCCTTCACGAATAAGGAAAAGGCTGAGATGCATTTAATTTACGGAGCGGCAGATGGAAATGGTGCAGAGGCACAACGAATGTACGGAGAGCAATTTCCCAACAGGCGGTTGCCTAACCGCAAAACTTTCGAGCGCTTGCACAGACAGTTGTGTGAGACGGGATCATTTCTTGCTTCCCGGTCGAATGCAGGTCGTGCAAAAAAGGACGAATCAGTAGTTGTTGCAGAAGCCATTCTGGATGTAGTAGCGGCGCAGCCAAGTACAAGTACACGAACAGTGGCTAGGCAGGTGGATACCTCACAGTCCATGACTTGGAGGGTACTGAAGGATGAACACTTGCTCCCGTTTCATGTGCAACGAGTCCAGAAACTGTCTCCAGGGGATTATCCAAATCGTATTGAATTCGCCCGCTGGTTTCTGCAGCAGAACGCGCTAAATCCATATTTTGGACGAACTGTGCTTTTCACCGATGAATGTACCTTCACACGTGAAGGTACATTTAACACACACAATGCACATGTATGAGCGGATGTCAATCCACATGCTACGTATCCACATGCTCATCAGAGACGCTTTTCCATCAATGTTTGGGCAGGAATCCTCGGAGACCACCTAATCGGACCGTACCTTCTTCCTGAACGCCTCAACGGTAAAACATACCTCACATTTCTGCAACATGTGCTGCCAGACCTGTTAAACGTTGTTCCTCCACGCATCCGGTGGGTCATGTGGTTCCAGCACGATGGAGCGCCAGCCCATTACGTACGAGACGTCCGCAACTATCTGTACATCACATTTCCGAACAGATGGATTGGTCGAGGTGGTCCTGTTGCTTGGCCTGCTCGCTCGCCAGATCTTTCACCCCTCGATTTCTTTTTTTGGGGACGATTGAAGGCTCTTATGTATGAGACACCCATTGAATCCCCCGAGGAACTGGTCGCCAGACTTTCCGCCGCTGTAGGGGAAGTGCTCGAAAAGCCTGATGTTTTCGCGAATGTTCGCCGTTCCATTCTTCGCCGTTGTTCTGCGTGCATAACCTCTGGTGGTCACAATTTTGAACATTTATTGTAATTACATTTTAATAAATATGCGTTGGTAACATAATCCTAATTTGTGTCTTTTTACCTCGTATCACAGAACACAATGTGTGGACATGGTAAACTGAACTGTACTCAGGAGTAGAAATTTCAAACCCTTCTCCCCAGAAACTTAACCACGTCTAACGATTCAGATTTTGGGCTGAAAATTTAAGTCTAAGCTTTAGAAAGCATTTAATGAGACACAAAAAATAACGGTATAAAATAGTTGTTCGTTACTCCAAAGCCTAAAGCGCCCTCTATCGGAATTTTTTGAAAATTTTCTTTAAAATTTATTTTCAAGAAAATACTGACATAAAGAATAATTTTAGCAAAACGCGGCAGTAGTTAGAGCCTAATCTACGACACAAAGATCGGGAATAACTGATTTTTGTTCTGGGGGGAGAAGGGTTTCAAATTTCAAATTTCAGTTTATGCTACTTAACTACTCGTTAGGACTCAGATTTTTAGATCAAAATTTAAGTTTAAGTCTAAGCTTTCGAAATCATTTAAAGAAATACAAAAAATAACGTTAAAAAATAGTTGTTTGTTACTCCAAAGTCTAAAGTGCCCCCTATCGGCATTTTTTGAAATTGAACTTTAAAATTTTATTTCAAGAAAATACTGGCATAAAGAAATTTTTTTGCAAAAACCGCAAACGAATCGACCAATTTTTCCATGTTTTATAATCATTTGAAATTTCGGACCCTAAACTTTAATGCCCCCTATCTCCTTGGGAATACGCCTGGGACCCTTAGTCTCCTATTTAATATTATTTGTCTTTAAGTGTACTATAACCCCTTAAAGTTCTGCCCATCTTTTATGAATCACCCTGTATATATATACACTATGACGCAAAAGTTTAGACAATGAAGAAATTCTTACATACTTTGAAAAATATTTATTCAATTTTCAAATCACTGCTTGAAATTAATGTGCTGTACATATAAACAATATTTATAACAAAGAAAAGTGGAATTGTGCATATTGCAATAAATTAAATGGTAACAAAAATAAACTGCTGTCTCAAAAGTTTAGACACAAATTAAATAAAATCGAAATAAACAATTTTTAAAACCTGGTTGCGCATCCATGCTTATTTATTACGTCATATACACGAGATTGCATGGAAGAAACTAAATCTTGCATAGTTTGTGGATCGATATCGTACCATGCATTCTCAATAGATGTCTTCAGTTCCTTTTCAGAAGAGTATTGTCTAGCGTTGCTATAAACTTTGCGACACATGATGCTCCAAAGGTTTTCTATAGGGTTAAGATCTGGGCTACATGCTGTCCAGTCGAGAACTCTTATATTATGGGAATTAAAGCAAGATTTTGAATGTTTTGCAGTGTGAATTGAAGCATTGTGTTGCTGAAATTCCCACTGAGGACCCCCTAGAAGCTCAGCAAATGGCAGTAGGTTTTCTTCTAATGTCTGTGTATAATGCTGTGAAGTTTGACGACCACTGGTGAAGGTCAGAGATACTTGTCCATTATAGCAAAAGGCTGCCCAAACCATCACCGAGCCCCCTCCTTGTCTGCGACTAAAAAAACGTCGAGGTTCCTTCCGCAAGTCATGCCAATACGATAAACAACCATCTGGACCATCCAGATTCCACTTTTTTTCATCGCTAAATATGACTGACTGCCATTTCTCTCCATATGACATATGCTTTCGAGCCCACATAAGTCTTTGTAACTTATGATATGGTTTCAGAGCTGGTTTCTTCTGCATTTTGCTATAAACGATTGTTCCTTTTTTCAAAATTCGTCTACGAATCGTATCCTTTGATACAGAGAGTCCCGATGAGCTTTGAACTCCACGTACTCTCATTTGTTGAGTACTCGCTAGTCTTTGTATCAGGCGATCTTCTCGTACATTTGTCACACGTGGCCTCCCAGACCGACATTTTGCTTTATATTCGGAACCACTCGATAAAACTCGATAAATAGGTTTTTTTGACCTATTAATAATAGCAGAAATTTCAGAAACGCTCTTCCCTTCACCTTTCAACTGCCAAATCCTTGAAACCTCATTCACTTGAATTTCTTTAGCTCTCGGCATGTCGACTATGAAGCGCAATCGTTTGCAGAACTTAAGTACTCCAAATTTGTGACATCATCGATTCTAAATTTGCATATGCCAGCGAATATTCAAAGAAATTTAGAATAGTGTCTAAACTTTTGCGACAAGCACATTTGAATTTTTATGAAAAAAATTAGTATTATAGCAAATAAAACGACTGTCTTTTGTACATAGCATTTTAAATCAGTTTTTGAATATATTTACAGGTTTTTGTAATTCTGACGTCATAATTCTACATTTTAAAGCTGAATGACGTCATTGTCTAAACTTTTGCGTCATAGTGTATATATATGTATATATATTCTTTAAAAAAAGAAGTTTGGTGTATGTGTATGTTTTTCCATACATTATACACTAAAAACATAAAAAACACAAGAAAAATAAAAATACCATTATGGAGGGTTGAGGTCGGGAATGCTAAAAAAAGATTAAAACTTTGTATGTTTTTATGTGTGTGAGCGTGTATAAGTGTATGTATATATGCTTATATATTGTATGGACATATAATTAAAAAAAAATACGGGGTATCATGCATTTAACACAATATATTTCCACATATTGCATCATCATTTAAGGATATATTTTTCTGTCTCAATGTTCCTCATTGCTTTTTAAATTTTCAAATTTATTTACATAATACAAGGCTAAATTTTAGTATCTCAAATATTCCTCATCTTTTTAAATGTTATTTATATTCTCATTTTTTTATATTACAATTTTTTGTCTTTCAAACGTTAAATTAATCAATTGCCCTTTTATTATTTTTTAATTTTTTAATTTTATAAATTTTATTTTTTAATTTTATAATTTTTATTGTCCGGTGTGAGGTGTATCTTTCTTTGGATCTCTTGGCTTTTTGTTATCTGTTTTTTGTAATGTTTGCGTTATTAGGAGCTAAATTTTGTCATTTTAGGCTTAATGCCGACAAAATTGGATGAAATAACGCATCTTCTATGAATGAACTCACAAGCTCCTCTGATGATTCTGTGAGTCATTCATAGTTTCTTATATTGCATACTGGTTTCATTTGTTAATTTCTGAATCATCCTTAAAACTTTATCCATTTCTTCATATATTTATGATTTCAAATTTATTATTATTATTATATATATATATATATATATATATATGAATGTACTGATCAATATATTTTGACGGAAAGATTGTATAATACTAAACCACCGAAATATAAACAAACCATTTATTTAAAAAATTTCATTTATAATTCAATATTACAGATTTTTAAAACTGGAAAATAAAAATATACTATTTTATGATGAATACGTCTTAATCTGAATATAAATTTTTATGTTCTTAATTTTTTGGATACATCATTCACTAACTGTGATATTTAATTCCAGATCAAATTCTTAAGTTCGATACTTAGAAAAAAAAAATAAAGCATAATTATTGATTAATTTTATTTTCAGAAGTTCGTAATCCTCATTTACTCTAAACTACATAAAGTAGTCATAAAGATCATGAACATTTTTTTCTTCAGTTTCATAAACGTTCAAAGTAAAAAAGCACTTATCAAACAAATAAAAGAAATAATTATTCAAAAAACCACATATAACATAACACATGTAATAAAAATATAAATCCGTAATTATCTGAAAAATGTTTTTTCTAATTAAAAACCTTAAAATCCTCATTTGAAACAGTTTCGTAGTCATACATCTGTTTTTCCATAATCCGAATATTAAAAATTTGAAGTTTGTTTCAATTTGGGTTTATGTTTGAGTAGTTTATTGGAAATATAACGAAAATAATTATGAACAGTGAAACTGTTCATAATTATTTTCGTTATTTCGTTTCATTATTTCATTTCATTGCACAGAAGAAAATGCAAATGTTTCTTAATCTACGAAAATATAACATAACCACAAACAAAAATATACAATAGCATCTTTTGAGTTACACATGATTCCAAAAAGCGTTCTTTATCTTTTCAAACCTCAGAAACCAAGAACATTTTTTAAAAAACACTTATTCCTTTTGATGCTACTAAATTTAAGAATAGATTCTAAGTAGTTTTCTAGTGTATTATTAAGGGGACCTTGTTCACTAGGAGAAAAAAAAAGCACTTTTATATGTTTTTTTTTTTTTTTTTTTTTTTTTTTTTGTAAGAAAACTACATGATGGTTCTTTTTGAAATTTTAATAGTTTATTGTACATATTTTAAGGTATACACAAGAATTTTTTTATTAGATTTTGTTGCTTCTACTCTCAGTTATAAACAAATATGTTCAACCACGTTTTTTGACACGGTGGGGAAAAAAAAAACAAACTGCTCAATGGATCATCTTGATTTTTTTAATAATTAAAGCTTATTTAATTGCCTTCGATATGAATTAAAGCTTTTACTAAAATTATTTTAAAAAAAATTTATTAACAAATAAGAACGAATTTTTTAAAATTTTTTTTTTCAATCAGCCATTACATAACATTTTCTAAATAAATTTATGGGTCCCTTTATCTTAACTGGAAGCTATACGCACGAAGTTTGCGAAAAAAATTATTTTTGTGTTTCTGATAATTCAATAAGACGCTATCATGCCCAACGTCCAGACGAAATTTTCCAAAGCAGTTGAACATATTTGTTTATAACTTACAGTAGAAGCAAAAAAATCTAATGAAAAAATTCTTGTGTAGGGGAGACCGGGGCAAGTTTTCCAACTTTTAAAATTTTTATTTTTGTATTTTTTCATTTTTAACTATTTTGATATATACAGGATATCATTGTATTCCCTAGACCTTCCTGTACAAACTGGCACAATTATTTTTCAAAAAAACTAAATATACTTTTTCATAAAAAATAATTAAGTCTAATCATGTTACGTTGGAAAATGTGCCCCGTATGCGGGGCAAGTTTTCCAGCCTACGAAATATGTTCAGGGGCAAGTTTTCCAACTAACTTTAAATGGTAAAACATAGGTAATAAATCTTGCTTTTTAATTAATAAGTATATTTTATTGTGAACTAAGTGCTCAGTAACATAACAGTAACATAAAAAACAGTTTTAATCCATTTTACATTTAAAGACGAAGGTCCAAACTGCTCCCTGGCAGGGATTGGATTTTTTTTCTCGCCCCTTTTATCTGATTCCTTTTACAGTTTTCTTTTTTTTTTTTAGATGAATCTTTTTTTTTTTCATTTTCAGTTGATTTTTAACAGGAGAATCAGTCAGTATAATACTTCCTATTTTTCTTTCCATGCCGTGTTTGCTTGCTTAGTGCAGCCTTCTCAAAAGTCCTAACTTCTTCTGATGTAGGCAAAACTTGTTTGGATGTAGAAGGAATGCTTTTTTCATAAGCAATAGGGAAATTTTGAGTAGAACTTAAGGAACATCTTCTTTGGAAATGCTAGCCTGCGTTGGTGTAGAATGATTAGATGCTTCCGGTATTGTTTTCCTTTTGCGGCGGGGGGGGGGGGGTGATTATTGAGGAAAGTTTGAAATCTTTTCAGGATTGTTGGTGCGGCAGGAGCTGGCCTGTCAGAAAAGTGGGCTGGCGTAAAAGCAAAGTTTGTAAATATTTCAGGATTCAGTATGAAAATTCTCTAACGTTTAAAACCCGCCATAATATTAACTGTGTATTAACGCCAGTGGAGCGGCTCTAAGCACGGTTAATTTGCTTTTTGAGGGGTTCGTACTCACTGCGGTCTCAGTGTTCTAGCTTACGACTATAAAGGCATAATTAACATAAAATGGATTTATTAAATGAACCCATTTTAGAAAAAAAATTGACATTTTATTATATTTTTGAATTTACTTTACTTTTTATATTGATAGTTTTACTTAAATGACTAAATGATCAAACGTGTTCGTAGTATATATAGTTATTTGGTCGATTTTACAACACATTTTTGATACAATAAGACTAGCTGATTTAGGAGGGGGGGGGGAGGTTTTCAAACGAGAAACATGTTCGAAAACATGCCCCGTATGTTGTTGGAAAACCAGCCCCGTCGCCATATTTGAACTTTTACACTACCTGGACGAATACTGGTGTACGTTATTTGCAAAACAAACGCATAGTTACTTGAAGAAAGAAACCCTTTTTTAGTGTATGCAATGTCAAAACAGTAAGTTTAACGCTGGTATGTTTTTTTTTTGAAGTTCTAATAAAGATCTAACATTTTACTCACCTTTGAAAAAATGAAAAACACAGCTCTCCAGACGAAGTGACAGCAGCTATTAAGCTATAACTTTTGTAGATGTTGTGTAAGATGTTGCCACTTCAGCCAGTTCACTCGCTAGCGTCACCTAGTGGCTCATTTAAAAACTAAAGCAAGTTGGAAAACTTGCCCCTATGAAAAATGTGCCCCGGTCTCCCCTATACTTTAAGATATGTAGAATAAACTGTTAACATTTCAAAAAGATCCATCAAGCAGTTTTCTTACAAATAAATCTTAAAAAATTGCTTTTTCCGTGGTCTCCTAATGTAGAAGGTCCCCTTATGCTTCCTGAATTAAGAACATCGATCTTAAGGATGTTATCAATTGTCAATTACACATGTTCAGATGCGTAAAGGAATCATTTCAGATCAACAAAGTTGTGTTATTTATAATATCACTATTTATGGGCTCATTTATCATGTTTATCTTAAAAAAAATTGTTAAACATGAAAATATATGCTTGAGAAACAATAGCATCTGCTAAACTTTATTCCAGGTTGAGAAAACTGATTAGTACACTATACAACTACTGAAAAACGTTTCCCATAATCAGTCACAGCAAATAAACTTTGTTTTTTTCTTCTAAGTATACTTGAAATTTCAAAAATATACTCTTTGGATAGTGCTTGAAAGAGAAAAAAGGCTTATCGGAAACGTGCGTAGCTCGAAAGTAGTTAAGTAAATTTTTTTTCGTATTTTAATATAAAATTTTTATATTTTATTAGATTAAAAAATCATCATTTTTTTTTTTTTTTTTTTTTTTTTTTTTTTTACAGAGTTTGCTGATTAAATGGAAAATGTGCCTGCTATTAATTATCAGACTTTTTTTTTTTTCATTTTGGTATTAATATGTATATTAGGGTATTTTAGACGCTGAGAAAAAGCTTAAATTCGAGTGAAAAGCCTATGTTTGGCTAAAACAAGTTTTGCAAATACAAAACATCTAAAGTGAAAAAATGCCACCCGATTGTGTTTGGTGAGGCAATAGTCTTGAGACAATTCATCGTAAAATAGGGCCAGAAAAGATATAGATAAGATATATATATTTTTTTGCAGTATTTTATGTTGGAAAATATGTATAAGGTCGCAAATGTTTTTTAAATGATATGCCTATTGCATCTTTTTGCGCATACTTCAGACCTTAAAGTGCCAGTTACAAACCTTACAGTGTCAGTTTCGCTAGCATTGAACGGTTTGCTTCTGCTATCTATAAGAATGCCGAAACATAACCATTTGCCGGACATAGATAGTACCAAAATTCTTGAATAAAGTGTCATCACATTATGGAAATCAAGGTTCACAAGTAAGCCTAGCTTACATTGAAGAAATCCAAAAATTACCTGTATTTTAATTGGTATGTAAGAAATAAATATCTTCGTCTCAAAGAGTTAATCATTTAAGCTTACCACGCATCAGTGTAACGGCAATGATTTAAGGTACCATTTGAAGCGTTGTTGAATCTAAATTCGCCCAAGTTTTTGAAAGGCCTTTCAAGTATACTGAGCAGAATCTAACCGAAAATATTTGGGGTATTTTTGTGTAGTCTGTTTATAAATATTTTCAGCAATGTCGAATCAAACGTGAACTCATCAATAGCATCAGCTGAAGTAATTTAAAAAACGAAACTGTATCTAAATTTATTGCAACATTGGCAGATCGAATGATAAAGGTAAATAAAAAAGGTACATTTACAGGGTATTGACATAAAAAAGAATATTAAAAGATCCTCGATCTTATTTTCATAAAGAAGTGTATAGAAAATTTTAATATGTCAAATGTTTACTACATATTTTTGTGTAAATTTAAAAACTGTGTATATCTTTTAATTTTCACTTAAATAAATTGAGAACATTTCCTCTTGTTCTTATATTTTTTAGAAATGTTTTACAATAATTTTAGATAATTACAAAAATCTTTAGCTTTTTTCCAGGGCGTTAATTCAAATAGAAATTTACCGTTTTTTTTTTAATTTGGTTCTGTTATAAAATCGATGGAATAAATAGTGTTTCAAATCAATGTAATTTTCAAATTCTTGATTTTTTTAATTTTTATAACACACCAAAATTTTACTCTTTCTGAAATCATATTTCTCATACTGCAAAAGCAGGGAACAAAGTTTAATTAAAAAAGGTTTTTTTTAGATTCACAAATAATCAGAGCTAAAAAAAAATTATTAAAAATATTAGGGGATCCAGTCTGGATTTCCCCTGTTACAGAATATGATGCTTGGTGTGCACGACACAGTTGGAATTTTCTTTATGAAAACGCAAAGACTTTTTACTTTTAATATATTTTTTAGATTCCTCAATAACAACGCCAAAAACATTTTTATATGGAGATTATTGGGAATGTAAGTAAAATAATGCTTTAAAATTAATTTAAAATAAACTTTCCCATTGGACATATGGCAACACTTATCAGGCAAAGATTTCTCTATTTGAAGAAATATTTTTTATTCTGATTATTTGAATTTATAAGTGCGTAACTAGCATACATATATGTTAGATTTTAATTTTAATCATTGTATACTTTTATTTGTTTAATGATGAAGTTTTCCTTTCGTTATGGAATATTATCCGGAAAGAAATTCTGTGCTATTCATATAGTTTGATGTGCAAACGTGGCAATTTTCCGTAAGCTAGCTGCGAGTCATAGATACAGATTTAAAATAAAAATTATGCTTGAAAATTATTTTTAAATTTCGGTAAATGGATATACAATTTTCGAACAAATTGTATTTGGCAGAACGTTTCTCCCCTATGTGACGATGTAAAAATTGAAATTGTGTACTGTTCATAAGCTATTAAATTTTCAAAAAAAAAAAAAAAAAAAAAAAAAGTCCTTCCGGCCCGTGCCGGGAGGAAGAGGTAGCTTTCATATTCCTTATTTTAAAAAAGCCAACTTATATTATTCAAACACACGAAGCTCAATTTAGTGGAAACCGAATATAGGAAATTCAATACTAATTTTTATCAATACTAAATCATTATGAATGAGAATTTAGCGAAACTAGTTAGCTTTATCCAAGCTGTTTTTATTTAAAGTAACTTATATTTGGCTGCCGAATTCGGCGATTTCTTAAAGTGCCTGCCATTTTAAGACAACATGGTGGATGAGGCTAACCAGTGAACTTGGTCGAGACCTTAGTAATTGCTGTGCACATGCTCACTCACATCGGAAACGGTTGATATATACGAGTGCTGTCGCAGCCAAAAAATCAGATTTTTCAAAATGTCACCCACATTAGAAATTGAAATTGCTATATCTGAGCCATTTTTTAAGATAAAGACAAACAAAAGATGCTCCTGAATCCTTATATCAAGGTCAAATACTTAAGAAAGGAACCTTTTTCAATTTCTAATTTTTTTGCACCTCACTTTAAATATATATTTTTTTTTAATTTAATGGCCGCCATTTTGAAACAAAATGGCTGAAGAAGCTGGCCAGCGAACTTGGTCGAGATATTGATGTATACTATCCACATGCCTTCTTCCATCGAAATAGGCGAATACGTGTGTTATCGCGTGACAAATACAAGATCGTTTCAAAGTGCTAGAAATTCAAAGCCATGCTAGAAATTCAAAGTGCTATAATTCAACCATTTTTTAAGTTATAAACAAAGGAACAAATTTTCAGAAACAAAAATTGCTCCAGAATCTTTGTATCAAGGCCAAACACATAAAAAAAAAAATCTTTTTCATTTTCCAATTTTTTAATACCTAATTTTAAATTTTAAATTTAATTTTTTTAAAATGGCAACCCTTTTGAAACAAGATGGCGAACGATGCTGGCCAACGAACTCGGTCGAGACATTGGTATGTACTATGTACAGACCAAGTTACATCCAAATCGGTTCATAAATACGCCTGTTATCGCGTGACAAAAATCGGGTCGTTTTAAAATGTCAGCCACAATAGAAATTCAAAATGCTATAACTCAGCCATTTGTTTAGATATAGACGAAACAAAACCTGTTCCGGAATCTTTGTATTAAGGTCAAACATATACAAAAAAATCTTTTTCATTTTCCAATTTTTTGGTACCTCATTTTAAATTTTATTTTTTTTTTAATTTTTTAAATGGCCGCCATTTAGAAACAAGATGGCGGATGAAGCTACACAACGTACTCGGTCGAGATATTTGTATGTACTATGTACACACCAAAGTACATCCAAATCGGTTCATAAATACGTCTGTTATCACGTGACAAATATCAGGACGTTTCAAAATGTCAGCCATGCTAGAAATTCAAAATGCTATAACTCAGCCATTTTTTTAAGATATAGACGAAACAAAAACTGCTCCCGAATCTTTTTATCAAGGTCAAACACATAAGAAAAAAATATTTTTTTCAATTTTCAATTTTTTGGTACCACATTTCAAATTTAAATTTTTCTTAAAAATTTAAATGGCCGCCATTTTTAAACAAGATGGCTGATGAAGCTGGCCTACGAACTCGGTCGAGACATTGGTATGTACTAACCGATTGGTATAAACGAAATTACATCCAAATCGGTTCATAAATACGCCTTTTATAGCGTGACAAAATTCAGGACGTTTCAATATGTCAGCCACGCTAGAAATTCAAAATGCTATAACTCAGCAATTTTTTAAGATAAAGACGAAACAAAAACTGCTTCGGAGTCTTTGTATAAAGGTCAAATACATAAGAAAAAAATATTTTTCCATTTTCAATTGTTTGGTACCACATTTCAAATTTTAATTTTTTTTTTTAAAGTTTAAATGGCCGCCAACAAAATGGCGGATGAAGCTGGCCAACGAACTCGGTCGAGACATTGGTATGTACTATGTACACACCGAATTATATCCAAATCGGTTCATAAATACGAGAGTTACAGTGTGACATAGGTCAGATATATATATATATATCAATTTTGAACGGAGGGTGGTTTCGGGATCTTGGGGTCATGATCGATGAAAAAATATTTTTTTGAAATCGCTTTCCTCCGAACAGCTGCAATAGGTAGCTTTCTGTAATGAAAGCTACCTAAAACATTACTCAGGTTGTTACCATCGTCATTATGCGTCATTATTATTTAGGGACATATTTTTGCTTTATGTTATAGATAGTAGAGATAATGAAAAAACAACAGCATTCTCCATTAAAGAAAGTAATCAAATTTAGCCTTTTAGACATTTTTTATTTAAATTTTTTGAATTGAAGTTACCAGTTATCATAATATTCTTTTGTCAAGTATATCATTAAAACATTAAAAACTTCTTCTTTGCGTGCATTGCAGATACAAATGATTAGATGATATTCTTATCATCGAATCATCTATATCTACAATATGTATACTACTATATCTTACATGTATGCTTATAATGTTTATTACTGTTTAATACTCATTACAGTTCCAAATTAAACTATGATTAGTCTAATAAGACACGATTTACTTTTTTTATATTTAATCGGCTTTAATATTCAAAATAAGTCAAACATTTCTGTGATTATCAATTTGCGTATAAAGATAGTTGCTAACATGTCGATCAGTTATTTATGTCACAAAATAAATATTAAACGTATCTTAAATAGAAAATTGTTTTAGTGAAAACTTGAGTATGACGATAATCTAAACGATGATATTTCTTAGGTGTCATTTGAATATGTCTGGTGAACATACACAATTTGAAATGGATTGATTTGAAACTTCATTTCGGTGAACACAAAACTAAAATTAGCTTTGCCATTATATTTTGAATGAAGTGTTTTGCACATATAGATTTTTATTTGCATGAGACTGAAGGAAATGTCAGTTGATAAAGAGGCATTAGTTCGAAGCATTGCTATGAATCACTTTTCTGATGTAGAATACATTTTTCATTTTTCCACCACTATGCCACGATTAATTAGTGAGAAAAAAAAACTTATCCGTGTTCTGTTGGATGATGTATTTCAAAGAGTGTTAAAATGCGTAGGCACTGTTCTGAAAACGTAGAAAAAGATGTCACAGAATATATTAAAAAAATGGTAATTGAAATTGAAAACATTTTATAATGCTAATTTGGGGTGGTATAATAATACATGTAAGAAATTCAATAATAAAAGAAATTACAACGTTTCATGAATGCAAATAGAAAAACAAATTCACAACAGAACATTTCATAAAACTATTTCCCGCACATTGTGTAAAATCATATACGTGGTCTATCGAAGTTTCTATCGCTTACTAGATCTGTAAATTTAATTGAAAATATTTTTTAGGACACATCATTTATTTCTGATTAAGTACATTAAATAATCTCAGACTAAATTTTAAAGAATAAATGATCTTCTTATTTGTAGCTTTATTTAAAATTGTGGTCTACCCAGCGGGCACGTTACGAAGAGGAGTAGCCCTAGAAGAAAACTGAAGTACAAGTTTATTCAATATAAGCAATAAAGAGGGAAATTTAAATTAGCGTAGGTTAAATAAGTCTCAAATAATAAACAGAATGAAAAGAATTAAAACTCAAATTCAACTTATGCATTAATATCTACTCTAACAGTTGAAAGGTCCCATCAGACAGTTACAAATGCTGAAAACCCTTAATTTTAATGTAACTTGATAAATATGGAAATAACACTGAAGATAATCCAATGGATATAGTTTCTCTTTGTTCAACCGCTAAACGTTTAACGTCTTAGCCCGACGTCGGACAATCACTACAAATAACAGGTGAAAACACGGTCAGATAATGGTAGGAAGGAGTTCAAACTTTTAAATACAGGAGCATTTGAAGTGCTAATCTTAGATATTATACACCGGCGAGATCCAACGCAAATTAACTGAATTAACGTTCTAAATTCTTTTTTATGTTGAATAATGAACCACAGTGACCTAATTAGTATATTACTACAGAAAACAACAGCTATTATTAGATTCAGGGTGCTCCAGGCGCACTATGTGAAAGTAAGATAAATGTCAGATAGGTGGTATTTAAAGGCAAAAGTGTTAGAATACGGGAAAAACGTTCCCGACAGAAACCAGATACGCTGGTAGCTACAAAATGTAACTACTATCACAAGAAATGGTTTCATGTGCTTAAACAAAAATGTATTAGCTATTAAAAAGACTATTAAAAAGACTATTAGCTATTAAAATTGCAAATTTAATTAAAAAAATAAGTTTGCTAATCATTTTGAACAAAGCAATATTTTGTAAGTGTTATCTATGTTTAAAAACAAAAAGTTACTGTGAGAAAATCAGAACGTGATGATCACATCATCAGTTTTCGTGGGCAAACTAAAAGTGGATATCGATTATACAAGGCGTGTTTTTAATGTACAAGTTTAAATATTAAAAATTTTTAAGTACAATTTTAAATATTAAAAATACATAAGCTATAGTTTACCAATTATAATTTTACAGGAAAGTATGAACATTACTCTACTTTTCAACTTAATTTGCGCCTATATTAATGAACTATTTGTATCGTATAGAAACTTTTTCTATCTCATACTCATGAAAATCTGTCAACTGTTGTGTTAACCACTCCGTCACTTCCATTTGGATCACCTTTGTCATATTAGCATAAGACATTAATAGTGTAATGCATTCATCAGTTTCTGAGCATTAAGTTATTTAAAAGTAAAAGAAAAAAATGTAGGACTTACTTTAAATTTCATTCTTGTATATTGTAGCGGGAAATTTTATAGTAGTAGATGAATATCTGTAATTTAAGATATGATAACATTTATGAAATGTTGTGAATTTATTCTTTGTAAAAACAATTTGAGGAGATAAATTAAATTCTTAAAAATATGTGGTACAAAATTATTGCTATTAATTCACAGATGATGGATATGCAAACCTATTGACGTAATTTACGGCTTTAAATACACTGTGTCTCGAAACAGTCCCTCCATTTAAAAAAATAAGGAAACATATGGCTATATTCTAATTTACGAATTTCTCCTAAGATGTGCTTTCTATAATGATTCTGAGAAGATGTTGCATGTATAACAGTTCACTTCGTGCATTATCATTAAATTGCTACTTATATTGTAAATACTTTATTTATTTTAATAACTCATAATAATAATGGAAAATAGTAATAATAATAATTATTTTGTAATTGAAAATATTATAAAGTATTTACTCTCTTTTGCAAATCCATTTGCTATTAATATTTCAGCTATTAATAATTGTATCTGCTACCATAATCTGTTTATATCATTTTTTTCCCTTAGGTAGTTATAGTCATGTTTTAACGGGATTTAAATGCTTTTATTTAAAGAGTATTGCGGTGAAATAATGATCAAATGGTCGTATGTTTACATACTAATTTGGAATTAAAATGGCTTAAAACAAGAACACAAAATGCATTTTTATGTTACTTTATGTTTACGAGTAAATCGTTTCTATATCAAGAAAACAAAATATCCGAACAGAAACATGGAAATTAACAGTAATTATGTTTTCTTTTGTTAGTGTAAACATTAGCTATCTCCAAAATATGGAATAAAGACTATTGACTATCTACTTGTAAAATAAATATTCCATTAACGGTTTTTGTTTTGAATATGTCAATACTAATTAGATATGCTGCATATTTCCGGAAAATGAATTTTCAAAATATTTAATTAAGAATCATAATGTGTCTAATTATGATTATTTTGTTGAAACAAGAATCATTTTTACTTTTTTCTTGCACCTTTAATTTAAGCATATGCGCATAAAAATAAGAGTTACAAACTAGTTATTCATTAAACAATTTGTTTGGAAAAATAAATTAGGAACAAATTTCACCCGCAATGATGGTTAGATACTTTTATGGTTGTGGAAATAACCTAAAAAGTTAAAGTCGAAAAAATTACTTATTTATTTGCATTAAAGTTCATAATTACAGTCATATTACCTCGTAAAATAAACACAATTGTTTCACAAAATAGTTCGAGCGAAGATATCTTGCTTTAAAATAAAAATTCAAATAATTATATGTTATTTTTAGAGTAGTTTTAAACGTAAAGTACTTCGATCATGATGTCTCTGGAAAATAGTTTACATTATTTAAATTTATTCCTTATTATTAAATTACACATTTCGGTAAATTCATACAGTGTACAGCTTTATTAAAGGTTGTACTATTTAGTGAATGTATTTTCATTTTAATATTTCCATTTTTCTTTTCACAGTGTATGTTAGTTTCTCATGAAAAAAGAAAGTGTTGTAAAAAAAATATATTTTGACTTTAGGTTTTCGGCTTGTTTACGCGTTTTAGGGGTCAAAGACACAATAACTAATGTTTACATAAAATATCTCTTTGTCCATGTGTCCTCGTTGTGTCACCAAAAAGTGTATGAAGTTATGCTTAGAATGGAACCAAATTTCATATATATATATTTAGCTACGTCAAGTAGGTCCCACTTAAATATGGAAATATGCTGCCGTTCGAGGGCGCTAAATGAGTGATTTTTGAGACATTTTCGTTATTGTGTCATCGAATAGTGTATGAAGTTATGCATGTAATTCGACCAAATGTCATATATACGTTTTTAGCTATGGGAAGTAGGTTCCACTTGAATTTGAACGTATTCCTTCGTAAGGGGTTGCTGTAATAAGGATTTTTATGCTATTTTTATTATTATACCATCGAAAGTTATATGAAGTTAGATATAGCACACAGTTGAACCAATTTTAATATGTCTGTTTTTTGCTCACAATAGTTGGTCCCAATTGATTTTGGGCATAATCCCATGCAAGTGGGTACTGTGAAAGACATAATTTTGTGTAATTGTGTAATTTTCTCGATTTTTCGTTGTTCTTTTGTACATTGGTGGCTCATGCAGCGATGGAAACTTCAAATCTTGCTTAGCCATCTTTTCGCAAGTAGATCATGTACAACAGAATTAAGAAGAATGTTGATTTTATTAAATATCATCATCGAATTTAACTCGTTTTTACTCCGATTAATATACTGAAACAGAAATTAATGTTGAAAATAAAAGTTGGTATAGTATTGAACTAATAATAATGAAGTACTAATATGCGTAACTACTTTTTGAAATATTGAGGTATACGAGGTATGGAATGTTTTAGTATTGGCACACACAACTAGTTCATTTTTACTTATGCTCGTTACACTCTTGAAAAAATCAAGATAACTATTTTTTAGCATATAGGTAGCAAAATTTACCAAATAAAAGGAATAATATTATATATATATATTTTTTTCTACGAAGAGGCGAATAATATATTTTTTAGTGTATTTCTTAAAAATATACATCGTTAGCTTAAATAAAAAGCTATAAGCGAATCCTCAGATATATAAAAATTTCCAGTGCTTTATAAATACATTGATGAAACTTTCTAGAAATTAATTAAGCATTCCTGATCTCTCTCTCTCTCTCTCTCTGTATATATATATATATATATATATATATTAACAATTCAATCTATATTTAATTCCTAATGGTTCACAAACTCACTTGAGATCGGATGTGTTTTGGTTATTTTAGTATGAATCTTCAGAAAGAATTTGTGAAGCCAAATAGATCGGGCGGCCACATTACAAACATCACCTCATCTAGTTGAGGGCTGAAATTTAAGGATTAGTTAAAACATTATTCGCATATTAAAATGCAAATCGTCTGTCAAGTCAAATCTTTTATTGAAAACACCTGTAAACTCGATTTTTGTGGTCGACAGGTAGGTTTACTACAATGTTTTCCAGTTTCCAATCCTCCATGTTTTCTTAACTTTGGGCGCTGTAAAATGCAATGATAAACCTAGCGATCAACCACTAAAATTGGGATTCCTCCATGATATGACTTTGCATACCAGTTGCATTTTAATATGCTAATCGAGTTCTATCTAATATTGGAGTTTCAGCCATTAACTCGATGAGCCATTAACTCGTCAGTGCAGCTGTCTCCTGGTCTGAAAGGATGATGTCAAGGATGAACTCCTATAAAACAGCGTTCACATCAAAACAACAATAACCAGTAAGGAGTTTTTTATACCATTTCTAGAAAGTTAACTACCTTTCTAAAGATACACATTGACAGAAACCTTTCCAATGAAATTTTCAAACACATAATTCACATTTGTATACTTCAGCAATAATAAACATTTTCTATTAAAATTGCCAATGATTCCGTACAAATGATGAAACATTTAACAGTAAAAGGATATTATCCTATTGCAGGAAATATTATAATGGAAACTATACTGTTACATTACATTATTTCATAAATTTTACGTTTAGATTAATAGCTTTCATGTATTAAAATATATCAGCAAAAGAAAAAAACATTCTGTTCGAGTTTCGAGTTAAAAAAATTTAACAACTTAAACTTAACTCAACTAAATGCTGTGAACTTGACAAACGTCAAATAAATGCCTTATGGAATTAATTTTTCTAACAAATATTTTTATTTTTAAAATCGTTTTAGAATATTTTTTTATTAGCGATTAATAGATGATTGACATAATTTAGCATAATTTTATGAGGGGTTTTAATTTAATGCAAAAGTAGCAAATAAAATATTACGTTACCATTATAATAAATGGTTTCGGAGAAACCATTTATTAAAATGTGATATGTCAATTCCATATATTATAAATAAACAAATAAAATTGTGGTGAACGAAATTAATGGCTGAATGAAATAACCTCTTACTGTATGTATTTTTTTGGAAATTCGCGATATCTCGATACATATATTACTCGACTAACACAGTAATTCAGAATTAAGTATTCGCAAGTATAACACAAAAGTAACTTCTAATAGAAAAATATTTTATTTTAACTGAACACAATGCAGCAGAAACCTGCTTATGTAAAATGACAACTGCAATATTTAAAAACTAAATCTTTCGACAATGACATTTTCAAATATAGACAAAAACTTAGACGTAATTAACGCCGATGAGATAGACTTATACTTTAATTTCGTAGTATAAAATTGTTGTCTTTAAAATATGGGAAATGCAATGATTGATGTAAAAATTAAAAGAAATACTATTTTTCTAATTAAAAATGAAAAAGATGTGGTAGGAGTGAAACATTTTGAATTCCGTAGATACATTTAAAGAGTATGAAAGCAACGTTTTCACCACGTAATAAATCCAAAATCCTCTGCCTTTTATATAATAATCCTTTTAACATAGTTTTAGTATTTAAAGATCGATTACTACTGTGACGAAACTGTCTGTCACAGAAGGTGTAGCTAAATATCAGCAGGCCCTTTAATGGAATGAAGTTGAAAATCCCCAACGATGTTTACAGGGAAAGAGAGTTTATTAAATCAATTAAAAGGGAGGCCGTGAACGCGTACAGCAGGAGATGGTCGTGAACTTACATGCTCTCCGTATAGATGTTACCACAGCAGAGTTCAGGAGCGAAGTGAAGTAAAATACACTTACAGACAACCGCTAACTGGCAGGGGAAAGAAATCACAAAAAATACTCGATAATGGGTAATAAACAAAGCATTTGGCTCTTTGAATTATAATGTTTCTTAGTAGTGGAAAATTCATCGCACACAGAGGTTTTAGGTTAGCTTGAAATGGATTTCTTGTTGATTACATGAGGTCAGGAATGCATTCATTACGTTACTAAAATGCATATGTGAAAATTTAATGGTCGGAGTGTGTGGGACGATAAGTAAAAGAAATAAACACGAACAAATGTTAAAATGTTGAACTGAGCAGCGTTATCTGTTACACGAGAATTTGAGGTGCGGCATTATATTATGTATCGAGAATATGCATGTTAAAAATGTGCAGCAGTCAAAGATGATTGAGTCACTTTTTGTTTCTTTATTAACCAAAGTTTGTAGAAGGGTGAATTTGATAAAATTATAGAATGCTGAAATATTAATCTCATTTCTCTGACTGGTAAAAACTATACACTGGTGGACAAAACTTAAGGACCAAGAAGAAATGTGCATGTAAATGAGAATCTAAGTGAGATTGTGGGTCAAGAAGCAAACTATAGTATTAACAGAATGTTACACAGGATTTAATATAAAAATTTTGTTCAAAGGATGTATACAGGAGTACTACCAGAGGTCCTTTTTCTGAAACATGGTATTGTTCGAAAACATGACTGTACAAAGAAAGCAAAATGCTCACAATTAACAATCGTTATTGCTATATGAATAAATGATGTGGCCAATATGTAATACGACACAACTTTCAATATGGCGTGACATACTCAGAACAACATGATTCAATAACTGTCAAGGAAAGTTGCCCCATTCCTTCTTCACTGCACGAATGAGAGTTTCCTTATTTGTGGGATTAAATTGTCAAGCAACAAGCGTCTTCTCAAGGCATCCCATACATTTTCAAAGGGATTCAGGTCAGGGGACGTGCTGACCAGTCTACGCGATGGTTCTCGTCGGTCTCAAGACAATCTTGTACATACTGTGTGCGATGACAAGATGAGTTATCGACCATAAAACGAAACTTTTCGCCGACAGCACCTCGAACAAATCGAACAGGTGGAAGCAGAACGTCTTCAATATACTGTCTACCGGTCATGTATCCTTGGTCAAGCACATAGAGATATGATACTTAAAGTCGCATATCGATCTCTTTATAGAATATTTCCGGACAGTAAGCACTACCAACATCGTGCCGTGTATGTTCACGTCTACAATCCGACGATAGCCTTAATCTACTCTCATCAGAAGAACACGGTTGACCAGTCGTCATCGGTCCATTGCTATGCATACGACACCACTGTAAATGGGCGCTACATTGGCGTCTCGAGAGTGGGACACACACAACAGTTCTTGGGGCGTATAGTTGACCCTTTTTCAACGTCTTGCAACAGTGTTCCGCGATATTTTAGTTCCTGTGGCAGCACAAAGTTGTTTTGCTAATTGACCAGCTGTGCTGCGTCGGTTCTGTTTTTGCCGAAATAACAATATAGCGATCTTCTTAGGACGTCGTACTGCTAGGACGACCTCCTTTCGTCCACCTAGTACATATTTCACTCTTTTGGAACGCCGCCCATAGCCTAGAAACAATACTGTGTGCGATGCTAAATTCACCGGCAATATCTCTCACTTCGCGTCCTTCTTCCAAGTTTCCGATTATTCTACCACGAGTAATATCGTCTAAATGATGCCTCGGAGACATGTTCAAAATTTCAATGTTCAAGCTTCACTCCATCTTCTTCGATTTTTACATATAATGACAACTCACAGAACCCGCCTATTGAGTAAAATCTCTTATCTACGCTGCCACGTGATCGATGAAAGCAGAAGTACCACATTTGCATGAGTTTCACAAAACAGAGTACATCCTGCATTGATGCAAATTTACAGGTTCTGCTGTGGATCTAATTCTAACTGTAATCGTTGAAAATAACAATGGTCCTTAAATTTTCTCCACCAGTGTAAGTAATAGGTTAGTTTCTTTAATTGTAAGGGGAATGGGGAGAATGACATTGCTAAGTTTTTCGAAACACGTTAAAGTCTAAAACCAGTGTTTTAAATTTTGCAGATTATCAATACCAATATTTCAAAATATTTATTCATCGTGTTTAATGAGATACATCCCATGATTAAACAAAGTAAAATCACTGCAGTAGAAACACGATTATTCGACCCTAGTTTAACCGGAACTCTCCATAAACCCTCTTCGGTATCCTGATCTTTTTTTCAACTTTTTTTTAAATTTCAGATTCCTTGTGTATGCAAGCGGTGCTTTCCGATCTACGAGTACAGATAAATATTTTGGTACCCTTTTCTTAGAATTCCTTTAACATTAGCTTGATCTCCCTCAAGCTCCTACCCATGGACATGTGTACTCTTTCTCCCATCCCACCTCCTGTGTACACGTCCCTGTTCTAAACAAAAATACTCCGCATTTAGAAGTGTAGAAGTCCGTACTTCTGAGTGCCACAACATTCGAATGTTATTTATCCCTCTGATTGTAAGTATGCGCAGGAAACAAAACACCTTTTGTCATCTTTTCACGAACAGAAATTTTTCGCAGCTGAAGAATTTAAAGTTTTTCGTTTCTTATATAATGCATTTTCTTGTATAATTTGAATTTAAACATTTATTCACCTGTTTAAATAGTCATAATAACATATCGATGACGATGTCACATATTAAACCAGATGATTATTGATAAATTCTCGATTATCTGATGTAGGTTCTGTCCCCATTACATCGGATAATCGTAGTTCCACTATATATGGAAATGGTGGTATTCAAAAATCCTCTAAATTGTAAGTAACTGTAATGCCGTGTGAAGCATCTCCAAACATTGCCGCTTGCGCTAAGGAGGTTAGTTAACTGAACACCTTTTCCAGTAAAAGTTGTCATCACTAGACAATTTCTTTAAATCTACTCTATCCACTGTCCAAAGTGAGAATATCTCTCATTTCTGGCTGTGGAATAAAATCTGTAATGTTCGACCAATGTCAGAACTCAAAGGTAGTATTATTTGCGTCATTAGCTGGATATTTTAAGAATTTCGCTTTACATTTGTTCTTTTTTATTGTTGAACATTCTGTTTTATGTATCAAATGGTAGTTGAGAATGCAAATAAATATATTAAAATACGAAATAGCTTAATAAATCGTTCTGCAATGTATTTTTCTTTTAATTTCAAAATAACGGTAATTTTCTAACATATTTGGAAACGACTATACCTCCTCGAAACTACATAATGAAGCACATTTACTTTTTTGATTTATAGGTTACTTTTAATAGATAAGCATAAATTACGTACACGTTACATTCCTTATGATGTTCAAAATATTTTCTCAAAATAGCTCCATTAACCTTGAAATATTAAAAATTTGTCTTTTTGCAATAGAGATTATTACCTAAAGAGAATAAACACACGCTGAATGTGTCTGGGCCATAAATATCTACGAAATTAGTTCTTGAGGGGTTTATTATTTTTTTTTATTCTGCTCATTATACCTATAAAATTGGATGCAATGTTCAGAATTTTACGAAGCTGAAAATTAATTTTAGATTTATGATGTATTTCAGTTAGCTGCAACAAAGCTGTATTGAGAAGTTTCGTAGAGCGTATTGCTTAAATGGTGTTATCTCTTATAAAAAATAATTTCAGAGCTATGTTAGCTTTCTATTGATTTCGAAATAATGATATATTTTTCTTTTTTTAACATGGGAATTATTTATGATAAATGATCCGCTAATTAGCGCGTATTATTAAAAAAAAGTATTTCCTTACACTAACTTATTACGACGAAAAATAAAACTTCACAGGTGTCGCAAATGCATTGAGGATGGCGCTATTTTTATTTATTATTTTTTTTATTTTTTTGCTCCATTTTGGCCAGGAAAGCCAGTATTTAAGTAACTATTAGACTTATCCTCTGAAAACTGCGGGTTTGTTTTTATGTTTAAGAGACACGTTATTTTATTATAAAACACACACACAAAATTTTATTATAAAACACGCACATTTATTTTATTATACAATATATACAATTTTATAAACACTCACAAGTTATTTTATAATAAAATACACACACTGTTTAGTTGATTTTGTAACACATACAATGTGTAATTTATTATAAAAACAGGCACATTGTCAAAAATACAACTGGCTCAGATATTGATACGAGTACTTTGAATGGCACTATATGGTGTACCAAATTGCCATACGAAGCAAAACCTTGTCAGCCGGTTTACTAAGATAGCCAAAAAAGGATATTTTGGTGTCTGTGACTTCTGTACAAAATACCCACGAAAACGAGTTGAATGAAGTGTTTCTTTAAAATTTGGCACTTGATAAATTCTGAAAGAAAGTAGTTATTTTTATGATGGAAGTTAAAGAAAAATTGAATAAGATGTTTTCTGCTTAGAATTTTTCCTGCTTGCACAAATAATAGTTTATGAATTATTTCTGAAATGAGACTGTACTTAGTGCGGAAAAACAAAGGGTAATATATATATTAGCAATTTTTTTGTTAAAGCAAAACGGGGGAATTCGGATGTAACGTAATGAAGTGGAAAAATTAATAATAGCCAAGGCTATAGAATCTCTAAAAAGTCATTACATTTTGCTTTTTAACTCAATGAAAATTTTTAAAATACAACAAAACTGTAATTACATTTTGATGCATTTACAGTATATTCATCTTACACACCCGCATAAATCTGGAATCATGTATTAATTATTTCTAGAACATGCAGTAGATTTTTTTTATTTTTCAGTAACTAAACTAGTTTTGCAGCTTCAACAGATAAAGTGTTTAGCTTGGTCATTAATTATGCGCATTAATTTTACACACACTTCATTAACCCCTTAAGGTATTTAAAATATTACATGCTAAATAAAATTATAATTTTGGAAATATATTTTTTTTTATTCAGTTATGTCAGGCGAACCACGTATTATATTTATAGCAAGCCATGTTTTATTCCTAACTATCCTTATAAAATTTTAACTCTGCCTTATAAACTTCTTCAGAAGGAACAATGACTATTTAATATTTACATATTTAAAAATATTTTCTACTAAGTATCCTTTAATTTTGGAAAACGCTTATAGGTTTATACATTTTTTTCTGCATTATTAATTTTTTTCTGCAGGTGTTGTTATTTACGATAACTGTAGAGAAATTTTGAAGGGAATCAAATCTATCTTTAATTTAAAAAAAAAAGTTTCATTACTATTCTAAAGTCTAACTCATAATGTAAAATAAAAATCCAAATGAAGAAATGTTTTTACTTCATTTTTTTAATGTGTCTTTGTAATACTTACAGTTGCCAGGAACCTACAAAATATTCATTTTTAAAATTGACTGACTGTTACAGTCTTAAAATAAATGAATTTTGTAAACTTCTTCTGCGCAAGTACTTTTGTATATTTTATAAAGAAAAGTGGACAAAATTTCTAAAACATAAAGAAAATATTTTTCACTTTTATAATATGATATTTTAAATTACTGCAGTATTCAATTTTGGAAGGTAGGGATAATTAGGGTCAGGAGTAATTGGGATCAGGGGCACTTCGGGGACAATCTGAAATAGATAACTAGTATGTTGTGGCCATCACAAAACTTTCTTCTATATAAATCATATCAATTAAAACATTTAAATAGTACAAGAAATAACAACGATTTAGCACCAATTTATATCAAAGTATATCTGAATTTGAAGTTGGATGAAAATTACTGCATTAGTTCTTGAGATAGAGCTATAGCGGAAATTCTGAAAAATGTAGCATAGCAGCGCCACCTGTTGAGCGATTTACACCAAAAATAAGCAGCACTAAGTGATATCAAGGTATACCTGAATCTGAGGTTTGTTGAAAATCCAAGCATTAGTTCTTGAGATAAAGCTATTGCGTAAATCGCAAAAAATATAGCATAGCAGCGTCACCTGTTGAGAGATTTACACCAAAAATTAAACAGCACTAATTTATACGTCAATTCATGTCAAGGACTAACTAAATCTGAAGTTTGATGAAAATCCGTGCAATAGTTCTTGAGATACCTACAGCTCTTGTGGGAATCGTATAAAATGCAGCACAGCAGCGCCACCTTTTGGCCGATTTACACCAAAATTTAAAAAGCACTAATTTATGTCAGGGACTAACTGAATCTGATGTTTGATGAAAATTCGTGCATTTTTTTCTAGAGTTAGAGCTATTGCGATAATCATGAATAATGCAGCATAGCAGCGCCACCTGTTGGGCGATTTTCACAAAAAAGTAATCAGCACCAAACTATGTCCTGGACTTACTAAATCTGAAATTTTATGAAAATCCGTGCTTTAGCTCTTGAGATATAGCTATTGCAGAAATCGTGAAAAATGCCGCATAGCAGCGCCACCTGTTGGGCGATTTTCAGTTTTGTGAAATTCCGTGCATTAGTTCTTGAGATAGAGCGCCCACAAAATTTTTGTCACATACAGACTCACAGAAAGACAGAGTGACAGAGTGACAGAGTGGCAGACAGACTCACAGACAGACATTTTCTAAAAACCATCAAATCGTGTTCTGGGCATTCTAAAACGTATAAATCCGTCGAAAAACGGAAGTCGAAATTTTTCACGAATCCAATACTTTCTTCTTGTAAAGACAGAAGAAAGTAAAAAAAAAAATACCATACTAATTTTGAAGTTTGACTAATATTCTACATGTACAATTTTTTTGGAGTAAAATTGTATGTCCCTGTAAAAGTAATCACTATTTTACCAGAACATAAAGAAAAACGGTGTCCGTTAAAATAAGGAAGTTTTAGTTAATAGTCCTGTGTAAAAGGTTGTAGTAATATTAAAATATATATATGGATTTAAATTTAGAATAATGTTGCATTTAAGAGCAAATGGTTACGTTTTTCAACAAAAGAATCATAATATTAATAATCTTCTTGATTCTAATTGCCCCAGAAATTGCATTTTCGGGGTAAATAGGATCTCAGAGTTTTTGGATTAAGGGTAATTTGGAGTCACAAACAAACTTTTATTTTTATTTAAATCAAATTGTGATTTAGGATGCCTTTTTAATCTTTCAGATTTTAGATCCTGTGAAATACCCCTAGTTTATTTTACATTACTGCACATTTTGTGTTAGCAAAACATTTATTTAAAAATTGCATATATTCCAAATTTTAGACAAAGCTGCATGATTTATGCCTAATTAGAACTCAACAGTTTCATTGTAAATGGAATTTTCATCTTTCACAACATATGAACTTTGCCTGATATTTATCCCCAGTTGTTTATATTTCATGTTATTTTGAAAAACATTGATTATTTTAACTGTAAAAATTAGTTTTTTCGCAATTTAACAAGATTATTAATTTCCAATAGAAAATTTTGCATTTGATTTTGATTTGTAGGCAGAGCGTAAAATATATGAATATTGAAAATCCCTTTAAAAACTTTTTTTGTAGCACATTAACCTAAAATACTATATCTCTGAGAAAAGTTGTAGTTTTAAAACCTTGCTGTAAAGCCCACACTGAGATCTTTTAATCCAATTTACTCAAGACTGTGTATATACTATAAGGGATGAGAGAAAATGCCACTGATCCCAATTAACCAATTCATGGGATAATTGGGTTCAAATAGGTATTTTTTGATAAAGACACTTGTACCAGTTAACAGGGTACATTGAAAATAATTCTTTTCAGATTTTAAGAATCAACTACTTACTAAGTACAATTTTGCATAACATTGGTATGCAGTATATTTCATTCTCTGGCAATTCATTGTCAAAGTTGAAATGGTCAATAGGTAGTCCTAATTGCCCCTTCTTCCCCTATCTCAGGTGAGTAACTACCTCAGAGGACCAAAATCGTTGTAAAAGTATTTCAAATTTAAGTTTCTAATGTTGTATTTTACGTACAAATAACTTTGTAGATCAATTTCTGCATTAATTAGGTAAAATAGTAATTCTATAAAAAATGTTTTTACAAAATCATACTGTTATTTTATTAAATGGACCTTCAGTACTTTTATGCCGATTTAAATTTCTATAGGGCAAATTGTGTTTAATATTCTATAGATTTTATTAAAATTCATTTATTATTATGAATTTCCCATTGATGCGGTAAAGTATTAATTGAATTTTATACCAGGTATACTCTGTTAAACAATTCTTAAAATTATGAAAATTGTACTGCAATGTATTTTTTTCACGTGAAAAGATTATGTAAATATGTAATAAATTACTTAAAATAGATTTGATCATATCAACCTCTGAAAAAATTTCTAGTGAAATTGACATTTTTCCTAAACATATATCCCTGTTAAAACTTCACTCTGTTATAACCCACCATAATTAGTTAATTAACCAATTTATAAAACTATATTTATTTACTTTTGTAATTTTTGTAAGTTAATGGATATTGTTTTTGCAAATTACTCCTTGTATTTATTTAATTAAAAGCGGTTATGAGTGATAATTATATTATTTTCACATGTAGTTGTTTTCAAACTAATTTTTGGTTAAAATGTTATTCACCAATTATTCACCTAGAAATATCTTTCTTTATATTAATAAAATAACTAAAAATGACATTTCATATTATACTCCCTCTCTTTTCATTTCCCCCACTTTGTTTTCCCTTATTAAATCTTCACCCTCTCAACTAATGTATCTTCAGATAGATTGAATAACGAAATTTCCTTTGTATAGATGTTTCTTTTAAATGTACATTGCACTCCTAGGCCGTAGAAAATGAAACTAACAGATTTTGGATTTTATTTATATTTTAGGTTATTATCATGGGTCCGGTCAACGCCAGGCGTATCAGCTAGTAAAGTCTTAATTTTCAATCATATTAAAAAATTAGTTTTGAAGATAATCACTCAAATGAGAAAAATAAATATATAAATTTGAAGCAAGTAAAATCCTATAACGAATCTCATTTCTTCGAGGCAGTAGAAAGCCTTCTCAATTTTTATAATATATATATATGTGTGTGTGTGTGTATGTACTAAAAAGTGAATTTCAGTTTAAAAGTTTTCAAACATTTTATTTTATGGTATTTTTTCAGTTAATCTTTAAAATTAAACAGAGTTTTAATTTTACTGATCCGAACAGCTTTGACAAATATATCGAAAGCTTTTTCTTTAGATTTTATTTTAAATAATTTGGAATATAAATAATAATTTACCAGAATACATAAAGTAGGGATTGTTTGAGGTTTAAAAAGTAATAAATCCCTTAAACAGTGATTTTGTCTAAAATTCAATATGCTAGATTTCGTATTTCTTCAATTCAAATTTTTAATGCATGAGAAAACTTAGCGGATTTAAATTAAATTTATTAAATTTATTTCTCGGTGGAATTTTAAACGAATGTATTTTCTTAGTTTAGAAATAATGTACATTATTTTACAACATTTTGAAAATCTTAGAATTAAAAATATAGGATTTGGAATAGAAACTTAAAGTTCTCTGATTTAGACTTCAAAAATAGTAATGTACTCGAAAACGTTAAATTAATTTAGAATAATGTACACGTTGGCCATAATTAAACTGGTAGTACTCAGAATGTTCTATAGCTTGATCTAATTGGAAAAATGCAGTCAAATTTTGTGTGAAGATTAAACAATATCGCAAACGAATGATTCCGCAAAAAAAGTTAGATAAAAAAGTCACCGCTATGGAACATATGTCGCTGTGTAATAGAAAATATAGCTTTAATAAATGCATAATCAATTCAACATAGCCAGGTCCTGAGAGAATTTCGTGATAGACCTTGGACTTTAGGTAACCCCACATCCAGAAGCCAATTGGGTAATATCAATGGCCATGAGGTTGGAAAGCAGGGGCTTTTGGCACTTTATGTTGTAAATTTCTGTCCTAGCAGTTGCTGTACCCGCAAAGCAATGTGTGGAGTACCTCCATTT
Source organism: Maratus speciosus (assembly GCA_963932465.1). Taxonomy (NCBI): domain Eukaryota; kingdom Metazoa; phylum Arthropoda; class Arachnida; order Araneae; family Salticidae; genus Maratus; species Maratus speciosus. Next base: position 84,964,253 of record OZ010789.1, read on the forward strand.
CACATGAAAACGATTTTATTCAAGCAATCTCTTTGCTGAAGTACCGAAATGACAAAAATGTTTAACGTTTGGCGATATTTCTCTCCGGTAACAAAACGTTTACCTATCCTGTCGGGGTAGTGTTCTCTTAGATGAATCATGGAACTATTAATAAAAAGAAACTGACATATCCTTAAAATAGTGAAGCTTCAACTGTTACCGCTTTTGCGCGGGTTGAATACGGCGGTGGGACACTGTTACCAGTAAATTTAAATAGAAATTTTCTTCTTATTTCAATACCTTATTAATGCAAAATTTCAGTCATAAATAACGGCAAAAACAGAGATCCATTTTTCTGGTAATAGATTATTTTGACGGAGGTAATGTCCTGCGTTTCTGCCATATTGTAACAACCTAGACAAAGACCTGTCAGTGTCTGTGAAAAATATTATGATATCTCGGCAAAATGACATCAGTAAATACAAGGAGATATTTACAGCATATTTTTGAGGAAATATTTTCCTGAATTATATATTATAATGCTTAAATTAGATGAAATTATCCATTCAAATATACTGGTGGGAAGTTTGCTCTATCGGTAATAAGAAAATGTTGATACGATTTTTAAAAAAGCAGGCGCAATCTTGTGGCAACCTCCTCACTTACTTCACTCGCAACTGGTACACAGTATACTATATGTATCCTCCTCTTTATTCAAAACTCTTTAGAAGATTGTTTACACAAAACTCTTTAGAAGATCCGTTAGAGGATTGGACCTATGATCTTTTCCGATGCAAAACCACATCAGACAGTTACCCTTTTTTAATGTAAGGGAATTTCTTTGAAAGCATTTGTCATCCCAAATTCGGCAGTTCTTGGTAATTAGAATTTCATACATGTAAAAGTGGGCCTTGTCTCCCCATAAGGTTTGCCACGGCCAAGCATCTTCCACCTCCATTCTGGCAAGAAAGGTGAGAGCAATACTCAGTCGCTTATCATGGTCTGTGTGACGTAACTCTTGTATACGGCTGATCGTAACATTTTCCGTACATAACTATAAAGCATAGCCAGATTGCGAGCTACACCAAGAGTGCTGAAAGTGGATGCAATATGTATTATGGTTCTAGGAACGCTTTGTGACATAAGAGGACAGAGGAAGTAAAATAAGATGGACAGTTTTCGTCAGATCGAATTTATGATAGGATTTATGGAGGTAATAACTTAGACCACCCAAAGTGGACGCCAGTGGCAAGAGGGTCGAAGATAATCCCGCAAGATAGAGGAGGTGCCTGTTATACCCCGTTTGCAGAGATTCTCAAATGGGAGAACTCGTAGATAGAAGAGAACCAAAAATGGAACCGACGTGGTCAGGGAATTAACACAAGAACCCAGGACCAGCCCTCTATTCATCATGACAATAAATAAGGGTGAATATAATTCCAAAAATAAAGTTATTCACATTCAATTCATTGTTAAGCATTCAGAAATAGTCAAGTAAGCAAGAAGTATTCATAAGAGCCAGTAAGGAATATGACTTCAGAGTAGAAGCACAGAGCTTGCTGTACCTCAGTCAAGTATCAATATGTATCCAGTCTTTAATCTCGATAAAGAGACGGTAGTTTATCTGCATCAGACTCAGACCAACGCATAATTTCGGTGTGGTCAAAATGATCGGACTTGATTGAAAGTCATACGATCCGTCACGGAACTCGTTTTAGAGTTGCCAAGATATTTAAATGTATGTATTGACGAAGTTAAAGCATGCATCAATATATTATTAAGAGTTGTGCGCGGTGATCTAAAGATATTATTTAAAGGACTGATTGTGTTCATCATCAGCTGAACCACCCATGTGTTGCGACTCCCACATCCTTCCATTTGATGTGTTCATGTATTTACGTTTTATATTTTGTTCCATGTCATTTCATTCCATTTATATCATATCTGTACAAAATGTACGATAGGGTGCAGAGTGCTCAATTGTAGTGTAAACAACAAATGGTAAAGTCTGAATATGTTAAAATTAATTAACTTAATAATACTTAAAAGGATGTTCCTTGTTTCTCACAGATGTGCGAGTCTTAACTTTAACCTTAGGATAATAGGTCGTAAATATGTGGTGTTCTGTAAATCAATATTGGGATATTACTCATTAGACATTCTTGCATCATGAGTCTATCTCTTTATTTTAATTATAATGTTTATTTTTCAGCTTAACCCTAATTTAATAAATTGTAATTTTGATTTATTACTTAGTTATTATATATAACGACTGTAACGCTCGAACAATACACACTCCATCATTTTTTCTCTCCTTTTCTTTTTTTCTTTTCTTTCAAAAGAACTGACAAGCTGAGTAAATTAGACTTGACGAGAGAGAAGAATGTTTACAAAGTTGTTGCCGACAAGGCATGTGAGTTAAGCCGTAATGTTAAACTAAATGAGTTATTTTGTAAATAGTAATATGTAAATGGCATGTAAATATTAAACTTATTTGTCGATGATAAGTTATCCAGTGTTATTTTGTAACATAAGATAGTTTCCACCCCGGATTCTGAATAATATGTTACAAGACTAATTAAGGCAATGCATTTTTGCATAGTAATGCACGCGTTGAATGCAGATCTTTACGCTAATCCTACTACGAAAATACACAACTAGGGCGGTTTAATTTTCCATTTTCGCTTTCTTTTAGGATAATACAGGTAGTTATTATCTCGGACTAGCTTGGATCTTAACGGACACATAATGATTTTATTAAATATATTAATTACGTTATACTCTTACGGTGATTAAATTTCAGCTTGATTTAATTCACTCCCGTAAATGCTAGGGAATTCCATTTAAGTACACCCCGTTACTTGCAATTCTACCCCCCCCCAACTATATCGTTGGGAAGGGTCGTTAAAGGGTTAAGGGATGGGCTGTAGATGCGCCCAGATCCTCCCCCCCAAAAAAACAATATGCCCTCCATCGCATATAAATTTCTAAATTTTATAATTAATTAAAATTTAAATGGTATATTTTTAAGTGAAACCCCTGAAACAAATATGGATGATATTAAATTAAGAAATTTATTATAATAATAATGACATATTTTACGTTGTTCTGTTGTATATCTGAATATGAGTCAAAAACTAAGAATAAATTGAGAATTAAGAATATTTGTTTTATACTTATTAAAATTAGTACAATGTACTAAAACTAATTTTAAAAAACTGAAGGAATTATGTGTAACAAATGTGCTTCTTTAGCAAAGTAAACAAATATTTATATTAAGCGTGTCTCACAAATTTCTTTCTCGTTCCTTATACCATTCAATTTTATTTTTAGACACATACAGAACATATTATAAGTACATTCATATTAGAATGATTTCTCATTATTTAACTTTATCTCAATTGATACTTTTTAGCATCCTTTGTTGAAAACAATTTCCATTTATTGCAATACAGAGCAAGGAATCTACTTTAAAATCACAACAGCTGATATTCAAAATTTAAACATTTTGATTTCGCTCTTTACACTGCAAGATAACAAAAAACAAGATAAAATAAAATGAATAATCTGAAGATAAACTAAAAGGGAAAGAGAAAAAATATCTTCCGCTTGTCATAACCTTTTTGGATATAACTTGTGAAAGTTTACTTTCCGTAAATCTTTTGACACTAGTTGTCGGATTTTCTAATACTTTGGATAGAGAAAAATAGATAAAGGTAAAGTAAAGGTAATGCCTGGCTCAGTGTTATGTGATGCAAAATGTTCACTAGACAAGAAGGGAAAAGTTTGAGTTATGAGTTACACTCATAAAGAGTAAAATACTTATCTTTATTTAAAAACGTTTTTTATTTATTTTTTATTTATGGGGTCATAGTGTCAACGATTAACAAATATTTGAAGTCTTTGGAAGAGCGAAGACGCTATAAATGGTCAACATGACTAAAATATGACTATTGTTAGTATCATATTTAAATTTGTAATAATATGACTCTCGAAAATACTTTCATTTTGTGACTCAAATACAAAGTTGCGGTGACTGTCCAATCGAGAACTGTCATAAAGTGACAAAATACGGAAGCTACCACATGAAATTGATATTTCTCTGAATTCCGCAAGTAGATATTTTCATTTAACTAGTCGGGAAATCTGTAATATTTGACCACCTATTTTTGTAAAAAAAATTTCATAATTTATCACGAACAATGTATTTAAATTAATAAAAGCCACAACTTGTTCTTATAAAGGCCGAGTTAAGCGTAGCTGCTTTCAGCTCCTTAAAATTTTCGAAATTGGCCTGGTATATAGCTTTTCAGATCAGTTAAGTTTGAATAATATGTACAAATATACGATCATAAATATATATAAAATCAACTTTATCTTCCTTCGAGCGACTTATTCGCGCTGCAAATAGTGTTATTTTGAAGTCTGAATGGAACGCGTTATGTAAGCTACATGCTTAATATTTGGCTAGTAATCGCTTCGAAATATTTTCAAAAGATGTGCAAATTCCAAGAACGGAGAACAACTGCTTTTAAAGAGTTATGATTGATGGAAATCAAATTGATAGTTAATTAGGACATCGAAATAGTGTTAAGTTCGTCATTGAAGAAATGAGGGGATATACATTAGGGTGGAGCGAAAAAAATAATTTTTTTTAATCAAAAACGGGTAGGTGCAAAAGTTGCCTTTATACTAGTACATCATCTGTGTGCAATATTACCGCTGAAAAAAATGGCTTGAGTGTGCGCTTTTGGTCCAAAAGTCGAAATTTTGGGTAAAATTTGACATTTTTTCAAAAAATTTAAAAAAATTCTATAGAGATGGCTATTATTTAAAAGTGTTATTTAAACCTTTATTATTAACGACTTAACATATTTAAACGATAAAACGATACCTTTGTTCTGTATAACTGGAACAAAACTGACACCTTTTGGTGAAAAAAAGGCGTTGCCACTCTGTTGTGTCATACAACTAATTGCTGTTTAGAATACAGCTCTTACGTAGTTGCTTTCAAATCTACCCAGAAGGTATCACGTGGAGGTGGTTGCATGACACTACAGTGCATAGCCCTACCACCCTTCCATCTGAGCGCAATGTTTTATTTATATATCGATTGTGATTTGTTATCAAAGATTAGCATAAGTTTTCTATGTATCAACCTAGTCCATCTCTTCTTTACACCCATAGACGTTGGGTGATGCTGCTGTGACACTCCTTCACGTATATTTCTACTACTTGTGTATGATAAGGTAAGAAGAGTAATGCAGTAGAATTAATGGAATCTATTTAGCCCTCTAGTATCTTCACCAAAATTTGTTTCCAGTTACTGCATAGTGATTGGGAGTTCTGTTCCTACAACATTTTACAATATTTAGGTACTTCATCTTTGAGTATGTCATCCTTTACCCTACCTCTTGCATTTTTTATATGTTGATAAGCTTGTTGTTTAATGTTGTGATGACGATCGTCATCAAAATTGCAATAAGAATTTGCTCCCGATGTCCTAAATAAATTTTTTAGCATTTGGTTTTTGCCGTTTTTGATGTTTAGTTGCCGAGTAATTTCCCATAAGTTTTTAGATAAAATTTTTGGATGTGGATTATATTTGGTGTAAACAATCCTGCGGGATAAACATGGATTACACACTTCGTGAGTGAACCAGACTCTGATGGTCAATCAGTGCTTATATAAAGGCGAATAATTTTATGCGCCTTTGTGAGCCATCTTGCGTAGGAGAAGTTTCTTGGGTTCCTATTCGCTAGTTCTTCTGAGCCATCTCTTGATGAAATAACTTTGCAAATGTCTAGCAGGTATTTCTGGTATGTGCTGAGAACCCTTTTCTCAATTTCAGGAATTAATGTTTGAAAATTATTCTCTATGGCTTCAAAAAGTGAAATAAGAAGGGAATAAGCACGTGGACAAAGATTTTCCTATTGGTCCGGTGAATCCCTGTGGGTTAGAATCTAATTTTTGCCAACTATCTTGTCTAATAAATGATGCAGAGAAAATTCACTGGACTTGGAGGTGGCATATGATCAATTGTAATGATTCATTCTAAACATTACCCTCGCGGAATGGATGACAACGACTAATAGAGTTATCCACCTTCAAATGAGCACTGACTGCCCACCAGTCTCTACGTTCACTAAAAAAGTACTATGTTACCCAAGTTTGCCCCCAGGATAGTTTACAATCAAATTTAATCCATAGCTAAAGAAGGGATCTAAAAACTCATGGGAAATTACTCGGCTACTAAATAACACACAAAACGGAATAAAACAACTACTAAAAAAGAGTTATTTAGAACAATGGTTGCTTTGCATAGCAGCGGAAATTCTTAATTCATTGCTCTCTGACGATTTCCATCACATTAAACAGCTAGCTACTCAGCACATAATAGTTGAAAGATGAGAGTAAATGATGGCATACGCAAATCTGAAATATCGACAATCAACTTTGAAGCGGATAATTATATAAATCTAATTCATTGGAAAAGTGTTGTGGTAACAGAACCTCTAATCAATAGGTATTTATCGGGTGCAATCTTGGTGAAGATAATAGACGGCTGAATAGATTACATTAATATCATCCGCACTGCATTACACTGTTTGTATTCTCTTACACAAACAGTAGTAGAAAAGTACGTAAAGGAAATCACAGCAGCAGCATCCAAAGTCTGTGGATCCAAAGAAGAGATATACTAGGTTGATACATTGAAAACTTAGGCCAGTCTTTGATAAAAAAATTAAATATATAAATAAAACATTGCGTTCAGATGATAGGGTGGTCGAGCTATGCACTGTTGTGACATGAAATGTAGTCACCTCCACGTGGTACCTCCTAGGTAGTTTTGAAAGCAACTAGGTAAGAGCTGTATTCTAAACAACAGTTATTTTTGTGACACAACAGAGTGGCAACGCCTTTTTTTCACCAAATGTTGTCAGATTTGTTCCAGTTATACAGAACAAAGATATCATTTTATCGATTAAATATGTTAAGTCATTAATAATAAAGGTTTATATAACACTTTTAAATAATAACCATCTCTATAGAATTTTTTTTAACTCTTTGAAAAAATGTCAAATTTTACCCAAAATTTCAACTTTTGGACCAAAAGCGCAGATTATTACATAATATTGCACGCAGATGATGTACTAGTATAAAGGCAACTTTTGGCACCTACCCGTTTTTGATTGTAAAATTTTCATTTTTTTCGCTCCACCCTAATATACATACTCAAAAACGCGTTGTTCTTCCTGAAGAGCTTTATTATGAAGAAATAACTCGAATTACTTATAACAGGACAATACGTGTGACCGCAGGATTATGCGAAAGTGTTCTTTTTTAACCCTTTCAGGCACAAAGCAATTTCATTGCTAAAGCGTTGAAATTAATGAGTGACACCGGTTATTGAAAACAAATTTATTTCTATATACGAAAAAGCTAATTTCACATATATTACAAAGCGAAATTTATTTTACTAAACTTCTGGTGTCAATATGTAATCTGGGAATTAAAATTAAGTGGTTTCATAAAAATACCAGCGCCCCTCAAGGGGTTAAACCCCACTTACTCAGCAAAAGTTGTGTCGCTGTGTTTTACAGAGCTTCCGGTACGTCTGCCATTTAAGCTAGACAATCGTGTTGCGTGCATTTTCAAATGTGATTTACCACTATTATTCGACTTATAGAATTTAAAAAATTAGTTCCTCGTATTATAAAAGGCTAAATGACAACTGCAAAAAAATAGACATGAAATGTTTGTTTCAATGGTTATGAGCTCGTTTATAATGTAACCATACTTAATCAGATTTTTAAAAAAAATGTTTTGTGTGTGAAGTTCGAAAGATTTGAAGTGAAAATGTCCTTTGTGAATGAAGATATATACACATAACCCACTGACTTAAAACAGCTTAAACAGTTAAGCGATTCTGAAAAAAATCCATATAAAGCTACACGAAACATTCTGCAGATATGAATATTGAATTGATATGGAATAACGTTTTTTGTTTTTCGACAAATGTATTGAATCTTGAGTCTACCGTTGTCATGTGACGAACTTTCTCAGACAGATGCGCCAGCATGCCAGCACAAAACTACAATTTTGGCCGCATTTTCTGGCTAATCATTTGGTTTCTTCGAAAAATGTAAAATGCTATTCAATTTTTGAATTTCTGAACATGCTCAATTCATGTTCTTATAAAGAAAAAAAAATCGAGAAAATGTCCAAAAGTAGACAACTTGCTTTATTCAAGATCCTTAATACTCTTCTAAAAAATAAATAAACAAATAAAATTCTATTTATTCAACAACATGAATCTTTTTGATACATTTGATACGTAGTCAATTTGTACGAAAAAAGAGTGGATTTATGCATATTGCTATTCAAGAGTTTTGAATCAAATTGCTTTTCCCGTTGATGTATAAATGTGTTACAATTCGAGTTATGTTTGTTTGCTCCTGGGTGGCGATATTCCTCTGATAGATCTCTAACATTGGCTTGAATCGCAAAATTTTGAATAATTCTCTAAACTGTATCTTTGTCTTTATGTGAAAAAGAGGAATGCAATTGAATTTTTTAATACATGGAAAAATATTCTTCAATTATTGTGTATGTACATTTATAAGTTAAAATTACTTCGTAAGTGCGTCACGATGTACGATGTTTAAATTTAAGAACTGTCTTGTGATTAAATACTTGGTACAAAAGTTCAAACAAATTTTATTTTTTTAAACAAAATTTAAACTATTTTGAGGTGAACAAAATATAAACAAAGATGAGAAAATTTCTTGATAAAATATTATCCATTGAATACTAGTAACAGTTATTTTACAGTTTTGAACAGAAAAAAAAGAAGGAAACAGAGAGAAAATCCCTGCCGGCTCGGGCTACAGCGCAGGTAGATTTCGAAGTTAAGTACTAATTTCACCAACAAAAACTAAATAATGATTAGAGATAAACCCTTTTTAACAATTTTATCTGGCCGCTATTGATGAGTTTTTAATTTCTTTTTTATATAAGACCTGCTTTTATCAGAATCATGTTAAGGCCAGTATTTAAAAAATATTTTTCCATGCTCATCAACTCAAAATTTTCTATCACATTTTCAGATTAATATATAAAAGTAAAAACATGAAACTTGCTGATGTGATTTTTTAAGACATTTATAAGAGACCTATGTTTTTATTTTTCGTCTAATTAATTATAATTTGGTTTATAAACAATTATTTTCTGAGTAGGACAATAGTTTTCGATTCCAACACAATCGCTTCCAGAAATTCGGTTCAAAATGCCCACTTTGACATAATTTTTAAAATATGTTCTGTTTTTACAAAAACTCAACCATTATGGCACAATACATAGTTTTTGAGTAAAAAACCTACCATTTGGAAGCGTTTGAAGGCAAAAATGAATGAATGAATGAATCAGAAAATAAACAGTTTGTATTTGAATGATATTTTTTTCTTCAACCTCGGTGAATATTAATTTGTTTTGCTGTAAGAATTGCTCCTATAAAAAAATTTGCCAATGTAAAAGTTGTAGATTCTATTAAGAATATATATAATTAATTCCTGCGGATTTGATATCTTGTGAATCTACGAAGTTATGGATTTTTATCTTCTTCAACCCCCTTTTTTTTGTTTTCTTTTTTAATTTTTTTTTGGTAGGAATTAGTCCTAAAAAAAACCTGTCAATATAAAAGTTGTAGATAATATTATGACAATTTATAATAAATTTAATTGGATTAGATATCTTGATAATTGACGAAGTTATGAATTTTTTCTCTCCAAAACCCCCTTTTCGCACCTTGAGCCCATTTTTAATTATATCAAATATATGTCATACATAAATTTCAAACGCTGGAATCTACATCAAACGCCGGAATCTATTAGCGATTCTGTTCAAAGTGTTCTCCATTCGTGACAATGCGCAATTGAATGCGTAACAGTACTAAGACTTGATCACGTTAGAGCATAGCAAATGTGCAAACTGTGCGACAATCAAGGATGATGCGCTGTTTCATATAAACCAGAGAAGTGGTCTAAGTCACATATATTTATGCCTGGATGTAACACCAAAGGTAGAAGTCCATGGGAGTCAAGTCCTGCGATCGCGTTGGCCACTCTACCGGAGCGCCATATCCAAGTATCTGTAGGATCTGTTGACCGAATTTCGTGGCCAGATGTGACTGGACGTTTGACGTTTAGTGCAGAAGGGCCCATCATGTTTGAACCACACCCAGCATGCATGTCGGAGAGATAGCTCTTCATACCAGTCAGGAACCGTGTTTTGTAGTAGATGCAGGTAATGATCGCTTATTAAGTTCCCATCGTAGAAGATGGTCCAACAATCTGGCTTTCCCATATACCGCACCACACGTGCCGTACTGTGCGGGTGAAGTGGAGATTTTCCAGAGACCAGTAATGCACATTGTGCACTTTCACAATGCCACCCCGTGTAAACATTGACTCATATGTCCACAGAATGTCACAATGGAGCGTCGGATTTTCCTCTAAGGTGTTGAGCATGCAATTACAATAATCAAATCGTCGCGCGTGGTCACCTAGCATCAAATGATTGCACCAGTGTCGGATGCTATGGATGCGCGTCATGTGTATGCAACAAATGTCATGTGTATGTAACAAATGCCAGACAAGCTGATCACATACCTATCCTATTTCCGCCGTGCTCAGCTGTCTAATTAAAATGGCGTATGCTAGCATCTGTACTCGAGCTTTACACCTTGTCCGTCTACTTGTCATGGGTCATGGTGAAATAGAGCCGGTCTCTCTAAGAAGGTGCAATGCATCAGTTATTCATACGTTGGATTTACATCCTTAAGGAAACTTTCTGAATAAATACTCGCAGCCTCTCTGGAATTATTTTTTTTTTTATTCACCATAAATAAGTATCATTTCGGCACATTGCATGTATGAGTAGCTTACAATCACGATGTCAGCACTGACTAGCATGTCCACTGACAGATGGCTCGTATTTACCCCGAACGTGTGGGCTGCGGTACTATTGCAATTTATATAATCCAATTTCCATGCTCTTCATAGTTCGGCTGGTCGTTTTCATTCCGCTGCCCTTAGTTCTTAGTGATTATATCTAGTCCTTAGTGATTATGTTTTATTTTCCGGTTGTCGATTCTACCTACTTTCACGTTTGAATGTTGTTCGACCCAAAAAGGTTACCTCAAATTTTTAAATTAAATAAACCTCTTTGGCAATTCCCCGATTTGGCGATACCGGCTAAAAGCAGTTTCGCCGTAAAAAGGACTTTGCACCCTGATTTTAATTTCGAATTAATTTAATTCATCTCTTAACTGATCTTTTAATGAAAGACAATATCATGTGCAAAAATCTCAAACTTTGAAATTCAATAACTGTGTCAATTTTTGTATTACAGATGTCGAACTTTTTTTGTTATATATGTTATGATATGCGTAAATTTTGATTAAATATAACTATGGGGACTGAGAAATCGTATAAAAAGTTAGATTTCGTAATTTTTATGAAATATTTTTTTTTTTTTTTTTTTTACTCTAAATAATTTCACAACATTAGTATTTACCTCATTTGAAACGTTTTTGTAATTGGAACTATATGTCTTCGACCAATGGTTGAGAAATTAAAGGTCGGCGATAGATAACATATTGCACCCTGTATATATATGTATATATATATATATATATATATATATATATATATATATATATATATATACACCATCTAAAGATTAAAATTCAGTATTGCCTATTTAAAAAGAAATCATTAGGTGCACGTTTTGAGCAACTCAAAAGAAAAAAAAAAGAAAATTATCTGAGTCAAACCAAATTACATTGAAAAATGAAAGCTTATTCCAAATTCTCTTGAGACATCATCACATTTCGCGCATATCAAAGTCAGTCTGCTGAAAGTTTTATTAAAATATGTTGATCATCATTAAAATAGTGAATGTGAATAAATGGCTGTAACCGACATATAATGACACTCTCTGTGTTTTTTGCTATTGAACGAGACTATTGATTTGAGAAAAGATTTTATGACAAATTTTGTTCCTCTACCTGCAAATTAGAATGATTTTTTATTGCTTCAAAAGTTCATTAATGCGATTCATATTGCTAAGAGTAATGTAAAAGAATGAGCATAAAATTGAAAATAAAAATAGAAGTTATATTCTGAATTTGATATAAAAAAAAATGACTTTATAGAATTCATTAAAAAAATAATTAAGTTTATTTTTTCTCCAAATTAATTGCTATTAATTTTATATTTTAATTAAAATCATAACAATTTTCTCTATGTTAATAATATACGATATTTGCTTTTCCTCAACGATCACTCCGTTTTAAAAACATATGTTGGATAAAACAATTCCGATATGGTTCTTTTTGCTCTCTGTATATATTAAGGAATTTATTAACTTGAAACTTTAATTATTCCACAAGTTTAACGCTCAAATTAAGTTATTCCAATAAAATTTTTTTGGTTTGTGTGTTGGAAAGTTTTATTGTTTGACAAAAAAAAAATGTAAAGTAAAGTTGGCCTATTTTTGTCACACGATCGCTCGCTGGTGTGCTTCAACACCACAAAACATTTATCATAATTTTCTAGTTATGATGATATGTAGTAATTTATGCAGTAATAAAGTAATATGTAGTAATAAAGCAACTTACTTTATTTTATTCTAAATACATACAATACAGTTATAAAATACATGCGATTTTACAAAAATTATATAAAAAGTTTACATTATGTAAAAAAGATTTGCATTTATTACTTATATGACTTGAACTCTAAACAAACTGTCTTATGGTATTTTTTAGCTTTATTACAATAGACATTACACATTAAATTTTATATATGTGTAAGTGTTTAATAATGTTATTTTTTTAAACAGACTATAGTTCAATATCAGAATCTTGTTGCAATATTTCATCAATGTCTTGTTCTCATTCCGAGTGGTGATCAAAACGTTCCTCGAAATGTTCTTCATCATCCTAAAAATTATTATCTGCATCTGTTGTCTTATCATTTTCAGAATCTGATGAAACAGAAGTCAAAATATTCCGCAAAAGTTGTTGTTCAGATCCCAATGGAGATTTCGAGAAATAAAAAATCGATATAAATGGCGATGTAAAAAAAAAAAAAAAGTTATTTATAAAAATAATTATTTCTATGATAATAATAAAATAACTCTGTAATGTAGCTTAACTTATTTTTTAAAATCAAAACATTTTCCGTGATTACTCGCCAGGTGTTTGTTCTCAGCATCGGCGCTAAAAATTTTCACGTCCTCCCTTCTTCAAGGAAAAAAAAAAAAAAAAAAAAGATAGAATGATCGTCTGCTGTCAGTAGGCGTGGCGTCTAGGAGAGTTCTGGCATCTTTTTATTTCACTCTATGTATTGTATGTGTTTCACCCCATGCGGGTAATTAGGTGGCGTCTAGGAGTGTTCGGCTACTAAATTTATTTGACCTTGAACTTGTGTCGTTCCGTACTTTTACGCATGTTTTTATTTCACCGTATGTATTGTATGTGTTTCACCCCATGCGAGTAATGAATGGCTAACATACATTAAGTTTTGTATATCTATAAGTGATTAATAATGTTATTTATTAATACAGAGAGTAATTCGATATCAGAATCTTGTTGTAATATTCCATCAATTTCTTGTTCTCGTTCAGAGTTGTGATCAGACGGTTCCTCGAAGTATGCTTCATCATCCTAAAAATTAATATCTGTTGCTTTATCATTTTCAGAATCTGATGAAACAGAATCCAAAAGATTCCGCAAAACTTGTTACTCCATTTGCCATGGCGATTTCAAGGAAAGACAGCCAAAAATCGATGTAATTGACTCAAAATAAATGAAAAGAAAGTGAAATTTATTCATGAATATCATTATTTCTATAATAATAATAACTCTGTAATGTAGCTTTCCTTATTTTTTAAGTCAAAACATTTTCGGGAATTACTCGCGGGGAGTTTGTTCTCAGCACCCGAGGCAAAAAATTTCATGTCCTCACTTCTTTGGAAAAACTATAGAATGAACATCTGTTGTCAGTAGGCGTGGCGTCTAGGAATGTTTAGCAACTAAAATTACTTGACTTTCAGATTGTGTAGTTCCGTACTTTCGGGCCTGTTTTTATTTCACTGTATGTGTTTCGTCTCACGTGAGTAATGAAGGTTAATATATGTAATGCTTGAAGAAAGCGTACTTAAGTTTTTCGTATTTTGATAATAATCTTTTTTAGCTATTTTAAGCATTTTAAAGCTGTATAAACATTTTATGTATTGTAAGGGTGTTCATAAAAATCTATAGACCATATACAAGGTTGGAAAAAAGATTCTCAATTCATATTGCAGTCTACGGGTGATAATTACTTAAAATAACTTTTCTTCTAAACAGTTTATTTAGATTTGGTTCTTCCATCGATTGAAAAGATGACGTTTCGTAAAAGTACTTTAACCTTTTATCTACCGACGGTACTTATAAACACCATTAAAATAGCTTGTTATAAAATTCATTTAATACATCGATTAGATGTAATACAGTTTAGAATGTGTTATAGATACATTAATTTATCTTGTTAAAAAAGCATTATTGGTTACACAAAACAAAAATATTTTTAAACGGATGATTTTTGTTGCCTTTACATCTTTTTAGATTTCTTGGCGTTGGGGGGAGGAGGGGGGTAAATTTGGAAATATTTCTATATTTCTATTGTAAGAACATTATATTTGTACATCTCCTAATTCTACAAAATACTAAGAAAGATATTTAAAATAAAAGATTTGCGTGGAGTTATAAATATTGCACAAAATCCCTATAAATTCAAATTTGATTAATCCTCCTAAATCCGTTAATCCTACTAAAATCCTTTTAAAATTTATTAAATGATTATATAAATCTTCTAATGTAGTTTAAACAAATCCCGAAAAATACTTTAGAAGATAAAATTTTCATAGATTCATAATTCAGTACATAAAGGGTTAAGTTTTAAAATTTGTCAGTATCTACATGTGGCGCAAGTTTTGCTTTTGGTATTATTTATTTCAACCAAGATAATAGAATTTATTAATCTGAATCTTTCATCATTATATAAGTTTCGGAATCAAATTAAGTTAATCATTAATTTCTTTTAATACCAAAAGCCCTTAAACTATTATTGATGAAAGTTTTTCTGTAAAATAAATTAAGAAAGACGCAAGTGCCTAAGAACAGCAAATGATAAAATAATAAGTGGATGTCAACATTCTTTTTACATTTTTTTAAAAGTAAACAACGAAATATTTTAAATGTTAAGCATGAATTTATTTTATCATGTGCTAAAAACGCAGCGTTAAACAAAATATGTTTGTCCACTAATTAAGAATGTTATTTACGAGTTTTGTCTCTAGATAAATGAATTTATCAATCTACATCTTATTGCATTAAACAAGTTAGATACCATATTAAATCAATCCATTATTATGTTTCAATATCAAAAGCACTTAAAAAATGAGTACGTAAACTGCTCAGTTAAATTTCCACTTAAGTGACAAGGGAGAAGCTTAAGTAAAAAATTAAGAGAAAATAACATAAAATTTGAAGATGACAGAACAAAAGAAACATATTTTACAAATCCTTTTTGTGATTTTTAGGTATTTCTATATTTAAAGTACATCTAACTTCTTGAGTAAAATAAAAGGAAAATAATATTTAAAATTTAAAATTTAGAAAAAAGAAAGAAGGTATTACGGTATGCATAATAATATAAAAAGTATGTTCCAAAAGGATAAAATAAACACAAAATTTTCATTATAATTAAATTGTATTATCTCTTTTTATGAATTATTTTATTAAAATATATAACTGCTTATTTAGGAAAATACAAATGGAAAAAATGTTTATTTATTTATTTTTTAAATTGACACTTGTAAAAAATTGGAATGTCTAGTATCATGAAATCATAGATCCGATGGAAGTCCACTGCCCGCGTCGGAAAATCAGTAGAGAATCATAAGCTTAGTTGAAAGAAAGAAATTTCGTTGAAATTGCATACATCAAACATGATACAGCTCATATTCAAAATATTAGAATAATTGAGAAAAAGTAATAAGAAAAAAATATTTTTCATTTATTTATTTTTGATACTAAATAAAGGCAATTAAATTTGTTATAAATTGAATCTGCGATGTTTAGATAAGATATTAACATTTACAAAATATAAAATACAGCACAATAAATTAGGTTTACAGGTTTCTCAAAGGCATCAAAATATAAAAGTAAAATT
The DNA here is from genome assembly GCA_963932465.1 of Maratus speciosus. Taxonomy (NCBI): domain Eukaryota; kingdom Metazoa; phylum Arthropoda; class Arachnida; order Araneae; family Salticidae; genus Maratus; species Maratus speciosus. The sequence goes on from OZ010789.1 coordinate 84,980,515, forward strand.
TAGATTGGTTCAAAATATTAGAATATTTTATTTTACGCAACAATATTACCTTATGAATATGAATTAAATAGCAGTTAATATTTTGTAGCATCACCTTTAGCTTTCATATCAGCGTAAAATCCATCTTCCATAGTGTTTAGAAACATTTCTATAAATATTAGCCCAGATATACTTTATACGTGCCACTAACTCAGTTTTAATTGAAGTAGGATTTTCTTTGAGATTTTTTCTTTATTGTATATCATAATTTTTCGATGGAATTAAGGTTTTGGTGAGTTTGGTGGCCAAGGATGTACCTTAACGGAAACAACTACCTTGGCGGAACCAATTCTTAGTTGACACCGAGGTATGCAGTGACGCTAAATCTTGTTGAAAGATGAAATCAACTTCAAATAAATCTGATGATGGAATCATGTAAAATTCCAACATTTCTGGATATATCTGAGAGAACTTTCCAGGTCCTACTGCACTCATGCAACACCAAACCATGGCACTAGCAGCAAATTTCACGGAACGTTTAAGGCATTCTTTATCAAATGCTTCTTGCTTCATTCTCCAAACTCGAATAACTTGATTACCATATGACACAAAGCATACTTTTATCATTAAATAATATATTTTTCCAATCTTCTTCGCTCCATAAACGTCTTGATTTACACGAATTCAATCTTATACGCTTTCGTTTTGCAGTCATGACAGGTTTTGTTTTCGTACACGAGATTCAAACTTAAATTTATGGAGACGTACTAATGTTGTCGATGTAGAAACTTCAACTCCTTCGTCTTTCCATTTGCGGTGCAAGAATCGCACACATTTAAAAAGGTTTTTCTTAATAATACCCTTCAGTTTCTTGTCATCTCTAGCAGTTGTTTTTCTTTTTGGGCCGCCATTTCGGCGATTATTTTGAAAATTTCCTTTTGTTTTAATATTATGTCAGTATTTTACTAACGCTTGATTACGAACAATGTAAATAATTCGCTATACAACATTGATTTTTACCGTGCTGATACAAATCAATCATACGAAGTTTAATAGATTCCGGAATATCACTCATACGACCCATTTTAAGACGAAAAAGGAAACAAACTGCAAAAAAAGATACTGATTTTAAATAAAATCGTCTGAATTTAATAAATGATGACACCAGTTATGAATTAGTGATAATTAAAGAAGAATTAATGTGGAATATTCTAATATTTTGAACCACTTGAATAAATATTCTAATATTTTGACTTTTCAAAATAATTTTTTTCAATTAATCTTTTCAAAAATGATATTAATTTTAAGTTAATAAATAAGTTTAATCAACAATAAGTTCTTAATAAAAATATCGTTTGCATATTTGCATTAAAGGACATTAAATTACCAAACGGTATTTTCAACATGTAAAAATAAATTAATTATTCTAAAATTTTGAATGTGAGCTGTAAAATATTGCGTTCTTGTGATGAAAGAGGGAAGTAAAAAGTGTAAGAGAATCGTAATCTATGTTGACTGAATCGATTCTCGTTGAAATCGATGCATTAGAACTAGAGAAAGAATATGCCTTTAATGTTCGGAAATGGTGATAACTGTAGTATAAATCTAAGCTGAATAAACCAAATCCCGTTGAAATCGGACACATAAAATACAAGAAACAAATGCGCCAATAACATTAAAAAATGGTGGCAAATGAAGTCTATATTTAAGAAAGCAGACTCATTTAAATGTAAATAAAGGGAATGAATCACTTCTGGGAAACTCTTAACACATATCAAGGAACTCTTGCCACAGAAAACAGTATTAATCTTCAATTAAATTGAAACTTTTTCTAATTTTGTTTTTAGCATATGTCAACATATTATAACGAGGTTCCATTCATATCACAATTAGATAGGGTTTCAGATTCTCTGCTGAAATAGATCCATTTTTAGATCAGTATTTAATTAATCTTCGCCCGTGTCTGGTTTTTCCGAATATCTGTACTATGACCATCTGTTCTCTGAAAAAATTTAGAAAAACTAGCAAACTATTAATTGGTTATTCGGATATAAATTTTCTACATTTGCTATAAAAATTTTAAATCGATATGTTAATTAGTTTTCTTAAATTCATCAATTTTTTGAAAATTGTTATTACTTTATTGTCCTTCAGCAAAGCTCTAACCTCACTCGCCTACCAGTTTCCCATGTACAGATCGTTTTGATTAGACAATCGTTTTAGAATCGTTTTAAGACTTCCACAGGAATATCTGATACGAGATCTTCTCCAAATCCTTTTCTTAGTAGAAAACAATCTATATTTTCGTTTTTGATTTCCTCAACCAAAAACTTCAGTTTCTTTTACATCCTTCCACTTTATCAACAGCATCTAAAACATTTTCTGCTTTTCCTTGAAGTGAGAGATAAATCATTAGTTTTTGTAAAAATATCTACCAAATACGCCAGTTTCATTAGCCAACGATCACCACACAGCCTCACTCCCAAAGCAAAATCATTGCCACTTATAAAGATTCTGACTTCATTCCCCAGTTCAAACAGGCAGGTTAAACATTTACCACGAGTGAACTACCTTACTTCTGCGTGAAGAAGTAAAGACTTATGCATACTACAAGTGTGATCATATAAGTTTTTTAACAATAATGCTTTTGTTAGCCCGTAAGTTTATATTTTTTTTTTAACAGTTTCATCCAGTACATCTTTTATAAAAGGTGGCGTTTTCGAAATTGCAAGAGAATGTCGGTGACGTACGCAGTAGCTACTGCGGCACCACTTGGAGTTTTCTTTTATTTTTGCGAATGCACCAAACATCTTACAGACCGGTAGGAGGCAGCACAAACCATCACCTCTTCGAGTTCACGGCTGAAATTACAGGAATATTTAAAACTCGATTCGCATATTAAAATGTAACTAGTCTGCGATGTCTTCCTCTGGAAATCATCTGCAAACCTGATTTTAGTGGTTGACTGTTATGTTTACCATCGTGTTTAACTGCTCTCAATCTTCCATGTTTTTATATATTTGGGTGCATAAAAACACAATGATAAAGCTACCGTTTAGCCACGAAAATCGAGTCTGTCCACTAGCATATGATACTTAAATTTAACATGCTATTAACATTTAGCTAATCCTTGAATTTCAGCCGCAGCCTTGATGAATGTTTGGTCTGTGCAGTCGTCTGGTCTATTAGTAGTTATAGCTTTCGCTCATGTGTGCACACATCATCACAGTTATACCACAGAATTCTCCGCGAATAATTCATTTAATAATTAAAATATTTAAGTGCCACTAAAATTGTTAGTAATGGCTTGGGCAGAAGTAAATACTCTTGAAAATAGTACAAATTATATGGAAATCGCACAAATACTATTAATATTGTCAAGTCAGTAACATTGTTTATTCATCCATTTTGAAATAAAATGTAACTTTATTTTGTATGAGATAATATTAAAGTAGCTTTCACATTCTCTGCTATGTCCCTGATTATTTGAGAGGTTGAGTTATTTATCAAAGGAGTTCTAACTATCACTTTTACAGCATTTTGGTCAAACATGTCACGTTCAACAATGTCTTTTGCAGAACGTTTGATAAGGTTTACAGTAAAAGAATGGGCTTCGCCAGCTTGAGCAATTCGGTAGCTGACTAAGTAAGATGCCATTGAAGCCTTTTGTTGACAATTTTTGAATGATATGATATAGATTTCTGAACTTTCCTGGGCGCTTTATGGTTCTTGGTTTATCTCTGCATTCTGGATGAACCCCTCAAAATGACGAAACAATTTTGATGGAAACCTTTAAATATTCGTTCCGTTCAACCGCAAGACATTGTCATAAATTACACTTTGAGATAGGTTATCTGTGGTTTCAGGGAATCTAATATATAAATAACAATCATGATACTTTCATTTTAAAGTTTTTTTTTTTTTAATTGGGGAACTTGTATATGAGGAAGTAGAGCTAAGGAACTTGTTCGATAGTTCAGGAAATTCTACTGCATTCGCAGTCAATGTTTTATTTAAAAAATAAGCTTGTACAGTAACACCTCTATCTTATTTCGCACTGCAATTGCAAAGTATTATGAACATTACCTATATATAACAACAGTATAAACTTAGTACAAAGTTTAAATAACATATTGCATCTAAAAAGATTCATTCAGGCAAAATATATTTTTTGTTTTTACTTTTTTTAAGATTACGTAATTTAAATATTTTTTTTTTGTCCCAATTATTAAAAAAATAATTTCAAAACACCTGTTCTCTAAAAATACTTTACATGACTTTTAAATTTTAAAATTGATATCTTGAAACTAGAAAAAAATAATTTTAAATTAAATAAATGAAAATTTCAACGATTTTGGGATCTTTAAAGAATACAGGAAACAAACTAAACTATGACTGAATCACCCCTGTTGACTGTGTACCTAAATATAATTTAAGAACTATCTTCTTGCGCACCGCAATTAGAAAGTATGTGGACATTAGCTGTAAAAAACAACAGTATAAATTCAGTAAAAAATTATAAATAACATTACCCCCTTATACATCAAATAAAACCAAAACGAATACATGCCTTTCACAATTCATGCTTCCACATCTGTTCCGATTGGCATGGTAGCAGTTACGATGTTTTTTCAGGACCGTCTCCAGCCAGCAAACAATTGAAAGACAATGGACATTATGATTTTATAAATCACTGAATCACTGAATTAGTATTTAAACAAACCACCACAAGACATATTTTGTCACCATAATGATACATCTGAGAAGCAACTGAAAATTGATTTTTTAAAATAATAAATTACGTATAATAAATTTTATTTTATTATTTTTTGGTTTTCGACTGAATGATGATTAAAATGCAACTGATTTCCGAAGTTCGTAAACAACCAGTTTTATATGCAATAAAAAAAAATTCGATAATTACGGAAAGATGTCAAAGCTTCTAATTGTTTCGGAAATCGCGGTGACTTTGAGTCCAGCTTCTTTCTGACCCCCTGTATTCTGGTTCTAAGTTTCCTGGTGTTGCCTTTTCACGTATATTTATTTTGCCAACTGGGGAACGAGAAACTGACACATTGAATGACTTCTACCTTTTTCTACAGTGAATGTTTCAAGAGATCAGTTATAAATGATTTATATTCGACATTTTCTTACACACCCAGAGTTAAAAATGTCATATTTCAAATATTTTTGTTCCATTTTTAGGGTTCCATATTTAAAAAGTGAAAACGGAACCATTATAAAATCACTCCTGTGCCTGTCTCTCCGTCTGTGACAGGTATTTTACTCTTAAAGTATGGAATATGTAAAGTTTAAATTGGCTGAAGTAATAAAGGCTACTGACCTGTATATTTGTAGATTACAAACCATTTACAAATTATTATTAATATGGTTACTAAATGGTAATTATTATTACCATTTATTAACCATTTACAAACATATTTAAGAAAAATGCTGAGGTGCTAATTAAGTTACTTGAAAAGAAAAATCTTTTCTTTGTATATTGTGATGGCTATCGTGTAAAACCTTTCGTAACGCCAAACTCGAAAATACATTTATTTTAATTTTAGGTATTATATATTCAGCGAAAATGTCTAAAATGTGATGCAAAAAATATGTCCCCCACGCTCTATTTCCATATATATTGAAACTAAATTTATGAAAAAATTAGGGAGTGAAGAAACATTTAAGCTGGTTGCACTAACCAAGCGTACGATTTATGTATATATCGTCAGCTTACAAGTAATTTTTTATGTATAACCAAACGCATTTGCATTTTTGGCATACATCCACAAGATTTGTTCCGCACCCAAAAAGTTAAACCTTGCAGGAAAATTATAAGGATTACCCTAGTACCCATGGGTTTTGAGAAAATCACATTTTTCCGTTACACACAAATTTCGAATTGCGAGCGTTCAGCTAAGGAGTTGAGGACTGCTGAAGGTACCTATTGTCGCAGAAATATAAATGGATTGTTGATAATGATTTTCGAAAAAAAAACAAACATCGCTAATTAACCGAGATATTAACCCTTAAAGCCTTTTTAATCATTGATTTGTATAATGCAATGCCTAGTAATATTATAAAAGCAATAAACGTCAAACTGTTAAAAACAGACTAATTTACTTACCATTTATCACATAAATACTATAGGATTCGCGACTAGTTTGCATTAGGTGGCTCTCTCAATACGTCACCCGTATCTTTAAAGGTAAAATAAAAAACCTATCTCGGAAAACACGGAATAGACAAGGCGGCGTTTCAACTTTGTGAACTTCATTCGAAGCGCGCTTAGCAAAATGTCAAGTTTAAACTTTGAACAAGTGTTTTGTTTAAGGTACAGTCGTGGAAAAAAAACCCCGTAGATTATCGTAAAAAACAAATTATCGTAGAAGAAAGTTACTGGTACCGAAAGATTGGAAATAAAGTCTACTTTTAAATGATATAGATAATAGTTGCTCAGGGGTCATCTACATATTAAAACGAACCATAACTATGTTTTTTTCAATAGCAGTACAGAATTCTGACAGCATAAATGAATTTTAGTTACTAGTTTTTGGCGCTGATTGTGATGTTGGACTTTGTATTGCATGTTTCGAAGTATATCACACTCAAAAAAATTATTAATAATCAAAATTTAATGTATATTATATTATTTCTAATATTATTTGTAAAAATATGTTTGATGATGATAAATAAAGATCTAAGATGTGAAGAATAAAGGTCTTATTCGCATCAATTTGTATGGTGTAAAACAAATATTAAAACACAGAATTCTCGCGTGATGACTTTTCTACAAATGTGAATTTGCTCTATAACATCTTTTTTTTCGACGTTAGAAAAAAAACTAATTGCATATATTATTTACAAACCTTATAATTATTCAATTTCTGTAACAAAAAAAATAGGTACATTTTTGATGGTTTTTCCGAATATTAACTACCGTTCAGGTGTTAATGGAACCTATATATTGCGGACACAATCTTTAAGCCACAATTAGTTGGATGTGCCAATCCCGAAAGTTTCTTCTATCTCATATATCTTAATATTTCAAAATGTAGTTACAGATGTTAATACCGCAATATTATTAGTTCAATACTACGACAACTTTGATTTTCATCGTAAATTCCTGATTCAGCCAATTAATCGGAGTAAAAACATGTTAATCTCGATCGTGATATTTATTAAAATCAATAATTGTTCGTTACTCTGTTGTATATCAGCAGTTTGAGAATAGCCGGCTTATCAGGACGGGTGTTCCCGTCGCTGCACGAGTCGCCGATGGACAACAGAACTACGAAACACCTAAACAATTATAAAAAACCACTATTACAACGACCTTTACGGCGGAATATTTCCAAATTCAAGAACGACCATAGCCAAAAACATACACAAAAAAATCGCGTAATTCTATTCATAATTTCATACACTTTTTCGATGGTAAAATAAAGAAAATGGCTCAGAAATCGCTATTACAGAAACCCCTTTTGGCAGAATATTTTCAAATTCAAGGAGAAACTGCTACCCATCGCCAATTACATATACAAAAATTTTGTTCAATTCTATACATAACTTCATGCACTTATTGATAGTACAAAAATTAAAATGGCACAGACATCGCTATTACAGCATCTGCTTCCGGGGGAATATTTTCAAATCGATGGAAGAATTGCTGACTATAGCTAAAAGCATACACAAAATATTTGGTTCAATTCTATGCATAACTTCATACTCTTTTCGATGGTACAATCATGAAAATAACACAAAAATTGCTATTGTAGCGCCCTCTACTGGCTGAATATTTCTGAATCTAAGGGGACATGCTTACCATATGTATACAAAAAATTTGGATTAATTCTATGCATAACTTCATACACTTTTCAATGGTACAATGGTGACACACGGTCAGACAGACATTTTTTATGTGTATGTTTACATGTTTGTAATACATGTATGTAAACATGTTTTTTTAAACATGTTTTTGGGGATCTCTGACCCCTAAAACATGTAAATCTGTCGAGAACAGAAAGTCGAAAAAATTTCGATTACAATACTTTCTTCTTTCTTCAATAGAAAAAAAGTAAAAAATATATTTGTATACACTGTAAAAAAAAATCTGTAGTTCTACAGATGTAAAGTTACATGCTTACTAAACTTTCACCTGGAACTGTACGAAAAAAGCTGCAAATCTACAAAACTAGTTTTTGTAAAGCTACAAAAATCTGTAACTTTACAAATGAATCTGCTAAAATTTCAGTAATCTTACTAAACTTTTATTTGTAACCCTGGCTGCAGTTACATGAAAAGTTCTCGGAATCCCAGTTTCCAAAAAAATTCTTAGTAACCTTACAGATTTTTTGATTTTCGGCGCAAAAGTGTGTCTGTTACATGAAATTTTGTTGTTGCCGTTACATGAAAAGTTCTAGGAATCCAAGTTTCCTAGAAAAACTTTAGTAACTTCACAGATTTTTTTTTACAGTGTATTTTTACCTCTGAAGATTGAACACCTCCAAATGAAGGTCCCGATATCTCCGCTAGTCACATTGTTCTACTCTATATGGATAAATATAGATAAATATATATTTTTATATTTTTTTCATTTTTACATTTTCCCTTTTGAGCGATCCGCTTCAGGCGCTAAGTGTCGGAATTTCTGACATTTCAGTATACAGTGAATTCAACATGGTTTTCTTTGATCCTTTCTCTGATTGAATAAGTAAGTGTTAGATTCAGTTAGAAAGACTACGTGAGTTACATTTCTTTCTTTTGACGTACGTTACTCTTGTATATAATCGGTTATAACAAAATTAATATATATATATATATATTCAAAGATGGGAATTTGTGGGTTTTCCATATCATTATATGAAACTAATATGTTTTTCACTTCTTTCTCAAGCAACTAAGTATCTTATTGTCTTTATTGTTATTCAAAATGTATTATAAACACATTAATTAACATGTATATTTGACAAGCTTTATCACCATTTTCCGCTCGGCTACATTTTCGTTGCTGTATAAGAAATAATACTATATTAGTCTTCACCCGAGGCAACACATTTTTCATGAACTTCCTTTTATTGTTATCGACGACGATGTGAACAAAATATGTATCGATTAATCTATTTTCCTTACATATATTATTTTATTTTTTAATGCAGTAATATTTTTTGTGAATCTTTACTAAACGTTGAATAATTTATCCACTTAATCAGTCTTCAACATGATAAAAAAATTTTCCTGAATATCAATTATGCTATTAATAATCTTTCGTATTACTAAAAAGTTTTTCTTTCTTTTGTACTAAAATGAGGTGATGAATATGATTTCTGTTGCTATGTTAAGAATAAATTTATTAAGTAAAATTCATTTGGATCATTTCAAAAGGAATACTTTTTTTTTTCTAATACGGTACATCAGTATCAAACAATGTATGCGTTTATATTTATTTGAGAAATAGTTTATCAAATTTGTTTTGATAATTAGATAAACAAATTTCATTCTAAAGTTGTTTTATCATAAGAATTAGATGCTTAATTAAAATATTTAACGATTAAAATAGTTTTAAAAATTTTGAGTATTAGAGAAAATTCTTTTTACCTGCCACATACTTAATAGTTTGTTGAACATTTCTTAATACTTTCGCAAAATCTAATTTAGAACAACAGCTTCTTTCAATACATTATTTTTATTTTTTCTTGTTTGTAAAAAAAAGCCTTTTCTAGAAGAATACCAAAGTCCCAACAACATACTCTTAAACTTCATTTTTAGAAAGTCAACGAAAATTCATTGGATGTCATAAACAACTACAATTTGACTCTTTCTCATTTAAATTTCCATAGGAATATCCAATGTAAATGTGTTTCTTCTTTTTTCCTCTTCATGCCAACATTACATCTGTAAAGTTGCTAAAGTGTTTCTAGGAAACTAGGATTCCTAGAACTTTTTATGTAACGGCAACAACAAAAATGCATGTAACAGATACACTTTTGTGCCGAAAATTAAAAAAATCGACAAGGTTACTAAGAATTTTTTAGGGAACTGGGATGTCTACAACTTTTCATGTAACGGCAGCCAGGGTTACAGATAAAATTTCAGTAAGATTACTATAATTTTAGCAGATCCATTTGTAAAGTTACAAATTTCTGTAGCTTTACAGAACTTAGTTTTGTAGATTTTCAGCTTTTTTGGACAGTTACAGATGAAATTTTTGTAAGCATGTAACTTTACATCTGCAGAACTACAGATTTTTTTTACAGTCTACGTAAAGTATTTCTTTAAGTTTTATAATTTCTAAAAATGTTTATAAAACTGAAAAAATACAAAACTTCTAAACTCGCAAATTGTACATTTTTTTAATATGTTTTATTCTTATTTTTTATCATTTGCAAAATATATCTTAATAAGACAGTTAAACCGCTTACAGCGTACTCTGGAATATCATTATTATTAATAGATAATTCATACTAAAATTTATACACAATAAAAAACAGTTACAATATTCTTGTTTCATATTCCAAGTTTCTTGTACACACCATACAATTTTGCTACATTTTTCTAAGTAAAAATTTTCTCTTATTGATAATACTATGCTGTGTAGAAACTTATGTCCTGAACATGCTGTTTGGAAGAAAAACACTCGTGACAGCAAAAGCTGTTAAAGGTATAGGAAAACGAAAAGGAGAATGTAATATGTAAATAAATTGAGCTGCAAGAAGGCTGCAGCTACAAATCCACCCCACACACACAAAAAAATAAAAATAAAATAAAATAAAAGCCAAAAAATCATTAGAAATGCTATCTCCCTTGCTAAATTCAGCTAAATCAAAGTACAGAGGGAGAGAAAAAGTAGTTGTTTTAACATCTTCGCCGTATAAAGTAATCCTTGAAAGGGAAAAAATAAATTAAAATAAAATAAAATAAAATAAAAAACGACCAAAAAGAGTTTATTTTGTTTGATTGTTCCATCAATCGCAAACTTTGCTTTTAATAAAATTAGTTACATTTTCTAATCATTAAAACAACCTGATGTTGTTTGGTCCAATTTAGGAGACTGGGGTTCCAACTTAGGCGACCTGTTGCTGAATTTGTACCACTTTTCTTGGTTTTCTTCACTTGAATCTTCACCACTTTTCTTCACTTGAATTTGGACATTTTTTTCTAATTAAAATAAAATTTAAGTATTTCAAAAAGAAATTGATCTAAAGATTTATTTAGTTACTAGCTAAATAGAATCACCCCGTGTAGGGATGTTTTGCAGATATTCCAAAAATTAAGTGAGTTACATCTGAAAATAAGTGAAGTAGTCCAAATTAGGCTACTCTCCCATATGCTTGTCCATCGAGTATACTGGCATTTGGCATAACTCTCATTCTAGGAGATAGTATGCCCTCTAATATCACTGTCGTCTTCATCAATCCAATCTGCAAATTCCATATTTTCGGTGAAATTAATTACAGCCATGAGTTCTTGTTATCAGCAGAACTAGGCCAGTAAAATTAGCTCAAAACAGGGCCGTTTTATGCAAAAATTGTCGAAAAGCTGGAAATAGTTTCAATCTCTTTGTTTTACAGAAAATGAAGGGATTTGAAGTTTATCCCATTTTTCCTAGTGAGCTTCAGACGTGGCACCACAAAAACCTCGAAAAATTCGGGCTTTTTGCAGTATTTCGCAAATAACACAAAAAACGTTCTCTCTACATAAATAGTCCTAATTTATAATTCTGGAACACACAATTCTTTGTCGATTGAGTACCACCACAGATTAAAAATTACACCTATAATAAGCGAGAATAATGATAGATCAAAAAAGTGCATTTTTCCTAATTTTTTTAAACATACGCATATATATATATTTTTTAGTACCAATTATCGGTTAAATGAATCATTTACCTTACAAAACAGTAGAACTGCATAAACTGTTGAAATCTACTATTTAATTAACAACTTCGAAATTTAATTACATCAATATGTTAATTTCACCAACCTTTCCAACAGGTGATTACACTTGAAATGCAACCGATGTCCCAAAAATTAATTTTAATTCTGTCCTTTGTAAGCAAATTATTTATGAGATGCATAAATGATTATATTTTGAAAATTCTATGAAATGATGAATATAAGGGATAGGTAATTTAAAAATGAAAGAATTTCATGTGTACTTAAAAAAAAAATTAGAGAGCAATATAATAAAAACAGAAATTCAAGAAAATTAATTTATTTAAAAAAATAGTATATAAGCAATAGTAATAATATTAACATAAGTTCCTTGAAGGAAATACTGGAAAATCGAGCTTAGAGCGTTTTTTGCTGGATCTAGATCTGCCCATTCTGCTACCTTCTGTACATGGAAAGCTTCGTCGTCCATACCTAGTTTTCTTCGTATCCGGTTTGTGAGTCTTCTTCTTCTGCGGTATTTGTGCACGACGAACCTTTAGAGTGGTAACATGTATTTGAGCATTCAACACCGTTCTTCCTACAAGAACATAAACCACTTTTGCAACCGTTTGCACATTTGCATGACAGACTGCTCTGGTGGTACAGCTACATCGTTTGTGGTGACTGGAAGTATACCATGCCTGAATGACTTCCAACCCCAATCACTTGTATTCATCACCCTTCCACTCCAGATGTTGATCTGAAAAAAAGCTCTGTATGAATGTTGTTTGGCTGCATCTTCAGTTGGTGGCAGAGAAGCGAAGTTAAATTGGGTCTTCATAAGGTGTTTTGAAAATGTGTTGTATCGCAATTTGTGCAGTGTTGTCAATTCGTCGTACTGGGGATTATATAAGGATCGCAATAATTTTCTTCAACGCAACACTTACGTCCTGAAGCGTAGCATATTGGTCATTAAAGACAGTTGGAACATGCTGTAGATGAGCATGATTTTCCAAAACCTTGACGAATTTTAGTTTGCCCTGCTGAAGAAGGCCGATGTAGATCACAGCCAATAAAAGCATGTAGGAATAGGATATTAATTTTACCCATCGGCGAGTACCTGAAACTTAATGGTGAATAGAAAACATTGCCTAACTGTCCCTACCTATGTTTCAAAAAGTATATCGTGAATGAGTTAGGAGCAAATGAAATCAAAAGCACAAGCAGATCAATATCTTCCGCAACTATGATGACACGTTCGGACTACTGATCAAGTTAAATGAGTTACATCACGATCCTAGTATTTGCATCCTCGAAAGCTTGTTTCAGAGTAAAATTGTGTTGCTCCTATTTTTCAATGAGCCTTTTTATCGTAAAATACCGACTTTCGCATTCCAATTAGACTATTCCTCATTTCAAAGTTATCAAACAGAAGAATATAGGGGACATCGGTTTCATTTCAAGTGTAATCATCTGTTGGAAAGGTTGGTGAAATTCCCATATTGATGTAATTAAATTTTGAAGTTTTTAATTAAACTGTACATCTCGGCAATTTATGCAGTTCTACTGTTTTGTAAGGGAAATTATTCATTTAACCGATAATTGGTAAGCAAAAAAACGAATTTTCTGAGTTTTTTTAGAAAAATTTGGAAAAATGTACTTTTTGATCTATCATATATCGCTTATTATTCGTGTAATTTTTAATCTGTGGTACTCAATCGAAGCAGAAATTTGTGCTCCACAATTTAGAACTGTTTCAGTATAATTAACGGTTTTTCCGTTATTTGCAAAATACTGAAAAAAGTCCGATAATTTTGAGTTTTTTTGTGGTGCCACATCTAAAGCTCACCAGGAAAAATGGGACAAACTTCAAATCCCTTCATTTGGATGTAAAACAAAGTGATTAACACTAGAATTAGCGTGTTTCTTGTGCACTTAGAACGTCCGAGGTGCGTCATACCAGACCCATGGCCTTCAGTGGTGTTATTCTTCATTTGTGTGGGAAATACAGACAAGTATTAGGGTTTGATGATTAATACTATGATTTTTAATTAAGGATTAAAAAATTTAGCTTCTAGAGTAGTACAAAATGGGAAATTTGGTGAATAGATACCATCTAAGAAAAATTTTCTTTCTAATTTCAGAACAAATACTTCCAGATTCAAAGGCTGTTTCAAATAATATATATATATATATATGTGTGTAATAATAAAACTTTTCGCCTCTTTTTCTTAGTAATACTATTCCAAATTCTGAATATTTTTCATTTTTTACCTATCTTTAATAATATCTTAATATCTTTTGTCTTTTATTTCATGCATTTAAAATTGCGTATTCTTTTATTATTCTAAAAACCTTAATCCATTCGCGTAATCTTATAAAACCCATTAAATTACTTTTTCATTTTATTCTAAAACTAAATTGTCTTTCTTTCGAATGTTTTAATATCATTTATTCTTTCGTGTTCTATACCCACAATTCCATGCGTCCGCCAGCGTTATTTGCACTTTAATTCTGACGCCGTATAAAAGAGTTCATTATCGACGTCATCCTTTCCCATCGATTCGCAATCTGTTTTATGTCCCATCCTCCCCCACCTCTCTTCTAGCATTGGTCTGTTACCTTTCTGTAACCGTCCGCGCGCTGTTGTTCGGAGTACAAATATCGTTACATCGGCGATGGAGAGAAGATTTTACGTTTTTTCTTGGTTGTCTAATTAAGTTGCGTTGCTTGGAGTGAACGTTCTAATGTGTAGATCCTATTCGTATAACATCTAAAGTCTTATGAAGTGATGATCGATTTTTGAGAGTGGATGGAATAACTACTGGAAGTGTTTTACTATGTTTTTGTCAATAAAACCAGTTTAAAAAGTGACGATGACGCTCTATATTCATTACGTAAGGGAAATTATCAATGTTTTTCGAGCCTGTTTTTTCTCGCCACCCTGACTGCAATCCGGTATTTTCAATATAACGGATGGATGGTTTTGATTGCTCTACTACATTTTATGTTGAGGTGTACTGGTGTCGCCTAAATATCTGAAAGTCGGTAGCAAAATGCTACATATATATTATCAATTAAATTCTGTAGTAGTGTTCCTACAGATGAATAACATATTAAAACATAATAAAATTTAATATATATAGCTCCTGGATTTTTTTGCTTGCATTGTAAAATTTTTCATCTAATCAATTCACATAAAAGGCTATGGTCTTTGTCTCTTTTTTCTCTCTTTTTTACTGCGCATACTCCAAATATAAATTATCAACAGTTTCCATGCACATTATTAATTCTATTGTCTTAACATTGCTTTATCTGGCAACTTTTTCACTTGTTTGAATCTTCTTCGGTGGTCAGTGAATGGATAACTTCAGGTTATTTTTCAATATATTTCTCTCTGAGCTCATCTGCTACTTTTATAATATAGACTCTTCTGCTGTTAGAACTTCTTGAATGTTTAAAAACTACCAAAGTATTTTTCACCGCTAGATCTTGAACCATATCTTCCATATAGTATCTGGTAATAATGTACATACTGATAATAACTGTACTGCACCAGATCTTCCATATAGTTCAATATTTCGCTTCTTTTAAATTACTTTGAAGGTGTAAATTATTTCGTATCTTTTTCTCCTTTTTTAATTCCATCAGTTATTTTGTATTTTATTTAAAACACTTAAGATTCATTGGTGTTTAATCACTTCCTCCACATCATTTACTTGTTTTTTTTCATTCGTCTCCATCCCACTTGAACTGGACTCGGGCGACGAGATTTTATAAGCATTTTTACCAAACTTTTTTGTTTTGGTATCAAAAGTTGTATCATTATCAGATATAATTTCTCGCTAAAATCATTTTCTGAACATTCTCTTCGCAATTCTGAAATTCCCTCATTCGAAAAACCTCCAACGCGACGGCATAAGTATAAATGTGGGAAACTGTAATACCACTAAGTAGTATATTTTTGTAATAGGTAAAATATATTTTTTATTTAGTTTCTAAAGAATTGCAGAGCTAATAATATTCTACATCATTCCATCATCAGCCTGAAATCAAAGCTCACACATTGCTACAATACCTTGCTCGCAATGCCTTGCAGTTGCCTGACCGATGTGTGATTACGCACCCCCCCCCCCCCCCCACACACACACAATCCATCTCCTTACCTATTTTGTAAAAAGCAAGTGCAATACATCTCCTTACATTATTCTACTTTTTCTTGGAAAATATAGTGTTGAAAGCCTTTCTTGAAATATAAGAAAATCCATTATTTTATTCGAGTCAGCAATGCCCCAGCACGGTAATTCTAGGTATACAGATCTGCAAATAAAAAATATTCTTTGGAATTCAACTAAATTCGTGTTCAGGCATTATACTGAGTGTTTAGGAAAATTCAATTAGTTTCAAAGTTTTATTTTGAAAAACAACAGAGTTACGAGCGAAAAATCACGTCTTGGATCACAGATGACCCGCTTCGGTAATTCTAGTGTTAAAACAATTTTCAGCTTTCCGCGAATTTTTGATTAATAAAATCCTATTTTTACTGACTTAAAAGGTATTCGAAGCAGTATATCTATTCCAACTTCTGGTTGACAAAGTCCACTGATTTTATGCACATCAATTATGTGTTTCTTCAGCATGACATTAAATGCAAATTACAAACCGCAGTGCTTACAAACGCGAGTAGGAGCACTTTCACTGAAAGACATCAGAGGTCATATTGCAACACTTTGTAATGATTCCCCCACTTATTGGGAAAGAGGTTTGTCTGCTTTAAAAATTTGTGCAGCAAAGAGTGATGGAGTTTTATAATTTCCTGAGCCAGCTTGATTAATCTGTACTGTAAGACCTTCCACTGTCTGAACACAGTAGAATTGATATTGGCAAAATTCTTGATGGCACAATATTGAAAAACTATCTCCGTACTTTTTTGAAGCAATTCACATCAAAACATTTGAGTATTTGTATGAGATACTGGTTTTTACATACATGTGTAGAAAAAAAAATTATATTCCATCATTTTCAAACTCCTGGTTTAGCTCAGAATTTTTAGCTGGTTTTAGAGGTTTTTTTTTATTCGGCAACAGTAGGGCAATTGTCTAAAACTACATCCGACCATATTTCTTCCAAACACTTCCAGGCATACTCAAAATTATTTTCTTCCAACTTCGGATTGATTATGTTCCCCTAAGCGTCAAGATGACTCTTATATTGCTCATGAGACAGTGTGAGTCAGGACAACTCTAGACTTAATGGAGCCATTCTTATTTGTAGCATATTAATGAAACTTCACCCAGGAGCATTAGTTGCAATAAACAGTGCATCAAGATTGTTCTGTCGGAAATGATTCACTCCAAATTCAATAGTTTTCTGATATTTTGTATTTTCATCGGGATCTCCATCAACCACAAAAACTACTGTAGGTTTGATAGCATTGTCAAATTTCATTATTTATCAAAATCTAATAATTCCAGATATCTTTCAAATTCTAATCTATGGGAATAAGCAGTCGATGTTGTGTGTTTCTTTGAACGAATGGCTACGTATATAGTAGCGGAATATCCAACACCTTCTATTCGACCAAGTCCATCATTTGGATATATATTCTGGCGTAAACTGAACAGATCAACTTATGCCTCGATGCAACAACCCAATCATGGTCTGGAAGTAAAATATTGTATTTCACGTGCATTATCATAAGAGACTGTTTTTTAGCTGCTGTTAGGCCAATTGGCACTCTTGCTTTGTCGTCCTGGTTAATAAAACAACCTTTTAATGGTCCAAGAAATGGTGAAGGTTCCTCAAATCTTTTAATGTTTCTCGCACAGAACTGCACATCTAAATGCTTCAGATTCGAATCAGTCTGAGCACGAATTAATTTGACAGGTGCTGTAACGACATGTCGTTTACCATCAAAGGTCGTGCTCATTTTTTGCAAGACGCTAAGATATACTTCTCTTCTCTATACTGGAAATCCATCCAACTTTAGCCGGGCTGCCAGTTCATCCAATGTTTTTATTGCTATAGATATCACTTTGTTTGTTTTTATGTGCACCTTATCCATGAATTGCAATATCAGCAATTGATTTAATAACACTACTTAATCTGCTTTCAATCTCGACCTGTCACACTTCTGCCGAATTTGCAAGGATTCCTTTACATATGGATGTGATTCACATACTTCAGTTAATTTTTTCTTCTTATATTCTTCTCATATTCGCTTGAGAGTGTAGTTGGGCTGCGGGTTCGACTCCCACTGGCTCCGTGGCATACTCTTTTTGAAGCCCCCAGTTTCAATTCTCTGGTGTTGTAAATTAACATGTGGCTGTCTCGTCCTTATACATTGTCGATGACATATTAAGTAAGATGTATGTGTTCAATGAATAAATAAATAAATAATAAATTCGAAAGATGTTATTGTATATGTTCGTTCGTGGTTATATAGATTAAGAAACATTTGTCTTTTTCACTGTGTAGATGACTACATAACACATGAATACAAGGATATCCAATTAATTATCTCTTCATTTTTAAGAAAGAACATCTGTGATACATTGTAGACTATTATATATATATATATATATACATTTAAAAATTGAGTAATCTAAACTATGTTACATATTATCTATTAATAAAAGCATCATTTTTAGAAATTTTGTACACATATAATATGATTTTATCCATGTTCCTAAGTTTACATTTTTTAAAGAAGCACATATTTTGAATATTTCTAAGAATGGATTTCTATAAGCATTGTAAGATTTATATGTTTTTGTACTTATGGTTATAAAGTTACTTAAAATAAACCAAAAATTTCCAAGTCTTGCTTTTTGCATTGCTATGCTTAGTACGAATAACACCTTCGTGGACGTATACGTAAACGAAATAAAAAATTATGTTTTCATTTTCATCTTTAGAAATATAAATAGAAGAATATAGAATATCCCGGTTAAGAGAAAAGAAATGGAGTAAGAGAAATAAATGCTTGAACAAATCCGTTTCCTATTCATATAAAAAATAAAACAATTTTACATTTCGAACTATGCAAATAAATGGCCTTTCATGTTCCATGAATTGTTTGAAACTATTTGTATGCTGTTTTAAGCTTCTTTTGTAAAAAATTGCTAAAACAAATATTCTTTATGGAAATTTTCTTCAAAAATTTTAAGCGCAGGCATTTTTGTTTTAAGTGTTAAAGAACTTACCTTAAAACGTAAAAACTTATGGAATTCCATCAAAATGTGTAATATTATGTTCAAGTAGAGATATAACTATTAATGCACCAGAACATATTTAGCAACAGAGAATTTATTTTACATTTAAACAGTGGTGAAAAAAACTATTAGACATTGGAAATTTTCTTCAAAACCACTTACGATATATTTGAAGAGACTAATGTTTCTAACTTTCTAACTATTTCAGTCTAAAGGCGTTGTTTAATTTACATCTAGTTATTTTATTGTCTACAAATTACATTATTTGAAATATTTTTGTCCCTACGCCGTACCATTTCAATAACGTTTATATTTAAAATATAAATATATTTGGACTTCCTTGCATCATTTTCTTGTTTAATTTTAATATCTGAAAATTTTTCCTTATTTCTTTCATGATTTTAACAATATCTATATTCAAAATATAAATATATTTTACCATAACTTGCAATATTGCTTAAACATTTAATTTTCTTTCATATTGTCATCAATGTTTAAATATAAATCTTTAGTATGTTTTCAGCTTTCTTGCATCATTTCGTGAAAGTTTAATTTAAAAATTAAAATGTATTTGCACATTTCCAGCTTCATTTCGTCAACGTTTAATTTAAAAATGTAAATATATTTTAACAGTTTAAGTATCGTTTCGTCAACAAGTAATTTAAGAAAAAAAAACCTAAATAAATTTGCAGCGTACTTGCTTCATTTCATCAATGTTCGATTTTAAAGTTTCTCCCAAAGAGGATAGTTATCTCAAGTAAATTGCAAAAAATACTTTTAGATGGTGTTTTAAAAGATAATATTTTCTCAGATTTAATTATAATGCCAAGTTCTATTTTTATTTAAAATCTAAACATATTTCGATATTATTTGCATTACTATTTCAATGTATAATTAAGTAACAACTTATTAAAAAAATAATGTCAAGAGAAGAGTAATTGTTTCATATAAAGCTTTTTACTTTTATTTCCCGTCATAATGCTTCTTGAAAATACTACCAAGTAGACTTTAGGAAAACGATGAAAAAGTTTTGAAATGCTAAGTTCGTTAATTTACCTTTTTTAGGAAAAGGAAATAAAAAGCACTTTGTAGAATTCCTTGAATCGTGTTTTGTAAATGTTAAATCCTGAAAATGGTTTCCATTTAAAAAATTAATTACTTTGACACTTGTTTAAAATTAAAAAAAAAATTAAATTTTAATACACTGAAACTGTCAAAAGAACATTTTTAAATAGTATAATTAATCATAGAATTTAATTTGGATTATTAAAATGATACTTTTCTAATTTCTGTAATATTATTTAATTTTTTATGCATAATAACCAACATAGAATAGAAATAAAAGTAAAAATTTTAAATCAATATATGTCTCGAATTTCCTATTCCGTTGAATTCCTGTTCTTATCGTTTTTAAATCAGATTTTTTTTTTTTTTTTATGAAAATTAATAATTAACTTTTTTTCCCAAACTCAGAAAATATTTTATTTTTTTAAACTTTAAGGTACAACTAGATTTAAAATAGGAATTAATTTTACTTTTACAATAAAAATTTTAATTTGAAGCTTTACTTGTTAGCAAATTTTGAAATACAAAATATGTATAATGATCTTGTGCAACTAAATTAAAAATGAATTTACCTTGTTAACACAATATTCTTAAATAAAATATTTAAACAAAAATTCGAAAGTGCAACAAAATATTGAAAATAAAGAAACAATTATATTGTGATTTTCATTAATTAGAACTGTAATCATTTTTAGGCTGTTATTTTAAGTTACTGAACATTTATTTTATTTTATTTATTTATTTTTTAATCTTTTAATATTATTTTCTGTATATGCATGAACTGATTTAATCATTGCAGACTGATATGTTCTTTCTCACATCGTCTAAAGCCTTTTTGACATGAATTTCACCAACATAAATTAAAGTCCTTTTTCTGACATGCGCAAGAATCACGTCAGGAAAGAAACAATTAGATTAATAAAATTAAACTACGTTACATATTACGAATGTATGTATACAAACGGTGTATACAGATATTTCAAATCTTCTAAATCATTATCATCAGTGGGAAATTAAAAAATTAAAGATTAAACCATAGAGAGCCAGTATAACTACTTATGTATTATTTATTATGTCAACTCATTTTTTTTTCTATTGAACAGTAATGAATAAGGTATTATTCGAAATGTTCATGAACAAATGACAAAATAAATCAACCAATAATCTTAAATTTGCAGTGCAAAATGCTATCCATTGGTATTATTTAATACGATTGTCATTATATTTTATTCAAAATGGAATATTTGCGTTAAATGCAATTTCACAAAAAAATTAGTTAGTTGTATACACAATTTTAGATACTGAAATACATGACGTTTCGAAAAGAATTACCCGACTGAAATTGCATTAACTTCCTTGTAAAAAATGTTTAAACAGACGCTGTACACAAATTTCAGAAGAAAACATAAACTTTTGTTTGCGTAATTCATAACTGTTCTAAGTGTTTGCTTCAAAACACAGGAAACAAGCTAAAGTAGCCCATATCCTGCCAGATGGAAAGATTTTCGCACAATCGTAAATATCAGAGTAATTATTTTCCTTGTGTACTTTTAGTTCTTTCTCAGTTGCAGGCAAAAAAGGCACATCCCGTAAAAAGCTTTGATAACAAATCCAGTCCAATGCATTCACAATGACTTGAGATAGATTATAATTTAGATTTATCCTGTGTGACAAATACGAGGCATTAAGAACAATTATGAAGCATGCTTCCTTCTGTATTGAATTTTAAGAGTTTCTTTGAATCATTTTTTAGAATGAAGCTGCAATCTTTTGTAATAGAGTTATTTTTGTCTGAACACATCGTAAAATAATTTGCTAATATATTTCAATAGTGTATATTTTACAAAGCCAAACACCCGGGTGCATTTGTTTGCTTTTCGATTAAAAGTTTTTTTTTTTCAATAAACATATTTCATTTTCTGAAAGATAATGAAAAGAAAACTTTGTCTAAAAAAGACATTTTGGAATTTATAGTGATAGTTTTTATAGTTATGAAGCACTAAATATTTTTAATATTTGTAAGAATGGATTTTATTTTAAACTTTGTATGATCTATACGTTTTTGTACTTATACGGTTATAAAGACACTAAAAATAAAACAAAAATTTACCGACTGTTGTTTTTTGTTTTGGAAGGCAGAGGAGGGAATAACACCCGAGTGAAAATACATGTGCTATACAGGATGAAAATTTGTTTTTCCTTTGCCATTTTTTGAAATATACATAGTAGAAAATGGAATATTGCAGTGAAAAAGAATACAAATGGCCCATGAAGTAAAACAAACGAATGCTTCAACAAATCCTTTTCCATTCATATAAGGAAATAAAAATGCAATTTTAGACTCCGAACTATGCAAATATATTTTTCTTTTCAACGACTCTTTGGAAAGCTTTAGTATGTACCTTGAAATATCTTTTGTGAAAAATTGTTAAACAAGTATTCTTTAAGTTTTTTTAAAGATATTCAAACGTCTATTTTCCTTTTTCATCTTAAAACTTCACCCTATAAAGTAAAAACTTATGTAATACTCGAATAAATTATGAAATATTATGTTCACCTGCAAATATAATTTTTAATTTAACACCATGGTGTATTTTTAAAGAGAGACGTGATTTAACTCTTTAACAATGATTCAAAAACTTAACTAGGGAGAAATATGTTTAATATATTTAGGATGTTTCCTATCGAATAATGTTTGTAATTTTGTGACGACTGCAATCGAAAACCGGTGCTCTCTTTGCAACTTGCTCTTTCATTTTCAAAAACATTACTTTAAAAGAAATATGTTTGCACCTTTAATGCATCATTTTATCAACTTTTATACTTGATATCTAAATATATTTGCATATTTCTTGCATAATTTCATCCACGTTACTTTAAAACCTCAGATAGATGCACATTTCTTTCATCATTTTAACAATGTTTATATTTGAAATCGAGCATATTCCTAGAATAATTTTAAGAACTTTTAATTGTAAAATTTAAATATACTGCCACTTTATTTGGATCATTTCATCAATGTTTAATTTTAAAATTTAAAAACATTTTTGCATCTTGTGCATTCTTCTATGCACGATTAATTTAAAAAATGAAATAATTTGCAGTTTACTTGTATCATTTTATCTGCGTTTAAAGTTATTTCCAAAGAGTCAAATAATATAGTTATTTGACAGATGTTAAAATTGATGGTTGCTAAGATCCAAATATAGCGTCAAACATTAATTTATTTTAAATCTAAATATGTTTTCACTTTTCTTGAATTACTTTTTCAGCTTAAATTTTAAACTACATATTAAAGAAATAAATATCTTCAAGAGAAGAATACTAGTTATAAATAAAGTTTTAAATATTTTTTCCAGTCGTAATCCTTCTTGAATCCATTGCAAAGTAGACTTTAGGGAAACGATGAAAATGGCTTGAAAAGTTCAGAGTTCATTAATTTATCTTTTTAAAGAAAGTATTATAAAAGCATTTTGTTGAGTTCACTGAATCGTGATTTGTAAATTTTAATTTCACAAGATGCGTTTCTTAAAAAAAAAATTACTTTCGAATTTTTGTTAGTTATTAAATGGTATTAAAGTTTTGTATACTTCAATTGCAAAATGCCATTTTTAATTATTATGAATAAACGTAGAATTTCATTTTTATTATTCAATTTACATTTTTGTAATTCCTATAATACAGATTGTGTGCATGATGCATTTCTATAGAATATAATTTCATGAATTAGAGTACATATAACATTTTAAAATCAATACGAGAAAGGTATGTCCTATTTTGTAGAAACACTGGCTTTGGTTTTTATATATTTTTTACTACATGGAAATGAATCATTATACTTTTCTGAATTAAGAAAATCTGTTTTTTTAAACCTTTATGATACGGTTACTTTTAAACCTTCACTGCAAGATTTTTCTACATTTAGAAAAAAAATATTTTTGAAATCTATATATCAGTCTAATAATGGGTAAAATAATGAAAAGTATTAAATTTCAAATTTGCAGCTAATATTTGAAGTTTTATGGTGTGTGCTATATGTGGGCGATTCCAAACAGAGTGTCACACACGTAACACAGGCTTTAATTTTCATTTATTCAATTATATATTAAATTTTAATTTTAATACATATGATAAATAAGTTACCATATATACCAATATTACCATCTTTTTTAATTTAAATTTGTGGCAATAGAACTCACTGAAGTACATCATTTAATATCATTACTCAAAATTTGCTTTTTTCCTAAGTCACACACGTAACGTTTTTTAAAGGCTATTAAAAAATAACTATAATAAGAAAATGATAGGTTTCTGCATAAAAATATGCGGTAAAGTGCATATTTTTTAAAGAACTTTTGTTTGGATTTTTAAATAAGAAATATATTGAAAAATCTTTGATTATTTATAATATTTTTCTTCCAAAATGTCACACACGTAACATGCAATGGCCCATCTGCACATTTAGGATTTTAAAATATTGTATTGCTATATTTTGAAACTAAATGAGCTTAAATTAATTAATTTTACCTGTTTAACATTCTGCAACTTTTTTTATATTAATATTTTTAAGTATTCAGTAAAAATAATGAAAGTAAATCTTAAGTACCTTAATAACTTGATCAAATTTTTGTTTTTTTTCCGTAGAACAAATTCTAATTTTATGGTTAATGCAGCCATCTGACATGGACAAAATGAGTGTTATTGCATTCTTTGGATTGTTTTTGACCGGTTACAATGATCATATTAGCCAAATTCGTGGCACATAATGAAAAGTATAATGTTTTTAGGTGTGTGCCAGAGATGGCACGTTGTGCAGTGAAGGTTTAAAATAGAAATATATTTTAATATTACCTTAGAAATTTAATTTTGAAACTTTACAAATTATGTAATTTATATATCTATAAAATGCACGAAACAAAATCAGGGCCTGTTAGGTTATGTTGCACATTATGGAAAAAAAAAAAAACTGTAGTCACAAGTAATCTGTTGAAGTGTGTCTACCACCCTGTCATTCAGGGCTGAGGAGTAATATTATTCCGTCTTTCCATCCAATTCATGTTTAGTAAAGGATTAGTTTTTAAAATTAACACTCACCACACATTAAAATAAATAGCCACCAGTTAAACTATAATATTTCGTGAAATTTAATATGTAGCAAATGCGAAACAAAAATATAGATGATTTGCTAAATTTATAGCAATTTTAATTGTTTAAATTAAAAAGTACTGCCTCTGAAAAGAGTCCCTTTTTTCAGATGAAGTAAACCCGGTAGGTTTTTCGCCTGTCCTTTTGGAACTAATGGAATTTTTCTTTCTCTTTTTTCTACTATATTGATAAACTTATGGATTCTTTAGATTTTAAACTTATTTCTTAAGCTTTTTTTAAAACTCCTAATAGTTAATTTTCTCTTCTTTGCTACCAGCTGCGTTTAAACATAGTTTTTTAAGGCTCCATAATGCCCTTGCAAAACAAATCAACTCTATGCTAAATGTTAAGTCGCCAAGCAACTAAGTCCATCTACCAGCTTACATTGTTCTATTGTTGTTCCATTGTATTACATAAAATATGCTTAAAAATATTTGGAACTTGTAGTGGTCTTGTTCATATAAAACTCACTTGGGTGTGCAAAACTGCTTGTTTTGTTATTATTATTATTATTATTGTGAAAGATATTATTAAGTGAGTAACATTTTGTTTTAAGAACTACATTCCCTAGAATTTATTTGTTTGTTTCAATAACTTCAATTATGGTGCGTTAAGATCCGTTATACATTTTTGCAGAATATAATAGTACACAATAATATCCTTCTACAATATCCATTAAACTTGTCGATTGACACGTTGAAAAGAAATCACAGGTGCAGGTATTCTCCCGCCGATAATGAACTTGTAGGTTTGGCTGTAGTCAGATACGATCGGGCAAAGAGAGTTTGAGTCAAAATGTTCTAAAAAGCTATCATTACAACTTTTGTTAGTTTATTAATTTCTTACCCACCAAGTTAAATTAGTACTGCTATCGAACCTAACAAATACTTCAATCCTTACGAAAAATCTTCACCATTGCGTTGAATGTAATCCGAAATTTATAGTTGAATGTGACATCGTATTTTAATGCAATATGAACCATTTAGATGGAATGTCTTTCAGACTTGCTGTAAACGATGGGAACATCATTGGGCTAAAATATGCTAAAACATATTAATAATATTATAATATTATATTAAAAACTAATTTGGATACCAGGAATTGTCATAACCTATGTCAGGTTCGACTACAGTTTTGGTATCGAATACGAAATGTCTAATAATTTATCTTACAGATGTACTACTATTTTTTTCAAGGTATTACATGTATGGAAAGTTTTATTCTCTCTATTAACATCACGATACGTAGCTTAGTACTATATAAGACAAATTTCAAGAAATTACATATTTCATACTAAAACTGTACTAGAATCTAATATTTTGTATGTGCATTTAAGATAAATAAAAAAAAAATACTCTGCTATCATCCTCGAAATCAATTCCAATGCACACTTATACAGAGTAATAAGTTATACAAATACAAAGAAGGTACTTAATACAATTTCTTTAATTTGGTTGAAGAAAAACAAATTTTTTTCTACTTCCTAAGGAGGTTATTTGGAATTCATAGTAAATTATTTGCATTTTGTATTAATTTCTAATGGATGTATATAAAATGAGAAAATACAGAAGATAAAAAGTAACTTTTTAGCTTTTTTACATATAACCACTAACTTTTCTACTTCTTAACTAGAATATTTCGACCTCATAAGTGGTTTGTTTACATTTTCCTGTTTCGTACTTGTCCATGCCTTTTTCTTTTTTGTGTATGTTTTACAAACTAAAAATTTGTGTATAAGCATAGGCATATGAAAAATTTCTACATATTGTTGTTTGAAATAAATTGTTACATTTTATAAGAAATAGAAATATTCTGCATTTTCTACATTACCACATTTTAAATAATTATAGTAATCTAATTTTTTGTCTGGGAAGACATTCTTTGACGATTTAATTACCGGTTGCATATTATAAAACTGCTAATGTTTTCCCTATACAACACTGAAGTTTAACATCAACATAAATATAAGTTGAAATACTAGCTATTTTAAGTTAACTTCTTGAAACGAAATTCATTTTCAAAAATATAATTTTTCAATAGATAACACTAGCCTGCAAAATTTGGTTGCGTCATGTTTTAAGCTTTTGATAATTGATTCTTAGGTATTTTGTAGCAAAAAATCCGAAAATGTCCTTCATTTTTTACCATTATGTCAAGTCTTTTTACAAATCGTAAATTTCAAAGTTAAAAATTCAAAAAATAACGAAAATCTGATGCTATAAAAAATATGTAATGATTGTGTTTTTTAGCATTTGGAAATTGATTCTTATGCATTTTGCAGCGAAGAATACGAAAATAACCTTCATGTTCTATTATTATGTCAGTTTTTTTTTTTTTTTTTTTTTTTTACAAATCGTAAATTTTAAAGTTAAAAATTCAAAATTAGCGAAAATCTGATAACTATAAAAAATATGTAGTATTTGTGTTTTTTAGCTTTTCACAACTGATTATCATGTAATTTCTAGCGCTGAATCCATAAATGGCATTCATGTTTTAACATCACTTCAGGATTTTTTGCATATCGCAAATTTTATAATTTTTGAAAAGTTGAAATAAATATTACGAAAAAACCTGGTACTGTAAAATAGACCTAAATCTTTTTTTTTTCATAATAATTTATTCCGCATTTTTACAGCTAAGCTTAAAATATTGTTTATTTAAAATCCTTACAATTTTATGCCATGTGTGGGAGTTTCTTTGAACCGCTCATGCTCTGCCTAGCATTTTTACTTTGTGTATTCTCTATGGGGTTCATCTCGGTGCCTCATTTATTTTGGCTATTGGTAAGGCTGTAAATTTGTTGTAGATGTAATTAAAACATTTGCCTTTTTTTGATGAGACTTTAAAAAATTGCTTTGACACATTTTCGCTATTTTTATACGTTCTAGCTTTGAAACTTACTATTTTCGAAATTCCCTCACGTAATGGTTAAAATGAATCTCGTTTTCGGATTCAGCGCTAAAAACATGCATAAAAATCAATCATCAAAAGTTTTTAAAAATATCGGATCTATTTTATAGTATTAGATTTTCGCTATTTTTTAGAGTTTCGTTCATCTGACGAAACCCTATTAGTCTCACAACTTTGTCTGTCTGTCTGTCTGTCCATCACCGAGCCCGTTCTCAGAAACTATAGAAGTTGGGGACTTGAAATTTTGGGCATTTATAGCTGAGCACCTCACATCAAACGGCAAATCATAAAATTTTGAAAAAGTCGGTAATTAACTGAATTCCGGGCTAATTAACTTCTAAAATTAACCAATCGACCTTTTTAATGCAGGTACAAACGGACATTCTCCAAATCATCGGAGTTTCTCCTAAGGGTTGGCAGTAAGTTCAGCCGATTCACTGTTACTATGGAGGAAATTCAGCAGAAAAATGAAGTTGACTTTTTAAAGCGAAATCTCGTATCATAAAGTATTGGTCCGAGAAATTTGTAAATGGTATAGACAGACACGGAAAAAGAATATACTTCCATTTGGTATAAAGTTCACATTTCTGCATAAGTCTGAGTATAAGTTAAAATATCCACTAAAAATCGGTCGATAAAAATTTAATTTCTTTAATTGGAAAGACAAGGAAAAAAGATTTCATTTCGGCGGGAAAGCAGGTGTCAGACATGACGAAGCTGATGTTTTCCATAGTAGGATATTTTAATACGAAATTTTAACTTTTTAAATATTAAATTTTTTGATTAAATTTTTTGGCATCCCGATGTGAAATTTCTCACTGATTTCATTGATACCCATTTCTAAGTCCTATCTTAATTAAAAGCTGAAATATTAATTATTATTTAATTAATTGGTTTATTGCTATCAAATGCGTCGATTAAAATGGAGACACGTGCTTTTTTTTAACCACGAAATAATTTAACAATTTGCGTGGGGTTTTTGAACAGCGCTATGAGATAAATATAACTCATTCATCATCAGAAAGTTTACAAGTATTTATACCACTATTTTCGAATAGTAATTCCAGGAAATATCTTAAATTATTGGTTAAGACCGCCACTCGATCTGTTTGAAACTTTAAGATAGTTTATAACACATAAGAAAAAGTGTAAAAAAGAATGGAGTGTGATATTTTGAGTAGGTATGGCTAGATTTATTTTTAAAATCTTAGCGTTTGTTACCGCAGCAAATGTTTTAAATTCTTGGTTAAGACCGCCACCATCCCGACCCATGTATATACGGAAAGATTGCGTGAAGGAGTTTCGTTGAGATATGCTTTTGTTAAGAATAGAGTGCGCTCCCTGCTGATGAAATGTGGGACTAACAGACAGCGTTTACATTTAAAGTAGGAATTCCAACAAAGCGATCTGTTTGAAACTTTAAGATAATTTATAACAAATAGTAAAATATTATAAAAAAGAATGAAGCGTCATATTCCGGTTGGAGGGTGCAGGGGTAGGTGGGCAAACAAAATTAGGCAGTATAACAGGGCGTTATGTATTGTTTTGCGTGCGTTTTTTTGATGCCCTGATGAGAAAACTATTACTTATTCAATAGCAAAAATTTTATAAGTGTTCATACCACTATTTTCAAATAGTAATTTAAGCAAATATCTTAAATTCTTGGTTAAGACCGCCACGCCCTCGACTAGCATATCACCTGATAGGTTGTTTAAAGGAGTTACGTTCAGATACAGTTTTGTTAAGAATAGAGTGCGCTCGCTCGTGGTGGAATTTGGAACTAACAGATTGCGATTCCATTTAATATAGGAAATCTAACAAGCCGGTCTGTTTGAAACTTTAAGATAGTTTATAACACATAAGAAAAAGTTTATAAAAAATGGCGCGTGAAATTTCGGGCAGGTGGTGAGAAGGGGAGGGACGAAATATTTTTTTTTTTTACCTTTTTGTTTCATACTGTTTCAGGTGCGTTTTGACTGAGTCCTCAGATACATGCTACTTATTAAATGTAAATATGTCAAAAGTTAAATTACCACTCTTTCCGAATAGTAATTTCAACAAACATCTCAAATTCTTGCTGAAGACCGACACCCCATCGAGTATCTACTGACGTTGTGTAAAACAGTTCCGTTCAGATACGCTTTTGTTAAGAATAGAGAGCGCTCCCTAGTGATGGAATGTGGAACTAACACACCGCGATTTCATTTAAAGTAGTAAATCTAACAATGCGATCTGTTTTAAACTGTAAGATACTTTATAACACATGATAAAAAAGTATAAAGAAGAATGGCGTATCGCATTTCGAGGGGGTGAGGAAGGTGCGCGAACAAAATTAGGAAATATAGCTGGACGATCTGTTTGAAACTTTAATATAGCTTATAAAACATAACAAAAATATTAAACATTAGGCTGCGTCAAAAATCCTGGTGACCATTACCCCACTTCGCCCCCCCCAAGGGGGGCACTTTTCTAAATTTGGCAGATACCTGTCATGTGATATATAGTAGCAATTCGAGGGTAGGGCCCGAACAAAATTAGGAAATATAACAAGACGAATCTGTTTGAAGCTTTACGATAGTTTAGGAAGCGTTTGCCAAAATTTAGAAGGTGTTCCATGGCGAGAAATGTACTGGACGTTTTGAAAGGAATATTAAATGAAACTCTCGATCCCCAACAAGTAGGTAAGTGCGATCTATGATCACACTTGCCTACTATTTTACTAATGTATTGTATGACGATTATTTAACTTGCCTAATTATTTTCAGCAAGTTATTGCTTGATATAATAAGTAAATCGTAATGTGTGTGTGAAGCAAAATAAATTATATGCATTGAAATTTTGTACGTTTTTATGTTGTTATAGGTAAAAATATTAAACTTAATATAGCCTTTACATGCGGAAAATATATAACAGTTAACACTCAAAACAAGCCTTTAATAACTTGTTCTATTATTTACTGTGTCTTCTACTTGATTTTATTAAAACATTAATCAATTTTACAGTAAACGTAATTTTTCTTCGACCTCTCTAAAAAGATAAAACACAGAAAATTCTTGAATAATAATATTTTGATATATTCATTCAAGTTTTTTTTTTAGATTTTTCCAAATATGTTTTTTAAAATCATAATTTTCTTTAAAATATTTCTTAATACAAAAGATATTAACATGTATTTTTCGAATATATTTTTTATAATATATAAAATACATTACGTTTGATTTAATTAAAATAATTTTGCCTTTCCACTTTAAAAATATATCATATTTTTCAGTTTAATTTTTAAATGAAAATCAATGTGCAAAGTTTTATGTATTATACAAAACGCTATATAAAACTAGTATGTTGTGGCCATCACAAAACTTTCTTCTATATAAATCACGTCAATTAAATTATTTAAATAATACAAAAAATTACGTCAATTTAACACCCATTTATATCAAAGTATATCTGAATTTGAAGTTTGATAAAAATTCGTGCATTAGTTCTTGAGATAGAGTTATAGCAGAAATTGTGAAAAATGTAGCATAGCAGCGCCACCTGTTGAGCGAATTGCACCGAAACATAAACAGCAATAATTAACATCAAGGTATACCTGAGTCTGATGTTTGTTAATAGTATTGATGTTACAGGTATAGATGTTAATTTATTATGTTTATCTATTAAACATGTTTTTTGAACATGGGATTCCTTATTTAAGAATATATAACATCTGGAAACGTTTATTCCAAGTTATTAAAACGTTAAAAAAAACGAGTCGCAAACTTTTCCGAAAGTCATTGACAGTCATTCTTTTTATGAGAGTTTCTTTAAATATAAAATATATATATATATTAGTTTCTGATGTCTCTAAATATAAAGAACTTTTTTTAGAATCGTGGATTATGTTTTTAAGCTACTACCAATTCTCATTTAAACATCTTCAGCTGCTTAAATGAATTAATGCATGCAATAGTAACAAAATAATATTAATTTTATGTTAATAGTATTGATGTTACTGGTATTGATGTTAATTTATTATGTTTATCTATTAAACATGTTTTTTGAACATGGAAATCCTTATTTGAGAATATATAACATCTGGAAACTTTTATTCCAAGTTATGAAAACGATTAATACGTTAAAAAAACGAGTCGCAAACTTTTCCGAAAGTCATTGTCAGTCCTTTTTTTATAAAGGTTTCTTTAAATATACAAAAATATATATTAGTTTCTGATGTCTATAAATATAAAGAACTTTTTTTCAGAATTGTGGATAAGGTTTTCAAGCTACTACCAATCCTCAATTAAACATCTTCAGCTGCTTAAAAGAATTAATCCATGCAGTAGTAACAAAATAATATTAATTTTATGTTAACAATATTGATGTTACTGGTACTGATGTTAATTTATTATGTTTATCTATTAAACATGTTTTTTGAACATGGAAATCCTTATTTGAGAATATATAACATCTGGAAACTTTTATTCCAAGTTATGAAAACAATTTATTCGTTATAAAAACGACTCGCAAGATTTTCCGGAAGTCATTGGCAGTCATTCGTTTTATAATGGTTTCTTTAAATATTAAAAAAATATATTAGTTTCTGATGTCTCTAAATATAAGGAACTCTTATCGAAATCGTGGATAAATCGGTAGACGGTAATTGTACATTTTCGTTTCTCTGTGACGAAATATGTGTCTTTTTACAATAATGTATAGAAAACTTATAAAAAGAAAATTGATGTTCATATTTCAGATATGATTACTTGCTCTGTCCTTACTTTTGAAAATGATTCGATTATAATGCTGTTGAATGATAATGCATTTTAAATAAAGGAATGAAATTCTCAAATTAGAAATAATTTAATTTTGGCATGGGAACAAGATCTGTAGCATTTCCATTGGTTTCTTTTAAAGTTGAAATATTGGTAACATTTTTAAACAAACATTAACACAGTATAAATTCTGCGTATATAGTTGCATGATAAAACTTTTGTAAAATTTGTTAATATTTAAGAAAAAGGTAAAGTTATGCATCATAATAATTTACCCTCCATCTATTCTAATTTTCTTTATTAAATATAGTTTATTAAATGTAATTTATTAAATATATATTTAATAAATTATAGTTTAAATAAATAATAAAACATTACAGTTTATATAAATAATAAATATAGTTTATATAAATAATAAAATATAGTTTATTAAATTGTTTATTGTCTCCTAAAAATATATTTTCTATAAGTTGAAAATTAATGAACGTGAAACTAATGAAATCAATAAGAAAAATTAATTTGCTTATACACAAATTGTTCATGTTTCGTGGAGTTTTATTTGCGAAAAGAAATCTGATATCCTTCTTGAGACTGCGATTTATTGGTTATTTATTAAATATTTTAACAACAAAATAGGAAATATCATTGAAAAAAAGAAACCTGAAATGTAGTATTCCTCATAAATTAAAAAACACGAATTCTTATGTCATAGCATAAACAATTTACAGTCGATCGTTAAAATAAATATCTTCTTCGCAAGTTCCTAATGAACTACTCCAGTAAAAACTCAAGCTAAAAATACCTACCCTCCTTCAATTATTATCAGTATTTTCACTCATAAAGAATCTTGGAATGATTAGAATTCTTTCTTAAATAAGAAATATAAAGCGTTTGTTAAAAAAGAATTGTATTAGAGAGATGGATACAATTCAGGATTGTTTACATGCAATGTTTATGAATAATTCTTTTATTTAAGTGATACCATTTTTTTATTTAGTAAAATCTATGAATAATATATTACTGTTTCATTTAATTATGATATTTTATTGAGTAAAAGGGGTTCATGAAATCATGAAAGCGTGAA
This sequence comes from Maratus speciosus, assembly GCA_963932465.1. Lineage (NCBI taxonomy): Eukaryota > Metazoa > Arthropoda > Arachnida > Araneae > Salticidae > Maratus > Maratus speciosus. The sequence goes on from OZ010789.1 coordinate 85,014,542, forward strand.
TTATATCGCACAGTGTCATATTACCTAAGTCACTGGTCGAGATATATCCGGTCCGAAGACAAAAGTTCTATTTGCAGTTAAACCGTAACACGGATTCGAAAGAGATAAGGACATTTTCATTCACTCGAAAAGCAACTCCAATGCAACACAATTTAAAATTAAACTTAAAAACACACTTTAATCTTAAACCCTTACTGAATTAAATTTAATCCATAGTTTTATGCAATAACGGTAAAATCATCTGTAATTCAATCTCTTACATCAATTTTATTTAAAAAAAAAACCCACACCCACACAGGTATATATATATATATATATATATATATTGAAATATGTGTTTTTATATAAAAAAAAATATGAAGATATCTATGCTTTATTTCTGAAAACCGTGTTAACTCAAATCGTACACGATGGCATGTCTAACCCGAAACCCACTTGATCCCGAAAAAATTATAGTCGATCAAACCCGCGAGAAGAAATAAAATAAGTGATACCATCTTGAGAAATAAAAATGAGTAAAACTGGGAAACCTTGCGCGATACATAATTTTATACAGCGTCATTTCACAAACTCGGAATACCCTCTTTTTACATAATTCTGTTTCAATTTATTACTGAACAGTTTAGATGATCGTAAATATAACTCGTAGTATATATTACAATTAAGAGTATTAATCGAATTCATTTAAAGTAATTTCAAGCTAAAAAAATCATGACGGGCATCTTTTTTTTTTTTTTATCATTCAATAATATTAAATAAAATATATTTACGGAAAAATTATAGAAAAGTACAAAAACAGTATTAAAATGCAGAAAAACCAACGTTTAAAAATGCACAAATAATACATGAAAAGAAGCAAACAACTGTTTCGGATCTACTAGCGAGATTCTTATCAGTACAAGATAGGGAAAAAGGAACAGCGTGCAAGAAAAAAGCAAGGCTGAGCAAAATGATAGACAGAGATGTGCTGGCTTATATACCCGATGCGAGTAGCGAAGGCGCCAAAAACAACCAATGAGAGAAAATCAGTGGAAACGATTGGAACAGTAATTCAATCGCATGCATAGGATTGATTCCAGATATAAAATAAAGGCAATGACAGGCTAAAATAAGAAAAATAATTATAAAGTGCTTAGCGCGTAAAAGTAATCTGGAGCTGAGGTTTCCAAATTTTTTTCTAGCTTATCTATGCAAAAATATTTGATCAGATTACTGTTAATAAACAGTAACAGCAGATGAATACCACGTACTGCTAATATTTCCTTTATTATTTTTTTATGAATTGTAAATACATATCTTCCATTCCGCATGTATGTTAAACGTATATAATTGACGTCATCTGTTCTTCATAAGCTGATGTTTAAGCAACAAAAGTCCTAATTTTTTTTTACTGCATAGCCTTTTATAAACAGACTATTTTTAAAAACATTAAATAAGTAGTCTGTTTAAGTACTACTAACACTAAAACAATTTATTATTTATTGCCTAACCAATCATTACTTCAGGCAGTCGAGATCAAAAATGAGTTTTAAGAATACAAAAGCGAAATCAGAAACTACTAATGTTTTGCACATTAATAAAGTTTTTCAGTTGAAACATACATTAAACTGCTTATCTAATTCTAATAATTTTTCTAGTTAAAGGAAAACCGTAAAATTCAAAATTCATTACTTTTTGAAAATAGAACATAAAACGGAAATTTAAATAGCAAAACTAATTTTGTCGTCTGTTATAAAAATGTTCTTCATCTAAAAACTGTAGTAAAAAACACTATAAATTGTTTCCAAAAGATCATAATGCAAAATATTGTAAATAACTACTATATTTTATGGATTCAAACTGGATTAGATAATAATACATATACCGTTAAGAAGTGTATAAATAATATCTTTTAGCAATAAATGCGATTCCATCACTTCCCTTTATAATTAATAGTTGCATTTAAAATTTATTTTTATTAATTGAAAAAAACACATTAGTAAATGTTTAATTTTTCTATTAGATAATTTAATTCCAACTTATTACATTACAGAGTTATTTATTACTTCGTTTTGAAAATAAAAATCGATTCATTTAAGAAAAAAAAAAAAAAAACACTGATCACATAAGGAAATTATTATAACAATTATTTAATAATGGATTATTTAGTAAAGATTGTGAAATATCTCTTATTAATCATTTTCAATATTTATTATAAAACATTCTGTTAGATTCATTGCATGTATCGATAAAAAATGGATTGAAAAGTTGAGAGTTCATTACTTTACCTTTTTTAAAGACATGAACATAAAAAGCATTTTGTTGCATTAAGTGAATCATCATTTGTAATCTTTAAATTCTGCAAGTTGCATTTCTTAAAAAAGTACTTTCAAATTCTTGTTAGTTATTAAACGGTGTTAAAATTTTGTATGCTTCAATTGCAAAAAGGCATTTTTAAATATTGTGAATAATCATAGAATTTCATTTTTATTATTCAATTTACATTTTTGTAATTCCTATAATATAGATTGTGTGCATAATGCATTTCTATAGAATATAATTTCATGAATTAGAATACATAAAACGTTTCAAAATAAATACGTGAATGGTATGTCCAATTCTGTAGAAATACTGGTTTTATGGTATATATATATATATATATATATATATATATATATTACTAAATGGAAATAAATCACTAAATTTTTCTGAAATAAAAAAATCTGATTTCTGAAAATTTAATGATGCAGCTACTTTTAAATAGAAATATCTTTCAATATTAACTTAGAAATTTAATTTTAAAGCTTTACATAATTTTTATACATATAAAAATGGCCTGAAAAAAATCATGTCTTGTTAGAGTACAGTGCGTCACATAAATATAAAGACACTGATATTTTCGAAATAACATTTTAATAATTCAATATTCAAAATTATTCTTATGCATACAACAAAAAGCATGTGTTAAAAAAACTTTTTACAGTAAATTAAATTAGATTTAAGTAATTTCAACTCAAAAATTGCTAAATGAAAAAAAAATTGCTCTCTCATAAATATAAAGATATTTTACATACTTTTGAATTATCGTCCAAAAAAGATACATTCTTAATAATGACAACAAATATTCTAGCTCGCATGCTGTTTATTAAGCTGTGTAAGTATTTTGGCTTTATATCAAACCAACTTCGTCCGATTTCTTTTTTTTCAACTCAAGGACATCTGAAAATTACAGATGCATATACAATGCAAACAAGAATGCCACAAAGATTCTAAACTGGATTTAAATAAGGGCTACATGCAAAACCAGTCAATGATATGAACATTTTTATCATCAAATCATTTTTTCATAGTCTTGGTGTGTTAATCCGTGTATTATCCTGTTAATACAAATAATTCCGACCACCAAGAGCTTCAGCAATTTGCAACAAATGACTGTTAGGCAATTCCATATACTCTTTATATGTCTTTCCATAAAAGAGAAGGCTCCCCCAAAACATTCAGAACCTCCCCATTTCTGCCTACTGAAGTGGGTTCGAGGTTCACGTCTTAAACCGTGCAAGTAGGAATTCCAACCATCTGTGCCATCCAAGTTAAATATCTTTTCATCTGAAAAAATGTCTTGCGTACATTATCATTCCAATGCATATGATCTTTAGCCTCGATTCTTTGTGTTAAATTTTCAGTAAAAGAAATCTGCTCATATGCCGACAACCAATATTTTTGCTTTCTTTTATACGACAATGTACTGTGTCTCCTTTGATACCATACCATAAACTCGTTGACAAACTTATCAGAGTGACATTTTTCGCGACGAAACAAGTCGCATGATCTTGCGATAGAGTATTTCACTAGTCTCACTGCAAATAGAGGCGTCTTAAATTTAGACACCTATGTGTCTGAAAAACTAATTCAGACACCTATGTGTCTGAAAAACTAATTCAGACACTTCAATGTCTCAATGTGAAATTTCAGACATCATAGGTGTCTGAATTTAAGACACATAAGTGTCTTACTATGACCATGGTATAAATGAACTAAAAAATGTCTGAATTCTGGTGACATGTCTGAAATTAAGACATTTAAAGATTATGACACTTAAGTGTCTGAATTGGATTAGGGCACCAGAAAAGAATGTTTATTAATGGATGAAGGCGTTTAAAAAATGCTCTTTCATCCACTAAACGATATTACTTTACAGAGGTAATTTTGTTAGACCATAAGATGTTTGTCAAAGCTGTACTGCACAAGTCTGCTAACCAATTCTTGAAACCAATTTTATCTTTTATTTATTTGTTTATTTTTTCATTAAAGTAATAAAAAAATTACATAAAAATATAAAGTTCTCGAAAAAATCATTAGCACTCGTCGGCGCACGCAGCGGACTACGGGGATTCCCCCTCCTAAATATTTTAAAATACTAAGATATATCTCTTGAAATAGCAGCATATATAAACGCCGGTAAAAAAAAAAAAAAAAAAAAAAAAAAAAAAAAAATGAAATTTAAAAATGTTTTCATCGAAGAATTCAAAGGGAAAGGGACGCTGACAATATTGTCTTACGTCTTTTTACTATTAGAGTTTAATTATTCTATAGTCACTTAGAGTATATTTTTTAAATAAACAGACATAAAGAAACCAACTAATTTTCAAAATCTGGGAAGTGGTCATGGGCCCCATTAACACCCACCGCTGCCGACGATTACGTTTAAATAAGGTGTCTACTTGACCTTGCCCTCTCGCTAATAGGCAAGGTCAATCACCCATCTCTCCCCACCCTCTATATACTTGCTAGCGCACACGTTCGCGCATTACTATTTTACAACTAGATAAGAAAAAATACGAACTGATGCGTGCGATATGAAAAGTACTAATTTTTGGGAGATTATACCTTTATAAGCCTCCTTTTATTAAAAAAAAGCGATTTAAATAAAAACCTAATTGTAAAACTTATCATGAAAGTATTATTACATCTCAGCCAATCAGAATACGACAAGTTCGTATGCGTTCGTTTGTTTCTGCAATTTTGGCGGGCAACGGCTTTTTTACCGGCTCGACGAAGTAGACTGTTAAAGTATACTAGCAAAGTAAATTATGCTTAATTTTCAAAACATTTCCTTTTTTCCCGCTGACAAAACTTTTAGTAATTTAAAGTTTCATCATTTGGTACTTATGCTGTTTTATCACTTGTGAGTCACTGAGTCGATGACATCCTTAAAGAAAAAAAAAAGCTGACATAGTATATTTTTTGTGTGTGAAGATATATGCTTTTTTATCTAATTGGAGTATTAGGATTTACAGCAATTGATTTTCGGGTGTAAAATACAGTGACCATCTCATGTGTGTGTTTGCCTTTCATTTTAAAGATGTTCGATTGAACGCTTTTATTACAATTCCGAAAAAAAGTATTGTTTGGATTACCGCTAGCGTTTTAATTGCTCGGAAAATAAGTATAAAATAAAGAATTGTGAATTGGATTTTTTAATACGTGTATTAAAATTTCAACAGATTTTTCAATAACTTAATTCATCAATTATAAATTAGACTATTTAAAAATTTTAGTTGAAATACAAGAAAAATGTAAATATTAAAATCAAATTGGATTTCCCATATAAAATGTTTTGCATAACCCTCTGAAAGGTAAGCTTGATTAGAACGATATGATATCGCTCAGATTAGAACACTGAACATTGAAATTTCATTTATATGTGATATTATTAATCTATCATTTATATTATTTTTTCATAATAATTAATAATTTGCATTTTTATATTAGCTTCTTTCTTGTACTCTATAAACATTCTTCGTGTTTAAAGGTTTGTGTGTTCATTTTTGACATTTTCAATGAATGATTATCATTTTCTGTATTAATAAATTTGATTAATATTTCTTTAGATCTTCATTTTATAAATTAAATTTTTATATAGTAAATATATTGCTTGAATCATTTGCTTTTTTTGCTTATGTATCACTCTAAATTAATTGGCATTTCACTTTAAACTTTTGCGGATAAAAACCATTACAGAATGTAAAATAATGCATATATTAAAATAATTCTGAAAAACTTGTCAAAGTACCATTTAAAACTAAACAAATTTTAGTTACATTAATATGCTATTTATGTGCCATAATCTATATAAATAATAATTAAAATAAACAAATCTTTGAGATTTAGTCATTATCATTAAAATAATCACTATTCAAATCTTTCATTTTTCAATATTTGACTTTATTAACAATGCATATTTTTTAGCGATAATTTTATATCGTGTAGAATAAATTAATATATAAATCATTATTTATTTTCCCTTTATGTTATTAAAAAAGAATATTTATTTAATAATAGGTAAGTAGTTCTTGTGATTATCAACTGATCTATATTTTTACAAAATGTTCATATATCAATATTAAAAAATCGTAATTTTTATACGATATTGCATATTTAAGTTCTTTCCTTGCAATTTCTAGTTACTTTGTGTTATTGATATAATTTTAGATGTGAATTTTAATTTTTATTGACAACAGTATCGTTTAATTATTTTACGGAGTCTATATTATCGAAGTAAATGTTTTGATATTAACAAATTTAAATTTATGTTTGGCAATTGTTATGAACTCTATTTTGCTTCAGAATGTTCAAATGGAGCACAAAAAGAAATCATAGATGCATCAGATTGAGTTATCATGAATTCCTGAATATTTTATAAAGTTTCAGTTTTTCCAGTGGGAAAGAACTACATGACGATGCAATTTTTTTAAATAGTCCTCATAAAAACTTATTAAAAAATATTTTGATATATATTTTTTCTATGTTCAATCTCAATAACATAATTAAAAGACACAGAAACACTTTGAAAATAAATTATAAGCAAAGCATAAAAATCGGCGTAATTAATCCAATATACTGGATTTTTTAAGCTCATATATGAGGTAATTGTTTTTTTTTTTTAATCTAGTTGAATAATATGCGTAAAAAGAAACGAAAATAATATGAGAAAAAGAAAAAAATATGGGCACAGATAATACCCATTTGCGACCCATAAGAGGGCCATTTATTTTTCTAAGGGGTTTTTATTTTTGTAATGAAATTTCCAATCAAAATAAACCAATTATTAAAACACAGTTATACTCTAACATTCGAGACGACTAAAATCAGTAATGCCTATTGATTGTTAACAATGATACTTTAATATTTTAGGAAGATAGCGTGACTTTAAAAAATTATTATTCTTATGTTTCCACTGTTTGTGTATATATTTTCAAATAACTATTATTTTTTAATTAATAAATAAATGAAAGTTAAATAAAAATATTTTACTGTGAGGATAATAAAAAAAATGTCTTTTAGTTTTTTTTTTCCATCAAAACAATTTTTTATACATATCTGGTGGTAAAAAAAATCATGAAACTATTCAAAAAGAAAGCAATTAAAATTAAATCTGATTTTTATGGGAGGTGGAGGTGGTGGGAGGCGTGTATGTGTATGTTTGATACTGTGCACCGCAACACATATCATTTTTCTTGCGTTTCAATTTATGTTGTAACTTATCATGTACCAATAATTAATTCGTTAGTTTGCATGTTTCGATTCATGTGATTAAACTAATTTTGCAAAATATTATTAATTAATGTTAGCCGATGTACCTTGAATTCATTTGAAGCAAATTTATTATTCTGTCACCAAAAATGAATCAATTTTTACGATTTCGAACACATATATAAATGAATATACAGTAAAACCTCTAAATAGCGACACCTTCGGAGCGCGGAATTAACCCGCTATTGAGAAGTAAAAATGTACAGATTTATAGGTGTTGGGGAATACATGTGTCCTCTATGCGGAAATGTTTCTTACGGATGTTTTAGTGTTAATATCTACAGTAAAACCTCTATAACGGACTCCTCCATTTAGCAAAACATATAGCAGGGTTGGGTTGATTCCGGAAGCTGGACCTGATAAAGCATGGACAAACTGCGCAATGGTCAATTCCCCGGATTATTATTATTATTATTATTATTATTATTTTTTTTTTTTTTTTGAGGGGGTGGGAGAGAAGGAATTTGGTATGCAATTTTTGTAAATGTGATATTTTATATCTCTTTCGAAATTGCACCTCTTATTATGAATATTTTTAACTTTTAGAGTACTATAGTAGGATTTAAAAGGTGTTCGCTAAAAAAAGGTGACTGCTATTCGGGAAGGTTCATTAGCCTCCATAACGGACACTTCTGAATACCGGACACCTGTATTAACGAACAATAATACAGGTTTTATTTTTTTTGTAGACGCAGGATTTCATTAAATCATGAGAAAACTGGGCAGTTCGACCCCCCCCCACACACACACCTTCTACGATTTTAGTGTTTATGAATTTGATATGCAAATTTTGTAAACTTATATTTTGAAACTGTTTCAACATTGTACTGTGATTGTAATCAATATTTTGAATTTTTTGGCTATAATAAGATTAAAAACAAAAAAAAAATATATATATTTATCTAGATACGGTAAAATATCTCATTAGCAGACACCTCGGAAATGCTGAATTTGTACGCTATTCGAAGGTGTTTGCTTTTCTGAGGTAAAGACATATAATTATGTATGAGTTACAGATTGAAAAAGGCGAGTGGTTGCTAAATAAAATTGTCCGTTATGAAAGTTTTACGGTAAAACCTTCATAACGGACACTCCCAAAGAAAGAAGACCTCTATTTAGTAAACACATTTTTTTCAATTCTCACTGCGTGCATTGTTGTATACTTTTACCTCAGAAAAGCAGATACTTTCGAATAGCGTACAGATTCCGAGATTCCGAGGTGCCCACTATTGAGTGGTTTGCCATATTTATACAAATATATTTTTGTTTTTCATTTTATTCTACTCTAAAAGTTAAAAGTTTTGATCATAATCAATACAAGGTCGAAAGAGATTTAAATTATCAGCTTTACGAAAATTGCATACCCCATTCGGGGCCCCCTAAATTTAGAAGGAGGGGGGGCATGGCCCAATTTGCCTATGCTTTAATCACGTCCTTCTTCTGTATCAAGCGTACCCTTGTTTTATGGTCAAATATTTCACCAGTATTGAGTATTGAAAGTGGTCAAATCATAGCTATGTATAATGCTTATTATTATTACTTTAAATGTGATAAAAAATGTCTGCCTATTTCCAACAAGTGAGAGGTAGGTCAAACATGGACGCAAATCAGACTTTTCAAATGTCTGAAATTCAGACATATACAAGTGTCTTAAAAATTAAGACTTTTAAAATGTCTGAAATTTAAACACTCTGGTGTCAGACACTTAAATGACTGAAATTCAGACACATACAAGTGTCTTAAAAATTAAGACATTTTAAAATGTCTGAAAATTGAACACTCCGTTTCAGACACTTAAGTGACTGAATTTCAGACATTTCAGTTTAGAGTGCTTTCTCTGTTGTCCAGATCGTTTTCTCGAATATTAATTGTAAGTTTTTGATAAAATTTTATAATGTGCAACTCTGCTTTTCCACATTTTTTTTTCTTTTTTTACATATTCGAGAAACTGTTAAGCCATTAGCTTTAAATCCTCGTATTTTGCAAATCTCATTTTCAGATATTTCACTGTTCTGCGACATCTTTACAAATGAAACAACTTTGCTCGTTTGAGTAACTTAATGTCCGTGTGCGCATTATTTCTGTACGCGCGCATTTGAAAAAAAAATGCATGTGCAGCAGTTTCAAATTTTTTCTTCGTATTTATGAGACATCGTAATTCTTTTTTTTTATTATTATTATTCGAGTCGATATTATTTATTTAAATTTAAACCCCTGTAACCGATTCATTTGGTTATTCTTCATATGAGGTATAAACTTTAATTTCTTATAACTGGATATTATATCTATGAGACGCACTGTATGTTCAACACTGTGCAAAAATAAATCTCACAAATGTAGTCACAAGTCGTCTGTTGAATTGTGTCTAACACCATGTCATTCAGGACTAAGGAAAAATGTTATTCCGTCTTTTCATTCAATTGTTATTTAGCTAAAGGATTAGTTTTAAAATAGAGGGCAACCAGTTAAAATATAAGAGTTCTAGATATTTAATTTGTAGCAAATGAAAGAAAAAGATACTAATAATCTTCTAAACTTGTAGGAATTTTAATTGTTTAATTTATGTATGGTTCTCTCAAAAGAGTGATTTTTTAGATGGGGTAACCCCACTAGCTTTTTCGCCTGTCCTCATGGGATTAATAGAATTTTTCTTTTATTTTTAAGTTTTATTATAAGTTTTAATTTATTTTTGTATACTTATCTTAACTCTTAATAGTTAATTTTTCTTCGTGGATACCAACCGTGTTTAAAAAAAAAAAAAATTAAGGCTCTCTAACGCCCTTCCAAAACGAATACCCTTTACGCTGGATGTTAATTTGCCGAGCAAATAACAAGAACATCCACCAGTTTACATCATTCTGATGCTGTTGCATTGTATTACACTAGGACTTCCCTCAGAGGGATTAGTCTGAGCGATATTACTGAGAACATAGATTTAATAATAACATGTGGAAGCAAAGAAAACGAGATGTTATCTTTAATTGTCCATATACTGCGAAAAATTGAAATGATGAAAATAAACGAATTGTAGAAATACAAAATCTTATATATAAATTCGTATACACTGTTTAAAAAAAAATGGGACATCAAACCGTTCAAGACAGCCATGCATGGATATAAAATTGAAAGTACGCAATATATTAAAAGTAAAATAGAAAATGAAACACTAATTTACTTATATCGGAATTTTAACTGTATAAAATGATGTCAAGAGCATAATCAGACGCTCCGCACCAATTTGAGTAACTTTAAATGACAAATATATGATGTTTAAAAAGAATGGAATATACTTTTTATGGTGTGTGCTCCCCCGAGATAGTTAATATTGCACAATATCTGTTTTCCACGGATGTAATGAGGTTGTCGATAACATTTAAGGAATTCTCTTCTCAAAATCTAATATAGTATCAAAGTACCGAATACATCAAAAGTGGCATGCAATGCTTCGTTAGAGTGTGTTTTAGATATGCTCGATCGGATTTAAATGATGAGTGTATGCTGGCCACGACATACGCTGTATTGTTTTGCTTTCAAATATATTCTGCACAAGTTGAGCTGTATTTAGCATGTATTAAATAAAAGAAATCGGCAATAATTACAACATAAAGTATGACACAAGATCGAATATATCGTCTGCATAACTTTTGAGCTGTCAAAGTGTCATTTGAAGTAATTTACAAATCCATACATATTTATTCAGCAAATCATGCAAGCTAACATACGCCAATATGAACCCGATTACAAAACTTCACCGGAATAAGTTAATATATAAAAAATCTACTAATGATAATTGAGAATATGACCTTATGATAAAATGTCTAGAAAAATGAATCGGATAAAAAATTCATACCACATTTAAAACGGCTCTTCCCTCTGTTAGTGGCCTTGGCGAGAGAGAGAAAAGCCTAGAGAAGGAACACTTTAAAAAGTACTTTCGGGCAACCTACTCACTGTTTCATACAGGACTTTATTCAATATTTGCACAATTTATTTAATGCTAGGTGGGTATCTATCAGTTTTGTTGCATTTAAATCGTATGTTTTGCGGAGGAAATGCAGCATTATGAAATATTTAAAGTTGCTGTACCTAATAATTCCAAATTAATGCTAATTGAGATCGCTTTCCGTTAATTTCATCTTTTTAAATTTTTAATTTTTTAGAAACCATTCATAGAGACAATTGTATATTTTAAAACTAACCCGAAGCAAAATTTTTAGATTTTGGGCTCAGCAGTAACGGAGAAATAGAAAATTTTTGAAAGTTTTTTGTTTCTGCACTGTTTTTTATAGCGACATTTTTAGAAATTGTTCTATTGCGAGAATTTACGTCATAATAAATACAGCCATGTCAATTTTCATGTTTATATTCCTAACAGTTCCCATGTTCTTCGTTACTTAGATCATCTTTAGATCTTTTTCCGCTTTGTTTAGTCTATCTATTTTTTAGAATTCGTTCTACAACGAGCATTTACATCTTATTAATTACTACCATGCCAAAGTTCTAGTTTCTAACCCCAACAGTATACCAAAAATTTCAGTATTCCAAATAAATCATAGTTTAGAACCTTTCTAGAAATTTTTACGTTTATCCGTCAAATTGAACCTTTTAGAGAACGTTCATTACGAGTATTTACATCTTAAAAGTAACTACCGCACCAAATTTAAAGTTTCTAACCCAATCAATATCGCAGAAATCACAATTTTAGAACTTTTTTGCTCCTGCAGTGATGTAGGTTCTTGCACTGACATAAAATAGTCTTTTTTTCGGAACAGAGATGGCCACCAACATTTTTTTAAGTTGGCTATGTACTTTCAGATATAACACCTCACAAACGTACAAGCATTAATAATATTATATACTTTATAATATTATAACGCTTTATAATATTAGCATTAGATGTACAGATACAAAAGCCATTTATCTGTTACAAGCTAAAGTGCCGGCGTTGCCCAGAATTTGAAGGATGTTTGTTCTGAAAAATCAATTTCAAAATTTAACATACAACACAAAACAAACATTAAAAAAAGCAGTCGAAATGTTGTTGAATGAATCATATGAAAACGCTATATAAAAATGTATAAATGTATATAACAGATGCAAAAGAATACAGCTATAAATGAACATATTTCAATTTATAATTGGAGCAATAATATTAAAATACGCCAATATTTCCCTAATCGGGTTTTTATTATGCTTCAATACATTTTTCACACTCATATGACGTTATACTATATCTACCATGCCCTTTATATTTCCAATATGACGTAATATTTTCCTCTTTCACGTGGAAACCTTGAAATAGAAAAGTTATGAAGTTATATTCACTTTCATTTAAATTCGTCAAACCATTTATTTCATTTTCATATTTCACGTGAATATCTTGCAATAGAATATCTCTTCACAATTTTGGCTTCCAAATTGTGGATTTTTTATAGAATTACAAACAGACAGATAGACAAGTTTTCATTTTTATATATCTCTCTATTCTATGAAAAGTAACTAACGCTGCCACCGCCGCCGCCGCCGGTTTTGAGTTTTTTGTGACCGGAGGTCTTTCTTCGTTAATATTAAGAAAACTATTGCATACAAATATATGAAAATCGGTGGTATTATAGCGAAATGTTTGATCAACACACTAATGAATACAGGTTTCAAATCGAAGAATTATTTTAAGAGATATTTAATGCTAAAGTTGGACAAAATCGTTCCATAAAAAAAAAATTATAAGAGCAAAAGCTATACATGGGAATTTAATCATTTTTAGATCATTTTATTCAATAGAAGATCCCGGTCTGCAGATTTCATTAACTTTTTTTTTAATTTGACTCATTTTTTGAGGTTTTATTTCTATTTTAAATTCAAATATTCAGCATTTTGACAGATATTTTTTACATATTTTAGAAAATGGTATTAATTTAAACTGTTGCCAACTGTATAAACAGCGCAAACAATAATGTTTGCTTCAAATAAAAAAATTATTTACACGTTACTATTATAAACAGAAAAAAAACCTTCAAATTACAATTAAATAATTAGGTATAAAAAGCAGGCACTTATTGGAAATTACGCCATAAAAACTATATTTACATGTGAATTTTAAAAGAGAAAGGATATTGTAAAATAAATTCATTAACATGCGTTAGAAATCTGAAATAGAACAAATTACGTCACATTACACTTACTATGCAAAATGAACAAATAATAGTACTGCAAAACAGTTTAAATTTAAAAATTGCGCGAGACAAAATATTAGAGGTTAAATATTAGATTTTTTCAAAATTTTATTAGTTGTCGTTTGATGTGAGGTGTTCAGCTATAAGTATGCAAATTTTTATGTTTCAACATAATTAGGGGCTGAGTTAGAAAAATTGCTTTAAATACACAAGTTAGAGCCCAGAGGGTTAAATATTAGACTTTTTCAAAATTTTATAATTTGCTGTTTGATGTGAGGTGTTCAGTTATAAGTATGAAAAATTTCATGTCTCCAACTTAATTAGGGGTTGAGTTAGAAAAATTGCTTAAAATACACAAGTTAGAACCCAGAGGGTTAAATAATAGACTTTTTCAAAATTTTATTATTTGTCGTTTGATGTAAGGTGTTCCTCTATAAGTATGCAAAATTTCATGTCTCCAACTTAATTAGGGGCTGAGTTAGAAAAATTGCTTAAAATACAGAAGTTAGAGACTGGACGGTTAAATATGACTCTTTCAAAATTTTATGATTTATCGTGTTATCGCAAGTTTTCAGCTATAAGTATGCAAACATTCAATTCTCCAACTTAGTTAGGGGATGAGTTAGAAAAATTGCTTAAAATACATAACTTTGAGCCCAGAGGGTTAAATATCAGACATTTTTCTTAAAATACATAAGTTAGAGCCCAGAGGGTTAAATATCAGACATTTTTCAAAATTTTATTATTTGTCGTTTGATGTGAGGATTTCAGCTGTAAGTATGCGAAATTTCATGTCTCCAACTTAATTAGGGGCTGAGTTAGAAAAATTGTTTAAAATACATAAGTTAGAGCCCAGAGGGTTAAATAGTAGACTTTTTCAAAATTTTATAATTTGCTGTTTGATGTGAGGTGTTCAGTTATAAGTATGCAAAATTTCATGTCTACAACTTAATTAGGGGTTGAGTTAGAAAAATTGCTTAAAATACACAAGTTAGAGCTCAGAGGGTTAAATAATAGACTTTTTCAAAATTTTATTATTTGTCGTTTGATGTGAGGTGTTCATCTATAAGTATACAAAATGTCATGTCTCCAACGAAATTAGGGGCTGAGTTACAAAAATTGCTTAAAATACAAAAGTTAGAGACTGGACGGTTAAATATGACTCTTTCAAAATTTTATGATTTATCGTGTTATCGCAAGTTTTCAGCTATAAGTATGCAAACATTCAATTCTCCAACTTAGTTAGGGGATGAGTTAGAAAAATTGCTTAAAATACATAAGTTAGAGCCCAGAGGGTTAAATATCAGAAATTTTTCTTAAAATACATAAGTTAGAGCCCAGAGGGTTAAATATCAGACATTTTTCAAAATTTTATTATTTGTCGTTTGATGTGAGGTGTTCAGCTATAAGTATGCAAAATGTCATGTCTCCAACTTAATTAGGGGCTGAGTTAGAAAAATTGCTTAAAATACAGTAGTTAGAGACCGGAGGGTTAAATATGACTTTTTCAACATTTTATGATTTATCGTGTTATCGCAAGTGTTCAGCTATAAGTATAAAAACTTTCATGTCTCCAACTTAATTAGGGGCTGAGTTAGAAAAATTGCTTTAAATACACAAGTTAGAGCCCAAAGGGTTAAATATTAAGCCTTTTTCAAAATTTTATTATTTGTCGTTTGATGTGAGATGTTCAGCTATACGTATGCAAAATTTCATGTCTCCAACTTAATTAAATTAGGGGCTGAGTTAGAAAAAATGCTTAAAATACACAAGTTAGAGCCCAGAGGGTTAAATATTAGACTTTTTCAAAATTTTATTATTTGCCGTTTGATGTATGGTGTTCAGCTATAAGTATGCAAATTTTCAAGTCTCCGACGTATATAGTTTCTGAGAACGGGCTCTGTGACAGACGGACAAACAAACAGACAAAGGAGTGAGACAGGTAGGGTTTCGTTAGATGGACGAAACTGTAAAAAACAAGATGCGGATGACTGTAACAACATCCTAAAATTACATTACCATCAGCGATCTACCAATCCCGAATTTAGTTTATATTCGTTTCATATATTCTTATTCTTTTGTGCGGCCCTGTAAAATAATTATCAATATTATATACAGTAAAACCTCTGAATAGCGGACACCCCGGGAATGCAGAATTTGTCCTCTATTTAGAGGTGACCGCTACTGAGAGTAAAACATGTACAGTTATTTAAGAGTTGGTAATCGAAAAAATGTCCGCTAAATAGAGATATCCGCTAATCGGGTGTGTCCGCTATGGAGGTTTTACTGCATAATAATATCATCCTTTACAAGAAAATTGCATGCTGTATGATAGACAGACAGACATCCAGAGAAAGATAACCTCCGGATCAATAAACACTCATGTCTTTTGTTTTAATCATCCACAATTGTATGTCATACAACATGCCAGATTTTATACAACAGGCTAAAAACGGTCACCGTGGTACGGAATACTGTATTATTATTTGTTTGCCCACCAAAACTGGTTGCCACGGGTTGTTGCAAGGTTTGTGATCACGTGGTTGAAACTGATCTATTCAATATTACTGCGTGCGTATTTTTTTTTTATTTGCGCCATGTGTTCAAACCAGTTGTCTACGAAATCATCAACCGATGAAAGTGACGCACACCAAATTTCTGTGACGCATGCAGATAAATTGTGCTTTTTAAAGAGTTTTTTCTATATAATTTTTAAACGTTTTGGAACTTATTTTTCATAGTAGGTGCATTCATTAGGCGACCCTCTTAGGTACCTTCTGGTGCAATCAGAAACGAAATCCGACAAATATTTTTTGAGTTATGCTTGACGAAAGGTTTTTATTAGGCTTTTTTTTTTAGTAGGACATGGCGTTAATATCCATCGTAGTTGTAAAGTGTCCGGAGAGTAATATTTCGCTGTGTATTAGCCTTCGCTTCGCTCAGACAATAAACTGTGTTTTAAAAAAATTGGAATCTGTAGTAATCTTGTGAATATAAAACTGCTTAATGTTTTTTTTTTTCTATTTATATTGTGAAAGATATTATTATGTGAATAAAATTTTGTTTTTAAGAATGCATTCCTTAGAATTTAATTACTTGTTTGCAATAACATCACTTATGTTTAAAATAATACATATTTGTAAAAAATCACCATAAAATAAAAACAATACACAGGACGCGTTTCAAGCTAAAAATATTAACAGCTCGTCATCAAATAGAGTAAAGACGTGTCCGAAGGCGACAAGGTCAAAAATGAACCAACATCAGTTGTGGTACGAAAAGATTCTTTATACATTTTTTGCACAATATAATATTACACAATAATAAGTTACTACAATATCCATTAACCTTATCTCTATTCACACGCTGTAAACGAATCACAGGTGCAGGGATACTCCCGCCGATAATGAAATTGTAGCTTTGGCTGCAGTCAGATAGGATCGGGTAAAGAGATTTTGAGTCAAAATGTTCTAAAAAGATATCATTACAACTTTCGCTGCTTTATTAATTTCTTAACGCCCAAGTCGGAATTAGAACTGCTATGGAATATAACAAGTACTAGAATCTATAAGAAAGATCTACACAATCGCGTTGAATCTACTTCGAAATTTATAGTTGAATTTGGTATCGTATTTTACTGCTATATGAAACATTAGCTGGAATGTCCTTCAGCCTTGCTGTAAATGATGGGAAAATTATTGGGCTAAAATATTTTAAAAACCAATTAATAATATTATAATAAAAACCAATTTTTCTGTAACCAGGAATTTGACTATAGCTTTGATATCTAATATCAAACGTTTAGTAATTTATTACAGATGTATTACTATATATATATATTAGGGTGGTCCTTAAAAATGTTAACTTCTATGTATTTTCTACGGGGCACCCTCCTATTTTGTCTATGAATAAAATAAAGACTTCCACAAAAATTTCAAATTTTTAAAGCAAATTTTCAAATTTTTAAAACAAATTTCAAATTTTTAAGGGTCGCTACCAAGATTGGAATGTTTAAAAAAAAATAAAAATTGACATATTTTGTAATCTAATAATATATTATTAATACAAATCCGAAGTAATTGCCAAATTGAATCATGGTATGAAATTAGGCTGTAAAGTCTGTCATTTCTTTCAAGTTTTAACGTATTTACACAGTCTAGTGTCCTAACACAGACAGGAGTATTTCATGTCTACACTATATTTCGCCTCAACTTTGCAGCATTGTGAAAGGTAGAGAATCTAACATTGTGCCTTGAAAAATAGTTCTCCGTTATTTTTTAATCTTAAATAGCTAAAATGCATAAAAATTTATAAGAAAATGTTTATAAATTATAGAATTTGATTTTCTGATATTCGTAAAATACCGTACTAAATAGACATATTCGTATCAGAAGTCGAGAAAGTCTGAAGGTAAATCCATAATTTAAAAAAAACTCAGAGTGCTGCTTGTTAGAAAATCTTACAATTCATTTTGGAGAATGACATCAGGATGAGCACGTGCACATTTCAATGGTTCAAAATTTTCTTGAAATTTGAAAGCATGCAACATTTTTCTTTTACTTTCAAAAAGACATTATCATCGGAAAATGCAAAAGTAACTAGTTCTTTGATACCTGCTGTGAATGTAGATTTTCATGACAAGCGAGCAATCTTGACGAACTGCAGATTCTTTCTTCTTATAGAGTTTAAACTGATCTCTAAATAATTAAATCTTCAGTGAGTGTATGGCCCTCAACATCCATGGAATCCGATGTAATCCACATGGAATTCTAATGCAAGCATCATTTTCAGGTACTCCTCCTAAAAAAATGATAAGCTCTTATCAGTTCTTTGTAATCATCCCTTGGTTGAAAATCATTAAAATGATTTTCAGCAGATTTTGTAATTTTTGGCACGTTATGTGTTATTTTTTTCATTGATTAAGTTGTCAGTTACGGGAGTTTGAACTATGTCATAATCGATAGACATTCACGAAATTTTAAATCGTTTGTATAACAGTATGTCTGATCCGCTTGAAACTCCGAGAGACTTTAACAACAAATTCATTAAGCATAATTTCAAGGATGTGATAATGGCAAGCCGAATCATTTCTTTGTTCATGTTCTAATCCAGAAGAGCACAAGATTCTCTTGATAATTGGGTATTAACAAAGGTTATATCAAAAGTCATACATTTTACTTGCTTGTAATCCCCATAACTGCAATGTTTCGTTAACAGCAGATGCTATTGCCTCACCTGTTCCTGATTGAAGTTTTGGAATAGCTAATTAAATCGTTAGTACCTTTACCTGAAACAATAATGGGTAATCTGTCTACAGTTTGAGATCCTGAAATGTCTTCTAAAATTTTGCAATGCCAGTGAAAAGTCAAAGGAACGCTTGCTGAAAATTCCTTTTGTTAAGTTTTGTGCTCTGCTTTTGATACGAATATGGCCACTTAGTACGACCTTTTACGAATATAAAAAAAAAATCAAATTCTATAATTTATAAACATTATAAATTCATACGCATTTTAGCCATTTAAGATTAAAAAATAACGGAGAACTATTTTTCAAGGTGGAATGTTAGATTCTCTACCTTTCACAATGCTTTCAAGTTGAGGTAAAATAGAGTGTAGACATGAAATACTTCTCTCTGTGTTTGGACAATAGACTGGGTAAATATGTTGAAAGTTGAAACAAACGACAGTCTTTACAGCCTAATATCATAGCATGACTCAATTTGGCAATAACTATGGATTTGTATTAATAATTTATTATTAGATTACAAAATATGTCAATTTTTAATTTTTTTAAACATTCAAACCTTGGTAGCAACCCTTAAAAAATGTTTTAAAATTTTGAAATTTTTGTGGAAGTCTTTATTTTATATATAGAACAAAATAGGAGGGTGACCCATACAAATTTAAAAGTTAATTTTTTAAGGATCACCCTAATATATATATATATATATATATATATATATATATATATAACGATGAAATCGATGAAATCACAAATATATGAACGAATTGGTAAAATTCTAAAGATGAACAGGATATGAACATAAGAAACCAGTATGTAAAATATGAAAGTATGAATAACGCACAGAATCATCTGTGGAACTTGCAGGTTTAATTCATAGGGAAGATGCGTTATTCCATCCAATTTTTTCGGCATTAAGCCTAAAATGACAACATTTAGCTCGTAATAGCACATCATCAAACAAAATAAATGATAAAGGTGTTTATACATAATGAAATTTTGAGTAGTTCTATTACCATCCCAATAATTACTGTAGTACTACATCAATAAGATAAATTACGAAAATTTTCATATTAGATATCAAAACTGTAGTAAACCTTATATTTTGTATATATAATTAAGATAAATTTAAAAATAGTCTGCTATCATCCTCTAAATCAATTTCATTACGCACTTATACATACACAGTAAGAAATTATAAAAATGCAGAGGGGGTGTTTAATATAAATTCTGTAATTTGGTTAAAGTACAACACCATTTTTCTATTTCCTCAGGGGATTATTTGCAATTAATAGTAAATTATTTGTATTTTCCATTGTTTTTAAATGGATGTTTATAAAATGCGAAAATACAGATAATAAAAAGAAACTTTTTAGCTTTTTTAGATATAACCAATAGCTATTCTACTTTTTAAAGGGACTATTTCGTGCTCATAAGTGGTTTATTTACATTTTCCCGTTTCTTACATCTCCATGTCCTTTTTTTCTGTTTTGCATTCGTTTTACAAACTGAAAATTTGTGTATAGTATATTAAAAGCTTCTAGATATTGTCGTATAAAGTAAATTGTTACATTTCATAAAAAATAGAAATATTTTGCATTTCCTACTTTACAAAGTTTTAAATATTAATAGTAATCTGAATTTAGTTTGGGAAAGATATTCTTTGATGATTTAATTACCCATTGCATATTATAAAACTGCTAATGTTTGCCCTAAAAAACAATGAAGTTTAACATCAATTTAAATATCAGCTAAAATGCAAGCTATTTTATGTTACTTTCTTGAAAGGAAAATCATTTTCAAAAGTATAATTTTACAAAAGATAACACTAGCCTGTAAAATTTAGGTTGTGCCATGTTTTAAGCTTTTGAAAATTAATTCTTATGTATGATGAATCCTAAAATGATCTTCATTTTTTAACAATATGTCGGTTTTTTCGCAAAGCGTAAATTTCAAAGCTAAAAATTAAAAAAAAAAATGGTGAAAATCTGATATAATAAAACATATGTAAGGGTTGTGTTTTTTAGCTTTTGACAATTGATTCTTATGTATTTTGTATGGCTGAATCCATAAATGACCTTCATGTTTTACCATCACAACAGGATTTTTCGCAAGTTGAAAATTTTATAATTTTTGAAAAGTTGAAATAGTTCGAAAATCTGATACTATATGCTACTGATACCTCAGACTATATCCAGTGATCTGGAAACACCTGAAAACAAGAGTGACAAATTTAATCGAAAACAGTCTTGCTCTGTATCCTCTTCGCCATCATTAATTGTAGCTAAGATTTTTTCCGATGGATATAAGTCCTTTGCCACATGTGAATGACAATAACCTTCAAGTAATCAAAAGAAGACAGCTAAGTTGCTCAGCAAAGCTTCAGACAAGTACTGCATATAAAGTAAAACTTGGTAAAGATCTTGCTAAAAAGAAAAAGATTAAGGAAACATATTTTTGTCCCAAAAAATGCATAAGCACGCACACACAAATCATACCTCAGAAGGAAGCTATTGGAAAGAAGAAAAAATGTAACGTCAGCCATTATTGGAGACATCCTCAGAATCAGACAAAGATTCTGATCAACCGTTGTCAGTGTCCACTGACGACGAAAACAACGAAAATGATTGTTAATGTCCTTTCTGTAACCAGCTTTACTCAAATAACAGACGTGGATAAAAGTGGATCATTTATTTTAAACATCGCATTTGGTGTCAGGAACAATGTGTGTAGCTACTGATTACAAAATCTACATTTGTGATTTCTGATTAAATAGCTAATTTCATTCATAAATACAAATGAAAATTAATAGTAACCATCTAAAAAATCACAATCTGACAAAAATGAGTTATTTAATTAATACCTGTATAATAACAATATAAAATGTCCTTTAAATGTATTTGCCTTCGATATTCTATTTTTATGACTACTATAAAGAATATTCCAAATATCACCCTGTGCGATATCGGGAAAAAAAATTTCCAAACACCTAAACGCACCTTTGGTGTTTTTATATTTTTATTATTTGAGCTTTTTAACATATTGTATATGGTATGAAGTATAAATAACACACCTACGAAAACAAATGTGAAAGTTATTAGTTAAATTGAAAAATACCTAAAATATACAAAGTTTTAAAAATGGGTGCGATATTATGAACATTACCTCTATAAAGTGCTTTAAATTTTATTTATTTGAATAAAAAATCCCGTTCCTTTTCGCTTTAAAAATCAGTCATAATTTTCATTTTTATTTTTAAATATATATCAAAGGACAGAGTTGTATATCTTATATGAAACACTATTTAAGAATGATATAAAAGTATTTTATGGTCATAACAATAACTCAACCTTGTTACTTGATATCTTTCGATATTCGGTGTTAGGTAGACTTTTAATCATGCTTCATTTTGACACAGGTTTATTTTATGCAAAATGTTTATGGACCATAAAACTTTTCTCAAATACATTATGCAAAATAAATCTTTAGTATTTTTTTTTCCAAAAATAAATAAATAAATAAATAAATAAATATAAGCATTTTTTAAAATATTTCATCTCGTTACCTTGTAGTAGAGATCGTGGCTGAATTTTGTAATTTTTTTTATTTATTTCTCTTTTCACAAAGAATAAATTTTTGAATCAACTGAAAATATTAAGCGAATAATTAAATACAGGCATTAACTTCGATAGTAGGAAATAATTTTAAAATGAGATAAAATACGCATTTAAGTATATTTCGCTAATTAATTTTTGTGAAAGTATCGTAAAATGAAATGTTAACCCTTATCTTCACAAAGAAAGTTACAATACTACGTTGCACTAATTTTTCTTTAGAAAGTATGTTTTTATATTGATATTTATATTTATATACCATAAATTATTCTTTGCCTTACATAACAGACTCCTACTGGTTTCTGACCCTGTCAACAGAAAAGGCCTCAGACATGCATTTATTGTTAAGAATGAATCCTGTGCTGTTTCTCCTTCTTAGCATTCATACTTTTTCTTTTTGTTGTATCGTGTTTAATTACTATATAAAATAAAATTCTTTGATAGTCTGTTATTTTTGTAATTTTTTTCTATCTTTAATTTAAACGTATGGTCACTGAAAAGTGTTTTTTTTCTGTGAGATATTAGGCTTAACCTTCGGAAGTATTTTGCCAACTTAGGGACTTTTCTTTTCTATTCATTTTTTTTTCATTGAAGTAGTTTATTCTACATTTAAATTTAAACTTATCTTATGGCTCCCTTATGCCTCTGCAAGTCGTTTATATGCCGGTTAACTTAAAGTTTATCCGCAACTAGCAAGTCCACTAAATGCCTTACAATGTTCCATCGTGATTACGTAAAAGTAATACTTTTATTTAAAATCTAGCTAACTGTCTCGGATTTGTCCGGTCAGTGATAATAGGCTTAATGTACTATAACCACATACAAAAATACTTAATAATATTTTAGAAGTTACACGCCCTTCAAAAAAAATGTGTATTAATCTTAAGAGTTACAATTATGTTTTCGATATGTAAAAAAACATTAAAAAAAATCCCTTTTTTTCAGAACCATAACCAATTTTCATAAACATATCCGAGTTGTTTTGGTAGTGTATGAATCAGTTTAATTTTACAGTGGAATGCAGACTTTTAAGCTATTGCCGATTTCAATTAAAAATCTTCAGCTGCGTAAATGAGTTTATACATAAACTAGTAAAAAGTTAATATTTATGCTAATGTTATTGATGGTACTTTATCATGTTTGACGCTAAAACATGTTTGTTGAACATAAATGATTAATTGAGAATGTATAGCATCTGAAAACCTTAATCACGAGTTTTCGCAATTGTTAATTCGCCTTAACCCTTTATCTACTGACGTTATTTATAAATACCATTAACCCATGAATGACCAAGTTGCATTTTTTTATAATATTTGGTATACCATTGTCATATGTCATGAGATTAACTGGAAAAATAGTAAAAAAAATCCTGTCTGAAAATTTTATGTTTCATTTGAAAAATGTCAAATGTCCCTAAAAAGGATGCTAAGCACTAAAGGGTACATCGATTTTTCGTGAACTGTTTTTTTTCTACCTTTGAATACAATTTTAATACAAACATGTTAAATATTAAGCAAAAGAACAAACACCTGAGAATAAAGCAATATTTCACTTTTTATTATAAAATATGGGATGTTATAAAACATTTCTCATGTAGACCTGTAGACTGCATATACTGTACTTTTTTGCCACATTAAACGCAACCTGAGTTGCATATCTACTAATGTAATGTTTACCTCCATCATATCTTACAGAATCAGGAACTCTTGATTTTAATGTCTTTGGTCTGCCGTGAGGTAGCCTTAACTGCATTATTTTATCATGAGTATACTTTTGAAAATACTCCAGAGTGAGCTGTCTGCGGAACTGAAGAAAATTCAAAGGGTATGCATTTGGTTATGGACAAAGACAATATGGCCATTCATTTTTCATAGCAGCTTCAAACCAAAAATAAAAAATAGCCACCACCACATTTTGCTGAGAATAGAACAACGATAATTGACAATATTCTGGTCAGTCCTATCAGTACATTCAATGCAGTGATTATACCTATGAACCAGTTTCGACTGATCAATTTGAATTGCTTTTTTACCACTGCTAGACCATCTTTTTGTTTTCACTAACGGATAAACATCGTATACATTTGAAACTATTGTCACAAAGCTGTTGTCATTCAATCTAAATAAAATTACATTATTCCCCTACAGATTTATATTCAAAAGTTCCTTTTTTGAGTTTCTTTAATGATTTAACATCTGTAAATGTGCATCCATCAATACGGTTAGAACGAACCGTACCTGTGGTATTAAATATTTTATGTGATAAATATTCGATTAGTGTGGGATAAATGAAAAAATTGTTGAATTATGAAATCTCTTAGAAATATTTTGTTTTATAATCTAAATTTAATTAACCTAAGCTGTACATTATTCACATTTTTCAATATTTTTTTTTTATCAACATTTATTAAGATTTCAACAGTAAGTGCAAGAAAATAGATATCTGTTAGAAATATTTCTACTGTATTAAACAAACATAACCACCACAAAAATTCGAATTTAGAAACACAGTTGGCTAGGAAGAATATATTTTCATAATATTATGAATTACAATATTAATGCTTAAAATTATTTTTTTCTAATTTAGGGTAAATCTAGGATAGATCGCCATAGAGGAGAGATGGCCAGTCTAAATATTTCAAAAAATTTTCATAGATTGCAACATAAATTTGCTCGTATGAAATAGTTCAACGAGTTTAGTTATTGCGAGGTGCAATTGTGTTTTTCGATTATAAAAAGTAAGTGTAATTTTAATGTTTATTTAATTTAGTGGTTGAATATCTTTTTTGACTTGGGTATCTGAATGTTTTGCATATACGTGCGTTATGTATGTTTTATACTATACGGACTTTTAAGGCACGTAAATAATCTAAACTATATTTCTAAGCCTAAATAAAAAGCGTACAATGGCTAATGATGCTTTAAATTGGGCGACCATCAGTCCTTCAATTTTGAGGAGAGATGGTCACATGAAATCGAGGAGAGATGGCCAGCTTTAATTAATATTTCAAAATTATACGGAGTGATGATTTTAACTAAATATATTTAAATTTTAAATAAATATATAATGTTTATGTTTATAAATATATTAATAGAAATAATTGATTAAATTTTAACTAATATAAATATTTTAATAATAATAATAATCTAATAATATCTAACGATTTATTTGTTTCAGAAAATACTGAAAAACGTCAGAAAAGTTCGTAAAAGAAACTCATAAAGTTGATAAATAAACTAAATTGGCGTAATAAACCTAAAATTAACCCAAGGGAAGAAAAAAGATACTTCCAGTAGCGAAGAAAACGAAATACATTTAAAATCATCAGATTCTACAGAATCCGAATAAACAGAATTGGTTTAGAATCGCTGTGTTGGTTGTGCAAAACAATATAATATCACATCCAAAAAGGATGTCTGCGTACAATGTATATGGTACCTGAAGTGATTCCATGAAACGTGTACAAATTATAAAGACTTTTGCCAAAAATGTGTGGTAAGATTTTACGACAAGTGAAGTATTGAAATTACATTTCAAATTTTGTTTATTCGATATTTATTCCCTCATTTTCCATCATATAACTGCATCTTTACAGATTGCTATATGTTTTTCATGATTAAATATATGAAATGTGTTATTTTTTTTTTTTTTTGCTATTTAACTTCACATTTTCTTTCTTGTATTGGATCGCCATCACTCCTCGGCTTGAAGGAGAGATGGCAATCTGCCATTTTAATTTCAATTTTTGTTTAACATTTTTTGTTTTCAATATTTAATTATTTTTTGCATAAAATATTATGAGTATATTTATAAAACTTTTAAATATGCATAAATATTTCTTGTATTTGCATCCTAAGAATTTTATTTCAATCTTTAAAAACTATGGCCATCTATACTAGAGTTACCCTATATCAATATTATTAACAAAAATACATTTTTAATACATGAACTTAACCTTTTGGTGAAAGTTTAACTGAGAACAAAAAATTCACCTATCCGTACCAAATGGTAAAACAACATGCCCTCCGGTACCTAACGGCCATTTTTAGGGACGTAATTAAAATGGTACCTATCAATTTTTAAAATTTTTGTGAAATTCAAAAATACGTTTTCTTACAATTGTACTTACTGCTTTGTCAATGTATAACAAGGCATTTGGTTGATAAATAATTAAACATACTTCTTCTTTTTTTTACACTCCAAAAATAATGTTTTCTGCTCCACTAGAAACAAAAACGACTATATTATAAACTAAATGTCTGTTTAGTGCGGTCATGTGCTAAATATAAAAGAAATGAACACGTAAAAATACTTTTTTGCAAAATACATGCTGAAACATTCAATTCTGTGAGATTGCGATGCATTTTTATAACCGTCCCTAAAAAGGGAATGCTAGCCACTAATGGGTTAAAATAACTTGCTATACATTTCATTTAATGCATCGATTAGTTTTAATACAGTTTAGAATGTGTTCTAGATACATTATTTTATCTTGTTCCAAAAGCATTATTTGTTACACAAAACAAAAGTATTTTTAAAATGTTGATTTATTTTGCCTTTGCATCTTGTCAGGTTTCTTGGCGTTGGGTGAGGGGTGTAATTTTTTAATTGTGCATTTTCGTTTCCGGGTAAAGAAATATTTGTCTTTTTAACAATAATGTATACAACTCTTATAAAAAAAAATTAATGTTCATATTTCGGACATGATTAATTTATCTGCCATTTCTTCTGAAAATGTTTCGATTATAATGCTGTTGAACAATAACTCAGTTTAAAAAGAAGGAAGAAATTATTGCATTATAATTAAATTTATTTAGCATGGAAACTACAACCCTTTGCTTTCTTTTATGTTGTAAATATTTGTAAGAATTCTAAACAAATCTTAAGACAGTGTAAATTCTGTATATATAGTTACACGATACAACTGTTGCAAAAATTGTTAATCCTTCACTGCACCACGCGCCGCAACTGGCACATATGTAGCAACACTGTAAATCTTATTATATGCCATGAATATGCCCAATATGATCTATATCCTTGATAAAGAACAGTCCAAACAAAAAATTAGAATTTATTCTTCGGAAACAAAAAAAGAACAATCGATCAAGCTATTAATATAAAATTTACTTTCATTATTTTTACTGAATACATAAAAATATTAATATAAAAAAAGTTGCAAAGTGTTAAGCAGATAAAATGAATTAATTTAAGCTCATTTAGTTGTAAAATATGGCAATACAATATTTTAAAACCGTAATTGTGTACATAGGGTATACGCCATAAAATATCAAATTATAGCTGAAAATTTGAAAATGAATTTTCTTTACTATTTTTCCATTTATTAGACTGATATATAGATTTCAAAAAAAAAAAAAAAATCCATTAAAATAGAAATAATCGTACAAGAAAGGATTATATTAAATTAACAGGAAAAAGTTATGCATCAAAATATTTTGTTCTCCAGCTATTCAAACTTTATTAACTATATTTTATTTAACATAAAATTTGTTTATTGTCGCTAAACAATATATTTTATTACGACTTTAAAATTTATCAGCCAGAAAATTAATAAATTGGTTTTCTTAACAAGATTCGTTCACGTTTAGTAGACGTTACTTTGTGAAAAGAAATCTGACATCCTTCTTACATCTACGTTTTATTGATAATTTATAAAATATTTTAACGTGAAAAGAAGATAAAAATAGAAACAAAGGAACAACAAATGTAGTATTCCTCATAGATTAGAAAACATGAATTTATATCATTCCATAAAAAAAATTACAGTCGATCATTAAAATAAATATATTCTTCGGAAGTTACTAATGAACTACTCCAGTAAAAACTCAAGTTGAAAATAATTACACTCCTTCAAGTATTATCAGTGCTTTGACTCGTAAAAAAACGTGTGAATGATTAGAATTATTTCATAAATAAGGAATGTAAAGAGTTTGATAAATAATAATTGTGTTCAAGCGATCATCATAATTTACATTTGTTCATATACAATGTTTATTGGTTTTTTGCGAGATAAAATTTCTTTTGTATAGTAAAATGTATGAAAAATGTATTATTGTTTCATATAATTATGATATTTCATAGAGTAAAGGGAGTTCATGTAAACAAGAATTACATCAAACAGCGTTCGAGTAGTAAGTGATACTGTTTCATATAATAATGATATTTTATGGAGTAAAAGGAGTTAATGTAAACAAGACCTATATCACACAGTGTCAGAGTAGTAAGTCACGGGTCGGGATATATCTAGTCCGAAGCCGAAATTTGAATCTGAAATCAATCAGAAACACAAATCGAAGGAGAACAAAAATATTCGTTGACTCGAAACCCAACTCAAACTCAATACACTTAAACCCGAATCCAACCTCAAACTCAAATTGAAAGAAAAAATAAATTTAATACGTACTTTTATATAATAAGCGGAAAATAATCTGTAATTTTGTCTCTTATATATATTTTATATTTTAAGAAAAAAATTCATATGCACACGTATGCATACATCTATTGGGGTAAAATACACACACACACACACATATATATATATATGTAGATAGATAGATACATACATGTATTCAAATATGTGTTTTCATATACAAAAAATACTTTGAGCTCTCATTTGGAAAATCGTTTTTACCCATACCGTACCCGCAAGAGATATCCAACCCGAAACTCACTTAAACCGGAAATAATTAGAGTCGATTCGACACTTGATAATAATAATAAAATAAAGGGACAAGTGCGAGCATTACTCGCCTACAGAGGGTTCCGTAGAATAAATATATGAATTAGTAATTGTATTATTTTAAAAAAAAAAGTTGCTAAAAGAATACTAAGACTTTGTAACAAACGGTACAACGTAGGGTTGGATATAACTCTATATATTAGAAAAGTGTAAATGGGTATACCATGAAAGTTCAAAGAGATATGGAACCTAAATAATATCAAATTAGAAAAGTGTAAATGGGTATACCATGAAAGTTCAAAGAGATATGGAACCTAAATAATATCAAATATAGCTATTCGTATAACTCTTCTTTTAATATTATTCTACTCTGTTTATGAGGAATTTAATTCGGTACTGACAATAAAAGCAGTGCATAGTTAAACTTCATTTGGCATTTCATGAAACTAAATTCATCTTAGTAATAACCTTTATTTCGACAGTGTAGGTAAAACAAAACCTTTTTTCAAAGTTTAAATTAGGCATTGTGCTAAGCGCGCTTCGAATTGAGGTCTCAAAGTTTCAACGCCGCCTTGGTCAGTGCCACGTTTTTCCAGTTAGATGTTTAATTATCTTTTAAATTCACTCGAGGCGTATTGAAAGATACAATCAATACAAACTATCGCGAATCCCACAGTATTTATGCTATTCATTCTAATTAAATGTTTCGAGAGCGATGCCCTTAAAAAACGGACACCTAATTTTAATTCCAAAACCGAAAACGGCACAAAGAATATTTAATTAAAATTTTCCTTTTATCATGTACGTGAAAATAAGTAAGTTCGCATTTTCTAATAAATTCGTTTATAAATTCTGGTGTCAGTTCATTATTTCATAAGTTTATAAATAGAATTACTCCGTGTCGGAAAGGATTAAGTGGTCGCATGACTCTTAAAGCTTCAAAATTTAAGAAATTTAAATTTTTTTTAGATGTTAAACTCCTATTTTTTCTGAATATTTTGATATAAGTTTTGGCTGTTAGAATTATACCCGCTCAATAGCTGAAGCGGCGTTTCCGAAAGTTTCGGCGTTTTTAAAGTCATTATTTTCCAAATGGCGTTTTTTGGGCATAACGCGCAAGATACCTCAAAAACTTCTGAATATTTTTTCATGAAATTTTCAACGCATTTATTTCATGTTGGTCTGCATAAACTGAACCTAAAATTTCCTTTTTATTGTTCAAAAAAATATTTTTTATGTGATTTTACTGTTGAAATTTTCAAAATTTTGTATTAGCTAAATGCAACATTGCATTAAAAATATAAAAATGCTTTAAATACAAATTAATTTAAGTTCAGGGAAATTATTACAATCTGAAGTATAAGTAAGCACCAAAATTTTCATTCTAGTTGCAATATTTATTTTGTAATCCTGCGCGTAAACTGTTATGCCAATTTTTTGTTCGACAAATGTCTAACAGTTTCGAGCACCCTATACATTCTAATTCTGTATCTTGCAATTTTTTAAATACATGAAACGAAAGAACATACTATATTTTTCATCCAATTAAAATTGTTTTTAAAATCATACACATTTTAAGACATTAAATGTTGAAAATGGTCTTTTGTTTCATGTTTTCCACTTTTTTGAATCCCGAGACCCCTTAAATTAGTATGTTTTTAACAATTTGACGTTTATTGCTTTTATACTGTTACTGGACATTACATTACACATATATATCATTAAAAGTTGTTAACTAGGCATATAGTACGCCGACCCTGTCCTTGTGTATGTCCAAACTGACCGTATCTTTAAGGGTTAATATCTTGGCTAATTACCGATGATTTTTTTCAAAAATTATTATCAACAATGCTTGCTTTTATTCTTCAGCAAAGATAGGTATATTCAGCGATGCTCAACAATTTTTCTGAATGCCCGTAAATCGAAATTTCTGTATAACAGAAAAATGCTAATTACTCAAAATCTATGTGACCTAGGGTAATCGCTATAATTTTCCGGCAAGGTTTGCATTAACGTCTACTACCTCTAATTTTTCATAATTTTAGTTTCAGTAGTTTCGGAATTAGATACTTTTGCGCTACATTTTCAACAATATCTTTGAAAATATAATACCTAAAATTAAAAGGAATGTATTTTTGAGTTCAGCGTTACTAATGCTTTCACAGGATACCCCACATGATATGCAAAGAAAAAGATTTTTTTTTTAAAGTAGCATAATTAGCACCTCTACTTTTTTACTATATAAATTTATGAATGTTTATTAATCCGAAAATATGTGGGTCAATGGTCTTTATTACTTCCCCGAATTTGAACTTTCCACGTTACATAGTTAACGAGTAAAATGGCTGTGACAGACAGACAGACAGACACAGGAGTGATCTTATAATTGTTCCGTTTTTACTTTTTAAGTACGGAACCCTAAAAATAAGACAATCTAGTTCGAGAGGGAAAATAGACTAAAGCTGGGTAACCCGGAGCGATACATAATTTTATACAGCGTCATTTCAGAAACTCAGAATGAGTTTTCTTTAAACTATTCCGCTTCAATTTATTACTGAGCTGTATTTATGATCTTAAATATAACTGGTAATCTTTATTAGAGTATTTATCAAATTCATTTTAAATAATTTGAACCTAAAATTCTGGCCGAAGATCGTTTTTTCATTTCAATAATAATATCAATTTATTTCAATAATATTAAATGAAAGTTACAGAAACATTAAAGAAAAGCACAAAAACAGTAATTCAATTGAATGTATAGAATTGATTGCATAATATTATAAAGGCAATGACAGACAAAAGAGAAAATGTGATTACAAGCGCGTCGCTAGTATGGTGTAAAATAATCTTGATCCAAACATTGTAATTTTTTTTCTCTAGCTTATATATGCAAAACAGCAATTAATATTTGAACAGAATACTGTTCATGACTACATCTTATGGAAGTAACTTTTTACAACAAATGAATACATACTTCCAAAAATTCCCAAGTAGGTTTTTTATTAGAATAAAATGCATATCTTATATCCTGACTGTATGTTAAGGGTCTATAACCTTCTCAATATAGTGTTAAATCAACGAAAGTTCTCTCTGCATATTCTTCATAACATGCCTTTTTTAAAACAAACTAATTTTTTAATCATTGAATAAGTGGTACTCCTAAACACTACTAACAATAAAAAACTTCATTATTTACTGCCTTAACCCCGGCAGTCTAGAGAAAAAATGCGTTTTATAAATCAAAAACTGAACAAAATATAGCTAAAGTCATAATTACTCTTTCTTTCAAAAAATACATTCAACCTCTTATTTAATTTTTACGATTTTTATAGTGAAATGTAAACAGTAAAATTCAAAATCCATTACTTATTTAAAAATGGAACATAAATGGAAATTTAAATAGTGAAAGTAATTTTGACGTTTGTTTAAAAAATATATTCTGCATATAAAAACTGCTATAAAATGCGCCATAAATTGTTTTTAAACAGGCATAATGCAAAGTATTGTAAAGCACAAATATGTTTCATTGATAGAAATTGAGTTAGATAATAATAAATGTAACCGTTAGAAACTGAAAAACTATTATTGTTTAGCAATATTCTCGATTCAAACAGTTGCTTTTAAAATTATTAGCTGCATTTAAAATTTATTTTTATTAATTAGAAAATACTGTAGTAAACGCTTAATTTTTCCTTCAGATAATTTGAATCCAACTTATTACGTTACAGAGTTGTTTTTTACTTCATTTTGAAAAAAAAAAACGTCACTTCATTTAAGATAAAAGATAAAAGCATACTGATCACGAAAGAAAATTCTTGTAACGGATTATTTAGTAATGAATTAAGAGTGCGAAATATTTCTTATTAATTTTTACCAATATTTATTATAAAAAGTGCTGTTAAATCTATTGCACGTATCGATAGTTTTTTTTTTTTTTTTCATAGAAGCATATATATATGTTCTCAGGCATTATCTAAACTCACTGTCAGATTTTCCAGGGGAAGTAGGAAGTTCAAAACAAACGTGTTTATGAAAACCAAAATCATACTCTAGTTATTCAGCAATAAATAAATAAATAAAGAGAAAAACAGGATGTTTCAATGAATGCCCAACTTGAATTTTCTTAAACTTAAAATTACACCATGTGCAAAATAGTTAAAAGGTCATAAAAAATTTAAAAATATGTTAAATTACTTTAATACTTCTTAGTACTTTCAGCTATAAACACAACCATCGTTAGAAAAAAATAAAAATACTGTTATTAACGGTATACTGTTATTAATGATCCGGAAAACATTCAGAAAATAAAAATATATAGAGGGAAGTGGAATATTACTTGTTTTATGATTCTTTAAGAAAATTGAGCCAGATTCTGGGTATGTTGCAGGATGAAACGTCGTTACAAACAGTATTTTCTTTAGTAATAATTTCTATTGATTCACGTATATTTAAATCTTTATGTGTCCTTTAAAGAATTATCATGATTTAATTATTCGAGAAACAAGGGAAATTATTACTAAAGAAAATACTTTTTGTAATGACGTTTTATTCGACAACGTACCCAGAATTTTGGTATTCTCTGAGGAAGGCTATGTTTATAACTGGAAGTACTAAGAAGTATTAAATTAATTGAACATCTTTTTAAATATTTTTATTATTTTTTACGTATTTCGAATAAAGTGTAATTTTAAATTTAACTTTTTACAGATGAATTTATCATTCTATTTTTTTTATATTAAATTTTCTTTCTCAACTTTAAGAAAAATGGCAATGTTTTAGCAATATTTTCAATATGTTTTTCATGAAATGTGGTGACATTACGGAAAGGACATTAAAGTTCTATTTCCGTCATACCAAATGTACTATTAGCTAACTTCCGACTTTTGCAGTATATAGGTCAGTGTTAATTATACTTCCGCATTCCTCATGTTATTGTCATATTTTATAGAAAGCAATATTAGTCTTAATATTTATTTTTTCTGCCAATTTATTTATAGACATTAAAACACACTAAGATATAGCAGTTTAACGTACACCAAAATATTGTGCACATTTTTTGGTTTATGTAAAACTGCAATATCTTAGCGTGTTTTAATGTCTGTGAATAAATTGGTAGAACAAATGAATATTATTATTAATATATGACATTATAAAAGCTACATTTATAAAACAATATTTGTCTATTGATAAGCTTTGAAATACATTTTGATATTATGCAATTTAATAAGCATGTATTAGGTTGCTGTAATCCTATGTATTGTCTTCATCCGTATTATTCCTATATTATGTTGCATATTTTATATAATTGGTCCAACGTTCCCATTGACACTTAACCCTCAAACAAATATTTGACAAATATTTTATTTTGTGTGCAGTGAAATGTTATCATTTAGCATTAGGGATCATTTAATAATTCCTATTTAATAATAATTTGGAATTATTAAATAGGGATATTTAATAATTCCAAAGAGAAAAAGAAAATAACATTGAAAAATTCATTCAAAGACTGCTGATATTTAGAATGTAATCTGTTCATAGTATAGAAATTTTAAACTACGACTCGATGTTGTAATTTATTTTGTACTAAATTCAAAAGTATATTTTTAAAATACATTTATCAGCATAAAAATAAATTGAAGTATTCAGCAACAAAAAAATAACTGTAAGTGGTATTTTGTAAAATATTGTACTTTTTTAGTGTACTTTGTAAAATATTTCAGCACTTTTTTTCTCTGCCATAATGCTGCTTCAAATTACTATAGAGAGTGCACTCTTGCGACTGTAAAAACAGTTGGCATGTTCAAACTCCATAATTTAAGTGTTTTAGAATGGTAGAGAAACTTCTTGTTTGAATTCTTGAGCATATGTCTTTATAAAATTAGTCCATCCAGCAAGTGTTTTGAAAAAAAAAATATTATATTAAGTCTTGTAAATCGTTTTAAAGATGATTCTAATAAATAATGCTAGTTTTAAGATTTCAATTATATTATAAAAGTAATTTTTTTAATTAAAAATGTGCATACAATAATAATAAAAAATTGTTACTTACTTGATTTAACAGTAACAAAAATATAACAATATGTTGAAAATCTTACACTCACACAGAGTAATTGTTTTATAGTGGTATTTTACACAATACTGCTAATCACAGACATCATATATAAGGATAAAAAACTAGTTTTTATTCTAAATTTTACAAGAAGCCATATAATTGTACCTTAACAGCAAATAGCATGTCACTATCTAAGAGTAACCGGATTGTCCTTTTGCACAACGATATGGCTAACGGGTACTGTTCATGAAATCCCTAGTTTAAAACTCGCCTGCACAAATCCAACCTCCACAAAGCCATATTTCTGACAACACCACATTATAAGAATTAATTATAGAATACACTGGAGCATAAATACGGGGTGGTTCAGAACAATTTACCAAAAATATAAAGGCAGGTAGAGAGGACTTAAATAAGCAGATTTCGTAAAGGAATGAATGTGGATAAATGCAAAATGCAGTAGAAGGCGCTGTTGAGTTCGGTGGATGAAAGCGCTTCGCGAGCTTCAACCATCATTCTCTCACGGATCCCAATCAACATGCAGCGTTACTTGCCGACATGCATTTTATGTAGGTGGATAAGCAATGAAATGGTTCACACCCAACACGCGCCCAACAGCTTTTGAGCTTGTCAAAGGACTATCATCTTCTGTGTGTACTGTTACTTCCACTGCGAGAATTCTGCGATATCTTTCAGTTCCCTTATCATTCCTAGAAGTATAAAACGACCCACTCACGCACAACTCCTAATGAAGAGGCTCAAGATCCGGCAGAATCCTATCCGGGAAGCGTGCAATTGAGCAAATCCTTTGAGCATCCAATTCATTTCTTTGCGCAATCCCATACATAAAATGCATGTTGGCAAGCTCCGCAATGGTGTATTAATCCATATTGCTCGAAATCCATGCGTGAAATGACGATTAAAGCCAACGAAGAGCATTCATGCACCGCAAACAACAGCATTCTCTACTGCCTCAACTATGCACTTACGAACGCACATTCCTGTACAACAGCTGTTTCTTTAGGTCCCCTCTAGCTGCCTTTACATTTTTGACATATAGTTCTGAACCATGGTACTGTTTACTTTTTTCCTGCATTAAACTGGCGGATCTAGTTTCATTACGAGTTAATTAGTAGCGCTTTTCCTCAGATATAAAAGTGTGTTTTCCACCACTCTGTCACACGAAGAAAAAGCAGATACACATTTTTTTTTTTTAGTTAACAATTTTCACAGTCCGCAGTCGTTACAGGGTAGCCAGTTCCGCGTCCACTTTTAGTCAGAAAATTCGGATACACACCAGAGAATGTAAAAAGTATTTTCAGATTTATTTAATGACATACTTTTCATGATTACTTAAAATACAAATTCTTCTGCAGAAAGTTCCGGTCTGAAGTCGAAATTTCGGTAAAAAAATAGAGGCCAAATTGGCAACCTTGATCGTACATATTGCACATATTCTTGAAATTATAATATTTACATTGATAATATTTACATTTATTCTTCGTTAAGTGAGATTTTAATTTTTTTTTTAAAAATTCGCTGTCAGTCTTATTTAATTCCCAATTATCCGTATCAGATTTATTTATCTATTAATTATTATTGAAATTGCACCATTTACGTGCAAAAAACAACCGAAATTTTATATGTGAGGCTAAAATTTATAAAAAATACTATAAATTTTTAAATAACAGCCATTTAGACGTTATTTGCCTGTCCCTAAACTGCATTAAAGCACATTTTTTAAAGAAATCTTTTAAATTTAGTTTTATTTTAAGTATAAATATTGTTATATATCCTGATATGTGGCGCTGTAACTGTGATTTTCTCATTTGAATTTATTAAATTTTGAGTTTAAAAATGAGATTAGTTTTAAAACAAAAACGTTATGTAATTGCACAGTTAATACAAATATTTTATAGTATATTGGGTAGTGCTGTTTGGGTAAATATTTATTGGAAGAATGGATTTGGGGATGTTTGAAATTTGATTAAATAGAATCTAAATAATGTGAAGTTTAGTATCATCTTTTTGTTGTTTAGTTGTTATTTGATATTTATCTTGGATTAGTCTTCGCTATTTATTCTTCTATTGTAAATTGATATCCATAAAAATATTTGCGTATCCTTGGAAGCTATTTAGTTTGATTATTTTAAGTAATTTTAATAATTCATGCAGCATAATTCATTATGTTATTCATATAATAAGATTAGCTAATTGATTACTTTTCAAATGGATATTGTGTTACCTTTAAAAGATGAATAATGCAATTTTGTTTAGTTTAGATATCCACACTAAAGCAGTTATTGATTTATATACACAATTCCTTTAACTTTTTTTTATGCATAGAATAATATTTACTTTACTTTTTTTCATTCATAAATAATTATAATAATAACTACGAAAAAATATTTATCTCGAGTTGGGTAAAAACATAATATCCTTCTTAACGAGACCATATGACTTATTTGCATTTTACTAGATTTTAGTAATTTTCACGTTTTGCCCTTTCAATTGATGTGTTTTTTCGCTCGTTGTTGCATATATTAACTAAAATCTTACAAGCTTTTGATGTGGAATGAAAATTGCCTCATTATAAAAGTTATAGTAAAAATTTCAATTTATAATCTTTGTATGACAGAATTTGTCAGAACTAATGTGGCTTAATTTATTATAAACCATATTTTCATATTGAAATTGAAATTTGACTTTTTTTAAACATAGTAATATGATATGTAATATTTTTGTTTGGAAGATTTGAATGTCTGTAAAATGACGGAGTAGGAGAGGTCAATAGTTTTGAGGTGAAAAGGTTTTTTTTTTTTTTTATGTATGTATTTCAGATACTGTTATTAATATTATAATTTTCAAATTAATCTTTTTTCCATTATTAATTTCAATATTTCTATATTAATTTTAAACATAAATCTTAATGATACGGACTGAGAGTTTAAATTAATAAAAAAATGCATCTAAATAAAAAGTAATCAATTCAAACACTTAACTCTACAAGAATTTTTATTTGAAAATAGTGGAATTATTCCGTGAATAAATAAATACGTTTTAATATTTCGGACTATAAGAAAAAATACTAAATCCCAAATATGTGATTAAAATACGATGTATATTAGCATTGATTACAATAAGGATATATTTTGCAAATCAATCTTATTGTAAGATTTTTGGATAATAATCAGTTAATTAGGAAAAAAGAAATTTGCTACATTTGAGAATACATCGAATCTTCTATCTATTCTTTTCATACTGGGTTTTAAGATATCCAAATTGGATATTAAGCACTGCCTAAAATGGATTCTGAGTGGTGTCCAGAATGTGGCTTAAGATACCCAAAATGGGTATTTTACAGTGTCTAAAATGGATACATAGTGGTAACCAAAACAGGCATAGATCACGACCCAATTTGGTATAAACCCAAATTGGGTAACCTCATACCTGAGAATATTTCAACTCAAATTGGTTTTCTTCTACCTATTTTAGGTCTTATTTTTTCTGTGTATACTTTATACATTATACTTTTGAAATCAAAATATTGAATAAACATGAACAAGAAAGAATGTGTTCTTCATATCATTTTATTTCTTTTTATATTTCTAACTTCTTTCGGGCTAGAGATTATAAACTGAAAAGGAATAAAGTATTATAAAATAATAGAAAAATAAAAATAACTCGCCTAAAGAAATTGATTTTTGGATAATATGAAACATAGTATATATTACGCATTTTAGATATGGCATGGAAATAATTTCCGTAAAATTATACTTGATAAACTCATACAAGAGTCAATTTTAGTTCCCAAATTTAACTATTGTATATAGGAGGAAAAATCATTTACATGTTTACATGTTCTGAATTATCATCATTTGAGGTTCACTATGATAGAGATATCCATAAATTATAAAACTATCTATTATAACAGTTTATTAGATATTAATTTATGTTCACTATATATTTAGACAAATGTGTAAATAATTCGGATTTATGACATGATAGACCAGGAGCTTCAGCACAGACAATCACCTGATCAAGTTCACGGATGAAATTCTAGGGTTAGTTAAATCATTATTCGCGTATTAAATCGCAATCGGTCTGCCAATTCATATCTTAATGGAAAACACCTGAAAACACGATTTCAGCGGCTGACTCGTAGGTTTACCATTGTGTTTTTCTGCGCCTAAAGGTATGAAAACATGGAGGACTGGGAGCAGGAAAACACAATGGTAAACCGACGAGTCAGCCAGTAAAATCGGGTTTCCAGGTGTTTTCCACAAAGATATGACTTGGCAGACTGCTTGCATTTTAATATGCGAATCAAGATTTAACTAATCCTAGAATTCCATCAGTGAACTCGAAGAGGTGACTGTCTGTGCTGCAGGCTCCTGGTCTAGGAACAATACGTATATATCTCATCATTATAACTCAGTTGCGCATAGAAGTAAGTTACATTGTTAATTTTTTCAGAAAAACTGAAGCTGTCCAGTTATTCGGATTTTTTAAAAGAAAACGGTTACTTAACTCTCTTATGAGCAGATTATGGGCAATTATAATACTGTTAACAGTGTACATGAGCATATTTGTTTATTTTTTTTAAACATACATTTAGTTCTACGATAATTTCTTTTATACGATAATTCATCAAACTCCGAATTCAAAGATTCATCATACGATAATTTCTTTTAATTGTTTTGTTTGAACTTTTAATGTTTACATGTTCTGAAAAAAAATACGAATGTCACATTTAATGTAAAAAAAAAAAAAAAAAAAAAAAAAAAAAAAAAACCTCATACAACAAATTTAATTTAAAAGTGACTTGCCATACTTTATTTAGAAAAAAAATAATAAAAACTTGTATGTCTCACTTTTTTTTCTCAAAAGACATTTAGACATCTTTAGTATAATTCTTGTTGCAGTTACGCAAAGAACTTATAATTATAAATATGTGAAAAAAGGTTTTTATAACATCGATTTCTATTTAAAGGTTGGTTTTTCTGCTTTTTACGTATTTATTAATTTTAGTTGTACTACTGCCAGGTCAATTTTAAAAATTTTATTTCCATCGGTTTATGATAAATTGCGATATTTTTTTTTTTTTTTTAATTTGCCCTCCATTTGGTCTTTTTAGATATTTAATTAAAAAAAAAATCAATTTCGAATTCATGTAGTAACACGAGGAATACATATATATTCCGTATCTCAAAGCTCTATATCAGCATGAAGTCTGTGAAAAATGAGTAACAATATTTGTCTCCTGCATCAAACCTACAAACAGAATAGCAAGTAAACTCCTTCGGGAACGGCGGCAATTACACAAATTTTATTCGGTTGGCACGACTTTTTTTTTTTTGTAAGTTACCTATAAGAAAACCAATCACGAAAATGATCTAATTAAGGAAGCAAATATTACTTTTCTTTTTTACTGGTGCCAGAAACACATGCTGCATGCTCTTTTTGGAGGTGCATATACCTACCCATGGTTCAGAATGGGTTAAGAGAAAATATATAATAATAGTAATACACACGACATTGGCGTTTAAGAATTTTGAACACACTGATATAATGAAAAAGTCCAAACTGGAAAATATGAATTTTAAAACTTTAAAGCAGCAAACAGCTGTTTCGAATCTACTAGCGAGATTCTTCTTCAGTGCAAGATAGGGAAAAGGGAACAGCGTGTTAGAAAAAGTAAGGCTGAGCAAAATGATAGACAGAGACTATAGCTTATATACCCTATGCGGGTAGCGAAGGCGCCACAGACAGCCAATGAGAGAGAAGCAGTGGAAACGACTTGGTGGACAAGTAGCGACATCTACCGGAGAACTCAGCCTTGCTTTTTCTAACATGCTTTTCCTTTTTCCCTATCATGCACTGAAGAAGCATCTCGCTAGTAGATTCGAAACAGCTGTTTGCTGCTTTTAATGTATTATTTGTGCATTTTAGACGTTGGTTTTTTTGCTTTTAATATTGTTGCCCAAAGGCTTTATTTGCTATTTTTATAATAAATACGTGTTCCGGAATTTTTCTTTATTCGACCGCTTTTTTAATTCGGGCCTGCCCCCAAGCGTACTCTGCTTTCCTAAAACATCTTAAAAACACTACTTAATTTTAAACTGACACAACAAGGTCATTACTACGTAGACATAATGTTTACTCAATTACAGTTTGATTTCCTATGGAAAAATCAGTATCAATTCAACAATGAGTATTTGTTTTAAAGTTCTACTTGCAGTATCACCAAAATAGTACAAAATTTTGGCCAATTTTGCGAAGTATTGTCAAATCTGGCGACAAAAATAATTTACCATATATGAAGCCAACTTGGCGATATCGGGCTAAATTGGCGAAATATATTTTTTGCATTTTTTTTAATTTCAATGAAAGCGCGTTTTTGCTTTTATATTGAACATTTATTTCTCAATACACTTCGTTTTTCTTTCAGGCGATACTTATGATGTATTTTATAAATTTAAGAAACTGATTTCCAATGATATAAATAGTTTAATTTTGAAAAATAAAAATGTTAAGAAGAAAGTATTTTTTTAGTATCTCATTAAATTTGTATTTTTTTTCTAAAAATTATTATTATTTAGGTAATCTGATCATAAAGTTTTAGAAATATCTCTAAGAGCAACATAAAAGAACTACATTGAGATATTTATACCTATAGGGGCATAAATAATGTAAAAATGTTTTTTTATTTTATTTAAAAAAATATATTTTTTTATATTATGTAACAGATTTCTATATTTGATTGATAAATTAATTTTCGTTTCTAAGGTCCAAATACTTTATTAGTAGAATCAGTTAAAATAGTATTGTAAAAGACTTAAATAACAAAAACAGTTAAAAGTGTAGGGAGTCCCCTTAATGGTAATTATATTAACTACCCATATAATTGTTTACTCCATATTTACCATTACTTATAGTTAGATATTAAATTAGTTTCATAGTTATTATATTTACAGTTGTAGTTAAAAATGCAAAAAATCATCAGGGTTTATGTAATGAATAATGCACCTACATTTTGTGCATACAAGCAACAAAAATGTTCTTTTAACTCTGCAAAATTATCGTTAGCTACCGGAAAATATATTATCTCGCTCATTAATTTTTACTTCATTTTATATTTAAAGATAAGCTCAAAAAAGTTCAAGTAATTTCCTCTTTAAAAATAGGTATAATATTCCCTTTAAAATAGCGGGACTGTTTTTATTACTTGTTAAATATTTTTTACATATAAGAACTATAATAAAACACTTTATATTTTGTTGCCTGACAAATTACTACGCCAAGCAATGTGCCCAGCATTACGACAGCTAAATATGTTTTATGAATTCAAAATAACACCCATATTTACTATTTTTTCCGAAGTAATTACTTTTACGCAATAAAAAATACATTAACTTGTCTATTTCAATTTAACACATTTTGTTTTTAAAGATAAACTATAAAATTAAAATATAATGAATTATGTTGTCTGTTAACTACACATAAAATAATAATAATATAATTCAGTAATTGAATGGAACATTATTTTTACGTTTATATAGTTTACGAACAAATTGAGTTATTTTTTCAGTGATAGTTTCTTTCTCGCTTTGTTAGTTTCGAATTTAATATTTTCATGTTCTGAAAGTTTTTATGACTGCCATATACAAAATTTGTTATTTCACTTAAGGATAGCTATAATAACTAAATATATAAGTTCTTAAGCTTTCATCATATAATATGCAATTAGATGTTTAAGGGGCTCGATACACTGTAAAAAAAAAATTTGTAAGGTTACTAAGAATTTTGTTGGAAACTGGGATTCCTAGAACTTTTTATGTAACCACAACGAAAGATAATCATGTAAAATTACAAAAGTTTCTTCAGTAACTGTTACTAAATATTGCTTAGTAAACGTACTAGTGACTTTTTAGGGCGTTTCCCCAAAACACTCTTGTAAATTTACTAAATATTGTTTAGTGAAGTTACTAATACTTGTTTAGGGAGTTTACTAAATAAGTTTTAGTAAATTTATCAGTGAATATGTTGTAAACGTACTATCCATTTTGAGGGTGTTTTCTAAAATTTTTTTTGTAAATTTACTAAATATTGTTCTGTAAATTTACTAACGGTTTTTCAACAGTTTATCTAATTAGTTTTTGTAAATTTACTAAATATTTCTTAGTAAACTTACTAGCGATTTTTTA
The DNA here is from genome assembly GCA_963932465.1 of Maratus speciosus. Lineage (NCBI taxonomy): Eukaryota > Metazoa > Arthropoda > Arachnida > Araneae > Salticidae > Maratus > Maratus speciosus. Next base: position 85,058,098 of record OZ010789.1, read on the forward strand.
GGGAGTTTACTAAAGAATTTGTGGTAATTTTTTGAAAGATACTTTAGTAAACGTACTAAGGATTGTTTAGAGAGTTTTCCAAAGAATTCCTTGTAAGTTTACTAAATATTGTTCAGTAAACTTACTAACGATTTTTTAGGGAGTTTACTAAAGAATTTTTCGTAAATTTACTTAGGATTATTTAGTCAAGGTACTAACGTTTTTTTAGGTAGTTTCCTAAAGAATACTTTGTGAATTTTCTAATGATTTTTTAGTACACTTACAAAGGAATTTTTAGTACATTGACTAAGAATTTTTTTTGTAAATTTGCGAAGGATTTCATAGTACATTTACTATGAATTTTTTTAGTATTGCACCCAAAACTTTACATATACATTAGCAAAAAATTGTTGGTAACTTTATTAAAGTACCGTCAGAAAAATTACCAATGATTTTTTAGTATTGTGTCTAAAACAGTTTTTGTATTCTAGCCAGAAAGTTTTTTGTAACCGTGCAAGAGATATTGCAGTAAAATCAAAATCCTTCGATCAAAATAAGTAATATGGCCTGACGTGTTTTTCAGTAATACCACAGCAATTGCCAGAAATATTTGTATGTTATGCATTAAAAAACTGACTGAAGCTTCACTGTAGATATTCAAATAGGTACAAAATCATTTCCATATTAAATGAGCATTATAACAACAGCAGTAAATAAGCAGATAAGCAGAAGCAGATATTATGGTTTTTAGTTAAATTAAAAAAGCGAATAGAAACAATAGTGAAAGTAAAGTATCATTACTGAGTTTATAAAATATGCCTAAATTTTTAAAAAATGTTATCGATACACTGTTAAAAATAAAGTGTGATGTTTCACCAAGAAAATGGTGAAAAGTCGCTGAAATTTAGCTGCAAACAAGATATTGGCGATAAGTTTTACCAGTTTATTGGTGCTTTCTCAAATACCATTATATTAGTGAAATGTTAAACAATGATTCAGGCTTTTTATAAATCCAATTTTCTGGTGAAAGGTTGAACCATAAATCAAGATTTTTTTTTAAATCCAATTTTCTGATAAAAGGTTTAACTATAAATCGGGGTTTTTTTTTAAATCCAATTTTCTGGTAACAGTTTGAACCATAATTTAGTTTTTTTTAAATCAAATTTTCTGGTAAAAGGTAGGACCACGAATCAGGATTGTTTTTAAATCCAATTTTCTGGTGAAAGGTTAAATCATAATTCAAGGTTTTCTCTATTCCAATTTTTTGCTAAAAGTTTGAATCACGATTCAGGATTTTCTCTCATCTTTATGGGGAATGGTTACACCGGATTGTAGCTCTCTTTTTTCCCCCTCACTTTGGTTTTCTATTTATCATTTTATGGTGTAATAATAAACAAAATTTCAGATTATGCGAGATTATCTTGCAGTAGGAAAGCTTTTTTTTATTTTCATTAAACCGAAAATTATTTAAGTTTTAATTATTGATTCTATTGTCTTTGAAATATATTTAAAAAACAAATGTAAACCATTTTGATCTAATTTAACAAAATAATTACATTTTTTCCCCACAAATATTACCATTCTGTCCTTTTACATTTTGGAATATTTCTTCGCACTCAGTTACACTTATAGTCCATTTAGTGTTTGCTTATTCACAATGAAAAATAATAATAATAAAAATTTTCTTTAGATTTAAATACATACCCTGTTTTTATGATTGTTTTAATTAAAAAGACAGCTATAAGTAGCAGAATCCATTTAACCTCTAATATCAGCTAATACAAAAGTATTACTTTAAACTTTAAAGCTTTTTTTTAAATACACAATGTATTTCTACAACATATTAAATACTTACTTTGAAGGGTTAATTTAATAACAGCAGTGTCGCCACCAAGCGACTAATTATTCTTACATATAAGTATTTTTTCAGTATTCCTAAATGATAATCTATGACGACGATTTATTTATTTTTTAACTATACTCGTAAAAAAGAAAAATATTCATCATCAGCAGCCTTGCAATAGCTGGAAAAGAAATGGTTACAGACACTATTAAATAGCAACACATTTAAGTTGGTTTGCGGTATGCCGCTCCATTTATTGAAAATACAAATTATATAATCATTAAATTATATGTATAGTATGTCAGACTAATATTTACTGTAATATAATATCATTTTACATACAGTTTCTCTCATACAGTTTTAAGAGGGTGCTGCACCCTCTCTCTGACCATTCAGGTCATCAAATAAAAAGAATTCTTGAAGCTTAGTATGTTCTAAATCAGGATTTCAAGTCTGGTAAAATGGAATAGATCCAAGCATCAGGTTAAATTCTCCACCTGTTTTAAATGAAAGAGTAAATATTTTAAGACATAAAATATTTCTTGTGCAAACATAACAATAATCAAATTTCACACAGGGGAATTAATAAAAAAAATTAAACAGTATATCAATTCAAATCTCTTTTACAAGGAAATCTTCAGCATTTAAAAAATCAATCAGTGTTCGAAATCATTGGTGGTCCGCTGGCCCAAGAACACCAAAAATTCATTTGAACCACTAATTTGAAAATTTAATGGTCAGCAGGAACAGTAACCACCCCCCTCCTCTCTAAAATGTCATAGGTAAACTTAAATTTTTCCGTCTCGGAGAAAACGGCAACCTAACACAAATCACACAATTTTATTTATTTTAAAAAATAAATAAAACTGCATTAAACCTTAGTCAATTGAAATATTGGAATTAAAATATCTAAATAATTTTATAGTTTTTCTTTATGTGTTGTTTATTTAATTTTTAGTTATAATTTTATATTTTATTAGGCTAAAAATTTTGGATAACTGCAAAGAAAGTTTGTAAGAAAAAGCTGCAAAATTCTCCATTTGTTAGGTAAAAGAAAAATATTGTGAAATTCTTAAATGTAAAAAAATATTGCAAAAAGCGTCAGTTGGTTGAGGGAAAAAATTCGTCAATCAATCGTGATTAACAAAAACTAGTGCTTGCCATTTGGCTGCAATAGGGTGTTAACGATTTTAATCAACGATTAAATCATGATTTTAATCAACTGATTTTTTTTTTGGAAAATTTGTTATTTTAATCAATGACTTTTTATGGTCTATTTCAATGGTATGTAGGGAAAAATCATTTGTAGTATATTGGAATGATATTACACTATTTCAAGCATATAGAAATTGATACACATCACTGAAATGTACAAAAAGATGCTTACTATAGAACATGATGAGCATAGCATTAATCGTTTATTTATGGAGGGAAACTAAAGGATTCGCTTATAGTATTGTATAAATAAACAATAATTGCTGGAAGTTCGTTATTTGTTGTGGTAAGAGTTTTTTTTTTTTTATTTAACTAATTTATTTACTTCGTATGTATAAAATCTGTAAATCATATACAGGCTGCAAAAAAGATGTATATATTTCCGTTTATTGACGAAATATATTGAAGGGGAATTTTCAACTGTGAAAATGCGTTTCTTAAATGAACTAATGTTAAGCATACTATTTGGTATATATTCAAATGTATAGTTCATATATAGCGTTGCACAAAGGAATTCGGATATTTTTTCGATGACTGATAATAATTGCTGAACTTTAATTTTCAAATGTGTTACGTGTTTTGTAAAGTTTTTTTTTACATAATTCTGAATGTGTTGGAAAATTATAATCTGTCGTTGAAGCTTGATTATTTTACGTTCTTGTTTAAAAATTTTTTTATTTTGTATGTGTGTATATATATACATATGGGCGAGTTGTAAAAAACAGGGTAGGTGGGTTAAACCGGGTAGCGCATATCCCTCCTTCAGTTGTACTTCTGTCTATCAGCCAACACGAGAAATTACATGTCGGTAACCATTATGGCATTTATAGCTGATTGAAACGGTACTGTGTGCGATTTTGTTTAGTGTGAAGGAATTAGTTTCAATTACTCTTAAAAAATTGTTTTATTTGATTCTAGATTTTACGCGTATAACCACGTTTTTTCAGCATATTAAATATTCCTGAGTACTATATCTAATTATTTCCTTTCCTGATAATATTTAAAAATTTTTACTGATCTTTTGCTTATAGGATTAAGAGTAGTGACGCTATGTTTAAACTCTGTTATGTTGAAGTAATACCGGGTACTTAAGAGTGGGTCAGAACTGGGTATACCCGATTTTGTCCGACACTCATAGAATGTATTTTTAGTAACGTTAATAAATTAGCATGGAATTTTAAATTGCATTCTTAATGCTGTTAAGTTATAATATAATTCTAAATCTATCTAGTTATAATGAAAAAACTTTAATTTTGATTTTGTTTTATATTAAAAAGTGGGTCTAATTTTTAACTTACATTTATGAAATTAAATAATTTGCAATTATTAATGAACAAAATAATGGTACTAATTAAGGCATAATTTTATATTATGCTTATTACATTTTAATAAATAACTTTCTAATCTTAGGTGTAATAACTTGCGTTATGGGTCCACTTAAAATGCAAATATATTTCGTGACTTGTTTCTCTAAAAAAAATAATCTGCTCAAATTGACAAATAATCCAAAAAATCCCAAACCTATATAACTAGGCTATATAATCTACAGCAGAATTTTTTTTATCAAATATTAAACAGGCAAAAAAAAAACCCCTCTTGATGAACGAAACTTTCCACAGACTCATTTGCTGTATATAATAGGAGTGGATGGATTACGAAAGAGGTCTTCATTTTATTTGGTTAAAAAATGTACAAATTTTTTCCAATCCTTGTCCTGAAAAGTCCGTTTTTTAAATCCTTAATAGGTGTTCAATTCATATAAAAGAATCCAGTTAATCTAGTAAGAGAAACCAATGTATTTATATATGCTTCTTTCCTTACGTAACGCATCGATTTCAACCCCTTGATGTGTCTTTCAAGCATCTCTAAGCTCATACTAAGAACAAGAGGTGAAAAAGTGGTTATTTTCCAACTCTGCGCGATCTATAACAATTTACCAAGTTGGAAAATTATTTAAAACTGCATTTTCGAGAGCAGCAATTGTAAGTACTGCAATCAGAAGGTTCGAGAAAACAGGGATTTTCCCCTACAATAATGTTTTTCCAGACCATCTTTTTGCTCCTTCGGAAGTGACAGAGAAACCCATGAAAGTCATCACAGGATAATGGAGCTCAACCTTCCGAACATAAACGAGTTGACAACATCCAGCAGCTTTCACGTCGAGCTGCTTCCAGATGCAGCAGCTAACATCACAATCACAGGCGTCATCACTCATTCAAAATGTTACATCAACAGAATACATTATTAAAATTATCCATTCGACATCTTCAGACTATGTAGCCCAGCAATTTGTATTTCCAATTTCGCCTAAAATGTTATTATCCCCTTCTAAGGAAGGCTTTAGAATTGAGTAAAAAAAGGGAAAAACTTATTTTGATTTCTTCTCCCTATAAATTACAGATCGAAGCAGATATTAAGGAGAAATAAGCCAAACAAACTGCAAGACGAAAAAAGAAGTTTCTTTAAAAGAAAAAAAGAAACCAAAAAAGATTGCGGACACATCTTCAAAAGAAGAGGATAATGAAACCTGTATGTTTTGCTATGAACTTTACTCAAATTCTAAATCCAAATACGATGTTTAAAATTCCACGATTAGGCACACGAAGCATGTAGTAATGCAGAAGAATATGATGACAAATTCATCTGTGATTTTTGAAGCTAAAAGAACTCGAAAACGTACAGTGTAAAGTAAGCAAGCCTATACAACGTAGAAAATTTGCCAACGAATTATTTTTTTTACACATGGAAGAACACATGTGCAATTTCGTTTTGTTAAAAATAATTAAAATGTATTTTTTACTATATTAAGCAAGATCTTTTTGACCAAAATGAGTTTCCAGTAGTTTTAAATGAATACCCAATTTTACCCAACCAGCGAGGTAAAACCAGATTTTTGCATACGTTTGAAAAAAGCTATTTTTTAATATAAATAATTATATATATTTTTTTTGTTTGAAAAAAACGTTTTATTATAGCCAAGGATTCATTTTACATTAAAAACAGTGTTCAAAGTTTGTTTTCCCATTTCACAGCATTTGAGACTAACAACTTTTATGGTACCCGATTTTGCCCCACCTTCCCTACATATATTTAAAGGATGCTGTAGAAGAAAATAGCATGAAACATTTATTAGCTCCTTTCTACATCTGTTTCTACCAAAATTTTTGGTAACATGCCATTTATCTTTTAAAATAAGCAATTTTTCTATTCGCATACACTTTACGGTAGTTATCGCGATATATCACCAATATTAACACGTTGATATATTCCGATATTAAATTTACGATATTCTCCCCACCTAGCAGTTAAAGTTCTGAAAAAAAGATCAAAAAAGTTTTCCGAAAGCTTGTAGCAATTTATTCCAGGATGATATTTTAGAAGTATCGGCAAATATGTATATATATATGCTCTAAAAGTTAAAATCTTCTAACTGATGATGCAATTGATTTTTAAAAACATGAGTTTTAACTCTTTCAAATACATTGGTGAGCGTAGGTCACTTCGTGCCTCCTAAAGACTATATTTTTTCTACCATAAAACTAACTAAACGTCCGTATTTTAACACAATCTTTTTAGAGCAAATCAACAGGCGAAATTTAGATTTACCTACGAAAATTTCTTAACATTCGGACAAATATAAATATTTTTTACTAAATAAAATGTGCAAAAACTTCGACAAAATAAGCAAAAACCTGAGTTACATCGTGGTAAAAATCTTACCAGCCTTTTTCCCCACAAAATATTAATATTTTTTCACTCGGGATACGAAAGCATTATGTTTTTACCATCTAAAAATTTCAAAGAGTCTAGATGATAACGACAAACTTTAAGAATTTAAAATACTAGAAGAACCTTGTCCCTACCCCACATCCCTTTCCAGGCATATTTCAAAATTACATATAAGACTCCAAAAATCAAATTATGCAGAATATTAATACCAAATAATAATAACAACAATACCAAAAAGCATATACTTTCAATTCTCTTTGAAATACTGCAATACATTTTAAAAAAATAGAAAATTAATCTTTTAAAAAAATTCATTGTCCGAAGTCACTTTTCTGTTTTTCTGCGCATTTTACTGTACGACTCACATTACGTATATATTATTTAAAAATACACACTTAATGTTATACAGTAGCTTTGAAATGATTGAGTATTGATTTGGTTCAGATGTAAATGGATTTAAGGGCGAAAAAAATTAGTTTGAAAAGAAAAAAAACACCAAGATTTTGATATGAAAATAAAATCTATATCTATCAATATTATAAAAAACAAATATATCTGCGCGTAACGCTGATGTCATTTTGCAAATGGCAGCACTTTGAAATCTGGAATGAAATTTAGGTTTTGCAATTTCCGTGTTCAGCTTGTCGTCAGCTTAAAATTCCGAGTAAAATGAGAACTCCATTTAATATTTTTGTTGAACATTGTCACAATTCTATTTCAAAGACCCGTGATCGGGGGATGTAACTCACAATTATGTGGGTGGGAAACTGGACATTGTTTTAATCCCTTCCGTTTAGGTCTAAAATGAAAGTACCAAGTTTTATCCCACGTACTAGATGAACATTAGAAAATATGTACATATTTATAGTCGAAAAACTTTTTTAAATTATCTTAACAATATCTCAGAACAATTAATGCTTTCAAAAACATTGTCAATACAAATGTTGTAGAATTTGAAATTCTGAATAAAATGAGTACCCATATTAATATTTTTGCTGAACATTAAGGTCGCAATTCTATTTCTAAATTTTGCCTTAACCGCTAATCAGGAGAGAGAGTTATCAATCCACCCTGCCTCCGTTTATTACATACATGTATTTTCTTTAAGTTGTTGAGGCCCTTGAGATGTTTCTGTAAATATGTTAATGCTTTATTTTGTATATTTTGAGGATTATAATTTAGTAGTTATCGAGAAAGAGGTACATAATTGACAGCCGTTTTACATGCCATTTCTCAACTGATATAGTCAGCCTTAAACCTTAGTTTTAAAAAAACGTAAAGCTAACTTTAAGCTAACTAATAATACTTTTTTTCAATATTCCGAAGGTTTTAAAATTTTATGAATTTAACTTAAGATGCTCGTATACTAGTCGAATATAATTTTTATTAAACCATCTTAGTCCTTTTCGTAAAATATCGAAGTTTAAAATTGTGCTATTGGTTGACCTATTCCTCTAGCGACAAGAATCCTGCACACTCATTTGTTCCCTCGCTCCTCCCCACTATTTTCGACCTCCTTAAATGTGATGCATACGCACTGTTATTCACTATATATGTCAAATTAAATACGACACATAATTCAAATACAATATCAGAGATCATAAACAATATTTCCCATCATTTACAAATCATTTTTGAAATATGCTAAAAATCATGAAATAGTGCACTTTTTAAGTTATCTATTTGTTCGTAGCGGCAAAGCCGCACCTAGTAGGGCGGGAAAACTTAGTAAGTACGTTTATTTCTGACCTATGTTGAAGGGATTAAAACAATTTCCAGCTTTCCCGTATTTAATTCCGAATTCGGCCTTTTTTTTTCATTTCCTACCACTGGGCTATATTCCGTAATCAAGAGTTTAAGCCATAACTCTGAAAATATCCAAAATAAAGCCTAAAATAATTACAAAATCCTCAATAAACTAATATATATATATAAATTAGAAACAGGGTGAACTGATAACCTCGTCTGTTCTGGCTTCAATCACTTGATTAACGAATTAGGCAAAACTTTGCATTATAATTGTAAAAATTCAACAAAAATATTAAGTACACATTTCAATCAGAATTTTAACCTCTACAACATCTGTATTGACAATGTTTTTGATAGAGTTAGTTTTTTTTAGATACTGTTATGGTAATTAATAAAAATGTGTTTTTTGACTATAAATCTGTACATATCTTCAACCACTCACCTAGTAAGAGGGGGAAAACTTAGTACATTCATTCTAGACTTTAAGTAAAATGATTAAAACAATTTCCAGTTTTCCCCTAAATAATTCCAAATGCGGCCCTTTTTTCCTCCCCTAAAACTGGTCTATAAAGAGTTTTAAAGACTTTAAAATTCTATGTGCTCTAAGTTTTATTTATTTATTTTTTTTTGGGGGGGGGGGGATGCCAATTTCGAGTGGGAAGAAAAATCTTGATTATTTATTGTGACAATAAAATGGAACAGAACAGCTTTTTTTTTTTTTTTTTTTTTTTTAATTTAAGCAGTTTTAAAGAGTTTTGAAACTTTAAGTATTATTACTGTGAGATGTGAAGAAAACGGGGAAACGAAATTTTGAAGGTGAAATTCAGATAAAATTTTAATGAAATGGATGTGATGGAATGAATAGTTAATGAAATTTAGGACTGATTATTTTTTCACTTAAAGTAACAAATACAGTAGAGCAATTTTTTTTAAACCTTTAACTGATGTCAAAGAAATTGTCACATAACTAGTGTGAAGCGGTCTGTGAGACCGCTCCAACGAAAGATGAATAAAATCCGCGATAAATTCATAGGATGTTGTTTTTGTACAAAAACTTTTTGCACAGGAGTGTTATAATTAAAATTCACCTATTCAAAAGTCTGTGGTGTTAGTACTAAAGTGAAACAAAATTTCAGTAGTGTTTGTAATAAACTGAAATTTGAAAGTTAAACTATGAAAATTGAAAAAAGCACTGGTCTGTGAGACCGGTAACATCAGTTAAAGAATAAAAAAAAAGTTTTAAACAGTTTAAACTTTGGTATTGTGGAGAAGGGAGTAAAAAGGGGAGGTGAAATTTCAGAAGAAAGGTTAGCAATGGCGGTTTTATCTTTATTTTTTAAATCAGAAATGAAAAGAAATGCAGAAGAGTGCCCCGATTAAGAAATAATATGACAGTAAAGCACTTTAAAGGGCTTTTAAAAAAATTTGTATGAAAATAAGCACTTTCAAGCACAAAAAAAAAAAACCTTTTGAAAAATGAAAGTACTTTTAAGGACCGTACGAATCCTGATATATTGAAAATTTTTCGACTACAGAGTAGTCCTGCACGGGTCAAGTTGCACCAGACACAAAACCGAATATTATATTTAAGTCAACCCGCAACTCGACCTGAACCCTCCAAAAATATTTCCTCGATCCGCAACCTGACCAGAATCAGCCAAAATAATTTCCGGCAACCTGCAACTCAACCCAGGCCTATTTCAACACGAACCCGAAATAAAAGGAAAGGAAATCCGGTTTTATTGATATTATAAAATGTAATCTACAATTACATCTCTAATAACAATGTTTTATGTAGGAAAATGGACAAATGTATATGCTTTAATATTCAAACATATGTGGGTATCATGCCCACAAGTATTTGAAGTGAGGACAGCTTGTTAAAAAGCGCCATCGATATTCACCATCATGGTTGATCTCAATGGCGCTTGCTGACAAGTTGTCCACAACATGGCTCACAATCACATGACACACCTAAGTGATGTAGGATAGGTGGGGGCTAAAGTTACGCACTTATCATTAATTTTGATTTTTAACGAGCACATTGATCTAAACTTATGTGACGACTGATTAAAATGTTGTATTAAAACCTTAGGCACGTTCCACTATCAAACGACCACTATCAAACGACATTCTGTCAAATTATAATTCCGTGAGAAATTGTAATTAAAAAAAAAAAATTGCTCTGCGTATCTTTGCCCTATTCGTTGGGCTAAAAGTACGCAGTGATGAGGCAAAATATTCGCAGTGCGCATTTTTCCCCCCATTACGGCCGGATTTTGCCCCTATATTCACTAAAATGAATGAGTAATGTAAAAGCATTAGTAAATTTTGATAATATTTAAACTGAAAATTCTAAACTAGACCATGAAAAAAACAGCGGTCTGCGAGATCGCAAATAGCAGTTAACCTCCAACTGTTGTGACAAAAATCGTTTCATAAATACTGTAAGCGGTCTCCGAGACCGCTTAATCGTTGATTGAATGAAAGAGTTGACTGACTCATAAGAGGCGGTTTCTGCGCTAAACTTTATGCAAAGGCTATTATAGTAAAATTTCCCGCATTCAGAAGTCTTCAGCTATACTTCTAATTTACCAAACGAATCAAAATTAAACTAACATAACTACTTAAATTGAAAATTAGAAGTTAAACTGTGAAAACTGAATATTGCAGCAATCGACGAGACCGTTAACAGGAGTTAAGGATTAAGGTTTAAGACAAAAGCGATTCATGAAACAATATTGATTTTTAAAAGTAGGTAGGTAGATACCTACGTTCTATATAAAAAACTTAACTAGAAAAAGGAAAATGTAGTTTACTAATTTATATTAGTTAAGCAGCTATTATATTTTATATAAAATAAATTTAGAAATTGTGAAAAGCTTTGAATCTAGCTAAAATGATAGGGCAAAGTCCCATATCTTAAACATGTTCGTATCTTTGTCCCAAGAAGGATGCGTACTTTTACCCTATTCTGCAGTATTTTGCTTAACCGGCTACCTATAAGTATAAACAAATGTGATCGAGGTAAACTACGGCATTTAGAAGCTAAAAATATTTCGATCTCCACTAAAATTTTGGATTTGTAAAAATTCCACGTACTATCAGCTAAAAAATAAAGTGAAATTTAAAAAATATTAGATCAAAATTCGAAAATTTAAACTTACCTCATTTTCTTAGCACAAATTGCTACTTTTAATCAAAGGTTTAAACAAATGACTAGTACACTTGAAACAAAACTGCCACATATTAGTCATGAGAGCCGAAATGTTGCTTCATATGAAATCAGCCGGTGCGTATTTTTGCCCCGCTCATATCTTTACCCCTACCTACCCTATATCTCTCTTTGCATGAGAAAGTAAAAACTCGGCATTTTATCGCGCAGAAACTCACGTAAAATTAAAATGCAGTTGCTTATATTTAGGTTTTTTCCAAGTCTAAGATTTTCACAAAAAGTTTGAGCAGAACAATTTTTCAGATAAAATAAATACATATTTCAATATGAATGAGCTATTATTAAATTTACTCCTTAACCTTTAACTGATGTCACAGAAATTGTCACAACTAGTGTGAAGTCAACTAATGTGAAGTTGTCTGTGAGACCGCTTTATCGAAAGATGAATAAAAGGCACGATTAACTCATAGGATGGTGTTTTTGTACTGAACTTTTTGTACAGGACTGTTATAATTAAAATTCACCTATTCAAAAGTGTCTGGTGATAGTACTAAAGTTCACAACGGAACAAAATTTCGGTAGTGTTTGTAGTTAAACTGAAAATTGCAAGTACATAAAAAATTGCAAAACTATAAAAATAAAAAAAAAGCTGAGGTCTGAGAGGCCGGTAACATGAGTTAAAAGTTAAGAAAAAAATATATATATAAGAAATGTGATAAATTCTTTTTATTTAAGGCACAGTTAAGAACCATTTATCCTTCTCTAGGAATAGAAAAATTTTACCAACATTTCATTTTTCATATACACGCAAACATATGTATAATATTTCTGATAGTTTTAAAACACATACCCATGATACGTGTGTATAGATAGAAAAGTGCCCAATATTCAGAGTTAGAAGCATAGGAGAGAGTATGGAGAAATGGGACACATTTTACAAAAATAAGAAAATTAACTTTGTTTGACACAAAAACAATATTTCAGTTTATAGAATACCAAATGAAACACTTTCTAATGTCCCTGAACAATATAGAAACATAATTTTCAGAAACAATTTTATAATTAAAGAAATTGCAAGTTTCAAAATTTGTCCCAAGCTTAGTTTAATCCATGCTTGAAGGCTTAGTTTATATTATGGATAATATACAGTATAATGTTCCATAAATATTGAAACTATTACGTCTATGTATAAACAAGTCATTAATATTCAGAAAGCATAAAAAGTATATGAAGCAAAATCACTTCTGATCTTGAAATAATCTTTTACTTTATACAATTGAAATCTTATGCAACTTTTTTCAACTGGAGATTGGGCTACCATTGCTTCATCTAGTGTGCGATTGATGAAATGTCTAGAATGATCATATCCAAAAATTTTTATTACTACCAAAACAAAAACAAATTTTGCAGGAAAGTAAAAGAATATATAAAATTTATTAAGTTAAACCGGCTCTTTGCATGTTCGCCAACATAAATGAAAAATAGTGGAACTTCGAAGGATCACTTTTTGCTTCCTAATTGGTTTGATTAAGAGTATCAACAATAACACAGATTATAAAACATGTAAGCGTGAGGGGGGGGGGGGGGGTGTTATGAAGAAAATTTTTAAAGTAAAATTTTTATTGCATAAATTTTTTTTATAAACAAAAAACTTTGAATTTTATCCATTGCTGGTACATCTGCCCTATACCTAGATCTTTAACCTGAAAAAAAATATTTTGGACATTCTTTTGAAAAATCAGTCAACCCGAACCCGACACACAAGATTCAAAACACAAACCGACCCGATCCGAACCAAAAAAGTAAGGTAAACCCGACCCGATGCCGGAATCTAGTACAATAAATACCGATTACACGGCACGACTCTAATATTAAGAAAGATAAATTTGATATACATTTTAAGTATTCTGCAGAAGAATAGTGGAATATTTAGCCTTCATTATCAGTCAAAGGGGGGGGGGGTTACTATTCATTGCATCACTAATTAAAAATAAAATATTTAATCTGCTAACCATATTGCAATAAAATATTATTTTTTACATAAAACATTGGAAATTGCACGCATGCAGTAAACACTGATGTAAAGAATAGTCATTTGACTGAACGATAAATATTTAACAATAAAATAATAGGATGATTACGCATTAATACCTGCTAAAATCATGTTACATTATAATTCAAAATCAAACGGTCTTACTGTGTAGTTCATTTTTACTTATTAGGAATCAAGGAGAATGGAAATATAACAAAATTTAACTCATAAAGACGAAATATTTACTTACATCCTAATTTGAAATCATAATCAAGATGGATACCTTGAACACCTCTGTGGTTGCGTGAATAGTCATTACGTCATCATTGAAGTCCTTTCTCATTGGCTGACATGGGAGACTAAGATATTTCATGTATTTCTACTATGCGAGTGGTAAATATTATACCCGGTTACAGATAAAATTCTAGTAAACATGCAGATTTCTGTAGTTTTACAAAAACTAGTTTTGTAGGATTACAGATTTTTTTTACAGTGTACCCTTTGAACTTTTTTTTTTATTTAAGCATTCAAGGTACATTTTTGGCATAATAATAAACGACTCATTGAAGGAAAATGGTTCTATCAAGAAATTGTTCTATTGCCTTGGCAAAATTGGAAAATTTTAATTGTTTTTTGAAAATTTAAAATAAATTTTAAAACGTACCTTGTCGAACAATTTGAACATTTTGAGCTAATTTTTATTTTAAACTATTCGTAGAAGTGTGCAGTATAATATAAAGTATCGGATTTATCATAAGTTAATTAGTTTCGAAGAAAAAAATAAGATGCGCAAATATATGTAAAATTACAGTAAAAACAATTTTTTTACATTTTTATTTGTTTTGTTGTTGTTGTTGTTTTACTTTATTGTAAATCAGATATTTCGTTTTGTCAAATAGACCACAAGGAACAACAACAAAAAAAAGAATTCGAGTCGAAAGAAAAATATACATAAAAGTTTATCACTTTGAGCATACCTATTCGTCGAAAAAAAAGAAACAAAATTGAGAAAAATCACTTTTAAGTGAAGTGGATTGTGGAATTAAAAAGGGGCAGTGATGTAATAAAGTCGCTTTAAACTGTATTTATAATACTCGGGTCTTTACGAAACTCTATCAGAATGTAGTATTAGGGATAATAAAGTATAATTTAAGCAAAAAATTGGAAAATCGATATTTTCGTCATTTTTCGCCGAATGAAGGTACCGAGTTCCCTGAAAAAGGTTCACAAATATAACTATTCACTACACTATACATTTATATATATATATAGATAATGAGCTTTACAACATATAATCTACAACATACAATATTCGTAAACTAGCTACACAAATGTACTAATACTTTACACATAATACTTTTTTCTTACCAGAAAATTCGTTATCTGATTCATGCATTTTGATCTTTTTTTTTTTTTTTTTTTTTTTGTATCTGAAAATAACATATAATGACAGTATATAATAAAATCAGCATTTTTTGTTGTTTTAAAACAGATATCACAATATGGACTTTACAATTTTTGTTACTTTTTTTAATATTATTTACTGGTACGAACTGCAGAACTCATCCTTATTTCATATTAGATGTAAATTTCCAACTGGGCGAAAAATGTGCGGACCAGGATTGGAACCAGGGATCTCTGGCTGAAGCCGTCAGTGCTCTACCATCTGAGCTATCCCGGACGAATCTGGTGGAACTTTTTCACCCAGCTAACGTTAATGATTATAGCATGTGGTCTGAAACCTGGTTCCGCTCAACATAATAAATCTCAGGTAATGGAACTCCTCAAATCACTGGAAACGTAATTACACTAGATTAATTTTAACACAATTCTAATTGGTATATAAAACATATTAAATGGTAATGGAGGTAATTAACAAATTAATTTCAGGTAATGGAATTCCATTACATGAGTTTTATTCTGTTGAGCTGAGCCAGGTATCAGACCAGATGCTATAATCATTAAGGGGACGAGGGACCTTAAAAAACCTTAAAAATCTATTCTTTATTTTTTGAAAATTTCACTTTAAATAATATTCAGGGGTACATTATATGCATTGTGGCATGCATTTATCAAAGAAAAATTAAAAAAAATTATTTTTGAGAAAAAAATGGAGTTTTACGTGTCGTCTTAGAAATCTTTGAAATGCCCCATGCGCATTCCATATCAATGAAAATCCCCAATATTTTTTATAAAAGTTTAGTTTATATATATAAATAATTCTGTGCATCAAATTTTATATATTTGAATATAAAGGTTAAAAAAAAAAAATTAAATTTAAAAAAAAATTCGAAAAAATTTCAAAAAATTGTTTTTTTTTCTAATACATTTATATTCAAATATATAAAATTCGATGCACAGAATTATTTATATATATAAACCAAACTTTTATAAAAATATTGGGGATTTTTATTGATATGGAATGCGCAGGGGGCTTTTCGAAGATATCTGCAACAACGCGTAAAATGCCATTTTTTTTTCAAAAATAATTTTTTTTTGTGATAAATGCATGCCATAATGCATATAATGTACCCTTGAGTAATATTTAAATTGAAATTTACAAAAAGAAAAAAAAAAAAAAAAAAGAAAAAAAATGAAAAATTTTGAAATTTAGAAATTTTTTCGAAAATTTTCATTTTTTTTTTTTTTTTTTACCTTTACATTCAAATATATAAAATTCGATGCACAGTGTTATTTATATATATAAATCAAATTTTTTAAAAAATATTGGGGTTTTTAATTGATATGGAATGCGCAGGGGGCATTTCGAAGATTTCTATGACGACGCGTAAAATGCTATTTTTTTCTCAAAAATATTTTTTTTTTATTTTTATTTTTTTGTGAGAAATGCATGCCATAATGCATATAATGTACCCTTGAGTAATATTTGAAATTTACAAAAAAAAAAAAGAAGAAAAAAATTGAAAAATTCTGAAATTTTGAAAAACTTTTTTTAACCTTTATATTCAAATATATAAAATTCGATGCACAGTTTTATTTATATATATAAACTAAACTTTTATAAAAAATATTGGGGATTTTCATTGATATGGAACGCGCATGGGGCATTTCGGAGATTTCTAAAACGATGCGTAAAATTCCACTTTTTTCTCAAAAGTGACACTAAAAAAAATTTTTTTTTGTAATAAATGCATGCCATAATGCATATAATGTATCTTTGAGTAATATTTAAGGTGAAATTTACAAAAAATAAAAAAAAATATTTTTAAGGTCCCTCGTCCCCTTAAGGTGAGCTGGGTGAAAAAGTTCCACCAGATTTGTCCGGGATAGCTCAGATGGTAGAGCACTGGCGGCTTCAGCCAGAGATCCCTGGTTCGAATCCTGGTCCGGACATTTTTCGCCCAGTTGGAAATGTACATCTAATATGATTTATTTACCAATTAGAATAATTGTGTTAAAATTAATCTAGTCATCCTTAATTGCTTCCGAACAAATCATTATGTAAACAAGTTTAGAGAAAAAAACATGTTTTACGGATGCAAATTAAAGCAATTAATAGCTAACTCATTTCCAGATGAATAATTTGTACTCATGAAAAAATAGACAGATTTGCATAAATAGTTTTAATATTATTTGTAAAACGAGGAAAACTATTGGACTAAACAATATTTCTTTCATAAAAATGGAACATTATATGCAGTTTTAAATCACAAGACAAATTTTGTTGCCGGTTGAATATTTTTTTATGCTTACGAACCGTAAAAAACTGCTTCTAGTTTCGCAACAAATTGCAGTGTAAAGCTGTTTAGAAAATAACTATACCTTATACAGGTACAGATTGTAGCCTATAATAATGTTTTTAAGAAACTTTTCATTCTTTTTGTTAAATATTGGTATTAAAAAAAACAATTATTTCCACAATATTTGCATCAATATTATTTGCTCTTATGGGATGTTATAAGCATTTAAATGTTTTCTTTACTGTGGTTTAGGTTTATGGAAATTTCCGCATTAGTCAGTACTGTTATTTATTGTTAAAATGGGTTGTTGTATATATATTATGTGATGAAAATACTTTTATATATGTGTGTACATATATTATATTTTTTTATTACATAAGATGTAAGATTGTAACTACATTGGATTACCCAGGATTATTTACCCCCCCCCCCTTAACAGCCACCTAAATTGTATTTTTTATGGAAAAGATTTTTGTAGTACACATTGGACCTGCGTACTACACATTTTATGTAGAATTTCATAAAAAATATTACTGTAATATAATTACCAAGTAAAATGGGATTTTTATCAAAAGTGTTAATCACAAATGTTAGCCAACTTTCCCGGACCTCAGGGATAGACACTCCGCTTGATCGAAGTAGATTCTCCTACCAGTAGCTCTGGAAATAGAAATAAATATGGATGCAACCTATAAACTAACCCATTAATCGATACCTGTTTCTAAAACACACACAAAATATTTCATGAAAAATCTCTAATAAATACATTAAATTTCATTTGCTAATATGTTATTAAAACATATACTAATACGACACAGATATAATCACGAAACATCGGCGTAAATAAATCAGATCTATCTGATAGAGAATGAAAAAATGTAGTTTTTGACACAATGACTTAAGAATGGAATATTAAGAATGGAGACATCTTAAAGACTAACTTTTAGAATATAAAAATTATTTATTATTTCCAATTGTGCTAAAAAGGTGTAAGATTAAAATTTTTAAAGCGGTAAAATAGTTTTATTTGATTATTGACATGTTTCAACTTTTCCAGAATCACTTTCAAAACAAATAAATAATGATATTCCGAAATTACACTGTTTGTGATTCAATGAAATGAAACGCCATCATTCAATTTTTTATGTAACGCACGTTATTTTTTTTTTATTTTTCTTTGATGTTTATTTCTAATTTCGAAACCATTGAGTACCTCATGCCACGGTTTCCGTAAGTTTAATTTCATTGCATCGTATACCACGCAATTTCCGAATATAATTATTTATTTGTTTTAAAAATGACTCGGAAATAATTTAAACACGTCAACAGTCAAAGAAAACTATTTTAATGTTTTAAAATTATTTAATCTGACGTATGTTTACCCGACTGAAAAGAAGGATTATGTGTTTCACGCGTATCTGTGTATGTGGATTTCTTTATACCCTCGAAACATCCCAACGGCTGGACGGATTTTATTAAATGAGATCTCTATGAATTCGTCTTAACGGCCCGATGGATATAGGTCAGGTTCTTATAAATTCAAAATGGCGCTCGTAAAGTACAATACGGCGGTAGTTACGAAAAAAATAATTTACGCAACACATTGAGTGGCATATCATTGGATAGGTCTATCAAAATGAAGACGATGTTTTATTGACTATTTTACAGTCAGAAGCTCCGTTAAAATATTATACAACCTAGAAGTTGTGTATGTATTGTGGATCTCTAATTTTATTGCAACTCTAACCATCATAGACCTCTATAGACCTCACAAAACAGTGTTTATAGATACTACTAGGAACTAACAATTAAACACAACTTAAAAGTCATCAATACAAGTAAATAAAAAAAAAATAGGTAAGTAATATAAACAACTATATGTAACATAAAAATAATATTTTAAGTCAATTCCTACTTAAGTCAATAAGAGAATTTTTTTTCTCCCATTCTTCTTTCCTGATGAGTAGGGCTTAAAATGCCTTGATCAAGAAGAGAGCTCTCTCGGTCTAAAAATACCTTGATCAAGAAGAGGGCTCTCTTGATTATTGAAAATTAATTAATTTAATTTCATTAATGAATTAATATTTGAAAAGACTGGATTAACATGATGTGTAATCCACTACAAGTTAAAAAAAATTATTTGAGCTTGATTGGATGAATAATAATTATCTTATTAACGATTGAAAATTTGAACAAGATATATATAGCGAGAGTGTGAGCTAATAGTAGGAATTTAAAAAAAGTTTCATGATAAATAATTAACATAAATAATAAAATAATAATAGTTGATGATAAACAATTAATTAGTTCGCTTTTTACGCAGTCGGGTTATTGATTTTTTAAATTTAATTGTTTATTAGCGATTATAAATAATATATTATTACAAGGTGTTAATTTGTTATAAAAATTGTTTCTTTTATCAAGTCTGGTATATAAGTAAAACCAGCCAATAAGGAATGTTTTTTAAATGTTGCATTTATAAATAGTATTGTCTTTTCTCCCGTGAAATCTCAAATTTCCTTTGATAATTTTAAACTTAAGGGCGTGTTATGCTTTCGCATTTTGAAAATATCTTCCCACGAAATGATTAATTAATTTTTTTTATGTGTGCTTCTCTTGAAGGACATCTCTTCATTAGTTGTTATCAAAATATTTCTAAAATAAATATCTAATTTAAAATGTGTCTTAGCAAAATTAACTAAACATGGTGTAAGCAGATTTTACTGATTTCCAATTATTGTGTAGGCGTCGTATCCCTATCTATTCTGTTGAAAGATCTGCTGAAAAGTCATAGTTTTTGAGAAATTGTGGTTTAATGTTAGCATAAATTTCAATTATCCATTATTAAAATTGTAAGTGGTCTTCGTGGCGGCGAGGAAACGTGCTCGCACGCAATCCAGAAGGCAAGGGTTCGATTCTACCTTTGAACCGTTTTTATTTAACTTTATGTTTTAGACACGTTACAAATTTTAAGCATAATTATGAATTTCTGGAGCTTTCAGCATTTATACAGCGCCAGCAAAAAAAAAAAAATCTTGACAGTCATTGAAAAGTTTTAAAAAGGCCCTCTTTTCATAACAGTACCAGAACTAAAAAAAAAAAAAAAAAACTCTGAGTCATCTCAAACTGCTGGAAAGACCACTTTAACCACGACCTTCCACGACCAACGGGTGATAAAAACTGTCGCTCCCTTTTCTACTTAAAACAGGAAAAAGTAAAAAGAAACACCTGAACATTGAGATTGTGGCTTGAGAGTCACGATTTTTTTATGACACTGTATATTTACATGGATCGTACGCTTCCTTGAATTTAGCAGACTAGAAAATTTTTCTGTACAAGTATTGTTCTTCTTAAAAGAATGCGAAATTTGGTGCGTTTAACCTAGATTTCTTTTTCTATAGAAAGATACTGGTAGTTTACCTGGAGAAGTAACGGTATCCGAACGAACCATGATTTAATTACAAAAGTAAATTTACTTTTATGACTGTTTCATGAAAATTATATTTTTCTGAAATTTTTAAACTGATATTTCTGTTGACGAATGCCCAGATTAATTTATGTCTAGATATCTGATCTTTTTTAAAACTTACTATTATTGTGCCCATTTATATATGCATATTAATCTCAAATATAAAATAATGCATATATTTTTCTATAAAAATGTATGTAAGTGACTAGAGAAAAATTAATAAAAGAAATGTAGTTTGAGTATTTGAATTTTTCTTTATTTAAAAATATTTTAAATGATGAAATACAAAAATGTTTAACATTACGGACACTTGCATTTTTAATTTTACTAAATATGCAATTGATCGATTGACACATATTATAAAAAATATTCAAAACATAAAATGGTGTAAATATATCGCAGTAAAAACTCTTTCCTTGGATGATTTTTTTATGAATGTTGTATAAATGCATTTTTAACACATTATATTTCTTTTGAATATTTTATTTGTAATAAATACTTAAAAAATCACCGTAAAAGTTTAAATGCAAAAATACTTACTCATCATTTCTATAAGTGCAATTAAATACATATTTAATCGGGTATACTCGTAAAATTGCTTAATACATAAAATGAAATTACAAAATGCGCAATTTATAAAACGCGATTTTGTCAAATACCTTTTCGTCATTGTGAGAGAAAAGCATAAGAAAAGGTAACAGCTTTTTGATAGATAGAAAGGTAGATATCTTTTTGACACATAATTTGCGATACATACAATTATATATTACAGCAAGTATTATTTCATTCAAACGTTGTAATTGCCTACAAAATAAGATAAACGAGATCAATAAAAAAAAAAAATATATTTATCTGATATTATTTTGCAAGTGCATTAAGGGATTTCTTAAAAAAAAATCTATACTAATAAAAGAAAGTATCGCTCTGTGTATCTGTCTGTGTATGTGTCTGCGATGGCAAGCAAAATCTACCACACGTTAAAATATTCCCAGTAGAACTATATTATCAATTTAAAATCTGATTTAATAAAAGTATTTATTTGTAATTGCGTTTCCTTCCCTCCGGCAACAATTAAAGCACCAGCTGGTAAATCCACGGATAAATTTTGGACTATGATTTATTTTTCCTTTTTTTGCGAGGTGTAACATTTTTATAAATAATGCATTTAAAGATTTTAATGATCATGCATCAATTTAAAATTTCGACGCTGATTCTAAACATCTTATTTTCTTAAAAATTGATTAAGAACTTTTTATTTTCCAAAAAATTGATAATAAGTAAAAGAAAGGCTTGCCAACGGCATAAAATCTAAATTTTCTCCACTAATTGTCATTATTTATATGAGAGTTTTTGATCGATTTTTAAATTTCAGATGTTTGATAACACTTACAAAATTTAATGAAAGGGGCAGAGTTCAATTTCGAGGGAATGGCAGGAGCACGAGAATACTTTGTTTTAAACCGTATAGTTTTATACAACAGAGTTTGTCCACTAATTATTATTTTACGTCCGATTTTTTGGATCGATTTTAACGGTTGAGATATTTAAAAACGCATCACTTTTTTTTTTTCTTTTAACGTAGCGTTTTCTAAAATAAGTATCCTTTAGATGTTGTTTTCTGACGGAGACCTCCCAAAAATATTATTTATTGAAAATAAAAATTTCAAATTGAGGGGAGGGGTCAATTTTCAAACTTTTTCTGAATCCCTTATGTGATATAACACCGGAAAACTCTCGAACCGCTCTTTCATATTATGAACCTCCCGTCCCCATCAGCAAACTTCGCATTAAAAGTGGGCACCTTTCTAACGTTTGCCGACACCCATCTTGGGATATATCATTAAACAGGTTATAAAACTGAGTTTCGTTCATATAGAGGTTTGTTTAGCATAGAGTGAGCCCCCTGGTGGTGGAATGTGGAACTAACATATTTTGTATCTCATGGGCAGCACGTCTTCTGTATGGTGCCGCAAGCACCAGGGGCCAGTGTCAAATTCCGGTATACAGAATATTGCGTTTCCTGGATGGAGGAGGTAATGAGGAGGAACTAAATAAATTTGCAGCGCGTGCGCAGCACGCCTGCTATAATGTCTTGCATGGAGCGAGGACAAGTTTCGGCGTTTCGTTCTGAAATTGGTTTGTTTAGAACAGGTTACGCCCCATGGAGGTGGAAGAGGAAAATCACTGAGAATTTAGATGTGAAAAAAAAATGGTTGCGCGTAAGTCACAGATTTTTACAGTTAATTATGAATATTTTAGCACTAAAATTACGCAGTTGTCGGAAACTTGTCGTCCCCAACCCCCATCTCGTGGCAGTTATCTAGAGCCTTTTTTCAGGTTAATTTTAGTTTTCTTTTTCATTAAACCGATTTTTTACAAGTATTTCACACAAAATCAAGTTAAAGTTATAAAATCATACAAATTTACGGTTTATTTAACATTATCATGGACCCAGGCAACGCCGGGCTGCTAAGCTAGAAGTAAATAAATATATTATTTTACTTACATTTTCAGACGATTTTTGCATTTCCAAATGACTAAAGTATGACGTCGACGGTGTTTTTAATTGTTAGAAAGAAAAATATTTCAAAATGTTATCCATAAACTTTGCAGATACAGAGCAGATTAAAAATTTATACAACTGGTAAAACATTTCATATGGACTTTGCAGATTAAATATTTCATTACTTTTTTGAAGATATGCTATTGAAATTATCTAATAATAAATACATTGTGGAGATTCAACTTGACAGGTATTTTGTATAACTTATACAAAAAAAAAAAGATAAATTTTCATTTAAAATTTCATAAAGTAAATAATATTAATGATAATAATTTCTAAATGTTTTACTTCTACGAAAAAAATAAATAAGTCATGTCGCCACATATTTCTTCATCTTGAAACAACCTGTAACATATTTCCATTTATAAAATGCATTAAGTATAATATTTTGTGTTGTATAGATTATTATAATTATTAATTTTGTACATATATTGTTGTTATAACATTATGTAATAAAATCACTTATAGTCATTAAACTAAGATAATACATACTAAAAGAGAACATAGTACATTTTCGGGGCTCACAACCATAGCGGACGAAGTCCATTTTGAAAAAAATGAGTTAGTCCATTTAAAAGTTGCATAGAAATTGTTTTATCCACTTCCACAGTGAACCAAGTACTTTATCATTTTCAAATACAGGGTGATTATAATTAAAGTTTAACTTTCAAAATGCAGTAAAAAAAAGAACCACTGGTCAGAATGACTTCAAATTTGAAATGGATATACTGTAAGAAGGGGGAAACGGTATGGCATAAGAAAAAAAGTTCCAAAGTGCCTCAATAGATGGCGCAGTAAGCGGTATAGCGAAAGTGGATTCGGCGTCAAGTGACATTTTCAATCGAAATACACGGTTTCTTCATGAGTTGCACAGTAAACCAACCGTAGTGTTCAATGTGCATGAGTGTTTCGGTTGTTTTACGGAAAAAATGGCTTTGAAATCAGTCAACAGTTGCAGTACTGTTAGTGGAAAGTCCATCCATCACGGCAAGGTCGCACCATATTTGGCGGGAAAAATCTCGGTTTTTAATTGTCCTTTGGGCAAAAACCGCATAAAAAGCGAATAATGATTCTGTTTTTAATTAGCGCTGGACATGCGGCAGACAGGTTCCATATGCTGTCCACCATTGTCCGTCACAAGTTGAAACCGATAATAGTTATCGGTTGTCTCTTCGCATGACTAGAAATAATTAAAAACAGAATCATTATTCGCTTTTTTGCGGCTTTTGGCCCAAGGACAATTAAAAACCGAATCATTAAGTGATTTTTATGAGTTTTGTGGCACAAGGACAATTAAAACAGAATGATTATGTGCTTTTTATGCGGTTTTTGGCCAAAGGGCAATTAAAAAAGGAAACATTATGCGCTTTTTATGCGGTTTTTTGCCCAAGGACAATTAAAAACCGATTTTCCCATGCAATGTGGTACGAACTTGCCGTGGTGGATGGATTTTCCTCTAACAATATCACAAATGTTGACTGATTTGGAAGTCATTTTCCCGTAAAACAACCGAAACACTCATGCACATTGAACAGTACGGTTGGTTTACTGTGCAACTCATGACAAAACCTCCGTATTTCGATTAAAAATGTCACTTGACGCAGAATCCACTTTCGTTATGCAGCTTACAGCGCCATGTATTAAGACACTTTGAAACTTTTTTTCTTATGCCATACCGTTTCCCCCTTCTTTCAGTATATTCATTTCAAATTTGAAGTCATTCTGACCAGTGGTTCTTTTTTTACAGCATTTTGAAAGTTAAACTTTAATTATAATCACCCTCTACTTTATCATATATGTCATCTGTTTACAAACTTGGTTTCGTATGTGTGTGGATAAAATAAATTTTATGCACCTCCTAAATGGACTATCTAATTTTTATCTTCAAAATGGACTTGGTCTTCTATGGTTGAGAGCCCCTCATTTAAAAGGCATGTAAGTACATTTATTCTGCCTATTTATATGTATGCCTTTTAAATGTGCTTTTATCACTTTTACCATATATTAGCTTAGTTTATTGTATATTAACGACAAAATGCGCCATATAAATAAATATTTAAATGAATTGAAATAGAAAAATTCATACGTTCATTAAGGATTTTTGAAATTCAAAATATAGATTCGTTCATTTATGTACTATATGCATGCATTTATTTTAAAATAAATTTCACGATAAGCAAACAATATCAAATATACAGCAACAAAAAAAGTCCTTTAAGTGACATTTTGACAAGTAACATTTACTTTGCAAAATACGTGAGCAATATTTTCTCAGCCAAATGCTCTTTCATATTACTACATAACAGACTTTTGGGAGAAAATAAAAACTATAGCAATGTCAAAAATCAGTATTTGAGTGTTTTGTAAATATAGAAAAAACATGTTAAATTTATCGAGTTGTATATCGTTATTTTTTTCCTCCTAAATATTTTTGTGAAGAAAATAACATTTAGACTGATATTTACACTGAAATTGTTTGAAAGACATTTTAAACAATATCGGTATTTGGAAGATTGCACAGCACATATTACACTAATACAAAATAACCAATTTTTTTAAAATTAAAAAAAAGAAAAAACTTTCTAACAAACATGAATTTATCAATCAAAAGGATGAACATAATCTAAAACATTTTAAATCTAACAACATTCACATTTACTATTACATAGGAATTTGTCGATAATAATTTTTAAATTGATACTTATAAGATGTTACTTGCATTAAATAAAAACTAGTTTTTATTGTAAATGCGTTGACAATAAAAGACCATTTTCTTTAGAAAACCAGACAATATATCAATTACAAATGATAGTATAAGACAACGAAGATAAAAAAAATGTATACAGGAGGGCCCAAATACGTAGTAAACTGATCAAAAAAGTTTCAATGACAATTAGCTGCTTAATTCTTGAAATGTACATTTGTGCTTTAAATTATTTTGTCACGGAAAGTAAAGAGACATAATTTTTCAGTACACAACATTTATATTTTTCATAATCGTACATTTGTTTTAAGTTTGTGAAATTCAGATGATTTACTGCAAATTATGCATATTATTTTAATGTAATTTTTTTAGTACTGTTTACGATTTTTTACATGTGTTTTAATTCTTTCCTATTTATCTTCAGTTAATTTTGGCTTAAAAATTCAGTTAGTTCAATAACAATTGGCATGTTGAAATGAAAAATGAATTGTGTAAACGCCTCATAGTTTCATCTTTAGAATTGTTTTTGAAACTATAATTTTCAAAAAAGTATTTTGACGTATTTAGAAATTAATTAAATAAAATACTGATACACTGTAAAAAAAAAAAGAAAAAAAAAATCTGCAAATTTACTAAAGTTTTTCTAAGAAACTTGGATTCCTAGAACTTTTTATGTAACAGCAACAACGAAAATTTTGGTTGTTGCCGTTACATAAAAAGTCCTTCCGGCCAGTGTCGGGAGGAAGAGGTAGATTTCATATTCCTTATTTTAAAAAAGCCAACTTATATTATTCAAACACACGAAGCTCAATATAGTGAAAACCGAATATGGGAGTTTCAATACTAATTTCTAGCAATACTAAATCATTATGAATGAGAATTTCGCGAAATTAGTCAGATTTATCCAAGCTGCTTTTATTTAAAGTAACTTATATTCGGCTGCAAAATTCGGCGATTTCTTAAAGTGCCTGCCATTTTAAGACAACGTGGAGGATGAGGCTAAGCAGTGAGCTTGGTCGAGACCTTAGTAATTGCTGTGCACATGCTCACTCACATCGGAATCGATTGATATATACGAGTGCTGTCGCAGGCAAAAAGTCAGATTTTTCCAAATGTCACCAACATTAGAAATTGGAACTGCTATATCTGAGCCATTTTTTAAGATAAAGACAAACAAAAATGCTCCTGAATCCTTATATCAAGGTCAAATACTTAAGACAGAAACCTTTTTCAATTTCTAATTTTTATTTGCACCTCATTTTAACTATATATATATTTTTAATTTAATGGCCGCCATTTTGAAACAAGATGGCTCATGAAGCTGGCCAGCGAACTTGGTCGAGATATTGATGTATACTATCCACATGACTTCTTACACCGAAATAGGCGAATACGTAGATCGTTTCAAAATGTTAGCCATAC
Source organism: Maratus speciosus (assembly GCA_963932465.1). Taxonomy (NCBI): domain Eukaryota; kingdom Metazoa; phylum Arthropoda; class Arachnida; order Araneae; family Salticidae; genus Maratus; species Maratus speciosus. The sequence continues at coordinate 85,085,679 of OZ010789.1, forward strand.
TAGAAATTCAAAGTGCTATAATTCAACCATTTTTTAAGATATAAAAAAAAGAACAAATTTTCAGAAACAAAAACTGCTCCAGAATCTTTGTATAAAGGCCAAACACATAAAACAAGTGTTTTTCATTTTCCAATTTTTTAATACCTCATTTTAAATTTATTATTTTTTTAAATGGCAACCCTTTTGAAACAAGATGGCGAATGAAGCTGGCCAACGAACTCGGTCGAGACATTGGTATGTACTATGTACAGACCAAGTTACATCAAATCGGTTCATTAATACTCCTGTTATCGCGTGACAAAAATCAGGTCGTTTTAAAATGTCAGCCACAATAGAAATTCAAAATGCTATAACTCAGCCATTTTAGGTAGCTTTCATTACAAAAAGCTACCTATTGCAGCCGTTCGGAGGAAAGCGATTTCAAAAAATTTTGGTATATTTTCATCGATCATGACCCCAGACCCCGAAACCACCCTCCGTTCAAAATTGATATATATATATATATATATGGCCTTTGTCCCACTGTAACTCTCGTATTTATGAACCGATTTGGATGTGATTCGGTGTGTACATAGTACCTACCAATGTCTCGAACGAGTTCGTTGGCCAGCTTCATCCGCCATTTTGTTTCAAAATGGCGGCCATTTAAAATTTTTTTACAAAATTAAAATTTGAAATGTGGTACCAAAATATTGAAAATAGAAAAATATTTTTTTCTTATCCATTTTAACGTTATACAAAGACTCCGGAGCAGTTTTTGTTTCGTCTATATCTTAAAAAATACCTGAGTTATAGCATTTTGAATTTCTGGCGTGGCTGAGATTTTGAAACGTCCTGAAATTTGTCACGCGATAAAAAGCGTATTTATGAACCGATTTGGATGTAACTTCGTTTATGCATAGTACATACCAATGTCTCGACCGAGTTCGTTGGCCAGCTTCATCCGCCATCTTGTTTCAAAATGGCGGCCATTTAAATTTTTAAGAAAAATTTAAATTTGAAATGTGGTACCAAAAAATTGAAAATTGAAAAAATATTTTTTTCTTATGCGTTTGAGCTTGATAAAAAGATTCGGGAGCAGTTTTTGTTTTGTCTGTATCTTAAAAAATGGCTGAGTTATAGCATTTTGAATTTCTAGCGTGGCTGACATTTTGAAACGTCCTGAATTTCGTCACGCGATAAAAGGCGTATTTATGAACCGATTTGGATATAACTGTGTTTATACATAGTAAATACCAATGTCTCGACCGAGTTCGTTGGCCAGCTTCATCCGCCATCTTGTTTCAAAATGGCGGCCATTTAAATTTTAAGAAAAATTTTAATTTGAAATGTGGTGCCAAAAAATTGAAAATTGAAAAAATATTTTTTTCCTATGCGTTTTACCTTGATAAAAAGATTCGGGAGCAGTTTTTGTTTCGTCTATATCTAAAAAAATGGCTGAGTTATAGCATTTTGAATTTCTATTTTGGCTGACATTTTAAAACGACCTGATTTTTGTCACGCGATAACAGGCGTATTTATGAACCGATTTGGATGTAACTTTGTCTGTACATAGTACATACCAATGTCTCGACCGAGTTCGTTGGCCAGCTTCATTCTCCATCTTGTTTCAAAAGGGTTGCTATTTAAAAAAAATTAATTTAAAATTCAAAATGAGGTATTAAAAAATTGAAAAATGAAAAAGATTTTTTTTATGTGTTTGGCCTTGATACAAAGATTCAGGAGCAGATTTTGTTTCTGAAAATTTGTTCTTTTGTTTTATCTTAAAAAAATGGTTGAATTATAGCACTTTGAATTTCTGTCATGGCTAACACTTTGAAACGATCTTGTATTTGTCACGCGATAACACACGTATTCGTCTATTTTGATGTAAGAAGGCATGTGGATAGTATACATCAATATCTCGACCAAGATGGCCAGCTTCATGAGCCATCTTGTTTCAAAATGGCGGCCATTAAATTAAAAAAAAAATATAGTTAAAATGAGGTGCAAAAAAAAAAATTAGAAATTGAAAAAGGTTTCTGTCTTAAGTATTTGACCTTGATATAAGGATTCAGGAACATTTTTGTTTGTCTTTATCTTAAAAAATGGCTCAGATATAGCAGTTCCAATTTCTAATGTTGGTGACATTTTGAAAAATCTGATTTTTTGCCTGCGACAGCGCTCGTATATATCACCCGATTCCGGAGTGAGTGAGCATGTGCGCAGCAATTACTAAGGTCTCGTCCAAGTTCACTGGTTAGCCTCATCCACCATGTTGTTTTAAAATGGCAGGCACTTTAAGAAATCGCCGAATTTGGCAGTCAAATATAAGTTACTTTAAATAAAAGCAGCTTGGATAAAGCTGACTAATTTCGCGAAATTCTCATTCATAATGATTTAGTATTGATAAAAATTAGTATTGAATCTCCTATATTCGGTTTCCACTAAATTGATCTTCATGTGTTTGAATAATATAAGTTGGCTTTTTTAAAATAAGGAATATGAAAGCTACCTCTTCCCCCCGGCACTGGCCGGAAGGACTTTTTTTAGATATAGACGAATCAAAAACTGTTCCGGAATCTTTGTATTGAGGTCAAACACATACAAAAAAAAACTTTTCATTTTCCAATTTTTTGGTATCTCATTTTAAATTTAATTTTTTTTTTACTTTTTTAAATGGCCGCCATTTTGAAACAAGATGGAGTATGAAGGTAAACAACGAACTCGGTCGAGATATTTGTATGTACTATGTACCCACCAAGGTATATCCAAATCGGTTCATAAATACGCCCGTTATCACGTGACAAATATCAGGACGTTTCAAAATGTCAGCCACGCTAGAAATTCAAAATGCTATAACTCAGCCATTTTTTAAGATATAGAGGAAACAAAAACTTCTCCCGAATCTTTTTATCAAGGTCAAACACATAAAAAAAAATATTTTTTCAATTTTAAATTTTTTGGTACCATATTTCAAATTTAAAGTTTTCTTAAAAATTTAAATGGCCGCCATTTTTAAACAAGATGGCGGATGAAGCTGACCAACGAACTCTGTCGAGACATTGGTATGTACTCTGTATAAACGAAGTTACTTCCAAATATGTTTATAAATACGCCTTTTATCGCGTGGCAAAATTCAGGACATTTCAAAATGTCAGCCACGCTAGAAATTCAAAATGCTATAACTCAGCCATTTTTTAAGATATAGACGAAACAAAAACTGCTCCGGAATCTTTGTATTAAGGTCAAATACATAAGAAAAAAATATTTTCCATTTTCAATGTTTTGGTACTATATTTCAAATTTTAAATGAAAAAAAAAATTAAATGGCCGCCATTTTGAAACAAAATGGGAGATGAAGCTGGCCAACGAACTCGGTCGAGATATTGGTATGTACTATGTACACACCGAATTACATCCAAATCGGTTCATAAATACGAGAGTTATAGTGTGACAAATGTCAGATATATATATATATGTCAATTTTGAACGGAGGGTGGTTTCGGGGTCTGTTGCTCATGATCGATGAAAATATACCAAAATATTTTGAAATCGCTTTCCTCCGAAAGGCTGCAATAGGTAGCTTTTTGTAATGAAAGCTACCTAAAAGTTTTGGAATCCCAGTTTCCTAGAAAAGATTTAGTAACTTTACAGATTTTTTTTTTTTTTTTTTTTTTTTTTTTTTTTTTTTTTTTACAGTGTACAAGTTCAAAAAAGTAATTTTTGTTATACATTCTGATGACGACGGAGTTGGAACATGTCAGTATAAGTTTTTAATTTACTTTTAATGTGTTTTTAGGAACGTCTTTTAAACAAATAAATATTTTAATTTGTGTTTTGACTTTTCCGTTTGGAATGTACACTGTAAAAAAAATCTGTAAAGTTACTAAAGTTTTTCTAGGAAACTGATATTCCTAGAACTTTTTATGTAACGGCAACAACAAAACTTCCTCTAACAGCATCTGTTACAGGAATTTTTCTTGTTGCCGTTACATAAAAAGTCCTAGGAATCCCAGTTTCCTAGAAAAACTTTAGTAACTTTACATATTTTTTTTACAGTGTACATTGTGATATGAAATAGTCATATTATAAAATACCATCGTTAATAATTTATTTGTTATTTAATATGCAGTTTTGAATAATCCTGGATTTACGCTCTACGCAACTACATAAACAACTTTTTTCAATAATTCTGCATGTTAGAAAGTTATTCTGTTTGACTGAACAGTATTTAGATTCCTTTTTATATACATGCAACAAATTTTATGATACGAAACAAAACATGATAACCTCAAAATCATTTCCAAACTGTAAATGTCTAGTTATAAAATTTCAATCATTAATATATCTTTTAAAAATAGGTTACAAAATAATGTAGACATTTATCATTTTTGACTCATATTATTTGAGCTAAGATTATGTTGTTTTTCTCTAATATGAGAAAAAAAAGAAAATAATAATAATATTTAGTTATTTCATACATTTTGCATTGGAAAAACACAAAATTCCTCTTACCGAGACTCTGAGATTTATTAACATTTTATCCACTTTTTAGTAACTTACATTCTTTTTTTTTAAATTTTCTTTGAAAAACTATTGTATATTTTCAGAGAATGAGTTTTTATTTATTTAAGTCTGAAATTAGCAGATTTTTTATATCAAGATATCTTTATCGTGGATTTAATACCAATAGATATATTCATAGTGGACAACTATATCAAACGTTTATTACCACTATTTCAATTAAATCATCGTCTTCTTGTTTAATTCAATAATTATTTAATTTAGAAACGTGTATAAATATGAGTTTAAATTTAGCGAATATTTTTTTTTTCAAACAGTGGTAGCCAAAAAGCATAGCTGTTAGCAGCTGTGTATATTGTAATTTTGGATATTTTTCATTATCTAACTTATCATTGTGTTATTTAACTGAAATTTTAGCTTTTTTTTTAAAAAAAAAAGTTCGTTGTCTATTTCCATAAACTCACAAAAACTATCAAAAATGAATCATTTAGACCGAAAAGCAATATTTAAAGATTCGCGATTATTTTCTTTTTGTGACCCTGACCATTTTGTCGAAATGAGGTTTATCTATTCAATACTTTATTCATACAACCTTATATTTTAAACATCGGTATGTATCGAAAGTTTTTCAACTGGTTAAATGTATATGAATTAGTTTTTTTTTATAACTTAATTAAAAATGAAATTAAAGCTATCGATTTTTTTTCTTCTGAAATGCAGCAAATAAAAGGATTAAAAAAATTTGTTAGTATCTTAAGTAACCCCTTTATAATCAAAAACTATTGCTATGACCAGGGCCGAAACTAAGTGGGGGCAGAGGGGGCAGGTGCCCCGGGTGCCAGAACAAAGGGGCGCCAAATGAAGGATTATACCTTTGGAAAGTATCATTTTCTTCTGATGGACTGATGGCTTCCATTATTATGAAACAGACATTATAAATGAAGTGTTAGGTGAAGATGAAAGAGTAGCCATAAAAAGTTAGAACTCTGATTTTCGGGTCCGAATGGGGAAAAAAATGGCCATAATTTTTTTTTTGAAAAAAAAAAAAAAAAAAAAATCCATTTTTTTTTTCTCATTCGGACTAGAAAATCAGAGTTCTAACTTTTTATGACTGCTCTTTCATCTTCACCTAACACTTCATTTATAATGGCTGTTTCATAATAATGGAATACATTAGTCCATCATAAGAAAAAAAACTCGGTGAAAGCGGAAACTCGGTTAGGCGAGACTCGTATAATCGAGACTCTACTGAATATGTCATGTTGTTATGATGTTTTGAATATTTTTCTAATGTTGATGTTCAGAGAGACCTCCCCCTTGGATCCGCCACTGTAGATTACGTAGTTCAGTATTACATATTTTATGATTACATATTTTAAATTTTAATATAAGTCGTATATTATAAAATTAGTAAAATTCTCTTTGTAAATATACTTTGTGGAAGGGGGGGGGGGGGCAAAATCCATGTTTGCCCCGGGGGCAAAAAAGGCTAGTTTCGGCCCTGGCTATGACAATGCACGAGATATCAAACTCGTTTTTTTTTTTTATATTATTCAGCACGAGGAAAGACGTTTATTAGGAGAATTTTCCAAACCTTCTTAAACGTTAAAGAAACGAAATAATAACTACTTGATTGCTCTGTTTTCATACATATTTTGATACATACATAGCGTACATATGGTATTTTGTATACAAATTTAAATGCTACAATTTTTTACCTTTCTACATTATTTTCAATATACATAAAAATGTTTTATATATGAAATCAAATAATACAAAATGTTTCTTCATGTCTTGTTAACGTTTGACACTAAATATCCCTTGATCCCTGCATCAGACATCTTTCCTACTTTTATCCAAACTTCTTTCAAGCAAAGTATTAAATGATCACACAACTAGTATCAAATTATTTACGCAAAATAACTCCTTTATTGTTACCTCAAAAACAAGACCTGCCACTGAAACTTTCTTTTCTGTCTTTTGTTCATGATAAGATAATAAATAATGTTTCAATATTACTATATTTTCTTCTGTTTGGCGTGTCAAAACATATTAGAATTGATAATAATAATAATAATATAAAAAAAAAACTTCTAGCATGTTATGAAGTACATTCTATTCAAAAACTTTCAAAAATAAAATTTAAAAAAGTGGTTTAAAAATATTAGCGCAAGAATGCCTTTTGCTTTCAATCGACATAGAAATGGAGACGTATTTATAACAAATTCACGCCAACTGTGGAGTCTTTCTTGCCTTTTAGCAGCAAAATAGTTATTATTACTCTGCGAGAAAAGACAATATTGTAAACAAGATGAAAAACCGACTATGAAATCTTAGTATATCTTTATATTTAAGGATCCTTGTATCCACTTTTGTTACTTTTTCAATATGTATATATGTGTGTAAGTATTTTTGTTACATTTTAAGGTTTACAGAAGCTGTTTCTTTTATTTTTACGATAATGCCCTGTACTTAGGTATGTTTGTGAATGAACAAATCATCGAAACTGTGTTTTAGATTGGTTTGCTATTTGGTAAAATAGTTAGTCATCGCTATTGCAAGAGCTACATTCATTTTCATTTTTACACAACGGTCTACTGATGGTTTTGTATCCAAACCATTTTAATCAATTGTAGATACATTTTATGTTTAATAAAAGCCGATAGGCAATTTTCTTTTTAGCTTAATTACTTAATTAAATATTTTTATTTTTCCAGCATATCTTATTTTCTTATGTTTATACAATAATCATGTCTTCCCAATATAACTCTCTATATAACACTTTTTTCCATAAAAAGCAAAGAAAAAATATATAGTGAATTTTATTAATCAAAAGAAAAAGTAGGATAATTTAATCGTAAAACTCGCAGTAGCATAACTGTGTAAATTTAATTACAATATGTATTTTAATTTACAATCCTGAATGTCAGCCGCGCATATTACGTGATGTTGTAATTTTTTTTATTGATATTTTATATTTTGTGTAGAACATGAGGTTGTTATTAACAGAAGATGTATTTTACATTTATAAAACTAAGATTTAAGATTTATTTATTTTTATATTACCAATTATTTGAATGCATAGTATTCTATAATGAATAGTTTTTTGTAAATGAACATATCATCGAAACTGTGTTTTAGATTGGTTTGCAATTTGTAGAAAATATTAGATGTCACTGTTGCAAGAGACTAACTATATTATTTATTCAGACTAACTATAGGGGAGAGTAACCAAATTTGGACCACCGCTTTAAATGGACCGTTACCATTCTGCCGATAATTATTGAAAGTGACGCCATCTACCACTGAAATACTACTCATCAGAATGACGTCATTTCTGATTAGAAGAAGCACCCGCCTACCATGTGCTGTTTTCAGACAATTAAAAAAAAACTTAAAGTCAGTTGTTTCGATTTAGTTTTTCCCTACTAAACGTAAGTGAATACTTTAAAACTAAGGTACATTGTTGTGTTTTCATATACCTATCTAAATCCATCTGTTTATTGGGCATATTTTTCACGTAGATTTGTTTGATTTCGTTTTTGTTCTTAGTCTTGAGATTATCTGTTTTAAAAAATGGCGCAGTTGCCTTTATTGAGCCAATTTAAGTTGCTTAAATTGGACCAGATATACATTCATAAATTTGAAAAGTAATTAATGAATTTTGAGGGCGATACGCTTTGTACGCTATTTTTTTTTTTTAATATTTTATAATGGATTGTTATATCCATGGATGTTTTTGAATATTTCTTTTTTTTTGTATATCTGGATTAATTTCTTTACACAGTTTAGGCCTTTTTAAACATAAAAATATTTTTTCATGTTTATGCAATAAATTTTGTTTACAATTTCGTTTATCTTTTATGTATTTGTACTTATTTTCATTGAATTCTTTATTCCTACGACTTATTTAATTTACAGAATTGAATTCAAGCTTTTTTCTCCTGGAGGATATTTACGGTTCCGTGCTGGGGCGGGACAGACTTTTTACAGTTCTGGAGGATGGAATTACACCTTTTTGCCATTAAAACGCATAAAATCTCAAACCTTCGGGGAGGAGTGGTTATTTCAAGGCTCAAGGGTGGGGGACCCCTGAATTCAACATTTGAATATATGTTTTGTGTTTCATTAATCGTAGCGCATTTTTGTTTTTTATAGAGCATATTTTTTAAATACTTTTTAAATATAATGTTGAAAATGTTGAAAATGACACACACAAACTACCTGGAAGGAAAACACCCGTGACAGCAAAAGCCGTTAAAGCTATAGGAAAGGAAAAGGAGAGAATAAGTTTTGAAGAAATCGACCTCCAAGAAGGCTGCAGCTACAAATTCCCTCAAAAATCCAAAAAGTCATTATAAATGTTATTTCCCTTGATAAATTCAATTAAATCAAAGTACAGAGGGAGCGAAAAAAAAAGTTGTGTTAATATCTTCTCCATATAGAGTAAATCTTGAAGTGAAAAAAAAACTATAAAAAGGAAGCTTTCACAGCACAAAAGCAATTGGAACATCAAATTTTAAAAAATAGGATGCAATAAATTGTAATGCAATGGGGAAAAAATTATGGAAAGGAAGAACTATAAACATAATGTTAAGAAAACTTCTGTTTCAAAACATTTATAATAATTCAGAATCTAAAAAGAAAATCCAGACAGTGATAATTGGTTTTGCCTAATTTGTAAGAAAAATAAAATAGAAGAAATGATTCAGTGATCAGATTGCCAAATACGTTCGATGTTGTGTGGCTCTGGAATAAAAAATGAATAAATGAAATTCATGTTTAAGCATTGCATCACTGCCCCTTACATTATATTCAAGTAACTGGCAATTAGTTCCACACTTTCTATTCTTATTTACTGATAACTTTGATTTATATTTTGAATAAATTTTGATTTAAAACAATTTCTCTTATTTTCAGATATTTGATTTCATAACATTTGGTTTTTTGTTATTTTGTTTGATTGTTTAATTCATTGCAAACTTTGCTTTTAATAAAATTAGTTATATTCCCTAGTCATTAAAACAACCTGATATTGGTTGGTCCAGTTTAGTAGACTGGGGGTCGAACATAAGCGACCAGTTTCTGAATTTGGACCTCTTTTGACAATTTTTTCAAATTAAAATAAAGTATAGTATTTTCACAAAGAAAATGATCTAAGGATTTATTTAATTAGTAGATGAATAGATTGACCTCGTGTAGTGATGTTTTGCAGATATTCCAAAAATTAAGCGAGTTACACTTGAAAATAAGTGAAGGGGTTCAAATTCGGCTACTCACCTCTTTTAAAACTAAAATTTAAGATTTATTTGTTTTTATTTTACCAATTATTTGAGTGCATAGTATTTTACAATGCGTTCGAAAGTGAAATGGAGTCACTTCAGATTTTTTTTTTTTTAATTTTTAATAAATCGTCGTTAAAAAAATTATAGCATAAGCAATTATCTGTCATAAACAAATTTAAATGTATTATAGTGAATATATTGATTTTGTGTTAAGTCGGGTCTTTTTATAATACAATGGGATGCACAAGGAATCAATTGAAGCTTTGAATAAAATATGTTTTTAGATTAAAAATGTTTTATATTAATAGAAATTTACTTTTATTTTTAACCCCACCCCACCCAATAGCATGGAAGGGAACACTATGGCATTGAAAGCAGAATATGCATCCCGAATGTGCGAAAAGAACGAAGGTTTTGTGAATTTACTCAAAATCCATTTCATCAGCAATTTTTCTGTGGTATCAGTAAATATATGTATTATAAGCAAACATTTAAAAGTAACGACTATTCATAACCCACAGAGACATGATAATAACATCTATTGGTGAACATACATTTTTTTCAACGTTGTTGATGCTACGATTATAGGAAAGTTTTTTTCAACTTTGCTTTTTCATGGTTTTACAATTACGTACCATAATACAATAAGCAAATATTCATGAGTGAAAATAAAAATTTAATTTGAGATAAATTTTTATCGAATAATCTTTTTAAATTTAGTTTTTAAATTAACTAAATATATAAGAACACATTTTATTAAATAATATTTTTTAAAAAGATAAAATTGCAATTTAATTTCTTAAAATTGAGGGTAAATGAAAATAAGCAAATTCATGAAACGATTTGCACGTTGCGTTGTTTCAGTATGTGGTTCATGGTTTACGTAGATACACATACTTATTTATTAAAATGGTAATCATTCGTAATATACTGGAAGGCCCTGACGCTTTTTTAACTGCTTTAATGCAAGCTTTGAAAATGATAATTCTTCTTATTTAATCATTAACGAAAACAACCGCATGATAGGATATTTACCTATTCAAGCTGGAGAAAAATCGATAATTAAAAGTTTATCCTAGAGTAATTTATTTTTTGCCTGCTATAGCTTAATAGTTAGGCTTTGTACCCTGCTATTGGTTTTTATATGTACGATCCATACACTAGTGCATAGTTGGTGTTTCTCAGTTGGGAATGTATCAATCAATTTCAGTATAGTTATTTAGTATGTTACTTAAAGCGGAATAAAATATACTGCTCTATTATGGACACTTCCGAACAAAATATGAACTTTATTTTATCGGATTTATTTGCTTAAATTTTGTACATACCCACTGTTATTTCCTATTTAATGTCGCTAAAAAGTTTTTTACGTTTTATTTTTCTTTTATAATATAGAAAAAGTTTTATAATAAAACACGATTAAGCTCAATTTTTGATTTCATTAAATGGTTTAGATTATTACCCTTTCGTTCCAATTTAATTTGTCTGCATTTACCTGCCTCCCCAGGTTTTATGATTTTTTAGCTTAGTAAGTCTATTTTTTTTTTAATTTAAGTTCAAGTACCATTTTCATTTTATCGGTCATCAGAATTTAAGTTAGTTATATATATAAACTTTTGTACCATTATGCAACGACAACAAGATTTAAAATTTAACCAAAATGTGGATTTGGTTGAAAATATTTTTGTTTATTGAAAACAATTACAATGAAGGTCACATGCAGTTTGGCAAGAGCGAAATGTTTAAATTTATGACCAAGTTTGGACAAAAGTCGCCTGTTTTATGTAGATATTTCTGGTCAAATTAATGTAAAATATAATAGAAAAGTACATCGCTCCAAATTTTGAGAGTTTAGAAAAGTGATCCCGAAAAATTCTTCGAATTCAGATTGGATACATTGCAAAACATAAAGTAGACATTTTTTCAATTTTGTCTTATGTTTACAATTCTTTACATAAGAATCCACTGCGCAAAGATGCATATCCTATAGAATATACAACACAACAATTTTCATAAAGCTAATTATTTAATTTAAAAAATCGTTTCACAATTGAAAACGCACTTCCAGCATTTGAAAAATATAACCGATTTATTTTGTGAGCCTCTGTATATGAAAGATGAATGATATGCTCATCATATTCAATAGTATAACAGATGCACATCATATTCAATAGGACTCAAATTCTTTTCTGCTTTGTTTCAAATAACAGACCAGATGTCATGATCAAATATTTATTTTGAGCGAATATTATGTTGGCTGTGATGTAATCCAGATAGCTCAATTAGAAGAACATTTGTAATTAAAGCCAAAGGTTCTGTGTTCCAGTACCAGCCTGGACAATTTTTCGTCCAAATGGAAATATTACTACTCGTTTGACTTACTTACCAATCAGCTGATTATGTTAAAAAAATTAACGTGTAAATACACCTATGTAAATTTTTGTCTACACACTGAGCATTCCTATTTGTAAATAAAAATGCAATAGAAGAAATAGGCTTATGCAGTTTTTGAAATCGCTGATCGAGCCATAATTTTTTTTTTAATTCGTACTTCCTTAAATTTTAAATATTTGATTTTTTCTCCTTTTACATTTACTTTTACCGTCAATATACAGGGTGTCTCTAAACTCTTAGTACATACGTTAAGGGGTGATAGAACACAACTAGACTAGCACAAATCACCATACACTCCATGGTCGGAACGCAAGTCGTAAAAAGGGTATGAAACCCACTGTGGCACAAAATATGTAGAAAGAAGATAGACAGCAATGGAATGAAAGAGAACCGATAATATGAAGAAAAACATTTTATTCAAAAAAATGAAAGTAAGCAACACTTACGTCCACAATCACAGTAACTTCTCAAAATTGCGGCCACCAACAGTGATGCAGGGTTCACACCGTCGACGGAGTGACCGCCGTACATTGGCAAAAACACCAGACATCTCTCGTATAGTGTCAGCAGCTATGGATACCTGGGCAACAAGGTCTTCAACGGAATCTATGGGACCATCATCGTAAATGAGGATCTTCATGTGACCCCAAGTCCAGACATGACAAATTGGGTGAGCAGGCCATCCAGTTGATTGGAAAAACCTTTGGGCTTCCCTTGTATTGCCGGCTGCCGCTCTACACATGTAATGCATACCGCCCTTCTTCTGATTTGAGTACGCATCCATCTCGTCGATGATCCACAGAACGAATGAAGACAGCTGCGTGTAAAGACTTTTTATTTCGATCGCTGGAAGGAACCCTCTAGCGCTTTACGGCTGGCGTTCCGACCATGGATGATATGGTGATTTGTGTTTGTCTAGTTGTGTTTTATCACCCCCTAACGGATGTACTACGAGTTTAGGGACACCCTGTACATATATGTTAAGAATAAGTTCGGTTTTTAGCTCTAAATGCTTTAATACTTAATATAGAAGCATTGTTTATATTTTAAGAATATCAAATAATCATTGTAAACAAATATAAGAAAGTGTCAATATTTTAGTTGTATAACCTAACGATATAATGAAGTATCAATCATTGTTTTTAATAAAAACACATTTTCAAAATATTTTGAAAGCTTAAAAGTTCGTTCCATATTTATTAGCACTGTATTATTTTGTTAATGTAAATCAATTCCATATTGCGACATATTTCCAACTTTTCTCTTTCTTTTCTTCGCGCATATCAATTTTCTTATATGTTAATGCTCATAGAAAAAAATTGACTTTACAGAAACATACAACAATTTTTCAACCAATGTCACAATATACACACGCAACATAATATATTCATGACATATATATTATCCAATATAATGTATTCAGTGTAATATGTCACGCAATAATATAAATAATAATTTACTCCTAGCTTGGTTGTTTTTAACGGAGCTGCAAACAGATGTTGTTTGCGTGTCTTGAAACCGTCATATATCCTTTCATTTGATATATTCTTGATAATTACGTAGAAAAAGGAAAAGTAACCTAAGATACATGTCATTATAACTTATTTGATAATATGTGATGGTCGTGAAATCGTCTTTCGAATTTTCGTGATAGTTATGAGAATTCCATTTTATCATTGGATGTGTTAAACTGAATATTATACAACTTGAGGTTTTTACATGAGATTGTTGATAAAAAGTTTGAGAATTTCGATGATGATGACTTAAATTAATCAAGATTTTATTCGATGAAATTATTTAAAATATTTTAAAAAGTATATTTTTCTCTGGCGGAAACGTATCATTCTAATCAATCTGATAGTTTTAAGTGTTAGTCAAATCGTCTTCCAGATGCATCAGTTTCTTAAAGAAGTTAATTTTATCATTGAATGTGCTCAGTTTATTGTTATATAATTTAATGTAATTGAATGAGTTGATTGATTCGATCTTTGAGAGTTTGGATGATTTATTTCGTATTAAATACTGTTTAAAATGTGTTAAGATTTCTCCTCTTAGCCTGTGTGATTGTAAAGAACTAGTGATATTAATACAAATATAACTCCTCGAAGTCCTCGAAGTTTAAGTCCTTCTATGTTAAACCATGCAAACATTGACAGTTATTTGCTAAACACGCTTAAACTGCCAACATTAATTTTAGATAAAAAAGTGGGATTATTGTCAATAATATTGACAAAAATTACTGTGGATGTAAATACATCTATTTTATGCATTGAAAATTTAACTTGCATTGAAAAAAATAATGAATTCTAAAAAATAAAGGGAGTAGAAACAGTTATATAAAGATAATTGTTTTCTATATCCCCCCCCCCCCCCTTTATTCTATTATGTTGAACATCAAGACCAAGAATGGAATACAAAGGCTTCAAAGATTTTATTATAGTAATATATGCATACATGTACACTATTTTTCATAATAACATAGAAGCAAATAGTAAAATAGAAGCATTTCAAACAAGTAAATACATACATTAAAAAGTGCAATTGTTTTGTTATACTATTATAAAATCCGCAAGCATTACATTATTATTATTATTACTCGTATTGTTTTGGATGATCGAGTTACATTGCACTGCTTAGTTCATTTTAAATGGTTACAATGATAGCAGATAAACGAAACTATATTTTGTTTTTCTCCCTGAAAACGAAAAATGTTTACAAATATATGTTTTATCTCTTTAATGTTTGTGGCTTTTTTGAGCACAGCAATTCTATTGTTAGAAAGAATGTTTTAAATATCATTTTTAACATATTAATACTTATTTTCCAGCTATCAACATTTATTTCTTTCGTTTTATACTCAGAGTCAAAAACCACTAAGGCGGACATGGTATTTGCTTCTATATGCGTTATATATTGTTCCTTTCGTATATATTTGTGGATAAACTATAATGAATATAAGAAAATTGTGAATCACATTTCTCACATTTCTGATATTGTAGGCAATGAAATATCTGTACCATACTGGATAATACTATGGGGAACTTGTAAAATAATTATGACAATTTTTATAATATTACAGGTGAGCATAACGATGAATAATGGCAGTTGTTTAAAAGAATTCATTTTCGGTTACAAAATACAAAATGGTTATGTCTCGTTGGCCATATTTGTCATATTTTCATTATTTTTTCTTTTATTCTTTTATTTTCCTTTATGTGTTTTTGATATTTTATACACTATGGTTTGCAATGACATTGTGGGTATCATGAATAGTTTCCGCATGTTATTGAAAAATTCACCCCCATGTGACTATAATGAACTAGCAAATATTTACTGCGAAATAACATCAACTGCTGAATGTTTTGATTGTGAAGTTGGTTTTCTAATATTTTCCATGCTTTTGAATCATGCGTTTTTAATGTATTACGGATTTACACTTGTTTTTCGAGATGGAGTTAAAATTGATATGCATTTTTACATGATTCTTTTTATATATTTGCTAAGTTGTGTTAATTTTATAACTAATGTTGAATACGCATCTCGAGTTCATACAACATCTATTTTAATTAAATATGAATCGAGAAAACTACACATAGTAAATGAAAACCATTGTTGTTCCTATCAGAGATTTCTCAAGAATTGCAGGGTAATATCAATGACAGTTTGGGGATTTTTTAATATGAGACGTAATATTATTGTAGGAACTTTCGGCACTATTCTAACTTACAGCCTTCTATTTGATAATCTAATAAGAATTTGACAATAAACAATATATGTTTTCATTTCCTTAATTGTAAGTGTAACTTGTTTTAATGTAAAACCAGCACACTCGCATGGACTTTTTAGTGCTATTCTTGCGCCAGATCGCATTAAAATGAACAAAAGATATCGTTTTCAAACAAAATCGGCTATCACAATAAAGAAGTTGTGTGCACTTCGCACCAATAAATCGAAGTACGGAGCAATATAAAGAGAAATTTTGTGAGGCCTTTGCGAGGAAAGGTAAAAATAATCATTGAACGTATAAAAGTCATTGAATTTAAAACAAATATGCAACGCAAAATTCATTCCGAAAATGTTTTGCTAAAAAGAATTAAAAAAAAAATGATTTTGTGTCATAATAATAATTATAATAATAGTAATAACTCTATAGATAATTTTATACGTATTAAATGAAATTGCACTTTCTATGCTAAATGAACTCTTTACCAAAATAAATATACAGTATACTATATACTGAATTAATGAGCTATGTTTTCATGACGTCAAAGCAAATAGAAATAGAAATTTTTGTTGCCTAAAAATACAAAATATTCGTCTTTAATATGGTTTCCGTGATTTAAGATAGGGTAAATAAATAAAGCAGTAAGAAAAGACCACGTGTTTTCATTTTATCCATACATTGTTACAATTTTTGTACCAATTCTTCATCAATTTTCTTTGTAGCGAGATGGAAAAAATATATTTGCAAAATTTAAAAAATGTAAAATTTTATAATGAAAAAAGTTCGAATGCGGTTAAAAAAAACAAAAAAAAACAAAGATTGGTCTTGAAAATTCGTAAAGTAGGTTGATTATGTGTATGTCTTCTAAATAATATGTATGACACGTTTCCTTTAAATGGATCAAAAACTGTATATTTTATTTAAACTATACACACAATTTTTGTATTATATAAAGATATGTATTGGCGTTCATTTTTTTAATATTTCAGTAGATACTAAAATAAAAACTTTATAGCGTAACAGATGAGATTAATTATAGTAAAACATTTATAAATTTACTTTAATTATAAATTAAAATGGGTAATTACTCTCAAGACAAAAACGAATTAGAACGATATATATCAGATATGCAAGAGTGCACATATTCAGTGACATATTTGAAGAGATACAATTTTTTCAAGGATTTTATTTTTCAGTTTAATAAAAAAAATTAATGTTCTTATATGAAGTAAAATAAGAATGGAAAAAGTAGAAAGGAACAATAAAAGAAATCTAACAAGATACGTGAAATTAAAGATTTTTATAATTAAATGTGTTGTTCGGCAGTTTCAATCACATTTTACCAATTAATACAATTATATCGACGAAGCAAAGAGCAAGTTACCACCAATTCACTGTAAAAAAAAGTGTCTAAATTTATTTCCAATGACAGGGTAATCTCAAAGAAACAAAATAAACACGTTCAAATGAACAAAGTATTCAGTTACATATTGAATAATTCATTAATTGCAAAGATAATTCATTGAAATCTGCACTGATTGTAATATAAATTGTCTAAAAATACACCATGCATGAGAAATATGACTTTATATATTGAATTAAATATACACTTAAGCAATAACTGTGCATAATAATTGTAATTGGGGAAATTTTCGTCTATTTAAATAACACCGATACTAGCTTGCACATTATAAAAAAATGATGTAAATCTGCAAATCTTGTTTTTGTAAAAGCTTCAGAAATCTGTCTGTTTATTAAAATATTATCTGTACACTGTACAGAAAAAATATGCAAATCTACGAAACTAGGATTGTAAAGCTACAGAAATCTGCATACTTACTAAAATTTTATCGGCAACCGGAGATAATTACATGGATTATATTTTCGTTGTAGATCCATAAAAAGTTCTAGGCATCTCAGTTTCCTAAACACATTCTTAGTAATATTACAGATTTTTGATTTACAGTGCAAACGTGAATCTGTTACATGATTTTCTTTTGTTGCAGCTACATAAAAAGTTCTAGGCATTCCCAGTTTCCTAGAAAATCCTTGGTAACCTTATACATTTGTTTACATTGTTCTTGTCGGAAGTTTTCTTGAGTTAAAAAAAAAAAAAAATAACCGACAGATCAAAGATTTAAATTTTTGACCATTTTATGTTTAAATTATAAAGAGAAGTTACAAAGAATGATTCAAGACTTGATTCTTTTAGTATCATGCAAAAAGAACATAATCTAAAAAAGTCATGGAGTTATAAATTGTTATCTTTTTTATAATGTTTATTAGACATTATTTTTAAAATTGAATTATACCGTACATAACAAAAGACCAATGGATTAAAAACAACATGGTTTTACACAAACGAACGCTTCCATGATCAAAGTAAATTATTTTTTGTGCAATATTCAAACAAAGTTTTGCATTGAGAGGCAAATTATCCAAAATCAGCATTGCTCAATAATATAGCTTAAGTATTCATTAAAATAATTTTTAAGAAATTGGCCTTATTGAAGCAACCTAGCTTAGAAAATACTAAATACAGAATAATGACATATTTTCTGTAATGATTGTGACTATTATAAAGTTATCAGTGGATTGTGATAATAGTGGATATTACAAACTAGCGTCGCAATTCATTTATTCAATAAAACAACCTATATAAAACCTCATTAAAACGCATTTAACTATCAAAATATCCTCAAGGATGATATAAAAATATATGTATTTACAGATATTTGTCAGGAAATTAGAAAGTATAAATGTTTTATTTATTATTAATTGAACTTGATAGCTAATCGGGCGAGTAGGTCCAATACTATGAAACTTGGATATCTATACCAGGTCCAACGTTTCAGTAAGCATGGATGCACCTCACATGGCTACAAACAATGGAAAGCTTCATCATACAAATGACTCAAAAAAATTAAAAAAATTATCTTACTGTAGTAGTGGTAGCAATAAAAGCCGTGTGACAATTTTGTTTTTCAGTTATTTTTATTGCACAGAAACGCGCGAGAAAAATTCTCACTTTAGAGACCTAATTCAGAATTTCCGCAATAACATAATCAATTAACTTTTAGACTATCTTGGACAAAGTTTTGACATTAGAAATCAGTTAGGTATGACATAATTCATCACCGAAGCGATGCCTGCCGGTGGGACAGCAACTCTCGACAACAGTGATAATATCCAGAAATTCAGTGGCGACATTCTTACTTCTAAAGAAGTCTCACTTCTAATCAACCAATGAAATATCACCTGGACGCACCTACATTTTTTCACCCTTTCACGCTTGGAGTACGAGATAGGAAGGAAGGTACAAAGGAGAATTCCGAAGTGATCTCGATAACAGAACGTCGTCTAGAATCAAGAGTGGAAGAAAAAGTTTCCGGGAGCCCTGAGTCAACATTTTTCTTAGCAATTCTGAAAGGGAGAGAAAGTTCGTGAAGACCAGACCCTGGTCGAGTTAAGTAATATGCATTGATAAGACCTGCAACCGTACCAGTCTGATCCAGAACTTTTATAGTTTATTAATAACAATATATTTTCATCTTTTTTTTTTTTTTTTTTTTTTTTTTTCAACTAGAAATTTTTCTGTGTTTTTAGGTGGATATCGTATGAAATACTACCTATTACATTCTCCCATATACTGGAATTTCTGAAAAAATTTTGCAGATCTACACAAATCATGACCCCTAGAGCCAACCTCAGTAAAAAACGTTATATATATTTTTATCTATATATCTATATATCTATATATATATATATATATATATATATATAGAGAGAGAGAGAGAGAGAGATAGATAGATAGATAGATATCACATTCTTCTGTACACGATAACTTCCATAAAACTGCAAAAATTTGTTCCAAACTGATACATAAAATTAAGGGGCATGAAATCTCGGTTAAGTTCGTTAATAGGCAAAATCGGCCCAAGGGGATGGAAATAGGGAGGGGTTTTGTGAAAACCGAAAAAACCCTATAACTTCTTAATTTTTGTATACATATCAAATCAGTTTAATTTTTTATTACTTCTAAAAATTGGGCTAAAAATTTATGCATCACAGATTTTTGATAACATTAAAAATGGGTGCAAGGGGCGCAAAAATAGGATTTTAGGGAGAAAAAAATCATAATTTCGCCAAATCTCAAGATATCAAATCCAATTAAATTTATTATAAATGTCTTAATATTATCTACAACTTTTATATTGCCTAGATTTTGATAGGACCAATTCGTACCGCAAAAAAAAAAAAATAAAATAAAAATAAAAACTAAAATAAAAAGGGGGAGTTGAATAAGAAAAAATCCATAACTTCGTCAATTCACAAGATACAAAATCCGCAAGTATTTATTACATATCTTCTTAATATTTTCTACAACATTTATACTGACAAGTTTTTATAGGACCAATTCTTATAGCAAAAACATATTTAAAATATATAGCGGTTGAAGAAAAAATAATCGTAATAAGGGTGTATTCAAATCCAAACTGCTTATTTTCTGACTCATTTTTAAATTCTGACTCATTTTTGCTCTCAAACACAACCAATTGGTAGATTCTCTTATTCAGAAACTATATAATGTACCGTAATGATCGATTTTTAGATAGATGCAGAATATATTTCAAAAAATTATGTCAAAGTGGGCATTTTGAAACGAATTTCCCGAAGCATTTGTGTTATTTTCCTACTGATAAAATAATTGTTTATAAATGAAGTTTTGATTAATTGAATAAAAAATAAAAACACAGGTCGCTTATAAATCTCATCAAAAATCACGTCAGCAAGTTTCATATTTTTTGTATTAAAAATGAATCTGAAAATGAGCCAGAAAATTTCGAGTTGTCGAGTATTTTTTTTTAATACCGCCTTAACATGTTTCTGATAAAACCAGCTCTTATATAAAAATGAAATAAAAACTTGTAAAAAGCGGCCAGATAAAATTGTTAAAGTTGGTTTATCTCTAATTAGGATTAAGTTTTATTGGTGAAATTAGTATACTTAATTTCGAAATCTACCTTCGCCTGTAGGCCGGGCTGGCAGGGATTTTTAGAACTGCATTTTAAATTGTAACTTTATTTTCCACCTTGTCATTTGCAAATTTATTCCTACGTCACTATATTAATCCTGCGTGTTCACATTATTAATTCCTGGATCCACGTTCATCAAATTATTTTTTATGCATACTTTAAAATTAATATGTGAAAGTCATTATTTATTCCATGAATAATACTCTTTGCCTATTACACAAAGACTTGTGTGCCTCCACACTATTGCAACACCATTACGGCACGCTCTCCGGTCCTTAGCAAAAATAAATATATTTGAAAATAATTATAATACTTACCTTTTTATGTTTTCTGATTTATTTTTACTTCTTTTCGCAGCTCAAAGTAAATTATAAAATATAAAAATAATTTTATTTTTAAAAATGGAACATGATGTGTAGTTTTATGTAACGATACTAGTTTTCCTAATTTATATGGCTGTAATAAAACATTTGGATTACTGTTCCTTAAAGAAACCATTATGGAAAGCAATCTAGAATAACCATGTGTTCTGAGAATAAAAAATGGAGAATATAAAATAATTATTTGTGTAATTTCCATGCTTCTGTTACCTCTCGGAATATTTGATTACTATTTGTCATTGTCTTTACATTTATTTTATCTGTTAGAATTGTTAAAAACTAGTCAAAGAAATACTTATATATTGTTAAGAAAAACCTTTCTGTTTAAATATGTTGCAAAATTTATGAAAATGTTATTTATCTTGTTCTTATTATCTATATTTTATAAAATATCCTGAGATATTAAATAAGGTGAGTATATTTTTACATATATATTCTTTTTTACTTTATGTGTACTAGGGGCTCTGCCACCTGCACTCTTCGTTCCCAAACCCACGGAATGTTTTGACTATGTGTCTGTCTACCTGTCTCGCTCAAACTCTCTCTCTCAGCATATCTTGGTCTGCCTTTTATTGCCTATTGGGTGTAGGATTATTTCGATCATAAGATATCGGTGTGTTTCTCTCTTTGCATGTATGTATCCTCTGTCTGTCTGTCAGGCTGCCTTTCTCACTTTATTTCTCTCTCCATAGCTCCGTCTCTCTATTTAACGTTCTACCTTTCTCACACTTGCTCTATCTTTGTCTATCTAACTCGATCTATATCTCTCTCTAAATCTTTTCATCCCCATCTATTTCTCTCCATAAAGCTGTCCCTCTATTGTAATATATATCTCTATTTTGCTATATCACAATATCTCTCTCGATCTCTGTTACTCCTTCTTTCGCTCTATATCCCTCTAACTCTTTATCTTTCTATTTCCCTTTCCCTCTCTATTTTACTCCTTTATATCGCTTTATTACTCTATCTCTCTATATATCTATAGCTCCCTCTACAACTCTATCTCTCTATATTCCTTTATCTCTCTATCTCTGCATCCCTCTCTTTTACACTGTATCTATTCTGTCTATATCTCTCTAAATCTCCCTCTCTATCAAAATTATCTTACAATCCAAGATATTCATCTGTCATCATACCTTGATTTAATTTCTTATATTCAATTTATGTATTCGAATTTATATATTAGTCGTTTCATAAATTATTTTCATAAAATCGTTCGATTCAGGTTATACAGTAAACTCTGACTAAGACAGAATTGATCGGGACCAAGAAAATTTTACGCTGTAGACAATATTCCGCCTTATGCAAAATATTCCTCCCGAGAAAAAATTGAAATTAATGCACTAGTCATTTATATTTTTTTACGTTACTTTAGTACCGTTCATTAAAATGAAAATTTAATGAAAAGTTTATTAAATTTATTGCCTTAAAATTCTCGAAAATAACATTCGATTACTGAAATAAATAATATCGATTCGAAATTGCTTCAATTATGGAATTATGTAAACATAAACTTGATAACGAATCAGGATTATTTGTTAAAATTTTTTAAACAATTTTTTTTGATAAAAATATGCTTGGTATAATCTTCTTTTAATTTTTCTGAGGAAAAACATTTGCTTATTATCAAAATTTATAAGATTAGGCTTAAAGACTTTTAAGTGAGTAAAATTTAAAAGCTTTAGTATTAAAAAAACGCTCAGTAACGAAAATCGTTCTGAGACATTCTCAACATTATTTTTATACGTAAAACCATAAATTTTGCAAGAATGATCATTGGAGATATTTAGAATCGAATAGCGCTTTTTGTTTTCGATAAATATATTGAGTTTTTAGGTATAATGAATTTCCCTCCGACGGCAATCTTTCCTTCATTTTCCTGTCTCAAAATTCTGGTGAAAACTGAAAGATCCTTTATGAGCAACGCTATTCAATTTCTCTGTACAGTTGTAATAAAAATCTTTGAGAATTTCACATATACGATTAAAATGACTTCGAGAATGAGTCAGAAAGCTGCCACTTTGAATTTAAATAAATTTTAAAGTGTAATATATTGTACTTCAGAAAATGAATATATTTTCATAAATATGAGATTATTAAAGAAAATAAGTTAAAACTGGTGTGAATGAATAAGAACAAAAAACTTCTTATAACACCATCAAAAATCCTTAAATGCGCTAGGCCTTTCGAAAGATCTGAGTCTTTCTTCGTCAGGCGCAAAGAAGACGTCCTTCTACTATACTATGAAAGCAGCAGGCAGACTGAAATGAGAGATAAGGGAAAAGAAACAAGCTGAAGAAACAGCCAATAGGAAAGTAGAAGACAACAGCCAATCACAGAAGAGTATAATCAAAACAAAAGAACACAGAGTAGGAGGGTCAAAAATTGGGAGGGGGGAAATACAAATAATTAAAAATGGGAACGCATGAAAAAAATATGATATAAAAAACAGACTAATATTAATTAACACAAAAATAAATTAAATGGTAGTACTGAAAATGTTTTTCCAAGCTGCAGAGAGCAATGTGGAATCAGATTTATCATTAACAATGACATCACGATTATGATAAATAGCTACATTTTCAAGGAAGTCCAATTCAGAGATACTATTAGCATTAGAGATAATTTTAGCATTTTGAAAATTAAAACTATGGCCAGAATCCCAAGAGTGCTTGGCAATAGAAGTTTTAGAAAATTCTTGATTGATTACATAACGAGAGTGTTCTTTTAAGCGGATTTCGAGATTTCTTTTAGTTTGACCAATATAAGATAAATCACAACCATTACAAGGAACTTTATAAATTCCCCATTTACGAAGATCAGGAACAGGAGATTTAGTGGAGGGTATTATGAATTTATTGACAGGTTTAAAGATAATGTTAAAATTGAAACGTCGTAAAACTTTAGCTAACTTGAAACATAAAGGAGGATAAAAGGGGAGGACAACCACATTATCAGGTTTGCTTTTGACAGAATTGGAAAGATCAGATTTATTAGATGGTCTATTGAATTTCTTCACAGCATTATTGATAAAAGAAGGATTAAAACCTCTTTTGACGGCAACAGTTTTTAAGTAATTAAGTTCTTCCTTAAGGGATACAGAATCGGAACAAATTTTGAGAGCAAGATTTACATACGTGTAAAAAACACCGATTTTTTGGTTGACAGGATGATTTGAGAGAGCATGAGGTGGGTTAGAAACAGAAAAAGGTTTTCTATAAACACACGTTTTGAAAGAAGAATCACATTTGGTAACTAAAACATCAAGGAAAGGAAGTTTATTACAATTTTCTAATTAAAAAGTAAACTGAATATGTGGGTCGATAGAATTGACAGTATGAAGAATGGTAGAAATATCAAAAGGATTATCAACTAAAACAAAAGTATCGTCGACATAACGCATCTAACATTTAAAATTAACCAGATTTAATAATTTCTCCTCAAAATAATGCATATAAATATTACAAAGAATTGGAGATAAAGGATTACTCATACGTAAGCCATCTGATTGTTTGAAAAATTTATTATCAAATTCAAAAGTAGTTTGAGTGAATCAAATTTTAGTTAAATTAACAAAATCTTGTACTTCAATATCAGAGACATGAAATTCACGTAATCTTTTTTTCAAGCAAGAAAGAGCACCTTCAATCGGAACATTCGTAAATAAAGATTTGACATCAAGAGAAAGCATAGAACAATTAGATGGGTTAATATTTTTTTAATTTACTAACAAAATCATAAGAATTTTTTATCGTATGAGAATTAGAAAAGCATAACGGAGAAAAAATGGATGTTAAAAATTTGGCAAGAGGATAAGTAACAGTACCAATATTAGAGACGATAGGTCTTAAGTGGACATTGGTTTTATGGACTTTAGGCAAAGCGTAAAAACGAGCACAAATGGCTGAAGAAGGAATAACACTATGTTTAGTATTGCCATTTAAAATAACAGAATTCTTAACAGCATTTTTAAGAGTGGAAAGATGCGAATTAGTAGGATCTTTTTTAACTTCAACATATGGACCTTCAGATAAGAGAGCATAGACTTTATCAGAATAATCTTTTTTATACATAAGAACAATTTGACCACCTTTATCAGCTTTAGTAATAATAAGATTTTCATTGGACTTAAGCTCATTCAGAGCGATATTTTGAGAACGTGAAAGATTAGGTTTATTTTTTTTTTTTTGAATTATTAGAAGAAATAGTATCAGCAAGAATGTGACGAAGAGTTTCTTTTTGAAAAGAAGTGACTTTACTATGCTTAAAGGAAGACTCAATGGGAGCAATCAATTTAGTGAGAGAAGGTTTGCAAGACTGAGAAAAATTTAAACCAAGATCTAAAATGCTTTTTTGTTCAGGGGTTAACATATGAGAGGAGAGATTAACGATGCACTTCTCGTTTGATAGATTCTTATTTGAAAATTGAGACTTATTTTGCTTATTGCACAACGAAGAAAACTTTTTATCAAGCTTATTTTGATAAAACGTTTTGAAAGTAAGTAGAGAAGACCAACGTTTATTTTCAATATCAGAGAAATTGTTAAGATTTTTACTAAGGAACAAATGAAAGTCATAAAGCTCTTCTTCAATTTTGGAGAGTGTTTGCCGAACATCTTGATTACAGGCCCGTAAAATAATAAAATGTGAACGAACTATAGCTTTTGAAATTCTAATAGAGCTACTAAGAGAACATTTAAGTTGAATAAAATTGGGAATAACATTATTTTTCTTGCAATTTTGAAGAAAATTTAAGTGGTTAAGAAATTTCACACGCTTACGTCTGAGTTTAGTAAATCTGTTAAATTGAGCAGTAAACATAATAGCAATACAAAAATAAACAAAGTACAAATGTAGAATACTAAACTATAAATAAGACATAAAAAATAAGCAAATAAATTAATCAATAAAAATAAATAAATAAACACAATACAAATATAGAATACTAATCTATAAATAAGACATAATAAATTAATCAATAAGATAAATAAAGAATAAACAAAATACAAATATAGAATACTAAATTAAATAAATAATTAAAAAATATTAACCCATCTAATTGTTCTATGCTTTCTCTTGATGTCAAATCTTTATTTACGAATATTCCGATTGAAGGTGCTCTTTATTGCTTGAAAAAAAGATTACGTGGATTTCCTTTCTCTGATATTGAAGTCCAAGATTTTGTTAATTTAACTAAAATTTGCATCACTCAAACTACTTTTGAATTTGATAATAAATTTTTCAAACAATCAGATGGCTTAAGTATGGGTAATCCTTTATCTCCAATTCTTTGTGATATTTATATGCATTATTTTGAGGAAAAATTATTAAATCTGGTTAATTTTAAATGTTGGATGCGTTATGTCGACGGTACTTTTGTTTTAGTTGATAATCCTTTTGATATTTCTACCATTATTCATACTGTCAATTCTATTGACCCACATATTCAGTTTTTAATTAGAAAATTGTAATAAACTTCCTTTCCTTGATGTTTTAGTTACCAAATGTGATTCTTCTTTCAAAACTTGTGTTTATAGAAAACCTTTTTCTGTTTCTAACCCACCTCATGCTCTCTCAAATCATCCTGTCAACCAAAAAATCGGTATTTTTTACACGTATGTAAATCGTGCTCTGAAAATTTGTTCCGATTCTGTATCCCTTAAGGAAGAACTTAATTACTTAAAAACTGTTGCTGTCAAAAGAGGTTTTAATGCTTCTGTTATCAATAATGCTGTGAAGAAATTCAATAGACCATCTAATAAATCTGCTCTTTCCAATTCTGTCAAAAGCAAACCTGATAATTTGGTTGTCCTCACCTTTTATCCTCCTTTATGTTTCAAGTTAGCTAAAGTTTTACGACGTTTCAATTTTAACATTATCTTTAAACCTGTCTCAATAAATTCATATTCCCCTCCACTAAATCTCCTGTTCCTGATCTTCGTAAATGGGTAATTTATAAAGTTCCTTGTAATGGTTGTGATTTATCTTATATTGGTCAAACTAAAAGAAATCTCGAAATCCGCTTAAAAGAACACTCTCGTTATGTAATCAATCAAGAATTTTCTAAATCTTCTATTGCCAAGCTCTCTTGGGATTCTGGCCATAGTTTTAATTTTCAAAATGCGAAAATTATCTCTAATGCCAATAGTGTCTCTGAATTGGACTTCCTTGAAAATCTAGCTATTTATCTTAATCGTGATGTCATTGTTAATGATAAATCTGATTCCACATTGCTCTCTGCAGCTTGGAAAAACCTTTTCAGTACTACCATTTAATTTATTTTTGTGTTAATTAATATTAGTCTGTTTTTTATATCATTTTTTTTCATGCGTTCCCATTTTTAATTATTTGTATTTTCCCCCTCCCAATTTTTGACCCTCCTACTCTGTGTTCTTTTGTTTTGATTATACACTTCTGTGATTGGCTGTTGTCTTCTACTTTCCTATTGGCTGTACATTTCTAACTTCCTATTGGCTGTTTCTTCAGCTTGTTTCTTTTCCCTTATCTCTCATTCCAGTCTACCTGCTACTTTCATAGTAGAAGGACGTCTTCTTTGCGCCTGACGAAGAAAGACTCAGATCTTTCGAAAGGCCTAGCGCATTTAAGGATTTTTGATGGTGTTTCAAGAAGTTTTTTTGTTCTTATGATATTATTAGTAATAACTTTTATATGAAAATTTACATTGGAAATAATAGATTAAAAAAGCATTTCTTAAAAATGTAAACATTTCCTGTTCTTTACATTTAACTTAATCCATTACGGAATATAATTAAAATGTTTGACTGTGAGTATTTGATGTATATATGTCAGTTTTGATGTGCATAAAACAAATGACTTTCATTTTTAAATATCATTTTTTTCGCCTTACGCAAAATTTTAATTTCGGTGGGACCTTATAAATCTTTCAGTGTCGGCGTTTGGGAAGATTCCGGCTTACGCAGCAGCAATTAATGCTCTTTTCTATGGGTTTTCCGGGACTTAAAAAAATTCCGTCATAGACAGAATTTGCTATATATATATATATATATATAGAGAGAGAGAGAGGGGATACATATATATTTTAAGCATTCTGACTGCTGTACAAATTTGCAATATTTGCAACTATGTATATATGTTTTTTTCCCCAGTATACTTACTTATGCCAAATAATGAAAACTGTTTAGACATTTCGACTCTTGTTTTTGTGCATTAATTTAACACGTTATAATGAACAGATATGAAGAAAAAAGCAAAATTTAAAACATATCAGTTTTTCATTCATAATTTGACAGCGGAGATGGTAACGAATGAAAAATCAAAAGTAATAAGTAAATTGTGTGAAATCCGTTATTGAAACTTCAGTTTGTTTTTAATTTTCACCCACTAATTTTGAGAATCATGTAATGAAATTTGACTGCACTATTTCTACCTGTGTCAAATGACACCTATTTAAAGTTTTGATTTATGTTAATTTTCCTCGTAGTTTTTTAATATAATAAACATAAAAATATCTAGAATGTATTAAGACTGATTTGTAATTATTTCAATCAAAAAATTATAAATAAAAAACCATAAATCGAAATCTTTTAAAAGGTGTCATATAACACGGGTAGAAATACTGTTAAGATTTATTTTGCAACTGTTGCCATTTTCGTTGATAGTACGGTTCTATTATATTATTTTCTCTTACTAATGTTTTTCCTTTAAATTTAGACGAAGAAAAAACTAATATATTGATAAGTTTAGTATTTATCATATAGTTGGGTTTTTTCACAATTTTTTTCTACTTGAAAGTACATATATCAGTAGTTATACAGTGAAATGTTCTTACATAAGATATTTTGAGAACTTTAGGGAAATATAGATTCCAGCTTGGGAATTTTTGAACATGAATAAAAATGTTTTTATGGGAACTTTTGGTAGTATAATAAAATAAGTCTACATTTTAATAATCCAATAAAATTGTAAATATATATACTTTATTGTTTAATATGCCAGTAACTGACTGTTTTTATGTAGCTGGATTAATTATATCATTTACTACAGATTATATGTAAGGCAGAAATTAAAGATTCATTGTTTAATTTACCATTAATATTTCAAAAGATAATAGAATTTTCCATACATAGGAATCCATGCATGGAATTCCATGCATGGAATCTCACTATAAATACGAAATGCGCTACTGTGATATTTTATGACAAAAAAATTTCTCAAAGAAACAAGAAAACTCAAAATATTCCGATCAACTATTCAGTTATATACATGGACGGTAAAGGTTAAAGGAACAAATGGAAAAAACTGTTGCAACTTGAATAATTTTCAAACTAAACTCATACAATATATGCAAAAAAAATGTTTTTTTCATGTCTAATACATTTTTTAAATACTGCAATTACACTTTCTACAAAAATATAAATTTAAGTTGAAAT
Source organism: Maratus speciosus (assembly GCA_963932465.1). Taxonomy (NCBI): domain Eukaryota; kingdom Metazoa; phylum Arthropoda; class Arachnida; order Araneae; family Salticidae; genus Maratus; species Maratus speciosus. The sequence continues at coordinate 85,115,415 of OZ010789.1, forward strand.
ATTTATGAATAATTTATGAAATGTGATATAAACTCGATTAGTGAAAAGTTTGTGTTGATTGTTATAACTGTTTAGAAATAGATAGAAAGTAGTCGATCGTGCCAATCCCAAAACTTTCTTCTTTCTTACACATGCTAATATTTCAAAATTTGTTATACATGTTAATACTTTAGTCTTAATACTTAAATACTACACTAACTTTGATTTTCTTCTTCAGTTTCTGCTTCATTTTACTAATCGGAATAAAAACGAGTTAATCTAGATTACAATGTTAAATAGTTCCATGTGCCAACCCCAAAACTTTCTTCTATCACATATATTTTAATATTTCAAAATGTAGTACAAATGTCAATATTTTACTTTTTATTAGTTCAATAGTATAACAACTTTGACTGTCATCTTGAATTTCTGCTTCGGTTCATTAATCGGAGTAAAAACGAGTTAATCTCAATCATGATATTTATTAAGATCAATAGTTTTTCGTTATTCTGTTGTATATCAGCTGTTTGCGAATAGTCGGGTTATTAGGATGGGAAGTTCCCGTCGATTAACCAGACTCAGATGTACAATAGAACTACGAAAAATCAAGAAACTCACACAGAAATCGCTATTACAGTGCCTCCTTTTGGCGGAATATTTAAAATTCAGGGAAGACTTTCTTGCCATGACCACAAACATACATAAAAAATATGGTTCAATTCTATGCATAACTTCATACAAATTTCGATAGTACAATATTCAAAATGCACAAAAATCGCTATTACAGCGCCACCTACTGGAGGATTTTTTCCAAATTCAGGGAGGACCTTCTTACCATGTCCGAAAACATACACAAAAAATTTGGTTAAATTCTATGCATAACTTCATACGATTTTCGATGGTACAATATTCAAAAGGCACTAAAATCGCACAAAAATCGCTATTACAGCGCCCCTTAACGGCAGATTTTTTCCAAATTCAGGGAAGACCTTTTTTCCATGGCCAAAAATATACAAAAAAATTTGGTTGAATTCTATGCATATCTTCATACACTTTCCGATGGTATTCAAAAGGCACACAAATCGCTATTACAGCGCCCCCTACCGGCGAATTTTCTATAAATTCAGGGACGACCTACTTGTCATAGCCTAAAACTAAAAAAAAAAAAATTGGTTCAATTCTATGCATAACTTCATACAGTTTTGGATGATACAATGACGACAGACCTACGGACACACGGACAGACAGACATTTTCTATAAACATGTTTTTTGGGATCTCTGACCTCTAAAACGTGTAAATCTGTCAAAAACCGGAAGTCGAAAAAATTTCGATTAAAATACTTACTTCTATTTAAGATAGAAGAAAGTATTACTAGTTGGATGTGCCAATCCCAAAACTTTCTTCTGTCTCATGTCAATATTTCAGTTTAATTAGTTTTTTTACTATTTTTATTAGCTTTATGCATAACTTCATACACTTTTCGATGGTACAATATTGAAAATTGCGCAAAAATTGCACAAAAAACGTTATTATAGCGTCACATACAGGCGGATTTTTTTTCCAAATTAATGGAGGATCTTCTTCCCTTGGCTAAAAACGTACACAAAAAATTTTGTTCAATTCTATGCGTAACATCATACACTTTTCGATTGTACAATATTCAAAATTCACAAAAATCGCTATTACAGTGCCCCCTACCGGTGGAGTTTTTCCAAATTAATGGAGGACCTCCTTGCCATAGCTAAAAAACTTTTTTAAAAAAAATGGTTGAATTCTATGCATAGCTTCATATACTTTTTGATGGTACAATATTCAAAAAGCACAACAATCGCACAAAAATCGCTATTACAGCTCCCCCTACCGGCGGAGTTTTTCCAAATTAATGGAAAACCTGCTTGCCACAGCCAAAACACGTTTAAAAAAATTGGTTGAATTGTATGGACAGACGGACACACGGGCAGACGGACAGATATACAAACATTTTGTATAAACATGTTTTTTATCTCTGACTCGTAAAACGTGTAAAGCCGTCGAAAACTGGAAGTCGGAAAAAATGTCGATTACAATACTTTCTTCTATTGAAAATAGAAGAAAGTAAAAATCCATATCATGGTTATTATGTTGTACAGTCGTGGAAAAAAAAGTAAACACCCCCTACTAATTCCTCAAGGATTATCGTAGAAGAAAGTTGCTGGTACCGAACGATTGGAAATAAAGTCTACTTTTAAAGGATGTATATAAAAATTGCTTAGGGGGCCATCTACATATTAAAACGAATCCAAACTTCATTTCTTTCAATAACAATACCCAATTTTAACGACATATTTCAAATCGTCGGTTCAAACTATGCGTAGACACCAAATTTCAAGTCATTTGAATGACAAGTTTTTGAATTATAAACTTTTAAAATTTAGTGCTTCTAATGTTAAATTACATTTTCATATTTTTATTTATATCTCCAGAAATTATGCTCCTAATGTGCTAATTTTTGGTGTAGCAATAATACTAATATACCCAAACATAAATACGCTGAATTTGCAATTTTTATAAATTTATGGCATGAATTAGGGATTATAAAATTAATATTAAAAAAAAATTATGCAACCTACAATTTTTTTGATGGATTTAGATTTATTAAGTCCTGCTTTATCGAAATCCAAAATTTCACATTTTTCTTCGAAGTACCTTTCAAATTATGCTTAAAAAACGGCAAAATGATGGTTTAAGCGATAATATTATATAATAACACTATAATTGAAGTGACTAGATATTTTGAAATCTAGCAGGCTTCATTGACTTCTTATGGTGCCTTGATCAAGATGGGGGCTCTCTCGGTTAACAATCGAGTTCCGAACTTCAATTAGAATACAGCCCCTAAAATACGCTCGTTTTAAAATAATTAATTTCTCGTAAACTTATCGTACGAATTGCATAAAAATTTGTTTTTAGGCTAATTGAAAGGTGTAGAGTTCATTTATGTTGTCAGAATTGTGTACTGCCATTGAAAAAGCCAAGTTTTGATTCGTTTAATATGTAGATGGCCCCCTAAGAAAATTTTATATACATCATTTAATAGTAGACTTTATTTCCAATCGTTCGGTACCAGCAACTTTCTTCTACGATATTTTGTTGAGGAGTTAGTGGGGGTGTTTACTTTTTTTTCCACGACTGTACATTGGCTGATTGAGAATCGTCGGTTAGCTCGATGCGAATTGTCCGTCTCTTCATGAGCATGCAACTTCATGAACCGATGCCAGACAGAACAACGAAAAATCGAGACAATTAGCTATGCAGTGCCCCCTTTGGGGAAAAATACCGATTTTCAAAGGAAAGTGAAGTCCATAGTCAAAAACTTGTATAGGAAATTTGATTCCAGACTACGCAAAACTGCGGGCACTTTACGGTGATGCGAATTTGAAAATGGCACAAAAATCGCTATTGCAGTGCCCTCTGCTTGCAGAGCATGTTTGATGTCAACTAGGAACTGCTGATAATATCTAAAAGCCATACATGTAAAAATTGGTTCAATTTTACGCATAACTTCATACGCTTTTTATTGTTGTTACAATGAAAATGGCTCTAAAATTGCTTTTACAGCGCTACTTGCTGGTGGAATGTTCCCAAATTAATGGAGTGGAAAATTCTGAACATAGCCAAAACATCTATCTGAATTTTTGTTGAATTCTAGGGATAACTTCATAAAATTTTCGATGATACAAAGAGGACATTTACACACAGGGACATACGGGCGGACAGACATACCTTTTATATAAACGTATTTTGGGGGAACTCTGACTCCCAAATCTTGTAAATCTGTCGAAATCTGAAAGTGGGAGAAACAAACTCCGTTACAAAACATTGTTCTTTAGATTGTTGTAATAATGAAAATGGCCTTTTAAGTAATAGCCTTTTAAAGAATTTCGCCTTTTTAAGTAAAGATATTCTGTAGGAAAATACTTGTACCAAAGTATTTCCTGTCTGGAATTACCTGACCCGTACAAACCCTGCAGCAGCACCTTAAAAACGAGATTTCCGGGTTTAGAAAACACTATAAAATCTACTCAGTAATGTTTCAGAAAATAATTAGCAGCAAAAGAAACCTTGTGTCTATAAATGGTTCTTAAAATCAAAAATATGCATTGGTTTGTGAGGTTTCTAATGATGAAGAAGATCTTCTGCATTTTAAAAACATCATCGTCGAAATTAGTAAATGTATTCTAAAGTTAGAGAATTTCTTTCTATATTTTACTACAAGAACTCTAAAACAAGTAAGCATCAGTAAAAATGATACATAAAATAGTTAAGGGGACCGGGATATCCCTATCTGCGCCATGTTAAATTCACCAACTTTAAGTACCTTTTTCTCAGAAATAGTGAAAGATAGAAGTCTAGATTTTAGGTAGTTAGGATAACATGATTTACGTATTTTGACAGTGAAACTCAAAAAAGTGGAACTCAAAATTAATTATTTATTGAAAGTCCTTTTTAAATTAGCATTTTTGGTAAGATTTCACTGCCTAAAATAATTAATTCCCAACAAATGATTAAATCGCTGTGTTAAACTATACTATATAACATAATATAAGTATTAAAAAAATCTGAGTTCTTCAGTTTAATAAATACTGAAAAAAAGGAATATAAACATGAATTTTGAGAAAAAAAAAATAAAAGATTTAAAAGGCCATTAAACTGTGAAGTACTCTTAGAAAAAAAATGAATAATTTCAACATTTATTTATTTTATATAAACATATGTGACACATCTTTGGAAAGATAAAAGTTTAAACTATTTAATGATATAAAAAAGTAAAATCGATTTTTTGGTTAAATTTTGCTTTCGCGGTCCCCCTTAAGTAAATATAAAAACTTTTATATCGTGAGTACTAAAAGCAAAGATTTCTGATCCTGCAACATTTACAATATTTTCCTGATATGATAAAATAACATTATGATAAAAAATATTGTACTAGTTAAAATTAGTTTTATCACGAACATTAGTTAGGAGATGCATAAAATCTAAAAAATTGCAACTAACGATGCAGATAAAAGAGATAGTAAATGATTCTTTAGAAATTAAAATGTAAGCGGAAGTGATAGAAAGACAGATACTATATAGCGTTAAACACAAATTATTTATAAGTAGAATATGGAGGTCATTGCTACGAATCCTTATGTAAAATATGATTGCATAGCTATCGCACGATTGGAAAGATTGAATAAAAATTATGTTTTCGTAAAGCACTTTAAATTATATTTATTTTAATATTTTGCTATTTTAGTTATTCAAGTAAAATAAAAAAAAAATATTTTCAATTTTTAGCGTAGTGAGCGTAGTGTATCTTGCGTTTTATAATTTTATCTACAACTTTTGCTTCTCACTTGAACAATACTTTATCATATGTGATCTTATAATAAATATCGCACATGGAATAATCAAGATTCGGTAAATCTCTCTTTCATAGTTAAAACTTTAGGGAATTTCTGAATTACAAGTTATTTGTTTATTTCATAATTAAAGATAATTGTTATTTTTTAGGTTCTTTTAGAAATTTGCATACGCAATTAGAAATAATGAAAGTAGATGGAACTTCGTGTTTAAAAAAATATATTTATGATATCTTATATATATACATTTAGACCAAACTATTGCTATATTTTAAAAATCAATCCATTACAAGCTTAATGTTTACTCTCATTATTTATGACAAGTATATAACACCTGGATGCTGATCTGCGTTTCATTTTCATAAGATTTCATACAAACAAGCAGAATGAAGGTTTTATTATTAAAGGGTTTATATTGTAGAAAATGACAAAATCAAAATTATTATTATCATTATTTATTTCGTAAAATTTTAATTAAATTATATCAATTTTGAAGAGCTTAGCTTATATCCACTCGAAATTTTCTTGCATTGAAAATAAAATTTTTATTTCTTATCAGACGTAATTAAAATGTAAGGAATATACAGTGCCATGTACTACATATATTATTTACATCAACGCAGATAAAATTTTGATTTTTAACATTGTAAAATTTGAACATAACCTTTGAGTGAATACAAAATAGTAATTTAATAATATAATGTTAAAAAATAATTTTCTCATACTAAGGCAATCATTGTAACATAATACATAAGATAACACCTGAAAATAAAAACCAATTTTATTTATAATGCAAACAAATTTTTTAAAAAGCGTTCAAATGCTAACCTCTTAAAATGTTAATAAAACAAAATTTAAATTCTATCAAAGGTATCATAACAATAAAAATATTCATTTTAGTTATATTGAACGAAATTTTAAATTTACATAACGAAAACATTTAAAAAATGATTTCGAATAACAACATTACGTCCTGCATATTTTTTTTTTAAATAAAAAACTATAATTTCAATCAAACATTCAATCATTTATATTGATTGCCGATACATGGCACTAAAACAATGATGAAATAAAGCGCAGTTCCTGCATGAAATTGTTATCTTGTTTATATGAAATAATTAACTCCGTTTTTCACAAAATAGCCGGTATGTAAAAGTGGAAACGCATTTCAAAATATTTAAAGGCTTTAATATGCTTTTACAAATATTTTAAGCACACAACCGGATGTTATCCAGTATTTGTTTTAATGAAACGATCAAAAAGTTGTTCATTTGTTTCTACATTTGGAATTTGTGCTTAGGAATGGCAACGGTGTTTGTTTGTTTACATCGATAATCTGTTATTGGTAGCTGAATATTTTTAAATTAAAACTTAAATCATTATAATTTTATAGTTTTTAAGCTTTTAGAGGAAATGAAGAAAAATAGAAGTGATACAACGTAGATTATTATAAGTCGAACAATCCCTTATTCATGAGATCGGAATGCTTAAGCTCAACATGGTCGAGCTATTTTTTTTCGAAGATAAGCACGATTATCGGGATCCGGATGAGTTCCCTACAAAATTGTTATATAATTAGCACTGTTATATATATAAATAAGCTTATATTTTACATCATGTAGCGAAATTGCACATAAAATTTAATTAATAATTCTAATTAACAATAAAAAATTCATCGTAGAAAATATAAACTCAGAGACAATGACTCAGAAACAATATAAACACTGCTCTTTACAAAAAAAAAAAAAAAAAAAAAAAATAATCCAAGGTCAAAAGAGACATATGTAAATAATAAAACATGTAGTATTGTTCATAATTCTCAGAAAATATATTAGTATTAGGTAGTTCACTTTTTTTTTTTCTGAGAAGCAAAAGTTTCAAACAAAAAGATCAAGTTTCGAAAAGATTGTTTCAGAAAAAATCAATATTAAAACTATGTATATATTTCTAAATTTTACATAGCTTACATATTTATAATGAAAGGGCATTCTTCCAAACTACACTTTTAGTTGGTCTCTGTTTAATTTAGTCATGTATCTCGGCACTTATTGCGAATTTCTAGAAAATTCCTTCAGATTATGAAAACCATTTTTTTCGCCAAATGTCGCAGATATATCGACAAACATAGTCAAATTTGGCGATATTCGTTCATTTGACGGCAAGTGTGTTTCTCGGCATTGGTCATCTTCACTTTCGATTTTCCAACAAATCTCGCCATCTCAACAATTTCGCCAGATATAACCAAATTTGGAGTAATGTTGCCAAAATTTAGAGTTCGTTTAGTGCTTAACGTGTACTACTTCAATCACTATTCAACTACTTAATAACAGCATCAACCTTCATTCACATTGAAACGTAATCGCCTGCAATGACCCCAGAATTATCAACTGATCGATTTTTCTTTAATCGAAACAATTGGAAAGTATAAAAGTATGTCAACAATAATAGAATTTGGAACAAAATGTTCTACACAACGCCTTTTGTAAAATTAAATGTATGTTTATTCCGACGTCTTGCTCATACAGCATACGTATCGTATTGTCTAGCTATTACCATTCATGTGCTTGCAAAATCAATAATTATTTAAGATTGAATTAAATGCTTTTCGAAAAAAATTACGTTACGTGTTTTAAAGTTTATTCTGCGATTTAAAGAATAATTTCATTTTGGTCTTAATATACACTGTCAAAAAAATTTGTCTTTATACACTAAATTATTCACCATTTTTATAGAAATAATTGCCGTAGTATTTCCGTACTACTATTCTAAGCGAACACACTTTAAAAATATATAGTAGTTCAATCAAGTTAAAAATTCGAAATTATTAAAAATAATCATTTCTTCTCAAATTTAATTAAAAATACAATATTCATATATTACATCTAACTAGCAAATTATATCTTATTAAAAGTATGGCTAATATCTTATAATTTTTGTTCTCTATTACTCTATAAGTGTTAAGCCATAAAAAAATGTTTAAATTTTCGATCATTCTGAACAAGAAATTTACCAAGCCTTACCAATCCCTGATTTTAAAAAAACACTAATCTTCATTTTAAGATAGCCGTCTGCTAAGTGCTCGCTGCCCGAGTGGTTAGGATACTTTATTAGAGACGCGCGGTCGCAAGTTTAAATCCAAAGAGAATCCACGGAAGAACGAGAGACATATTTTCTGAACCCTTTTTAAACCCTTTTACGGAAATGCTCTGTTCTAGAACAGAAATTTCTTCTATTGTTGGATATATACCTGTAGCAGTGTTGCGAGGAATATTTCCGTGAATTGGAGAACGTATTTCTGAGAGTGTAGAAAGCGACGAATACTACAAAATAACACGAGACAATATCTGTAAACTGTACAATTCTACTCCAGATTATTTATTATTTATTAATGTATCAACTTCCAAATAAAATTCTATACTATGATACATGTTTTGTCATTTGAATTCTGTAATTTTTTGAGATCAAAGATGTATATTTTATGCGTAGGATAAAGTTTTATGGAAGACAGTGTCTGTTAACACCATAATCAGTGTCTAATAATTGGGACTGAGGTGATGTTTTTGTCTTAATAGCTGCACAGCCATTTTGTTGGATCATTTTACACACATGTAAATTATTAAATATGCCATGTGACATTTGCATGTTACATACATAAAGTTGCAAAAAGTTTTTTTTTCTTTAAATAAAAATGTAAGTATGGGGACATGAATGATACTATAAAAAATACTCATCCCTATTCAGAACTAAAATTAATATTTCTAAATATGAAACAAAGAGAAGAACAACTTACCTTCATCCATGGTGGCTAGTTGAACTTTAATTTCTGTTTCAATGGAAATAATTCTGCCAGCGCCACCTAGTATCTGCTAACCTGAATGTGAATTTAGAGGGACTGAGATGATGGTCAAAGTCAGGGACAAATATATTTACTACAATATTTTACTATACAAGCTATACTAATAACGAATCATTATATTTTCCCATACTGTATATATATGGGTACAAATATATAACAGCAAAAGTTAATAATATTTATAGAAATGTTTACAGCATACAATTAATATTGGATATTTGTACCTGGGGACAGGGACTGAAATGATGATTTCGTTTGCTTAAAGCTTAACATTAATTATTTATACATCATTATATGTCCATTTATAATTGGTAATTGTTATAAGAAATGTCGATATATATTACATTTTTCAGTTTTGGGTTTCAGTATAATTAATGAAATATTATTGGCAGTGGACGCAAATTGTCCAATTTTCAGGTATATGACATAATTAAAATATTTTACAAAAATATCTAAATGAGATATATTTATTTATATGATTTTCATCAAGAGTACAGGCGCTAATAGTGCATGTATATACAATGTAGTTATACAAGTATACTCACTAGTTATACATATATACACACTATGTCTTTCAAATATTTTTATGCATCTATATTTTACGAATAATTTAAGCCTTTTATTATTTCTAAATTTTTTTTTACATATAACACAAGGTATTTCTGCAACATTCTAAAACTAGGACAACATTTTAAGCTACTATAATTGTAAATATCAACTATATTTACTAACTACGCATTATTTTCTTTCTACTATAAATGAATTTTAACTATCTATTTCAAGAACATCTCCTTCATTTTAACATATGGTAAAGTAAGTGTTATTGCTTCTTGGGAGCCTATTTTTTTTAAGCTTGGGATATTTTTGTAAATTGGGAATATGTACGACAAAAATATATAGATTTCTAATAAAAGAAATTTATCATTTTTTAAGCTTTTTTGAGAATATGAAATAAAGATTAAAATAGGTTTAGTACATAAAATCAAGTACTATTTGATCATCACACAAGATTCTTGTTAAGATTTTCATTATTTTCTTTAAGTGTACCAAAGTGAATGCCACAAAACATTCACAAGGAAAAAATATGTCTGTTTACGTGGTTATTTTAAATTTACATTTAAACTCAAATATTGTTTTTTTTATCTTAAAATATTAATAAATTTCTTACTAAACTACAATAAAAAAATCATAATGGTCCATGCATATTTAAACGATTTATATGTTTTAAACCTAGTATGCTAGACTTTAAACAGCGTTAACGTTAAAATACCATAGTCGTGATAATTTCGAGCGTCTAGTATTCTAGAGTTAAAAGAATAGCATGAATTTCTATCTTCTTAGCTGTCGAGGACGTCACTATGTCCTTAATAAATGTTTAAATATTTTAAAGAACAAGCAGCAGCCCAAATTAGTTCAAATAGAATTTTATAATCTACGGCCAGTAATATCTCAATATGTACATTCAACTGTAAACGCAATTATTTAGATATTTATTTTTACTGTATAATAATTATCTGAATAAACGAGATCAATATAAGATTGATCTGAATAAATCTTCTCAAAAATATTATTTTACTGTTGAAATTTGTCATCTGTTCCATTATTACTCTTTCATGGTAAGGATGTAAATAAATGCTGAAAATTTGCTGTTGTTTTTATTCATCATAATTCGACATTATGATATATTCTTTTTACAAACCACTCATAGACCAGTAGGCGGCAGCACATGCAGTCATACAATCACCTCATTGAGTTCACGGTTGAAATTTCAGAATTGGTTAAAAATCGATTCGCATATTAAAATACAATCGGTATGCAAAGTCGCATCTTGGCGGTAAACACCTAAACACCGATTTTAGCAGTTGACTCGTAGGTTTATCACTGTATTTTCCTGCACCCAAAGGTATGTAAACATGGAGAACTGGGAGTACGAAAACACTATCGTAAGCCTACAAGTCAACCGCTAAAATAGGGTTTTCATGCATTTTCCAACAAGATATGACAAGGCAGACCAATTGCGTTTTAATATGCGAATCGAGTTTTAATTAATTCTAGAATTTCAGCCGTGTACTCGATGAAGTGATTGTTTATGCTGTCGTCTCCCGGTTTAACACTATTTTGAATTTTTTTTCTATCTTTCATGAAGTGGACATGACACATTGCAGGGAAATGTCCATTTTCTGTGTTTTTAGAAAATATTCATATATGGTAATTTTAATTGTACATTTTTCCTCATATTCAACGGATGCAAGTATATTTTTTGAGAGTGTGAGGCCGGTAGTTTATTTTGCAAAGACGGATAGATAGAAAAAAGTTACAGACAGAGAGACAGACAGATATATAGACACATAGATTGACACACCGAAGTCTTAAACAATGTTAACTGAATTCGAATGCGTAAAAATATATAAGCGGAAACAGAAATTTAAACAGCAGTTTCAACGAAACGCCAATTGTAAATTTAAAAACATGTTCATCACGACCCTACATGTTTTGTCTCTCAGTTGTCACTCATACGACGTTAAGTATAACGTAAAAAAAATTTAGTTTATTTTTCTGTTTTTGGCCTGAAAAATAAATGTTTAATTAAATAATAAAAATAAATCTTAAATAAATAAAGTTTCAGAATTTTTTTTTCTTAATTGAAAAATAATTTTTAAGAAAATTTTAAAAATTAAGAAAATTGAGAATCGTTTACACACTGTTGCAAAAAGAAACACACTATTTTTCCGGAATCCAGAAGTAAGGGCAGGTTAAAAGGTTTCGAACAATAAACTATGAGTTAGTTTTACATCAATTGTTCCAAATATTTCGTTCAATATGAATAAATCCTCATAGTGTCATAGATATTTCCTTACAGATATTCATAAACCTAGCACATGGGCAAACTAGTATGTGATTGCTCTCATAGAGCTTTTGTGATTCATTTTTACATAAAAGTGATGATGCATTCATATGTAATGCAAATTTTACTTTTACTATGAAATATGAAAAAATCACCATACAGAAAAAAATTATAACATTTTCATTAGGATCGATAAAACACTTGTTTTAAAAAATATTAAGAATTATTCCATGATAAATCAAAAACACAGTTTGACGAATAGGCAAGGATACGGGAAATCCATTTTTTGTATCAAATAATTTTTAATACAACAATTGCATAACAAATATCTGTTAAGTATTTTCATTCTGGTTTAAAATAGATTCTTAGTTTACGCAAATCTAATAAATGATGATAAAATATCTAAACAAATCATCAAATCATAAAAAATTGAAATCTCTCAGTGGCATAAAGATATAAAAACCTTTGTCCTGTAACTAGGTGTGACCGACCATTTAAAGAGGCTAAATGGAATTAGAAATAATAAAAGCACTACTAACAGAGTTTGAACATTTTTTTAGTAATAGGGCATTTGTTTATGCACGAGCATACTGTTTCTCAAACGAAATAAGACAATATTAAAATTTGATATGAAAACACTTAGTGGCATATAAATACGAAAATCTTTGTCCTGTACCTTCTAAAGATGCCCGTCATTTAAGAAGTCCAGATGGCATTAGTAATAATAACAACACTAATAACAAAGGTTGAACACTTTTTTTAGTAATAGGGTATATCTGTTTATGCACGATCATAGTGTTCATCTGAAATTAGACAATGTTAAAATTTGTTATTTTAATCTGTAATATTTCATATTATTTTCTAAGAAATATGCTATGTTGTGTGTAATTGAGTCGTTTTCAAATATATTTAAAATGGCAATGTTCATTTCTATGCCATCATATGAGGATTCAAGTTATTTATTATTATTTTTTAATGTGCATAAATTTACATTTGTTTAAATTTAATTAAATAATTGACGATCACATTTACTAACATTTAAACATATAGAGAGCCTTAGTACTACATTTTCAAACTGTAAGAAGGGGTAAAGCTCGTACAACAAACAATTTTTGAATAAGAGACCAAGTATCACAATCCATTTTTTACTAAACATAGATGATTTCTTATTACAATCAGAAATAAAGTACATAATTTTAAAAATAGCAAATGCATTTTAGCTACATTTTCAATAATTTTACGTCTATTTGTGAGAAACGCAGTAAAAACACACAAAAAAGGTCCTTCAACGTACAGAAATTCATAAAGTAGCGAGGTATGTAGTGACAACTACGTACCAAAATATGCAATCTCAGATTTAACGTTGTTTGTATTTTGATAGGGCCGACTTCCAGAAATTTGCGTGGTATAGATATATCTCACACGATATATATTTTAAAATTGTTGGAACGTTTTACGGAATACTTCTCATACAACTGACAGAATATTACTGATTACATTATGAACAAAAATCCGGGTTCAGACAGGTATAAGACAGCCTGTATTTTGACTGAATAAGTAGATTCCAAACCAGGTTTCTTATACCAAGATTGACTGTTTAGTATGACCTAGATCAACTCAAAGTTTATTTTTCTGGTAATGAAACCCACTGTACGTGTACAGTACCTCTATTTTGTAATAGTGTATAGGTTCTTCCGTTTATAAGACAGCGTACTATTTCATCAAAAATAGCAGACATTTTATTTTAAATTAAGAAAAGTTTTTTTTCTATCTGCTAGTAGTAAATACTCAATTTCAAAATCAACACAAATGTCACAAGAAACATTGCTGAATGCTTATTTTACAATGAAAAAGAGTTAAAATCTGCAATTACAAAATAAGACACTTTTAATTTAAATTGTATAAATAGAAATTTAAGAAAACGTTTTTAATAAGAATGAACTACAATATTGTGTCAAATCATGACGCAAATTGTCCATTGATCATTTTAAAATATATTTTCTCAAATTTATTTCTTAATCCTTGAATATATTGATATGAATTGACAGAAAATACTCCTTTTCGAAATTCTTTATTTTATTGTTTAAGTATTGTGTCTTCTGTATTAAAATAGTAATAGTAATGCTACCAAGTAATGCAAGTAACACATAATGCTACCCATATATTTGCTCAATTCGCTTATAGTGGCTTAATATTAACATTATCTCACAATGATTTCGTTTCAAACATCTTCAATTTTGTGAAATATTTTAAAAACATAATGTTTAAGCAAATTTCATGTTCAAGATATCTTACTTTTGCAGATTACTTGATAATATCGATCATAATTACTGTAGTTTTTAAATGAATAATGTGCAATTAATTTAAAAAATCAAAATTTTATTAGAGTATCAAATAATAAGCTATAAGTCAGAATTGCTCCAAGAGTTCCAAATATGATATTTCGCTTCACATCAACAAAGCCCCATACTGTCATGGATGTTTCCTTACAGTTTTTCACAAATCTGGTATAAGGGCAAACTTGCATGTGATCGCTCTCATAGAGCTTTCGTGATTCACTCTTACATAATAATGATGATGTATTTATGCGTGATGCGCATTCCACTTTTAGAATAAAACTTAAAAAATTCAGCATACATGTTAAAATTATGAAATATTCATCAGATTGATTAATAATAGCAGCTATTCCATGATACATCAAAAATGCATTGTGAAGAACAGACAAAAATGTAAGAAAAGCAACTTTTGTATCTACAAATTCTTTAAGCGCTACAATGTCATTGTAAGTATCTGTTAAGCATCTATATTCTGGTTTAAATGAAGTCTTCAGTATTTTGCAAAAGCTAATAAATAACGATGAAATATGTAAACAAATCATCACATAATAGAAATCGAAAACTCTGAGTGGCATACAAAGGAAAAATACGTAGCATAAAGAATACGCAAACGATAAAGCGAACTTCAAGTAAAAGTTTACATTTGAAAAACCAAATAAAATAATATTTATCGTGTCATTGTAAGTATAAATTTCAAACGCTAATTGCAAAGCTGTGAAGATTAATGATATAAAGACAAGAATAATCCACATGTATATCCAGAGCGGTGCTTTAAATTCGTTTCTTATTTTTGATGACATATGACAAACCAGTTTTACAGTTTTGTTTATTGTTAAAAAAGATTTACACAGATAAATACGAAATGATATATATATTACACATGTACAAGCATAAATAAATGAAGACTTTTTATCTATTTCTATTGACCGTAGCATGAAAAGAATGTTCGTTCTTAGTTCTAAACAACTAATTGTAATAAAAAAGATCGTCGCGATTGTAAATAACATGTAACGTACAGTTTTATTGGGAATTCTTTTACCGTTATTAAAACAGTTAAATATACCAATAAGACCAAAAAGATAAAAGATATATTTATAAGCATTTTTTATTTTTCTGAAATTATGTAAGATGCTTCTTTTATTAGCTGAAAATGCCATATTTTATGTGATGATGTCTTTAGAAAGCGTTGAGAAAAACTATGTTTTATAATGTTAAAAGTGCACTTTACATTTAAATTCCCTTTTCATTAAAAACTATTACAACATTTAAAATGTGTATTTAAGAATTTTAAGTCAAAAAATAAGGAAATATTATTTTGTTTCTTTAAACTCATGGATAATTTTCCAATTTTAATTTTATATAATTCCTTAAAGACATTTGACAGATTTTCTGTTGATGATACATTGAAATTCTTCATTTGTTACAGTTTCTTATAAACACTTATCTTTTGTGTATATATTTCTATTAAAAATAATAAACAATATAGATATCAGTTTAAAAATGCGTCTTTTTGGTAGTTGGTAGGACGCTGCATACTGGAGGATAAGTGCCGATTTTAACTCTTCAACCTTTCTAAAATAATCTTAATATAATACACTGTAATATATATATATATATATATATGTTGTTCTACCGATTTAAAGATACATGCTTGCTAAACCTTCATCTGTAACGGTACAAAAAGAAGCTTCAAATCTACAAAACTAGTTTTTGTAAATCTACAGAAATCAGTAACTTTACAAATGAATCTACTAAAATTACAGTAATCTTAATAAAATTTTATCTGTAACCCTGGCTGCAGTTACATGAAGAGTTCTAGGCATCCCAGTTTCCTAAAAAATTTTAGTAACCTTACAGATATTTTGATTTTAGGCGAAAAAGTGTGTCTGTTACATGAATTTTTGTTGTTGCTGTTACATAATATGTTCTAGGAATCCCAGTTTCCAAAAAAATCTTTAGTAATTTTACAGATTTTTTTTTTTACAGTGCAGAATTCCACTTTAAATAATATTACTAATAGTATTATTAACTTGTAACTCTTCGGAATTTTAACAGTTCTCTAAACTAATTTCCTTTTACTCGCATAAATATCCTCAAAATGTATTTAAATAAAAGATATTAAAAAGGTACCATCGTATTCCGCAGGTATAGTGCTGGACGTCCGTCGATAAGTTGCGATTTCAAAGTCTCAATCTAGTTTAAATAATTATAATGAAATCAACACTAAATAATACCACCAAAAGTTATACTTTGCACTATTTAAAATACTTCTATTTCTCTCATTTTCTTACATATAATTCGAAGCACACTCAATACATTAAACTTTTGAAATAGTTCATTCTTTATTGTTGAATCAAATGAGACCGAATACGTTTTGTAAAATGATAACATATATCGTTCTACGAACTATAGCATTTTCAAATAAGTTCTTTCTTTTCTTTTTTTTTCTTTTTTAAGTGAGAAAGTACTTTCATTGTTGGATTTCAAAACAGCTGCATTAATTTGAGAAAGATTTAAAAGATAAAACACGAAGAGATCAATATCGTTTCTGAAACATTCTAAACCTAAACCCATTAACCAAATGAAACGCATTGTAATAAATATATGGTACAAACAGAAACTTTTATTTGGTATATAAAGATATACGTTTCTTTTAAAAGTGAGAATGTCCTTTCTTCATTAAATTTCAAAGCATTAACATTAATTTGAGAAAGGATGAAAATGTAGAACGCTATGACATCAATTTCATTTATGAAATATTCTAATCCCATTAACAAAATGAAGCGCATTTTAAGAACCGTATTGTATAAACAGAAATATTTATTTGGTATATTGATATTTTACTTTTTTAATTATAAACTGCAGTATTTCTTTATAAGTACGGGATAAAAGTATCTTTTTTTGGTTTTTTTTTATATATAATTAAAAGTCAAAATTCTATATTGTCTTTGTTTAAATCAAAATTTATGGATGATACATATTCAAATTTTATTAGCTGAATTTCAATATTGTTAAATATTTGATGGACATAATAATTAAATGTAATTAATGCTAATTTCATGTTTAACATATAATAGAAGAACAATAAACTTATATGTAGTCATGGTGAAAAAACATCAAAAGTTACTAAAATATACAAGACGTCTGCAACAGTAAAATGTTGCAACAAAAATACTGACTGGATACGCAAATTTATCTTAACTTTTATTTTTTAAACCTCTTTCTGCGTTTGTTTATTGCAGGCTTCGTTAAATGGTTATAGTTTAGGTAATACTAAATAAATATTTACAGGCAGTAATCTAAATAAATGTAAAATATTTAATACAGATTCATATGATTTTTTTTTTCATTTTTTAAATTACTTACGGCTTATCGCATCATAACAATAACACTGCTGTTAGTATTATTTTGTTTGTGGCTTTAACAGAATGAAACATTTTCCGATCACCAATAATAAATTCCTTTGTCTTCAAAAATATTATTTTCAATATATCAAATTTTCATTTTTCTCTAATTATAATTACATTATGAATCGTTCACACATATTCACAAAATTTCGTTAAAACAACACAGATAAAACCTGGTTATATCTTTTCTCATATCTCGTCAAAACTATACATAAAAACATAACAAATAGCATAAATATCGCCATTTGTTTGAAGCTGGTGTATAGGATAATTTTGAAGTTTTTTTATTTTTTGCTAAGTTAATAAAATATTTAGGTGTACACTTGCAACTTTTAGGTGTGTACTTTGCTTCAAACTGCCCAGTTAAAACAAATTTCTTACTTAATACAAGCAAAAGTAATAATTCTAAGGTACGCATATAATCATTTAACTTACAAATTAAATAATATCTCGAAATAACGAAAATTTTGATTTTCTGAAAAACAAACTCTTGTGACAATCATATAACACATACGTTTTCGCATGTAGATATTTTTAATTAAACATAAATTTGGAAACTATGGAGAGATTCAGACAATTTAACCAAAGTATTATCAAAGAGATTAAAAGTTACCAAAGCGTCGTTCTAATCCAAAATGTATTCACAATTAAGTAAATGATTCATGTCTTAGACAAAGCGAAATAAAAGTGCAATTTCTAAGCGCAATTTCATCGATGAAAGAAAGTTTGTAAAGATGTAACTTTACAAATAAGCTTTAGCCTTTACTTTTAAATATCTAGACTAATGCTTTAATCTAATTAAAGCAATGTCTATAATTAGTAGTTAAATACAAAAATTATGACGTCTAGGATTATTATACAGATATGGTATCAGATTGTTATTACTAAAATTTCTTTTATAAAATTTTATTTTATAAAAAGTAATTTTGGAATAATTATATATTGCTATACTTTAATATATCTCCGAGAGCAATATTAAAATGTTATAATAAATAAAATATATTTTTTTTTACTACTACTTTGGTCATTTCAAAATTTATAATTTTTTGTGAGTTAAACTACGTTGTACAGATAAGGCAATTTTTGAGCTACAGAAGCAGAGCAAAACACTGTGATTAAATGGTAACAAATTTTTTAAGAGAGTTTTATTTAAAAGAGATTTTCTCAATCAGTTTAGATACTAGCTTCATAATTTTTCAACCAGGCGACTGAGCATTTTGAAAATTAATCATCACATAGTTTTCTAGGGAAATACAAAGGATTGTTAAGAAGTGTTGATATCTCCCTTTTCTATATATATTTAAGTAACAAAATGCTTGGTCGAAAATTTACATTTTAACCTGAAATGACGGCATTTAAAAGAAAACCCATATTTTCAATCGTGACTACGCATTGCTCTAGCTTTTATACAAAAAAAACTAACTGTTTTTCGCTAATTGTTTTACGTTGTGTATAAAATGAGTTTTCGTGTCCACCGCTTGAAATTCTTTCTTCAAATCCCTTCCTCCATCACTTGTCAAGCAGGTATTCTTTATCAACTTAAAAAAACTACAAATTTCTACTTTAACATAGCTATAAAAAGATTTCACTTTTTTGCAGAACAATACGGATTACATTGCGGAACACAGAATTAGCTTAGAAAAAAGCAAATATTTCAATATTTCGAAAATATACACTTTTTGTGCAAATTATCTGCATTTTTTATCAATGCAAAAATTGAGCTTTTATAATAAACAAAATAAGTCTGCTTATAAGTATTTTGCAAAAATTATGTATTTTTTATGGATGAAAAAACTTTTATATACCAAGTTTCCATTACTTTTTTGCATGTTGCCCATTCAAAATCTGTAATTGCTTTAAGCTGCATTACTGTTGTGTTTCCGATGCTACGACAATATTCCATAAAGTGCATTTCTATCCATTGGAAAGGGGAACGTTTCACACGTCTTATTTTTATATATTTTCAAGAATCAGAACTTAAATATTAACTGCCATGGAGGATCAATGGCGCCAACGCCCCCTACCCTAACTAAAAGGTCTTAGGTCCTCTTTCTCTTAGTGTTTTTATGTCCCCGAAAAGAATAAATTTCACTACTTTTTTTAAATAGTAGAAAAAGAGAATTATGTTAATTAAATTTCTAAATTCTGAGGCGATGCCCCCTGTCCCGCTGAATCAAAAATTCCCGGAAACCACCATGTAAGATTACTTTTAAGCACATAAAGTTAAAAACGAAAACATAACTAAAATAAACTTCCAAATACAATTTACGAAGAAAGCCATCCCCGCTGAATCCCTTTATATCCCAAATTATGAATTTTAAAAATCATCTCCTGGAAACTTTTTTATGAGATCGTTTGTATAATTTCAGGTTTTACTACAATTTAATAAGCTACTAATAATAAGCTCGATGCAGCAGCGGTCGTTCGGAAGCACCAGAGCTCCGAGCCCACCCTTACTTCATTTCGGCGTCTTTAATTTGTGCAATTACTTTTTTAAATTTGTCCGGTTTTAATTTTTGATTTTTTTTTCAACCTGGATTGCGCTAGAGAGTCGGAGTAAGATAATAAAAGCCCCAGGTAGCCCCTATATACTTATTGCTAATGTATTCAATGCATTGCAAATACCATTGCGAATGCATTCCATGAAACCTCAAAACTAATCAGTTAAGCGCTTTACCAGAATCCTTACCTTCAATGAAAATTGAAGCAAATGGGATATTTCTATGAAGAGTTATGGCGTTACTTACATACATATATACGTATATACATGCATACTAACAGAACCTGCAAACACATTAGCTCGCAGGCTTTGGTAGCCTGTGAGCTAAAAAAATAAACCGATAAATGACGAACAATGCCAAACAATAAATGCCGGTCGCAGCGACATCTGTTAACTCAAACGTAAATATTGTATAAGTATCTTCTAGACACTATACTTATACAAAGTTTAAGTTTGAGCTACCAGCTATCGACATATATCCGCTTGAATTTTTTAGCCCTTTTTTTAATCACTGGAATAGCCGGTTGCAACAGTATATTTTCTAGACACAATTCGTCATTAAAAGTTAACTTTGGTCGTTAAAATTTTTTTCTAGAGTTTGCATATTAAAAAAATTGCTCCTTTTTCAAATCCCCTCAAATCAATTACTTTTTCATTGAATTTCGAAAAGCAAAAAAAAAAAAGTGTTGTAATATTTATGTTTTTATATAAAGTGAGTAGATGGCAGTAGCGCTAAACAATACTCCCCCGAATTCATGAAAATAGTTACCCACTTAAATAGAACAGTGTCAAAATATGTCGTGTGTATATGCAACTGGTGCTCTTTTTTTATATGTATAATTAAAAGTAATTAAGTATCTACATGGCCATATCATGTTTGTACTACTGTAATTATTAATTAATTAGTTTAACCCTTTATATCCCAAATTATGAATTTAAAAAACTACCTCCTTGAAATGTTTTTTCCTTGCATTACTGTGATACATTAGAAAATATATGCATTTAGAAATGAAAGATTTATTTTTTTTTTAATTACGGCTAATTCCTTGATGTGGTACTTCAAATTACAGTTGGGTCATAACTCTTGGAAAAAAATGGAAAAAAAAACTATATTCAATTTTTTTTAATTTTAATGTGACTTATGTATGCATACATCTTATGTAGAATATACATACGCTGTATGTATGAAAAGATTATGATTCTGTTGGTGCATCAACAGAGAACATTCCGCCGTCAGAAGATTATTCTATAGTTGTAATGCCATCGTCCTATATCAAGAATATTTGAAAAATATTTCCGATCTTTTAGTTGTATAAAACTCAAAAGGATTCATAAGAATGCTAAAAAATATATTTATATATTTTATAATTTGATTTTTTTTAATACAATATTTTATGCAATGTTAAAAGTAACTTATTTTTGCTTTATTATTCATCATTGCCATACATAAATCATACCATTTCTACCATCGTATGAAAATACATCTGCCTGGCAACCACGCATCCCTATCAAATATATACGTTTTTATGCACCATTATGTATTCAAAAGTTAAAAATCTAAGTAAAAATCCTGTAATCCCGAGGGTACGTTAGAGAAAAGCTTTGAAAAGTGGTTCGTAAAATAAACAAACTGAAAATTACTTTTTTTAGCATCACTTATTGTCAAGTTATCTATTTCGAACAAGAAAACAATATGACAGCCTTACCTTTAAAATTTTAGTTGTTTCCAAGAAAAAGTTAGGGATACCATTTTGGACAACAAAATGCAAGCAAAATTGAGACACACGCACTCCAAAATAACTTCTTAAGCAATTTTCAGCTTACTGAAACTGCTATTGTTATATAGTGATGGTCAAGATAAATATTTAGTACGGTTTCCTAAAATTACCATTGCGAATACATTCAATGAGTGTGTTTTAATTGTGTTGAAAAGTGGTAATTTAAAGTACCATCGGGCATAAACGGTTAACGGTCAAAATGTAAGAGTGTTTAATAATGTCGCTTAAAATGCTTCAGTCCTAAACGTGTTTAAAATGTCTCTCCATGTTTAAGTTATTTAAGTTACCAAAAAAGAAAATGAAAATGCTATAAAAATCAGAGAAAAAGACAGTTTAGTTATAAATTTTCAAAACTCCCTGCCGGCCCGACCTACAGGCAGAGGTAGATTTCGGAGTTAAGTATACTAATTTCACAAACAAAAACTAAATCATTATTAGATATAAATCCACTTTAACAGTTTTACCTGTCTACTTTTGACGAGTTTTTATTTCCTTTTTATAAAATAGCTGGTTTTATCAGAATCATGTTAAGGCAATATTAAAAAAAAAATATTTTTCCATACTCAACAACTCGAAATTTTCTGGCACATTTTCAGATTCATTTTTAATAAAAAAAATATATGAAACATGCTGACGTGATTTTTGAAAAGATTTTAAAGCGACCTGTGTTTTTATTTTTCTTTCAATTAATTAAAACTTGATTAATAAACAATTATTTTTCTCAGTAGGGCAATATTTTTCGTTTCTAACACAATCGCTTCGGGAAATTCTGTTCAAAATGCCCACTTTGACATCATTTTTTGAAATATATTCTGCCTCTATCAAAAAATCGATCATTACTGTACATTATACAGTTTCTGAATAAGAGAATCTAGCAATTGGATGCGTTTGAGAGCAAAAATGAATTTAAAAATGAGTAAGAAAATAGACAGTTTGGATTTGAATGCACCCTTAAAAAGATGATTTTTTTCTTCAATCGCTATGTGTTTTTAATTTGTTTTTGCTTTAAGAATTGGCCCTATCAAAAACTTGCCTATATAAATGTTGAACACAATATTAATAAGATATATGATAAATTCATGGAGATTTTATATCTTGTGAATTGATGGAGTTATGAAAATTTTTCTTCTTCAAACCGCCTTTTTTGTTTTCGTTTTTAATTTTTTTGCGGTACGAATTGGTCCTATCAAAAACTTGTGAATATAAAAGTTGTAGATAATATTAAGGAGATGTATAATAAAATTATTGGATTTGATATCTTGAGAATTGACGAAAGGAAGGACATTTTTTTCTCCCAAAAACCCTATTTTTTGCGCCCCTTGAACATATTTTAAATTTTATCAAAAATCTGTGATGCATGAATTTTTGGCGCTATTTTTAGAACTAATAAAAACTTTAAACTGATTTGATATGTAGAAAAATGAAGAAGTTGTGGGGTTTTTTTGGTTTTCACAAAACCCCTCCCTATTTCCATCCCCTTTGTCCGCTTTTGCCCATTAACGAACTTGACCGAGATTTTATATCCCTTGATTTAATGTATCAGTTTGGAAGAGATTTGTGCAGAATTGCTGAAGTTATCGTGTCCAGAAGAAAGTGATAACACAATTGCTTTGAGAAATTCCGTTCAAAATGCCAACTTTGACATGATTTTTTGAAATATATTCTGCCTCTATCAAAAAATCGATCATTGCGGTACATTATATAGTTTCTGAATAAGCGAATCTACCAATTAAATGCGTTTGAGAGTAAAAATGAATCTAAAAATGAGTCATAAAATAACCAGTTTGGATTTGAGTGCATCCTTAATGGAATGATTTTTCCAACACAATCCGCTTCGGGAAATTCTGTTCAAAATGCCCATTTTAACAGCATTTTTAAAAATATATTCTCCCTCTATCAAAATATCAACCATTACGGTACATTATATAGTTTCTGAGTAAGAAAACGTACCAATTGGAAGCCTTTGAGAGTAAAAATGAATTGTAAAATGAGTCAGAAAATACGCAGTTTGGATTTGAATACACCTTTACTTAGATGATTTTTTTCTTCAAACGCTATGTATTTTTAATTTGTTTTTGATGGAAGAATTGGTCCTATCCAAAACTTGTCTATATAGATGTTGTAGACAATATTAAGAAGATATATGATAAATTCATGGGGATTTTATATCTTTTGAATTGACGGAGTTATAGATTTTTTACTTCTTCAAACCCCCTTTTTGTTTTCGTTTTTAATTTTTTTTTGGCGGTGCGACTTGGTCCTATCAAAAACTTGTGAATATAAAAGTTGTAGATAATATTAAGGAAATTTATAATAAAATTAATTGAAATTGATATCTTGAGAATTGACGAAGTTACGAATTTTTTTCTCCCCAAAACCCTATTTTTTGCGCCCCTTGAGCCCATTTTTAACTTTATCAAAAATCTGTGATACATAAAATTTTGGCCCTATTTTTTGAAGTAATAAAAACTTTAAACTGATTTGATATGTACAAAAATTAACAAGTTATGGGGGGTTTTCGGTTTTCACAAAACCCCTCCCTATTTCCATCCCCTTGGTCCGATTTTGCCCATTAACGAACTTGACCGAGATTTTATGCCCTTTGATCTTATGTATCAGTTTGGAAGAGATTGGTGCAGAATTACGGAAGTTATCGTGTCCAGAAGAAAGTGATATATATATATATATATATATATATATATATATATATATATAGATACATAGATAGATAGATAGATATAAAGTTTTTTACTGAGGGTGGTTTTGGGTTCTGGGTGTCATGATCGGTGTAGATCTGCAAAAACTTTTTCAGAAATTCCAACATAGGAACGATCCCAATAGGTAGTATTTCATACGAAATCTACCTAAAATTAGAAAGACGGGAAGAGAAAGAAGTGTCCCCGCCGGTCTATCGCCATCTGAAATTAAAATATCAGATGACACCTTAAATCACCTTTTTGAGATAAATTTTTAATACATAAACAATAACAAAAAATAACTAAAAATTAATTTCCAAGAAGGATTTAGGGAAAACCCTCATCTCCAAAATACTTAGCAGTACATTTTTTTAATTACTTAAATTAGTCGAAAAGAATAAATTTACAGTCATTTTCAAAATCAATCAAAAAGAACATTTAATCAACTAATTTCCAAAATCTAGGAAGTGCTTTTTCATGTAATATATTCATAGCATTCGAATATAAAATATGTATAGTTCATATTCGCCTATATACTAAAGTGTAAATATACCACATCTCAAACTGACGAAATCTCCCTAAAATCTACTTCAAATTTGAAAATGTTTTAGTAACAAATTAATCGAAATGTTCGTTAAGCAAAGAAAATCCCAGTAATGAATTGTATTATACAATCATTATCCTAATTATTCATTAACCATAGAAATGTTCTACTAATATATTACACTACTTAATTGAAACTAAAAAGAATTATAACTGTACCGGTTAATTACCACCATCTCTAAAAAACTCAGCCAAATCAATCTCTGCACTTAAATACAATCTGCATTTAAAATAGTCTAGTCATGGTCCTGTTGGCAAGATGGGTGGAGACCTGTAAATTCAGAGGTTGTGAGTTCAATTCTCTGTTTGGGAAAAAAATTAAATAATTATTCTCGCGTACCAACAAATGAATATTCTTCTGTAAAACTCTCTAGATGGCAACACCGGCGGTTTTTAAGCTTTATATGCGCAATTAAATTAGTGCTTTTTCGTGCATAATATATATATATATATATATATTCACTTTTTCTGCACAGTTCAGTTTGCACTTCAGCAAAACAGAGGCAAACTTTTTTCTAGCTGCGAATAATTTCAGGTAAATGAATTTTTATAAACACTACACATTTCGAAAAAGAAATTGTTAAATTTTAGGGCGTGGAAGAGGACTTATTCTTTAATACTTTTCACTCTCAATCTCGTAATAACTTATTTTTTTGGCTAAAAAGCATGTTTCACTTAAATACAATAAATTTTTAAAATTCATATCGTTTTATAGATTTGGTATTGCTTTTAAACATTGTGTAATGATTAAAGATCGATCTCAAGGTTTGTCTTTATATACCATTTTATGTTTTAATTAAAAATAATGAAAAATCTTTAAAAAATTGTGCCTTTGATTTTTAAAATATTGTCTTTTTCTATGAAAATTTAATCTAAAACACGACAAATGCGACTCTCCAACTACGCATTTAAAAAGAAAGTGACGTATGAGATCAGAGTGATGTAATAAAATAAATTGAAGCGCAGTTAATAATAATATATTGTTTCTCTAACTAAATGCAATCCAAGAAACTGCTACTTCTACTTGTGGCGTAATTGTATAAATAAACAGCAACTGTTATTAAAATATTTTCTGATGATGAGCTTAGAAAATACAGATCGGAAGTACTAAGAAGTTTTAAATAAAATGTACTTGTAACAACTTAACTTAAAACTTTTAACACCTTTTTTTATTATTTTAGTCGCCTTTTAACCCTTTATCTACTCCATTGTCATCTACTTCAGATTATTTCATGTAATTCTTTTTTTTCAGTTACTACAACGAAAATTAAAGAATATACATAAAACAATGCTCAGCCACGAGAGATTTAATTCGTTAGAGGTAATTAATTAAAGTGGTACTTTAACGTACCGACAGTACACTGTGCCTAAAATATTCTCGTAACAGAAAACCTATATGCTATTTTGCATGAAATTTAAAATCTTAGAAATGGTAAATAACAAGAAGACACTCGCAAGTTAACAAAAAAAAAAAAATACATACATTAAATTGACATAGTTTTATTTTAGACATGATAAAGAGAGTAAAATTTCAAATTTTCATGGCATTAAAAAATAAACGGTCAAGTGCGAGTATTACTGCCGTACAGAGGGTTCCGTAGAATAACTATATGAAATTGTAATTGTATTATAAAAAAGAAAAAAAAACATGTTGCTAAAAGAATACTAAGATTTTGTAAAAAACTATACAACGTAGGGTTGGGTATACAATGAAAGTTCAAAGCGATATGGAACCTAAATAATATCAAACATAGCTATTCGTATAACTCTTTTTTTAATATTATCCTAATCTGTTTATGATGAACTTAATTCGGTACTAACAATAAAAGCAGTGAATAGTTAAACTTCATTTGGCATTTCATGAAACTAAATTCAGCGTAGTAATAACCTTTATTTCTACAGTGCAGCTAAAGCAAAACCTTTGTTCAAAGTTTAACTTTGGCATTGTGCTGAGCGCGCTTCGAATTGAGGCCTCAAAGTTGTAACGCCGTCTTGTCCAGTGGCGCGTTTTTTTTGGTAGGTGTTTAATTAACTTTATAGTCACTCGAGGCGTATTGAGAGATACAATCAATGCAAATTATCGCGAATCCAACAGTATTTATTCGATTCATTCTAATTAAATCTTTCGAGGGCGATGCCCTTAAAAAACGGATACCTAATTTTAATTCCAAAACAGACAAACGGCAACAAGAATATTTAATTAAAATTTTCGTTTTATCATGTACGTGAAAATATGCAAGTTCGCATTTTCTAATAAATCCATTTATAAATTCTGGTGTAAGTTAATTATTTCATAAGTTTATAAATAGAATTACTCCGTGCCGGAAAGGTTTAAGTGGTCGCAGTACTCTTAAAGCTTCAAAATTTAAGAAATTTTAATTTTTTTAGATGTTAAACTCCTATCTTTTCTGAATATTTTGACATAATTGTTTCCTTGAAATTCCCATTAGAACAGAAGTTTTGGCTTTTAGAATTATACCCGCTCAATAGCTGAAGCGGCGTTTCCGAAACTTTAAAGTCATTATTTTCCAAATGGCGCAGGATACCACAAAAACAACTTCTGAATATTTTTTCATAAAATTTTCAAAACATATATTTTATGTTAGTCCGTATAAAATGAACCTAAAATTTCCTTTTTATTGTTCAAAAAAATATTTTGTATGTGATTTTACTGTAGAAATTTTCAAAATTTTGTATTTGCTAAATGCAACATTGCATTAAAAAATATAAAAATGCTTTAAATATAAATTTATTTAAGTTCAGGGAAATTATTATAATCTGAAGTATAAGTAAGCACCAAAATTTTCATTCTAGTTGCAATATTTATTTTATAATCCTGCGCGTAAACTGTTATGCCAATTTTTTGTTCGACAAATGTCTAACAGTTTCGATCACCCTATACATTCTAATTCTGTATCTTGCAATTTTTTAAATACATGAAACGAAAGAACATACTTACATCTTTCATCCCAATTAAAATTGTGTTTTAAAATCATATACATTTTAAGACATTAAATGTTGAAATTGGTCTTTTTTTTCACTTTTTATAGTCCCGAGACCGCTTAAATTAGTATGTTTTTAACAATTTGACGTTTATTGCTTTAATACTGTTACTAGACATTACATTACACATATACATATATCATTAAAAGTTGTTAACTAGGCATAGAGTACGCCGCCCCTGTCCTTGTGTATGTCCAAACTGACCGTGACTTTAAGGGTTAATATCTCGGCGAATAACCGATGAATTTCTATAAAATCATTATCAACAATGCTTTTATTCTTCTGCAACGATAGGTATATTGAGCGATGCTCAACAAATTTTTTGAATGCCCGTAAATCGAAATTTGTGTGTAACAGAAAATTGCTAATTACTCAAAAACTATGTGACCTAGGGTAATCGCCATACTTTTCCGGCAATGTTTATATTATCGTCTATTACCTCTAATTTTTTAATAATTTTAGTTTCAGTAGATTCGGAATTAGATAGGGGGGGGGGGGCATATTTTTGCGCTACATTTTCAAAAGTATCTTTGAAAATATAATACCTAAAATTAAAAGGAATGTATTTTTGAGTTCAGCGTTACAAAAGCTTTCACAGGATACCCCACATGATATACAAAGAAAATATTTTTTTTTCAACTAGCATATTTAGAACGTATACTTTTTTACTAAATATACTTATGAATGTATATTAATCTGAAAATATGTGAGTCAATGGTCTTTATTACTTCCACGAATTTGAACTTTCCACGTTCCATAGTTTACTAGTAAATTGGCTGTGATAGACAGACAGACAGACGGACGGACAGACACAGGAGTGGTCTTATAATGTTTCCGTTTTTACTTTTTAAGTACGGAACCCTCAAAATGTTTATTTTTTTTAGGTTTAGATCAAGTTAGCAGTCCTTTAGTTTTGCAACGCATGTATTCCAGGGACAACATGTTCTCTCGCATTTCCACATATGCAATATATGAATTTGCATACGCCACTTCTACCATAGCAAAAACGAGCCGATGCCACATCTTTTTTGATTTCTTATAACAAAATAACAATGAAACAGAAAAGAAATACCAGGGAAAGTATTACTACACTACAATTTAGTAATTACATTGAGAAACAGATTAAAACGATGGATAACGACACAGACGAAAAAAAAGAAAAAGTTTTTCACCAACACCCAGTGTACTGGCGTTACTTTTAAGTACCACCGAGTAATTCAACTCTTGAATCAAATATATACTTCATTCGCCTAAAATAGCTATTCAAATCGTATTCTATGATCATAATAAACACATTTAAAAATTCTCAACACCTATCTTATATCTCTTACTGTGTTTGCCGCAATAAAAAGACGAGTGTGACAATATGTACAAAATGTCGGCACAAAACACATCAACTCTTTCAAAGATAGCCTCCTTCCTCGCTGAAATAACAAACCTAGAACTACTGCTGCCATGTATCCTGAAAAGACTTGAGTTATTTAGTCCAGGCAATAGAGACCGTATAGGGGCTCTACCTAGCAAAACTCATGGTAGTTCTGGAAAAAGGCTTACTGTATGTTTTTTGGGTCGCTGAATCCGAATTTTTAACTTCCCACCAAAATGTTTTTATTGTTTTAGGAAAAAAAGTATCTAGAAATTCCGAAAGTAGACAAAATTTGCAACAAATAGGATATATGACATTATGATGTAGGATGAACAGGGAGGGGGAGGGCTGCCTCTGAACATGCACTGCGGCACTACGTTCACTAAAATATGAAGTCCAGGCAATAGGCGATTTTACCTGGCAAAATTAATACTAGTTCTGGATTTCGACTCACTTTATGTTTTTGTGTCGCTGAATCCGAATTTGTAACTTCTCACCAAAATTTCACCCGGCAACCCCCCAAAAAATTGATTTTTTGAAACAATTTGGTTTTTGAGAAAAGCGAGCGGGGAACGTTCCGAGGCAGCCCCCTCTATCCCCGTTTATACTACGTCATGTATCCTATTTGTTGCAAATTTTGTCTAGTTTCTGAATTTCGTAATGCTTTTCCCCTAAAACAATAAGAAATTTAAGTTAATAACTACTATTTTGGGGGGTTTTCGGGTGGGGGAATTTTGGGGGTAAGTTAAAAATTCGGATTCAGCTACCCAAAAAACTTAAAGTAAACCTTATAAGGAAAAAACTAATAATTTAACACAATCAAACTGATTGGTAAAGTTATCATACGAATTGAATATTAGTTCATCTACGTATCCATCGTTTATATGGAGTTCCTTTACCTGCGGTTTATTCTGTTGAGCTGTCTACATGACAGTCCAGATGTTATTACCAATAAGGTTTTTCTGAGCGAAATATGCTGGCTGGTTGTCGGCCCAGTTAGCTTAAACGGAAAAGCATTGGCCTTGTAAGCCAAGGTTCTGGGTTCGATTCCCAGCCTGGGCATTTTTTCGCTCAGTTGGAAATTTTCAATTCTTATAAGGAAAGTTCGGAGGGGAGATGGGAGGGTGAATGTAAACGTGTGAGTTGTTAAGTGGAATTGCGCAACTTAGTCCACGCAGCACCGCGCGCATGATCCGAAAAAGATCCCCCCCCTCCCCTTCATCCTAAGTCATAATGTTATAGATCTAATTTGTTGTAAATTTTATCTACTTTCTGAATTTCTAGATACTTTTCCCTTAAAACAATAAAAAAAATTGATTTTTTTTTAATAAAAACTTTTTTTGGATGACTTTGTACCAAAATTTGGGGGGGGGGAAATTTTGGTACAAATTCGGATTCAGCAACCCAAAAAACATAAAGTAAGCCAATTTCCAAAACCACCATTAATTTTGCTTGGTAAAATTCCCTATTGCCTGGACTATATTAGAATATTAGTAATATTTACTATGATATGAAAGTTTACAGTCAGTGGTACTTATAATTACACAGTAAAAAAATCTTTAAAGTTATTCAACAAAAATTCAATATAGTATAAAAATTCCTGTAACAGACGCTGTTACAGGAATTTTTGTATTTGTCGTTATATAAAAATTTCTAGGAATCCCAGTTTCCTAGAAAAACTTTTTTTTTTTTTTTTTTTTTACAGTGTACCGTCAGTAGATAAAGGGTTAAGTAAAACTGTAAGTTTTTAAGGCTTATATTATATATTGTATGTTACATTTGATTTCTCTAATACCAAAATCTAAATTTCATAAAATAATCTATCGGTTAAGGAAATAAAAAAAAAAATACATGTTTTCATATTATTGTTACAATTTAATTAGAAAGAAGAAAGATTAATACACTTTATAGATAAACTAACAAAATCTCATCCATCATCATATATCGCATAAAACATTAAAATAAATCGATATTCAATATGTTTTCAATCATTATTAAGTAAATTTAATTATGTTAATATAATTTCGTATTCTTCATGAACAATGGGCGTTCTTTACGGACATCAATTCAAAACGTTCGAAAACTGCGTCAAAATTTTAAAACGATACTGCGGTGAAGCGCAGTATGAAGGGAACCAAAAATTAATATATATATATATTAAATGAATATTTGGAATACTCTCTAACATAATACTTCACACTCATCGAGTTTTCAATATATTTCGTAACAAATGTAAACAAAAAGAACGTAGAAGTGTGTAGATTAATAAATGGAATAATAATATGCTTCTTGTTATTTTATAAACGTTGCATAAAAGAACGGCACTGACAATTCATATAAAATACAGGGTGATTTTTTTTTTAAGTCGTGAAAGTAAAACCCTATAACAAACGAACCACTGATCCAAATGACCTGAAATTTCACCAGTATGCTCCCAAAGCAATGGGAATTTTTTTGACTTGTTTTTAAAAAAAACTTAAAATCGCACCCACAGATGGCGCTGTAATTTAACAGAAACAAAGAATATCGTCAGTGGGAGGAAAACAATGGACGGTACTTGAAGAAAAAGAAAACTTTATTACGCATATCAATAACATACAGAATGCAGTAATTGAGTAAAGACACTGGAAACACCTTCGCAGAAACAGAACGAAATAAAAAATATGGAGCAAAGCATTCATACGGAACTGCACGACTAACACAAGAGATTTTCAATGTGCTGTCCCCCATTTTCAGCTACGAGTTGGAAACGTGAAACCGCATGTTCCACAACAAAGCAAAGAATATCTGGCTGGATGCTGTGGATCAGGTGCACAATGCGTGCTTTCAGGTCAGCTAAGTTCGTAACACCATCACAATACACAGCATTCTTGGGTACCCCCAGAGCCAGAAATCGCAGGGATTTAGATCAGAATAATGAACAGGAGGTGTGCGTGCTTCAGGTTTTTATTGCCACTGTGCGTGAGTCGTGCGCAAGCTCGTCTCCCGACTTTAATGCATATACAGCGCCATCTGTCGGTGAGATTTTAAGTTTTTTTTAACCACGGCTAAAAAATTCCCATTGCTTTGGGAGCATACCGGAGAAATTTCAGGTCATTTGGATCAGTGGTTCTTTTGTTATAGGATTTTACTTTCACGACTTTAAAAAAAAATCACCCTGTATCATTATCATTGTAAACCTAAAAGCATATGAAACCATGTGTATGAATTGTATTAAGAAAAATTCAAAAAACAAATTTCAACTTGTTAATAGATCGATAAAGTGAAAATTCTGATGATTTGTATTTTATGATAGACAATTATTCTTTCAACTTGCATGTTACTCGAAATCTTCTGTTTTGGAAAAGTGCAATTTGAAATCAAAAGCTTTGATTACGCATCCTTAGCTCTTGAATGATAGTTATTTTTGACATCGTTGAAATTTTTTTGAAGATTGTGTAATATTCTAACAATCAAACTTTTTTTTTACACAACTTAGTGTTTTGAAATTGTATATACCTATAATATAAGAGTGTTATGAACTTTATTCACATTGTCTAATTGTTTCCTCGTGTTTTAAGAATAATAATGTGGTTAATATAAAATATGTACATTAAGGCTATCAACAGATCTATGTTTACAGAAGAAAACAGGAAGTCTTTAAATTTTATTAAATTTTACAAATACTTATTTTATCTTTTCATGATAAGTAGAATATTTACTAGCTTTAAAACCAACTTTGGAACTGGAAACAGAAATACACGTTATGTTTTAGTGAAAATGTGTAATATTATTTTTAATATAATTAGTATTCTACCATTGGTTGCATGTTTATCTTATATCCTCCAAACTTCATCCATATCTAAAAAAGGAGAAGCTATATCTACTAGTATAGGGATAATATACTTTTCATTTCGTATTTATTTGGTTAAGCATTTATCGAGTTTAAAGAAGGTTTCAAAATTGGTTTGTCAACTTTCTACAAAACTACAAATGAAACATAACACTCCCCGACGGATAATAATTTGGATAATTATTGTTTTGAACATAATTATTTTCTTTCTGATAGAAATGACCATTAGGACATATAATAACAGTCACCACATAAAGGCTATTTTATTTGGTTATTCTATTGAAAGAAATTTTGCTAAATTATTCCTTTGAATAACGCTTTCTATAAGTAATAACTTATTTCTATATCTTCCTCTTAATATTTTTGATTTTTTTTTTACGTCGGGATTTGTTTACATATTTCTTTACTACTTGAAAAATTTCATGAGAATCTAAAGTTTTTATCCAGATGTGATTACAAACTTATAACAAACATGTATAATGAAATTAGACTGGTTGTGGATTTTTTCGATAAAACAGTTGGTTTCTTAATATTTCAGTCGTTTCTTTATAACGCCTTTTTGATGATTTACGTCTTAAACCTTGCTATATATGGTACACTTGATGATATAAAACACAATTATTATATGGTTACCGCTTGCTTGCTTAGTTTCTTTAGCTTCATGGCAAAAGTGGAATCTGCATCGTGGGTGAACTCGTCATCTCTGTCATTTAAAAATGATTCAAGAAAAATTGATGGAAGTAACTACAGAAAAGTTTGCTCTTACGTCAAGTTCATAAAAAACAGCAAAGAAATGTTCATGACCGTATGGGCTTTGTTAATATGAAACGTAATCTTAGTGTATCAACTTTGGGGGCAATTCTTACTTACAGCTTGTTGTTTGATAATCTGTTACGATTCTGATGGCAGTTGTAATATTCCTACAATATTTGTTTCATGCTATGTCTTAACACTTATAAAATGTCATAGATGAAGATGTGAAACAAAATTGTAGATGTGAAACGAAATTATTACACATTTTTACTTACATATATAGATTATTTTATTTTTATAATGAAACATGCATACCCATTAGTATATTATTAATTAACCAAACCCTAAAAAAGCTTTGCTTTTTAGTGAAGTTTATGAACATCTGCTAAGATATATAAATACGAAGATTTTTTCAAATGCAATGCAATATTATTTTTGGAACAATGGGAAAGGATCTACATTTTATTGTTTTATTGTTTGATAATATGTTGCTATCCTATTAGTTTACGTCAAACTAAGACGGAACTTTTACACTTTACAGGCTTTATTTAAAAAAAAAAAAATCATAGATGTTTTAGATTTCAAGATATGAACCAAAAGTATTATGTTCGTAATATATACTTGATTAGAGTGCTATATTTTATATTTAACTTGGAATATACATAAAATGTTGATAAAAACATCTGCAGACAGTATTTAAATTCATGTTTGTTAAATTTTAAGTTCAGGAAATACTTAAACAAATATAGACATGACTCCGTATGGTGTTTGCTCAAACAAAATGTATTCTAATTCTAGAAGTATTAAGAACAATTTTTGACCTACATCATATTGCTTGATAACAATAATCTAAATTTCCATCGTCCTAGTTTTTCAAAAAAAGCTGTACTCCCAAGCAAAATATAAGCATTTATGTATAGTATATAAAGATAGTGTCTCGGACCATATGATTACAGGTTTTCTTATATATTTGAAGGCTGTTAGAATACTGAAAAAATAGACTTTTAGAAATTTATTTTTCCTGGAAGGATTAAAATGAATTAAAATGAATGATTAAAATGAATATCCTGAAATGATTAAAATAAAGCAGAAATAATTGAATGCTTTTCTCTTGTTGTACAATTTACAACGCGCGCCCGCTCATGTGATGAAAATTTGCGCGGCCGGCGAAAGGTTAACTCACTTTATAGATAAACTAACAAAATCTCATCCATCATGATATATGGCATAAAACATTAAAATAAATCGATATTCAATATGTTTTCAATCATTATTAAGTAAATTTAATTATGGTAATAGAATTTCGTATTCTTCATGAACAATGGACGTTCTTTATGGACGTCAATTCAAAACGTTCGATAACTGCGTCAATATTTTAAAACGATACTGCGTTGAAGGGATAGTGTGAAGGGAACAAAAAATTAATATATACAGTCAAGTCTCTCTATAACGAAACTCCATACATCGAATTTATCTATATAAAGAATTTTTAGTAGGAACGGTCCCTTTTTCCCATGATCTCATTAAAAACAGTCTCCATATAGCGAAATATCTCCATATAACGAATTTTTTCATAAAATGTTCTTTATTTATTGTTTTAAAAAAGCTTCCAAATCACATGGAATCAATTTTCCATCACTGATTAGTGATTTATCTTTCAGTGCTGATTTTTTATCGTACTTTTCTACCTTGAATCTCCTTGTTTTTTATGCCCAACGAATTCATCTCCCCCCCCCCCCCTACCTCCCACACACCTTCCAACATACTTCTAAAAACAGTACCAATTGGATTGTTGCACATATAAGAGCGAGATCAGAGAGGTAATTGAAGTTTAAGGTAAATGATAATTCAAATGGAGGAAAATGTTCCGATACGATTTTTCATTCCTTGCTAAAGTGTGAACATATTTTCCAGAGTGTAACAATTTTGAAATCAAAGCAGCGAAAAATTACAGATGTCTTCGTCTAAAATTAATGTAAGTTTTCCTTATGTGATTTTTATTATGCTATATGTGATTTTTATTATGATAAATGAAAACAGAAGACCAAATGGAACTGAAGCAGAAATTTATGTTTCTGTTATTATATATAAGGAATATTTGCTTTCAAAAATATCCTTTGCACTAGGCGGCGCAAAACAATGAAAAGCGATCCGTGAATTCACAATGAATATACAATGATATCATTCTTTTTGACATTTGCATGATGTATGAAAATGTTATTCATTAATTCTCACTTTGTATACAGCGATCGTTGAGACGAGAGTCTTCATTGATTCACAATGATTGCAAATTTTATACAACTTCGTTTGTGTGACTTTCGTTTCGATATTTTTCGTGCGCACGTACACATATTAAAGTATTCTAAACACTCTAAAAATACTTTCTGTTGAATAAAAAACGCTTTGAAATAAGGATTTGATAATGAAAACATACCTTTTAAACACGATTCATATATCTTCAAAATAGAAAATAACATCACTGAAAATCAGAAACTCATTTAAATCTATGCTGATCTTATTGCATTTTCAAGTTTCATTGTCATTGGGTTAGTTTACAAGAATGAAAAGATAACATTTAATTCTAAGTCCAGAGTGACGTATACAACAAATAATTATAAATGAGGACGTCAGTTTCAAAACTCGAGTTATCCAGAAAATCAAATTTTGGGAAATCCCGAAAAACCTCTAACTGTGTTCATTGGTTTTCTCTATAAACAAGCATTTTACAGTACCAGAAATACAGAATAAAACTATTTTTTATTGTAGTATTTTTGGTACAGGTTAACGAATAGAATAGAATAGAATAGAATAGAAAAAACTTGATTTTTTAAATTTAATATAAGATGAGTTTTGAAATTAATGTCCTCAATTATATATATATGTTACCGGTCAAAACCGATTAAGGCTAAACTAGATTGGCTTAGGGCAAAATTGTTTATCCTAACGCACTCAGTATAAACCAGTTTTTACCAGGCCTATAACTAGTTTATCGTAACGCACTTAGGAGAAACTAGTTTTTACAAGGCCAAACTAATTTGGCCTAACGCACATAAGATAAGCTAGTTTCGTCTGATATTCGTTGGTTTCAACTAGTTTAGCTTAGGCTAATCTAGTGTGTCCTAAATCAATTCGATTTGTCGTACTAGTATCGACTAAAACTACTGCCTCGGTGCCTTTTTTAGGAAGTCTAACGTTTTGGGCAACTGCCTGGCAAGTTGGCGAAAGGGAGAAAGCGCTGTCAGTTCTCTCACCAATCGTCATTGATCAATATTGTCGCAAAGCAGTGAATATTTTAAAAGAGATTTGGAAAATAGATTTTTTTCTTCCAAAATAACATAAAGGATTTAAGTAAATTTCACAAATGAAACAATTTTATACTTTAAAATCTGTGTGCTGAAAATGGGAAAAGGAAGAAAATTGTGGAAAGAAGATTGCATTCGGCGTGTATTCGGATGTGAATTGATCTTTCATTTATTGTAACATCAAGTAATAAATATTGCAGATATATTTTCCTTTTTAATGAGACTTAAAGATGTAAGAGAGAAACTGTGTGCTGGAATACCAAAGAATGAGGGCTGGAGAGGTTATCGTAAATTTGAGTTGAGGAAAGAATTTAGAGAATTGATTAATTATGTATTATTATTTCAAAGTAAAATGAGAAACAACTAGGACAAAATAAAATAAAATAAATGGGTCAGAATTTAATAAAAAAATGATAAAATTTTAAACATTTTCAATTTTGTGTGCTGGGAGAAGGGATGGGCGATTTTTATTGAATAAAAAATAAAATGTTGATTTTAAGTGAGTAACGTCGTTAGAATGTTTTCGTAATTCATTTAAATACGCTCCTCAACTTCCACTTAATTTATTTGGAAATTTCTGTAACTTTGATTGATTTAATTTTAGTAGCGGAGAACAGTGCACGTTATATCTAAAGTTACAGTGCACCGGCCTCTAATATTTTATTTATTTTTAATTTTTTAAACTTGTCTTCTTACTTAATAGACAGCTCTTTATTCGTTATATACAGCCTTTAGAACACATGGCAACTTCAGAATGTACATTCTATCCTCAAAGGTTGTTTTTACCTTCTGAAAGTAAAAAATTTCATCATCATTTAAGAGCGCAATACTTATTTATTTCCAGTGTCACTTCTCAATGTTAATTTAACATGGAAAAGCCTATGGAGATCATACCTTTTCCATTTTTTCTTCCCACCTTTTTGTCCCTGATGCCATTCATTTTTTATTCTTTACTAATTCTAATGATATTATAAATTTAATGTGTATAAACGGTTGCCTGACGTCAGGGCCAAACCAAATAGTAAAATGTCTTTGCATATGACTGAATTATAACCCAGAGAGAAACATGGGCCATTTTTTTTTAATTATTCAAATATCTTTCTTAATAATTCCAATTTTCGCTTTTTTCAGTGAAAATCAACGGACATTTTTCATAGAAAATGTAACATATAATTGTTGCAAAATTTTGTCGAGTCATTTCAAATTTTATGAAAATCTGATTTATAGTTTAATGACAAGGACAGTTAAAAGTTTTCCGTTACATTAATGCCAATGGGAAAAAATCATTTCAAGTGCAATTTAATGTCAATTTGTTACAGTGTTTCGAACAGTATGAAATTGATATGCACTTATGAAGTGCATTAAATTATACATTCATTACAATATGCGGTTCAAAAATATTTATAAAACTAGTTATAGTACGAACGCACCTCATTTGCCAAGTTTGACGAGCAATTTCCAACTAGTTTTAGTAGTTGCAGATAATAGATAAATAATATAAAACAGCTTTTTTGAAAACGTAAGATACTTAGTTCATTTTTTAAAGAAAGACACATTCATTTCCTTGTATATATTTTCCGGTTTAGAACATGCTAGTTTTGGATGAGACTCCGAAATAATTAAGATATATTGGCATCTAAGGCAAAGGAGAAATAAAAAAATATATATTGATAAAAATTGATTTATGTTATACCTAATAGAAATCCACTGATCATCACCTCTTGGGCACACTGGTATACTTTATGAGTGTATCAAAATAGTTTTATTTCGAAAGATTCTTTGAACACTATGTTCTGAGAAAATTTTGATGCATGAAAAAATGTTTAAAGAATATACAAGAACATTTTTAGGCAGAGAAGCTGTCTCTGATATTTAACAATTGTGAAGACAATCTTCACAATATAAAATTTGAAGTGCATTTCCTTCGACAAAATTATAACTTTTCTGTCATCTGTTTTTATGACATCGACATTATTTCATCACTTTTCTGTCTTGAAAGTATAACAAGTAAGGAAAATCATGCGTTAAGCATAGATTATGAAACAGTTTCCAACACTTCCTGAATGCTTTAACAAAACTTCGTTACTTAGAGAAATAAAGTATATAAGAGAAGTAACTAAACATTTTCGAAAACGCATAAAACATTTGAAAAACTGATTTCAGCAGTTACCTTCCATAGCAAATATGTATTTCAGTTCTTTTGAACAGCCCTGTATTTTATCTGTAGGTTGTTATAGATACTATATAATGGAGAAATATAGTTTAGCAAGAAAACATATAACAGGTTGAAATTTCTCTTTCAGCAATTTATACTAATAGATGAAAACATACTTGTATTTTTTGCACAATCCTGTAGTTAACCTAGTACCTTTATTACACACCACTATTTATCCAAAGTTTAATTCAAAGTAAAACACTCCTAAAACTACTAGAATCACATTTCCAGAAATTATCACTTATAGACGGCCATGTATCCAATTCTTTGCGTGACCCTGTATATCATTTTATGCATATTCTACAAACATTTCTTAGTAAACTAAATTAAGTTCAGCGTAAAGATGCATAACTCATTTAAAAAGTACCTTTTAGCAATTTGCAATCATACCCAGTAACAATTACGAATTCTTTTGTGTAGCCATGTATATCAATTAGAGCATTTATACACACCATATGCAATGCATACATATAGTGAAACAGAAAAGCACATACCATAATTAAAAATGCATTTCCAGCAATCGTTGCTAATTTACAGTACTTCGGATACAATATAATATCTGAAATATTTTGTGTGTCCCTGTAAATAATGCTATGCACCTCGTATTATACATGAAATAACTTATAGTAAACCTCAGCGACGTATATCAATTTCATTATTCTTGA
Organism: Maratus speciosus; assembly: GCA_963932465.1. Lineage (NCBI taxonomy): Eukaryota > Metazoa > Arthropoda > Arachnida > Araneae > Salticidae > Maratus > Maratus speciosus. Next base: position 85,155,934 of record OZ010789.1, read on the forward strand.
AATAATTTAACATAATTCAAATACGCCGGAAAAAATTCCTTCGACCCCTATATCATTATGTAACAGAATCATTTTGTGTGGCCCTGTAAATGAATAAGAACTATTCCTTGCGCCCCCTATTCTACAGAATGCATATTTTAGGGCACTTGATAAATGCATATCAATTATATTATGTTTAAAAGCATGTAACATCATTAAAAATCAGTTTAAACGATTTTTTTCCATAGGTCGTAATGTAACAGAAAACTTTTGACTGTCCATGTAAATAAACTAACGTGCTACAAACTTCATTTGAAATAGGGTTCGTGCTATGGTAGAGGTTACTAACATCCAAAAAATTCAGAACGATCCGAGTATATTTACGGGTATTAGAGCGGGGACGGACGGACAGACAAACCGAAGTCATAAACACTTTTCAACTTTGTTGGAAAGTGTTAAAAAGAGTGAGAAAATAGAATAAATAAAAATGAGATTTTTTAAAATAATAAAATAGAATTGTTTTTTTCACTTTGTTTCACTGAATTTAAAGTTAAAAAATATATTAAAAATGAATATTACATAGACAAAGTTTTCTCAAAAATAATTACAATTAATTTGACATAAAAAATCGTTGTTTCACATATTAACATATTATTTACAAATTACATAAATTATCTAAACCAGGTGTCCCCTAACTTTTATCCCGGCGCAACACTAAATAGAAGTTTATATTTTCGCGTGCCACTAGGTGACAAAATCAAAACTAATATAGAAAAGCCTGTATACACTGCAAATAAAGGCGTCTTAAATTCAGACACATATGTGACTGAAAAAGTAATTCAGACACTTAAGTGTCTGAATATGTAATTTCAGACATCATAGGTGTCTGAAATTAAGACACTTAAGTGTCTTACTATGATCATGATATAAACACTGTAAACTGAAATGTCTGAAATTCAGACACATAAGTGTCTGAAAATGGAGTGTTCAATTTTCAGACATTTTAAAGTGTCTTAATTTTTAAGACACGTGTATCCATCTGAATTTAAGACAGTTCAAACGTCTGAATCATATCCATCTTTGATCAACCTGCCTGTTCAGCAATAGGCAGCCGTTTTTTCACTTTTTTGTAAGCTTTATACACTGTAAAAAGTATCCGTTAAAATATGGAAATTGTACTGTCTATTCAGACACCCATTTACGTTATTTATTTTAATGTAATTTTTTTACCGTACATTCCAGAAATTTTTCCATTTTATTGCATATTTCTGTATTTAAAAAGCTTCATTTAAAAGATAAAATATAATCTTTCAAGGACAAACCCATATAATTCAATCCCCTTTTCAAAAATCACGTATATTAGACATGATTTATTTATTTATATTCATACCAGTGTGTTATTTCCAAGAAATCATGAAATTTTTCATTTCAACCAAATTTCCGTTATACAGAGGTTTATTTCAGTTTTATTTACTGTTTATTGAGTTACAGTTAGCAAATAATTTTCAGTAGTCCGTTTAAAAATATACGATATAACCATGCTGAAAGCGAAATTTTGCCCAGTCTCATTCGATTCCGTCTTAAAAAGTTTGATTGCATAATACTTGCGTTACCTACTGTTATAAAAACCTGTTTAAAGAGGATCGCTTATAATTCGATAGATAATTTAATCATCAAAAAATAGAAAACTTATTTCGATCACATAGTTTCTGAAAAACACCATCTGCCAATTTCATGATTTAAGAACAAAAATGAATTAAAATTTATACATTTCCAATTTGGAGTCGAACTTAAACCTTCAATTTTTGAGAATGAACAGTGGCGCCATCTCGTGTAGTCAAAGTAATCTATCTGGAAATAAAACTACAGCGAAAACTCGACACATGACGGTATTCGAAAAAATATGTTTCCACCCTCAACAGCTCGAAATTTTCTGAGACATTTTTAAAAGTAAAAACATGAAATTTGCTGAGGTGATTTTTGAAGAGATATATAAGAGGCCGTGTGATTTCATTTTTCGCTCAATTAATTGGAATTTTTAAACAATTATTTTCCCAGTATGACCTTTTTTTTCATTCCCAGATCTCCCGCTTCGGAAAATTCGGTTCAAAACGCCAACTTTGACAGCTTTTTTTTGCAATATTTTATGCATTTATCAAACAATCGACAAGCACGGCACATTATTATAGTTTCTGAATAAGAGAATTTGCCAGTTTGATGCGTTTGAGAGCAAAAATGAATTTAAAAATAAATCACAAAATAAGCAGCTTTGATTGGAATACACCCTTAATGACTTTAGCGTATACCCTCTGCCGTACGTGTGCCCTCTGTTTTTTTTTTTTTTTTTTTTTTTTTTTTTTTTTTTTTTTTACGACTACAGCACTGTGTTAGAAGAAAAATGCTCGAAGTGGTGAACTGTTCAGAATTATACTAAATTGGAAAAAAAAAAACTTACTGCTACTTAAAGGACCGGGAAAGCAAAATTCAACCAAAAAATCGATTTTTACTTTTTTATATCATTAAATAGTTTAAACTTTTATCCAACGATGTGTCACACATATTTATATATAAAAAAATAAGTGTTGAAATTATTCGTTTATTATTCATTATTTCATATTTCACGACTTTTTCTCAAAACTTGGATTTTTCATGTTTATGTTTCTTTTTTTTTGAATATCTATTAAATTTAAGAACTCAGATTTTTTTTAATACTTATTTATGTTATATTGTATACTTTAACACTGGGATTTAATGATTTGTTCAGAATTATTTATTTTAGGCAGTGAAATCTTACCAAAAATACTAATTTAAAAATGACTTTCAATAAATAATTAATAATTAATTTTGAGTTTCACATAGAACGAAAATGGTCTGTTAAAATACGGAAAGTATGTTATTCTGTCTACTCTAAAAAATCTAGACCTCTATCTTTCACAATTTCAGAGAAAAAGGTACATAAAGCTGGTGAATTTAACATGGTGGAGATAGGGCTTTCCCGGTCGCTACATTACAATCCAACAAAACTTGGAAGGGTTTGGCGGCTTGGGGTTGGCAGCTTTTGGCATTTTCGCTTTCGCTGGTGGAGAAAAACCAGTTCTTAGGGAGGAGAAAGGCATTGCAGCTCTTTGTATCGTATGATAGGGTACTGTGTAAATGTATAGTGAAAGGATTTGGAAATAGAAAATTACTGTTGTATTCCTAAAACAAATGATAAATTTTACCATTTTTAAGATAATTTATAATTTTGATTTTTTAATGCAAATAAATTACTTCATTTATATAGATTTTCCAAATATTTTCATATTTTATTGTTTTTATTACGCATTGTCATTATTTTTTACTACACCTGTAACACATTTTGCTAAAAATTTCCTAAAATGTTTTAATATTTTGTTTTGTTTACACCATTTCTTTGATTTTCTAAAATAATAAAAATCTTCAAACCGAAATGTAAAGTCCGAATTTTATAAAGAAGTTCTAAAATGGGTTTGGGTGATAAAGCAGATACAATAAATAAATAAAATAAAATAAAAATAAAAATAAAATAAAATAAAAGGACTACAGTAATAAAGGTTGATTATTTAGAACTGTTGTTAAAAGTCAAATTTGTCAGGAAAGATATTGTGACCTCATAAATTTAGTATTTATATCGAAAAATGAAATTTATTAATTGCGTTGTAAGAATTTCTGACATTAAAAAAAAAAAAAAAAAAAAAAAAAAAAAAAAAAAAAAATACGTACTGTCAGAGATGGTGGAAAATCCCAAAAAATGTTGCTTTTGAATTTCAATAATAAGACATATTAATTATGTATACAATATTACAATTATGTATAACAATATAATTATGTATGTATAATACATTTTTGTTTAAGGTTTATTCTAAATTAAAATGTATAACTAAATTCCGTATTTTGTGTCATTATTAAATTTCTAATTATTGTAGATTAACATTTTTAGGTGCGTTCGTAATTATATAAATACGTAGCACCTATAGTCGTCGTTCAGTCCGTCTGTCCGTCTGTCCGTCTGGCCGTCTGGCCGTCTGTCCGTCTGTCCGTCCGTCCGCATATAACAGAGCAAAAACTACCCAACCGAATGGTCTGAAATTTTAACTATATGATTGTTGCAAAAATTTGTCGAGCCATTTCAAATTTTATGAAAATCGGATGTATAGTTTAGTTACAGGGACATTCAAAATTTTTTCTTTACATTACGGCCAATGGGAAAAAAATTATTGCAAGTGCATTTTAATGATGTTACAGTCTTCCGAATGGTCTGAAATTTTAAATATATAATTGTTGCAAAATTTTGTAGAGCCATTTCAGATTTTATTAAAATTGGGTGTATAGTTTAATTACAGGGACAGTCAAAAGTTTTCCATTACATTACGGGCAATGGGAAAAAATTATTGCAAGTGCATTGTAATGATGTTACAGACTGTGCACTTATGAAGTGCAAAAAAATATACATTCAGTACAATATGGGGTGCAAAAAATAGTTATAAAACTAGTTATAGTACGAACGCACCTCATTTGCCACGTTTGACGAGCAATTTCCTACTTGTTTTAATTATATTCGGGCCCATGAATGACGGTTTTCTTGGAGAAAATAAATTTTATAGTGAAATAATTTAAACAATAATGATTAATATATTATAAGTTAAAATTGAAATATCACTACAAAATTAAAATCAACATTTGAGATAATCTGATAGAGTAGGGACAATATAACTTTTTGTAACTAGAAAACATAATTCTTGCATTCACGAAAGAAAAGGATAGCTTTTTTTTTGCTTCATAAATGAGATTGTAAATTCGACAACTTAAGAGACAGAAAAATAAAATATTTTAATTCTATGATGAATATATTTAATATCACTGTATTTAGAGTTTATTCTTTCATGACATAGAACGTTTAACATTGAAAGAAAATGTTATTGAAGCACTGCCGTCATTACGTTTTCTGAAATATTTGTGTTTCTTTATTTACTTTTTATAATAACAGAATTCATTTTATTCAAAATATTAAGATTTCTTAAAATGAAATATATCTAATGATTGATTACATAAGGTTACGTGAGGCAACTGGGCCATGATTTTACAATGTGACTCTGGAGATTCTGGCAATTCAGCTTCAAAAGGCTAATATTCATTTGAATTAAAGTCTGAACTTTTGTGAATGTGTTCAGTTAGGTTCCCCCTATCAGGCAGAAATGTTCAAAATTACATTTTAATATCTAAAAATAAAATATATATTTCATCTTTCTTCCCACATGGGTCCAGTTGCTCCATTTAAATGGGGAAGTGGACCAGGAGGGTCTATGTTCCACACGCGCTTGTATTTTTTAATAAAATGTAAACAACTAAACAAAATTTAAACCAGGCAGATCATGTACATTATATATCAACTAAAGGGCGTTGTAAGGGAAACCTTTACTGTCAATGTGTCGAAAAAAGCACTAAAAGTGAAAATATTAGATTTATTTATACTAAAAACTTAAATATTAAGTAGGTACTTATGTACTTTAGTATAGGTAATAAGTATAAAAGTTGCATGGGTATTTTATACTTATGTACTTTATTATAGGTAATAAGTATAAAAGTTGCATGGGTATTTTACGGGAAAAAAATAACAAGATAAATTCTATGAACGAACGACTACGTAAGTACTTAAGTATCTCATACTCTTTTTTATTTACCACAATGGAAGTTCGATATGTCCAATAAACCTGTGGAGAATGTAACCATATTTTTTATGTAGAATAGAACTACTTTTTTATTCGTTTCGATAATTTTCTAATAATCTCACTTTGCTTTAGGTACGCCTCTTCATCTGTATCGTAAAATTTCGAGCTATAGCTATCACACTTAAGAAATTTGGTTTGATACCTCCAACATGCTTTTTTAAAAATTTTACTATGTAATTTTAATAAGTTATTATGTAATTTTCTTTATTGCAAGCAAAAATACAATGGAGAAATTAATTTCCCATGGTAAGAGAAACTAAAAAAGATATTTATAACTGTCGGGGAAACTGGATCTCATAGAGCCAAGTTAACCCTGATACATGTCCCAGTTACCCCATTTTTTAAAAATTTATGGGGTAACTGAAATTCCGGCCTTACATTTGAAACATATAGATACCTAATATTGTTAATGTATTTATGTGTCTAATCTTTAAATAAAAAGATTGTTTAATAAAAGTACTTACCGTATTTTAAGAAAAAGCCGAGGAAGTTCAACCAAATGGACGTTGTTTTTAAAAAAAGAAACCTAAATTTTCGGCAACTTATCACAACAAAGGCAGAGTTATGATTGAGTTGACATACGTTGTTTTAAGAAGTAGAGGGGGGGGGGGGTGTTCAATGTTGACAAAAGCCAAAACTTAAAAAACATCAACGGTTTTTAAAAAATTAATCTACGGCCCAGTTACCTCGTGGGTCCAGTTACACCAGCTTACCTTACTCTTTTTAAATTCGTTTCACGTATGAATCTCTAAATAAACGGAATTTTTAAAAAATGTCTTTTAATTAATTAAGAATTAAAAAAATGAGCTTTGGATATTCAGCAATTGAGCATTTAGCAATAATTTAAATATTGTTGTCTTATGTATTATAGAGCTTAGCTGATAAATGGAGTTAAGAATAATAATAACAACATTTATAAAAAATGTTCAATATTACTTTTAGATGCTCCTTAAATGTTATTATTTCTTTTAAAAAACAACTTTGAAAATTCGCCAGCGTTAACATACATATTGTGGCTGTTTTTTTATTTCCGCTTTACTTATAAAAGAACAAATGTGTTTTTCTATTTAAACTAAATTAGCAAAACATTTTCTCGTAATGTTTTAACAAATCATTAATGAACATGCAATCATAAAAACAAATGACAGCACAGCATGAAATTTTACAGGGTAATCATCTTGTCTATTTTTTTTTTTTTTTTTTTTTTTTTTTTTTAACATGAAATATATAGCTATAATATAGGACATATAACAGGTCTCTAGCTCTTAGATAGTGTAGACGATTTTCATAAACCTTGTAAATAACTTTTATACATTAAAATAACCTATTTCACAAGTGTTTTAATTTTTAATTAAGACATTAGCGATCATATGTTACTCGTGGAACTTTATTGTTTTAGCATATTTTTTTTTTTCCGAAAGTTAACCGCGTTCCTTTCTTCACATCACCCTCTTCCACAAACAATAAGATGGGTTGAAACTGATCTTCCCGAGGATCTTCCCCCGTGTAAACAAATGGGTTACTGGAGAAAGGCTAGAAAGTGAAGATTTTAGCGCTCTTGGCTCATTGCGTTTTACCTCGCCAAACCCTTCTAGTTTTGTTGGATTGTAATCTCGCTTCCCGGTCTCCTTAAAAACATTGTTTGTGCTTCATAAATGACATTATTTTGAAAAGTCTGCTGACGAAATTGTAGCTGAATGGTTAGCGCACTCTTCTCCTACGCAGAGGGCTCTGGATCGAAACCCAACTCGGGTAAGTGTTAAAGTTTACTGTAGTTTGAAATGAATGCTATATAAGTCAGATAGTCTGTGGTAAGTGGTTGTATATAAAATATGGAGATGGAGATTAGTTCTTGAAAAATTATATTTTATCTTTTAAATGGAAATTTTTAAATACAGAAATATGCAAAATAAATGGATTTTTTTCTGGAATTTACATCAGAAAATTTCAATTAAAATATGTAAATTATACTGGAGTCTCGAGGGGCTACACTTTCCATATATATATATATATATATATATATATATATACCGTATAATGCTTACGAAAGAAAAAATAAAAGGTGAAAAAATGTTTGTCGAAGTGGTCAAACATGGATGCAATTCAGACTTTTGAAGTGTTTGAAATTCAGACGCATACAAGTGTCTTAAAAATTAAGACACTTTAAAACGTCTGAAAATTGAACACTCCGTTTCAGACACTTAAATGTCTGAATTTAAGACATTTTAGTTTACAATGTAAACGGAATATATCTAAAACGAAATATTTTTCCAGTGTTTTGTGCTTTTGTCGGAGCATATTTTACTGTATTTAAATGCATGGTTACGTTATTAAATTGGTACTCAGATTGACTGCTTTATATTAACTCTGAAATAAAATGTAGTAACATCATTAGATTTTAATTAAATGTACATATTTAATATACAGTGATTCGGTAGAAAAAAGCTACAATACTTAATAACATATTGGCGTCACTTTTTTGTTATGTGAATAGTCTGTTTATATCAATAGTAAAATACTATTAAGAAAATTTAATAAGTGAATAACTTACATAGGAAATTCACATACCACCTGAAAATAAATTGATTATTAATGCGAGATCGAAACTCGATTAAATAAATAATATACACATATATAGTGTAGTAATAGAAGAAAACTTTTGCTGTTTTTCAGGAGGGATAAAATGTGACGTCAACATATACTGGGACATTACTTCTATTTATCTAAAAATTCTAATTCAAATTACCATTAACATAGGAGAAATCATAACGCTGTCAAAGAAGTAATAACAGAGAGCAGACACCACGAAGCAGGCGAACTGACAAATCAAAAAAGAAGAGGGGGGGGGGGGTAATTTCACATTCTGTATTTTTTTATTTCATTTCTTGTTCCAGTATCGGACTTTCGCGTACCAGTAAACAGAGCTTTACGTACCAGTACTGGTACGCGTACCATAGTTTGAGAACACCTGATCTAAACAATTAGAGATAACTTACATAATTTATGCAGATACACATTTCTCTTCCGTAGTTAAACTTTATGTACATTTTTATGAATGTTGTTAATCTTTTCAGTAAAATATTTTTATAGAACATAATTTTATAACGTACAAAGTCTCTGCATTTCTTATTGCTTTATTTAATGTTATTTACATAAAAAATATATTTTAAGCAGTGTAATGTCGTACAACTTAAATTCTTTACATCATTATTTGACATGAATATCGTATGTCAGATATCCTTTAAGCCACACATTCCCTAATTCTCATATTTATGTACTGTTCCCATCCAAATTATTTGAGGTCATGAAACCTGCTACCTCATATTTTAAGAAAATAAAACATACCATTATTTTTATTAAAGGAAATGTAAAAGTGACAGCTAAAAATAGTCTGGATTTTTTTTTTCCTCTTTTTTATTTTGGTAAAGAATGTTTGTAAAACATTATTTTATCGCTGTTGACTATTTGCAAGGATAAAATGTGAAAACATGGCTAAAGATAAATAATGATATTTTACATTTTATGAGTATAACACATAAGGTAAGTTCTACACTTCAATAAGTGTAAACATCATATTTCAGATGCATTTTTGCTGAGATTTTTCCAGTTTTCTTTTAAAAATATTTCTGATTTATTTTACTAATATGTGTATGACAACTTCCACGATGTAAAATTTAAAGCACATTTTCTTGGACAAAAATATAATTTTTCTTTCAATTGTATTTATCTAATAAAAACTGATTGTAAAACATTGACATTATTTCATCACTTTCCTTTCTGGAAAGAATAAAAAGAGTGCGAAAACAGACAAAATAAAGTTATAATTTTTAAACATCGCGTTGAAATATAATTTTTTCAGTTACTTCACTGAATTAAAAATTTAAAAATGTATATTAAATTAATATTAAGTAGTCAGAGATTATATATATATATATATTATTTTAAACTTGATTTTTAAAAAAGATTTTTGATTCACTCATTAGCATTTTACAAACAAATTAAAAAATTGAACAATTTCAGTGAACTTACATAATCTATGCATTTTATTTTTATGAATGTTGGTAACGTTTTGAAGAAAATATTTTATCAGGAAACTCTTTTATAACGTAGAAAGGTTTTTCCTTTTCTCATTTCTTGATTTTAAATCATTTATATAAAACATATATATTAAGCATCATAATTTATGAATAACACAAATTTTTCACCCCATTTGTCTTGAACAATGTCAATATCCTCTAAGTCCCTCATTGCCTTTTTCTAATCTTTATCAATTTTTCTACACAAAGTACCATGCAATGCTGTCAGATGTTGTATATAAAAATGTAGTGAGGTGCATCTAGTTGAAGAAAAAAAAAAGTCTGACACAAAAAAATAGGCTTATATTTACCTCTTATCTTTACTTGTATAGATTGTTTCTAGAACATTGACATTATTTTATCTCTTTTTGTTTCCTACAAGGATACAATGTGGGAATATGGTAAAATATGAAACAGAATTTTCTAAGGTATTGTTCGTTTTGTGCAATAGAATTTTTACAATGTACTTCGCCAATGTTTAGAAAATTTTTTATTAAAAATTTTACTATTTCGCAAGATTTTAAATAAGGGTAAATTCTCTGATTTAATTTATAATAATGATTTTCAAGGTATATAACATGCTACATAAACAGTTCATTTTTGTATAATACCAAAATATTTTATATAAATCTTAAAAACACAAATTTAAATTTATTTAATAAATGATTTTATTAAATAAAACGATGATGAATGATTTGATGAATTTATCTAATAAATTTATTCAATAGATTTTTAATAATGATTTTAAAAGTATTTAATATGCTATATAAAAAGTTCATTTTCATTTAATACCAAAAGTATTTTATATAAATCTTAAAAACACAAGTTTTCTAGAAATAAGATTGATATATTCGTTTTCCTTGCGTAGTAAAAATTGGAATTTGTTAAGTCCTCTGAATTTTTCTAACTTTTTTAAACGTCGCACAGTATTTTAGAATTAACATGAAGAAATAACAACGACAATCATATTTTTTTGCATTTTAAAGTCAATGTTGTCCTTAAATCAGCTTAAGTAATTCCTTTTATTAGCTAGCAATTTAATTCTTTTTTAATTAATGTGTACAAATTTTAGCAGCTGTTGGATAAACAAATCGCATATTCCAACTTTATGTTTATTAGAGTTAATGATATATATGATTTTTTAACTACCTTGTATTAGATGAAGAATTTGCATATATTTTTTATAATAATAATGTGTAAAAAAATTCAGTAACTTTGTTATTACTTTCATGATTTGTTTTTTTTTTTTTAAATAAAGGTTTGCATGGCATTTTTTTTAGTTTCGAAACAATTTTTATAGTTTTGAAGCACACTAAATCCAAAAACATTAAATAAAATAACTTAAATAAAGTGAAACATATATTTGGAATACAAATGAAATCTTTTATTATAGTCAAACCAGAATATATTTAATCGTATTATTCAAATTTCAAAGCTAAGCTATTTTATTTGATGTATAACAAATCGCAACACTCAGAAATAATATACTTCAATAAATCTCTAAAAGGTATTTATATGTTTCGGCTTCGTCAAAATCATTATCGATACAAATAAGAATATCCTATAGTAAAAAAATGAACAACGTTGAATAGCATAAATGTATGTATATAAAAGGTGCTTACAGCAATTTCAAAGCTTTTAAAGCTCCATGACCAATGCAAAATTTAAAAACTAATGATTAAATCGTAGAGGGTCAGAAAGACGCACCTTTTAGCTCACCGTGATAGGCGAAATAGCGACGAGCGTCGAAAAACAACAGCGGAATCAAATCTTTTCCACGCAAACGAGGAGAAAATTTAGAAGTACTCAGCCATTCTGGGAGAGCTTAAGCGGAAAGTAGAAACATGGGGAGGGTAAGAGTGCGAAATCTAGAAACGAGAACCATTCCTTTGAAAAATTTGGTGTACTGGCCAAATCGTTCTAAATTGTATATATACATTCGTGCGACTTAATGTTGTTCACTTTTTTAATTCCTACTATTAGCTCACACTCTCCCTATATTTATTTATATATTTATTTATCTTGTTCAAATTTTCAATCGTTAATAAAATACTCATTATTCATCCTATCAAGTTGAAATAATTTTTTTTAAACTTGTACTGGATGACATCTGATGTTAATACAGTTTCTTCAAATATTAATTAATTAATTAAATTTTAATTAATTTTAGTTTTGCATGGGAAACAAAATGGCGGCCATTGGTTATTGAAGATCAATGAAAGTATTTTCAATAAGGGGTTACGATAGGGTGGACCCTGTTCTGTCGTCAAATACCGCCAATTTTGTCGCCAACTTGGCGATATATCGCCAAATTTGGCGGCAAAATGAGTCGCTAAAAGTGACGCAACTTGGCGATATCTCTAATATTTCGCCAAATTCCCATAGAGCTCCATTGTAAACCTACTTACTTATAGAAAATCAACAAATTGAGATATTTTAATGCAACAAAAACTAATATTAGCTTAAGGGATTATATTAAATTTTTCTTTGATGGCCTAAGTAGGAATTGACTTTAAAAACAAAATTTTTATATTACTTGTTCTTAACATATTGGCAGAAAGTGCAATCCTCCCATTTTATGTATTCTATAATTTCATCATATATAGCTTATTTCTTATAAACTCCATCATGTAATTTTTCACGCATTATATCAGATTATGTGTGCTATTTTTTATCTGATGTTTATTTCTATATTCGTAACTATGGAGTAAACACCGTTTAGCATTTAAATGAACTTATTTTTCTTTTAAATAATTTGATGTTCATATCAATATTTTACAGCGTAAAGATTAAAAAAACTGTTTAGCCGTTATATTAAGTATTTGATAACAAGAAATATTAATATGCAATGTTGAAAAATACGCCAGCATTAAATAGATAATTTTCTCAAATGGATAGTAAAATTTCTTCAAAAGTATATTAAAATTTCTTCAAATGTTTTTGTTTTGAAAAGTTGAAAAAAAATCATTTAATCACTTCTTTTTAAAGAGAGTATATGATTACATTTTCTCATTGAAATATAAAATAAATATGCAATGAATCTGAAAAATGTTTCAAATATTTTTCAAAGGATATCTGAAAAATAATTTAAAATAATAACTTACCTACAATTACATGGAGAATTACCATCAGCGTATTTAAGTATTTTAATTGCTTCAAAGGCGGATTTTTTTATTTATAAATACATTTATTCTTCATGCTGTTATTAGGGATTTTTGAAAAAATAATACAATTTTACAGTGTGACAATATTTTTCTTACGGATACAGTTCTAAATATTTAACACAGAAAATGATTATTAAATATAAATACAGATAATTTGAATTTGTTTTCGCAGCATGAGAAATGTATTACTCGGAAATTTTATGAATTCGATGACCATTTTAAAATGAATATATTTAGGACAAAATGAGTAAATGAAAGTAGGAAAATGAAATTGAAATTGTATTTTCCTTAACGGTGTAATTCTTAAAATAATGTAAACTTTATCCAAATTATGGTTTTAGGAGCAATTACAATTTTTAAGTTCATTAATAGTAAATCTACAATGTGCTTGCCAGCATTACAATTATTATTATTTTTTTTTTTTAATTTCAGGTATTCTTTTAAAAATAGTTGAAGCAGTTTCCATATGCATTGTGTATTCATTTTAATTTTCAAAGAGAAAACGCAATTATCTACTCAAATTAAAAGTAAAAGAATAATGAAATATTTTTTAACATTTAAAAATAATAATATTTAATAAAATATTAATATACATTAAAGAAATTTTATTATTTATTTCAGGTGAATGACTATTTACTAGGGTCATATTTTTCAACATTACCCTTTAATATTTCTCACTAGCAGATAATTAGATCAAAATGTTTATTTGTTATTGCGTTTATTTGTTTTATAATCTTTTCAAGTTCTGCTTTAATAAATCTTAATAAAAGTTTCAGTGAACTTTTTTGAGATTTATTTGACAAGTTTGAATTAATTTACACCGTTCAATAATATTCAGTAAAAGTAATTAGTCACAGAAAACGTCCTAACGTTATAAACTTCAGTATGTTACTTTAATAATGATAATAATAATAAAAGCATTTAACAATATATTGATTCAAAGCACGAAATTCCTTTAAGGAAAGTAAGTACTTTCTCAGATCAGTTGATAGAAAGAGCAATTTTTTTTAAAATGTTCTTGAAAATCTTTGATACAGAATGACCAACGGACAGTTAAAAACAGATAAGTTTTCTTTACTTTTTTTGCAGTACTAGGGGGCGCTGCCCCTTACGAGCTACGCTCGCCAACACCCGTTCAAACACCGCAGACTCTAAAAGCACGCTACTTTGATCGGCTTTAAAAAAGATTTCGGAAGATTGAAATATAAGTTGAAAAAAAACTGTGGCGATCTCCCTATAAGCAGGCTTCTATTCATTTCTCTTTGATTGGTGAAAAGGCTAAATCAGCTGGTGTTAAAATATAAAATGGCTGTTTCCGTCTTTGATTAAATAAAATCAGTTATACATTTCAAAATAAGCTAATATAAAATGAATTAAGTAAGCAGAGTCTTTGTCTCCCGGTAATTTTTTAGCAAAGCCAAAAGAAAGGTTTTTTTTTTTTTTTTTTTTTTTTTTTTTTATAAGACACTTTAAATGTATCGTTTTTAATCTGACGTAATTTTCACCAAACTTTTCTTTCCCTTTCTAATATTCACGTGAAAATACTTTAGTTAGAAATGAAATATTATTTGCGCTGTCCTAATAAAAATAGTTGAAAAGATTATCTTAAAATACCAAATAAACGTCTCGCGCAATTTGATAATTTAAACTATTTTGCAATATTATTTTTTGTTCATTTTACGTAATAAATATAATGTGACGTAAATGTGACGTAATTTCTCCTAAGACTTGTAACGCATGTTAATGAATTTATTATTTTACAATATTCTTTCTTTTTTTTAAATTCACGTGCAAATCTAGTTTTTATGATGTAATTTTTAATGATTTCTTGCTTTTTATATTTTATATTTATAATAGTCACGTGTAAATAAATTTTTTAGTTAGTTTAATTTTAAGCAAACGTTATTGTTAGCGCTGTTTATACCGTTGGCAACAGTTTAAATTAATACCATTTTCTAAAATATGTGAAAAATATCTCTTAAAATGCTGAAAATTTGAATTTAAAATAGAAATAAAACCTCAAAAAATAAGTCAAATTAAGAAAATAAATGCAGTCTGCACACCGGTGAATTCTAACGCATAAAATGATCTAAAAATGATTATATTCCCATTTATAGTTTTTGCTCCTATAAAACTTTTTTAATGGAACGATTTTGTCCAACTTTAGCATTAAATATCTCTTTAAATAATTCTTCGATTTGAAAACTGTTGGCATCAGCGTGTTTATCAAACATTTCTCTATAATATCACACATTTACATATTTTTGTATGCTATATTTTGCTTAATATTAACGAAGAAATACCTCGGGTCACAAAAAATTCCAAATCGGCGGCGGCGGTGACAACGTTAGTTACTTTTTTTTAGAATAGATTGTTTCTTTAAAAACTATTAAAATGAATTAAATGGAAAGGAGAAATTTGTCAAGCAGTTTATGGTGAAATAATTAAATGATACCGATATCTAATATGTGAATTTTATCTGATGTCGTAATTCGCTGTTAATTAAACCTATTGAAAACATCGCACACAATTAAAAGTAAATTCTAAATATAACACTTTATGACCCAAATTCTAAATCATGAAATTGCTGTACGTCACCAATTAACTTGCTTAACCCTAGAACTACCGAAAATTTTACTCAAGTTTTATAAAAACATTCCACACCAGAATTTTTACTTAAAACTATTTAATTTGTTTATTTAACTTATTATTGTCTGATTTATACATTTAGTTTGTTTTGAAGAAATTTCTGGTTTGAATAAATATTTTGAATGTACATGTCTGGTCCATTGGACCCTTCTGGTAGACAGAGGGTTAATGTCTGAAGGTCTATGAGAAATCTTATGTAATAATAATATGAAATTTTGATATGTTTTAGCATTAAAACTTATATTATAAATCGGTATTTATAAGCTACTTTTGAAAATCATTTAACAGAACACATAGATTACTTTAAAAATACAACTATGGAAATCTCTCTATTCTTGTAAAAACAATGTAAATACAAATATTCTGATCCTATTTGTAAAAGGAAAGTTTTTTTTTTTTTTTTTTTTTTTTTTTTTTTTTTTTTTTTTTTTTTTTTTTTTTTTTGCATTTCATTTCTTGTACAACATTTGTAATAAGAGAAAAGCTTAGTATTTGTAAATGGTTTAGAAAATACCATTTTTGATTGTTTCACTGGGCTTTCTAAATGTGATCGAACAAATTATTTTGTATGAAACATAAAATATGCTTTTATTGATAGACGTTTGGCATAAATTGCACATTAAATTTGATAGTATTTAAAATTTACTTTGATAGTATTTAAAAGTACGCCAGAACATACAGTATAAAATGCTAAATCCTTTAATAATAGAATGCTGGTCACAAAATGAAAAGCTTTGGCCGATTTTTACATGCGAGTTAACATCATGGTTTAAAAAGTGAGTTTATGAAACATAAAATATACTTTTATTAATACACGGATTCCATAACTTGTATATTAAATTTTCTTTAATAGTTCTTAAAAGTACACCATAACTCACAGTATTAAATGACTTAATAATACAATGCTGGTCACAAAATGAAGAGCTTTGGCCATTTTTTAGATGCACGTTAATATCGTGGTTTAAAAAGTGATTTTATGAGACGTTTTGAGGATTTTGTTGGTATAAGAACAATGAGCTAGTCACTTTGTCTCCATAAGAACACTCTCAAATAATCCATTTTTCATATGTTGTGCCAAAAATGTTCAATGCTCAACAAACACCTTGCGTACTTTCTAAATGTTGCGTAAGAAAACACAAATTAATGCAAATCAGGAATGTGAAAACATTTATTAAAATTTCATTGCTATTTGTTGTATAAAATTACAAATTTATAATACGCCTTTACATTTTCTTCAAACGCAGACAACTTTCGCTTCGCAGTATCACAACATCGATTGTTATATACAATGAAAAATGTACTAAAACTAAAAACTTTCAGAAACTATATAGAACGGATAAAACGGAAACGTGGGTTGTTCAAAAAGAGGAAGTGAAAAATACCATAAAATGGAAAATGGAAAATGGAAATCTGCATATATAACGTTAGTACTTTAGGGGAAAGGGTGGGTCTGGCAATTGACACCGTAAGATATCTCTCTCGAGAGGGGGGCGTCGGACATTTGATGTCGTTATAATTTTTGATTCAACGAAAGTTTTCTTCTTTCTTTTTTTTCTTTTTAGCGTCTTTTTTTTTTTTTTTTTGCACCATAATAGACTGTTATCTTTTTTTTAAATCTGTTATATAGCTTTATGAAAATGCAAAAGCATTATCAATCATTAAATTATTATACAATTATTTCGTTCCAAAATATGGAATTTCCCAACGTTTGGCATTCCTGCTCTTCTGTCATATTCGCTTATAATCCGCAGTTGGAGAAAACAAGTACTAAAAATGTTGGAAATGGTAGTTGTTGTGTATATCACTAAAATAAAGAGAGAGAATGTTTTCTATCTGCGCCCATGTTGTAAAACTTTATCCGATTCAACAAATTGCATCTTCGGAAACTGTGCATTGATGAAATTTCAATTCAAATTTAACAAAAATAAACACTCATAAAAAATTTACAAAGAACATCCAAGGATCTAAGCAACTGCCATAAACTTTTTATTCTTCAATGACCTTTAATATTTAAATTCATTTCTTTTTCTGTTAATTTTAGCTGCTATTGCCTCCTCTTTCTACATAAGAATTCTGCTTCTAACAATTGAAAATTCTCAAATTAAAATTTATGTATTATTATTATTTCATTTTTCTGGAAAAGTTTTAATTTAGTTTCCATAAGACTTAAACGTAATTTTATTGTAAGGAACTTTTTTTATTGAAACATTAATATTGGATTTGTTAATTTTGAGCAACACTGATACTTTTGTTTGTTTTAGTATATGTGTAATTATTTTATAATTCAATTTCTTTTTTTATTGAAAATTATTGTGTAACTGCTTATTAACTATTACTTTTCGAATACAAATTGTGGCAGTTAACCCTTAAATGACGGGTGATGCTTTTTGGCAGCATTCCCAATTTAGGCTCTAAAATACTATTAGAATAATATTGAAGCTATAATGTCTCATGTTGCCAATAAAATACATTCTGGAAATATTATTAAATCGATTTTCAACATTTAGATGGAAACACTTGTGCTGTTTAAAAATAAAGATAGATTTATTTTTTCAATTGTTGCTACTTGTTCCTTTTGTTTTGTTTGGAAGCTTGCGAAATACCCTATTTTGTTCTGCAGTGAGCAAGTAAAATTTATTTCTTATTATAGCTCCTAAAATTCCTGTGTGTTTAATATTATAGAATTTTATCAAGGACAATTATTTTTTCAATTAAAGACCAGTATTGCCGATTAGTAACAAACTTTTTTTTAGCGTAAACCATACTTAAAACAAAATATGATTTTATAAAGCATTTTTTCCATGATTTATTTAAAAAATGAAAGCCGAAAAACATTATTAGAATGATTTTAGAAAAATCAGGCATTTAAGGGTTAATGGAAAATCTTACATAAAAAGCTATGTACAACTAACAATTTCACTCCCCCAACCATAGGCGAAATATGGCTGCACATGTGATTATTACTGAAAATATATTTAAATGTGTAAAAATCTTCGTCGACAAAACGGAGACCAACAGCTTACCTTACAGACTCACTCGGGATTCTAGTGGGGTCGTCTGAGGGATCTTCCCTCCCCCGTTGCTTTCTGTGTCCGGTGACCTTGTGCATCGTAGAAATGATTTTTCCTCTCCTTGACTTTTTTGCTCGTATAATGGCTGTCCACGAATATGTGATTTCTGTAAATTCCTCATTTGATGATAAGATGTTCTGCTTGCCCTCAAACCATGCAGACTGGCAAATGCAAGAAAACAGTATTACTGTTTAATGCATTATGTAATAAAAAACTTTTATTAAGTATTTTTTAAAAGAAGCTATCTCTATTAAATTTGAATTGACAAAAAGTTTTTTCATATATAATAGTGGAATTTATTCAATTTTTTCTTCGTTGATTTAGTAAAATAGGTGAATAATATATGTATAAATATATCTGTATAACACTGCAAACATATTAAAAAACGAGAGAAAAAATTGTAAAAATAATAATTATTTCAGGACATTGATAACGATATCATTAGGAGGGGGTGGGCGAGGAATTATAGTGTATGATATAGGAAGAGGGGTCTTCTAAAATTACCATAAAGTTAAAAATGCTACATATGTACAACCCCAAAGAAGAAGATTAATCGATAGTAAAACTTTAAGGGTGAGAAGTGGCTCCGGAAAGTGACCATATACCCATGGAGACGGCTCGTATATAAGCAGGTGGGGATGTGCCTGATCTTATTGACTAGAAGAGTGAGCGGTGCCAAATTGCAAGCTAGGTCAGTTCTTTTATACTACTTCAGCATCCCCCAGTGACAGACTCTTTTTTTTTAATTAAACAAATAGTTCTTTAAATCTCTGATATCATAGCATACAAACAAGAATTCGAACAAATGAGATTAATAAGTCAAGTCAAGCCAAGCAGTGTTACACTAAAATATACTTTAAAATCATGGGTCTTAAACACAGTTAAGTAAATATATAAGATTATTTATTAATGTGTTAGTTGGTTTCAAATAGTTCTCGCTATCTTTTTATTTCAAAAGTTTTTCTAGACTATATGACAATGTAGACTACTGTGCAAAACTTGTCACAAAAAGCTTATTTTTGAATACGTGAATACTCAATAGAAAATTCTATAAACTGCAAGTGTAGGATATAGATACTACCCTAACGGCACAGCCAGTCGATGTGAACTCTCTTTGACACCACAAAGGGTCACAAGAGTCACAGTCACTACAATGAACTGAAATGTGATATTTTCCATTCGTCGCATTCTTACATTCATTTGGTCACTCCATTGAGAAGTGACTATGAGTGCTGATTTGTGAAGAGTCATGAGGGGAATTTACAATGAAGTTACCTTGTGACTCTTTTGTGACCGTCATTTGGAGACACCATTGTAAAGTCCTCACGATAGCTGCTTTGTGACGAGTTCCCATTAGACTGAAAATGAAATAATCTGGTGACTTTTCACAAAGGAGTGCAATGATGACTTCACAGTAGAGTCTGGGTCACCTGTAAGTTACCACGTAACTTTATTGTCACACTATTTGGTGACCTATCGTAATGCAATGCTCACGATGACTTCAAAAATGACTGTCCATATGACAATAACAGGAGAATCACAAGGTGCCTTCATTGAAATGTCACCTGGTGACTCATCACAAGTAATACTCACGGTGATTTCTCAGCGGAATCACCATACGTCGATCATTTGAGAGTAATAATGAGAGGAATAAAAGATGACATATTTTGTTTCACCGTAATGACTGTGATATTTGTGACCATGTGTGACGTGAAAAACATGTCACATCGACTAGCTCCGCTGTAGGATAGTTCCTATTTGAATTATACTATTTTCTTTTGAGTATTTACGTGTTCAAAAATAAGAATTTTGTGACTGTTGCTTAAGATTTGCACACTAGTGTAAGATTAATAAGTATTTATAAATATAAAAAAACGAGAAATATTCACACTTGTTCTTGCATTTTTGAAAATTTTTCTTTTTTGCATGAATGCTTGAACTGAAAAAAAAAACATAAGAGAGAAACATATAAGAAAATGAAATTTCTTAATTGATTCAAAACTGCAAGTTTTTTTTTTCTTTTTTTGTCTTAACAATTACATCTAAGATCGAAATAAAACTTCCCTTTCGCAAATTTCTGACAAATGATTTAAAACACATTGTGCTGCTGAAACATTTTTTTTTTCAGTTATTACTATATTTGAAAAAAAATTGTAAATGAGATGGAGTGCACTCCCGATGGTTTAACTTTTTAAAATAGATTAAAACCAACTTTTATAAAGTTTAGTAATATTGCAAAAGATCCTTTTGTACTAGCATGTTTAAATATTATGTTTTAATTTTTTATTGCATTATTTACAATCACTTAATTTTAGTTAAATTACCCAAGAGACAAATAATCTCGTTAAAGTAAAAACAAAAGAAATTGTAAATACTGTTTTTGAAAATAACATTTGGTATATAAATTATTTAACCATTCTTTCTTTGTCATCTTCCTGTTTTAAATGACTGCAATCGGAACCTTTGGGACACCGTTAGAACACTTGAAAAGTATGATGTCCCCTGAAGAGGCATTTTATAAAGATAGGGTAAATAAAAAGCCAGGAATCGTGTTTCTAATGCGTTGAAATCTCCAAACAATGTAGCATTTTTAAATTAACTTTTTGCTTAAATAATACTTTATTATTTATAAGAATATAAAACTTATTACATAAAAACATGTTTTTGAATCCATCGTCAACATATTTCTTGATTTTAAAAATTCATTTTTATTACAGAAAATCTAAATTTATATACTTATTGAAACAATTATTTGTTAATAAATATGGTTTTTGTATCTAATTTTAAATAAAATTTCAAATACATTTTTCAAGATATATAACTGACACCACTTAATAGATGAAAATCTATGTCCTTTTGTACATAAATTATATGATATTTAACGCTAAAAATTCACTGAACATTTTTGAAAAATCTAAAAATTTCTTTTTTTTTAATTTAAATTCACAGGAAACAAAACTATTTTTATTAATAAATAAGTGATAAAAGTATAATATGCAGAAACGCCATTTTTGTCTATTTCACCAATCACTCCGTAGTAGTCATACGTATAACAGAAAAAAATTCAGCAGTCTCTCTTTAATATATTCACCAAACAAAATGAATAATCATCAGTATATAATGATCATAGTTCTTTAAAAATCACGAGTATTTTATATATGTCCACAAAACACTGCACATTAATCATAGATATAAAACATATATATAATTGCCAGTATCTCCCTCCTCCCGCTATTAATTTATTCTATAAGGAAATTATTTTTCTGTAATAGTTCAAATTCAAAAATATATTTTAATATTCAATTCTCATTTAAAATACAAATGTACACTATATTTACAATAGCCACCGAAGACTTTCCATTTGATGCAGTATGTCCAAGAGCTACGACGATTTCCTAAAATCAGAATAATCTAAAGAACCCGTATCGATTGATATTTATCAGCATGAATTTAGAGTCAGCTAAACATTAAATAAAGAAATAATCTTTGCTATCACACTGTAAAATAAATTACTCGAAAATATATGGAACTATAGCAAATCACTCTGTAGAATATAGGTTAATTTGCGTAAGATAGAGATTAAGAGTTGCGTAAGATAATATTCATAGAGATATAAAAGTTTCTTTAAATATCAAGAGATTCACGTCACTTTGGAGTCCTATAAAGTTGATTTCCAAAAATTCTAAATAATAATTTGTCATTGAAAAATAGAAAGGATATTGTTTTTCTTTTTCTATAGCTCAATACTGATTATTAAAATTATGTAATAGAGCTTAAAAGATATCTTTATTATATGCTATAGCATTAAAAATAGTATCGTTATATATCTTTTGTTCATGAAAAAAAGTAATGTGTTGTTACATTAAATCCTGTTAATGATCAAGTGATATTCTTATATCTATGTGAAGAGAACTTTAACTGCTTTGATGCAAATGAAATTTGCTAATGGAAAAAAATAACGATTTTGTTATAAGAGCAGTACAACATGATTTTATAGATATATGATTTTATAGAAAGAAAAATCATATGCCTCGCGTAGATTATACATCGCCTTCCATTCCCTATTATAAGATAATTATTATACTTACGAAATTTGCTTTCTTAAGTACCGTCAAAGAAGATATGTATATAAATATGTTTTTGTTTGCTGTACCAAAAACATTATAACCTTAAAATCCGGAACATTCAAACGGAACATAATTCAAATCATTTGAGTCACAGAGAATTAATTTCCAAAAGTTTCTAAATAATAATTTGGCTTAGAATTATAGAAAGGTTTTTTTTTCTCTATTTTCTTCAGTTCAATACAGATTGTTCAAAATGGATAATAGATTTTATAATACATCTTGGTTATACAACACATCATTACGTATCTTTTGTGCATGAAATAAAGTAATGTGTTGTTACATTTAATCCTATTAATGATTCAGTGTTATTATTATATACCTGTGAGAAGAACCTGCAACACTTTAACTGTTTTTAAAAGATGAGAAAAATGTGAAAACTAGTGAAAAATTAACGATTTTCTGATGAGAAGAAGTATTTTGTTAGTTCCCGTGAAGAGACTCAGGAGACGTTTAAATAGATAATGTATAACTTCATCTCTACATTACTACTCTGTTAAATTCGCTATAAGACTACACTGTAAAAAAATGGTAACGTTCCATGTAAAATCCAGGAACGTTTCGCCTTTTATCAGGTTTTCAGAATAATTTAGCTCTTTCCTGTGAAATTCTGGTTTTCTTATCTGAAACGTTCCTGAACAAAAGTTGGAAACAGCAAAACGCTGCGGCCGCCATTTATTATTATTATTTTTTTTTTTTTTTTTTTGCTATAATCCGTTGCCCGCGCGCGAGTGTCGAAAACGAATTCCTTAAATGAATGTAAAAAAATCAATATGGAATGCAAATAAATCAATAGACGACATAATCCGTTACGTCTCTATTGTCAAGACAATTCAGATGAAAATACAATACCTCTGTGACATCACTAAGAGATTACCTCTCGTACTTGTCTGTGGAATCTTTAACGAGCAGACTGTGTAAAAAAAGCAATACACCTATTATTTGGATCTCCATTAACCAGGGGACAATCAAATATTATTCTCACCGATTTTGATTAATTTAAAGTATGTTTTAGAGTTCTTATCTCTAATTATTCTTGTGAAAGGATTTCTTCAAATGGGCCTTAGATTTTCAGAAATTAGATGCCGAGTTTTAGCATACGTTTCAAATACCCATTAGTTTGCAGCTCTCAACGTGTCTTTCGTGGTGTGGACGCAGAAAGCTCGCACGCCACCCGTACGGCCCGAGTTCGATGCTACCTCTTGACTCTTTTTTTCTTTTTTAATTAATTTTATATTTTAACACTTTATTACAATTTGATTTAAATTTGACATATATCTAACACTTTGAATTGCTGCAAATTTGATTTTTTTTTTTTTTCGGAAAAAATATACAATTACGTTTTTTTTTTTTTTTTTTTTCATGAAAATTTATATGTATTTTACCTAACTTGTAAACTAACATAATTATTGACGAAAATCCAAAATATTTTATGTCTAGATTTTTTTCTAATTATTATTTACATTTATATATTTTTATATTTTAAGCAAAGTTCAGAAACAATATATCACATATATATTTACTTTATTGAATTTTAACTGAAAATTTATTTTTTCGTGTAAATTATAAATAATAATTTTGATGTCAATTTCAAAATATTTTTTCATTCTAACAAATAATGATAATAAAGCGAAAATTGTCAACTGGAAATGTAAAAATCGTCTGCGGATCCCGCATGCTGTGAAATGTCAGTAATGTCATAATGAAAGGAACGAACATCCAGAGTGAATTATGTCAGCCAGGTATCGGTCCGGATAGCCTAACAGGTAAGGCATTGGCACAGCACGCCAAGTAACCAGGTTCGATCCCTGGTCTGAACATTTTTCGCTCTGTTGAAATAAATTTCAACTGTGCTACTCCCGCCTTGAATATGTCAGTAATGTTTTGCTGTCAACAGAAATATTCCTGGTATTTCGCAGGAAACTTACTGGCATTTCTGTAGAAAGTTTTTAACATATACAGTAAAGTTCCAGTCATTTTCAAGAAATGTTTCTTGGAAATAATGGGCAACTCAGCTGCCCATTTTTTCCCAGGTACGTTGCGGAATTTTTTTACAGTGTATTTTGAATTGTGTTAGCTTATTGTATAGCTATATACTGCTCATTTTATTATATAACTTGTGGGAAAATAAATGTTCGTGTTTGTTTTCAATACCAAGTGTTGACGTTATTTTAGTTCTAATAATCCTACAAATACCATGAAAAACCCTTTATTGTCTGTTCAATTAAGAATATGATATCATATAATTGAGCCATAGATTGCGCTTGTTACATTCTACTTCACAAAAATGTACAAGTAATGAGAAAATAAGAGATTTTTTATTTTAGCTTTAACATATTTATTAGTATGTACCAACAATTAACTGAAATGTATTCCAAGATAAATCTTAAAATATAATATTTGCTACTAAAAAAAATAATGATATTAAATTTTATTGGTATCTGTATTTTGAAAACATTAACATATCTATAATAACGGTATATGTATAAATATTAAATAGACATACATGCAATAAATACAATAATCCCAACTGGGGTCAAAACTTAGCCAGGAACCTAACCCGGGTCCATATGATCATGTTCCCTGCTGTAGTCCCTGGTTCGATTCCTGGCTCTGGCTAATTTTTCACTCCAGTTGGGATTATTGTATTTATTGTATGTATGTCTGTTTAATATTTATATATACCGTTAACATTTGAATGCAGGC
Source organism: Maratus speciosus (assembly GCA_963932465.1). NCBI lineage: Eukaryota > Metazoa > Arthropoda > Arachnida > Araneae > Salticidae > Maratus > Maratus speciosus. The sequence goes on from OZ010789.1 coordinate 85,181,450, forward strand.
GTTATTTATGCGTGTTTTATTATATATTCTAGTGCGTGTGTTTTATTATTTTCATAATAATTAAAAAATTAGCAATTACATTTTTTCCCAGTAACATATGTCAGTATTTAACGCTTCACAACATAGTTGAAAAATTGTTTAGGAATTCAATTTCTCTGTCTGCCGTTTTTCTATCGCTGATATGTTAAATGACGTTATACTATTTCAAGCAGAGTTAAATTGGTATCAATTAGTGAGTTGCACAAAGAATGCTTATTGTGGAATATGATGTCGTAGTATTTATCGTTCAGTTGCAGGGAGGCTCGAAAGAATTCCGTTACAATACTGTCTATGTGATGATTTCGGGAAGAAATTTCTTAAAAGGAATTAACCTCTTACCACATTTATTAAAAACCTAATTCTTCATACTCATGTTGATTAACTTTTTGACTATGGACCATTCAATTATTATTTTTCAGTACCCTTTATTATTGCTTCTAAAATATTATTTTTAGCCACAAACATTGTGTGAATCTGAAAGAAAGCCAAAAAAATCGCTTTATAAATGCTAGCAGTCGTTTCATTTTAGGATGAAAATACTCATTAAGTATGAAATATACAGTGGCAGTCAAAAGTTTCTGGCTACTTAGTTTCTTTGATTTGTTTGGCAGAGCGTTTCAGAGAAGAAGAAGCACAGTTGCTCCAAAAGTTAGTAATAAACAAATTACCTGTGATCACGTGATCATTTTGATTGGATACTAAATATACTTGATGCAAAGGGGAGGAATTCGATATTCGCGTGTGCAAAAGTTTCCGGCCATTCGTCATCCGTTAGTTTTTGCTATCGGTAAAGTGTTTTTTTTTTTGGCCATGTTTGTTAATTAATTCACTTGAATAACGTATTTGAAATTTAAAAATGAAAAGTTGAACAATTTATTGCTCCTAAATGAGTGATTTGTTTGTCGCTAAAGGGACAATCTTCACGTGAGATTGCGGCAAAGTTGTCGATCGGAAAATTTGCTTTGAACGATATTAAAAAAAAAAAAAAAAAAAAAAAAAAAAAAAAAAAACATAATGGTGGTTATGGAATTCGGAACTTGCCACGGACCCGAGGACCTCGGAAAACGAATATTCTTGTGGACAGAATTATCAGGAGAAAAGCAGTTGATGACCTTCATAAAAATGCCGTTGCATTTCCCCGCGATTTACGGCGTTAAAAAATGCTGAAATAAGTTGGTCTACCGTGAAAAAACGCTTACGTGACGTCGGACTTTATGGAGCAGTGGATTATAAAAAACCTTTCATAAGTAAAAAAAATCAGAGGGTCCGACTGGCGTTTGCCAAGGAATACAAAGACTGGTCTAGTGAAAACTGAAAAAAAGTACTATTTTCCGAGTAATCGAAGTTCAATATTTTTGGGAGTGACATCAGACACTACAACCAACGAGCTAAAAACAATGATAAGACTCGAGATATGTTGTTCCTACAATAAAGCATGGCAGAGGACATGTTATGCCGTGGGGAGCATTTTCTGGAAAATGTGCCTGTCTGTTATTTGAAATCCGCGGCAAGATGAATAGTGCAATGCATAAGGATGTCTTCCAAGAACCTTTGCTGCCTTATTGGAGGAAAAATTATGGTCTCAAAATAATGTACGTAAATAATGTACGTAATTTGAATTAATTTTGAAAATCAATACAGATATTAACTCTTCACATGTCGAAAATGATACCATTTTTTAACTAGGTAGGGTGTTAATATTTTTAGTAAAATAATTTTCTAATATATATATATATATATATATATATATATTATCATATCTTCATTTTATAATATTTTATAGAAAATAGATTTTATATGCTTTATGAAAAAATCTTCATGTTTCAAGAACATCAGACATCCGTTGAACCATACATTGCCCTTATTTCTAATTTTAACACAATTTCAACATTTTTTTTTAAAAATGAATGTTAAATAATGAGATGTTTTTTTTTAGAAATATATATTTATATAATAAATTTCATATATTTAAAAACGCGTTAAATAGTGAAAATTCACAGTTGTGTTATTAATATGTTTCATACAAATTAGTTAATTTATGTAAGTTGTTTCAATGAACGTGCATAATACATATAGATATTTCTTTTTCTTAAGTAAAAAAAAAGTATTTTTTAATAATGAATGTTAATTTCTTTATAAATTATTTTCTTAAAACATTGTTTAGGACGTTCAAATTGCTTCATTTTGTAATTTCTTTATTTCATATTATTTTACATAAATATAGCTAAAAATAAACAATGTGAATACTTGATTCACAATACATTTATTATTAAATAGGTACAAGAATATAAAATTTTTAAAAACATTTGAAACTATTCAAGATGTTAAAAAACATTGATGTCAGAACATGCCAAAAATCCCTAGCGCATTTCAGCTAAATATTAGCCGTCGTCAGGGGAACTAATGTAGCTTCAAAGCCATACGCTGGTTACGTAGCAGAGGGTGAAACCAAAAAAGTCCTTCCGGCCAGTGCCGGGAGGAAGAGATAGCTTTCATGTTCCTTATTTTTAAAAAGCCAACTTATATCGTTCAAACACACGAAACTCAATTTAGTGGAAACCGAATATAGGAGATTCCATACTAATTTTTATCGATACTAAATCATTATGAATGCGAATTTCGCGAAATTAGTCAGCTTTATCCAAGCTGCTTTTCTTTAAAGTAACTTATATTTGGGGCCAAATTCGGCGATTTCTTAAAGTGCCTGCCATTTTAAGACAACATGGTGGATGAGGCTAACCAGTGAACTTGGTCGAGACCTTAGTATTTGCTGTGCTCATGCTCACTCACATCGGAATCGGTTGATATATACGAGTGCTGTCGCATGAAAAATATCAGATTTTTCAAAATGTCACCCACAATAGAAATTGAAACTGCTATATCTGAGCCATTTTTTAAGGTAAAGACAAACAAAAAATGCTCCTGAATCCTTATATCAAGGTCAAATACTTAAGAAATAAACCTTTTTCAATTTCTATTTTTTTTGCACCTCACTTTAAATATATATACATATTTTAATTTAATGGCCGCCATTTTGAAACAAGATGGCTGATGAATCTGGCCAGCCAACTTGGTCGAGGTATTGATGTATACTATCCACATGCTTTCTTACATCGAAATAGGCGAATACGTGTGTTATCGCGTGACAAATACAAGTCGTTTCAAAATGTTAGCCATGCTAGAAATTCAAAGTGCTATAATTCAACCATTTTTTAAGATATAAACAAAAGAACAAATTTTCAGAAACAAAAACTGCTCCGGAATCTTTGTATCAAGGCCAAACACATAAAAGAAAATCTTTTTCATTTTCCAATTTTTTAGTACCTCATTTTAAATTTAATTTTTTTTAAATGGCAACCCTTTTGAAACAAGATGGCGAATGAAGCTGGCCAACGAACTCGGTCGAGACATTGGTATGTACTATGTACAGACCAAGTTACATCCAAATTGGATCATAAATACGCCTGTTATCGCGTGACAAAAATCAGGACGTTTCAAAATGTCAGCACGCTAGAAATTCAAAATGCTATAACTCAGCCATTTCTTAAGATATAGACGAAACAAAAACTGCTCCGAAATCTTTGTATAAAGGTCAAATACATAAGAAAAAAATATTTTTCCATTTTCAATGTTTTGTTACCACATTTCAAATTTTAAATTAAAAAAAAATTAAATGGTCGCCATTTTGAAACAAAATGGCGGATGAAGCTGGCCAACGAACTCGGTCGAGACATTGGTATGTACTATGTACACACCCAATTACATCGAAATCGGTTCATAAATACGCCTTTTATCGCGTGACAAATTTCAGGACGTTTCAAAATGTCAGCCACCTTAGAAATTCAAAATGCTATAACTCAGCCATTTTTTAAGATATAGACGAAACAAAAACTCCTCCGAATTCTTTGTATAAAGGTAAAATACATAAGAAAAAAAAATATTTTTCCATTTTTAATTTTTTGGTACCCATTTCAAATTTAAATTTTTTTTAAAATTTTAAATGTCCGCCATTTAGAAACAAAACGGCGGATGAAGCTGGCCAACGAACTCGGTTGAGACATTGGTAAGTACTATGTACACACCGAATTACATCGAAATCGGTTCATAATTACGGGAGTTACAGTGTGACATATGTCATATATATATATATATATATATATATATATATATTTTGAACGGAGGGTTGGTTTCGGGGTCTGGGGGTCATGATCGATGAAAATATACCAAACTTTTTTGAAATCGCTTTCGTCCGAACGGCTGCAATAGGTAGCTTTTTGTAATGAAAGCTACCTAAAACAGCAAATAGGAGGGTGGGGGGGGGGGGGAAATTATGCTATAGAAAAGGAAAAACCAGGGGAAGAGGAAAGGGTTATTCAAAGCCAAATTCACCGGTTGTTCCAAGAATATTAAAACATATACGAGGTATATTGTAGGGTAAAACATCATTACACGTTTTCTTGCTTATTTTCAATATTTCCAGGGATTCTCTGATTATAGAAATATTATATTGTGACGCATGTCCAATGATTTTAACTATTTTGAATAGGATATCAATATTTGTATCTTGATTTAAACGGGATAGAGCTGTGGACAATTTACCTCTTTTGATATCTGTCATACTATCTTTAATCTTTTCTTGCAATTTTGGAGTGGTCCTGGACACATATGTATACGTTTTCGGACTGCTATTATCTTTAAATGGGATGATATAAAGACCAGATTTTGTATAATTATCTGTGGAATCAATCATTTTGTGTACCAGATATTTTAACATGGTTACAATGCGGTTGTTTAATATGAGAATTATATTATATTTATTTAATGTATGCATAATTCACTAAAAAATCGCAGTAACGTCTCATTCAACTATAAAACAGCTGCATATCGTTTTATGTCAAAAGGGTATTTCAGGTTTCTTCAGAGGTTTATAAAATGATGGATTGACTCAAATTAACGAGATTTGCTTGGGAAAAGTATTTTTAATATAAAATCAGTAATAAAATATCTAAAATAGTTAGTAAAGTAAAAGAAAAGTCCACTACTAAATTTTGCAGTATGGAATATATTCTACAACTTTTTGAGAAAAAGGTTAAAATACCTGGTGCACAGAATGATTGATCCCATAGATAATTGTGAAAATTCTGGTGTTTATATCATCCCTGTTAAATATAACAGCAGTTCGAAAACGTATGCATATGTGGGCATGACCATTCGAAAATTGCAAGAAAGGATTAAAAAACATATGGCAGACATCAAAAGAGGTACTCGTCAATTACCCACAGTTCTATCAAGTCTAAATCAAAATACAAATATTATATCCTATTCAAAAAAATTAAAATCATTACACATACATCACAATATAATATTTCTATAATCAGAAAATCCCTGCAAATGTTGACAAAAGCCAAGAAAACTTGTAATGATGTTTTATCCTACAATATATCATGCATATGGTTTAATCTTCTTGGAAAAACCGTTGAATTTGGTTTTGAATAACCTTTCCCTCCTCCACCTGGTTTTTTTTTTCTGTTTTTCTATAGCCCCAATTCCTCTGTTTTTTTCCTTCCTTCCCTTCTATTTGTTGTTTTTTGGTTTCACCCTCTGCTACTTAACCAGCATATCCCTTTGAAGCTACAGCAGTTCCCCTGATGACAGCTAATATTTAGCTGAAGCACGCTAGGAATTTTTTAACATGTTATAACATCAATGTTTTTTAACATCTTGAATAGTTTTAAATGTATTTTAAAACTTTATATACTTGCACATATTTATTAATAAATGTATTGTTGATCAAGTATTCACGTTGTTTATTTTATTTCATTAAGGTGAATTTGATGTTTAAACTTGTGATAAAGAAATTGTATACAGTTACGCTCACAAGTACTTTGACAACATTATATTCACTCTTATTTTGTTGAATATAAAATTATAAAAAAAATATATATTCCTTATCATTGGGAACAATATGACTATAGTTATTAAAAGGCATCAAGTTTCGATTTGCTTTTTAATTTGGCACCACCGGCGAAATATGACTCCTGAATTGCTCAAAAGTATTTTGGCAATTAGTTTGCATTTAATTGTTGAAGGCGTCAGGTGCCTCATAGCTTCGATTAGTGTTTAGATGGAAATATTTTGATTATTTTTAAATGCCAAAACGCAAAAAATATACTAGTGATTTTAGAAGAGCCGTTTTAAATGCACTTAAGAAAGGAAGGACGAAGCAAAAGTTGCTCGATCTTTTAATGTCTCTAGGCAGCTTGTTAGTACATGGAATAAAAATTTTAATAATTGGAAATATATTGAAAATAAACCTCGATGTGCTCGTTATAAAAGAAAACTTGCAATATTGACCGTAATAAAAAAAAAGAATTGAAAGAAAATTACGGCATAGACACACACGTTTCAACTGCCCAACGACGCCTAAACATGTATGGTTTACATGGTCGAAGACGAGAAAAAAAAAGTGTTTGTTATATTCTAAGTATATGAAGGCTTGACTTTGGCATTTCGAAAACGATATAAATCGTGGACAAGTGTAGGGTGGTCTAATGTTTTCTGGAGCATTAAAGAAAGTTTAATTTGCTATCATCTGATAGAATCAAGTACATTCGACGTCCTAAAAACAAAAATATGATGTTCGATACCAAATACTTACCGTCAAACATGGAGGCGAAAATGTGATCGTTTGGAATTGTTTTTCACGCAGCGGAGTTGGATCCTTGGTTCGAATTGATGGGAATAAGGATCGGTTTTTGTATGTTGATATAGCAAAGATTCATAAGCTACCACACGCAAAATAAAACATGCCTGCTCAGTGGCATTTTTAGCATGATAATGACCGGAAACACAAATCCAAGTACGTAAGTGATTTTATGAAACGCTGAAAAGTCAAGGTTCTAGAGTGGCCAAGCCAAAGTCCGGATTTGCAACCCTGAGAGCATCTGTGGGAGAAGTTAAATCGTATAGAAAATTGCCAAAATTATTCAAATACGGCGGCTTTATACGAAGCTCTTAAAAATGAATGGGACCGGATTCCTTTAGATCGAATACAAAAGTAAGACTATTCAATGCCTCCGCGTTGAGAGGCTGTAATAAAGTCTAGGGGAATATGCTACTAAATATTGACTGACTCATTAGTATATTTAATAATTTTTGTGTTAAAACAATTTTTTATTATAATGACAAAATACTTTTGATTTATCATTTTTCTGATTTTTCTCGAGTTACATATTATTTTCTAGCAGATGATAGTAAATTTATTAAAATTCTCTAAAACATTTAATATGGTAAAATAAAATACATGATTGGTTTTTGTAAGTGCCAAGAGATGAAGGTGCTCATTTTCAACATCTGCTATTAGGCAAGTTAGCGAGCTTATATTTCTTTTCCTTTGCTGTGTTTCTTTGTAACCTGGAACTCTGTTCTCCGGGCCACTTTTATTTGCCGCACTCTGCATAAGGGGATCCTTTTCATTAAGAGAAAAAAATGCACTTGAGATGTGAAAGAATTCTGTCCCTGTTCCACGTTCTTGTTTCATTTGGGACGAATGAGGGCATTTAAATTTGAGCGATAACGCGCATCATATTACAAATCATTTTAACGGCATACTGAATCTCCATCTATCTCCTTCCTCCACGACCTAACCTCTCATCATGTCACAATGTGTCGCACTTTATCGAACACTATCTGTTCTTGAAATTTAATATAATTAATTCATAACCCCTGAGAATTTTAAAGTATTAAAAATGTTTAAAACTAGTTTTGTATAACACAATAATATTTTACATGAAAAAATTTTAAATAATCTAGCTAATATACATAAACTTGTATATTCTATGCAAATATCTATTTTTCCTATGAATTAAAAATTAAGTTTTGTTAGCGGAATGTTATTAATGTTTTAAGCTTTTTTGCGAAAATAATTGCTTCCGATTTATAAAATACTTTCTTTATTCATTTTTCCATTTTATTATTTTTTTAAATAAAAACACAGGCATTTTACATCTTATGAACATGACAATATGGCACATATGTTTTATTACACAGTTTATTTAGCATCATATTTAAGATATATTTTGAGACGCGGTCTGTGATATTTATCAATTTTCTAATCAAAATATTTCTGCTTCTCGTAATTTCTATCTGTAAGATAATTTCCTGAATATGATAGTTGAAACTCATTTTTTGGATAAAATTATCATTCTTTTCTTCTTTTTTGTCTAGTCAAAACTGTCCATACAATTTTTATATAATTCGATCATTTTTCTTTATTGCAGTGATAAAAATAATGCAAAAAAAATACTAAATAAAAATATTATTTTTTAAATAATAAGAATTTCTTTCACTGTGCTTCACTGAATTTAAACTTTATAAAAATATTTTAAAAATGAATATTGCACAGACAGATATTTTTAAAAAATATTAATTTTTTTAATTCACCTTAAAAAACCGTCATTTCACATATTAACATTTTACTTACAAATTACATAAATGTTGTTTAAAAGGAAATAGTTTCATAAAAAGGAATTTTATAACTAAAAAAGTCTCTGCTTTTCTTATCGCTTCATTTTATATTATTTATACAAAAACATTCATTTTAAGCGTTATAATTTCCGTATAACTCAAATTGTTCACCACATTTGTCTTGAACGTGCTATGTCAGGTATTCCTTAAGCAACACTTTGCTCTTATTTCGCAACCTTATTTTCCTATTCAAAGTATTTCAGCTCGTGAAACTGCTGTCAGATGTTTTAAGGGAAAAAGTAATGACATAAATTTAGTTGAAGAAAAAAATATGTGACAGCTAAAAATAGTCTTTTCTTTCCCCTTTTCTTTTTATTGTCAAAAGTGTGTGTAAAACACTATTTTATCACGGTTTGTTTTTTGCAAAAATTAAATGTGTGGACATGGCTAAATACGAAAAATGTTATTTTACATTTCATGAACATGACACATACAAATGTAATTCTGCATTTCATTTAGTGTAAGCATCATATTTGCGATTTATTTTTAGATGATGTCTGTCATATTTAACCAATTTTCCACTCAAAGCATTTTTACGTATTATATGTAAGACAATCTCCACAATATAAAATTTAAAAAGTATTTTCAAGAAAAAAATTATACTTTTTCTTTCCTACGTTTTTATCTAATAGAAATTGTTCGGAGAGTATTTGAATTATTTCATCACTTATCTTGTTTGCAAGGATAAATAAAGTGCGAAAACAGGCGAAATCAAATTTTTTTTTTTTTTTTTTTTTTTTTTTTTTTTTTAAATAATGAAGAGAAAATTTTTCTCTTTATTCATAATATATATATATATATTAAAAATTAATATTACATAGAAAGATGATTTTAATAAATAATTATATTAAATTGACTTTTAAAAAGCAGTTTCACGCATTTTGCTTACAAATTACATAAATTATGTAAACAATTAGAATGAACTTACATAGTTTCAGCAGATACATACATTTACAAGCGTAATGGGTTGGCAACTAAATTCCCAGAGTTTTTTTTTTTCTACCGTAATCTATAATTTGTTTTTTTTTGGTCGGGCTAATTTATGTAAAATTTCAGATCATTAAAATGGAATGGACAACTGAGTTGGAAACGCCGTTTTTTTTTTACTTTTTAAAAGTTTTTTTTTAATAAAAAATAACAACTTATTAATCAAAATCACATTCTCATTTGTAGTTTTCAATTTCTTCCCAACGTTCAACAAGATTTTCAATACCTCGCTGGTAGCAATTACGCGGTTTCAATTCTAAAATTTCATCCAACCAATCTCTCAATTCTTCGTCATTATTGAACGCAACTACGCGCATAGCATTTGAAAGTGATCGAAAAAGGTGGAAATCCATTGGTGCCAAATCGGGACAGTACGGCGGGTGTGGCAGCACTTCCCAGCTATGCTTTTGAATGGCTTCCTTGAACATATTGGCGATATGAGGGTGGTGTTTTCGTACAGCAAAAGAACTACATGCTGTCGATAGGCCTTTTCTCTTGAATAGCCGTGTTAAGACGTTCCATCTTTTGAACATAGAGTTCTGCGTTGACCGTTTGGTTCCGTTCAAGCGATTCGTAATGCATAATCCCTTCCTAGTACCATCATGTTCACAACATCGTTTTACGCGTCTTGTTTTACGCGCGGTGTCGCTTGATTACCGGCTCAAAAATCTTTCTTTCCGCTGCTTCATATTAATGTACAGGCACCATTTTTCGTCGCAACTATTCGCTAAAGAAATCTTTGCTTGTGTATATGAGTTGAGCGGTGACGAGCAAGAAAACCAGCGGAGATTGTTACTCGTTGATTTTTGTTGTTGTCAATTAAAGCATGCGGAACCCATACTCCACACTTCTGAACCTTTCCTATCGAGTGAAGTTGTTTCTCTATAGCAGTGGGTGAGAAATTCATTTTCTCTGCTACTTTCCTTGTCGTTTGATCACGAGGTTTCGTGCAAAAGTTGGTTTAATCGCTCTTCATATAACTCAACTGGAGAGCCAGCATGAGGTCAAAATTTCCATATTTGAACTTGGCATACCAATTACGAGCGGTTCCTTGAGCTATGGTTCCCTTTTCATGTACAGCACAAATATCGCGAGCAGCTTTTGCGGCCTAACAATCTTGGTTAAAATCAAGAAGAAGAATGTGTCCAAAATGCTCCTTTTTCTCACCTTGACTTTCGATTAAAACCGCTAAATATGCGGTGGCTCATTTTTGAACCACCTAATTTTAATCCCTAATTCCCACTTTGATACCAGATTTATGGAATAAAAAAAAATTATTTTATTAAATACAGGAGAAAAAGTTTTTACTTATTTTCAACTAAATTTGGTTGTTAATTCTGGTGTGAGCCAATCATTAGAGCATTTTACGAATATAAGTACTTTGCCCCAGAAAAGCTTAATGATCTGAAATTTAACATAAATTAACTCGATCAAATTAATAAAATGTAGATTCTGTTAGAAAAAAAAATATTTAAAACAACGGCAGGAACTTGGTTGCTAACCCAATAGATAAAATTAATGCTAATTTTTAGGAATGCTGTTTATCTTTTCATTAAAATATTTTCATAAAATAAAATTTTATAACGTGCAAAGTCTCTGCTTTTCTTACCTCTTCATTTATAATATTTATATAAAAATATATTTTTTGAGCAGTGTAATTTTCGTGTAACTCAATGTCTTGACCTGATTTGTCTTCAACATCGTATGTCATATATTCTTTAAGTCGCAAATTTAATAATTTTCATCTGTACCTTCTTTTCCATCCAGAATAACTGAAATCATGCAACATGCTGTTAGACGTTTTAAGCTAATAAAAATTGTCATGTATTTTGTTCAAGGGAAAAAAATGTAACCTCTAAAAATAGGCTTTTTTTCCTCTTCCTTTTTCTTGTAAAGAGTGTTTCTAAAACATTATTCTATCATTGTTTTGCAAGAATAAAATGTGAGAAAATGGCTAATTGTAAATTGGAATTTTTAAATGGTTTTGTATGCTTTAGTTAGTATTCTTACAATATATTCAAAGTCAAACAAATTCAAACTTTAGAAAATGTTTATAAAAAAATTAATATACAAAATTGAAATTAAGCACAAAATCTTAAAAATAAATTTATAATTATGTGTTTAAACATATTAAAATTCTCATATAAATGGCTCATTTTTATTTAGTACCTAAATATATTACATAAATCTTAAAAACGCAAGTCATTCCTAGGAATATGATTGATTTCATTGCTTTCCTTTGTTAGGATTTGTGAAGCTCTGGAAATTGTTCTACTGCTTCTTAATTTATTTCAGAATTAACGTAAAAAATACCCCCGAAAATGACATTTTGTCTTATTTTAATATATAAATTGTTCTTAAATTATCTTAAGTAATTCCATTTAATGATCCATTTTAAATAACCGTGTTCAAAATTTTTCAACGGTCTTACAAGTATCACGTGTTCAATCTTTATGTGTATTATAGTTAAACATTTACAGGATTTTTAAATGCTGAGAATATTTAAATACCCTGTATAAGATGACGAATTCACATTTATTTGTTAGAATGATAATGTAAAAAATAACTCAGCTTCACTATTATAAATTTCATTATTTGGTTTTTAAATAATGTTTTGCAAAAATATTAATCTAAGTTACATTTCAAGACGTATTTCGGAACGAGATTTCATTGTAAATCCGTGAAATAAATTTACTTGGAGGTTTGAAATACGCTGAAAAAAAATTGAAATTTAAAAAATATGTCTGGTATTAAAATAAATATTTTTTAATCATGCCAAGCGAAATATATTTATACTTTTACATGTTTTGACATGTGCAAAGACAAAAAAAGTGGTAGAAGCATGCAATATGCATTGTACTCTCCCTATTTTGGAGTGTTATTATCAGTTCATACGGTATCATCGATCGTGTGAGTACCCTGTTTATCCAAAACTTTTTGTGATGTTCTCACATTTCATACAAAATAAGGTACATGTCGTTACATTTTTATTGCAATATTTTAATTTTTCGCAAAATTATTCCCGACAAGCCGACTTCAGTTATCGTTAAATACCCTATATTTGTGACTCAATCAAGGTTTGTGATCCCATGTTCCATTGCATTTTTTGTTGTCTTGTTGAGCATTATCATCCCCCTAAAATTTTTTAAGCAATTCAGATTCATCCTGCATAATGCAATGATTTCAAATGAAATCATTCAACTTTCCACGTACTCTCTCATATTAAGCATGGTTATTTTAGTTTACTTTTACTTGGATGTTTATTTCCATATTCATAACTATGGTGTAAACAACTTTTACAAATTTATAGAGGGACATTTTGTTTCTTCAAAATAAGATGCCAATTTATATTTTATATCGAACAACATTTTATAATACAACGAAATAACAAATAAGCAGTTTAGCTGTAGTTTTACGTATATAATACAGAGAAATATTAAAAGACAATTTTGAAAAATACGCCTGTAATAAGTATCACAATATATATTCTAAGCGGAAAAGTCAAACTATATATTAAAATATTTATTTGCTTAAAAGACTTTACTAAAAACACATTAAAAGTAAATTAAAAACCTATATTGACATGTTTCAACTCCTTGACTGAGTCGTCATCAGAATATATAACAGAAATTACAAATACGATGCATATTAATACTGGAAAAAAAAATCATCGAATACAAACAAATAAACATATAACGTCCCCTACATTTTCGATATCGTACGTGTTCCTTCTCTGTCGCAATTCCGCAAGTTGTCCAACCGCTCTGTCCATATATTTGGGATGCGAAAAGTTAACGTATAGTTACAAACATGATAAGTAATAAGTAGTTAATTACTTCAAATGGATGATGGAAATTTTTAAAAGGTATATAAAAATTTCTTTAAATATTATTTTAAAAGGTAAAAAAAGGAAAAAAAAAACTCAAATAGGCATTATTTTTAAAGTGAGTAGATAATTACCTTTTTCTTATTGAATTTTAAAATGAACACGCAATGAATATAGAAAATGGTTTGAATATTTTTAAAAGCATGTAGGAAATTTTTAAAAAAAAGGGTAAATTTTAATGCTCGCAAGTACTTGAAGAAATATCATTAGCGTATTTTAATATTTGAATTGCTTCAAAGACGGAGATTTGTAAATATATTTATTAAATTGCATATGCTTTAATTAGGGACTTACGTTAAATAATACTATTTTACATTGTGACAAAATTTATCTTCCGAATTATAGTCTGAATTTTTATTAAATAAAAAGATTCATAAATATAAATAGAGATAATTTGAATTTGTTTTCTCTGCATTACAAATATAAATAGAATTTATGAATGTAATAAGCATTTTAAAATGAATATATATGTAGGACAAAATAAATAAATGACAGAAAGAAAATGTATTTTACTTAACGTTGCAATTTTTCAAAATAATATATGACAGCAGATAGTGGTTTGTTAAGCTTATTTCAAACCTATTTGAATAATGTAAACTTTATTCAAATTACGGCTTTAGAAGCAATTAAATTTTTTTAATTCGTTAATGGTAAATCTGCAATGTGCTTATCAGCATTACAATTTATTTTTTTTTTTTCAGATATTCTGTTAAAAATATTTGAAACAGTTTACATTTTCATTGGGAATGCATTTTAAATTCCATAGACTAAACTCAATTATCTACTCATATTAAATATAAAAGGTTAAAGCAAAGACTTTTTTAATCCTTTTCAAGATAATAACATTTAATCAAATTTTAGTATACATTTGAATAAATTTTATTATTTATTTGAAGCAAATAACAATTTAATACTTACGCATTTTTCAATATTATCATTTAAAATTTCTGATTATAAGATAATTAATACTACAGCTTAAATGTATATTTGCTATTGCGTTTATTATTTAATTTTTTTTTCAAATTTTGCTTTAATATACCTTAATAAAATTTTCAGTGAAGTTTACCGGATTTATTTGACAAGTTTAATTTGTTTTATTCCATGCTATAATATTCAGTCAGAGTAATTAGTAATACCAAACGTGTGAGCATTACAAACTTCTATATGTTACTTTAATAATAATAGTAACTAATAAAAACATTAAAAAATCCCTTCATTCAAAAAACGAAGTTGCTTTAAAGGAACTGAATATTTACTCTGATGAGCTTTGAAACAAGCAATTGAAGAAAAATTTAAAACATATATGAAGATATTTGATTCTGAAAGACCAATGAAGAATTTCTTGGTCTTTCAGACCAAATATTATGGCATATATTGTAAAATAAAATAATAATAAATAAATAAAATAATAAAATGGCAAATATTTCTGTTTTGAAAACCGGTCCTAAAAGATTAAAAATTCCGTAAAAGACGCAGTGCCTGAGAGGTTCTGCTCTCGAAGCTGGTAGACGGGAGGTGCTGGGTTCGATCCCAATCGCGCCCGTCGGCCTAATCGTTCGGAGTTTTCGTGGTTTTCTTCGAACCTTGGATTCCAAAGCGTTAATACGGGTTAGGTTCCCTTAGAAAGACCCCCACGAAGGGCACTCCCCCCCGGGCCTATATCCCTCGTGCAGATAATTGGCCGTCATAAATACAACCAACCGTAAAAGACGCTCATCCCGAATGGGTTAATGTCTGAACTATATTAGAAAACGTATGTAATAATAATAGTTAATTTTGATAAGATTTATCAGTAAATCTAATTTCATAAATCGGTTTTTATAGTTTTTTTTAATTATTTAAATGAATACACAAATTGCTTAAAAACTATTATTATGGAAATCTCTCAATTCTGGTAAAAGCAATGCAAATAAAAGTATTCTGATTCTATATATAAAAGGAAAATTTTTTTTGTAGTTAAATCTTCATACAACATTTTTAATAAGAGAAAATCTTTGTAAATTGTTTAGAAAAGCATGACTTTAAAAATATTTAGGTTTGACTGTTGCCTTTGGCTGTCTAAATGAGATACATACTTTTAAAAGTATACATAAAGTGTACTTTTATAAATAGACGGTCTATATAAATTGTATATTAAAATATCGCTAGTGGTACTTAAATACTCCAGAGCATACATCATTAAATGTCTTAATAATAGAATGCTGAAAAACATTGTCCGATATTTACATGCACGTTAACATGATGGTTTAAAAATGTGTCTGTGCAACGTTTTATTTTATAGAAGAAGAATAGTTACTCCCACTTTACCTACAGAATGCCATTCTAAAGGCATATTTCTTACATAAATTCAGTCAAAAATGATCGATGGTTAACAAACTCAATTAGATATTTTCCAAAAGTTGCAAAACAAAGATACTCAAGCAAATCAGGTATATTTTTTCGTACCATTATTTCTGAAGAAACATTTCCACAGTATTTCATGCAGGAATTTATAAGGAGAATTTTGTTTTCCAGAAAAAGTGGTACGTAAATGAATTTCGGTACATTGCGTATAAGTGAGAGGGAGATGCATTTGTTGTATAAAAGTACAAATTCATAATACGTCTTTACATTTTCTTTAAACGCAAAAAACTTGCTCTTCGCAGTATCACAAAATCGATGGTTACATTCAATAAAAAATGTACTCAACTAAAATTCTTAAGAAAGGATAAAGAACGGTTAAAATGGAATCTTCGGCCGTGGAAAGGGAAATAAATACCATAAAATAGCATCGAGAATAAAAATGTAAAGGGTTCGGATTAATTTCATAAAGTGATAATATAGCCAGGGGAAAAGGCTCATATATACGCAGGTGCGGATATTTACGACTGTACACATCCAGGAATAGAGTTCTTTTACGCTACTTCAATATTCCCCAGTGACAGATTATTTTTTATATTAAAAAAATTATTTATTTAAATTTGCGATATGATAATAGCATTCAGAGAAAAATTCGAACAAGAGTAATAAGTCAAGCCAAGCAGAGTTACATTGAAATAAACTCTAAAATTACATCTGATAAACATAGTTAAATAAATATATAAACTGTTTTCAATTTGTTAGTTGGTTTAATATAGCTCTTAAAATCACTTTGTTTAAAAAGCTTTTTTAAACTCTACGACAACGTATGTTTGGTTCCTATTTAAAATAATAAATAAACAAGAAACATTCACAAGAACACTTTTTCTCTCATTTTTGATAATTCTGTTGCTTACATGAATCTTTGAACTGAAAAAGAATGAGAGAGTAAAATGTAAGACATTTAAATTACTTAGATTCTTTACTTGAAAGCATGTATTTTTGTCTTTCAATTTACATCTAAGATAGAAATAAAATATCACTTTAGCAAATTTTTCACAAATTACTCAAAACCCACTTTTTTGAAAAAATATTTTCCGTTGTCACTATCTGTGAAAATTAAATTTTTACTGCAAATGAGATGAAGTGCATTCCCTGTGAATTAACTTTTTAAATAACTTAAAAAAACCGTAATAAAATCAAAATATATTGTAAAAGATCCTTTTGTACTAGCTTGTTTAAACTTTTTGTTTTAATTTTTGGTTGTATTATTTGCAGTCACTTAATTTTAATTACATTACCCTAGAGGCAGAGAATCTCGTTAACATACTAGCAAAAGAAATTCTAAATGCTGTTTTTAAAAATAACATTTTTTATATAAACCATTTAAACCATCTTTTCTCTTCATCATTCTGCTTTAAATGACTGTGATCGGAAGATTTGGGCACCATTAGACCGCTTCAAAGTATAATCCTTCTATATATAAAAAAAAGTTTTGATTTGGAAATGGACCAATGAAAATCTACGTAGATATTCCGGGTAGATCCACATCCAATTTGAATGCTTAAGCATGACCTTTCATCGTTAATATTAAAAAAAAAATGTTGCATACAAAAATATGAAAATCGATGGTATTATAGAGAAATGTTTGATAAACACGCTGATGCAGGCAGTTTTTAAATCCGAGAATTATTTTAAGAGATATGTAATGCTAAATTTGGATAAAATCGTTCCATTAAAAAAGTTTTATTGGAGCAAAAACTATACATGAGAATTTAATCATTTTTAGATCCTTTTATACGTTATAAGTTCCCGGTGTGCAGATTGTATTTATTTTTCTTATTTGAGGTTTTATTTCAATTTTAAATTCAAATTTTCAGCATTTCGAGAGATATTTTTTTAGAAATTTTAGAAAATGTTATTAATTTAAACTGTTGCCAGTTGTATAAACAGCGCAAACAATAAAGTTTACTTCAAATTTAAAATTTATTTTACACGTGACTATTATAAACAGAAACTATAAAAAGCAGGAACTCATTGCAAATTACGTCATAAAAATTATAATTACACGTTAATTTTGAAAGAGACAGAATATTGTAAAATAATAAATTCATAAACATGCGTTAGAAGTCTGAAATAGATGAATTTACGTCACATTACATTTATTATATAAAATGAACAAAAAATAATATTGCAAAACCCCCTAGTGTAATAAATTATAATAAATAAAGAATGTATGTATTTATTTATTTACTTATTTATTTTGTAGACTCTGTTTAAAAATATAAATAAATCATAAACAAACTAAATAGCCATTATTTAAATCTTTAGTTCTACTAATATTATATTATACTAACAAATGAATCACAATATATCAGAATTGAATTACATTATAATGAAATTAAATATATGGAGTACAATTATATTAATTTGATGTATTACAAAATAAATTATTTTTGTAATGTTTAATATATAGTTCAGTGTCGTAGACAAGATGGGGGTCCAGGGGGTCCCCCCCCCCCCGAACGCAGAACTGGGTTACTGAATCATGGCTACAATAATTATCAAAACTAATAAGACGGAATCACAAAGAACATATGAAAAATTCCGCTTTATACAAGTGTTCGTCTTAGAAGGTATAATTCAAAGGTATGTCTTTCGTCGGAGGCTATGAAATTTTCTGTTCTTGACAGGTTTTCTTTGTAAGCACGTTCCGTTATCACAGTATGTTATAAAATTGTTAAAACGTATTCACTGTATAGTACACCTCTGAGAAGTATAAATGTGTTACTGTAAATTCTGTGAAAATGACCTATCTTAAAGGGAAATTTTTCAATATTCGATGAAAAAAATACTATATTTATACTTGCTAAGACTTGACACCTATCTAAAATAGAACCTTTTCCAATTGTGATTCCTTATTGGCAGGTTTCTGTGAACACGGAAGCCGCTTCTCGTAAACGGAAAAATTTCATGGTCCCGATGGCGGAAAGGTAAAAACTATTCAACGTAGTGTTATGTATTGCTGTATAAACTAGAAAAGTATAAATGGACAACGGACATGCCATGAAAGTTCAGAGATATGTGAAGCCTAAATTGTATGAAACATTGCTATTCTGTATAACTCTTTTTTTTTTTTTTTGTCCTAATTTGTTTATGATGAACTTAATTAGGTACTGACAATAAAAGTAGTGCATATTTAAACGTCATTTGGCATTTCATAAATTAAATTCAGCGTAGTAATAATCTTGTCTTTTAACAGTGTAGATAAAACATAACACATGTTCAAAGTTTTAACTTGGCATTGTGCTAAGCGCGCTTCGAAAGGAGGTCGCAAAGTTGCAACGCCGCCTTGGTCCGTGCCTAGGTTTTCCAGATACGTTTTTAATTAACTTTTAAAGACACGGGAGGTGTATTGAGAAATCCATTCAATGCAAACTTGTCGCGAATCCCATAGTATTTATGTGATTCATTATAAATAATTAGTTTGTTTTACACAATTTGACATTTACTGCTTTTATACTGCTGCTGGGTATTGCATTACATATATATATCATTAAAAGTTGTTATCTAGGCTTTCAAATCAATCCGATGGTACATAGAATTCATTACCACTGTCATTATGTATGTCCAAACCGTCCGTGTCTTTAAGGGTTAATATCTCCGCTAATTATCGACGATTTTTTTTTCGAAAATCATTATCAACAATGTTTTTATACTTCTGCTACGATAGATACCTCCAGCGCTCCTAAACACTTTCTTGAATGCCCGCAAATCGAAATTAGTGTGCAACGGAAAAATGCTCTTTTCTCAAAAACTATGTGACCTATGGTAATAGCTATAATTTTCCTGCAAGGTTTAAATTAATGTCTACTACTTCTAATTTTTTCATAATTTTAGTTTCAGTAGATTCGGAAAAAGAGGGAGGGGCATATTTTTGCACTATATTTTCAAAGATATTTCTGAAAATATAATACCTAAAGTTAAAAGAAGTTTATTTTTTAGTTCAGCGTTACGAAAGCTTTCACACGATATACAAAAAAAAAGTCTTAATTAGCCCCTCTACATTTTTCCTAAATAAATTTGTGAGTGTTTATTAATCTGTAAATATGTGAGTCAATAGTCTTTATTACTTCCCCTAATTTCAACTTTCTACGTTCCATAGTTTACAAGTAAAGTACCTGTGACAGACGGACAGACATACACAGGAGTGATCTTACAGTGGTTCCGGTTTTACTTTTTAAGTACGGAACCCTAAAAATGGTGTAACATGAAGCCCAGAACAATTATGGCTGTTTCAGGCAATTGTAACTAAACTATTTTTTCTAACATGAGCTATATTTGCTGCATGTGCTTGTTACATTACTAGTTACAGTAGTCGAAATTGGAAGATCTTTTTCTTAAAGATTTAAACCTCATCTGAGAAACTCCCATGGGGAATTAACGGCTGACGGAATTGAACCTTATGTGAACACATCATCCAGTATCTATTACAGAACAAGTTCTTAAATCAATGACAAGAAGTTAAACGTAAAAATAGCTGTTTTAAACTTAATCATTTGATAATAAGTTTAATGTAAGGAAATATTTATGCTATATGAATCTTCATTTAAATACATTAAACTCTCCACTATGCCCTCAGTTTTTTATATCATAGTGTTTCTAAAATCTTTGTCATTGGTAAATATTAATGTAACTTCATTGCATTATTAGCTGCATTTATAGACACTGATCTTACTTTATTTTACACATGATATTTTTTTAATTAAAAAATTAAATAAGGATATAACTAAATTCTTAAAGTTACTCCAAATGCTTAAGTTAAACATGCCAAAAAATTCCATTTTAGATAGGTTTCCGTTTAAAGAAGTGTAATTAATTATACTTCTAAGTTACACTACCTCAATAAGATCTACTGTTCCTTTCATCGGCATATTGAAACTGTTCTGAACACTCCGAAACATTTTAAAAGATTGGTATGGATTGTTGAGAAGACTATCAGCGTAATTCAGCAAATATTGGAAATGGGATATTTTTAATTTGTGAAAGCCAACCGAAAAGCAAACCCTGCGTTATTTCACTTTTTTGTGCTTTATATATATTTATGTACAGATTAAAAGAAACTCCTTCATGAAAACAAATATTAACCGTAATTCTAAGATATCAACACAAAGATCGTCTAAATAAAAATAAAAACATTTACAAATGTGTCTGCAGATAAAATCCTACTATCACAGACATGATAATAAAGACCTTTTTCAAATGGCAACTCAAAGGTTTCGTTATGCCAACAAGTTTCTAATGCATAACTCCTTTCTTGGAAAAGAAATGCGATTTTCACTGATTGATTCCTGGACCATCCTTATGGTTTCGGAATTAAATCACCCGATATTTAGTTTCAAGAATTTGTATATATTTCAAGCGGGTTAATACTCAGATGGAGGAAACAAATACGTTCGAATGAACATAGATTTGGTTTCGTTTGTGTTTATGACGGCCAATTATCAACACGTGGGATATACACTGTAAAAATAATTCCGCAACGTTACTGGGAAAAATGGGCAGCTGAGTTGCCCATTATTTCCAAGAAACATTTGTTGAAAATGACTGTAACTTTACTGTATATGTTAAAAACTTTCTACAGAAATGCCAGTAAGTTTCCTACGAAATACCAGGAATATTTCTGTTGACAGCAAAACATTACTGACATTTCACAGCATGCGGGATCCGCAGACGATTTTTACATTTCCAGTTGACGATTTTCGCTTTATTATCATTATTTGTTAGAATGAAAAAATATTTTGAAATTGACATCAAAATTATTATTTATAATTTACACGAAAAAATAAATTTTCAGTTAAAATTCAATAAAGTAAATATATATATGATATATTGTTTCTGAACTTTGCTTAAAATATATAAATGTAAATAATAATTAGAAAAAAAAATCTAGACATAAAATATTTTGGATTTTCGTCAGCAATTATGTTAGTTTAAAAGTTAGATAAAATACATATAAATTTTCATGAAAAAAAAAAAAAAAACCTAAACGTAATTCTATATTTTTTCCGAAAATAAAAAAAGCAAATTTGCAGCAATTCAAAGTGTCAAATTTATATCAAATTTAAATCAAATTGTAATAAAGTGTTAAAATATAAAATTAATTATAAAAGAAAAAAAAAGTCAAGAGGTAGCATCGAACTCGGGCCGTACGGGTGGCGTGCGAGCTTTCTGCGTCCACACCACGAAAGACATGTTGATAGCTGCAAACTAATGGGTATTTGAAACGTATGCTAAACCTCGGCATCTAATTTCTGAAAATCTAAGGCCCATTTGAAGAAATCCTTTCACAAGAATAATTAGAGATAAGAACTCTAAAACATACTTTAAATTAATCAAAATCGGTGAGAATCATGTTTGATGGTCCCCTGGTTAATGGAGATCCAAATAATAGGTGTATTTTTTTACACGGTCTGCTCGTTAAACATTCCACAGACAAGTACGAGAGATAATCTCTTAGCGATGTCACAGAGGTATTGTATTTTCATCTGAATAGTCTTGACAATAGAGACGTAAAGGATTATGTCGTCTATTGGATTATTTGCATTCCATATTGATTTTTTTTTACATTCATTTAAGGAATTCGTTTTCGACACTCGCGCGCGAGCAACGGATTATAGCAAAAAATTAATAAATGGCGGCCGCAGCGTTTTGCTGTTTCCAACTTTTGTTCAGGAACGTTTCAGATAAGAAAACCAGAATTTCACAGGAAAGAGCTAAATTATTCTGAAAACCTGAGAAAAGGCGAAACGTTCCGGGATTTTACATGGAACGTTATCATTTTTTTTACAGTGTAGGCACTGATGGGGAGTACCCTTCGTGGGGGGTCTTTCTAAGGGAACCTAACCCGTATTTGCACATGGGAATCCACGGTTTCGAAGAAAACCACGAAAAATCCGAAACGGTTACGCCGACGGGTGCGATTGGGTTCAAACCCAGCACCTCCCGTCTGCCAGCTTCGACAGCAGAACCTCTCAGCCACTGGTGGGGGCCGAATGAAAATAGAATTCAGTAAATATTGATTGCAAAGATAATTCATTGAGTGCTACCTTCATTGTAATGTGACCTAGTCTAAATATATACCTTATATGAGAAATTTAATTTTATATCCATTGATAAATCTGAAGTCATGCACTATCTGTCGTAATTATTGTGATATTAGAAATTTTCGTGTTTAAAGGACAGCTAAAAACATATAAAAGTGATAATCACATTTTAACTTTGATAGAATTTCAACCATAAAGAAAACTCAAAATTTTTCTACATAATCTACATTTTCGTTTTTACTTTAAAAATAATGTAAATGTATTTGAGACTACGTTGGGGGATACCCCAACAAGGATTACGTTCAAATACAAAGATAAACACTAAATTTTAATAATACAATTAAATATACAGATAGTACATAAGCATATTTTAAATACATGAGCATTATGGAATAATAACGCCATTTTGCTTATTCGATAAAAACACATATTTGCATGCTTCTTAAGTGTTGCATAGAAGAAAAAAATCTTCATCTATGGCTGAAATGTATAGATCTAATTGCTTGACCATCGTGTGCTTTCTTCCTGAGTATAGTGGATTCATAATACAACTTGCATGCAGCTTGTGAATATTATTACTTTATTAAGTCACTGAGTTCATACAAATGTGGCTATACATCTTAAATCATTCTAACATTTTTGGTCATCCTGACAACAATGGCGACCGCGTAATGTTTTATTTCTTCTCGTGGAATTTAGACATTTAAACGGATTAAATAATATGAAAAACACTAGACAACAAAATAAAATGTTGTTCAACATTCTCATTGTGGTCAGAGTCTGTTTATCCAAAACTCTTCACACGTGTAAGGCATTTGTACTTTTTCTATAAAATGAGTAACTTTCATACTCGTAGTTTCTGTGCCCCAAAGTGTAGTAATTGACTGGACCACGTTTGGCGTCACTCTATATGTATCGATCATTTCTTTCATCAGATGTGACATTATGTCCTTCACTCTAAGAAATACTTTCTTCAATTCACGGAAAATTTGCTACCGGGATTTTTCAATTAATTGTGTGATCTAGTTGCAAAACCGGCCAATCCAAAAAATAAAATTTTTAGGGAAAGCTGCCACACTTAGCCAAAATAATATTGGAACTAAAACTGTTTAGTTTTATGGTCATTAAGGCAGTATATTTGAAAACACAAAATAAGGTGGCAGGGGCACATGAAGGAAGAGGGTTATTTAAGTCTTTGTTTTGGATTTGGCCACCTTTGCAACTTACTTTGGAGTTGGCCGGTTTTACAACAAACCATAAATTATTTTTTTTCTAAATTTAATATGACATTGGGTTTTTATGGGTAGCAAATACACAGAAATGTTTTATTCAACTAAATTTTATTGAACAAAAAGAACTTTAGGAAAGTTATTAACGTAAAATGACTTTTACACAGCCACTGATTGTTAAAAATAACTGAATAGCTGTTAAAACTGACTTAAATGTCACTAAACAAATTATTTGAATGACATGATATTATTATAAATAAAATTATTAAATTTTCAAAACTTAAACAAAAATTATACTATGTACATACAATTTAAAACTTTAGTGCTCTCATCGTTTTCGACAGTCTCACAAATTTTGCCATGATGATCCAAGCATGCGTCCTACTTCCTCATCATCGCTGCTTTCTACTTCTTGAGAAGCTGATGCAAAGATATTTTTGTAAAAGAAATAACCGTCTGTCAGCATCTCAATTTGGTCCGAAACGCTTTGGCAGTAAGTTTTGGACATCCCAAAGTTTTAGAGGCTTCACACGGTATCTGGAGCCACGTCCTCAAGTTTGCTGTTCATAATACTTCTCTTACTCTTGATAACAGAATTTCTGACTTCTTCCTCAGATTTGCCGAAGGCCTCCCCTTGCATCAACACCTTAGTTTTATCTTTCGTTATGAAAATTATTTGCGTAGGAGCAAATATGAAGTGCCATTGTGCAGATGATTTGAGGAAGAAATTGCTGATCTTCTTCAAATCATGTCCGGTATAATCTGTTCCCGGCTTGACTACTGTTCCATGTTCAGATACATTTTCTTCATACTTTGTAGGCTGAACAAGACACTGGATTTTCTTCAATCCTCTTTCCATTTGAGCCAAACACGGTCTGGAGCGATAAAAGAATGCTGAATCAACATAGTCATGTTATTACATTAATAACATATTATGATGGACATCATGAAGATTAATTAATCAAAATATGCTATCTATGATGCTATTATGTTATCAATTAATTATGTATTATATTATCATGAGGGATGGATTACCCATAACACCAACCTAGGAAATGGCTGAGGGGCGTACGTTGGGTGGGGTTCGCAAAATTAAGAATTTTAATGCATTTAAATTTAAAGAAATAAGGACAATTTAAAATTGTAACGAAAAGTGGTAAATAAAAAATGAGTTTGGAACAATTACATTTAAAACATTTTTTTCTACTTTTCGATACACCAACACAAAATTCTCTCAGATTTTTAGTGTAACAAAACCCCGTTCATTCCCAATCTACTATCCACAAAATACTAAAATTTATAAAACAAAATTTAAATGGAGGAATATTTTATTAATTAATTAAATAGATTAAAAAATTCTTAAATTTATCAGAAAAAATTCACTTACAGTTTTATGAACGGTGGGGGAAGCAGAAAAGTATTTTAGTCTAGGGTGTCAAAACATGTTAAACCGCCTCTGGTTATCACGAGGTGTACATTACCTTCGAACTTTGGGCTTTGCTCCTTTTCCACGTCGTAAATCTACTTTTCCGCTTCTTTGATTGATTAATAGACACTTCTTCCACAATCCTTTACATAGTTGGAGAAAACTTGAAGCTAAATTATTAGAAACTTTGTATGCACCAAGGGAGAGCAGTCACAGGCGAGTGAACGTTAGCCTAATCAACAAGTGAGAGGATATTGTGACATAAATTTACCAATTTTTCGCAATTTTCACCATGCAACTCTTAGTTCGTTTTACCAAACAGAACGACAGAAAACTCGTAGTTGTAGTGGAAAAACGTGATAGTGGTTGCACGATGAGTTCCACACATCCTACAAAGCCAACTGTCAATTGTTGGTTGTGGTATCTATATTATATTAAAAATACATAATGCATGTCAATGTGCAATTCTAATTAAATACTTAAGTAAAAAAAAAAAAAAAAAACATAGAAAATTCATGTGTTTGAGTTGAGGGTCATGATTCTTCAAAGGAATTACAATTTGGAGGAAAATCAGATGTATTTACAAAACAGTTACAAAAAAAGTTAAATGTGAAAGCCGAGCGGAAAGCTGGTGATCTTCATCAAGCGCTGAATGATTCCTCAAATAGTTCTAAAGTTCCTAAAGTGGCAGTGAACTGTGAAATTGATGAACTCAAACACACTTCTATTGAAGACTCTAAGTTTGAGGTACATAAATATAAACTGAATACATCGACTAAAAGCTCAAATGGGAGAAGAGAACTAGATTTAACGCAACAGCGCTAAATAGCGATCGTTTCGGTGTTTCTGATTGGCCAAAAGCTGTCACAGCGTTAATTGTTCTGGATAACCGACACAGTTTCTTCTGATGTGGTTGATAAGTGTAAATTAAAAAGAGAAAAGAGACGTTTTAATTTGAAAAACCGATTCACATCCCCTGAGAAAAGTTCGGTCTTTTTTTGACAGACAAAAATGAGATACTTTGTTCGTTGAAAAATTTAATGCCAAGCAATTTCACAGGAATGTGAAATAAGAACGCTATTCTCTTATCCAGGAATCTGGATCAACTTATATTGGACATGTATCTCCTTCCTTGAGTTCATCAAATGATTTAAGTCAAAGCATTATTTCTTGTTTGTCTGAACTATCAATATCACTAGAAAAACTAAGAGTAGTAGAGTGTGATGGTACTGTAACAATCACTGGATGGAATAACGATGCTTTCCACAGGCTAGAAAATAATAAAATGTGGAGCATATGCATCCGGCATTTTAATTAGCTTTCTTATGAGCTTCGTAATAAGTTTCCAAATTTTCCAACATATTCACGGTCAAACTCTAGAGCGTAAATCTTTTAGTGTGTCAATCGGGTAGCAGCTCACTTGCTGTGAAAAAGCTCCGGTGGTCGATTGTGAATCCGCAGATTGTTTGATTCCTGGTATAGACAGTACTTTTTTGAGCGAAGAACAACAGTTTTTTGGGCATTTTTGAATGTAATCTCCTTGGGATATTGTCCAGAAGACTTTGCGAATTGTGACTGTGGTACTTTGTCAGACCAGATTAATTATTTTAAATTCCTTTCTGAAGAACTCGCTTTACGGATGTTTACCTTCGCGACTTAATATTTTTAATCGCCAAAATGAACGAATCGCTATTGTTTGTTTACTTTGATGGAATGAGATATAATGTTGTCAACCTACGTTGTCTCAGAATAGATCCGTATTTGAATGTAATTTGTTGCTCAAACATCAATTATTTTTGAACGATCTTTCGAAAAATTTAACTTTTATGCAGTTTTATTGGAAAAAAAATTATTTTGTTGAAAATGAATGCTTATCATATAGAAAGCGAAGCTGCCTTTGGTTTGTTATAACAGTCGCATGAGTTAAGCTTCTACTATTACAGATGAAAGAAGTGTATTTTAAATTAGTTTGAAATATGTGTTTAAAATGAAAGTTATGTATATTAAATGAAATGTGTTATAAGTTTACATTTTAAATGAAATGGTGGCGATGGAACAATATTTAGCGATTTATCACCTGCGCCTGGTAAATATAAAAGTACCGAAATGGCAGCTTGCAATATAAAAAGTGAAGCCGTCATCCCGGAAGTGTTGATGAGAGTCAAATGCTTTGCGCTTTTATTATATAGATAATTACGGGATTTTATCTATTTAGTAGAAATACATATCTGTCAGCTCCTTAAGCCTTGCGTAGAAAAAAAACAGCCTGGAATCTATAGAAATAATCGTTTGTTGATCGTTCGTTTTCCTGCTCAGTATTGTGAATTCATGACCGCTTGAATGAAGCTTGTGATTGTTATTTCTTTATTGAGCTCATTGAGTTCATACAAATGTGGCTATTCATCTTCAGTCACTCTCACGTTCTTATATTGTTTTAAACTTTACAAGGGAAATATTTACTTTATTAGAATCTTTGAATATGTAATTGGATTTCTTTGCAGCAACTCATACGTTATCTCAAATACGTTAAAATAAGTTGAAAGTTTTCTTCTTTAAGCATTTAACATTCATATTTTATGACCAAATAAACTTTCTGTACAAATATACAGACACCGCTGATGCATGATAATAGAAATATATTTTCTCCCTAACATGTCATATGTAAGTCAGGCATATCTTCTCTTAAAGGGAAATAATACGATAAGCCAATGCTGGAGGAAATACCGATAAAGCAAAAATAGACAATTATGAAACACACAGACACAAAAAATATAATATAAATAAGTACATTTCCAGAAATTCAAGATACTACATTTGACATTTTGCTGAGAATTCCACACACAGTCATTACAACTTTTACATCGGATTGATACAAAATCTCTAATATGCGAAACTATGATGCAAATATTGTCTTCATAAAAACATTTTCAATCCACTTTTACGTATTTATAACTTACCAATTCGAACATATCAAACAGATTAGGTTGTTTTAGTCTATTTGGTAAGAATTTTATTAACGAAACTTATGCAGCGAAATATTAAAATAAGGAGTGAGATAATAGATTCAACATTAGATTTTTAAAAATTCGCAACAGATTTTTTATCAATGTGAGCACAGAATAGTTTATTGAAATTATATCTTGATAAGCTTTTGACTTCCTCGTGAAATCCTCGAAACTAACTACACTTACTTCCCTATACTTCTGAACAATAATGTGTAAGTAAGTATTGTGCCGAGAGTTCCAAGCACAACCTTTCGTTTGATGTCTAGTATTCCCCACACACTCATTGCTATTTCTTCGTCACAATTTTGCAGAAATCTTAAATATGAGCAAATAAGATGAGGATTGTCTTCTTGAAGTCGTTTCGATTTCTCTTTTATGAACTTTGAAGCTTCATGCACGTAGGAAGCAGACACTGTAGTTGCAAGGTAATTGGAAAAACTTATTAACCATATACATATCATCTGTAAGTCTGGTTTACCTTCTTTGATGTCTAAAAATGCTGATAAACCATAAAAGAGCAATATACCGTTAAGGATAAATGAGGAAAACATTAAAAATCCAACATTAGTGTTTGCAAAATTGGTAGCTGATTTTATTTCATTGTAAACATAGATTAATTTGTTGTAATTATATCTCGGTTGGCATTTCATCAGCGCGTTAAAACTCAAAATTAGTTCTTTGATTTCGAAGCAGACTGTGACATAGTAAATGGGGAAAATATTTAAAGGCATGTAACATAAAATTAAAAAGACGTATGAAAACGTGAAAGATATTGTGAATCGTAGAAATGCATTATTTATTTGAATATTAAAAGTGAACATTTTGAAGAGATTTGAAGAGAGACACATTAAGATAATGAAAAATGCGAAATATAAAATGTTTAAGCTAATAATTATTCCACTCCAAATTAATACCCAAAAAGGTATAAATGTAATATTTCCTGTGTTGCAAGGTATAAGGGAAATCTTTCTTTTGAATGCATGTAATTCGTTCACGCAATTATATAATTGAATGCGGAAAATTATATACATCGGATAAACACAGGCAAAAGTTATTACATACTCTGGAGAGTATAATTCACTATAGAGAATGATAGATGTGAAAGCAAAAAATACTAATACAGTTGATAATACTATAACTATTACATTACATATTTTATACGAATTGCAATGACAATAATTTTTGCTCTCTGATGAACGATACTGATTATCTTTCAATAGGAGACATATTGCAGAAATATAAAATATCATTTTGTAAATATATTTGTTAAGATCAAATCGCGTAAAGCACGACATAATCATTTTATGTAGGTAACTAATGATAATATTAATAATGTGATAATAATGAACTATGGGAAGAAATTGATGGGAAAGAATTGAATGATAACTTGATTGAACGTTTTTGTACAGCTATACTTGTATTTGATTATTCATCCATAGGAGATTGTCTGTTAGATCACACTAGAAATTTTTAGTTCTTAGATGAACCTTTGTACTAGCAAAAGTAATGAAAAGAACAAAAATATGATTATTTCTAATGTTATATATTTTTTTCGAAATGACTATAACATTCACCAACAAGTGGAACTGTTCGATAGTCAATCACAACAAATATATCTACATACTTACAGAACTTTAGAGAACGAAGGCCTCCACCTACGTGTGTAGTGATTAATACGCTGGCGACAATCAGTAGGTATCAGGTTCGAATTCGGATCAGGTCTTAGATTTTCATACTATGTCCCATTTCATTTTAATAATAGGTTCTTCTATAATTATCTTTGTAAAAGTTCAGAGTAGCGTCTGTATTCTACGTCATTTTACTTGTAACATTTTGCCTTTTCTCTGTCCAAAATTTTGCCAATTCATGTTTCAACAGCTTATTAATTTACGTTTAAGTTGTAATACGAAATCTAGCGGCAAAATTTCAACATATTACAGTTACGCTACTTTAAAATGAAAAGTTTGATCATCCCAGCATCAAATATTTAGCAGATCACAGAAACCTGTATAGGCTTCATTATCTACAACTGAAATTTTTATATTTAGTGTTTATA
Source organism: Maratus speciosus (assembly GCA_963932465.1). Lineage (NCBI taxonomy): Eukaryota > Metazoa > Arthropoda > Arachnida > Araneae > Salticidae > Maratus > Maratus speciosus. Next base: position 85,212,047 of record OZ010789.1, read on the forward strand.
TAAATATATTTTAACTGTGTAATAAAACAGAGCTGAAAAGGCAAAAAAGGTTTTTTTTTTCTTAAAATATAAATAAACAAAGTTGTTTTGAAATCACAGTACTTTAGAGAACAATGGCATCCACTTACGTATGTAGTGATTAATACGCTGGCGAAAATCAGTAGGTATCAGGTTCGAATCCGGATAAGGTCTTAGATATTCATACTATGTCCCATTTCATTTTAACAATAGGTTCTTCTTTAATTATCTTTGTTTGTAAAAGTTCAGAGTAGAGTCAGTATTCTACGTCATTTTACTTGTAGCATTTTACCTTTTCTCTATCCAAAACTTTACCATATCATGTTTTAAAAGCTTATCAATTTATGTTTAAATTGTAATACGAAATCCAGTGGAAAAAATTTCAAAATCTTACAGTTATAGCTACTTTAAAATCCAAAGTTTGATCATCCCAGCATCAAATACTTAGCAGATCACAAAAACCTGTTTAGGCATCATTATCTACAACTGAAATCTTTATATTTAGTGTTCATATAATATTTTAACTGTGTAATAAAACAGAGCTAAAAAGGCATAAAAGGTTTTTTTCAAATAAATAAACAAAGTTGTGTAGAAATAAAAAATGCAAATAATTTCTTTAAAAAAATTATTAATTTAAGTGACATGAAACTTTTACAACAAAGAGATATACTAAGAAATTTAAATAAATATCCTATAATTTTCTAACTTAAATTATGCATTTTCTGTTACAATATCTTAGAGTTTTCAATTTTTCCTCAAATATTTAATAAATAGATTCGTTTTTTACAATATGTTATAAAACTCAAAACTCACAATGTAGAGAATTTCAAGGTCAGAATTATTCTGTTAAAACCGTTTTCTTTGCTGATACTTTACAAAAAGAAAATCTACGCATTGATGCCTACATTATAAAAGATATTTCTGTTCAATATTGAACAGATAACCCAATATAAGACGAAACATTTGAAATGTTTGTATAATCATAAAAATGTCATTTTCTTTGTAAAACATAAAATTAAAATATTGATCTAGAATATGTTTTTCTTTTGAAAAGAAAATTACCAATATTTTCGTTATAAAACCTGTTATAAATAACTTGATATAAAACCGATTCTCTCAAAATTGATTTAATTTTCTTGAGTGTTCTCGTCAATAGGATTTTTAAATGCATAATAGCGCAATAACAAATTGCGCTGTTATACTCATAAAATGACGGTAGGAAGAAAAAAAAATGAAGGTGTATATGCTTAAGAGAATGTTTTTTTTTTCTTTTGTACATATTTTATATCAATATAGTTCAATATAAAATATATTATAGATCGTCGAACTATTTAATTAAAAATACTGTTATAAAGATACGTTATTAAAAACTATCTGACACGCACGGCTTTGCCCGGAACCACAAAATATTACCTTAAACAATAGTCACTATTATATGGTTTTATATCTTCGGGAAATAATTCAAATCAACCTAGTTTTGGAGGCCCTTTTGATATCGCAGTATATAATGCTTCAAATGAACTTGGTCTATGGGGCCCCAGTGTCTTCGGCAGTGCCTAGTGTGTTCCCTAAAAAATTGTTTCCGAACGTACCTGTGTACTGAATCCCCGGTGATTAACACTAAACGTACCGATATTTTTTTATACCTGTTCCTACTAGAAGGTGTCAAATGATCCCTATATAAAAAGTTATATATTTTACGATGTTTTGCGAAAAATATACCAGCTGATACACTTTCGTGAATGAATAAAGCATTTTTAAAATAATTATTACAAATTGTTTATTTATCAACCCCTTCGAGGGCAGTGAGATATATTTTATCCCACCTTCGATTAATGAAAATTCGTACCAGAAAAAAATTCATTAATTTTACTTTTCTAACTTTGGTGCAAAAAAAAGTCGTAAAATTTCTTTTCCCTATTTTGCAATAAATCTTTTTGCAGATTCCTGTGTGAATTCCTCATTACTGAAACACAATTTCATGACCTTCAAAGAGTTAAAATAATAAAAAAAAGGTGTAATTACGCAAAAAAATTAAGAAAAAAATTACTTATTTCAAGAAATTAAAAAATTTAATAAGCAAATATTTTGCAATTTTTTTTATGTTCACCACATAGTTTTAAGATTATTTCGTTCTCGACATAACCTGAAATGTTCAAACAAGAATTTCACTCGGAATAAAGTCAATTTCTAATTATACCATCACACATTAACAAATATGATGTAATACGGTAAAATAAATGATATAATAGCGAAAAAACGCGATTTACTAATGTTCTTAGAAAATAAAACATTTATACCTTTATGATTTTAACATAAATTTATTCAGGGCTGAAATGACCCCTTGTGGTAGTTAAGCATAGGCAAAATTGATAGTTCGGAGATGAGGCATTTTAGGAAATAATATAATCATATATTTTAATAAAAGTCGCGAAATATAAAGACATTTCGTAATGTTTTAGTTTAAGAAATTCAAAAAGGGTTATTTGACCCCTCGCGGTAATTTTAGTGTTAAGGAAGCATATACGAAGAGTGTTCCGCACGCGCTGGAGACAATCAAAAACAAGGTTGGTTCAATGAAGGAACCCCCGAAATTTCTAATGGAGCTTTAATAGGGGCACAAAAGAGGTAAACGGCTAGTTAAAAGCAGAGCCTTAAGAGGAAAGCATGTTAAAATGTCCTAGTACTTACCGCTTTCGATCTTCAATTTGTCGAAACTAAGGCATAGACTACGAATTACCCATTATAATAATATTTTAAATAAATGCACAAAAGTGGTAGTAATGCTTAAAAAAGGGCCCTAAAACCGCAATAAAAATATGAAGGTGTTGGCCCGGGTTGAAGAGTACAAGACTCAACTTTAATGTTATGCATCGAGTGGGTGACACAATTAGGAGATGAAAATGCATGTGGCACAAAAATGTTCCTGACCCTAGGGGGCCCAAGGGTCTTAATTGGAATGTAGACACGGTGAAAAACTAAAAGGAAAAAGGGCCCCAAAAAAGAACAACGGATTAAAATGGGGAAATTTATCAACAATTTAGGTCACAAAATTTCATGGGGTACTCTATCGGGCCCAAGGAGGATATGGACACAATTGAAATCTAGCTCTGTATAAGGAAAATTTTTAGTAGATTATAAAGTAGACAGAGGACTCTAGAACTATCGGACGTAAGTGAATCATCATTTTTTTTTAAACTGTACCAAGAACCCTATGAAGGAGATTAATATTAAAATTCGGTAGTAGTTGAAGCATGAGAAATGTTTTTGAAGAATATAAAAAGTTGTTAGGAAAAAATCAATCGAATAATGGGACCATTAGTGAAGCTATTTAATGTATTATATATCTCCTAAAAAGGGAGCTGTATTAGGGGTAAATTTCATACATGAATTTTAAAAATCAATCTGTATCGCGTGCCGGCTTTATTATGTAAGAATTGAATTTGCACATAAAACAATATAAATAGTTTAGCATTTGTCTCTGGCTACTTTTTCATAACTAAACTAAAACTTCACCTCCCTATTATATCAAAAAGGTATTTTCTGTTTACATTTCACAGCTGCCTCTCCCAGAATATGGAATGAATTGTATTTTTCAAGAAAATTTCAAGAAATTTAAACTTACTTTCAGATATTTAAACTTGGTTTATTTTTTAAATCAAACAATCGCCTCTAGACAGGAATAGTTAGATAAATTCCAATGAAGTAAAAAAAAAAAAAATCATTGTAGCTCTTTTATTTCATTTAAAGTACAATAAAAGATTTTCAAATATTTCCTTAAGATGGCGATGAAAACTTTCCAGAAGGACATTAAACATAATATGTTTTAGGGAGAAAAATTATATTTATCTAAGCATTTTAATTCATGAATATAAAACGCTTTTTAATAAATTCACCAGAACGAAGTCATCTTTGTACGAATTCACTCAAATGACATCATTTCTACTAGCTACGAAATTTGAAACCAAATCTTGGAAGGACGGAACGCTTTTGAGAAATAAAGTTATAGAATATGTGCATTTTTATTTCGAAAGCATTTAACTTAAATTGCAAACATAATTTATTATTAGAAATATTGTATTTTTAAAAATTAACTCTATAATTCCATCATAAATTTACAATAAAGTCAGATTGCATTTTCCCCTAAAAGGTAACGCATCGGGTTGCTACGCAAATCGTATAAGTAAAGTAAGAGGTATTAGTGTCATTTAAAAACTTCTTAATTAAGAATTTGGCTAATTTGTCATTTCAATTTAATCTCTTTTAACATTATTTAATATATTTTATATGTGTTTATGGAATAATCAACTGCTCTTTCCAACTATTTATATCCCTTTATTTTTCTTACCCATCATACGTAGTATAGGGTAAGTTTTGTAATCGTTTTAAAACTCGAAAAAAAACTTTAACGAATTTACACGTTTCAGAGACTGAGGATTCCGAAAAACATATTTTAAGTAAAGAAAATTGCCGTCCGTCTGTATGTGTTTCTGTAAACGCTCTATCCCGAATAAATTGTGATAGAGACATGGAATTTTGTGTCTAAAGAAGCCTATTGGATTTCAGTAACCTCGATTATCCGTAATTTGTTTTCGTACACTCGAAATATTAATTATGATAAAAGGTATATAAAATTTTTCAAAATTGTTTATTTTAAGGCGTGTATGTAAAAGAAAATAAAAAAAAACCCAAATTTTGCATAAAGAATGAAATCGATGGGATAATTAGTTGTCGAGATATTTGTAATCGTACTTTCTACATTCTTCGATTTTAATGACCCTGTATTTCATTCAAATTTCAATTCAAAGATATATTTTATTTTCAAACGAGACGCTTAATCCGACACAGTAAACTGTTAGTGAATTTGATTACTATTTTAGGAGTTACAAGGATGTTTCTGTTATGCAATGTGATACAGTATAAAAAGTTTATAACTTCATCAAGCCACGATTTTAAACGCTCCATCTTCCGAAAAAATTAACAACAAATATGTTTAAAATTTATTTTGGAATTTCAATGCATGTTATATATAATTAACACATATATTTATTTTCGTATTTTATATTATGCATATCCATAATGTGTAAGTATTACGGTGGCACCCAATGACTACTTTTATATTTAAAATAATAAAAACCTTTTTTAATCCAATGGATGTAATTTATATTTTTTAGAGTATTAGCTAAAATATCTCTCTACGTTTTATGTGTGCAAAAATTTGAAATAATTATTCATGGCTTAGTGTTTTTTCCATGGTAACGTGACAAAATTGGTGTCCATTAATGAGCTATAAAACATAGATGAAACTTGTCAAGGGAAAGCATTCTTAGGTTTAAAAAAGTGCACTGCTGATTAGCATATTTAATATATTATTTATTAATTCAGTTAATTTGCTAAATTTTTCAAATAATTATTTATCTAGTTAAAAACATTGGGTAGATCTTATTCAATCTAAGCAATAGTTAATACACAGAGCTGTTAGGGCATAGGTAAATATGTAACAAAATGTTATTATATGTAGCTTTAATAAATTAAAGAAATGGAGAGATATTGGCAAATATTTTCCAGTTTTTATAGCATTGAGTTTTATTTATGCCTTCATAAAGGACAATGGGGCAAAGTGTCTCAAATTAATATCCTTTATGATGAAAACACTTGAAACCTTGCACAATCAGGACGCGTTCGCATTTCTGGTATCGGAATCGCGAAAGTTAGAATAAGCACCTCCCCGTGTCACTTGCATGTTAACCACACGACCGGCGTTTCATATCAAAATGTTCTTTGAACTATGATATACAACCATAAAATACCAACATTATTATATAAGTAAAATATGAGGTGACAGTGTTATTTTATTACATTCCCGTTAAGACGATAGCTAATTATTCCTTTCAATTTAAACTCCTCCTACGAGAAGGGACAAATGAATCCGACAGGTACATTCAAAATGTTTTTTTTTTGTTTTTTTTTTTTTTTTCATGAAAATAAAAGTTTGAAAATTCTGTAAATATTTAACTTTTTCTTGAATGTTCTACTCTTTTTAAATTAAAGGAGCAGAACTTTCCAGAAAAAATTCACATATTTACAGAACTATTAGACCTTTTTATTCAGGAAAAAATCTTTTTTAATGTAATTGTCAGTCCATTGGACTCGTCTAGTCGGCGTAGTGTTAAACTAGTTTAATAGTTTTGAAAAACAGAAGATATTGAAACACACAGGAATTACATTCTTTTTTATCGTTTAACTGTATTTTCGGGATCAAACGTTTTCAATATCTTTTTTACTAATTGTACTTCACCTGATTCCCATAAGAAAAAAAATCTTTCACTTCCTTCAAAAACAAATTCTAACTTCCAACGAAACTATTGTTATGTGATTTTATGTTTAAATTAAGAAAGAATTTGATACTGCCGATATGTTTGATACTACATACCAAACTACTTTTAAACACAACTGTGAAATGAAATCGACAAATGTCAAAAAAACTCTGACTTCATATCATGGAAGACGGCAGTATTCCGTGTGACGCAGCCTTAAGCCTAAAATCGTATAGTAGAATTCGTAGATGGCGGAAGTCATATATACGGCTGACTCGACATGAAAGAAAACGCGAAAAGCCGCCATTTAATAACTCAGCAGATACGGATCCTACCGTTCTGATTTTTTTAAAACAGTCTTATATCTGCAGTCTAATCCTATCCTTAAATTTTTACATTTCTACGTGCAGTATATTTTGAGATCTAAATAGCCATTTTTAAAGCGCGATGGAACGCGATGGAAGAAATTCCTAATGTAAAATTCTGGATAACGGCTGGGGCGATTTCTTTAAATTGATATATAATATGAATCTGATTAAGATGACGTGAATAACACTTTTCTTTTTTCTAGGAAAACTCGTTTTATTTTTTAAAATCTCTTTTATACTTTTCTCGTCTGTGATTAGTGAATAGGTTTGACGTCACTTCGTAAGTAGGGGGTGTCTTAATCCATCTGACCAATTAGTGAAAAGTGCTGTGGATATAATCAGAAACAAAATTTGCAAAGTCAGTTTAGGTATTCTAGGTTACAGTTAACAATCTGAACATAAGCAGTAAATCTTTTTTTTTTTTTTTTTTTTTTTTTTTTTTTTTTTTTTTTTTTTTTTTTTTAAGATTAACATTTTAAATATTAAAATATTAATTATTATGTGTTTTAAATATTAAATATATTAAATCAAATTTCGATTCATATTATCTTTCTTTTTTGTTATGAAGGAATTATTATTTCACATTTCTGCTTTTTTGTCGAAAAAAAATATTTAGATTCATTTTAAAAAATGGGGAACTTTTTTTTAATTATATGTATTCAATATAATTGTTATTTATAATTTTTTTTTTCAATTTTCAAAAAAAAAAAAAAAAAAAAAAATTAATTTCTTGTTAGCGTAGCTCCCGGCAATAGCAACCTTTTGAATCGTTTATTGAATCTTGATTCCTAATCCACTTTTGTTTGTTTACTTGTTAGCGAGCAGAAATTAGCTATAATGATGGATTTAGTGTTTAAATTCGTCGTTTCCTTATCGATTTGCAGGTGAATAACGACAGATATTTATTGGGTGGGATTAAAAAATTTCCCAACTTGAAACAAACTAATTTCTAACTCGAATGATATGTGCAATGTATGGCATTGTATACTTGAATGGCATTTGAGATCAAAATGAAAGGGATAGAGACATCGTGTTTTTCTTTTGTAATATTAGAATAGAATGCTATTTTAAAAGAAAATTTCTGATATTTGCAGATTATGTCTGGAAGAGAACGACCTATTGCTATAGCGCCAATTGGAAGACATGTGAATAATTTGTTCAGATCACACGATTAGCTCAAAATGAATCACATTATCCCGACTAGTTGTTTTGAGTTTCTAAAAGTAAAATTTTTCTTCATGTTCTTTTTGTTTATTTAGTAATTAAAGGTTTTAGGTAAATAAGTGATGTAACAGCTTTTTTTGCAAAGGTAAGGTACGAGTTTTTATTTAATTCTAAAGTTAATATTCTTAAAAGAAAGCTTTAAATAATTTTATTTAGATTTTTTTTTTTTTTCATACCTGCTTTAAAGTTCGTTTTTTACAATCATGTTGTCAAAATATATTTTCACTGAGGAAAAAAAAAAAAAAAAAAAAGCTTGATATGTTTGTTTTATATAAAAACTAAATTGCTGATATTGTCTTGCCAACATAACTAGGTATGTTGATTTGATTGTGAAGGGGATGGGGAGGGGGGGGGGGTAATCTAAGATTACATGCTAAAACTCATTTCCCTTCAAAATCAGTTACCTTTTTAAGGAGATTATAGGCCACGGATTATCTTCCTACTTTGTAATGGAAATTTGTTTACGTTACTTGCTGACTTTTAACTAGCCAAACATTGTGTATCAAGGCCAAAACCAGCTTTTTTTGCACCCGAGGCAAACATGCATTTTGGCACCTCACCTTCCTTGCACGCAATTAAAGTTTTCAACCACAGGTACCCTATGCAAAAAAAAAAAAAAAAAAAAAAAAAAAAAAAAAAAAACTTTAAAAGATGAAAATCTTTAAAAGATAAAAATCATTTTAATAATAATTAAAATGCTAGCAAGAAATATGTAACCGACGATGTCATATGATTAGCATTAACTTGAATGTTAGGAATCTGCACTAGTCATGAGAAGAAACTGGAATTGCTAATGTTAAACCTATGGGAGCGTACATTTAAAAATGTCTCCCTTGCATATTAATAGTTTCAAATGATTATTTTTCTTGCTTAGAATAGCTAGATTGAATTCTAACCGGTATTTTGAATTCGAACCGGGTAGTATTGTTTTGAGTAAAGGGCATGTTTTATTCACTTTTATATAATATAAAATTTCATGAACATTCTATTTTACGATATAATTTTACTTCTGGGCCGGTCTGTCAAGCTTGTCGATAAATGTATAAGTAATTTAGCAAAGAGATATAATTTTGGATTTATAAATAGTTTTTTGCGTCATTGTATCCAAACTAAATTAAATGTATGCAAATGGATACTATGACGAAAAAAAAACTATTTACATAAATTTTACTTTTGATTTTTGGATAGCGTGGCACAAAAGATAAATTAATTTATTCAAATGAATACGTTTCAGATCATTATATAAATTCTTTGAAAGTAATATATTCAACAGTACATTAGAAAATGAAAAGTATTGTTTATATGTGTAATTGTATTTAGCCAAAATAAAATTTTAATTGAATTTTAAAACTAATCGTTTTAAGCAACATTAGGGCGTCACTTAAATTTTCATATCATATCTTTTAAAATTCATAATTCGAATTTATGAGATGTAAATGATAAAGCATCAATGAAAAAATTGTGATACATATATATATGTGTGAATAGATAAATTAATAGCATAGCGTCACTCAAACTTTGATATCATTATTTTTATGTTCCAAATTTAAAATTCTTAGATCTAAAGATAAAGTGCTGCGTCACAAACTTTTAACCCGTTAAGGGTTTTTGTATTGATCTATTATAGCACAATTTTTAACATTTTTAAGACAATTAACGTTATCCAAATTTTTCTAAAAGTTATTTCATAAATAATTGTACGTTTTCATGGCTTTTTTTTTAATTTAGATATGACGGTAGATATAATTTCATTTTTCTTTCCCTTTCAATACATATTTACTCCACTATTTTCTCACCTAAATCCATTTTTAAAACGCGTATTACATTGATACAAGCTAATTAAAATTTAATGCTTCAAAAATACAATCCAATTACTTCTGTACACTTTTAATAAACATTCGGGATCTTATTGGAAAGATATTTTTTCAATGAGTAACATTATTATTTAATGAAATGACAACAGCCAGAGCACATATAATTTTAAAAAATGCAATTAAAATAAAATTTTCCGCTTTAGAAGCAATTAGAAATTTTTTGTACGCGAATGACAAATTCCACAAGTATATCAAAGCATAGATTACTACCCTTTAAAATTTCAAATATCTTTAAAAATAATTTCAAATAATAGTGATATTAATTGCATATGCATTTTGAAATTCAACGAGAAAACGCAATTATCTACTTATTTAAAATAAATAAATATGATTTAAATATAAATATGTATTTTTCCATCTTATAGCATTTCACGGGTTGATAACTTTCATTTCGTTTATTGGACGTAATTAAGCAGCTATCATTACCGTGTTTACGGGAGCTCATGTGCATTATTTCTCAGCATTAGATAATTAATATCACTGTTGAAAACGTTATTTACCGTCAATTTTATTATAAGATTTCAGTATACGAATGTTATTTTTAAAGAACAATATTGCTTTTTTCAAGGAGTGAACTTACTATAATAATAAATATGTTTTCCTTAAAATGTCCTAGCCTTAAAAAATGTATTTTAATTTCAATATATTTGAAAGTTAAAAGGGAATCCAACAATTTTTTATAATAAATATCTCATCTCGAAGTATTTTGCGATTAAAAATGTTTGTATATTTGACTAGATTTCAAAACTGTATAAGCGTATGGCGGGACTTGAACAAAATGGACCTGATCAGTAAACATCCATTATATTTCTTCAATCAGACATTGAATTTTTTTTTTCTAATTTAGAAATAAACATTTACATACGCCTTTTTGTATTATCGTCATTCCATCGATTATCAGCCAAAGTAATCGCTAAAGTTTTCACTATTTAAAGAAAACTTCTTATTTCTGATTATTTCAATGCTTAAGCTGATAGTTCGAAAGCATATTTGTCAAATTTGTGTTTTATTCACGTGCTCTATTAATTATTTATTAATGAAGAGTTACTTTTATAGCAGAATATTAGCTCAGTATTTGAATATTAGAAATATGAAGAAATACTCAACAAGCTGTCTTATATATAATACCAGAAAAAAATATGTGTGTATGTGTGTGTGTGTATGTAAATTTTATCTTAAAAGCAGCTCTAACAATTTTGACTAAATTTTGTGTCCAACCATTTTGGGGCACGAGCAGTCCATTCGCCTAGGTAATGAATTCGAGAAAATTAGATTAGTGGGTCATTTTGAGTCATAATGGGTCAGGGTCAAGCTAATTATACCTAAAAAACGGCACAATATATTTTAACTAAATTTCATATGCAACCGTTTTGGGGCACGAGAAAACTATTGCGCTAGGTCACATGTTCGAGAAATTTCATTTATTGGGTCATTTCGGGTCAAGATAAATTTATCAAAAAACGGGTCTAACGATTTTGACTAAATTTTGTAGCTTACTGTTTTGAATTACCATAAGACCAATGGGCTACGAAATATGTTACAGAAAATTGAATTAGTGGGTCATTTTTGGGTCACTGCGGGTCAAGATGAGTTTATCTAGAAAACGGCTCCAACAATTTTAACGAAATTTTGTATTCTAACATTTTCGAGCATGAGAATACCATTGGGCTAGGGCGCATGTTCAAGAAAATTGGATTACTGAGTCATTTTGGGTTACAATTAGTCAGCTTCAAGTTAATTGAATCTAGGCCCAACACATTTTGACAAAATTTTCTAATGTACCTGGTTTCTGGACATTAGATGACCATTGGGCTAAGTCACATACTCGAGAAAAATCGATTAGTGGGGTTTTTTTGGGTCACTGTGGGTCAAGCTAATTGTATCTAAAAAACGACTCAACCGATTTTGATAAAATTTTGTATCCAACCGTTTTTGCGCACCAAAAGACCATTGGGGTAGGTCATGAGTTCGATAAAATTCGATTAGTGGGTCGTTTTGGGTCATAATGGCTCAGGGTCAAGCTAATTATATCTAAAAAAGTCACAATCTATTTTATCTAAATTTTGTATCAACCGTTTTGGGGCACGAAAGAACTATTGGGCTAGGTCACATGTTCGAGAAATTTTGATTAGTGGGTCATTTTTGGGTCACTGTGTGTCAAGTTAATTGTATCTAAAAATGGCCCAGAATATTTTGACAAAATTTTGTATTATATCGTTTCTGAACATGAGAAGTCTATTGGGCTAAGCCACATATTCGAGAAAAATCGATTGTCGGGTCATTTTTGGGTCACTGTGGGTCAAGTTAAATGTATCTAATAAGAGGCTCAAAACATTTTGACAAATTTCGTATTATATCATTTCTGAGCGTGAGAAGACAATTTGGATAAGTCACATGTTCGAGAAAATTCGATTAGTGGGTTATTTTTAGGTCACTGTGGGTTCGATCAGTGGGTAATTTTTGGGTCCCTGTGGGTAAAGCTGATTTTATCTAGAAAACGGATTTAAAGATTTTTTATTTTTGTATTCTATCGTTTTCGGTTTCGAGAAGGTCCTTAGACTAGGTCGCATGCTCAAGAAAATTCGATTAATGGGTCATTTTGGGTCACTATGACTCAGGATCATAACAATTGTATCTAAATAGCAAGACTGATACAGTGAAAAAAAGTATCGAATTGAACACAAAGCTAATTTTAACCGAGCTTAGCTCGCTCATCCCTGCTAATGTTGTTTTAAGTGTAAACGTGTCATTCTACCATAACCGTGTGCATGCGAGAGAATTTTTTTAAAAAATGATTCCATGAAAATTATATTTTAGCCAATAAAATATCATTAAACTGAGATACAGTTTTCAAACAAACTGCATTTTAAGAACGTTTTTTCCCCTACTTAACGATGTAAAAATTGAAATTGTATTGTATATAAAAGTTAATAAATTTGTAAAATAGCGAAATTTATTTTTCAGGTTGATGCGATGATTAATATGACGTCAGCGTTAATAACCGGCATTTTTTTGGTGTACAATATAAACACAATAACAGTCAGTTATTTAATGATTTTAATAAAACTGTTTATAGTGTTTGAATTCAGAAAAGTACGTTCTAAATATACTCAACCAAACACAATATTTTTTATTATAAAGATTACTAATAGTCTGTCATTACTTTATATTCTTGTAAAAAATAAAAGGTGATGAAATAATGAAAATATTTACAAAGACTCGTTATAAAAAAAGAAAAAATATATTCTGTTCCGTCTTTTTTTTTTTTTTTTTTTTTTTTTTTTTTTTTTTTTTGACAAAGGAAACTTACGGTAAAGTTCATTTCCCCTGAAACATCTGACAGTAGGTGCATGATCCTCACATACTGAGGACATAAAACAGGGAAAAAGATGAGGGATAAACGCAGTGCATGGCTCAAAGTGTATCTGATATATGACGTTCATAGTACACGATGCTTAGAATTTTAGTTACATGTGACATTTATAAAACATGAATTTCTATATATAATGTAAAGGATATAATAAATGTTTATATTAATCATTAAATTCAATAAAGAGAAGAAACAAGCATTTGTTTGTAGTAAACTGCATTTCAGAAAAATATTTTACCATAAGAGAGTAAATAAAAATCTTCTTTTGAATAGTATCAAAAAATTTATTCTTTTTTATGCATTTATGGAATTTTAACGTATGTTACTTTTACAACTAGACAAGTGTCATTTACGCTTATTCACCTGTTAGTCAGTGAGGTAGTAAAATCCTATACTCTCTAAATATACTTTGGAAGAAATTTATATTTAAATAACAAAAATCTATATAGTATCGTTATTTACTTATTTAATAATATTTTGTAAATTCTTTGACCGGTTGCAACTGCGTAGCTTATTGTTTTAAAAAATATATATTTTTTTAATTTAAACAGCTTCACACAGAAAATATAATTTCCGTTATTTGAAAGCAATAAACGAGAAAATAAGTTGATAAGAATATTATTAGAACACAATGGATAACAAATAATAGGATGTACTCATGCGCTGTAAAATAAAAATCTGTAATTCTACAGATGAAAAGTTACAGAAATCTGTATGCTTACTAAAATTTTATAATTTTATTTGTGCACCGTACAAAAAAACGATGTAGCTCTATAGAACTAGTTTTGTAAAGCTACAGAAATCGGTAGCTTTACAAAAGAATCGACACTTACGTATTAACACCACCGCATGAATAATAATAATAAGTATATATACATATACATATGTATGATGCATTTAACATAATACATTTTCACATATTGCATCATCATTTAAGGATATATTTTACTATCTCAATATTCCTCGTTGCTTTTTAAATTTTCACATTTATTTACATAATACAAGGCTAAATTTTACTATCTCAAATATTCCTCATCTTTTTAAATGTTATTTATGTTCTCATTTTTTATATTACAATTTTTTGTCTTTAAAACGTTAATTTAATCAATTGCCCCTTAATTAATTTGTATATTATTCTTTATTTATTTGTATTAATTTATTCCTTTTCTTTATTTTATTTTGTATTCACTCAGTACATATTAAGTTTATTCCTATTTTTTGATTCTAGTTTAACTAAAAGTTAATCTAAGTCTTTTCTTGATTTCTTCAATCATTTTCATTCCTTTTATTTATTTATTTTTTTTGGGGGTGGGGGGGGGGTCTTAAGATGGCAACACTAAACATTATTGTTATTAATCCAGTTCCAATTTACATTTTTCCTTTCTCACACCAGATGGCAGCATAGTTATGGGTTTCACTCAGATGCTCATCTGTAGACCACATGTTAAATTAGTCTTAACTTTGTCTTCCATGCTGATATGCAGTAGTTTTGACTCTTAGTATGTCATTCAAGTATTGTGCTCTAATAATTTTTAACATCCTGTATGAGGTGTATCTTTCTTTGGATCTCTTAGCTTTTTATTATGTATTTTCTGTAATGTTTGCGTTATAAGGTACTAAATTTTGTCATTTTACGCTTAATGCCGACAAAATTGGATGAAATAACGCGTCTTCTATGAAGGAACTCACAAGCTCCTCTGATGATTCTGTGAGTCATTCATAGTTTCTTATATTACATACTGGTTTCCTATGTTCATTTCTAAATCATCTTTAGAACTTTATCACTTTCTTCATATATTTGTGATTTCAAATTTATTTTATATATATATATATATATATATATATATATATGTGTGTGTGTGTGTGTGTGTGTATAATAACAAAAATTTTCGCCCTTTTATCTTAATTAAACTATTCCAAATTATTATAATATCTACCTTTCTTACTTAGCTTTAATAATATCTTAAATATCTTTTATCATTTTTTTAAGTCTTCATAGTGTTAAAAGGATTTTCTATCACTTATAAATTTCAAATATAGTATCGAATTATAGTTTTAAATATATATATTTTTTTAATTTATAGACTAAGTTTAGATTCAAAATTAATTAGAAACTCTTAATAAAAATAACTAATTTATCCCATATAAACGAATTAATCCATCAAGAATTCCAATCAAATAAATTCTTCAGACGTCTCCCAAAAACTTATCCTTAATGTTGAAAATAAATAATTTAATGAGATTAGACGAATGGATTTAAGGTTTTTGGAATAATAAAAGAATACGCATTTAAAGCATGGAAAAAATTATAAAAGATTTTTAAGATAGTATTAAAGCTAAGTAAAAAAGTTAGATATTATAATAATTTTAAATAGTTTAATTAAGATAAAAGGGCGAAGATTTTTATTATATATATATATATAAGCTGCGGTGGCATATACGAAAGTACCAAATATTCTACTAAAATTGCAGCAATCTGACTAAAATTTTATCTGTAACCCGATTGCAATTACATAAAATGTTCTACGAATCCCTGTTTCATAAAACATTCTTAGTAACCTTATAGATCTTTCGATCTACGGTTCAAAATTGTATTTGTTACATGGATTTTTGTTGTTGCCGTTACATAAAAGTTCTAGGAGTTTGGGTTTCCTCGAAAAATTTTAGTAACTTTACAGATTTTTTTTAATATGTACTTAAGGAATATGTTGAGGATATACGAAAAATACACTGAAAGTAAATATTAAGTATATTTCCTGTTTATAATTATGTGATTCTATAATAGAGAAAATATGCCTTCAAATTTATTTTAATTGTGAAGATAATTTCATAAAGAATATTATTAAATATATACACTTAAGTATTTTTAGAACCTCGTGTCTACAGATATGTTATAATTAAAGATATTTCATTATAGTATCCTGAATAATATACGTAAAAGGATAAACGTCATTGAAATGTATCATAAACTTTTCAATATTTAAGTTTTTGAAAAATTTAATAGTATATTATATGCTTTACTACTTCTGAAAAGATATCAGGTAGGTAGCATAGAATAAATATTTTATGCTTTAAGTGTTCAAGTACATTAATCTCCCAAAAAAGTATTTTAAATGCGAACATTATACCGGTTAATCGAAATAATCGAAAATTGAAAAGTTCTTTAATTCGAAACATTAAGGCATTAACTGCATGCGGTTTTCACAGAAATGCATAGAAATTTAGAGAGAAAGTTAATAGGTTTTTAGAGGCTAAAGTAGATACTTTGTCACCAATAGTTACAATTAGTGGTCTCTGATCTGTAACAGCTTGTTATTCAGAAGATCATGTGACAGGGACTACCGAAAAAATCCTTCTTTGATGCGAATGATTTAGAATGTTGAATCGTTCTGGCGAGATCTGCGCACTAATACAAATACTGGTTACTAAATCCCTTAATTAGATCTCAACAAACATGTATAATGTACCGGCTGAATCTCTATTATGTATTTAGCGCTTTTGGTAGATATTATACATTAAATAAAGTGATCGCAATAATTTGGGTAAAATTGAAAGAGTAATTAAAAATTTAGTCGTTCATGTCCCGAATTATGAATTTAAAAAATGTTCCATCTGAATAATTATTTTCGTTAATCTCTGAAGATATCCAAAACAACATATATAATAATAATTTGATTTTAAAATAACATTTTTAATTGAAACTGATTGATAAATCGGTAGTTAGAGATTTTTTTGTGAAATATTTACAAGAATAATTAGATTAATTAACAAAAATTACTGTTATGGTAATATCACAAATCTTATACATTATAAAAAAAATGTAATTCTATAGATGTAAAATTACACAAATATGTATGCTTAGTAAAATCTAAAATTTTATCTTTACACTGTACAAAAAAAGGTGTAAGTCTAAAAAACTAGTTTTTTAAAGCTACAGAAATCTGTAGCTATACAAAAGAATATACTAAAATGACGGCAATCTTACTTAATTTTTACCTGTAACCCGGGTTGCAGTTACATAAAAAGTTCTAGGCATCCCATTTTCCTAAAAAAAGTCTTATTAACCTTAGATATTTTTTGATTTACGGTGCAAAAGTGTATCTGTTGCATGATTTTTTTATTGTTGCCGTTACATAAAAAGTTCTCGAAATCCCAGTTTCCTAGAAAAATTTACAGATATTTTACAGTGTAAGAACAAAGCAAATAAATGTATTGTGATCCTATCTGTAAGTGTTATCTACAAATATCATTTAGATATAATAAATCAATCAGAAATGAAATAATTTCTGAATTCAATAAGTGAGATTTCTTGTTATTATAATCATTTTTTAAATCGTCAAGTGTTATTTATTACTTTATATATTGATCTTACGTTGCGCGCGTGGTCCCAATGACGTCAGACACTCATTCTGACGAAAATATAAATGATTAATAATGTTCTGTATATATTAAAGTTTTGATTATGTAACTGGCTTTTTGTAATCTTTGAATCAGATTTATTCTGTCGCTTAAAAGTGCATTTAATTGCTGTGATAACTACAGTTGTAGTTTTAATGAATTTTACGTTAAGGTATTAGAAATAACATTTGGCGCGTAAACGTGGAGCCGACATAGCAATTATGTATTTAAAAGCGTTGAAAATCGAAAGGGAAAATCTTAGAATAAGTTTTACGTCGTGCATGAATAATGTTACAGAAGAATTATCAAAACAAGACATTGATCTAAAAAGTCTTTCTGTTTTACACAAACAGTTAGAAGACAAATTTGAAAGATTAGATGTATGTCAGAAAAATATCAATACCATTCTGCTGAGAGAGAAAGGCTCCCAGAAGGAGTATGAAGAAGATTTTCAAGCAGTGAAAGAATATCGGGATAGGTGTTGTGGTTACTTAGAACCGCTGCCATATTTTTATTTAATTTCATTTGTAAAATATTTTTATTAATCTTGTATTCATTTAATTTTAATATTCGCATTCCAAAATTATTTTAATTGCCTTTTTTTTTCAAATTTCCCCTGTAAGTTTTTCTTTCTGGCATATCATTTCATTCATTTTAAAATCATAAACGTCGTTTTAAAATCTGTACCTCCGGTAAAAGAATTATCTGGAAAGTTCCATATCTTTCTATTTGTGAAGTCATATCCTTTTGAAGCTCCACCCCTTAGCCAATAATATTTAAATCAATTTAATTCGTAATTTCAAAATTTGTAACTCTTTACTACTGTTTGGCATCTTATCTCAGTGAAATCTATCAAATTTCCTTTTTTAAAGCAGTTTTTTATATTCTTTAGCATTGCATTTTATGCCAATGCAGGGCGCCTGTATGTTCCTTCCGCCAAAGTTGGCGTGTTTCAAGGATTATAGCGGCCCCTTTACTCCTCTTCTTGGAGAGCTCGTGCGCATTCAGTGTCGTTGAGTTGGGATTTCAATGCAGAATGGCTGCCTTTTGCCGTTCTGCGGAGAATTATGTTCGCACCTGCTTGTGTGCTCTGTCAACGAACGCAGAGAATGGGTGGATGCCTCTTCCCCTTCTACAAAAAAATAATAAACGGATTTCGTATATACAGTAAGAAATATTAAAAGTGCAAGAATATTTCGGCTGCATAGTTTCGTCTTTTTTTTTTGTGGCGAGATTCTTTGATCAGTTACTTCTGATTCTTCAGTAGAATGTGGATAAAAATTCTGTTGACGGCATTATTATTATTTTTATTCAAGTGTTGCTTTTATTTCGAGTCGTAAAATTGTGATGCTAAAAAATCATCTAAATGCCTGTGCCTTCACAATCCCCAAAGGAAAGAAATTATTTTCTTTTCTTTAGTAAGAACGTAGAATGAACGTAGATTGTATGTGTCCATCATAAAAAAAGTACATCTAAAAGAATAAGAGATGTACTCTATGATAATGCGCTATGTTCTGAAAGAAAAATTGCTTCATAAATAAAAAAAAAAATTTCAAGGAAGATTTGTCTTCTGTTTATTTCCTTTCTGCAAATGTCTCCATCATTTTCTGTTCTCTCGGGTCAATGCAGGTAATCCTTTTACCTTTTACTTTTTTATTCTCAATTACCAAATGTATGATAAGTAAATTCAGATATTTTTTAATTAATGACTGTTATGTCAAAGTGGTCTTTTGTGGCTACAACAAAAATGTTATAACACTATACGATCGATCCTAAAAAAATGATTTGGAATTTCAATATCAAAAATAACTTTACAATATTATACTATCACCTCCTGTCTTCCAAACACAACAATAGGTACCTTGAGTTGAAGACTGGAGTGGAAGAATAATTCATTTCTTTGCAGTCCAGCTACCCAAGATTTTCAAGCAGCCGAAGAATATCGGGATAGCTACCTTGAATTGAAGACTGGAGTGGAAGAATAATTCATTTCCTTGCAGTGCAGCTGTGCTTTCCAGCTACAGCTGCTAATTATCATCAAGCGATAAATCAAATCAAAGAACGATTTGGATGAGAAGATATGCTCGTACAAGTCTATATACGGGACTTATTAATAATGGTCATGAAAAATTCCGTCGCTGGCCGAGTAAAAACAGATTTGACAAAATTGTATGATGAATTAGAGGGAAAGTCGCGATCACTCAAAAGTTTAGGGCGTACTCAAGAAAAATACGGGGATTTCCTGATCCCGTTAGTGAATCGATCCTCCGTGAAGAAGTCCTGATGTCATGCGAAAGAAAACGAAATGCAAATAATGCAATGCATGAAGAACGTTCCCTCAAAAACTTAATGTGTTTTCTTAAGCACGAAGTGCAAAACGAGGAGGTGGTTACTTTAGCGCGCAGTGGTTTTGGTGCTAATACTACTATTAAAATATATGACCGGGATAATAAAACTTCCCCTCCTGCAACAACTTCATCGCAATTAAACACTTCTTTTTGAAATGCAGGTAAGCGATAATTTACTTTTATTTTTGTGATAAAAAACATTCATCGCGGGATTGTTTTGCCGCTAGAAATGTGAATTTAGAAAATAAAAAAGAGGTGGTATTAAAGAAAAATACTTGCTTCAAGTTTTTTAAGCCTAACCACATATCTAAAAATTGTAGATTTAAAAGTATCTGCATTAAGTGTAAAAAATATCATCATTTTCTTATGTGCCCAGATGGTAATCTGGAAAATGCTAATGATAAGAGAAAAAATGAAATTCATGAAACTAATATTATGAAAAATCATTCTTATATTGAAAATGTTTATCTCATGTCATTAATGGTTAAAGTGAAAAATAAGAATGTGGAACTAAAGGTTCGCACTATTATTGATACTGGTTCTCAAAACAGTTATGTTAGTAAAAAGGTGATTGAGAAACTACATCTGGTTCCTAAGAGGAAAATTAAAATGACCCATTGCCTTTTTGGGGAGAGAGAAACCTCAGTTCAAATACATGATGTTTATGATTTAATTATTTCTGATTTGAATGATTCCTTTAGTTGTAGAGCTGATGTATTCTCTGAAAATAAAATTACTGGGTTTGTACCCAAACTTTCTAGTGTGGAGGCACTTGTTGAGCTTAGAGAAAAAAAAATTATTTTACCTGATCTTGAAATTGATGATTCGGAAATTAATTTAGTTTTAGGTGCAGATTTAATTGTCACATTAATCATTAATAAATGTATGAAATTAAATTCAGGTTTATTTTTGTTAGAAACACGCTTGGGTTGTGTATTAACTGGAAAACCTAATCAAAATGTGAATAGTATTATGATAGTAATACTTTTTTGTCTGTTGTACATTTGTATGTAAAAAATGCTTCCATTAAGGAGTTATGGGATCTTGAAACGATCGGTATTAGAGAGTCTGTAGAAAGTTTGAAAAATCAATATGAGCATTTTAAAATACTAGCGGATTTTAAAACCAATATTAAAATTCATTTAGATGGTAGATATGAAGTTTGTTTACCTTTTAAATTCGATACGATTGAATTACCCAGTAATAAAAAATGACGTGAATGAGACATAGCGCACAAAAGATCGGTCTTCTTATTGGTTATTAAAATGTTTTCAGATAATAGGAAGATTTAGAAATAATTGAGAAAGTAACGGGGGACGTCCAAAAAGGGCATTTTTGCCGCATCGGCCTGTGGTGAAAGTGGACAGTGATACTACTAAAATTAGGCTCGTTTTTGATGCGTCCGCTAGAGAATACGGAAAGTGTCCGTTAAATGATATTTTGTATAAAGGTCCGAATTTAATTGAGAAAATACCGAATATTATAGATAGGTTTTGAATTTATAAAATTGGTCACTCTGCGGATATCGAAAAAGAAGTTTTACAGATTAACATAAACCCGGATCATAGAGGTCTATTACGATTTTATTATCCTTCTGTGAACGAAGAAATTACTTATAGGCGTTGCAGGGTGGTTTTTGGAGTGAGTTCAAGCCCATTTTTGTTGGCAGCTTTGATATCTCATTTGTTTGATAATGTATCTCTTAACTATAGGAATTTGGCAGAAAAGTTGAAATATTCGTTTTATGTTGACAATTGTATTACAGGTGTTTCGAATGCTGCGGAACAAAACGAATTTATCGAGCAGGCTAAATGCACTATGTCTCGAGGTTGTTTTAATTTGAGAAACTGGGAAAGTAATGTTAAATCTCAAAATGCTTCAAAGAGTTCGGGTATAACAAAATTGCTTGGGATATTGTGGTATCTTGATTGGGTATGCTTAAGTGTAATTTAACTTTTGATAAATTATGTAACAATGAAAATTTCACTAAAAGATTAATTTTGAGCACTATGCAGATAAATTTTGACCCGTTTGGGACATTCGTGGCCAGCAACTTTGCCACCCAAAATTATATTGCACTGGAAACTGGGTCTAGGTTGGGATTCTGCATTACCGGAGGAAATTCAAAGACTTTTTAGAAAACGGTTCGGTGAAATAAATATATTACAGGGCGTTCAAATTCCGCGATATGTTGAAATAAATGAGTCTACCGAGATGCATGTTTTCGTTGATGCATGCAAAGAGGCATATGCAGTTTGCGTATTTTTTCGAACTATAAACCCGGAAGCTGTAAAAATTCAATTAATTAGAGAAAAAGCTAGAGTTGCTCCTATAAAGCAAGCGTCAATTCCGAGATTGGAATTAATCGCGTGTAACATCGGAGCTAGGTTGTCACATTCCGTACAGCAAGCGGAACCTTTGTGTCCAGAACATGAAAACAATTTTTTGGAGTGACTCAATAGTTGCGTTGTACTGGATAAGGGAATACGGTGAATGCGCTGTTTTTGTTTCGAACAGAGGGAAAGAAATAAAAAGTCTTTTCCTCAATAGCGAATGGCGCCATGTGCCAGGAAAAATAAATCCTGATTTGATTTCGCGTCGGTGTTCTCCCCAGCAATTGCTAGAATCTCGGTGGAGGGAAGGGCCGAAATGGCTTATGGAATAAAGGGAAAAATGAACCATGACTGAGACTCTTGATAGTGAAACTCCGGAAATTACTAGTCAAAGGAGAAAAGTGAAATTGTGTAATGAAAATACAACAGTCAAAAATATTCCTTGGTACGCTAGAAAATTTTCAAAACTTGAAACTATTGTTAGACTAGTTGCTTCGGAATTAAGATTCATAAATAATGTGAAATCGCGATACAGTGTAAGCAGCGCTCCCAAATGGTCCACCAACTGAATACCAATATTATTTTAGAAAAGTTTTCATTTTAGATTTTTCTTAAAAACCGCCCCGGAATCACATTTGAAAGTTAATTCTAGCGCAAAACTATCATAACATTTTCTGTTAAAATTTATTGGTATTCCGTTGGCGGACCAATTGGGAGCCCTGTGCAAGGAAAAATGGTAAATTATTAGTTGAGGAATTAGAAAATGCTGAAAAAACTTTAATTTCAATTGTACAAAGTGAGATTTTATCCAGATGTAGATTCGATACGTAACCTAATCTATTTTAAAGATGAAGACGCTATAATTACTAGATTAAAGACAAGAATTACAGAACGCATTGATACACCGTATTTCTTGTCGCCAATTCTTTTACCGGATGACTGTATTTTCACGGTTAGACTGATAGAACATTTCCATATAGCGAATTGTCATGCTGGAACTTGCATTCTTCTAAGTATTTTGAGAGAAAAATTTTGGATTTAAAGAGGTAGAAAAACTGTCCGAAAAGTAGTAAATAAATGCATTCCTTGCCAGTGCTACAAAGTTAAATCACGTGAATCCGATCCAGCGCCACTTCCCTTTGATCGCATTAAAGATTCTAACGTTTTTGAAATTGTAGGCGTTGATTTAGCTGGACTTTTATTTATTAAAAATTAAGATAAAACTTGGATAGTGCTCTATACTTGTGCAGTCTATCGAGCTGTTCATTTAGAGCTTGTCTCCTCTCTGTCAACTGCTAGATTTTTGCAGTATTTGCGACTTTTCATCGCAAGAAGAGGAAGACCTGGGATAATATATTCTGATAATGGTGCCAATTTCAAAGGTGCCAATAATGATCTGTCAAATATTGATTGACAAAAATTGACTCGTGTCTCCGACCTAAAACGAATCGTTTGGAAGTTCAATCCTCCCTCAGCCGCCTGATGGGGTGGTTGGTGGGCAAGGCTGATCCGTGTGATCAAAGAGCTTCTCCGAAGAACACTCGCTAAAGCTATCGTGACTTTTGAGGAACTGCAAACAATTTTGTGTGATTGTGAATATATTATAAACTCTCGCCCTCTCACATATCAATCCGAAAATCCAGAGGACTTAGTTCCATTAACACCGAATATGTTGTTAGTGCAAAACTCTAGTTCTAGTGTTACGGACATTGATGAAGTTGATGCAAAACAGTTTCGCAAAAGTCTGCGATACAGAATTAAGCTCATGGAACAATTGAGAAAGCATTTTTGAACTGAATATCTCGGTCAACTTATTCAAAAGCGTCGTGAAATCGCCCAGTTACCCAACTTGAAGTTGGGTGAAATTGTGCTGATTGGGGACGATGTACAGAAATGTCTCAATTGGCCGCTAGGAAAGATTGTGGATCTAATTCCTGGAAAGGATGGCAAAATTAGAACAGTTCGACTGCAAACCGAACATGGTGTGGTATCAGACCCATACAACGAGTTTTTCCATTACAATTATCTCCTACTAATTTTTATCCTTCTCCTTTTCAGCTAGAAAGCAGAAATCAAGGTGCTCTGATGGGGTAAGATTCTTTAGACTTGTTCACTGAATCTGAGGCAACGACATATAGAACGCGATTTGGTCGTGTGATCAAAATGCTCCAGAGATTCGGCAAATGAAATATAATTATGAGAAGCTAGTCAGCCACTCAAAAGGGGGGGGAGAGTGTTATCTACAAATATTTTTTAGATATAATAAATCAATCAGAAATGAAATAAATTCTGAATTCAATAAGTGAGATTTGGGGGATTGTCACAATCTTTTGACTTTTGGGGAAAAAATCTGACAAAATTAAACTTGCTAAAATAACATTTTAATCTGTTAGACGAATGCCTTAATGATTCAAAATAAAGAAAAAATGGTCAGCAGCGAAAATTTTTTTATTTAACTGAGGTTTAAGTTAAACTTGCGAGTTTAATTTTCCTTACAATTTTACCCCTATAACTTTTTATTTTCTTCTAAATCTTTACTTATAATGCATTTGCATAGTACCCACAGGGCATTCAACAAAGAAATAATAACAATGTAGTAATTTTAATACAGAATTTTTGTATAACATTGCCTTAAAGATGTGTTAAAGAAGGTACGGTAAGGGAAAAAAAGTGGCTGATATTTGAAAAAAGGGACGAAATGGTAAAAAAAGGGACGGTAAGGATGGAACGGTAAAGAAAATTACCACCTATTTTTAGGAAAATCATGTTAAGACTAAGTGATATCCACAATGTTCATTGATTTTTAGAAACAATTGTTAACATTGGATTAAATATATATTTTTTTAAATTTACCTCGAAAAGTGCGAGAATAAACCTTGGGGACGGTGAGACTACCAATAAAGCCACGATGCTTGAAACCGATATTTAAATGCTGGTTTAAATTCTATAGTAAATTTCCTGCCAAAGAATCTTAGACATTATTTATCTATCATAGTTC
Source organism: Maratus speciosus (assembly GCA_963932465.1). Lineage (NCBI taxonomy): Eukaryota > Metazoa > Arthropoda > Arachnida > Araneae > Salticidae > Maratus > Maratus speciosus. The sequence goes on from OZ010789.1 coordinate 85,237,295, forward strand.
TCATGAGAAAAAAACTTGAAAAAAATTCTGTGGCTGCATCTGAAATGATTTTCTGTATAATTTTAGAAGAGGGACGGTAAGGAATCTAAAACCCAGAGACACAGTTTAAAAAATAATAACAAGCCTAAAAACGTATGCAGGTTAATTTTTCGCTACATATTTATATAAAACAATAGTTCCAGTTTCAGAAAAATATTACATCGAATTATTTTTATTTAAACAATTTTATCCAGACAGCTCCAAACTTAAAAATCAGCATCAGGCACACGGGACGGTATAGGAGTTTTCCAGATGTTTGGGCCCCAAACGCCAAAAACTTATTTAACTCATTAATATTGTTGTGCAATTATGCAATGGGATGTTCCCCAGTATATGAAATAAAAAAATATAAAAAAGTTTATTAAAATAAAAATTATTATTCAGAGACAAGAAAATCAAAAGATTGCGAGTATGCCCCATTTATTGTTATCATAACCAATTTGTAAATCATTAAGTGTTATTTATCGCTTTATATATTTATCTCATGTTGCGCGCGTGGGCCCAATGACGTCAAATAGTATTTCTGACGAAAATGTAAACGAGGGATAATGTCCAGTATATATTAAAGTTTTGATTATGTAACTGGCTTTTCGTAATCTTTGAATCAGATTTATTTTGTCATTTAAAAGTGCATTTAATAGCTATGTTAACTACAGTTATAGTTTTTAGGAATTTTACATTAAGTTATTAAAAATAACAGTAACTGAGAAATGTTTGTAATTGAAATTTTTTCGTATAATATTTTTTTAAGAATAGAAAATCTACACCTATGTAAATCTTTGAGAAAATAACCACACTTTAAAAGATTTAGATTTGACTGTAACTGTGTAGCTTTGACTGTTTGTGTTTGTATGAAATGTTCAATCTACTTTTATTAGTAGACGAAATAAATAATTTTTATATCGCATTTTCTTTAATGGTACTTAAATGTACCGTCGGACATAAAGGGTTAAACACTATAAATAAGTGGTAAAAGTACAGTCGTGGAAAAAAAAAGTAAACACCCCCTACTAACTCTTCAACAAATTATCGTAAACGGGAGTTACCGGTACCGAACGATTGGAAATAAAGTATACTTTTAAATGATGTTTATAAAATTTGCTTAGGGGGACATCTACATATTAAAACGAATCCAAACTTCATTTTTTCCAATGACAATACCCAATTTTAACGAGATATTTCAAATCTTCGGTTCAAACTATGCCTAGACACCAAATTTCAAGTCATTTGAACGATAAGTTTATAAACATTCAAAATTTAGTGTTTCTAATGTTAAATTAAATGTTCATATTTTTATTTATATCTCCTGAAATTATGCTCCTAATGTGCTAAGTTTTTGTGTAGCAATAATACTAATGTGTCCAAACATATATACGCTGAATTTGCAATTTTTATAATTTTATGACATGAATTATGAATTATGAAATTAATATTCGAAAAAATTATGAATTGCAACCTACAATTTTTTTGATGGATTTAGATTTATTGAGTCCTGCTTTATGAAAATCCAAAATTTCACATTTTTCTTCCAAGTAGTTTTCAAATTATGCTTAAAAAACGACAAAATGATGGTTTAAGGGTCCGTCTATGATAGAAGTAAGTAGATATTTTGAAATTCTGCTGTTCTGTTATCTAACAGGCTTCATTGACTGCTTGAGTGGTGCCTTGATCAAGAAGGCGGCTCTCTCGGTAAACAATCGAGTACCGAACTTCAATTTGGATACAGCCCTTAAAATACACTAGTTTTAAAATAATTAATCTCTCAGAAACTTATGGTATGAATTGCATAAAAATTTGTTTTCAGACTAATTGATGGGTGTAGAGTTCATTTATGCTATCAGAATTGTGTATTGCTATTGAAAAAAAAAAAAAAAGTTATGGTTCGTTTTAATATGTAGATGCCCCCCTAAGCAAATTCTGTATACATCATTTAAAAGTAGACTTTATTTTCAATCGTTCGGTATCAGTAACTTTCTTCTACGATAATTTGTTGAGGTGTTAGTAGGGGGTGTTTACTTTTTTTTTTTTCCACGACTGTACGTTCATGGTGCAATTTGACGAATTCTAGCTGATGGCCCGATAGCCAAAATAATTAATTAATTAAACTCACAATAGCACTAAATACAACACTAACCTAAGTTAAACTAAAAGACAGTAGAAAATTGAATGAAATAAAGGACATATGCGTAAATGAAATAACGAACAATTATTCATTTACATTATTTACAACAATTATAAAAGGAATAAAGAAAAAAAAAAGAAACATTAAAGTTCCTTTGCTACAATGTAACTCGCTAATAAGATAATTTTGATCTGTACCTGGTATTAAACAAATCAATACCTATTTGGGATAACCAATATAAATGTTAGGTAACAGTATGTTAAATAAATTAACATAAATCCTCATCTGAAAAAGGTTACATTTTATTAAGAACATTACTTATAATTACCTAATACCAAATGCTTTATTTAATGACCGGGTCTCAGACTCCGTTCCCTGCCATAAAGAAAACATGTAAAACATTCATACACAAAATTTAAGGAAATACAATGAAGTACTTGGAGTTCGTTATATACGAATAGTATGAATTCGAACAATCAAGCATCCGTGAAGACTGATTTGACAACTTACACACACATTATAAAAGCTCTAACATAATGGAGAAAATATATCATACTTTTTCGATAATTCACAAATCGGGCTGTAAATTCATTTTATTCTAGTTTCGAATATATCTCTGTATGAAGAAAGTGCATGAAAAAAGGCACTTGACACGATTCATACAAGCTTAAGAGAGCATCTCTTAACAAAGAGAATCTCGGAATTATTCGAAGTCAGGCAACAATCTACGAATAGATTAAGTTACTCAGCAAATGAAGTTAAAAATTCCAAATAATTCTGCTTTAAATTTAACTTGAAATGCCTTTAAAAGTTATACACTTAATATAGTAGTGCCAAAACATTTATTTAATCATAAAGAGAAGTTATTTTAAAAAGTGTTTACACTTTCTTCTGATTTTTTTCAATATGAAATTCTTTAATATCAAGCCTCTCTGCATCTAATTTTGAAATTCACTTGAGAAATAGTTTTGTTAAGATAAGAATTCACCTTTTTTCGGAAACGTATTTGAATTTTGAAGAAAATAATACTGGAATTCCTTCTTGATTTATACAATACACTAGACTGTTTAAAATTAAAAATAGTATTAGATTGAACTGTCAGTATAATATTAGTTTGAAAGTAAATTTAAATTAATCTTCAGTGCATCGTAAATTGTTCTTAAGATTTTTTACAAGAATATAATACGGTCATTTCAAAATTCAAGTGTTGGACCAATGTAGACTAAAGGTTGGTTTCTTGTTATCTCACGTTATTCCACAGTATAAAATATCCACCTTCACGAACAATTGAACAAAGAGCGATTTGCAAACAAAGACCCTATAATGTACCAACCATTATTTACTCAGAATCCTGCTAGCATAAATTCTAAATTACTAGGTCGAAATTAATAGATACCCTATCACTTTCCAACCATTTACATATGGTTTTTAAAAAAATCCTACGGGTCAATCCATTTCATGTGGTCCAGCACTGGTTGTTCGACCATTTTTTAAAAATCTGAAATTTTTTGTACAAATACCCTAACATGATGGAAGTTCAAAATGACTATTATTTTAATTTTATTAATTTTTTTGTGCATGACAGCAATCTTTTTTTCATCGTCTGCAGCAATTTTCTCATATGAAGGGTTTACGGAATTGTAAATAATTCATCGTTTATTTCTCCAATTCAAGTGCGCATTAAAGCAATTTGTACAGAACACATTGGGCTAAAAATTTGGTAATAGAGTAGTTTCCGAAACGAACTCCTAATTGGTGAAATTTAAGCATAAAGTTTCAGTTTTTTTTCCAAAATTTGTCCGTATTCAAGAGGAAATTTTTCTATCAAGGAAAACTGTCAACAGGACATAATTTTTGTTTTTTACAAATGGGCCGAAAGTACTTGTACTGACACGCCGAGTTCCAGATCTGGGACTTGCTTTCTCTTTGCTAAAAAAAAATCCCAATTTTTTCAAAAATGTCAAAAATCGCACTATTGAGGCTTTGATATCTCTGGTGGGGCACGAGATAAAAGTCTGAAGTTCTGGTTTCTGAGAGTATTGTATGGTAGTGTAATGCACAAGAAATTTCAGGATGGAGATTTGACTACAAGCTGAGATATGGCAAGGGAAACATGTCAAAACAATGCTGCCAAACTATTGTTTTGTTGTAGTCACAGCTAAGTATTTATCTCAGAGTGTCATTTAAATTTAATTTTTGATTATCTTTAAATAATAGTAACAGAAAATAAAGCCTTTTGCAAAACTTAGCAATTAATTAAAAAAATAATTATGCCTAAGGCCTACATTTTGCATGGTTTCAGTAATTTTTGTTATAATTTTAGTAACTAAAAGAAAACTCAGCACTTTTACATAAAGAAGAAAAATAATTTTATACTAGACCTGACACGAAAACTGAATAGGGAAAGAGAAAAGCTGTTAACGTTGGCATACTTGTTGAGACATGATCAAACGTGTCAAAACACATTCCTGCTTGTCGGTTTAAAAACCACAATTTTAATGCTGCTTGCCAGTCCCTGAAACTTGTTCCTACCATGAGTATGTTCCTGTAAATGAAACATTATACGATGTTACCATGCATCAACCTCAAGTAATTTTCAGAAAGTAAAGATATCCAAAGCCCTTTCAAAATTTATACTGCAGAAAAATGACATTTTTGCGTAAGAAGTAAGCTAGGAATTATTAATGAAGTGAGACATGCAAATAGTGATTTAAAATTTCATTTCTCTGAGCCAGTAGGTCCAAGATCTTCAATCAAGTTATCAAGAGATGACAAGATTTGGTTCCTATAAATAAAATTTTGAGAAAGATCAAAATTGTGGTTTTTAAATAAACAAGCAAGAATGTGTTTTGACACGTTTGATCATGTCTTAACTATTACGATTATGACAACATTAACAGCTTTTCCCTTTCCGTATTTTGTTTTCGTCTCAGGTCTTGCTTAAAAATATTTTTTTCCTTTATGTAAAACTGCTGATGTTTTTTTAGTTACTAAAATTACTTACAACAAAAATTACTCAAACCATACAAAATGTAGGCCTTAGGCATAATTATTTTTTTTAATTAATTGCTAAGCTTTACAAAAGGCTTTATTTTCTGTTACTATTATTTAAAGATAATGAAAAAAATTAATTTAAATGACACTCTGAGATAAATACTTAGCTGTGACTACAACAATACAATAGTTTGGCAGCATTGTTTTGACATGTTCCCCTTGCCATATCTCAGCTTGTAGTCAAATCTCCATCCTGAAATTTATTGTGCATTACACTACCATTCAATACTCTCATAAACCAGAACTTCATATTTTTATCTCGTGCCCCACCAGAGGTATCAAAGTCTCAAAAGTGCGATTTTTGACATTTTTGAAAATTTGGGATTTTTTTTTTTTAGCGAAGAGAAAGCAAGTCCCTGATCTGGAACTCGGCGTGTGAGTACACGTACTTTCGGCCTATTTGTAAAAAAATTATGTCATGTTAACAGTTTTCCTTAATAGAAAAATTTCCTCTTGTAAACGGACAAATTTTGGAAAAAACTGAAACTTTGTGCTTAATGTCCAATAAGTACCAATAAGCAGTTTTTCGGAAACTACTCTATTACCAAATTTTCAGCCCAATTTATTCTGTACAAATTGCTTTAATTCGCACTTGAATTGGATAAATAAACGAGGAATTATTTACAATTTCGTAAACCCTTCTTGTGAGAAAATTGCTGCAGGCGATGAAACAAAGATCGCCACCATGCACAAATAAAAATTAATAAAATGGAAATAATAGTCATTTTGAACTTCTATCATGTTGTTGTACAAAAAATGTCAGATTTTTTAAAAATGTCGAGCAACGAATAAATGATTTTCTGGACCACTTGAAATGGATTGACCCCAACAATAAACCAGCAGTTTGTGCTATTTGGATATTACGTCTCTCCATTATTATTAATATATATTAACTAGGGGGCTCTGCCCCCTGCAAGCTAAGTTCGCCAACCCCCGTTCAGACACCGCAGAATCTAAAAACACGCTAATCTGATGGGTTTTAAAAATATAAGAGAAGATTGAATTATACTGACAAAATGTGTGCAGATCTCCCTACAAATGGGTTTTCATTCAATTCCCTTTGATTGCAAAAATGTAAGGGCGAATCAATTGCTGTTAAGACATCCAATGATTATTTTCGTTTTTGATTAAAGAGGATCAGTTAAACATTTGAAAAGTAGCTAAAATTAAATGAATTAAGTATACAGAGTCTTTGTCTCCCGGTATTTTAAAACAATATCTATAACAATAGCCTAAGTCATGTGACTATCATCAACAGTTCCGGGCGTACCACTTCGCTTTTTATACTCTAGGTGCCATTTTGGTACATTAATGTTAGCCATGCACTGGTGATAAGTCGCCGATTCTTTCGCCTTTCATATGAATGTTTGGCACAGATGTCATATACGATATTGGCGCGATTTTTTCCGACGCCAATTTGGGGAACGCATCAACAGCATAAACAACAACATCCGGCTTACCATATCAAGCAAAATAGCGATACTTTGGAACCAGTTAAGTACCCGTTGCGTATATGACATTGGCGTCAGAAAACAAAATTGCGCCAGTATGGGGCCGTATATAACATCTGTGCCGAAAGTTTTCCATTTTGATTAACAAATCAATTTTTTTTTCTCGAATAAAACTACATAAAAGTTGTCATGGTCGCAAAGAATTCTTTGTACAGTTACCCTAGCAGGGTGCAATTCTCGCCAATAGCTTTTTTTTCCAAATTGCCAGTTAGCATTTTTTTTATTTTTCGAGTGGTAAATTAAAACATTGATTTGAAGTTGAAATTAAATGTCAGGCTTTGTTGCATCATTGAGAAGAGTTCCAAATTGTGTGCATGTTGGCGCGATTGGCAATCCAAAATGGCGCCAAAAAGCCATTTTAACATCTTATAAAATTTTTCAAGATGGCAGAAAACGTGGTCTTAAAATATTTGTAAACATATATATGTATATACAGTGAATTCTCGATAAGTTGAAGTCCGATAAGTCGAATATTCGTTTAAGTCGAAGTTTTTACGAAATCCCGGCCACTTTATTACAATTCAATATTAAACATTCTCGTTCTGTCGAAGTCTTACATCTTTTAAGTCGATTTTTTCCCGATTGAGAAATAATAGTAATTCGACTAATTTCTTAATTTTTCAGCCACAGCTCAAAACTACTGGCACTTTCTGCTAGTTAAAACTTTTTTGCACTTCTTCGCCGGCTTTGAAAGGCGCTATTTTTATTTCCTACATCAGACAGTATGGAGCCTCTGCGAGTTTGGAATTTCAGCTGAAATCATCGTATCCCCCCACCCCGCACCCCATTCATTTCTCTTTTACGGATTCCCTTTTCTCAACATCTATTCTTTGGAAACAGAGCAGGTGGCTGAGTGAATTCTAATTGGTCAAATTTCCCATGCTTTTATGCAAGGAATTTTTTTTTTCGATTCTATTGAGATTTCATTGAAGTTCATTACTTTAATATTGATTCTTGTCATTTTAGTGTTTATTGCTTTCCCATCGTGATACGTTTTCTGTTGGGTCTTTCAAAATGTCGAAGCGGAACTTACACATTCTTACTTTAGAACAAAAAGTAAATTTGATAAAAGATATTGAAGATAATCTTAATTGAAAGAAAAAAAATATAGCCTTCAAATATAGTATCCCTCCCAACACGCTATCTACTATACTGAAAGATAAGGAAAGCATTTTCAAAAGACATAAGTCAAGTGTGAACACACAGAGCAAAAGGATGAAGACGTGTGCCTTCCCAGATATCGAAACAGCCCTCGTAAAATGGTTCACATATGTTCACAGGACACAGAAGAGTGTAATTCCTTTAAGTGGTACGATGTTACGAGAGAAAGCTTTGGATTTCGCAAAATTATTGAATGTGGAAGGCTTCCCTGCAAGCACGGGGTGGCTTGAAAAGTTTAAAGCCAGACACAACATCGTGTTTCGGACATTACACGGTGAAGCAAAAGATGTGTCCGATGCACTGTGTGATGAATGGAAGACATTTCCTAAACTTTTTCATTACCTAAACTTCTTGCAGGTTATAGCGCGGACGAAGTTTTCAGTATGGATGAAATGGGACTTTTTACAAATGTTTTACTAACAAGACGATGATGTTTAAGGAAGAATCATGTTCCGGTGGAAAGCTAAGTAAAGAACGTTGAACGTTTAACTGTCCTTGTCGGAGCAAATGCTTCTGGAACAGAAAAATTACCTTTACTGGTCATCGTTAAATACAAAAATCCTCGATGTTTCAAACATAAAAAGTCACTTCCCGTACAGTACAGATCTAATAACAAAGCTTGGATGACGCTAATATTGTTCGATGAATACATCAGAAATTTGGATGTAGTGTTTCATGCAAAAAAGCGTAAAGTGTTGATCTTCGTTGATCAGTGTACTACTCACAGTAAACATTTGAACTTGAAATCTATCAAGTTAGAATTTCTCCCTTCTAACACAATATCTAAGATACAACCAGCAAACCAGGGAATAATTAAATGTTTAAAGCATTCCTACAGAAAACGTCTAGTGCGGAAGACAATCGAGGATGACAAAAATGGAATAAATCAAAAGTATGATGTGTTAGATGCAATTAGACTAATTTCGAGTGCCTGGAACAACGGTGTGAAACAGATCACTATCAAAAATTGCTTCAGTTGATGTGGCTTCTTTGCAAGCAATGCGGACTCATGTGTTGTGAATGAAAGTCTACAAGATCAAATTATTTCTGAAGATGACGATACTGAGTTTTTGAATATTGACGAAAATGTTGCAGTTTGCGGAGAACTTAGTGATTCAGATGTAGTTGAAGCAATAAAAAATGAGGAGAACGATCCTGAATCTGAAGAAGATGACGAGGAAGTAAATTGCGTTTCACTACCAAATAAACAAGAAGCACATGCGCCAATGACGACACTACAACAATATCTCGAAAGTAGACATGCTGTGGACGATTCTCTTTTCCTTTGTTTACAAAATGTGAGCGACTTTCTAACAGGTGAAAGACAAAAAAGTTCCTTCAAGCAGTCATCATTAACAAGTTTTTTTCACAAAATATAAGTTTGTAAGTACCTTATATAATGTGCTATTAAATTGTATTTTTCTTTAGTGCTCATTTTGCCAGACTCCGTTAAAACAGTATAATTTCAATTCCTATCTATAAGATTGAATTATTTTTTATATTTTTTCTGTATGTATTCAAGGATTTTCGATAAGTCGAACTTACGATATCTCGAATATTTTTGCCGATCCGTTTTAATTCGACTTATCGAGAATTCACTGTATATATATATAGATTTAAAAAATGTTATATATGTCTCGTGTTAAAAAAATACGATGTTTATACAGATAGTTTTTTATATATTACGTATAGAGATATACCTTATATATACATAATATATATACACCTATAAATAAATATTATGTACTTACATATAATTTTATGTATTTATTATATTTATTATACATGTCAAATTAAAACAAAAGTTATATATTTTTCCGAAAAATATAGGCTAAATGCAAAAAATTACGCAAAAAACATATGAATAAAGTCTATTCCAGAAAAAGCAACCCCAAAGGCTGAAGATCGCAACCACATCGATTCATTTTATGCCAAAAAAAAGCTCGCCAAAAGAAACCAGCACACAATATGGAACTCTTCCCGCATTATTTAACATTTGGCCAGATGTCATATACGCACCGCAGGTTTAGCGTGATTTTTTTTTCTCTTTTTTTTTTTTACGAAAATTTGGCAAAAATCTCGTTTTCGAATACCAGTTACATATGCATTTTTGGTATTACTTAGTTATCTCGTCGACCAAAAATCTATCACCAAACTATAAGATTAAATGTCAATAATGGTTGATCGTAAATGTCACATTTACTTGACTTTAAGTAAGTTACGCATGTTTACGTCATTAAGTGATTTTTATTTCGACGTTTTATTTGTATATTTAGCAATGTTATACTAATTTATTTGTTCTTTCGTTATTTAAAATAAAAATTACGTCAATTTGTATAATTTGGCGAAATTGGTCGACGGAATAACTAAGTAATTTTAAATTATTTTCTATTATTTTCAAAAGGAAATAACAAAAACAAATAATAATTAATAGCTATAGAATAAAATAATTTATATAATTTAAAAAAAGAAATAAAAGTAAAAAACATTTATTATTAAATAAACAACAATAGCCGGGTTACCATGTCAATCAAAATAATGCCATTTTGGCGCCAATCAGAATCTTTCGATTTGGTGAAAGATTATTCAAGTAAATTGAATTATGAATAAAAGTAGCATGATACATCTATTAGCATATATTTAAGGGGAGAATATCTGTTCTGATTAAAATCTGTGTTGCCATCATTAGAAAAATGTATTTAAAATTAGAGAAAAAATAATATTTCGAAAACTAATTCGAATTTTAAAATTCTAATACCAGTTTTGAGATCTTGAGATCAATACGGATTTTTGTTGTTAATTTCATCGCAAAGTATTCCATATTTTAGGAGAAATCGCCGTGAAACATAATCAGTTGTTTAATCAGTCGTTTCAAAGAATCGTTTCATAAATTCGTTACATTTCAGCCGTTTCATTAGGATTTTATATATATAAGTAGAAATATTTGTGTCTTGAACGCGGTTACACAAAATATATCTTAATAAAAGAATGAAACAATATTTATATATTGTTAAATACTACCAAATATTAAATGTGTCAATCATATTATACAACATATATATTTTCAGAAAGTTTCAGATATTATTTTTTTAACCCTGTATGACTAACAGAATTCTTTGTAAACGCGCATTTTCTGAACATTCATTAATGGAGTGAATTGATATTATTTGATGCAATATATTATCTTACACTATCAGGCCCGCCCCTCGTTGTTCGGTATCATTATAATTTGCTTAAACAAAACTCAAATTCGTATGATTTTATATCTTTTGAAATTCTGTAAAAGTAACTTCCTTTCGGAGGCCCTATTGCCTTCCGCAGCATCTAGTGTGTTCCCAACAAACCTCTTTCCAAACTGAGCTGTAACCTGGGTTCCCGCTAGCTATTACAGCATGTACCAGAAGTGTTCCGTACGTAGCGGAGACAATCGAAAACCAAGTTGTTTGAGCCAAACCTCGTAGTAATCAATTCCATACAACCCGATAAAAGAAGGCACTATATTAAAAAATGTTGATAACCGAAATGTAAGATAAAATTTAATAATATTGTAATCTAAGTTGAATGAACCAAATCCGATTGAAATTGGACGCTCAGAACCCGACTAAATATTGCGCCCCTAAATGGTGGAAGGTGGTCCTCCCCTTGTAAATTGTATGAATTAATTTTAACATAAACACGATACTTAATAAACGGAAGAAATTCCTTTTCTAAAGCAGGGTACTAACGTGAAAAATTCTTAATAAGTAAAGTTCTTAGCACTTTAGATCTTCAATTAGTCAAAGTTAAGCATATGATATGAATTAATCATTAGAATAAAATTTCAAAGAATTACGCAAAAATAAGGGGAAATGCTTAAAACAGGGCCCAAAGGTCCCAGTAAAAATAAGAGGGTGTTGGTCAGGGGAGAAGAGTGCAAGACTCAATTTTAAAAATTTTCATTGAGAATGCAAGAAAATTAGGGGGTGGGGGCACATAAAGTTCAAGGAGTCTCGGATAGAGGGCCTACAGAATCCTAGGGTGCCCCAGCATTTCAAACGGAATGTGAAAGCGGGAGATTAATTAAATTTATAAGGGTTCCAAAAAATGAAGTTCGGATTAAGAGTAGGCAATTTATTAACAATGTATGATACAAAAACTTCAAAGGACCTAGTACCAGGCCCTAAGGGGCCAGGGACTTAAGTGGCGTCTAGTTGGGTATAAAGATACTTTTTAATACTTTTAAACTAATCATAGGACGCTGGAACTATGTGAAAGAAAATTGCAAGCAATTCGGATAATTTTTAAAGAAGATGCAGCAAGAGCCCCAAGAAGGCGATTAATTTTTAAAATCGAGGGTATCTGAAGTATGAAAATATTTTTGTCGCTCATGTAGTAGCTGGAGAAACTAAAAAGTTGTTAGAAAAAAGCTAGTGAATCGGACCATTTTTAATCGAGCTATAAAGCTATAATAGGCGGCCTAAAAGGGACCAACTGATTGTTGAGACAACAGCCTTAACTTGAAAACATATTAAAGCGCTTTAGTACTTAACGTTTTATATCTTCAATTAGTCAAAATTAAGCATGGGGTCTGAATTAATCATTAGAATAATATTTTAAAGGAATGCGCAAATGTTTTAAAAATGGCCCTGGGGCACCAATAAAAATATGAGGGTGTTGTTCTGGGAAGAAGTATCCAAGACTCAACATTCAAACTGTGCACTGGGGTGAGAAAATTAGGGCTGAAAAATGGATGGCCCAAAAAAGCTCAAGCGTCCCTCGACCTGGTCCCATAGTACCCTTGATTGGCCCAGGTTTTTAACCAGAATGAAGAAACGGGAGAATAACTAAATAGAAAAAGAATCCCAAAAATGAATATCAGATTAAAAGGAAGCAATTATATTAACAATTTAATGCATAAAATCTTAAAGGGGACCCCAGGGGCTCCTGCCCTTAAAACTTAAAAGTCTGAGACTCGGTTGAATCAGGACCTGTCTTGGACTATTCAAGCATAATTTTCAGACTTCTACGTGTAGTAGTTTTTGCTAGCCATCGTACACACACAGACAAACACACAAACACACAGAGCTAAACTTTCTTTCATTAGTATAGATTGATTGTAACCTCCTTATGTGAACTCTAATTGTTTTGCTTTTTGTGTCTCTTAGTAAATTAAAATAACTTAAAATGACTTTTTCCAAATTTTAGGTAATTCTATTGACATTGAATCATGATTCAATGTCCATAGAATTACCTAAAATTTGGAAAGAGATGCTATGTAATTTTAGTAACAATAGTAGAAATTAATCAACGCTCGCAAATAGCCAAGATAATTTTATTTTTATTTTATATTTTGCAATGCTTTTCATCATGCATGTTTGTCTCGTGATATTGTTTACCATGTTATTGTTTTGAAAATTAATCCACACTCACCAATAGCTAATCTAATCTTTTAAATTAATTCTATGTTTACAATGTTTTTCATTATGCATCATGTCGCGAGACATTGTTTACTATGTTTATTGTTTTTAAATTATGTGAAAATATTTTCTATCGTTGAATGATTTTGAAAATGTTGCCGTTTGGGCAATGAAACGATCGTCAATCTTAATAAAGATTTTCTATCACTTTTTATAGCATTTTTTAACCTTATCCATAATTAAGATATTAGCCACAAGATTAATTCGGTCAAAATTTACTAAAAGTTGTTAATAACGTTGCTAAATACATAATATAGAAAAAATGAACCAAGTAGTTTCAAGCACAGTCAAATCCGTCACGACGATTCTAAATTAAATACAAAGCAGAGAACTGAATCCTTTCGAGCCAAGAATCATGTTTGAATGTTCCAAATTGTAGATTAGGGTAGAATGCTAGGTGGGTGGAAACTGCTATTGAACTGCTACTTGATCCAGAATTGTGGGATATTTTAGGATAAACTATGGTTACAGGTGTGATTATTTCTGAATATGATTTCTAAATATTCTAATGCATAAACTATTTTCTTGATGATCTTAGCTTTGTTAAACTGTATCTTAATATCACTTCTTCCATTTTGATTGAAAGTTCTCTGTTTTGTTATAGAACTCTGATGACGAGTACGAATGTACTTTAAAGTACTTGGTTTTTAGATATACAGTTTTATATTTTATGCAGTTAACAACATTTTTAACAATTTTTAGCAAATTTTGATTGAATTAATTTTGAATTTATTTCATATATTATGTTATAGTTAAGTAAATTTACGATTTATTTCTATTTTTTTATATATAATTTTTATATCATAAATTAAGTGGTTCATTCCTATATTCAGAGTGTTACAGACAGTCATAAACTGAGTCTTACGGGCTCTTATTATTATAATGAAAAGCTTTATTATCATCATCGGATATTCTAGACTTGGTATCGACATGTTTTCGTTGAACTCTTACCCGATTCAGACTACAGTGTAAACATTCTCAAACTAACGTATGACAGAACCGTTCAGCAAAATACTCATACATAACTGTCCTTTCAACCGATTGCAGAATTTCTCGAGCATTTCTCGTCATTGACACTGTCCGGATATTCGCTTAATAATTTCTAAAATCATATCGCACTAATTGATATCCGTCGGAGTACATTAGCTACACTAGTAAATGCCAATAAAATGATACTGCCTTAGTGCATTAGCATACGTCATAAACTATAGTTCTTTCACACTCAGAAATGAATACTCAGATTTCACGAAATTTTCTTTGTTTTTGACGAAACAGTTTCCTGGAATATGCTCCGAGCGAATATTTCGTCAAATTGATGATATTACTTTCTTCACTTGTTTGATGATATAAATTTCCTCAAAAGTTTCGTCAAAAGAGGGCTGGTGGCGACATCTATTGAACAGTTTGGAAGCTCCTCTACCAAGGGAAGAAAAAAAATCACTTCCCGTTTTCCTCGGCGTGATTTGAACCCGCGGGCTTTGGGGTGGGAGACACTTGCTCTACCGACCAGGTTATTGGGGACTTGTATGAATGTGCTTTTAGACTGATGTAATGAAAGCTGCCGCGTGATTATATTTTTATAAGATAGATTGTAATTTTATCGGTGCTAAAAGTTTTAAGGAAGGCTAATTTATTATTATGTTTTTCTCATGGTCAATGAATAATTATAATATGGCTTGATTAAATCATTTATTAGTGAAATTTTCTTTGCTCAATGAATGGTTAGAATATGGTCTGGTTAATTTGTTGCACACAAATAACGAACTGTGAAGTGCATATTGCGTGAGATTTTTATCACTTTGAATAGGTGGATAAGATTTTAACACTTTACTGTTTATAAAAGGGAGAGGGATCGATTATGTTTATTTTTAATCTGATTGAAAACAGAATATACTTCTTAAATAATTTTTTTTAAAAATATCCCGGATCTTTGAAATGTTATTGATTAAATTTTCTTTTTGGATGTTTTTGAACACAGGAAATATATTCTTTTCGAATTAAAACATAACGAACAACAGCATAAGTAATAATAATAATAATAATAAGCATTCCTAAAAATTTTAACAGCTAAAAAAATAACTTATGAAGAAATAATAACTACCTATATTTCAGTATTTTCTGAAAAGCACTAAAAAGTGCTGTTTTAAAAATAAATTATTACGGGACTAATACAAACAAGAAAATATCTGCTTGCTAAAATCGCAGGATTTGAGGAGGTACAGCAACGGTTTCCTTAAAATGCATTGAGTCTGACCGTGATTGAGGAAAAACTTTCGTCAAATATCTGAGAGTTTACCTTTCCTTAAAAGTCACGTGATGGTGATAGGAAATGATCGTCAAAAACGACGAAATACAGCTTGAGGATTGCTAAATCGTCACAAGTGAGAATTCTATTTCTGAGAGTGTTTACGCTCACTTTCGAATTTTTTTGTTAACAAAGTAATTTAACTTCGCAAATATCTAATCTTGTAACCTTTCTTGCCACATCCAAATTGCATTTTAAACCTCACAGGTTGTCGTACTTTAATTTTCATTGTACAAGTCTATTAAACAAAACAGTTGATTTAGCAGATTTATAAATCTTTTGAAACTTTCAAATTTTGTCGTTTAGAAATGAAAATTGATTAAACTGCTAAATATTCCATTAATTATAATATCGCTAGTAAATACAGTTAAGGGGGTCCGGTACACATTTTCAAATAATTTTTATTTTTTGAGATAAAATTCTGAATATTTTTGTGCTGGTTAACGATATCATTTGTACACAAAATCACATAATAAAACTTGTCATACTTTAAAAAAATTAAATTTAAAATTTATTAAAAGTTGGGGTAATTTAAAATCCTTATAACTTGAAATATTATTAATATAATTTCATTTTTTTTCATTTAAATAAACAGAAATATATAAGTTTTACTTTCGATTCAGCATTTTAAGAAACATTAATAAAAAAAATTAAAAATATTTTATGACAAAATTAAAAAAAGTCTTAAAAAACTATTTTTTAAAGTAAATATTTTTTTAAATACTCTGAATCGAAATTAATGTAAAACAATTGAAAATGCCATGTTCCAAGTTTGAACCAATTATCTTTAACGGTTCCTGACTTATAAGAATTTAAATAGGAAAAATGTTGAAAAAAACTATCATGAAGAAAAAAGCATTTTTAGAAGAAGTAGTTTCCATGACAGCCATTGTTTGAAAGGTAGATTTTGAAAACAAACCAAAACGAAAAAATTAATATTTCTTGTTCTAATTAAGATAGAAACTTGATTTAAAAGTCAATTTAAGCAGGAAAAAACAGAAACATTTATAATGAAATAAAATGTTTTTACAAAATTTGAAGTTTTTTGTGTTTCGGGCGACCTTAACATAAATAAACAATTTCTTAAAGTAAATTGAACAATTGATTAAAAATCACATAACATGGATTTTAAGATAAAATTATTGTTTTTAAAAAATTTGTATAATCCTTGTTCCCGATTTTCTGTATATGATTTTAATGTAAATAAACTCCAGATTTTACGTCGTTGAATAATTTTCAACTCCGGATTTCCCGACGGTTTAGGAAAATTGTCCATTTTTGATAATCCATCTTATAAGCACGGAAATTAAGCGGTAGGAAATATCTAGGCCAAACTTTTCACAAAAGTATTTAAAATACTCATTGAAATAAATGAGAAATTTTACTTCAATCGTTTATCTGAATAAATAAACCCAAATATTATTAATGACCCACTTAAGCTCCTGATAGACGTATCAGTCTATCGGCGCTTTCTTGTGGTTTTTCATCAGACTAAAACCGAAGCATTGCGTTGCATTGAAACGATCAGAAATTATCTAACATCCATTTCTGAAACAACGAATATTGATTACAACTCATTGCATAATATTGAAAAAAGAATTGTAGGAAGCACATCTAAGGATAAGTAACCCTTAAAATTCAGCAATATTTCATGTAGCAATAAAAAAAATGTCATCATAAATCTGATTTTTATTCTTTTCAATTCTGTTTTAGTGTTTATTTTGCTTAATAATAATGTGTTATTGCTTAAAACTGAAAGAGCAGAAATTGTTTTAAATTAATTAAAAATAAAGCTTTTTATAAACATTTTTCTCCAACTCCGCTTACCGCGACACCCCGCTTATGACGACACTTTTTTTTGGTCGTTAGAGTGTCGGGATAACGAGGTTCGACTATATAAATATCGAATTTAACCGTTGCAGCTGCTTATAAAATACGATTTAAAACCGAAAACATTTGTAAACAATACCTTTCTATTTATCTAAAAACATTAAAATATTATGTTCAGTGCATGCCGCAGTTTGAAATTTGAATGAAAGAAAAGTTTTATATTTTCAGAAACATAAAACTGTCGAAATAATTAAGTTTTAATTTTATTTAGACATTCTGTTGCTGATTAAAATTAATTAAAATAACTCAAGTATTATTTGCTTAATTAATATAAATCCTACACCGCATGGTGTTATTTAATAGTAAGTGGATTTTATTAACGCATTAAACATTTTCCCTAGCATTATGTTTATTTAAATGCGTCAATGTTTTCTTTATAACTTTAAAAAGATTTAAATGCACAGCATTGTTTCGGAAATCATGAAAGATAACTTGAAATATCTGGAATCGAAAGAGATATATTTTACAGCACGATTACAGGATTTGGATTATTATTTAAAATTTAAATATATGGCCATGATGTATATGCATTTCAAAAATTAATTTAACATAAATTCTTTTTTTTTTTATTTATACTTAAAATGTTATATCAGCAACTTCCGTGTGTTTAGACATATTAACAATAACTTTTCTTAACAGAGTAAACACAATGTTTACTGAATATTTGATTATAGAAGAATCTCGAAAACAGATGATATGATAATCGCCACGTAACATTATCATTTACAACAAGACAACAGAAAATAGTTTATATACATAAATTAGTTTTTCCAAAAGGTGTTAAGGAATTATTAAAACATATGTCTGTTGTAGATGGTTCTTTTGACAACCAAATAAAGTGTTTTAACATAGTTTTAGCAAATTAAAATGTCCCAGCATTTTTAGATCAATTTTTTTCACATTTTCTGTTAGTATAATTTTGCAGTTTGACAAAATTCTTTCAGGTTATAAAAAGAGACAGATTTTGTTTTTGTTTTATCTTATCATGTAGATAACAAAAAAGAATCAAAAGACTCTTAGAAACTGAAATTTACATTTGACAACGTTAAGCTTCAATGTTCATAAATGTTCATAAATGTTCATCAATAGACATTATCCAATTTCGTCAATTTAAGTTTTTTTTTTTAGGGAAAATAACCATACTCTTATTTTTTGTCAAAGAATTGCCAAAATGAGAAAATCAGTCATGTTAGCTTGCACGTAATTGAACTCGCTTATGTGATATTTGCACTCTCCTTAAAAAGGTTTACCATTAAACTGTGATACACATGATGAAATATATTAAATATAATTTTTGCAATTACTTTTTTGCAGAAAAAAAAAATTAAAAATGTCTCTGTGGATCTGTGCATCTATTACGAAAGTGTTTCAGAGAACGTTTCATCTGTTTTGAAATCATTTAACATTGGAGTTTCTTTTAAACCGTTAAATAAATTGAGTTATCTTTTAAATAGCCACACGTTTAAATATGACGAATCAAAATTAACTGGTTTTGTGCATATGATTGTGTGCAGTGATTGCGGTAACGTATAAATAGGTGAGACTGAAAGATTTATGGAGATACGACTTAATCAGCATATCCATGTATTTAGTACCACATGCATTTGACACAGACCATATCCCATCTTTCGCAAATTCATTAATTTTGAAAAATAACTGCAAAGATTACCATTACAGAATTTTCATGGAAAAATGGTTCACTAAACTACACCCATATACCTTGAACGTATCAGGTTCAATTCCTAATGAATATTTCTTCTTTCTAAAAGAAAAATGTTAACTTTAACTTTGACTGACTCCAATGTGTGTTCGATGTTTTGTTGCTGTAGTTAATGTTAGTACTGATGAGGCTATGCGATGACATAGGAAAACATATAATTTGGATGATTTTGATTTCAATTAAAAAAATTTAAGTATATATTTTTAATGTAATTGCTTTTAAATGTATTTAAGTCTGTCTAAAGTTTCATATTTAGTTTATAATATAATCAGTCAAAGTTTGGTATTCAAAATATTGCCTATGTTGTAGATCTCATTATCAGCTAATTTTGTCACTTTAAGTCTTTTATAAAAATAGTAATCATATTCTCCTTTTAGTTACAAGACTGCTGAAAATTGGACTAATGCATGAAGACAAAAAACAATTAAGTATAATGCTTACACTAAAAGAGTGAATTAGAGAGTTTTTCAACATTCGTTAAACATACAGTGAATGCTATGTATGCTCAACATGTAGACCTCATTAGACGTTATCAGATTTCGTCACTTTGAGTCTTTTATAAGAAAAGTAAATATATTCTTATTTATGATCTAAGAAAAGCAAATAATTACAAAAACACCCATATCAGCTTGCATGTAACTGTACGCGCGTACGTGGAATTTGAACTCCTCATAAAATGTCGCCGGAGTATCCTGTCAGACATTAATTGCAATTATTAATCCAAAATTCTGTCCTTATTTATGGATTCTTAGATCTTTGCGACAAACGTTTAAGAAATATATAAAAATATTTTAAAAATTCAATAAATGTCTACCTTTTTAGCCATACAATATCAATTACGATTGCGTAAGTATGTAAAGTTTCCATTATAACACTTTTTTATGCTCATTTTTCCAATTTCTTGCTTGCACTGTTAAAGAAAACTGAAATGTGATAAAAAAGGATGATTTTCTTCTTGTATTTGTAACGAAGTATCGACAACTCAAAAAAATATCAAATTTTTTAGAACTAAATTATCAAAATGTAAATAAGTAATGTTCCCTTAATTCCCACTATTTCTTGTTTTATGTTTATCATTTCCGTACAGTCTATGATATTTCGCTATAACAGTTTTGAATAAATCTCAAATATGATGAAATAAGTTGCATACTTTTCACTTGTAGCGTTTCTAATATCCGTCATACGTCAACAATGTACAGATTGTTTGGTATTTCAATGCTATTTACCTTTTCAGTTTCACACTAGCAAATAGGACAGTGTAAGTAAAATTTATTCCTAAAGTTCTATTTGTTTTTATGCTCATTATTCCGCCCAAAATCATTAATATTTTAGTAATCTGAAATATGATGAAAAGCTAGCATTCTGATCGTGTAATCATTTTGACATCTTTATTATATCAAGAAAACACGGCCTCCTAGAATCCAATAAATATCTAATTTTTCGGCACTACATTATCAAATAACAGTGTGTAAGTTAATATTGTTCCAAATATTCCAAGTATAACATTCTTCTTTATGCTCATTATCCCCCACACAGTCATTGATATTTCTTCGTCACAATTTTGAAGAAATCGTAAATAAGAACAAATAAGTTGAGGACTGTCTTCTTGTAATCTTTTCGATTCTACTTTTATAACTACTGAGGCTTCGTGAACTTGGGAAGCAGAGACAGTCGTAGCAAAATAATTGCAGAAACAAATTACAAATATGCACATCGTCGGTATGCCTGGCCTACCTTCTTGTAATTTCATGAAAAAAGACAATCCTTGGTGGATCGATATAGCATTGAAAAGAAATGAAATAAACATCAAAAATCCAATATTAGAATCAATAAAAAATATAACAGATTTAATTTCATTGTAAGTGAAGATCAACGTATTGTATTTATGTCTTCGGAAATGTTTCATGAGCATAGAAAAGCTCAAAATAAGTTCTTTTATTTCATAACAAATCATAACATAAGAAACTGAAAAAATATTTAGAGGCATGTAAAGCAAGATCATGGTAATATATGCAAAAATAACAGAAATTATAAATTTCAAAAATACATCTTTAGGCAGATAACTGTAAAGAAACAGTTTAAGCATATCAGTAGCAAATAATGTTTTAATCAGATATATAAATATATATATATTCAGAGAAATTATTAAACTGCTCCATATAATTACCCAATAAGGTATACAGGATTTGTTTCCTGAACTGCATGATATACGTGAAATCTTTCTTTTAAAAATGTGCAATTTATTTAAACATTTAAACACATGAATGCGGGTTGAGAAGTAAACAACATATGTGATTAACGCCACAAACGGTTCTTTCAGAGAGCATTCTTTACAATTTAATAAGAAGGAAATAGATATAAATGTTAATGTAATAATTAGAATTACGGTAATAATTACATTAATTGTTTTATACAAATTGCGATTATTGCCATTTTTCTTATGAGAAGATCCGGAATGCCGTTCTTTCAGTAGAATGCAGATTGTAGAAAGATAAAATATCATTTTGTATATGTATTTTTGAATGTCAAATAGCATCAGATGCTTACTCATAACTGTTAATTTAAAAAACTATTAAGAAAACTTATAATATCCAATAATCTTACACACGCAATAATTGTAACACACAACCCAATACACATAGCAAATGTTTGGTTAGTTGTTGTTGATCTTATTGATTCCAAATATTTTCAGAGTATTCGTATGTAAATTATTGATGTTCAGAATGCCTACTGAGCATTTTACATTCAATAAATGAAAAATTTATATCAAAATTTAAAACGTTGAAATTGTTTTTAAAATGTTAATAAATAAAAAGCAAACATATAAAAAAAGAAACAAAAAACAAATATTAAAAAGTTTTTTCTTAAAGTATATATTTATTTTTCTGGTTCACTATAGAAGAAACTTACCAAAGTACTAAATTTAAATACACAATAAATTTAAATATGCTATTTTTAAATTTTAAACGTGTTTTTTTCCCGTTTTCAATAAATCTTGCAGCTATTAAATTTTACTTTGCAATTGTTCAATTAGAGTTTTGATGAAATTCAAGAAACAAATTTTACCGCGAGTACTCCATATTTTCTCTCTCATGAATTCGCAAGATACAATGAATATAATATAATTAGGCAAAGCACAAATCCATCAAACCAGAAAAATGCTATGTCATAAAAGTGATTTCTTTTTCTTTCGATTTTGAATATTGATCGTTCAATAATACGACGTTGTTTTCCTTTTTAAATGAAATTTAAAAACTTTTATAATTGAAATTTCATCGTTTGTTGTTACACTCTTTGACATTTCTCAAACTGTTTTTGTATGTAAAGATTGCATTTTATCATCGATTTTTCACTTACGTGTTCATAGAATTATAACTTTTATGTACACGGGTGTGTTTTGAATGACATTAGAGCATTTTAATATTTTTAGAACTTCATTATAAATCAATAAAATAATTTAAAGGCTGTTTTTTCATTAACTGGGTACACGTGGTATATAGTGAAATAATCTTTATTGTTACCAAACTTTTCGACTTAAAAAAACAATGGGGAGTAATTATTCGCCAAAATAGTCCAACGTACTGCGAAACTGCAGTAATGAAATATTTTAAGCACTTAAAACTAAAAAAAATATATAAATACATAAATGAAGAATGTAATAGATTAAAAAGATATACAATTTTATAATTCAAAAGTTTAATATTAATTAAATTATAACTAAACGTTACAGTTACAATTTATAAATCTTGAAAAGAGACTTTAAATAGTTTTTTTTTTCTGTTGCCACATCTTAAACATAGCAAAAGTTATTGTCTTCTGGTTTCAACCGTGCGTAAAAAAATTTATTGAATTTTCCATAATCGAGTTCGGCTAACAAATCCGATTTTTTTGTTAAAATTAAATCAAATCGGCAAATTTTGACGAATTGGGGCAAGTTAACATACTGAAACGGATATTGTTTGGAACTAAATAAAATGCAATCATGAAATAAAGCCTTTTTTTAAAACTAGTTTTCTTTCTGTTTTTTTTTATTATTTGTCAAAGAATTTTCTTGCAACATCAAGTAAAGAATTTTCAATAAACATTTGATTTCCTTTCTAATTTTTTCTATTTACGTTGAAAACTAGTCAGATGAGCCAATCTCAAAACTGTCTTCTCTCTCATGCATGTTAGTATTTGAAATTAAACGTTTGTTGGACACTTGGGCGATTCAGTGTAATTTTTTTCCCATTTTCTCTGCTTAGTCGAATCTTATAATCTCCACACTCCTTCTCGTCATCTCACTACCGCGGGGCCGTCACTTTATGAACAGCTGGCGTACAACAGCACGGTTATCGCTATACCGTCCCGAAAATCGTACAAAATTGTCCATCACGCGGACAGACAGACATTTTGTAAAAATGTGTTTTTCGGGATCTCTTACACCTAAAACGTGAGTTACCGTCGAAAACCAATAGTCAAAAAATTTTTCATTGCAATGCTTTCTTCTATCATAAATATAATAAAGTAAAAAGTAGTGCTTCGAGTGCAACTTGAAAGTAAAGAATATTTTCTTTTAATACACAAAAAAAATTCTTAAATCAATCGACAATTCTTAAACTCGACATTAGGTTCGAGTTTAAATAAAATTTTATTATAAAAAATCTAGATTTCATTTATACATATTATAAATGCAAAAACAATTTATATTAGTATATATGGGTTTTTTCATATTTAATGAATGAATCAAAAATAATTCATAATGTATGAATGGCATCATTTATTAAACGTTAATCTACATCTTAAGCTACACAAATTAAACAAAATTTATAACTAAAATTAAAACGCTTTTGAATAGAAAATATTATCCTTGCGTTTTTAAATGTACGACACTAAATCAAAATTATCTTTTAAATTATATATGTACCATGGTATAAAAAGTCCACATTTCCGTCATTTTATCATGTCCACCAATCATTTTTAAACAGTAATATGTACTAAAATGAATCAATTATTCACAACGGAAGTGGAAACGCCCAGCTGGTGTTTATGAATTTTCGAAAACTTTTCGTAACACAGTTTAAAATAACACTTAAGAGATTATCTTATTCAAAAGAAAATTCATTATAAATATAAAATGAAGAAAAGTAATACTACAACGAAATTATATTTCTTAATCATTTGCATTATTGCGAATAAGGACCGATGTAGATATACGGTGTAAAAATGATTATCCGACTAATGAATAGCTGTAACGGTCTGAATAGCTGTAACAATTTATATAAATTTTCGTTAAGTAAAACACATAAAAAGCTGGTATGTAAGGATTGGAGCGTTTCATACATCTACGACAGACGTGGATTGGAGCCTATTCATTCCTCTCCAACGTAGATATACACCGTGGCAATGTCTAGCCAGAATACGGAAAATTGTTGCACAGTCGATTTATATTAGAAATTTGATCTTTATTTACGCACATCACAGACCAAATTTTAAAACGTAGGGCCACTTTATTGTCTCTGTCTTACTAAGATCTATGATTCTGAGAATTTATGCTGTAATTGATACAGCCATTGCTGAGAAATTTTGTCTATTTTGTTGTTAAATTGGACTTGATACAAAGAAAGCATCACATAATTTCGGCTCGCTGAGCTTCAATAATTGAAAAATGCTTATTACCTTTATTACATTCCATTAACATTAATATTCACAGTTTTATAATAGTCACTCTAAATTATATTTCTATGTTTACAAACCACTGCACAATAACCATAAATAGGTGTAATATACATAACTGTCTATGTACTCCCAATAATCTTTACCGCATGAAGTATAGTTTTTATGTCGCAATTTAAAATAAAATTAAAAAATAACCCTTTTCTGAAAATACCAAGAAATACAGGATTATTTTCTGCCAAGATACAGACATACGATTCCCAATTAAAATGCACATTTAGAGTTGAATTTTTATTTATTACTATTAGTATACTCGCTCTTCGCACCGGAAGATTAAGAAAAATATTCATCAGTTCTAAACATAGAAACTCTCAGCACTTCAATGGATAAAAACAATGAGTATAATAGTATGTAGACAATTTCATCAATGAAAATGAAGCGGAATACAGTGTTTACGTCAAATACATATTTTTAAATTTTATTTTCAGTCCAGAATAACAGTAAGATTAAAATACCATATAAGAGCATAAAATTTATTGAATTTCTACGATTAAATGAAGCTCTTAAACAATTAAGAGCACTAAATACTAATAATCCGTTAAAGAATCTGAGATTTTTTAAAAAAGAAAACGCGCATTTTCGAACATGGAACTGAAAGATTTTACACACTACTGGGCGAAAACTAATCATTTTCTTATAATTCTCATACTTATTACTATATTGGAAAAATAAATGATAGTTTTTGAACGATTCCTTTGTCAAATTTAAGCAATTTTTTTCGGTACATTTTAGAAAAGTCCAAAGCCAAATAAGAATTACATTTAAAAAAAAATATCACGTAATTTACTTAGGTTAAAATGTTTATTAAGAATTCAATTTATTTTTCCTGTAAATTTTCATCATTAAATAAAAATATTTTAAAATGTGTAACTTAGAGTTCTATTCTGAAAAAAAAAAAAAAAAAAAAAAAAAAAAAAAAAAGAAAGAAAGACTATATTCCTTTGTTAAAGCAAGTGAACTGTTCGTTTAAAAAAAAAAAAAAAACATTTATTAGCAATTTAATCAAAAATAACATAATTTTATTTATTCTTGACTACACATGATCTGAAATTACGATAAAGACAAAAAAAAAAAAGACTATTAAAATACTTTTTATGTATGTCAACACAATATGAAGTTCCACTGGAATATAGTCCCAAGAGTGTACATATGGTAATTTTATTCCAAAATCACATACAAAGTTCATGGAAAGTTCAGCAATTCTTCAGAAATACAGGAATAGCACAGCCATTTCCGTACTGAATATTCCATTTTAAATTCCATCGTTAGCTTTTTTTCACTATTTTGTACGTTCTAATACTTTTAGAACCATTACGTGGATAGTAAGTTCTCAAAATTCAATATTTAAAAAATAGATTTTAATAAACTTTGTACTACTTTGTAGTTATAGGTGTGCTCGATTCAGTACAAATTTTGTTTTTCCTAATAAATAAGCTTTCCAAAGAATAACTTTAACTTTTATTGTCTTTCATATTCCACGCTGAGACACGGCAATACTTTTATTTCATAAAAGAAAGAAAATACTCTTACACCACTAACAATTATATATTCCTGAAGCTTTTTCAAGATCAAAATATTTTAACCGCCTGTTTCACTTAGTATGTTTTCAAAATTTACTACAAAATTAATCTTCCTTTAAAAAAAAATATCCTTTTTAGAAGGATATTTTAGTTGACAGAGAAGATTTTCTTCAACAGAT
The DNA here is from genome assembly GCA_963932465.1 of Maratus speciosus. Classification (NCBI taxonomy): domain Eukaryota; kingdom Metazoa; phylum Arthropoda; class Arachnida; order Araneae; family Salticidae; genus Maratus; species Maratus speciosus. Next base: position 85,263,967 of record OZ010789.1, read on the forward strand.
GCTATTCTTCATACAATAAATTGCTTTTATAATACATAAATAACTTTAAAACCACTTTACATTACATTCTATTGAAATAAAATCTTTTGACCCACATATAGTAAAATTACTTTAAAATTCAGTTAAATGATTCGGAAGGTGCATCACAATCTGGGAATCTATAAGAGAACCAGGTAAACGAAATTCAACCAAAAAATCGATTTTTACTTTTTTATGTTATTAAATAGTTAAAATTTTACATTTTGACCGATGTATTACACATGCTTCTGTATATAAAAAATCTGTTGGATTTTTTCATTCTTTCTAAGAGCACTTCACAGCAGTGGGCTACTTTTTTTAAATTCAGATTTTTTTATTGGTACCACTTTTCTGAAGTTGTAAAATTCCCATTGTTTTTGCCTTAATTAATATGTTATTAAATAAACGCGTTAAAACTATAAAAATAGTGTTAAAAATCCAACACTTTTATAATAACATATTAATTAAGACGAATCATAGTATTTTAAAAAATTGGTGCCAATCAAGAAATCAGAATTTAAAAAAGTTGTTCAGTCTCAACACTGCTTCACAGCTTTAAATGACTTTTTCTCAAAACTTCAATTTTTCGGGTCAGTGTTCTTTTTTTTCATCATCTATTAAACTAAAGAACTCTGATTTTTCTAAGTACTTATATTATGTTATAGTGGAAACTTTAACACAGGGATTTAATGATTTGTTGAGAATCATTTATTTTAGGCAGTGAAGTCTTACCAAAAATGCTAATTTAAGAATGTCTTTCAATAAATAATTAATAATTAATTTTCAGTTTTGATTAGAAAGAAAATGGTCTGTTAAATTGAGTAAATATGTTATTCAAACTACTCTAAAAAATCTAGTCTCTGTCTTTCACCATTTCTGAGAAAAAAGGTACATAAGATTGTTGTATTTTAACATGGCCGAGATAGAGCAAACCCGGTCCCCTGAGAGTTGATAAAGATTCAACTATTTTTTTGGTATTACATTGATTTGTATAGATAAATATACATTGCAGTTTTTTTTATATTACTAAACATGCTGCATATAAAATATATCTTGTAATTATCAGTAACAAAAATAATAAATTTATATTACTGATGCACTAGCAAAAATTTACTATTCTTCTTTTGTTTTGTTTTTTACAAAATAATATAAATTTTGCTATATAAAAAAAGTATACTACACTAAGAGAACGTTTTATAAAAACACACTTTCAGCATATTCATGATTGTGAGGAAATAGTACCAAAAGTTGAACTAAACTTATTTTCTCTTACTCATTTCAGCTTCATAATGTCCACTCTGAGTTTTTTTTTACTTTATTTGTCTAGACTAAAACAGAATAAATATCACGTGACAATGAAATGGGATTTATTATATCTATAGATTTTCTACTATAAACGGAATTTCTGGATTTCAAATTTTAGTATTAATTTCTAGAAATAATTTTCTCACTTTAATCTGGTCATATATTAGATAATTTCCAGAATGTATAGCAAGGTGAAACGCAAACAAGTAAAGTAAAAAAAAAAGTATAACTTATGCGTGTAACTCTAACAACGATCTCTTTTTGCATAATCTAGATCATTTACCTCCTATTTAATAACTATAACTTCTGTCAATATTTGGTTCATCTTGCAATTTTAAAACTTCACATGATGCCACTTTATTCAATGTAACACATATTAAGCTAAACGAAAATGCTTACATATCCCTTCAACTAACCAAAGACTTTTTCTTTATTCATGCTGTATCAATATTTCTACAGTTGTTTAAAAAATCGTTTCTGGCTGAGTGGCATCCCTAATACCACAAAATCCCAGCCAAACTGAATATATACAAATGCGCTTATTATCCTCAAATGACGTACAGGACGATTCCACGTAGCCAAGTTACTGCGATGCTGATAAAATCTCTTCCATGAAAAGAGTGACTAAAAAATTGGTCACGACGTCTTCACAATAGAGTCACAAATATACAGTCGCGTGACAGTCATAAAGTTGGGATTAAAGAATTATTTTGATTACTGTTATAACTCTGATAAGTTGTGAAATTCCGAACGTCATAGTGATATCCCATTAACTCGCTGTTTTATTACGGATACATCGGCAATTAAAGTAGAATAGTAAAGATCATTTATTATTATTTAATTTAGCGAACAAATAATTGTACATATGCTACAACTTAGATTTTACAGCAACATAAGATGCAGTAATTTAATTTTCAATTTACAAATCATTATAAAAATTAAACAAATATAGTCGTATATATAAATCTTTGTAATTTTGAGACTAATCATTTCGAAGCATACTTGTTTGGTCTTTTGCAATTAAATTTGAATAAACAAAACTTAACTATCTCGTAAATCATAATATAGCACGAAAAAGTAGTTTGCGTAAATAAAAACAGATATTAATGTATTTGATAGCTAATTGGATTAATATATCTTAGACTTAATCATACCATGGTTAATAGATGATTAATATACAAATTTTGAAGAATATATATTCCTGTAAACCTTCTATTGTTTTGCTATTAAGTATGTTCTAAACAGTACAGATATTAATCTTCGCAAAGAAAAAAGTTTTGATATTTTTAAAAATTTAATTTAATACCAATTTATATTGACCACAGATGAAATCTAGGTAAACATTTTTCATTTTAGTTATTGCTTGTTCGAAAACTTTGTCGAGGATAATTCCGCCATTTCATGAATTAGTCATAATTTAAACATTATCATATTTATGGTTCACAGTAAGAGCATCAAATTACGTTCAGTTAAAAAACTTATGAAAGTAAATATTTTATAGATATAGAAACATTTTAATTATTCCTAAATAAATTGAAAAGCATGATTACAACAGAATTTTTATAAATTAAATAAATATAACATGTGTTTGTCTTTAAAAATATTTGCTTGATATACTTTGAACAAGCGTAAAATTTTGTATATTATTGTTAACGTTTATAATTGCATTTTTAAAAGGAATTTTAATATAAATCCTTTGATAACTTTTCTCTTTTTATCCCTTTTAAAACACTGAAATCTCAGTTCAATGCTTAACGCAATTTAAAGTTTGTATGAAATAAATGTTTCAATTTTTCAAAAACATAAACCGTTGAAATGATTAAGCTTTCATTTCATTACTATACATCGGTTTAGAAAATTATTCAACTCAACCATTATTTGTTTAATATGCGTAATTTTTACATTGCACAGTTTTGTTTTATAATAATAAAACTTTATTTACACATTCTATGTATAATTATTCATTTTTTGTTGCATTAATGAATACATTGACATTTCGTTTACATTAGCAACAAGTTTTAAATTTACGGTGCTTTTTTACAGAGTAACTGAAAGCTTATTATAATAATATAATCAAGAATTCCTATACACATTTCTCATTCACTTAAAAGGATTTCATGGAAAAAGCATTGTTCGCTAGTTAATTTAACACATCCTGGTGTGTGCAATTCTTCATAATATTCATAAAAATATTTCTTAACTGACAAATAGTAGTTATTTAATACTAAGTCACACAAACTTTAGCCAATTACAGCGCAGAATCTGACATGCAACCACACAAAATAATTATTTTTAATATTAAGGTGTGGATCTAAGAGGTATTAAGGAATCAGTAAATAATTTTACAGTTATGCAGTATTCATGAAGAAATAAATTCTGTTCATTCGCATAGTTTCAGAAATAGTAACATCTCAGCATATTTACACCCAATTCACACAGATCTTATTTTTTAAACTCTGTTACACTGTTTTGGAGATTTCTTAGCTAGTGAACATAAGAGCAGTTGATCCTTTGATTTATATATCATCAAATTAAAAAAAAATAAAATGCTATTAATTGAATGTAAAATTTTTCAATGACATAACGCGTATATATGCCTGTATCGCTTTCATTAGAGATTAGAGCATGTCTTCATATATCTTAAATCATATGAGCCCTTCAGGAACTTCGTATAGCGAAAGTAACTGATATCGCATTATTGTCCTATGATAACTCTTCAAATATTACAATGCTTCTATGCTTAACCAGTACAGAGTTCAACCCACCTACATTATGCTTCAGCTTCTCATATTTAAAGAAAGTATGGATGTTGATCCTAGTATCAAATCTTTATTGTGCCAATATTGGCGATATGCTTGATAAATATTCAATCTTCCTTTAACTATTAAAAGGTAGTATTTTTTTCTTTATTTAAGTTAGAAATATGGTGACATTATTACAAGATACTTTTTTGGCAATATAAAGCCAATACAGTCTATATTTGTACAATATTGTCATCGTCAAAATATTTCTTTTCAAAATTGGCAAAATGCAATCAACTTAATATTGGGGTAATTTCTCATGTAAATCGAATGCAGTATTAACCCATTATTTCACCGTTATTATCTTCATACGGTTAGAACGTTTAGTCCAGGCAATGGGGGATTTTAGCTGGCAACATTAATGGTAGTTCTGGAAAAAGGCTTACTATATGTTTTTTGGGTCGCTGAATCCAAATTTGTAACTTCCCACCAAAATATCACACGGAAATCCCACAAAAATTTGATTTTTTGGAAAAATTTGGTTTTGAGAATAGCACGCGGGGAATTATCCGAGGCAGCCTTCCCTCACCCCGTTTATCCTAGGTGATATTGTCATATATCTTATTTATTGCAAATTTTGTCAACTTTCTGAATTTCTACATACTTTTCTCCTAAAACAATAAAAAACTTTAATTTAAAAACAACTATTTTTGGGGGGATGCGCAGGGGGGGTATTTTGGGGGAAGTTAAAAATTTGGATTCAGCGACCCATAAAACTTAAAGTAAACCTTATAGGGAAAGTTCGGAGGGGAGACGAGAGGGTGAATGTAAACGATGTGAATGGTTAAGTGAAATTGCGCAACTTTATTCACGCAGTACCACGGCGCATGTTCCGAGGCAGATCCCACCTCCCCATTCATCCTACGTCATAATGTCATATATCTTATTTGTTGCAAATTTTGTCTACTTTCTGAATTTCTAGATACTTTTTCCCTAAAACAATACAAAAATTGTTTTTTTTTAAAATAAAAACCTTTTTGAAGGGGCATTTTACCGAAATTTGGAGGGGGTGCCGGGGGAAATTTTGGTGGGAAGTTAAAAATTCGGATTCAGCGACCCAAAAAACATATAGTAAGCCTTTTCCCAGAACTAACATGAATTTTGCTTGTTAGAATCTCTATACGGTCTCTATTGCCTGGAATAGTTACACACTATAATGAAACACACATTAAAGTTATACAATAACTAGCTGGCTAATCCCGCTCCGCTGCACTGTAAAAAAATCCGAACCGTATTCCTGTAGGAATCGGAAAAATAGTTGCCCTTATCGTACCGGAAAATTATCCGACGCAGGTCAGAATAAAATACGTAAAAAAAAGGAAACCTTCATTAAAACGGTACTTTACGGATTTTATTCCAATTTTACGGATTTTATTCGTATTTTACTGATTTTATTCCGAGCTGGGTCGGAAATTTTTCCGGTACGATAAGGGCAACTATTTTTCCGATTCTTACGGGAAATCTGGTCCTTTTTGTTTTTTCTTTTTTTTTAAGTGTGGTCTATTTTTCAAAACATACCATAAATCAAACGAAATCCTGAATTTGACTTTGTATTTTAAAGCAATATGGACCTTCACCACGAATGCCTTTTGCATCGATGTAAACGATACGAAAGCCATTGCGCTGTTTCATTATCTTACGCGTTGGGCAAAATTTGGGCGTTTTTGACACAAATTTTTTCGTTGATCATTTTTAGTATACACTGCAAAAAAAATAATGCCAGCTTTCCGGTAGGAATCGGAAAAATAGTTGCCCTTATCGTACCGGAATAATTTCCAACACAGCTCGGAATAAAATCCGTAAAATCGGAATAAAATCCGTAAAATACCGTTTTACTGACTATTTCCCTATTTTTACGGATTTTATTCCGAGCTGTGTCGGAAATTATTCCGGTACAATAAAGGCAACTATTTTTTCAATTTCTACTGGAAAACTGGCAGTATTTTTTTTTTTTTTTTTGCAGTGTAGTTTGGAAGAGAAATGAGGCAGTTTTGACAACAGGAGTTTAAATATCCTCTAGTTACCCCACAACTGAAATAGAGAATATTATAACGATTGCAGAGATTAACCATTGAAGTTAAACAATTTTCATGTGATTCATTTCCATTTGGTAGTGTTTGTCTTGTGTACCCTTCAAATACAAATAAAATTTCCAACAATATAGAAAAAACACTATTGGCCGGTGACCAGAAAATTATGGAAAATTAGTTCAATTCATTTCCATTTGGTAGTGTTTGTCTTGTGTACCCTTCAAATACAAATAAAATTTCCAACAATATAGAAAAAACACTATTGGCCGGTGACCAGAAAATTATGGATAATTAGTTCAATGTATTTTAAATTCCTTCCTAAAATAACAGAACACAGACAGAAAAAAGTAAAAAGAAATGATGAATTAAAAACAATATAAAAACTTGAGGAAGAGATCCGTATCCTGTTCGAGTTGGCGGTATTGGCGAAGAAATCCAAAATGTCACCGAAAGACCGTTTTAGCAAATTTTTTAAGAGACGAAAAAACATGGTTTTAAATTTTTATAAACATATTTTTTTGTGTTATGAGCATTATATTTGTATTATTTTTTATACATTATGCATGTAATTATATATATACTTAGAGATAATATACACGTATAAATACATATTATAGACACATATAAATAAATGGTACTACTTAGTTATCCCGTCGACCAATTTCGCCAAATTATATAAATCGCCAAACCACTCTCCAAATTATACAAATTGATATAATTTTTATTTTAAAAAACGAAAGAACAAATAAATTAGTATAACATTAATAAAAAATACAAATAAAACGTCGAAATGAAAATCACCAGATGACGTAAACACGTATAACTTGCTTAAAGTCAAGTGAATATGACATTTACGATCAACCGTAATTGGCCTTTAATCTTATAGTTTAGCGATAGATTTTTGATCGACGGGATAGCCAAGTAGTAGTACCAAATGAATATACTATATACATGTTTTTATAACATGTTTTTTATAATTTTGTTTATATTTCTTATTTTATATATTGATTATACATGCGAAATTAAAACATAAGATTATATAACAAAAGTTAAGATATGTTTATAATATTACATCTGCAGAAAAAACCCCGGAAAAAATAATAATTATAATAAAAATATGTACGCAAAATTATTATTTATCCACGAGTGGCATCAAGTAATAAAAGAATCAACCCCAATTGCTGAAGATTGCAACAACCACATCAAAACGTCTATCACCAAAAGAAGTTCCCCATAAGAACCAGAAAAGTATATGGAACACTTCTCAAAATTTATTTCACCAAGCACTTATTATTACGGAATGTTTTTGTATATACATATATTTAATAATAATGCATAATTGCATAAATATTCGCCTTAGATGCTTATATTCCCGCGCTGCCATCTTGGATTTCTTGGGGATTTTTAGTTACGTTTATTGAAAAGGTAACCCCAAGGTTTATATTATATTATTTCGATTTTATTTTTGTTAAGCCTGACATGCGCATAAATCGCTGCTTGGCGACATTTACTACTTGGCGGAAAACGGGTTTTCACGCCAAGAAAAAATCCGAGATGGAAATCCAAGATCTTTTTTTTTTTTTTTTTTTTTATGTGTGAAATTATTTTTTTTATTGTATGTCTGTGTGCATTTGCTCTGAAATTTAATTATTTGACTTCATTTTTATAATATTAACTGTTATTTATACAATTTACATTCGAATACATCGTATTTCGATAAAAAAAATAAAAAAAAACATGTTTGGGGAAAACAATAATAGGTATTTATATGGTATGTTTCCCTACTAAGGTATAGTGAAAAATTATTTTAATGTTTGCGAGTAAATTATTTTACAATATGTGTGTATGTGTAAGGCATTTACATTAAAAATTAAATATTGTACTTCATTTTTATGCTAATGATTGTTATTTATATATTTACATTTAAATGTCAAAATATATCCTAAAAATGCTCTCGTACACTTAAAAGAAAAACATAATTATTGCGAAAACCGCTCTAGCTTATGCCCTTTTGACTTAAAATCGCATTGTTTGGCAACAAAAGTAAATTCAAGCTCCCAATTAAAGAAATAATGTACAATTCACAGTTAGAACCATTTTTGGAAATAATTCTGCTAATTTTTCATGTAAGAAACATAATAGGAGAATAGATAAAAATCAAAATAAAATTATTTAAAAAAAAAGAAAAATAAAGTAATTCAGATTTTGTCTAATGAAATTTTTGTTGAAATTTTTCTTTAACATGGCGCGCAAAAGATAAAATCACCAAATATGGTATCAACTCAAAACTTTCTTAATTAATTTTTGAAAATTACGAATATTTCTTTCATGTTTAAATTAAATATTTTCATTTCATAATATTATTTCTCATTAAAATAGTTTTTGTTCTTTCTTTCTTTATTTTAAATTAAATAAGTAACAGTTTTTCCCCCAAGTTGTTTATATTATTTTCTAACGGATATAGCCATTTCAATTCATTTATCATCTATAATTTTTGCCAAAATAATCACTGGCGACCCTTTCGTCGAAAACATTAAGAAAATATGAAATTTATTACCAAACATCACAGTTATCCCTGTATATTTGACTCATAAACCACCGCGGGAATATTCTCCGTCGAATGATACAATCTGCAAAAAAATCCACTGGGTAGTTTTTGAAAACACCCAAGCGGAACTTTTAGAGTTTACTGCTTTATAATATATATGATTCCACTCGATTGACAAGGCTGAACGAGTTTGGGAAAATTTTTCGACATTAGTGAGACATGCAAGAAACTCAAAAAGTTCAGCATGCGATAAAATATACTATGCTGTTATATAAACACAACAATATACCTTGCTGATATATATGTCCAATGTCTATATTTCTCTTAAATATTTTCTTAGTTTTCTTCATCTCCACGCTTAATTCCACTCTTATTATTCGACTGCTTATTTACGACTGTATAGGTAACGAATTTCTTCTATATGTGAACCGCCTCATTTGAAGTGTGAGTACATACATTTAAATTTCTTTCACATTTCCAAATGTTTTTTTTTTAATTGTCTACAAAAAGTAAAGTTTCCACACGTAATGTAAACTCACTTCCTAGCTCAACTTTGAAATTGTAAACTTCGTCCTTTTACTCCACTTATACATATCAGGCTGTGTTAATTTGGTGAATGAATCGGGCGCGGAAAGTTATTTCATTGTGTATGTATATATATACTAGGGTGCTCTGCCCCCTGCAAGCTACGCTCGCCAACCCCCGTTCAGACACCGCAGAATCTAAAATCACGCTTATTTGATCGGTTTTTTAAAGATTAGAGAAGATTGAATTAAAATAATAAAACCTATAGCGATCTCCCAGTAAACGGGTTTCTATTCCATTCCCTTTTATTGCGAAAATTTAAGGCCAAATCAGTTGCTGTTAAGACATTCCATGGTTGTTTTCGTGTTTAATTAAAGAAGATCAGTTAAACATTTGAAAAGAAGCTAAAATAAAATGAATTAAGTAAACAGAGTCTTTGCCGACATGTACTTTTTAACAGTGTTATAAAACGATTGACATAATACAATTTACTACAATTTACTGCTTTAACCCCTTCAAGGGCGTCAGTTCCCTTTTGGACCACTTAATTTTAATTCTTAAATGCCAAACTGGCATCAGAATATTGAAATGAAAAATTTCCTTTTATTAAAAATGTGAACTAAAGCATTTTCGTATTTCGAAATTTGTTTGTAAATTCTGGTGCCATTAACTGATTTCAACATTTTACGTATAGAATTACCTTGCCCCTGAAAGGGTTAAACGCATATTAATGTATTTATTATTTTAAAGTTTCCTTTGTATTTTAATATTCATCTGTAAATACAATTTTCTAGACATAATTTTCAATATTTTCCTGCTTTTAACTCGTACTCATTTAATAGTAATTTTAAAGTTTTTTTCTGTTTTTAATAGGCATGTGTAAGTAAATTTGTAATCGTTAGAAATATTATTCTTTGCACTGTTTTTAGAATTGAAAACAATCTCTACTATAATAGCCTAAGTCATGCGACTATCATGAACAGTTCCTTCGCTTTTCATGAGAAAGGTTTCCATTTTGATTAAAGAACCAAATTTATTTTTTCGAAAAAAACTACATAAAAGTTGCCATGATCGCCAAGAATTCTTGGTACTTTTATGTTAGCTGGGCTTAAATCTCGCCAATAGCTTTTTTTGGTATTTTTCCGTTATACAGGCACCATACCAAAATGTATGCTAATGCGCCAATTATTTCAACCCTGATCGCGAAAAGGATTTTTATTGTAAAACATGCGAAAGATTGTGATTTGCTATTATTTGCTATACTTTATTGTATAACAGTTATTTGTTCATTTATTTTAAGTATATATTTGTGATTTAGAAAAATAGTTATAAAAGTCCAATGTTGCCAATAACTCAGAAACAAATTGAGATAGAGCTTTCAAACAAATTGCTTTTAAAAGTATATTTTTTTCTGTATACGACGGTGTAAAAAGTAATATTGTGTGATGTTTAGAAGTTTAAGAATGAAATTTTATTTAAATTGGGTCGTCAGATTTCTACGATGGAAAATCCTTTTCCCGAAAAGCCAATGAAATGCTTAGATAATATGTAAGTTTCAGGAAATCTGACGAGTCGCAGGCGGTTTTTGTCTCTTGCAAATTTTACGTGTAATAACGCTGTTAATGTTTAATTCATGGCGTACGTAATGTATGATCAACTCCGTGCGATTTTTTATGTCTTAAATTTTAGTCTTTGAAAAAATCATTTTCCAAATGGTCGTTGTAATTTGTTAAATTGATTTTTTTTCTTTGTTTTGTATTCTGGTTTTTTAACAAACAACATGTTTTAAAATAATGTCATACTAATAAAGAAATCTTTTATGATAATGCGAAAATTATTTGGTCAAGTCATTAACCACAAAGGTATGTTAGAGAACCACCGGAGATTAAAATGAGATTAAATAAAATTTGCAACGAGGGAGTATCGTACAGCATACCTATGTTATGATTAATGTTTTTCAAACAACGTAATAATTTTGTGTAAATCAAGGTTTCAACTAATTTCTTATAATTAATAGTGTAACATATTATTCAGAATCCGGGGTGGAAACTATTTTAGTTACAAAATAAAACTTGATAACTTTTCATCAACTAATAAATTTAATAATTACAACGTATTTCCATGTTACTGTTTACAAAAATAACTCAATTAATTTAAAATATCGGCTTAGCCCAGGTAGATGCCTTGTCGGCAACAACTTTGTAAACAACTTTGTAAACATTCTTCTCATCTCGTAAAGTCTAATTTACTCAGCTTGTCAGTTCTATTGAAAGAAAAGAAAAAAAAAAGAAAAGGAGAGAAAATATGATGGAGTGCGTATTTTTCCAGCGTTACAATAGTATTTTATTTTGATAGATGACGCAATTGTACCAGCAAGATCAACGTAATATGTTTATGTTGACCACTTTTAAAATCCATAAAAAATTTGAATTTCTCGAAATTGGAAGGAGTTACTCTGAGGAAGACTACAATGTAGCTGAAACTTGTTGGTTTAAAATTTTTAATTTTTTAACTTTTATATTTTAAATGTTTTAAAAGTTCTATCTTATATGTTTTATCGACGTCTTTAAGTAAACTTTATAGTCTAACTATCAATATTTATTATTAAAACTAATTTCATACTGTGTATTCTTTACACAATGCCTTTATAACACTGTTTTTCATTCATTATTCAAATCATCTAGAAAACCTATTATATTAAAATATATCAATATCAGAAGCGTGCAAATGAAAACATTAATAAGCACTTTCTCCAGCAAATAATCGTCCTTGTTTTTATAGTATCCAAAATTTTATGAGCATAATAGTGCAATTTATACATTAAAAAAGAGTTTGCTGAGAACATTCAAGAACATTAAATCCATTCTCGGGTAATATTTTGCTAACATTCAATACTAGTAACACTAGATATATTGAAATTCAGAAAAAGAAAGAAATATTATTTTTTAGAAAAAGGAAATTTATTCTAAAGAATATTGAAATTCTATGTTTTTCAAACAAAATATCATTTTTATGATTTGATAATCATTTCTAATATTTTCTGCAGGAATATTTTATTTGATCAGAGTTGAATAGAATCCTCTTTTATATTGTACCCATTACTGCGTAGATTCCCTGTGTTCAATATATCAGCAACGGAAGCGGTTTTTACTGATTAACTTCAAAGTTATCGTCTTCACACTGTGAATTTAGCCGTGAATTATAAGGTTTCAAATTTTGTTGTTTATTTTTTTTTTACTTAGCGGAAATGCCTGTTATTTCTGTTAAAAAATATTGTAAATATTGATAATGCATGTATTAAATATCAAGTGATGAATTGAAATACTGAAGACATTGCTAAGAATCTTGAAAATTTATGTTTAACAAATTTAAAGTTATTTCTTTGAATTTCTTTTTTTTTATTCTAATTTGTTAGGTAAAGATATGCTTTAAGTATTTTTTTTTTAATTTTCTATTTCTACTTGGCTTTTTCATTTATTTTTTTAGAAAAGCATATCATTTCAGTTCTATTCATTACACAGATGAAACTTAATATTATAAACTCAATGATAAAGACAATGTAACCTGTTTTGTTGGATAAAAGGATTTTGTGATGTGCTAAATATTTGATGCAGAGGTCAAATATAAAAATATATTTTTTCTTTCTGCAATTTGTCTTCTATTTAAAGATAACCGACATCGCTCTTCTCAGAGCCAAAATTCATAACTGTGACAATTCGATTATGAAGTTTTGCTCTACTATTTAGTAGTTCAATTTAACGATAAACTGGTAAAATTTTTGACCGAGAATTAGTCATCTGTTTAAAAATAAGCAAGAGCAATAAAACGCTGAAACATACAGCCTGTACGCATATCCTTAGTATAAAACAAACATTCATAATTAGAGAAGAACCGCTGATTGAAGAGAAATCCGATGTGCATCTATGAGCGGATCGTGACTCAAAACTGACATTGTTTGAATTTCGATAGCGTTCTAACTACTGGGTAAACAGGTGGATGACTTCACTCGCTAAAGCAACATATTGTGAGTGCGTAGAACTATTTGTTATTTTTGACTATTGACTAGTTCTACTTGTTGGTAATAATTATAGCCGTTTTAAAACTTTGAAATTTAAAAAGAACCACATTTTAGTTTTTGATTACTTTACATCATACAAATTCACTTTAATCTAATAATTTCAACAGTTTGCTTTAGATGACAATTTAATACCATTGAACACATAAATACTGGTAGTGCACTACAAAAACATTTAATCAAGAACTAATTCGATTGTTACACAAAATCAAATATTGTCATCTTGCTGATTTCTTAGTTACGTATGATTATCATGACGCACTTTATGCAACTAAAAAAATATATTTATAAAAATATATTTTATCTTTCTGCAATTTGTCTTTTATTTAAAAATAATCAACATCGCTCTTCCGACAACAATAATTATTGTTACTGTAATTTGCATAAAGTATTTAATTTAATAGTTACATCAATAACAGCACTAATAGTAATTTTTTCTTTCTCTTCTTACCTTTGTTATGGTAAATTATACTCTACAAACCAGGTAATTGGTGCTTTGTGTTTACATCTTGTATATTCTCTTTTACGCATTCAACTATACAATATCGTGAATGAATTACCTACATTCCAAAGTAAAATTTCCCTTATACCTTGCAGAGAAAGAAACATTTCCTATATACCTTTTTGGGTAATTATTTGGAATGTCTTAATTATTAGCTTGAATATTTTCTTATTTGTATCTTTCATTTATAATATATTTACTTATAATCTCTTGAAAGTGTTGATGTTTAACATTCAGATTAATGATGCAATATTAAGATTCGCAATATCTTTTATTTATTCGTACGTGTTTGTAATTCTATGTTATATGCCTTTATGTATTTTTTCCATTTACTATGTTACGGTCTGCTACGAAATCAAAGAATTAATTTCGAGTTTCCGATCGATGATGGAATACCAACCAAGGTATAATTATAACAAATTAGTCTATGTCTACAATCAAATAAAGACTGTTGCATATTCCGTAAACTCTAATGTTGGATTTTTCATGTTTATCTCCTTTATTATCAACAGTATTTTACTCTACAGTGGCTTATCAGCTTTATTAGAAAGGAAAAAAGGTATAACAACCTCACATATGATATATCTATCGGTACTTAGCTTAATCAATTATCTTGCAACTACAGCTTCTGCTTCCCATGTACACGAAGCTTCAATGTTCATAAAAGAGAAATCAAAAAGACTTCCAGAAAACAATCCTCGTCTTATTTGTTCATATTTAAGATTTCTTCAGAATTGTGACGAAGAATTGGCAATGAGTGTGTGGGGAATACTGAACATAAAAAGAAATGTTGTAATTGGAACTCTTGGAACAATACTTACTTACACAATGCTAATTATTAGTATAGGAAGGTAGATATAATAGACATCGGGGATTTCACGCGAAGATGAAACTTTTCACAAAACATAATTATACTAAAAACTAGGAGAATCTGCCGCCTGCGTGTTACACCCGCCAACCCCCCGATTACACTTTAAAAACATGGTTATGTGCCAGGTTTTGGAAGATCAAGTGATATTAACACAAAAACAACTATTTTATGTAATCGGGATGCTGTACATTATTTTTGAACAAAGCATTTTTCGATTACCATGGCCTCATCCACCGCTGTCGCGACAACTGACGGCTGCTTTTGGATTTGAAAAATAAAATCAGTTACACATTTGAATATCCGCAAATGTAAAATGGTTAGGTTTAAAATGTCGCTGCCTCTCAGACTTTTATAAAGACGCTATGGACGATATTCTTCCTTTCGATCCGAGGATGAAAAAACAAAGCTCTGTCTTCTGGGGAATAACATTCATAACCATTGAAATGTACTGTGTTTTGGAGTTTTCGCCTTTATTTTATGTTTCGATCGACATTTAGATATCTTGAATAACAGGTTATGACTCTCTACTTTGTTTTAATGTATCATCATGCATATTTTTTATTTTTATTTTTTAATTTAAATTGTTTAATTTATTTAATGAAATATATACGAATTTTCTAATAAGTATTCATTTAATAGTAATTCGTACAAAATAAATGTAAAATATTTTGAGCAGGCATTTACCTGTTTTTATGCTGCATCAAGTTATGAAATATTTAAACAAATTTGTTAGCCGCACTACTGTTACACCATGTGATTCGCAGAATGACTCACATGAATATTGTCTACAAGGAAGTCGTTTCAAATGTACAGTTTGGACGTAATTTTCGCCTCAAATTTGTTTCGCGTGTAATAATTTAATTATTTTAAAGTTTTTTTTTTCTCTTTGAAATTCATGTGCAAATGTGTAATTCATTAACTGTAAATAAATAATGTAATCCCATAATAATGTTACTGAAATGTTAATTTTATTTAAATTTTTATAGTTTTGCTCTAATTGCACCAACGTTTTTTTTCTGCAATTGAAAAAGAGAAAAGATTAAATGATGTCATTTTCACATTATTGATGCAATTTTCTCATTAAAATAGAAAAGAAATCCAAGTGGAGAAATTTTTTCTCTTTCAATTCAGTTGGGGAATTTGAATTCATATATTCGTTTTAAATATTCGAATGGTTCAAAAGATCTCATAATAAATCTTAAAATTTATAATTGTAAAATATTAAAAAAGTGATATTATTGCAATACTAATTTGTTTTAAATTTTAGTGGCATTTCTGTAATAGCGGCTACATTTATTTCACTAGATCAAGTTTCGTACACATCAGTGTTGCCAGATTGGGGGCTTTTTTAATTCAGATTATTTGACTGTCACCACTTTTTTTTAAATACTATAATATTCTTTATTTTTCAAAATTTTAAATCTATTTTTAAATAGGCCGAACATTTCTATTTCAAAAAAGCGGTGACAATCAACAACTGGGGACAAAAAATCCCCCTATCTGGCAACAGTGGTACACATCAAGGGATTCAAGGGATTTTTGGTGTTTTAATAACAGAAATGTCGTAAAGTACTGGCCGTTATATCTGAAGATAGAATCTTTTCATTAAACAAGGAAAATATGATTTTACAAAAATTCTGGTAAAATGTACATGAAAGTCCTGGATGCGCAAGAACCCTGTAGATGAGAGAATGAGATCAAGGGTTCGTACACATCAAGGGATTCAGGAGATTTTGGGTGTTTTAACACCAGAAATCTCGTAAAATTCTGGCTGTTATATCTGAAGATAGAATCTTTTATTAAACAAGGCAAATGTGACGTTACAAAAAATTTGGAAAAATGTGCTTGAAAGTCCTTGAAGCGTACGAACCCTGTAGATGAGAGAATGAGAAAAAGATAAATTGAAACTTTTTCGCATTACTGATGTCATTCTCCCTTTAAAATTGAATAAAAAACCAATCATGAAATTTTATTCTCCTTGCATTCAGTTGAAATATTATTATGTCATATAATCTTTTCACATATCCGAATTAGAGTTTTTGTAAATTTGTTTCTTTAATATTTTTCTTTTAAATGACAAAACGATATCAATAAATAACAATCCCTATTATTTTTTTCCTCTTCTTAAACGTTAATATAAATAACGTTATTTAAATAAATTTACTCAAAATATTTCCAGTTTATAAATTTAAACAACTGCTTAAGAAATTATGTTTTTCTCTCTAATCCATTTCGCCTTTCAGCGTCTTTGTGAACTGAACACACTGAAAAAAGCTACGATGGATTTATTATTTTTTTTTACATCAATGGTATTTGGGGCAATGATGAAAATGACAGACGATATTTGATTTTCTAAAAAAACTGATTCCTGAAGATCGAATACCTGAAAATAAGTTTTTTTCTTCAATTATTCTTGAAAAACAAAATTTAATAACAATATTGTTTCAGTATTGATTTAAATAAAAGAAATTTCTATTTGAAAATGGCAAAAAAAGAAGAAATCTGATAATCACTATAGTTTCCCTTTTTTCACAAAAATGGAGTAATTAAGTTGCCAATATTACGAAAATGTCATTAAAATTAGAAAAAAAAATAATATCTCGAAAACTAATTATAATTTTTAAATTCCAATAAAACTTTTCATATTCGCGGATCAATAATGTAAAGTTAGGAGAGTCTGCGCACACATTCAAAAGAATAATAATAAAAAATCTAAATATTATTTTTTTGCTAAACTATACATCTATATTTTTGACATTTGTTTATCGTGCATTTCCATTGAAACTTTGTTGTTAAGCTGTAATTTAATAGTAATAAACTTGGTTTTCCAGTAATAAAACCAAGTAAATTCTTTTGCACAATCTCTCCTTACAGTGTAGGAGAGATTGCGCATATGGGTAGAAGAGATTTTTATTAATAATAAATACAATTAAATTGTTAACAATAATAATTAACTTAAATTACTATGTTGTAAGCTTTTTAAGAGTAAATATTATTGTATTAGGAATGAATATTTCAACCTAATGTTTAAATAATAAAAAAAGGAAAAAAATAACACCAGTTAAAGAATTTTAATTTAAGAAGAAGATTGAAATATCAGTAAAAGAAATCCGTACTAAGATTACAAAATAACTTTAATCTACTTGATAACATGTTTAACTTGAAAGTTACATCATTTTCATTTCCACAGTTTCAATGTATTTTGTTTGCTAACCGAAGTTTTCGTCGTCAACAATCTATGCACTTATTGTTGTAAATCACGCAGCTTTCGTACAATCACCTGCCAGAAGTAATATATTGAATCCAGTCAGTAGTTGAAGACGCCCCCTGGTACAGTTCCAGACATTCAATGAACTCATCCTCATTGGCCTTAATTTTTTCCCTTTAGTTTCTTTTTTTTTTTTTTTGTCCCACTTTTTCTGGAGGCACCTTATCTTCAGCTGTTCTTTTTGCAGTGGCATCCTTCTTAAGTCTTTTTTCATGTATATTTTGTGGATCAGTAGTATTAGTTGCATTATGTTTCCTTTTGATTTCGATGGCACTAAACTATTCGGAATGGACGAAAGCTTTTCCAAAACATTGTAGGTGTTATTAGAAAAATTATTTTAGTTAACAAAATTAATTTATTAGCAAATTAACTGTTCATAAATAAAATATATATATATAAATATTTAATTAATTTATTAACAAAAATAATTACATACAATTGGTTTAATAACAACTGTATTTTTAATTTATTAATAAAATTTTTATCTGCAAAGAATTTTTTGCAAACTAATTTGTTGCCAAATTTAGTTTCGCTAATTATTTTTTTTTTTTTCAAAATTGATTCATTCACATGGTTTACACATAATTTGCTATTCATGCAAATTTATCAATAAGATGCGTAATCTCTTATAGCACTGAAACTTAAGTGGAAATGCGCCATCTCTCCTAAGCAGCAGATGCGCAAACTCTCTTATTTTTTAGGAGAGATTGCGCGGCCTTTTATTTAAACATAGCCACTTCTAAAATGAATTGTTGGTGTTCGCATCCTTTGTCTAGGTTAGTAGTTAATAAGAAATCGTTTAAGTTCAAAATATTTTGTACTGCTGACATTCTATAAAAATTCTGACGAACAGTTATGAAAATTCAACCACTTACTTTGGAAAAACAAAGCAAAATAGCAATTCTTTATCCAAGACGCTTGGAACAATCAATGTGCACATTCATGTAGGCCCTCTACTAATGCTGCTGTACAACTACCTGGAGTCGATGCGCGCGCAGGCTACTCCTTGTCGTCAAATCTTTTGTGCCCGATCTCTCCTGGCTTTACCTTATGGATAATTGGTGTTAATTTCACTACCATTCGTCCTCTATATTAGGAGGAATAGCTGTGTAATTCAATCAGTCGTTTAGTCAGTCGTTTCATAAGATATTTTCATAAATTCGCTTCATTAGGATTTTAAATATATATTGTGTAGAAATGTAAGCTCAGAACGACATAAAATCCGTTGTTAATTTTTAATAATTTAATGTTCAATCTTTTATGCTTATCCCTTTTGTTAACGTTTCGCTGTGCATGTTTCGTTTAACGGACTTCTACGAATTATCGAAAAACGAAACTTCCTGCTTCATTTGTGCACTGTGGTTAGTTTACATAAAAGTGAAATAAAAACGATTTGAAGGCAATATTCTTCTTATATGCACATATTGCAGTTTTCTTTTGAAATTGGACAAAAATAATTGTAACGATTGTGTGTGAAATACTAAGTCTAATGACAAATCACAAATAGTGCAAAATGACAATCTTCACATATTTTCATATGTCTGCGATAACTTCGGAATTGCAGTGACAGGTTCAGAGATACTATTATTAAATGCTGCATTTGGAACTTTTGGAACAGCATTTAAATGTCCCGTCGTGAAAAAAACAAAAAACCTGCTACTAACTCTACAAATAATCATAGTACAAGAAATATACTGGGATCAATCGATTGGAAATAAAGTCGACTTTTAAGTGATGTATATAAAATTTGCTTACGGGGCCATCTACAAATCAAAACCAGAAAAAACTTTGTTTTTTTTTCAATAGGAACATCCAATTTTAACGATACATTTTAAATCTTTGTTCAAAATATGCCTAGAAACGAAATTTCAAGTTATTTGGATGATACGTTTTTTTAATTATAAACTTTTAAAAATTAGAGCTTCTAGTGTTGAATTACATTTTCATATTTTTATTAATATGTCCTGAAATTATAATCCTAATGTGATTTTTTTTTTCGTGTGTGTGGTTATAATTCTAAAAATCCCAAACATAAATACAATTAGTAAATTCAAGAATTTTATAAAATGAATTATGAATTATGAAATTATTATTCTAAAAAATTATAAAAATCAACCAACTATTTTTTTTTTTTTTTTGATAGATTTACGTTTGTTATGAACTGCTTTATACGAATTCTCAATTTCACTTTTTTCTTAGAAGTAACTTTCGAAATATGATTAAAAATAGTCAGAACCATGATTTCAGGTGCCGTCTATGATGTGAAGAAAAACACAATTTGAAAAATATGTATTTTATTCATTTTATTGTAATATTTGATCCGACAATAGTCAAAACCCATTCAGCCTGTGAAATGGTTATATTGGCAAGAAATAACACAATAATAGAAGTGTCATAGTCATTCTGTCGTACTTCAACAATCGAGTACCAAACTTCAATTTAGATACAACCCCTAAAATGTGCTCGTTTTAAAATAATTCATTTCTCTGAAACAAATCGTACGAATTTCATGTAAATTTGTATTTAGGCTAATTGAATGGTGTAGAATTCATTTATGGTATCACACTTGGGTATTGCTTTTGAAAAAAAAAGTTTGGGTGCGTTTTGATATGTAGATGCCCCACTAAGCAAATTTTATATACATCATTTTAACTTAGACTTCATTTGCAATATTTTGGTACATGTAACTTTCTTCTGTAATTTTCTAACAGATTTACCTGAGGGCGTATTTTTTTTTCCCACGACTGTACATTGAAGCTTGTTAATATAAGAATAAAAATGTAGTTTATGTCGGAGAATTATGACCTTTTTCTGTGTGGTTGAAATGGTATCAATGTTCAAATATCATGATGCACCTTATGCAAGCTATTGTTGGTGTTATTTATATATTGCGAAAATTTCTGCAATCACAATGATTATGTACAGTTAATTTCTAAGTTCGTATTTAATTAAATATATAAAGCTATATTTCTCTTAAACGGTGTATTTTTGGACAAGTTCATATTACAATCAATGCAGCATTCAATGAATTATCTTTGCAATTAATGAATTATTCAAAATGTAACTGAATCCTCTGCGCATTTGAAGGTATTTGTTTTGTTTCCTTGATATTATTCCCGCGTTTGAAATAAATTTAAATGGATGATGCGAAACATAGAATTATACTATTCTTATATCAAACCAATATTTTAAATTTCTATTGTAGAAGCTATTTGTCGTATTAGTAAGACATCAAAAATTAAATTTTTATTAATTCCACTCTATGAGAAATTTTCAAGGAACGAAGAATGATCACCGTGTTTTAAATTAAAGCACATTTATCTGAAAGAGAACAATTCGATAGTTATGTTTAGTTGCTTTTGAAAATTCTTTTAATTTAAATATTGGTCAAGGCATCAATGTCAGAAGAAAATGAAATTCGAGAATAGAAATAAATGAAATGAAAACCCTATGTTACTATGCATTTCTGTTTTAAAATGATGAAAAAAACTTTCACATTGGATTTCTTTAACTGCATTTCCTTTAATTATGTGCATTACTCTCTTGAACGCAAAAGTGATAGATTCTGAGAACATTACACGGTACTTTAAATGGTAAAAACTCTACTTTTATCAATTTAAAATTCTTCTTGCAGTACAACCTGCTATCAGTAACCTTCAGAATGATCTCTGCTTCCTTCATTCTAATCACAGAACACATGAAATGAGATTTCGCTGTTGTTGTGCACATCATATTATATTCTCTAAAAAAAAACTTTAGCGTCAAATTTCTTCATCTGAACTTCTTCAATTGTATGTTCACTAACTCTATTATTCTCATTAATGCACAAGTGATAGATTCTGAAAGGGCCACATCAAATCAGGCAGTAAAATATCATTATGTAACCCACCATCACAGATTTTAATGAAGGTGCGTGTGTTTGTTCATACTATTAAGATATGGTCACCAGTAATTTTTTTTGCTCCTAGGTGAAATAGTTTCTGAGAAAAAAATTACCAAAGTTTTGGAAAATTGCCATGAGTTGGCATGGTAATGTAGGCAATGTAAACAACGTACGTAAATTGTGAAAAAAAAATATTGTAACGCTTATAACATTTTAAGTGTGTCTAAAATTTTTTTTAAACTTTGAAATCGTGATTTTTTATGAAAAATAATGCATTAACAAAAAAAAAGCATTATCAACAAAAGGCGGTATTTTTATTAAATTTATTTTTTATGGGGGATATACTTAAAGGTGTCCTTTACCTGATTATGAAATAAAAATAGTGGGATTTTGGGTGTTTTTAGTAGTATTTCCTATTTAAATATATTTTGAGGGGCATTGCAAATCAAATCAGGCAGAGTCATTGCAGGTCAGCTCCCCTAAGCCATTTAATTTACTGTCTCAAATTTTAATGAAACTGGGTATGTTTATAGCTAATTTAAAGACGTAATCACCATAAAATTTTGAACAAAGTTTTGAGATATTGTGGTTCAAAAATATAAAAAAATTGCACAATCCATTATATTTATACCCTTCAAATAACTATATCTAAAATAGAGAATACATGTGCTACACTTGATGATGTTATGTCAATAAGATCTAAAAATTAAGAACTTACCTAAGAGTTTGTAGGAAATGTTTAACATCTGCTGTAATGACAACAAAATTTGATAATAGTTTTACTTAATTTTGAATGAATGAAAAAAGCGTGCATGTTT
This sequence comes from Maratus speciosus, assembly GCA_963932465.1. Classification (NCBI taxonomy): domain Eukaryota; kingdom Metazoa; phylum Arthropoda; class Arachnida; order Araneae; family Salticidae; genus Maratus; species Maratus speciosus. The sequence goes on from OZ010789.1 coordinate 85,286,611, forward strand.
ATATTTTATTGAAGTACAGGTGAAAATTTCACAAAGACATTTCTATCTACACAACATCCAGTAACTCATAGTCACACACCAGCTGATTTTATTCTTATTGATTTTTCGGTTTTGGTGGCAGATGGTCCCGAATTAATTAGTTTTGTTAGACGTGTCATTACAGTCAGCATATTAAGTTCACTGAATTTCTTTAAAATTTCTTTTGACAGACTCGATGAACAACCCACATTTAAAGCGATCATTTGATGTAATTTTAGTTAAAAGCTGATTTTTAAATTCATTACGTCGTCCCGTTGTTATTATCGTCTTAAGATAATAAGTTGTTATTAAGATTTTTAAATGTAGCTTATTTATTATTTATACATTGAACAACTGAAAATATTTTCCAATATGAGCGATTGTAAGTCGTCGGCTGTTGAGCAGTGTAGTGTTGGTAAAGGGACTGGGACTATGTGTCATAAAAGAGAGGTGTGTCATACACGAGAGGTGAAAATAAGTGCAATTGAATCTATTGCAACTACAGAGAAACAGACTTTGTCTCTAAGGAGTGGTGTGAGTGTCGATTTATTAACTGTTATCTGTGAACATAATAAAATATTTTAAGTAAAAAATTTTGAATTTTACCAAGAATATTGTTTTGACCCTTTCAAACGTCACAAAACAGAAATTACAAAAACTCTCCTGAATGTAAGCTTAGATTTCTCAGAGGAATTTAACAAGTTTCCTGTTCTTCTAAAAGCAGTTCCTGGGCAAAAAATATGTGATGCTTGTAGGGAAAAATACAGAAATTGCGGAAGATAAATACAGACACTAATATTGAAAAGCTGGATACTGTTAGTGATAGTGACCAATGTATAGATTACATAGCAACATCAATTGAAAAAGAAAAAAAAAACTCTTGCTTCTCTTAATTCATGTCTAACAGACATGGGTGAGTCTCCTGTAAAATTTCATAGTTTGCCTTCACATAGTAGATCTTCCTATGCAGAACGAAAACTTGAATCAGCTTGCTCAAATATAGAAATTAAAGTTAACAAAGTTTTAGAAACAGAAATTAAAATCATGAATCCTTCCTCAATGTTGCCACAAGAGGAACAGCAAAAAGTAAATAATATGGATGCACTAATCAATTTAATTAAACAAAAGCTTGAAACTCTAATTACACGAAGAGAGAAAATACAACTTTTAACATTAGCCCCGCCTTCATGGAGTAAAAGGAAAATCATGGAAGGATTCCATGTAAGCAAGTATGCTGTAGAACAGTCAAGAGAACTCTTGAAAGGAAAAGGCATTTTAGCTTTACCGGAACCAAGAAAAGGAAAGACAATAAATGAATATATTGTTAGACTTGTACAAGACTTCTATCAGAATGATGATTATTCTAGAATAATGCCAGGGAAAAAAAGATTTTGTAAGTGTTTCTAGAAATGTTCACATGCAGAAGAGATTAATGCTTGCTAATTTAAAGGAGTTACATTCTTCATTTAAATCGGAATACACCAACATAAAAATTGGGTTTTCCAAATTCTACATGATGTGCCCTAAATGGTGTGCTTTTGCAGGATCATCTAGAACACATTCAGTCTGCATATGTACGATTCATGAAAATGTTATTCTTCTTCTCCATGCTTCGGATATTGAAGAAACTTATAAAGACTTGATAGCATACATGGTGTGTTCAACAGAAAATAGAGACTGCATGATGAGAAATTGTGTTAAATGCCCAATGATAGAAAATTTGAAAATATTTTTACTTGCCAAGTTTGAAGAATACACCACTGAAGATGAGATAAATTATAGTCAGTGGATGTCTACTGATAGAACGGAGCTGATACGATACACATCAACATATGATGAATATATACATAAATTACTGGAAAAGTTATAAAAACTTATACCGTATTCATTCATTTCTAGAGAACAATCAAAATTTTTAAAATAAATGAAAATCAACCATGTTCCTGATTTAACCATTGTTCTTTTAGATTTCACCGAAAATTACTCCTATATCATTCAAGATGAAGTTCAAGGTTATCATTGGACTAATAACAGTTGTTCTTTACATCCAGTTGTTATCTACACTCTTGATTCAAAATATAAGAGCAAATTAATAGCTACAAGTATGTGTATAATTTCCAATGACTTAGACCACGATTTTGCATTTGTCTACGAGACACAAAAAGAAAATTATGTCAAAGAAAATTTTCACGCTGTCCAAAAAATTCTTTACTTTAGCGACGGATGTGCAGGCCACTATAAAAACTGCAAAAATTTCCTTACTTTATGTCATCACAAGGACGATTTTGCTTTAGAGGCATCCTGGGCCTTTTTCGCTACCAACCATGGAAAATCTTGCGATGGTATAGGTGGAACAGTCAAATGGTTAGCTGCCAGAGAAAGTTTAAAAAGATCTCCAGAGGATGCCATAAACTCTGTTGAAATGTTTTTTGATTTTTGCACATCAAATATAGATAAAATAATTTTTAAATTAGTTAGAAAAGAAGAAATTACACAGATGAGAAGAAAGTTAAATGATAGATTTATTAAAGCGAAAACCATTCCAGGCACAAGAAGTTTTCGTCATTTTACTCCTCTGAGTAAAGATTCAATTGGAATGAAAGTAGTCAACACAGATGAAGATTTCAGTTTTGTTTTAAAATTTTATGGGTTGACATTCGTATTTTCCTAATACTTATGAAAGGAAAGCTAATCCCTATGTCACATTTTCGTATGACAAACACTTTATTGGGGGGATGGTAATTCCAAAAGATGAAAAAGAGTAAAAAAATAAAAGTAAAACTTGTGCATCCGTAAGATTCTGCAAGAATATTTTACTGACCCCCAGAAAAAAAAGAAGATGCATTGCATATATCTTTATCTCAAGTGATTGCTTGAGTTAGCCATTCCTATAACTACAAAAAAAGGAAGACAGTATTAGTTTAAAATAAAGAAAATACCTTATGCCCATAAACAATTTGATTTGACATGTTTAGAAAGTGAAATTTCACACATTTATTATTTTTCCTGTAACAAAGAGTAAGCCTTTTGAATATTACTTAATTTTAGATTTTATTGTTGTAAATAATATTTGTTATTTTATTATTGTATATAATATATTTAATCAGGAGTAGTATTACACTGTATCTTAATCTTTATAGTATGTATCTTATCATGAAAAGCTTCAATATATATGATTAAATTAATTTTATCCAAATTTTGTTAAAATCTGGATAAAATTAATTTAATCTCAATTAAATTTAATCTCAAATTATTTTTATTAATTTATAACCATGTAAAAGATATTTTTAGGTACAATTAAAAAGAATTAATAGCACCCAGCTTTCGGTTTCGGTTAATAATAAATGTTTGATTAACACATTTTTCACAAAATTTTTGATTTCAAAAATTCACAAGTTTAAAGACACTCTTAGTGTTTAAACATGACGAAAAACAAAAAATAATAATCTGCCTACATTCTTTATCACTGATACATTATTTGAAACTCATTTAGTGATTTGATATTGAAATGACTTTTTTTTAATGCAGTCCTTGAATATAGAACTGTCATTAAAAAAAATTAAACAACTTTTCAAAATTTTGATATTTTTTTATCTTAAAATTTATTTTACTTAGGATCATGAAAATTAAAGGTGATTACGTCTTAAAATGAGCTATAAACATACCCAGTTTCATTGAAATTTGTGACAGTGAATTAAATGGCTTAGGGGAACTGACATGGAATGACTCTGCTTGATTTGATTTGAAATGCGCCTCAAAATATTTTTAAATAGGAAATACTATTAAAAACACCCAAAATCCCACTATTTTTATTTCAGAATCAGGTAAAGAACACCTTTAAGTATATCCCCCATAAAAAATAAATTTAATAAAAATACCGCCTTTTGTTGATAATGCTTTTTTCGTTAATGCATTATTTTTCATAAAAAATTCACGACTGCAAAGTTTAAACATTCTTTTAGTCACACTTAAAATGTTATAAGCGTAACAGTATTTTTTTTATAAACTGCGTATCTTATATATTATCCATAATTTATTTGAAGATGATTTGTTGAGTAGATATTGAAATATGATTATACTTATGACATCCTACATTTGAAAACCGAACAGTCAAGAATGCCAACTGACGGCAATTTTTCAAAATTTTGACATTTTTTCTCCGAAACTATTTCACCAAGGAGTAAAAAAAAAAAAAAAAATACTGGTGATTATATCTTAATAATAGGAACAAACACACGCAGTTTCACCAAAATATGTGATGGTGGGTTACATACCTGCCTGAAATGACATGGAACCGAAAACCTTGCACAGTACTGAAAATACACTATCTGGCCAAAGGTGACCGGTCACTTGCAATTTTAGACATTTTGTTAAATATCTATAGAATTCTATGAAGAATTAACTTGAAACTGCAGGTGTGTAAACAGTATAGTACAAGTAATATATTCCAGCGAAGATTTTTTCCCGAAACCCCGTAGGGGACCTTCAACAAATTGAAAAAAACTAATATGTTTCGGATAACCCTGTAAAAACTAATGTAGCAAAAGCGTTCAAACTCCAGATAATTAATAAGTGGCTTATTGTAATATACTGTGTTCATTTTTATGAGGATAGCATGCATATGCGTAGAGAAATGAAAGTTTTTATAAAAAGAGTCCCAAATTTCTCCAAGTTTTTTGCTCATAATTTGCAGAGTTCTTAATATAAAAAAAAAGTTATTTTCAGAAAATATGACAAACTACATTGTACACAATACCCCGCAATCAGAATGAAAAAATAATTAAAATTGTATGAAAAATGAGTAGGTTTACTAAATAATGATTCACTACGCTTGCTCAAATGTAATCAAAATATAATTTGCATAATGTGTTAGCTAAATGTATAGAGGAACTTTTGTGAAAGTCTCAAAAACATAGTTAGAAAAGTCTGATAATAATCGTTCATATAATAAGATCAAAATCCATTATTCCTAAAAGGAAGCAAAAAGATGAAGGGATGTATCCAAATACAGTAGTACTTGCAATATTGTGTATGCTATACTGGCACTAAACAATAAATATATGGATACAACCCCTCATCTTTTTGCTTCATTTTGGGAACAACGGATTTTGAGCTTATTCTATAAACGATTATTATCAGAATTTTCAAACTATGTTTTTGAGACTTTTACAAAAGATGCTCTATACATTTAGCTAGCACATTATGCCCATTATATTTTGACTGCATTCGCACATGCGCAGTGAAATATTTTTTAGTAAACCTGCTCATTTTTCATTCATTTTTTTTTCTGATTGCAGAGTATTCTGTACAATGTTATTCGTCATATTTTCTGAAAAGAAGCTCTTTTTATATTAAGAACTCTGCAAATTATAAGCAAAAAATTTGGCGAAATTTGGAACTGTTTTTACAAAAACCTTAATTTCTCTACGAGTATGTATGCTATCCTCATAAAAATGAACGCAGTATATTCCAATAAGCCACTTATTAATAATCTCGAGTTTGTACGCTTTTGCTACATTAGTGTTTACAGGGTTATCCAAAAGATATTAGTTTTTTTCAATTTGTTGACGGTCCCCTATGGGGTTTCTGGAAAAAATCTTCGCGGAAATATATGACCTATACTATGCAGTTTACACTCTTGCAGTTTCAAGATAATTACTCACGTATTTTTTTAGTTATTTAATAAAACGTCTAAAATCGCAAGTGATCGGTCACCTTTGGCCATATAGTGTATAAAAGTATCTCATGTTACAATAAAACTTGGACTCAAATTTAATATTTAATCCACACTAGATATTAAAAACTATAAAAGATTTTCACAGCTCTACTTTTATAAAATTAAAATTCATCTTGCAGTGCAACCTGATATCAGTATCCTTCAGAATGATCTCTGCTTCCTTTATTCTAATCACAGAACAGATGAAATGAGATTTCGCTGTTATTGTGCACTTCTATGTCATAGTCTCTAAAAAAACTTTAGAATCAAATTTCTTCATCTTAGTCCAGGCAACAGAGAGCGTATAGGGACTCTACCTAGCAAAATTAATGGTAGTACTGGAAATCGGCTTTCTAGATGATTTTTGGGTTGCTGAATCCGAATTTGTAACTTTCCATCAAAATTCCCCCCGGCAACCTCCCCAAATTTTGGTAAAAAGACCACCAAAAAAGGTTTTTATTAAAAAACAGCAATTTTAGTTAGTATAAAACTATTTTCAAGTGTGATTTGAGGACTCGTATTTAAAAAAGGACTTCAATGTTCCATTCATGTAGTAAGTAAGTAAGTAAGCACCCACCCTGGGAACCCGCTTTTGGCTTATGGTTAGGTTTGAACCCCGAGCCCAGGGCAGGGAAAAGTACTATTACCTGTAAAACCCTCTAGTATTTAAGACACTTAATAGAATACAATACAATTGAAAAAAAAAATAAAAAAATAAAATTAAATTAGTTTTTTTTTTTTTTTTTTTTTTTTTTTTTTAATCAGCTGCTGGCCCCTCTAGAAATATGAGATAAAAATTATGAAACATATAAATATTGCGAAATTTGATTTATTTTTATTTATTAGCCCCCGATATGCTATTACTTTCGGACAACAATTAATGTGGCGTCCCTAAAAAGTACTACATTACATTAGCCAACGTAAAACGAAGCATATGTTTCATCGTACGGTTAAGGGGTCAGTTTACCATTTCAACAACTTCATTTATTTTTAAAAATATTGTTCAAATGGTGAACTCACTGCATTTCAATGTTCAAATAACAGTGAATTTTGAAAAACAATTAACTACATATTTAATTGAAAATTTAAAAAAAGTTAAAAGAATGCATTTTTAAAATAGCTACTACTTTTTTAAACATTGATATTTTTGCCCAATGTTTTATTTTAAGATTTTCAAATGTGTATTACATAAGACTGAGCATGAATTTTCAGATAGATCTAATATTATATTTAATACAATTGTTTACTGATATACGGGTATATTGTGTATTAAGTTAAAAACAACTATTTTAGGGGGGTTTCGTGAGGGAAATTTGGGGGGGGGGAGTTAAAAATTCGGATTCAGCGACCCAAAAAACTTAAAGTAAACCTTATAGAAAAAGTTCGGAGGGAAGATGGGAGGGCTAATGTAAACGTCTGAGTGGTTAAGGGGAATTGCGCAATTTAATTTACGCAGCACCGCGCGCATGTTCCCCCCTTCCCCTTCATCCTAAGTCATAATGTCATATATCTAATTTGTTGGAAATTTTGTCTACTTTCTGAATTTCTAGATACTTTTTCTCTAAAATAATAAAAAAATTGATTTTTTTAATAAAAACCTTTTTTGGGTGCTTTTTACCAAAATTTGGGGAGGTTGCCGGGGGAAATTTTGGTGGGAAGTTACAAATTCGAATTCAGCGACCCCAAAAACATCTAGAAAGCCGATTTCCTGTACTACCACTAGTTTTGCTAGGTAAAATACCCTATTGCCTGGACTATCTGTACTTCTTTAATTGTATGTTCACTAACTCTATTACTCTCATTAATGCACAAGTGACAGATTCTGAAATCCTTGTACAGTATTGAAAATATTAAAATATCTCATGTTAGAATAAAACTTGGACTCAAATTTAATATTTAATACACACTAGATACTAAAAACTATATTAAGATTTTCACAGATCTACTTTTATAAATTTAAAATTTATCTTGAAGTGTAACCTGTTATCAGTATCCTTCAGAATGATCTCTGCTTCCTTTATTGTAATCACAGAACAGATGAAATGAGATTTCGCTGTTAATGTGCACTTCTATATCATATTCTCTAAAAAAACTTTAGAATCAAATTCCTTCATATGTACTTCTTTAATTGTATGTTCACTAACTCTATTACTCACATTAATGCACAAGTGACAGATTCTGAAAACCTTGCACAGTATTGAAAATATAAAAATACCTCATGTTACAATAAAACTTGGTCTCAAATGTAATATTTAAAACACACTAGATATTAAAAACTATATTAAGATTTCCACGCTTTTTACGAGCTCTAAAGGTTAAATTTTATCTTAAAATTTTTGAGGCGATGTAAAGTTTATATGAAGCCTTAATCCGCTTCGGTTATCACAAGCATTGATTTTCAGTTATACTTTTCTACAAATGTAACCTCCAGATTAAATAAAATGTTAAATCTGTAAAATTACTGGCAGTAACAACATCGGGTGTTTACTAGTCACAATTTTCATAATAATATTAATTAATCGAATTCGAATTTCGATAATTCATTTTTGCGACACAGAAAATCTTAAAATATGAAACAATTTCATACATGTAGTCTCAATTTCATATATTACAGAGATACTTTAGATTTCCGGAAATGAAATATAGTACATCTGATTATTCCATTAAAGTACAAACATTAGAGTAAAGTACAGAAAATAAATTGTAATATGATCTTATTGTTTCTAAATGCGCACATGCATGACATAATAAATTACAAATTTAAAACTTCACACCACTTTTATACATAATAGGGCCACAGAATCTTTTTGTACTATAGTATTCGTAAAAATTCGCAAAATATAAGTAGATTTCATCTTCAGAATATGCATACCTGTTTCAAAAAACTTTTCGAAGGAAAAGCAAATTGCTGAAAACTAACAAAACATTCAGAAGCCTCAGTGACTCGTTAAGAAGTAGAAGTTTTTATTTTTACCCAAAGAAAAGTTTGAAGATGCTTTTTAAAGCTAAAATCTCTGTTTTATATTACTTTTTTGTTTAGATGAACGCAAAATAAGCATGATATTTTGAAAGAAATGCACTCCGGATTGAAATAAAGGTTAAACGTGAGTATTAGGATAATGTAAGAAAATTCGAGTATATATACGTAATATATATATATATACGTAAAAAATTTTGCTATCATGTTTGTAAAAAAAAACAACGTGCATTTGATAAAAATGATAATAAAATCATGAAATATTATTTAGTATACAATGAAGAGTAATTGATTTAGAGACAGACATACACAGAGAGTGAAATTTATTTATTTGTATAAGATATAAATAAATAATAACTATAACTGTGACAGGCTATAGAGATTACAACATGATAGAAACACGGTTCATTAAATATAACAAAAAGATTTTTATTTACATGTTTATTATAACAGTCTTGCCATGAACACTACAATTTCCATGCGTTCTCGGGTTGTACCGTAGGATCTGTTTCTAGTCATTTGAAACAGAAATATGACAGAGAAAAAGTATTGAAATGTTTTTATGCCAAAAGTTACATTCAAAAACGTGATACAGAGGTGTCTTTCTGGTGCTCACTTGTCTCTTGGGTACTTTAAGTGAAATTAAATTACTTTAAATAATGCAATTTATTTTATTTGAATCATAGAGATTAAACATTCAAGTAGTAATACAGTCTTAAGCAACATATTTCTCCTTTTATTAGTGCTGGCTTTTAAATACTTAAAACAAGTAAACCCACTAGAAGCTTTTGAACTTCTTTTTTACAATAAAAAAAAGCCCTGCCGGCTCGGTCTAAAAGCGGAGGTAGATATTGAAGTTAAGTATTATTTTCACCAACAAAAAGTAAATCAAGTTGAGAGATAAACCCAGTTTGACAATTTTATTTGGCCGCTTTTGACGAATTTTTAATTTTATTTTTCTGCAAGAGCTCGTTTTATCAAAATCATGTTAAGTTCATTAAAAAAAATTACGGTATTAAAAAAAAAACATTTTTCCCCGCTCAACAACTCCAAATTTTTTCATACATATTTTCATGCTCATTGTTAAAAGTAAAAACGTGAAACTTGCTGACGTGATTTTTTAAGAGATTTATAAGGAATCTGTTTTCTTATTTTTTGTTCCAATTAATTAGAATTTGATTTACAATTATTTTCTTTGTACAACCAGTTTTTTTTTTTTTTTTTTCCGTTTCCAGCACTACCGCTTCGGGAAATTCGGTTTAAAATACTCTGACCGCAATTTTTCAAATATATTCTGTCTTTATCAAAAAATCGACCAATAGAGCACATTATATAGTTTCTGAAGAAGAGAACCAGCCAATTCGATGCATTTGCGAACGAAGATGAATTCAAAAATGAGTCTGAAAATAAGCCGTCTTGATTTGAGTACACCCTTAATACGAAACTTTTTTCATCAACTCCCCCCCCCCATTTTTTTTTCTTTTGCTGCAAGAATAGATCCTACCAAAAACTTGTCAAGGTTAAAGTTGTAGATAATATTGGTAATATGGATAATAAATTTAAGTGGATTGGTTATCTTGTCAATTGACGAAGTTATGAATTTGTTTCTTCATACACTCCCCAATTTTGTTCGTTTTATTGTTATTATTTTTTTCCATTAAGAGTTGGTAATATCGAAAACTTGTCAGTATAAAAGTTGTAGATAATATTAAGAAGATTTATAATAAGTTTAAGTTAATTTGATGTCTAAGAATTGTGCGACGTTATGAATTTTTTTCTCCCTAAAACCCTATTTTTGCGCCCGTTGAGCCCATTTTTAATTTTATCAAAATCTGTGACACATAAATTTTTGTCCCTTTTCCTAGAAGCAATAATAACTTTAAATTGATTTGATAAGTAGAAAAATGAAGAAGTTGTGTTTTTTTTCACATTACCCCTCCCTATTTCCACCCCCTTGGTTCAATTTTGAACCGTTAACGAAATTGATCGAGATTTTTTACATATTAATTTTATGTATCAGTTTGGGAGAGATTTGTGCAGAATTATGGAAGTTGTCGTGTCCATAAAAGAGTGATATACATGTAGATATAGATATAGACAGATAAAGTTTTGAACTGGGGATTGTTTCGGGTTCTAGCGGTCATGATAGACGTAGATCTTCAAAACATTTTCAGAAATTGCAACATAGGGGAGATTGCAATAGGCAGTATTTCTTACGAAATCTATCTAAAAGCCATTGATGACCACTTATAATAATAACTGAAAAACAAAAATATAATTTTTTTCAACAACGCATTGTGTTCGAAATAATGCGTAAGAAATTTGCAAAGAAAAAGTTATTTTCGGGATTCTTTCTTATGTAAATAATAAGACAAAGAAATTTTCAATTAAAGAAATTAAAGAATTTCAAGTTTTTACACCTTTTTCTCTTTTTATTTCAGTTCAAGCAACAATGTAAGAAAACAAATTGTCAAAAATGAAGTTCATACTGTAAGAAAAACAAGAGAAATGTGAAAAAAAAGTGTTATGCGAATGGTCCTTATTTATTTATTTCTTAAGTTTTGTTCTGATAAATTTTTCTTCTTCGTGATTCAGGATTTAGGAAATTAGATTATGATATTATAACAACCAAAGTGAAATTTTTAGGCGTATATTTTACATATGTTCTAGAGATAAAGTTTTAAAGAGATATTTTTAAAGAGCTTTCCAGAATTTTCAAGAAACGTTTAGTGAGCTTTTTATAGTAAAACCATATACTTTATGCAGGTAAAAACATAGGTTTTCCTTTATTATATAATGTCATCCATTCCCTTTCAAATATAAATAATTTAGTATTACCCCAAAGTATTAACCCATTTATTCCTAAAGTCCCATTTTGGGACGTCTCAAGTGTTAATAAATTTTTACAATTTGCTTCATCTTTACAACATGAAAATTGTATGAAGTAATTGTCTATAAATGTATTTATCTATTAGAGAGAGATGACATCATAAGATCAATGTTTTTGCTTAAATGAAGGCTTTTTTCCGTGTTTATAGATTTTCCATTTTTCAAGATAGCGAAATGTAAAAAGCAAGTTTATTTGTATTTTTTGTATTAAAGATCCAAATAAATAAGCCATAATATTAGCTTGTAGAATTCTTTTAAAGACGTGTTTCTTTAAACTGCAAAATTATATGTTCAAGACTATTTTTATGCATGTTTGTGACGTACAAAATATAGGGCGCTAGGCTCAAATGAGTACATATTTCTAATAGCCATTTAGGGTACAGTTATTCATGTAAAGTCCTTTTCAAGATAATTTTGGAATAAGTTGTTTTTTAGACTCAAATGCGATTATTCTTAATTTATTATTAATTATTCTTATAATGTTATTAGTCTTTGTAAAGAAATAAATTTATTCTTAATAGTTCCTATAAATACTAAGTATAGTATATAATATACAATTTAAAAGCTGCATTTATATAAATTTAGACAAAACATATAATGATGCATTTTTCTACATATGAATATTCCCATATTTATTACGTTTACATTTTATCAAATAAATACAAAAATATTTTAGCGTAATTTTTTTGTGTTTTTCCAGTTCATTTTGCAACATTTTAAAATGATTTTAACAAGAACTTTGAGAGAACAAAAATTAAGGCATAAATGGGATAAATAAAAATTTATTCGGTTTGTCTGTCTTCCGTCTGTACTCGGATTGCCATAAAATTGATAAATGTTATTAAAATTTACTAAGGCCGTATTGAAAAATATTAATAGTTCGTTCACAGAGACGCTCAAAAGAAATCCGTTACATCACTGTCTATTGCAAAAATCGTTTTCTGTGCATTTTAATGATATTACGCTATTTTAGATACATTAAAATGGATATACACGTACATCACTGGTATGCACTACAGGATTCTATAGAATATGCTGTGCCTAACATTTATTGTGAATTTACCGGGGCACGCAATAGAAAACGGTTACTACACTACTGTCTATAAACAATACATTTTGGTCAATTGTAGTGCGCGTTTTTACATTTAAGTAATTAATGTATGTTTCTCCGTGTGTATACATTCTATATTCATATACATGGCTGAACAAACAATTTCGTGAACATTTCCGCTTATTATGGAAAATAATGAAACAGACTTTCCAAATGTATAACTGAACTAAATGTTTGTATAATTTGTATTATATACACAAATTTATAGAACATATGCAGAACAGCACTAAAATAATCGGTTACTTTAAGAATATAGATCGTAATTATTGAAATATTATTTTTAAGTTAAAAGTATTCTAAATTGTTTTCTCAGTTATCATTCATTTTATTAAACAGTGAGTAATGAATGTGTTGAAAGGTGCTTCAAAATTTAAGCTAGATGCATGATTTAATGTTTTTATTTTGTATATAATGGTAATAATCAAAAGGTAACAATATAATGTCAATGTTTTATCAGCAATCTTTGACAGGAAAATTGATGAGAAAGGAAAAAGTTATTTTTGATGTCATAACTTTTTTTATGCCAGTTAATTTACCGCAAAGTTTATTTTTCGTAAAGCATCTGGCTGTAGATGCATGAGACTCAAATATAAATATTATACTTGAGAAAAGGGATAAAGACAAGAAATGAAGGCAATGTGTGGCTCAAAGAATATTTGATGTTCTTGACACATACCGTAAAGAAATTTAATAATACGTGAAATTTATAAAGCTTGAAAAATCTGTTTTTGTATAAAATATAATAAAATGAAAAAATGACGAAAACAAATGTTTTGTACATTCTGAACATTTTTTTACAAAATTATTTTATAAAAATATATTAACATATTTTCCAGTAAAAAAAAAAATAAAAAAAAAAAAAAATTATTTTTATTATATAAGAAAAAAAATATCTTCATTGATTGTTAAATTGTATACACATTATTTACTTAATTTATATAGAAATTCACTGTACAAAAAAATCTGTAATTTTACAGATGCAAAGTTGCAGAAATATGTATGGTTACTAAAATTCTATCGGTACACTGTACAAAAAAAGATGTTAATCTACAAAACTAGTTTTTGTAAAGCTACAGGAATCTATAGCTTTTCAAAATAATCTACTAAAGTTACAGTAATCTTACTAAAATTTTATCTGTATCGCGGGTTGCAGTTGCATAGAAAATTCTAGGCATCCCAGTTACCTAAAAAATTCTTAGTAACCCTACAGATTTTTTTTTTCATTTACGGTGCAAAATGTATCTGTTACATGAATTTTTGTTGTTGCCGTTACATAAAAATTATAGGAATCCCAGTTCTCTACAAAACATTTAGAAAATTTACAATTTTTTTACAGTGTTTTTAATAAAATAACAAAATTTACAAAATTATTTTTTTTATTTATTGTTTTTATATGTGTAAAAGAATACTCTATTGTTATTTATTCTTTTGTACAGCTTTTAAACTTTGAATTCAATGAAGAAAATTGCAACCGTTTATAATTGAAACCCCTAATATACAATATATATATATCATATTTGTATTTTTCCAGGTTGACACAATTGAATCCTTGTGTGAAATAAAATGTGCTTAAATAGTGTCACACAAGTGATCTTTAAAGAGGAAAAGCAGATGAAATTAAAAAGAAAACAGTTTCTGATAGCGTAATCTTATTATATATACTATATAAATGTAAATGTAAATTCACGACAAATTTTACATCACGTAAAGCCAGTGGCTGTACTCGCATGACACAATTTTTTTTTTTACTGAAAATTGGAGAATAATGTGAAATTAGGACAGTGTGTTTTTCAAAGTACAAATCACATATGTTGCTCAAGATACAAAATTTTTGCGTTTATGAAATATAAATTATATAAGTTTTTATAAAAGATCATGAAATGTTTAGGCAAATGAATGAATTGAATCTTTGTGTGAAATGAAATGTGCTTAAATAGTGTCACACAAATGATCTTTAAAGAGGAAAAGCAGATGAAATAAAAAAAAAAAAACAGTTTCTGATAGCGTAATCTTATTATATATACCATATAAATGTAAATGTAAATTCATGACAAATGTTACATCACGTAAAGCCAGTGGCTATACTCGCATGACACTAATTTTTTTTTACTAAAAGTTGGAGAATAATGTGAAATTAGGACAGTATGTTTTCCTAAGTACAACTCACATATGTTGCTCAAGATACAAAATTTTTGTGTTTCATATAACGTTTATGAAATATAAATAATCTAAGTTTTTATAATTAACATGGAATGTTTAGGCAAATGAACAAAGGCGGACATTTTGTATGGTCTGAAATATATTTCAGAAAAATACTTTGTCTTAAGAGATTTTGACTTGCTTTTCAATACCCGGATTTATATATATATATATATATATATATATATATATATATATAAATTATACTGATTTTGAATTTAAATTTGTAAACAAAAGTTGATTTTATATATTTTAGCATGACAGCCATCGAAGTTAAAAAATCATATTCTCAAAAAAATACAGAAGTATGAAAAGAAGGGTAAGGTCAACGAAAGAAGATAAAAAATAATTAATAACAATTCAGAATGATACATTTATTTTTTTCAAAAATCCACAGGCACTACATACATATATGTTATGCACACATATATATGGGGTTATACTGAAAGTGTTGTAGAATAAACACAGAAATATACATTAAAACGAACAACATATACTTTAAACATGGGGTTTAATCTGCTTCTATAATTAAAAAGTTAAAATACTCTATTCCACTCAAACCTGTATTTCCACTCATATCATTAACATAAAGATAGTCTATTTTTTTATATATATAAATTCATATGTATTTATAGCATGCAAACATGATCGTTTTTATATATTAATAATGTAAAGAAAAAAACAAACAAAATACAAATGTTTCATGTTATTTCAAAAAGATTACTATACTTAACCGTAAAAAACTTACCAAATACATAAAACAAATTTCTTTTGGAATAGTCATTCTCGAATTTTATTTCTTAAATAATTCCATAAAGACACGCATAATTACAGACATACGATTACAGAAACAGTAACAAATAAGTGGCAGTTAGTTATACATAAATTGTATATTTTATGCTTGTATAAGCATTAAATTAAGAAATTTTTATACTATAAAGATAATTTTTGATTAATTATTACTATTTTTAGGTAAGTCCATTTAAGTATTGTTAAAGTGATTTCACCACATATTTTAATCTACAAATATCTAAGCAATTATTTGTGAAATTTTAAGGAAACATTCTATTAATTCTCCCAAATATAAATAAATCAATTTTCATTTTTGTTTCTTTTAGTTATTCTTTTTTTATTTAGTTATTTATATATTATATCTTAGTTATTATATATTAGTATTCTATATATTAGTTATTTATATATTAGAACTATTTAGTTATTCTTTTAGTTATTTAGTTATTATAATTAGTATGTCCGTTCTTTCTTATCTAATAGATTTTCATTTTATATGTTTTGTCTAATGATTTATAAAAATACCAAATAATATCACTATCCATCTGGTTGGGTACGTTTAAATGACAGATAAAAATATTTCTATTGTTTTGTCAGAGATTGGATCGATAATTTCATTCATCATTGACAAACACAGTAGAAAATTCACTTTAAAGTATCATGGAAACTACACTCTAAAAAAAAATTATTCAAAATAATAGACATCTGGATTCCGAAAACAATTTTTTAGAAAATTATTACTTGTGTTTGTGAAACATTCTTGATCCAAATTTATAACAATAGTGTGTAATTGTAGCTTACTAGATATTTTTTATATTCTCTTGAACCATTCTTTAAAATTTGTTGTTATAACTACATATTACATAGCACCTTTTTAAAAGGAAATGATATTTCAAGTCCTTTTAAACAATGTTTTCTTTCACATGCGTCCAAATGTTTTACATTGGTCAATAAAGATAACATAAATATCAATATAAATACTTTTACACTAAATTTAATTACAGCTGTAAACTTTTCCTCTTTTGAAGACATGCTTAAAGTTTTATTATATTATCAAACAAATGACTTTAAGTGAGAATAGTACCAGAAGTTCCGATTATAATATTGGGTCTTATGTTAATAAATCCCCAAATGCTAATAAAAAAATTTCTACAGTTCAAAAGAAGTCTTATGTAAGAACTGCCCTAAATAGCAGCTCCTTTATATAACTTTCTTGACTCGTATTTAATTGAAACTGTTGATGTGTGAAGCATTTTCCACTCTAATTATAAAATTTATGGAATTAACGAAGCAAGCAAAAATTAGCGGGATAAATTTCAAACCATCTTCAACATCATTTTTTAAAACAAGTGTTAATGCATAATGAATCGACAAAGCATTACACACAAGCGAAGTAAATACCAGAAAACCAACTTTGGAATCAAAATACTCTGCAACTGATATTACATCGCAGTAATATCTGTTAATTCGTTATAATCAGGTCTTGTTTATTTTACTAGTTCTTGACGAAAGCAATGAATTATAGAGACAATATCATTGCAAACCATAGAATATAAAATATCAAAAAAACACAAAGGCAAATAAAAAAATACTAGGTAATTAAATGAGGATATAAAAGAAAAAAATGCACATTATATAAACATTTTCAACAGAAAAAAAAACTGATTTTTTAAAAATTAATTTACCATATATCACCGTCATACTCATTTGTACAACCTTAATTATGATAAGTATTATTTTAAGAATAGTCAATGGTATTATCCAATTTGGTACATATTGATGATGGACGATCTTATGTGAAGATTAAGAAAGCTTTTTTACAATCATTTTATATTCACTGCACTTTACAAATAAGACAAACATGAAAGTAGTTGAATAAGATGTATTATTATGTTAAATAAATTGCTTGAAATGTTTAATAATATATTGCGCGTATGGTTCTTCTTCATGCGAAAATATTTGATTGGTGTCATTCTATAACTATTAAAAAAAATTAATTACTGCAAATATTTATGTACACAGAAGTAGTAACAAAGCAGGTGTGTTTTTATTTCTTTTTTTTCCACATATTTCTAAAATCTGTTATGGTATTACAATTTTTCAAAATGTAGTACGGCAATGTTTTACGTAGACACCTTTCTAGATGAGACGAAATCCAACTACTTTATGCTATAGAACAATTTTCTGAAAAGAATTAGGTGAATTTAAGCATTTTTACTTCTTTATATTCGCTATATTTTCTTTGTGATTATAATTTGTTTTTAAAAAAATATTGAAAAACTTTTTAATAATACGATATAAAATGTCACTTTATAAAAGTTTTAATTATGTGAATGTCATAAAATAATTTCATTAATATGATAAATTGAAAAGGGCTAACAAGTGTATGTAATGTATTGCGAATGTAAGTCCATTAAAAAAATTACTCTAATGTATAAAAATTGCTTTATTGTCTGTTTTAATTAAGAAAATATTTTAAAAGTATCGAACAGATTTTAATTATTTAGTATTAAATAGTAGTATTAATTAGTATAGCTGTTTGTTTTCTTTTCTTTTCCATGTAACGTATTTTTTTTTTCTTGATGAAAAGTTTCAGTTTATAGATTTAAGTGAAAATTATTATATAAATAAGATATGCAGGAAAATAATTATTATATCATCCAAAAATTTTTAATTATATGATACTTGTGCTATATTAAGCCAATAACAAAGATTTTTTTGAACTTTTAAATTCAATGCAAAAATTTATCATGATAAGAGTTCATTAAAAGTGCTAAATATTGGTATGTTAGACATTCAAGAATATTTTTTAAATCAAAGAAACAATGCCACTATTAAGTTATATAAAATAATCAATGTTGCCATAATGTTTCGATATAAATTTTACTTGGTAACTAAATTTAACAAAATAACGTAGGTTTGTTTTTTAGGAGCGGGGAGGTTAATTCTCATTACTGACATAATGAGTTTCATAAACTTTTACATTCTAATAAATTGAGTATAATGAAGGATTAAAAAAAATATATTTATCTAAATCTATTTGTATGTTATCTATATATATATTATATACAGTGAAATGCTCGAATTACTTTTATTACAGTTTTATGAATTAAGTTTAACATTACAGAAATTTTTAAACTTTGAAATTAATAAAATATACATTTTTTATATGAATATGTACATTAGGGTATGTACACTGTTCAAAAAATTAGGAGAGCAAGCAAATAAAAGAAGGTAATAGTGCGAGATAACGATGCATGGACATAAAATTGAGAGTAAAATGCGTATTAATGCGCAATACAGAAAAACAGACGCAAAAAAATTGCAGGAGAGCTTTAATTTTTTGAAACAATGGATTTTATCTCTCACAATGTTATGAGATATTTTTATTTTTGGATAATTTACCACTACAGATAGAGTTTCACCCTTTATATTATTTTTCATTTGTATTTGTATAAGTATATACAGGGTGTATCAGGATTGATCGTTCAAATTTGGTGGGGAAGTAGAAAATTGCAAAAGGAGAGAATTTCTCACAGGAAAGTATGGGCGTAAACGAATGCATGAAGTTATAGAGGACACAGTATATCCACAAATTCTGCTCACCAACAAAGCTCTCTGATAGGTCTAGCCGGTCGTCATTCGACACGAGGACTTTCCAGAAGTAACGTTAGTCATTATATGTTAAATGAATATGTAGATATACATCTAATTTACTGTACGATAGTGTAAATTACTCTGACAGCTGTGTAAATGTATGAAGAACGTTTCCCCAGCTATCACAAACCTGAGGATGGAATGCTTGCACGTGTTCATCAACAACTGTACGAAACTGGATCGCTTATCAGTAATTGTCATGATAGAGGATGAAACCGATCGACATGGAGAGTTCCAATCGAGGAAGCTAATTTACAGTGTTCTGCACACATTTGCGCAGCTCTCCGAACGTTTTCCCTTAACGCACCGTAAATTAGATGCATATGCACGTTCATTTAAGGTATGACGACTCGTGGTACTTCTGCAAAGTGAAATTGTCGAATGACGACCGGCTGCACTTGTCAGAGTGAGCAGAAATTGTAGTACACAGCGCCGACTCCAACGTCATGTGATGTTTTCGCACATACTTTGCTATGTGAAATTGCCTTCTTTTGCTATTTTCTACCTCACCACCAAATTTAAACGATCATTCCTGATTCACCCTGTATACACAAAGGCAAACACACACATACACATATTTATGTATATATATATATATATATATATATATATATATATATAGGCAATATTAATTTTTTTTTAATCAGCGCAGTTTGAAAATATTTGGTATTTCCTAGAGAACTGTTATTGTAGATTAATTTATAATGTGTCGATTATCTTCTGTTTTGAAAGTTATATGATTTGTAAAACGTTTTATTATATATATATAGTTTTCATGCAATTAATGTATTGGTGCTGACAATGATTCATTTTTTCTAGTATTTTTCCATTAGTTAAATTGTTTTTGTTACAAATAGCTTGAAAAAATATTCCAAATATTTATGATTTCCTACATATTTAACGTTATTTATTTATTTTTCTTATGCATTCACCTTCCTGCTAATATTTTCCTTTCACATATTTTAAATGTTATGATTTTTAATACTTCATTTATAAGTGATTGGATCTAGTTTTTAAAAAATTCATCAGAGATTAGTTAATTAATAATTGTTGATCCAAATTTAATATGTATAATGTCGGTATCATTTCTTGATACTCAATTTATTAATTTTCAAATGTACAATTCTAAATTACTACTCTATATTCACTAAATCTTTATTATTAAATAATCTCTATCGTTAAGTCTGTTAAATTTCTTTTAGTTTAATGTCTCACTTGTCTAATTCACTTACTTATTACGCTTTTACTATTCTTAAATTAAATGTTCCATTTCAGATCTTTCGCATTTTAGAATGTTCTTTGGTAGCCACTTCATTCCAGCCGAGAATTTCCTTTCCCGCGTTTAATTCCGGGGTGTCCTTTTTACTTTCTTATTCATCCGCTCCTCTGTCAGCTCTCTTTTTATGGGGTGATATCTTTACATCTTAATTGGTTAAGAGCGCGTAGACCGTCATTTTTGCATTCCTACGCTTAGGGAATTAAAAACGGCTACACACGATTCTCCGGCAGAATTTGCTGATTTTTCGAAGTGTAAACTACCCCCTGGCTGTGTGTCTGTCACTATGTAGTTCTTTCTAAAGATTTACTTTAAGATGTATTCAAAATGGTTACTAACGACTTAGATGTTGAATACATCGACTTTATCTATGGCATTGCATCGTATTTTTATGAGAACTGCCGCTCGATATTATGAAAGAAAAACCTGTAACCAGAAATGCTTCTTTCCCTATCTTCCGTATAAATTCCTAATAATAATTATAACCATTGTTTTGACAATTCGCCAATTGACTGCAACCCGTCTTAAACAAGAAACGATTAATGTCTGCACAGATTAAGCTGCTCAACTGAATCGGTGAAGTGGTTGCATCTACATTCATATACATCCATTACATCATATAATGTATAATCTTACATAGACCATCACTAATGATAGATTATCATTATAAAATCATGGCAAGATTATGCTACAGATGCTGCATCTACAATAGTTCGTCTTTTTATATCTATAGAGCCCTTTTATATCATGATATATATATAGGAAGATAGAAAGAAAGATGTGGGAGAAGGCGGAGAGTGAAGGGCATCGGAAGAAAGAGAGTACCACTTTTCGAATTATCCTCCGTTGAATAAAACTACATTTAAATGAAGGAAGTTCTATTTGAAGTCATTTTTCAGAGGCAAAGGAATCAAACTTGAATGCACACGCAAGAGATGATAATAACATGGAAATTAGATTTTTTAAATTTAGATTTCTTAAAATATATCTTATTTTTCAGGGTTTTTTTTAAACATTTATACATTAAAATAAAATTTATTTCAGTTCAGAATTAATAAGCAAGGTAATGAAAACAAAAATATAAAACGCCACTAAATGTAAAAATATTTAAGCGTATTTCATTCATTTTAATTGGGCCGCATTGTATAGATCATTAGAAACATTTTTAGATTTGGTATTGTGAAACTGTATTTTGGCTTTAAACAGAAATGTATATGAATACTATGTAAATCTATGAAAAAAAAAATAGTATTTTTGCTTTTTAAAGATTAAATAGTTATATAGGAATTGCAACCATTTATTAATTAAAATTTCAAAGAGGATTTTTTTCAGTTGCATTTGATCCGCAAAATGGAAGAAAAAATACCGTCTTTATCTAGAACAAATATGTAGTCACTTTCTAAACCCCTAAACTAGAAATATAGATTTCCGAGTTATGTGTATAAGGTAAACAAATTGAATAGACGAAATGAACGAAAATTTCTAGCCTGTAGTTTTCTAGGTGATGAAACGATACATTATATTATTAATCGTTTGAATTGCGAGAAATTATCACTTGGTTTCTAGAATATAAATATTAATTCATAAAATAGAATTACAGCTACTAAAACTCATTTCTTGTGTTCTCATTTATTTGCAGCGATTTTTTAATAAGTTTGACCACGATCATATAGGAAAAAGCCCTTAAATTTTAATAGGTATAACTAGAACTCTCTAGCAAAGGGAACCAGAATTTATAATGATGACGTGGAACTATTTTTGCTAGAACTACAATTTACTTTCTAGATGACAATGGCAGAATTTTTTTCATTGTATTATCCTTGGATATATAATGTTCATATTATATGATTTTTTATTAATATCTATCATTGCGTTAGTTCATAAAATCTCGAAAAAAATCTGCGAATTCAACCAGTTTTTCGGTACATTATATGTCGTTAAAATACAAACATTTGCGTTTTTTCTTGTTCATTTTCGTTTAAATACAAAAAAATTCCCAAACTAACGTAAAAATTACCATACATCCCTCAATCTAAAGTTGAATTTCCGTCAATTCTCAGATGTGTTTCCGCTGTTTTAAGTATTAGAAACGGAAATTTTGCGTCTCTATTTCCCTGAAAATACAAAAAAAAAACAAGAACTTAGGTATAAAATTCTGTAAAATTATTTTGTCAAAAAATAGAACTTCTTCCAATAAGAGAAAAATCTCTTCCAATTAATATTTTTGAGTGTATAGTTTTTATCAAACAAATTTGCTAAAAATTAATTCAAAGAAATGTGCAGAAAAAATTCTTATTATAAATCATAACTGTTACTATTCAAAATATGAATGCATAGTATGTTTGAGTTTAAACCTCAAAAGTAGATAGAAAAATGGAAATTTATAACATCTCATCTACAATCAAACATGCAATTTTTTTGTTGCAACTTAGAAGTTTATTATTATTTTTTTTTTATCTTTTGACATTTGTTGCTTGAATCTCTAATACTTTGAATTAAAAAAAAAAATAGACGAATATAAAACTAAGCGCAATGCTTGACTCTTTAGTGAAAATGCGATAAATTTCAATTACTTGATGTACTTACGAAACGCGAAATAACAACGTGTATATATATGTATATATATATATATATATATATATATATATATATATATATATATATATATATTAAAAGAAAAAAAAACAAAAAAAAAACGAAAATTTGTAGTAAAGACATAAGCAGGAATTGAGTATATTTAAGCATATTTTCGGAAACATACATTACCTCATACATCTTAAAAAAGCATTTCACATAAATTTTTTTCTTGTGAAATTGACTTTTTTTAATTAATTATTTTTTTTCTTATTTTACTTAAAATACTGACTTTGAGCCTTTTTCATACGTACACTGTAGAAAAACATTGTAAAAAAGGATTTTTCTTAATCTAAGAAATAAAATATAACCGCTGAAAAAATACAAATATCCCTCCCGTGTTACAAACGATTCCGTAAAGCGTTCGTTACATTTAGAAATCTCAGAAAGCAATAACATTTCGAGATTTAACCTGATCGGGACCATGGGCACGTATATGCACCATCGAAAAGAAGATACAAAATTTGTTTTAGGCACCAGTAAAAAAAAAAAAAGTAATAGTTAGTTTCTTTAATTAGAGCATTTTCGGGACTGTTTAAGTAAAGGTAATTTTTTTAAGTGACTCCAACAGAATAAAATTTGAGTAAAACCCGCAGGTCCCGAAGGGGTTAAAGATACATTTTAAAAAACAAAGATTTTTTTTTGGTGCCCCGGTTTTCATAAACGAAGTAGTTTTAATAGTGGGTTAATAAATTTCCTAAACCCGGAATCTAAATTTTTTACATGATTTCAATTGTTAACCTCTACATGATGGCTCGGACAGCATCTATCCGGTTTAGCATGTATTCTCGGACAAATACTCGGACCTGTGTAAAAATTAAGCAAATATTCATATGTTCAACAAGCATATTTCACTGACAAATATGATGAATATTCATTCATTAAATAAACAACATACTCATTAACAATAAACTTAATACTATTTTGTTACACTTCAGTGCATAAAGTTAATTACACAACTGAAAATATTAGTGAGTGAATTGCGTCTTAAAAACCGATGTTTGCGTATGAGAAAACTGATTAATATACTTAAAAAACTACTCGGAAGCGTTTTCTAAAAGCGGTGGCAACACAAGAAATTTTGTTTCTATAAATGATTGTTAATGTTTTCCAAAATATGTTGGTTTTTGAGGTTTCTAGAGGTAAATAAAAGATCCGTGTGTAACTAGGAAGAAGTTACTGTATATTTTCCTAGATTAAAAAAGATTTACCTGTTTCTACACTTTACCTTTTCACTGAAATTAGATTTGTTTTCATTCACGTACGCATCGAATTGTATTTACAAACTTTTCATAGTTTTGTAGGTTTCATTTCCGTAGAAGCTTTACATTTTATCATCTTTCTCTGTCTTGTATTTGTGATGATGTAACTATCTTATCATCAGGTATCAAGAATTATTACCGATTAAAAGTCAATTCTAACTCCTTTTTAATTTTAAAGATATATTAATTTTTTCACCTCTTTAGCGGTTATTATATGTCACTCCTTTCTAAAATGTTTCAGACCTTTTTTGCCGTTAATAAAATAAAGCAAAGTGAACTTTTCTCTGAATCTTAATGTGTGAAGATGCATATTTTTTCTGGCTTTCTAAATAAAAAGAAGGAATTTAAGATATGTTTTTCCTCCCGCTGTAATCTAAAAGTTGAGTAATGCTCCTAAACTGTAGTCTATACAAGTGAATATTTCAATCATAATTCTGCGCTTTGTTTTCGATGAAAGACGCCTCGCATTCCGAAATGTAAACTTCATGTCTCTCTTTCTGCTTCTTTATATAAACTTTCTCAAGCCTTGCGCTTGGCGTTTGTATGTGTACGTTGTGATTTCAGTTACGATAATTAATACATAGTTAGGATGGTATAGAATTTTATTATTGTAATAAATGAGTCATCCTTTGTTTTGTCATAGGCCATGTATTCCATTTTTGGCTTTTTACACTGCAATCAAATTCTACGGCTTTTCATCAGGCGTCTCATGAAAGTCATGTATAATATACATTGTTTTTCTATGTTGTTGTGGTTAACTGCCGAATTGCCCTCTTATCTTTAACCCCTTCACGCTCGAATTAAATTACAGTTGAAAAATTCAAATTCCTTAATGACACCAATTTTATGAAAAAGAAATATTCACCTTATTTAATGGCAGGAAAAACGACACTAAAATATAGCCAATTTCACTATTTTATAAAACTGGTGGGAATCAAACAATTTCAGTAAAAGACACAGCGCGAGAATATGACGGGAGCGAGAATTAAGGGGTTAAAAAACCCTACATATGTCCTATTGCTTAAAACTCCTTTGCTGAATCGCTCTCTGGTGGTCTCTAATATTTATAAACTCGATGTAATCTGTAATCGGATAAATATGTATTATTGAAAATGAATATTGTTTTTAAGTTATCTAGTTTTATATCTCAATTTCGATTATGGAAACTACAAATAATCCAATGAAGAATATTTTCATAACTTTCGATATACTAATCTCTCACATTTTAATTCTGCGTAGTCTGAAAGTCACTTAATTATTTTATTACTGATTTATTATTGATTGACACATGGTATACTTTTAATCACATTGCGTTTCATCACTAAAAGTACAGTTGAATATTTCTTAAGGGAGCTTATAACTCTTCAAGGTAATGAGTAAGGAAGTTACCATCCTAGCATCAAACAAATATTGGTCATATTTATTATCATACACAGTATATTACTTCAATATTATTGTCATTAGAAATGTTTCGAATAAAACACCAAAAGTAAGTTAATATTGGCTTTAAATATGCAAAAAAGTGTTTCTGTTATTCTACTATTAATTTGTAATGAAGTGTCTCTATTATTCAAATACTGGCTTTTCTTTAGAAATATTTGCAATGAGTTTTCAATGTTGCGAAAATACCGGAAATGAAATGACAAAACATTTCTCTCCAAAATTTGTTTAGTATTGACAAAATGTAAACGCATATTTCATGATAATAGAAAAAAACATTAGATAAGGATTTAACTGTGTTGAAATAGGGCTATTTTTTTAAATATTCATAACTTTTTTTAAACTAACATCTTTAAAATCGTCAAATGTAAATTAAAATTTTTGAAGGTCATCAAACGGTATTGAAATGTATTGTAGAACATTTATAAAATAAAATTATTTTAAATTCAAGATTGAAGGCATTCAGTAAAGACTGTACAATGTTAAAACACTTAATGGTTGTCGATGTTCACTAACTTCTAAAAACAATCACTTGTCGTGTTTACCAGATATATTATTAGAAATTAAAGCAGACGCAAAATTATAGTATTTACACTCTTCAAACGTAAATTTAAAGTTTTACAAGATTATCAAAAAGTAGGCTATAAGTTATGATAGTTCCGAAAGTCCCCAGTATGATATTACGCCTCATATTAACAAATCCCCAAACGGTCATTGTTATCTCCCTACAGTTCTCAAGAAATCTCAAGTAAGAACAATCCAGACTACCACTTCCTGCCCGTAATTTCCTTGACTCATATTTGACTAAAAGTGATGCTGCGTGAATGCGTGATGCAGATTCCACTCTCGCTATGAAGTTAATACAATTAATGAAGCAAGCAGTCATAATCATGTAAAAATGCATATAATCTTCAACCTGATTACTAAAAATAAGTTGTAATCCATAGTAAATCATGCAAGAGTTGTAAAGGAGTTTGATAAATACCAAAAAACCTACTTTAGAATCAAATTTCTCTGCAACTGATATTATTTTGCAGTAAATGTCAGTAAATCTGTTATGATCAAGCTTCGTAGAAACTTTTAACATATAACGATAAGAATGAATTATCGAGGAAATATCGTTGCAAATACAGGCATATAAGATGTCAAAAATACATATAGGCGCAAAAAGGACTAATACAAAGCATAATGGATAAATCATAGAATAACAAGTCCAGATATAAGCATTTTTACTAGAATGTCCAAACATATATTCTTTTAATGCATTGTTGCTCTTAACTGATGTCCAAATTTGTACGAAACTGATTATGATCATGCCTATGTTTACACTTCCGCATAATTTTATCCAGCATGGCACAAAATGCTTCAGACCAACATTACATGAAAGAAGTGAAGCATGCTTTACGATTTTCTTATACTCATTATAATTTGCCAGCAAGTAAATACGGAAAGAAATAAAAGTTATGCATACAAATGCAAATACTATGCCACATTTTACATTTTTCGAGACTGAATAAAAAATAATAATGGGAATGCAGAAAAGTAATGTAAAAATGGGTATTATTGCGTTAAATAAAACATGTAAATGTTTCAGCAAAACATGCGATGTATTTTTGTTACCAGTTCGGGGCTTCGAACATTGAAACAATCCGCTTAAATAAAACAGACAAAAGATATATTTATAAGTATTTCTGATTTTTAAAGAATAAGAGAATTTGTTTATTTCTATGTTAATGGCCATTTTAAGTATTTCAAACTATATTTTGAGAAACATTATTAATGAAACAAATCTGTATATATTTTTTTGGTGTGTGCTCCTGTATTTGTATTCTAAAATTCCGTAATGAAATCTTTTAATGTCATATTTTAGTTCGATGCTATTTTACTTCTTTGATATACAGATTCCATTGCTCACTAAATTGACTTTTCGTTTAAAACACAATGCAGACTTAAAATATTTTAAAACTTTATTGACAAACTTCATTACTGAAATCATTAAAGAAGTGTTAATTTTGAAACATAAATCGATATTTATACTGCATTATAAAGCTTGCTATATAATATATTTATCTGTATGTTCCACAAACAATCCATTATATGCAAATAATTATAATATTTTGACTTTCTGTCATGATGAATGAGTACTAATTCCGATCTGATGTGCAGTTTCTATCACAAAATGAACTATATAATTTTAAAGATATTTCGTGTAATGAAAGTAATTTTTTTTTCAATTTTTACAAACATATGCTTTAAATTACGAAGAAATTGATACAGATGCAATGTTTTACTAATAAAAGAATGGAAAATCCAATACGTTCATATCATTTATTTTTATCTCAACAAACTCAACTCATTCAATATCAAATCTCTTTTTCTTCCATGGAAAGCAAGTGTGTGAATCTTATAAATTCATTATTGTTTCAAACGTTATTTGCATTATCGCGGTAAAAGATTCTTTTTATATAGAATTTTAGAACTGATAATTTATGCTAAAAAGAAAAGGATAGCCATGAAAAATATGAAATTATTTTGCATTTTTCTGCAATTTTTATTGCAAATTTCGTTTTTATATATTTCACTTTTATCGTATACAATAAAGGGCTTATGATAGAAATTTTAATCTATGTTCGTCTTTAAATTATTCATATTTTTTATTTTACATAAAATAACTATTGTTTTTATTATAATTATTTGCTCGTAAATTACATTTGTTGCATTTATATATATCTTTTACATATGTTATTTATATAATATGTTGCATTAATTATATTTTTATTTATTATTATTTCCTCTATTTTTTACTACTCTTGGAAAATCAATTTAAATTATTTATTATAATACACAAAAAATGAACTCAGATTCTTCCTTTTTTTCTTACTCGTAGTTTATTGTCATAAAATCACACTGTGGTTTAACAAAATATTTTCAGATGAAGTGACTTTTATTTCTTTCGTTGGAAGAGAAACGCTTTATAAACATAATCATTAACTCTTTTAGGCTTGCATTTTTTGTCAAATATATATATATATATAATGAAGCTAAACAAAACACTTTTATAAAAACTTTTGCGCAATTTTTATTTATCACTCATCACAGAAGGCATAGGAAATCACAATAGTTGACAGATATTTTGTATGAAATTTTGAAAGTGTTGCTACATATGAATCTCAAAATCTTTTTGATAATTAAATGAATAGTATTATTTTTTATTTTCTTTGCGACATGCGCAAAAAAAGTATTTTACTATTAGACACAACGGCTTCCTGGTTCACTCAATGAGCTTCTGCACTTCTCCATAAAATATGGCAAATCCAAGATGTATATTCCAATAATTGTAATATTTAATTATAGATTAGGCCAACTCAAATAGACACTGGCCGTAGAAGGGTTAGAATAAAATATTCTTGTTTATTAGGATAAAAAGTTATTTTTTTCCTCCAAATTTACACAAGTGGTTTACAACAATTTAGATCTTCAAGAAGTAATGAACATTTTTTCTTTCTTATTGTTTCGTTAAATTCACTAAATTTAATTTTTAGATTCATTATAATGTTGTCATTATTTACAAAAATTAACCCAAAACCAAACATATTAATATTTCACGTATAATTTCAAAATAGAAAATGAATGACTCAAGCATCTTATTAACGCTCCATACATGTTACTCATTTCCTCCGGTGTTAAACTTCTTAGATGTTAGTACCTTTTCTACAAAGCACAAACTATTTATAAGCCACAATTACTTGAGATAATTTGAATCGCCATTAGAACTTTCTTAAAATGTAGCGATGAATAGTGTTATTGACTTAAATATCACGTTGTAGCTATATCGAAGTGTTTTATAGAAAATAAATTAAATTCGCTTTATGTTCCTTAAAAATCAATTAAGTAAATTTTCAATATCTTTTCTTTTTTAATATTTCATGTGTTTAATTATCAAAATGGATAAGATGACGTTTTAATACATGTAAAATATTCAGTTTTGTAGCAATACATACACACAAAAAAGAGTAATTTGTAGTGTTTCGTAAAATAATTTGATATTGATATAAATAATATAGATTTTAATGGTTTTGAAATAGATAACAAAACTTCTTAATACAACTAAAATGTTTATAAATGCCGTAAGCAATATTATAAAAAGAGTTTGAACTGTCTCATAAAATACAATATTGTCAGTCGACATAAAGTAATACAATTCTTAATGATTAATTAATCATCATTATTGGACATTTTGTAACTAAATGTAAAGATTATTAATATAGCAGCCTAATCGTTTTAAAAGCAAAAAAAAAAAAAAAAAAAAAAAAAAAAAAAAAAAAAAAAAAAGGAATATTATTGGCTGAAGCGATTAGCAACGAATATTTCAAATTCAATACGGTTTGGGTTTGTTCTTTAACCCAAAAGTGCGCAGCTTTGCATACATGCAAAGAACAGTGTTTTGAATCTAATAGATTTTTTTTATTCGTATATACCTAATTCACACCAGAAAATTAAAATATCAATATCTGCTTTAATTAATAACAGACATTCCATACTTAAATAAAGCGAAATTAACTATTGAAACTTTCTGGTGTAAAGTCAGATTCTCTGAACAACGCAATTTTTAGAACGTATTCTATCACTTGAATTAAAGGGTTAAAGGTTAAGTTTTATAAAATAAATAATTAAATAAAATAAAGTATTTGGAGACATATCTATTAAAATATTTACTAATTTGCAATATTTTAGCGTAAAACAGCCACACGACATTAGTTTTTACTTATGTTGCAGATGTGCAACAGACAAAAAGATTGACGTAATATATGAAAAATCTCTAATTTTTTTCCTTATTTTTCCTGTGTAAAAACATTTCAGAAAAAGGTGTGACAATATATAATTTTTTCAAAACTAGATAAAAAATTGCGTATTTAAGGGTTAAAAAATTTGTCACAACTCTTTCCCGAAAGTGGTCATAGATGATTTCCGAAACGATGATTGTTTTAAATTTACTTTAATGTTTGTTTAGTTTTAAATTTACAACATATTGTATAAACCATTTAGTAAACATGTGATCTTTTATTTTCACGTTAATATTGAAACATTTTTATGGCGTAAATGTCCAGCTATTTTATTATTATTATAATTTGAAAAAATCATGAAGTTTTCAATTGAAATTCTTCTAAGCACAAATTAAGTTTTTCAAATCAAGTTTTCTCAAAAGAGCGACGAAACTTATTGAATATTTTCATTCCAAGTATACACTTTGTAAAAATATTTTTTTACAATTCTTCAAATACAACTGGATGGTTTTTATTTGTAAATAAATGTTGAACTTATTCATTCAATAATTATTGAATTATAAAACTTTGATGTCATATTAATGATGGCAACGACCTGAACCAATCAATTTTTGTTTTACTTGCACTTTTTTTTAACTTCTAAACATCACAGAACAAAAATTATCAACGTAGAGTAGACGGAAAAAATGTTCACTGAAAAGCAATTTGTTTGAAAACTGTACTTCCTTTTACAGTATTTTATGGTTTGTTTTAATTAATTTTCAACCATGATTTTTGGGGGGTGGAGGAGAACGGGGGATGTATAATCTAATTACAGGAGATAGAACCGTTTGCACTAAAAACGATGCAAATAATTCAGTATTTGTTTATTTCCCTGCAATAAACCATAACTAAATTACCAAACGAAATTAAAACTTCAGAAATAAATAAATAAACAAATCATTATCATAATCAATAAATAATAAATGAATTCAAATTTCATTACAGCAATGAAACATTTTAAACACGCTAATAATTTACTATTTTTCAAGATAGTTCCCATGTTGCATCATATTTTCTATCATGGGAATATATCTATATTATTTTCTTCATCTATTAATTTAAACTTATTATTTACTTTCGATTTTTATGAATATGATCTTAGGAAGGTATGCCTTTCTGTTATGTGCGAATAAATAACACAAGCCAACAGCTGTTTTGGTGCCTAGGTTTTTGGAGCTGATTTTATATGAATTCGATGTCCTGAATTCAAATATGGCATTAAATTTTGCCTACAAGCTCAAATATTTAAGATATAGAACTTTTTGTGAAATATATCTTGCACTATTTTAAGTTAAATCCATGAATTAAACAAAAGTAAAAATAAAATAAACTCAGAATTTTTTTTATAATATTCAAATGTTATTTTTCATTATTAGAATATACATATATTCAAATAATATTTAAAAAAATTATATTATACAAGTATATTGACTTACAAAGATAGAGGAAAAAGTCATCGATGAGACCAATTCTCACTGAACATTTCGGAAGCTTTTTTGCCGTGACATTCTTGAATGTATTTTTGAATAGTACCTTTTTTAACTCCAACAGTAATCTGCCATCATGTGCGTATCCCATCTTCCTTGGTAGCGATCCTCCATAGTCTTAATATCCTGGTGAAATCTTTCACCCTGTTCCTCACTGGTGTCTCCTAAATTTTCAGGAAAATGCTCTAAGTGGCTGTGTAAATAGTGCACCTTAATGCTCATATTACACCCAAGAGATTTAAAACTATCAAGCATTTCGTTTTCCAGTTCTACATAGTTTTCTGCTTTGTCTTTGCCCAGAAAGTTGTCGACAACTGAAACAAAAGAAGTCCAGGCTTTTCGCTCAGTCTCATTCATCAAATTTACGAAGGCAGGATCCTTAATCAGTTGTCTTATTTGTGGCCCGTCAAATATTCCTGCTTTAATTTTTTCATAACTCAATTGGGTCATTTTCTCTCCTATATATGCAAAGCATGACCCGTTTTTATCAAGAGCCTTTACAAACTGCTTCATAAAGCCAAGCTTAATATGCAGTGGAGGAAGTATGATTTTGTCTCGCCCAACTAAGGGGTTATTAATGATATTCCTTTCCCCAACATCCATGTTTTCTCTCTTAGGCCACTCTTATCTAACCCAGTGATGTGTTTTATCCCTGCTATCCCAAAGACACAGGAAGCAAGGATGTTTGGTGTAGCCGCTTTGCTGTCCAAGAAGAAAGTTTAGCATTTTTAAATCCACACAAATCACCCATTGATGTTCATGATACTTTATCTTGTCAAAAACCAAAGCTATTGTGTTATATTCTTCTTTCATTTTCGTTGAGTGAGCAATTGGTATTGAACCATATTTGTTCCCATTGTGTAAAAGGACACATTTTAAACTCAGCTTTGAGCTGTCTACAAATAAGCGCCAATGATCTGTAAAATATTCAGGAAGGCCCATTTTTTTCAAGAGTCCTCTAATTTCGTGACAAAATACAAGATTGTCTTCTTGGGAGAAGAAGGGTAGTAGACCCTTTTCTCTTGTGCGGTAAAAGGTAATTTTGGTTCCTTGTTCCAGTAAATTTTTGTCCTTCAATCCTGAAGCCAGTAATTCAGAAGCTTCTTTTGACAGGTTGAGATCTCTGGTGAGATCATTCAACTCATCCTGGTTGAAACGTTGAGGCATTGATGACATCTAATCATAAACACTGTCACCTTCATAAGTATCCGAAGAATGATCAGAAGGACAATGTTCATCCTCACAGAGCTCTGGTAGCTGGTAAAACGTTGGGATCGGCACTTCCTCTGAGTGAGGAACCGGGCGTCTTGCAGAGACTAAATCAGGATAAGTCCACTTACTATGGTTCTTTCGATTAATTCCATTAATATTTACTAGGCAGAAATAACAGTCATCGAAGTGGTTTTGGGGTTCTCTCCAAACCATCGGTAAACCAAATTTGAGACTTTTTATTTTCCCGTTAGTCCACTGTCATAAGTGTTCTGTACACGTTTTACAAACCTGATGCGGTGCCCAGGTTTTATCCTGATCACCAAGTTTAACACCAAAGTATCCAAGATAAGCTCTCTTTACAAAGTCAGTAACATTTTTTCTGTTCTCTTTTAACATGTATTCTCCGCATATATAGCAAAACACATCAGGATGATTTACACAACTTCTTCTACTTGAACTCATTTAAATTATATTCAACAACACAAATACAACAATCTACAATACAGTACGTTTTAAATTAACTTTATAAGAATTCTATACTAAACACAAATGTGGAGCAAACATTCAAACCGTGTTTTCTCACAAAAAAATAAAAAATGAGTTATTGTTATTTTTATGAACTCTGTGTTAAATTGCATAGAAATAAATGGTATTTTTTACTAAAAAAAATTTTTCTCCGATTATAAATCAATTTTAAAACTTGACGTTTCAATCAAAGAGTGTTTCCTCCAAAGCCTGCATTCAATCAAGCAGTGATTTCTCCAGTCTGCCAATCACAGTTGTCACTTAAAGCGTACTTTCGAAACCTACCATACATATCACAATTGAAACGGATTGTTTTAGAAAAAAAATAAGAGAACTGTTAAAGTTAAAGGCTTCCAGAATTATAGATTTCAAGATCTAAATGAAGAATATGATGTAAATCTTCTTAAAAAGGGAGTTACTGTTGCCTTGTTCAAAGGGTTGTTTTAGAATATCTTCCTCTTAGCCACGCCATACCAGTTGAAAAGAACAAAGATGTTAAAAAACTTTTGAAGGTAATGTATAGTGAACAGTGGCAAAATCAACCTGATGATATATTCAAATGATACAACCACATTATCCATGATTGATAAGCCTGCAATAAAGAAGAGGGATATGTGTATAACTGTCTAGATGAAGATATTGGTTTTAAAATTTGAAGTGGATTTCTGGCAAACGAGTATTTATTTAGTAAATATTTAATGAATACTACTAAGTACCATAATCTGTCATTTTATTTTAACAATAATCAACTGAAATTCGGTATTTATTCAAATAAAATAATGCTATTGTATTATTTGTGAGTTAAACTTATTTCATTCAAAAAGCGTTTTATCCACTTGTCAAACAATCAAAACATGTTTCCTCCTCTGAATTCGGTCAAAACGTGATTTCTCCAAATATTAAATGCATTTTATTAATTTGTTTTATGTTTAATATCTTAGGTATGCTTGCAATTCTTTCTAATAAACAGTAATAAAAATACACAATAAAAATGAGAATTAAATACAAGTTATTTTCTTATTTATCAGTTTTTTGTGTTTTTTGAAAATTTGTATCTGAAGGAGAAAGCATGGTTTGCATGTTTGCTCCACAAATATCGCAAAAGGTCAACAACGTATACGCTCCATGGAGAAAACTCACAAACTAACCTTATCTCTTTGCGGCTTTTCCATTTAGCTTTCTGGATGAGCGGCGCGAAATCATAAGCATGCACAGAACCTCAGTTTTACTTGCACATCTGTTTTTTCAAGGTCTTCTGAAATTTCAGTGCCTCTCAAATCGCTTTGAGCGTTGCGACAGGCCCATGTGTCAATGTCCAGTTTAAGCGTTGAAGGTCACTTCAGTTCTAAAAAATCTTTAGTTCTCTTCGCATATCTAAAAAAAAGGAGCTGATAGAGAAAAACTGATTTCATATTTAGATTCAGTGTCCCAAAAATATCTAAAATCAGCTGTAAAATCATAGGCACCAAAAAAAGAATTTTTTTTTTGTAGGCCTGTGTAAGTCCTAGAAGTTCTGGCAATAATGAAAAAAATGTTATAAAATAACAATAATATTTAATATATATTTGAATATAATTACTTCTTTTTAAAATAAAGTAACTTGTTTTATTACCAGAAAAGTAATAATGAAAAAATAAATAAATATAATCTCGTTTGTACACTCCATTATTTACCAAATTTGATTTTGGAAAAGGCTTTAAACATTTCAAGCATTTTTGTCAATCCCCCAAAGTCTTCTTTGCAGTCATTTCAAGTAATATTATGGAAGAAAACAAAACAGTTTTTAAGCTTTTATATAGCAATATTTAGTTCCCAAAACAACATTTACAATTCTTGAGTTGCCTTTTTTCTTAAGGCTTTTTTTCACTTAGGTAATTTATCTTAAAATAAGCTTTAATGCGATGGTACAATAAAATTATAAATATCTTTTGATCTTAAATCTTAACAATTCTTTTTAATGTATTTGAATAGTAGCAATTATTATACTTTAAAATTATATTTAATTTTTTCTTAGTTGTTCCTCTTTTTTTAAAGTATTTTGTTTCTTTGCTATTCCATATTAAAAAAAAAAAAAAAAAAAATCATGTTCGTGAGTGACTCTGATGTCATATTAACAATGGCAACGGGCTGAACCAGTAAATGTCGGTTTTACTGCACTTTTTGTTTTTACTTCCAAAAATCGTAGAGTAGATAGAAAAAATGTACATTAAAAAGGTATTTGTTTGGAAACTTTATTTCATTTTACTGTATTTTATGTTCTGTTTTAACTAATTTTCAACAAAGATTTTTTTTTTTTTTTTTTTTTTTTTTTTTTTTTTTTTTTTTTTGCGTGTAATCCAATTACAGATGATAGAGCCGTTTGCACTAAAAACGATGTAAATAATTCAGCATTTGTTTGTTTCCCTGTAATATTCCTTAACTAAATTTTCAAACGAATTTAAAACTTCACAAATAAATAAATAAATAAATCATGAATGTTAGAGATATTTAATCGAACTACGAGCTTAAACACTGGAATAATAAGACTAAAAAACATTGCTATATACAGGGTGTCTACAAATTAGTTGGGCAATTTCGTAAGTTAAGAACATCCGAAATATTAAATGAAATTAACTAGTTGAAAATCAGACTAGTAGTAATATTGCCGAAGTTTATTCATAGATGACGTTAGCTGTCATAAATGACGCTGTCTCTTAGCAAGCGGTAATTATTCTTGTTCCGCATTACCATAATGGAGATATACAACGGTTCTGAAAAAGCGAAATGCTGTCTTTAGGACATTTGATTCAGAGTTGCAATACCGGGCGAGCAAAATTTCGTTACAAATTTACAAACTCATAAAAAAGGAAGAAATTATCATAAAGGAGTGCGGTTTGCAAAAAAAAAAAAAAAAAAAAAAAAGTTAAAAAACCACATGTTTGGGGTTGTCAGCACCCTCTACATGTCATTTTTTAACTACTTTTTACTGCTAAAAAAAATCCGACTACCTTATGCAAAGCGCTATAAGTAAGCGTACAAAGTTAATGCTGGAATCTGCCGTAAATTGACACAGCTGCGCCATCTTGTGGATGGAGTGAATAACGCATATACGCGGTTTTTTGTATGACGTCATATATGACAGAATATCTACCATCTGCGCAGCTCGTGCGCAGGTCTATTTGAAGATATTTACAATTTAAGAGTTATAGGCGTAAAAGCAGACAAAACTAATTTAGAGAATACCTGTTAAAATTTTAATAATGAATTTCAAATATTTACTCACTCATGGAAGATGAACCTTGTTTACCAGATTTATTGCAAAATATTTTTGTTACATTTTGTTTTGATGAAAATATGTGTATTTAAAAAAAAAATCGCAGTGTCATTTTAATTTCGGGAGAAAAAGCACTAATGCTACGTAAACAGTATTGCCTTTTGCCCCGAAACTAAACTGACATTGCAACTATTTTTTAAATACATATATTTTTATCAAAACAAGCTGTAACGAAAATATTTTGCAGTAAATCTGGTAAACAAGGTTAATCTTCCATGAGTGAGTAAATATTTGAAATTCACGATTACAATTTTAACAGGTATTCTCTAAAATGGCTTTGTCTGCTTTTCCCTATAACTTTTAAGGTGCCTGCCTACGTACGGAGCAATTTTTTCCAAAAAAGCTATTTAATTATTTTTTAAACTTATTTTTACTAAGATTATGACTAGAAAATGTGAAAAAAAAAGTTAAAAATATTTCATGTATTGAAAAAAGTTTGGTAAATGGAGGAATTTATAGTAAAATTTAGTGAAATTTGGCCCAAACGCAAAACGCTCTAAAGGAAATTCTACTGTATGTATCTTAATTTCCTTTTTACACTTCATATTTATGACACTGTTGAAGTCAATGAACTAAAATCTAAGAGATTCTTTAAGTATTTCAAAACTTATAGCATATCGCACCTGTTTACATGTTAATTTTCATAAAATTCATCGATGTCATTCCACAAAAACATCCATAAAACAAAAAATATTTATTCTAAATTTAAATCTTTAGTTCATTGCCTTCACAATAGTGTAAATAACATATATTTTAAATTTCACAGTGATATTCCAATAACTTTTTGAGAAATCATGTTTTGCGTATGGAATTTTCACCGAAAATTACATTTTCCAAAAAATGCATTTAAAGTTTAGATTTATGTTTTACTACAAGAATTTACAGTAATATACATCTAAATTTCCTGGAGCATATTATTTACATTTCTTATTATTAAACAAATGCATCCAAAATCGCGAAATTTCTCCAAACATACGACCCTTTAAAAGCAATTTAAAAATTTAAAAATTTTAAATTTTAAAGACATTTATACAGCATTTTCGGTTTGAGTGACAGCTGTTGAGTAGTTTTAAAACCGCTATAACTCCGGACCTATTTATCGTAATATAAAAACAAATATAGTTTTAGAAAGGTAAATAGTTGGTCTTTAATAAAATAAAATAAAATAAATTTGACAATTTTGGTCGAAAATTGCATTTTCAACGTAGTCAGATACCTTAAATTGTAAATACCTTCAAATAGACCTGAATTTTATGCAAGCTATTCAGGCTAAAAGAAAACCATTTTTGTTAATAAAAGTTATAGGCGTAACTTTTAATTCCATGGTTTTTTCCAGGTTTTTTTCCGCATTGGAAGAAACTTGTCCACCTTGGGTTTATGTTATTATTTATTAGAAAAAAAATGTATTTTAAATATAATGAGCGAAAAGCATGTGTTTAAATTGATGTAATATACCAGTATGTATGTATTTTAAATAAAGTTGTGTTTTTCAAATGATGAGTATATTTTTAAAATGATTTTATATTTTGAATGAAATGAATGCAACATAAACGCTGGTGATGGGGAAAATATTTGACGGTTTATGAACTGCGGCCGGCTAACATAAAAGTACTTTTTTACACTGTTTATTTAATCTAACCCTGTTCATATATAAAAAAGATAAAAAAAATTAATCGATTTTTCCCTCCCAGATATGCTAGAAAAATAAAAATTATGTACATGGATGTGTTTCTAGTAACAATACAACATTTTAGTATTTTTATAACTTGATTATAAATTAACAAATTAATTTTACGTTATCTAAACGTAGCTGATAAATCCTTAAACATTCTTTATGGTTGTTTCAACTGTATATAAAAGTACAACAATTGAGTAAGTTATGTAACAAACTACGATTTCTAAAATACACCAGCTGGTTGGGAAATTGCAGAAGAAAAATATTTAAAACCTTTAAGCATCTTAAACGTGATTTTCAGCCCTATAATTTTTGATAAAAAAGTTAAAATATTATTTAATATATATTATTAAATGTCAGTGATTTTAATACGTTCAATTGGACCATCTCCGTCTGCAGCCTTTTTTTCTACTACTTATTCCGACTCTTTTGCGGAAGCCAGATTTGAAGAAAAAAAAATTGAAACCGGACAAAGTTAAAAGGGAAATTTGAAATTATTGGCTACCGACCAACAAATGCTTCGTAGAGCTTATTGTTAGTCTATAGTTTTCAGTTATTGGCAATTGTTGTGTTTTTCACAAGCCTTTTTCAAATTTGGAGAATGTTCCGCAATTGGGTTATTTCGATAAAAGTTACTTTCATTTTCTAACCATTATTTAACTTTTATACAGTTACAATTGCATACTGTTTTCTCATTTGACACCAATCATGGCTATCGGCCCGATTACGGAAAGTTATCCATTTTACCCCTGCGAAGAACGGGTGTAAGATAATAAAAGTTTAATTGAGCATACCACGTACTATTTGTAAATATCTTATATTTTATTCCAATTTTTTAAGTTTCTTCTATACTTTGTATGCTTTCTGCAATGTTATTCACCTGTGCGAAGTGCAGGTATCCCAAGAAAACTATTTTCCCGAATATGACATAATGACCGACATATTTCTAGATTTTGAAAAAAAAGTAATTTGTCGATTTTGGGAATTTTTTTAAAGCTGTTGTCTAAAATTTTCAAAATATTTAAAACTATAAATAATCAATTATTGCTGGTTTAATAGTACAAGAATTACTGCTTGCATTTTAAATTAAAGTGGATCCTAATGTAAAATTAAATGAGTTTTAAATGGAATGAATGAAATGCTTCTATTTTAAATATTATAAATATAATTTGATCAAGAGAATATTTGGCAATTTATCGCCTGCGCCCGGTAAATAAAAAATATGCCTTAAAATTAATTAAATAATTTATACTTAATCTCTAAGCATAATAAAACATTTAATTCTCATTGGAAATACACATGTTTATGTAATTTTTATAGCTTTATCTTATCAGGAATTGAATTAAAAACGCTGCTGTAAAATTCTATCTTAACCCGTTAATAGTCGCGCGTTGGTCTTTTCCCCGCCTGAAATTCGTTATCTTACTGTAACTCATTTCCTGTTAAAGTTACGATAGCCAAATACCGTGTAGCTGACCTTGAGTGTTCACACTCTTGTGTAGTAAAATTGCAAGTCATTCCTGCTATTTCTTAGCATTTTATCGCATTCTTAAGTTTCAATCGGTCTAAATGACCGCGTTGCGACCACTTGTGTTAGTTGAATTTTTCCCCCTCGTGTTCATCCTTTCCCATTTCCGCGAAATCTGCGTGGGAAAGTCTCTTCGAAGTACGGACTCTCTGTTGTTATTTCGCCTTTCTTCTTTCTGCTACCCGTTCATAGAGTACTTTTTTTACTTTTAGAATGTTACTTAAAATTGTTTTATTATATTAGTTATGAAGTTAGTTCGCCCAAAAAAACTGATTGATGGTCACTTACATTTTTTTTTCATTGCCAAACGTTGCGGGAATAAATTCTCAAATTGATAATCGTTTAAATATGGAAAAAAAGAGAAATTCATCATCATTATTTGAAAGAAGTTGCTTTCCATTTATTACCGGAACATAAAAAAAAAAAAAAAAAAAAAAAAAAAAAAAAAAAAAACAGACAATAACACAGTCAAACAATTAAAAAAAGAGAGAGAAGATAATTTTGTGGGAATCAGTAAAAAAATTGCCGTATCTCCAAAATCTGAAAAGTATCGTTTTTCACAATAAAACAAACTCGAAAGATAAAACAGTTTTCTCAGAAATGTAGTATGTATATCTGCGAAGAACATACATATAATTTATTTGCACAATAATGAGAATTTTATAATGTAGGTTAGAAATTACGCAAATAAAAATACCTTTTGAATAATTCAGTGAATATTTATACTATCTATATTATAAAGGACAAACATATCTGTGCGTAACGCATACGTCATTTTCCGAATGGCAACACTTTGAAATTTGAAATAAAATTTTGGTTTTGCAATTTTCTCAATTGCAAATTTTTAATCTTCTAAACATCGCACATTTTAAATTTTTACACCGTCGTATAAGGAAAAAAATGCGATTTTAAATGCAATTCGTTCGAAAGCTGCATCTCAATTTATTTTTGAGTTATTAATTTTTTTGTAGTTTTTAATACTATTTTTCTTATTGTGGCAACAAAAGTATCCCATTTCTATTGAAAGTAAACGGAAAATAGTCAAAAATAGGAAATACTGTATCAGCTTGCTGCCATTTTCTCATAAAACGTGAAAAAAATTTTAAATTAAAATATGGGCTATGTGAAGAATATTGTCTGTTATTCCGTGATAATGACGTCATATGCATACTTTCCTATAGACGAAGTTTCAGACTGTATTGTAAAAGTGGATTGCTTTAGCGGATGCAAATGACGTCATTTTATAAAAAAGCGTGTATTTTAATTCTTAAACCTAAATTATGTTTTGTAGAAGTGCGTCATTTTCACAGCCCAGCTGCTTTGAAATTCTTCACAGGTGAGAGAAGAATTCTTCATAGAAATGCTTTACTTTTGAGAATAATGTAATCGAAATCACACACTGATAAAACGCAATGATTTACAAAAAATTAGAGTGTCTTTATAAAAGAGAGGTGACATGCAAATAATAGCAATTTATATTACAGAAATTGATGATTCTAGCCTGGATGGATTTTCTTCGCCGAGTTAGACAAGGAAACAAATAATTCGTGGTTTAAAATAATATGTTCCTGAAGTTTTTCTCCAAAATTATCTCAAATAATAAAATGCTATTCTTTGTTCTACTATAATTTTATCAAAATAAAATAATTTGCTTAATTTTATTTTTCCTAATTTTATGTAATCTATATATTTAAAACACAAGTGTGTTTTTTAGTTATCTGCCCTGATCTTTCTGCTGAACCAATATTACTAATAATTTATTTTAAACTAAAAACACGTCATTTGTAGATGTTATCACACTATCTGTTCTTTTTTTAAATATTTCCACTTTTATATTTTAATTTTAAAAGCTTTTTATGAAATTTCTTCAAAATGGTGAAAATTAGCTTTCATTATTGCAGACAAGAGAGAAACAATGAGGAATTTTGATCTTTATTCATGCTATTTTCTGATAAAAAGGCAAAATTGTTGATAAAAATTGTTGTATAGGGTTGGGTGCAAAATCCCATTAGGAGCAGAATATTATATTAGGGGCATAATAATGGAAAATAACATGCTGCTTTTGAAAACACGCATTTTTCCTCATAAATTTTCTATATTGTTTTTCCTTCTGCATGTGTATTGATACTAAGTTTCAGACACTAGGCGAAATGCTTATTTAAGTGAAAATGAAGTACTATTTAAAAGAAAACGATCATTTTCTTAGATAAAACTAAACATTTTAACACAAATGCGTCTAAAAACCATAAATTACGGAATTTTTTACTCTTCGGAATTGAGATTAGAATCTCAAGTAAAGAGTGCGTCTATTCACATAAAAGATGTTGCTGACAATCGTGACTTCAAGTTTTGAGTTAAAATGATTTTTAAATGGTCAAACAAAATACAATTTTAAAAAAAAAATGATGAATATGGATATGAGAAGTGCGTATGCAAATTTTGAGAAGGTGAAAATTGCTGTTTTTCATTCCGGAATACCAAGCATAAGAGCCTCAATTGATAACTACATCCTAATAACTGATCTTTAATATATTTCACTGATTAAGTATCTATGTTATAAAAAAAGTGTATCTGTACGTAACGCTGAAGTTATTTTGAGAATGGCAACTCTTCATGATAAAATTTT
The DNA here is from genome assembly GCA_963932465.1 of Maratus speciosus. Lineage (NCBI taxonomy): Eukaryota > Metazoa > Arthropoda > Arachnida > Araneae > Salticidae > Maratus > Maratus speciosus. Next base: position 85,329,771 of record OZ010789.1, read on the forward strand.
GATCTTGAAATTTTCGCTACTGCAATTTTTTAATCTTCTGACCATCGTACATTTTCAATTTTCGTCGCACACGGAAAAAAATTACTTTTAAATGCAATTTGTTTAAAAACTGTATCTTAATTGACTGATGTATGATATTTTCTAAAATATTTTTTAAGCATGATTTTTTTTTAAGTTTACCTTATCACGTGCAGTTTTCAATAAATAATAATAATAAACATTTTGCACATAAAGCTACAAACATTTTTCAGCATTTGTTTCTGACTATTTTTGCATAACGAAATTAATACTTCCTTTATAAACAGAGAAAAGAATAATATAAAAAAAACCAATCTAACATATTTGTGAAAGGCAAATTAACGAAATTAATACTTCTTTTATAAAAAAAAAAAAATACAAGAGTAGTATTGAAAAAACACAAATCTAACATATTTGTAATCGTACAATAGTGATTTAGATCACCAAATAGGATTTGCTTTCAAATGGAATTTGTTTGCAAAGTTCATCTCAGTTTACTGATTGTCTATGATTTTAAAAACAATTTTAAAGCGCGAAATATTTTTTAATTTATCTATATCTCGCGGAGCTCGATTATGAAAGATTAATCCGTTTGCCCTTAAAACAAAATAAAGAGTTCATCATTTTCTTACGGCTAATATCCATTTAAAAAAACTTCACTATGAATAAATAAATAAAATAATATAAATAAAACACAAATTTAACAGACATATATAAGCTCTGAAATGATCAGAATATGGATGCCGTAAGTAGCAAAATCTTGGTCAAATGACTCTTAGCATGTGGCTAATAAGAAAATATCGCTTTTGATAAATTTCAAAAATTTATTTGGTTGTAGAATTCGTATTTTCCATATGAAAAATGCTTTTTCAATGTAAGTAGGAAAGCTAAAAAAATTATTGCATATAAAAAAGTTATTAATTTTCAATTAAAATATATGTTTTCACCTATATTCTTTAACCCGGGAAGCTCGGGTACGATCCCCTAGTGATTTTAAAAAATATTTTAAGTATTTTTCTAAAATTTATCTATTTTTAAATTTTCTTACTGTAAGTAATAACACATTTTTTTTTTTTTTTAACAATGCCGCAGAAAATGTTTTTTTTTTTTTTTTTTTATTATTATTATTGAAATCTAATCGAGGCTTGGGGACGGTATCTAACAAATTTAAATTTGTTGTCCTTCATCAATTGTTCAAACTATTTTTCAGAATAATGTTTTTCAGAATACGAGAGAAAATTCCTTTAAATAAAATTATTGCTGCATATCTATAATTTCGGAGAAAAATTTCTTATTGTTTTTATTATTTTAATGAATATTATTATAAAACAATAAATTATAACAATAATACCTTATTATGAAATGTACAATTGAATATTTATTTTAATTAAATAGTTGCTGTAAAATACATCACTATTAAGATGAACCTTTCAGTGATTCTATTAATTAAAATAATTTATCCATCTTAGGATTTAAATCTACAATTGCAACTGTATTTAAATTAAATATATAATTTCAATAACTTATTTATTATTTGCTTTATATAAGCGAAGTTCGTATCCAGAGTTTTTATTCAGGGGCGCTGCTCCCACCCTGAAATAAGTAGAAAAACTACAAATCGTGCATTTTCATTTGAAAAATGGATTTAATCATAAAATCTCGAGAGCCCCCCCCCCTCCTCTCCCCCCTCATACACACATAGACACCCCACAAAATAAATAAATAAAACGTATTTACAAAATTTACATTTATAATTTCGAAATTAAGTATTTTTTACCTTTTTCTTTATTATATAGATATATATATATAATATGCTGGTGAATTAGTGGTATTGTATTTGATTTACTGTTGCATGTCATAGGTTCCATTTTTATTTTCAGTTTAATTGTTCAATTTAATGTCAGTGTAATATATTGATGCTTAATTTATTAATTTTATTTTATTAAATGGATATAGAGTGCCGGAGTATCATAAAAATCTACCTGACTCTGATACTGTCCTTCAAAAAATAAATAAATAAATAAATAAAAATACCCCTATCACGAATTTAGATTCATATTCGTAAATGTTTTCCTACTAATTATTGATTCATAGTAACGTCAGAAATTCAATCAAATCATTTACTATTTACTTTTAAGTATTTATGCAAAATGAAGAAAGAGTTATTAAAAACATTTATCTAGATGCCAACTGAATATATACTTAAGCGAAATAAATAATTTGCTGTAAAACGTTGTAAAATGAATAATTGCTGTAATCTTTTAAAGTTCAGTCAATATTTTCACCCTACGTTATCCGTTTTCGATCATCTGATAACAACGGCAAGTTTCCCCTTCGTTTTCGGCCTGCTGGTAACGGCAGCAAATGGACCGAACGCGACTACTAACGTTCTAAAAAATGTCGCGACTACTCTCGGGTTAACATACATTAACTAATTTTTATATGTCCTTGTTCATTGCATTACAAAAACATAATTCAAATAGAACGTATTAAAATCACTGACATTTAATAATATATATTAAATAATATTTTAACTTTTTTATAAATTATAATAAAACACAAAACTAACCTGTTTTTCTCTTTTGGGAAACGAAAAAAATGAGTTCTCTCAGATAGAGAGTTATTTTTGTAGTTTTGAAAACTGCAATAATTAGAACGCCAACGTGGCATTTTCCCAAATAATATAAATTCTTAAAAGAACTCATTTTGTTTAAATAACTAACTTCAATTAATAAATTAAATAATGAAGAATAAATAAATCGAATTATATCTATACTTTCAACAATTAAGTACTGCAGACGACAAACGAATAAAATCACGGCTGCGCGTGCGCATAGTTATTTCATAGATATCGAACTTATAGATCATCCACAAAGGGGAAAGAAGTTAATAATCCTCTTGTAGTTCACTCCGTCCGCTGGGTGGCGTATGACCTTGATTGACGTGACCTCGCCTTTAATCTTGCGGTTACCTCTCCCATTTAAGATAGGACGCTTACTTATATCACTTTGACCTTATGAGCCCTTTCTTGCAAACCGCACTCCTTTATCATACTTTCTTCCCCCCCCCCTTTTTTTTTTGGTTTTTAAGGTTGTTACGAACCTTTGGCTCACCAGGTATTTAAATGCAATTTTTCGCAATTTGCGTTTTTTCAACATGTCAGTATGATCTAAATGGAAAACTTCATCTAATACTTTTTGATTGTAGCACTTTTTTTATTATTGACAAACTTTAACATGCATTTCATGAAATTAAATATCGGCTTTTTGAATTGTTTAATTTTAAAAATAAAAATTTTAATTAAATTGTCATTTTTACTCAATAATATATGTCATGAATTTTTATTTATTTTTAAAATACAGCTTTTTGGAAATTTGGTCCTTATAATAATACGCACTTGTAAGAGGAATAAAAAAAAAACATAACAAAACGTCAATATTGTAAAAAAAAAAAAAAAAAGTGTTTTTAGAAAATTTCTTATTCTAATGTTTCGTTTATATACCAATTCCAGGCGTTATTTTATATTTTAAAAGCAATTTAATTCCCTGTAACATACCCAAGTCTGTTTTTATAAAAAATATATTAGACGTAACAAAAAATATATTCATGAATTAGATACAAAAAAATCTTTACAATAACGTTTTTATTCCTATCGGAACATCTTCAGATGATTGACTAAAAATCTTCTCTTCTCTATATATCCTATTTCAAGATCAGTAGATTCCCTCATTTTCACCGAATACAGAAGCGAAGACTTTTAGTCAGCTAACTGAGGATCTCCCGATAGGAACGAAGACATTATTGTAATGAATTTTTTGTATGTAAACTCATGAATATATTTCTTTAATGTTACGTCTATTATATTTTTAAGAAAACAGACCTGCATATATTACAGAGAGTAAAATTGTTTTTAAAATATAAAATAATGTCTGAATTGGTATGCAAACGAAAAACTATAAAAACATGCATTACAACCTCAAATGTGAATAACTACATTTTTATATTTTTGTATTCTATTTTTCAAAAATTAATTTATTGAAATTTAACATAATTGCATTTTCCTTCATATAATTAGTTGAAAATATGCAAAAAGATAATATAAAATACTCAAATTATTTCTCAAATTCTCAAATAATTGCAAATAAATTAAGATTTAATACTGACCACACTTTCCAATACTCTTTTAGAATTTATAAATTGTAATTTTTATAAGTATTTTTTGAAAATAGCTTCATTATCAAATTCCTTGAATATAATGGTATCTTTCGTATATTAAAAAATATATATATATTTATAGGATAATGTAAAAAGGGTACACGAGTATTTAGATTATCAACAAATCATAACAACCATAGCAATAAATCATAACAATCAGTACATAATATATTTACCTAATTATTTAATAATGTTTTTACGTTTTAGTTTATTTAAAAATAAATTATTGGACAAAATGCATTTTTTAAAAATGAATTGAGTAGTCATAGCAGAATAAAATATAATAATTCTCGAATTGTTACTGGTGGGATTATCGTCAAAATGCAAAATATGGTAATTTTGAAAATATAGAAATATAGAAATTCAATGCTGTTGTTCCTTATCTATTTAAAAAGTAAAATAAAAAAAAGTAAGAAAAGAAAAGAAAAAAAAATTATCGTAATGAAGAAAAGGAATTTTTCCAACTAGATAAATTATTCAAATATTCTATTAAATATAAAGAAAAAGGATTAATTTACGTCCATTAATATTAGCACTATAAAATATATATTCCAAAAACTTCAAAGGTTTTCTAAAAACACTTTCTTAAAAGACGTCAAATATCAATAAAAAACATTAAAATATTGAAATGTTTTGATTGATGCACTCAATCATCATCAGGATATATAAAAACAACAAATACAATGCATATAAAACACTGGAATATGTGATCAGTCCCTATTATAAAAGCGAAGATGCAATGTACGTATGACCAAAAGGAAATTCAGTATTAGATACAAGGAATAGATTGCAGATGTAAAATATTATAGAGGAACTACGGTTTTATCTAGACTTAGAAAAAAGATAATACCAACATCCAATTCAATGAAAGTAAATTGATTTATAGATGTGTTTTTTATTTACAACTATTTGTGAGGAACCCTATTGAAATATTTATAAGAGGTTCAAAAGTATGTAATGACACGTTGTTACATTCTATTCTGAATATTTGGTCGAACAACTTTGGGAAGCAGACTATCGATACAGCAACGGGCAGTGTTGAAAATATAGAGGGCATTGCATATTCGCTTTATAACAGGGATTGATCTCACATCCCAGTGTTTTATATACATAGTATTTGTTTTTTTTATCTGCTCTGATTATGATTGAGTTAATCAATCGAAACATATCAATATTTTAATGTTTTTTATTAATATTTGACATCTTTTAAGCAATCAATGTGTTTTTAGTACATATTTTGAAGTTTTTGGAATACATATTGAATAATGTTAAATAAACCCTATTCAAGGATGTAGTAGCATGGCTCAGGAATAGCCAAAGTAGCCAGGGTTTCGTGTCCTGGTTCGGGCATTTTTGGCTCAGTCGTAATAAACGCCAACTATGCTGTTCCAAACTTTCTGATGAAGATAAAAATATTTTTTTTTTTTTTTAATAGAGAAATATTCAAGTAAAAGGCTTCAAGTACAGATAAATTATACTGAGAAAAAAAAAATAAATATCAACTACATCTCCAGAATTTAATCAGGAGATAAAGTACTTTTTATGTTACTTTCTTACAAATCTAAAGAATGATATATATTTGTCGGGTTGTACGCAGTAGAATTTCTCGTTTATCGTTCGCGAAATGTGCGAATTTCTAGAAAATATTTCCCTTTCTTAAAATTTAAAAAGAAAAAACAATATTTAAATTACGCATTGTTTTAGCATACTTAATACTCAGGTGTTAGCCAGAAGAATTTGTAGTTGTTTTTGTCATAAACAAATATTCTGAATGTGGTGTTTCAAAAATTGAGGAATACATCATTTTTGATAAATGTAAGCATGGTTATACAGCTACTAAAAATGAAAAACAAAAATTTACGGTGGGTTGCTTTTCGTACTTTTACGCCTAGAATAAAATAAAACCTGTAGGATTGAAGGGGGTACATTGAGACATGGAGAGCATTAGGACAAAGTCCTTATCTCTCAATATCCATAGGGAAAATTCTAAAAAAAAAATGTTAGAAGATGGGACCAGTACACTGTAAAAAAATACTGCCAGTTTTCTGGTAGGAATCGGAAAAATAGTTGCCCTTATCGTACCGGAATAATTCCCGACCCAGCTCGGAATAAAATCCGTAAAAATAAGGAAATAGTCAGTAAAACGGTATTTTACGAATTTTATTCCGATTTTACGGATTTTATTCCGAGCTGGGTTGGAAATGTTTCCGGTACGATAAGAGCAACTATTTTGCCGATACCTACCGGAAAACTGGCATTATTTTTTTACAGTGTATTGCCTATTACCACATGTATTTTCAAGTCTCACAGACAAACTAGTAGCATTCCAGGTAAGGACTCAATTTTTAATGATCAAAAGTAACGTTACACAATCATTTTATAATGAGATTATTTTTAAATTATTAAAATTTATCGTAAGAAATTTTTAGAATTTAAATATACATATATTATGGCTATTTTTGCAGTTTCAAAATACGAAGGCATGTCAGTAAGTAGGTCACAAAGTGATAAAAGAGGTTGGAAATTAGTAGTAAAATATTTCTGAATATGACAACAGATGGCAGGAATTTCCAACTATACTGTAAAAAAAACTACTGCCAGTTTTCTGGCAGGAATCGGAAAAATAGTTGTCCTTATCGTACCGGAATAATTTCCGACCCATCTCGGAATAAAATCCGTAAAAATAAGGAAATAGTCAGTAAAACGGTATTTTACGGATTTTATTCCGAGCTGGGTTGGAAATTATTCCGGTACGATAAGGGAAACTATTTTTCCGATGAAAACTGGCATTATTTTTTTACAGTGTATAAGATGTTAATTTCGAAATTATGATACAGCAGATGTACAATATGAGCAGGGCCGTTCAAATGTTGTTGACGAAGAGCGAAGTGATCACCCAGTTGAGATTGCGACAGAAGAATGGTGAAGGTTGAGGAAATGGTTGCTATGCTGTGTATTGATTATTAAAATTTATCCACATTATTTACTTAATTTATATGGACAATGCTAATAAAATAACAAAATTTACAAAGCTATTTCTTTTATTTATTATTTTTATATGCCTAAAACAAGACTCTAATATTGTTTATTTATTTTTAAATAGTTTTGAAACTTTGAATTCATTAAAGAAAATTGCAATCAATTCTAATTGAAACACGTAATGAACAATATAAAAATCATATTTGCATTTCTTCAGGTTCCAATTATTGTTCCCTTGTGTGAACTGAAATATGCTTAAATAAAGACTTTTATAAATTGTCCTTAAAGGGAAAAGATGAAAAAAAATAAGTTTCTGATAGCGTAATTTCATTACATATACTTTTTAAAGGTAAATTTGCGTTTGCAAAGTTTACATGACGTAAAGCAAGTGGCTGTACTTGCATGACACTAAAATATTTTTACCGAAAATTAGAAATAATGTGAAAAAGGACAGTGTCTTTTTCAAAGTACAACTCACATATGTAGCTCAAGAGACAAATCTGTTGAGTTACATGTAACACTTATGAAATATAAAATGTTTAATTTTTTATGAAAGAACATGAAATGTTTAGGCAAATGAACAGAGGCGGACATTTTGTATGGTCTGAACTATCAGAAAAATATTTTGCCTTGAGGGATTTTAAGACTTGTTTTCGAAACCTAGTTTTTTTTTTCTCTCATTTTTAAAAATTACACTGATTTTGAATTTAAAATTGTGAACACGAGTAAATTCTATGTATTTTCGTGAGAAAGCTATCAAAATTATAAAATATTATTGTCAAAAAAAAAAAAATACAGAAGTGTGAAAAGACGAGGTCAATACGTCAAGACGTTAGGTCAATAAAAAAAATAATGAAAAACAAATAATAACAACTCAGAAGGGTACGTTTATTTTTTTTTATAATTAAAGGCACTAAACACATATATGCTATATATATATATATATATGCTTGTGTACTGAAAATGTTGCTACAATAAACGCAAAAAATACACATTAAAACGAACAATATTTAGTTAAAACATAGGGCTTAGCCTGCTTCTATAATCAAAAGAATAAAGTACTCCACTCCTCTGAAAGTTATTTCCGCTCATAACATTAACATACGACATAGTCTAACGATTTTTTTATAAATTCATATGCATTTATTGCATGCAAATTTTGATAACATCACTAGTTTTTATATACTAATAATATAAAGAAAAAATACAAAGTACAATTGTTTCATGTTTTTCAAAAAGATAACAAACTTAACTATTAAACACTAAACAAATACATAAACCAATTTTCTTTTGGAATACCCATTCTAGAAATTTATCTCTTAAATAATTCCATAAAGACGCATATAATTATGGACAAACAATTACAGAAACAGCAACAAATAAGTGGAAATTGGTTATACATAAAGTGTATATTTTTATGCACGCATAAGCATTAAATTATGAAAATTTTATATTATAAAGATACTTTTTGAATAATTATTAGTATTTTAGGTAAGTCCTTTCAAGCATTGTTTAAATAATTTTACCACACATTTTAATCTACAAATATCTAAGCAATTATTTGTGAAATTTTAAGAAAGCATTCTTTTAATTCTTTGAAATATAAATAAAACAATTTTCGTTTTTTTTCTTTTCGTTATACTTGTTTTCTTACTTATCTAACAGATTTTTGTTTTTTATGTTTAGTCTAATAATTTATAAAAATACCAACGAATATCACTATCCATAGGGATGGGTGCGATATATGTCAGATAACAATATTTCTATTTTTTGTCAGAGATTGGATGGACAATTCCATTCATCATTGGCAAACACAGTAGCAAATTCACGTTAAAGAATCATGGTAGCTACACACTACTAAAAATATACTTGAAAATAATAGGCAGATGGATTCCAAAAACAATTTTCTAGAAAATTACGATTTTAGCTTGTGTAGAATTCTTGATAAAAGTTTATAACAAGAGTACGTTATTGCAGCTTACGAGATACTTTTGATATTTTCATGAATCATTCTTTAAAAGTTCAGGATATAACTGCATATTACTTCCCACCTTTTCACAAGGAAAGGATATTTCAAGGCCTTTAAACATTGTTTTCAATCCAATGAGTCCAGATTTTTCGAAATTCAATTACAACTGTAAACTTTTCATCTTTTGAAGACATACTTAAAGTTTTATTATATTATCAAACAAAAGGCTGTAAGTGAGAATAGTACCGAAAATTCCTATTATAATATTACGTCTTATGTCAATAAATCCCCAAATGCTCATAGATAATTTTCTACAGTTCAAAAGTAATCTTATGTAAGAACTGTCCAAAATAGCAGCTCCTTTATATAACTTTCTTGACTCGTATTTAACTGAAACTGATGATGTATGAATGCGTGAAGCATATTCCACTCTAATTATAAAATTAAGGGAATTAACGAAGCAAGCGAAAATTATCCGGATGAATTTCAAACTATCTTCAACATCATTCTTTAAAACAAGCGTTAATCCATAATATATCGACAAAGCATTGCATACAAGCGAGGTAAATACCAGAAAACCAACTTTTGAATCAAAGTATTCCACAACTGATATTATATCGCAGTAAATATCTGTTAATTCGTTATAATCTTTTCTGGTTGATTTTATTAGTTCTTGACGAAAGCAATCAATTATAGAGACAATATCATTACAAACCATGGCATACAAAATATCAAAAATACACAAAGGCAAATAGAAAAATACTATGTAATTAAGTGAGGATATAAAAGAAAAAGAGAACATTATGTAATCATTTTCAACAGAGAAACTGAAAAAAATATCTCTTAATAATTTACCATAAATCACCGTCATACTCATTTGCACAAGCATAGTAATGGTAAGGGTTATTTTAAGAATACTCAAAGGTGTTATCCATTTTGGTACGCATGGATAATGCCCTATCTTATATGAAATATGAGAAAGCTTTTTTACAATCTTTTTATATTCACTGTACTTGACAAATAAATAAATACGGCATAAACCAAACGCTATGCATGTCGATATGTATATAACACCTCCTCTCCTAGATTTTATTTCGGAGTACAAATTAAAAGACAAACATGAAAGTAGTTGAATAACGTATATTATTATGTTAAATATAATATTTGATACGTTTAATAATATATTGCTTGTATTTTTTATTTTCTTGCGAGAATATTTGAATAATCCACTGATATAAAATAGGCCAAAAATATAATTGTAGATATTTCTAGTGTTTACGGATTGAAATGAGTTGGAGTTTTCTACATTTGTTGCCATTCTATAACCATTTAAATAATTTAATTACAGCACATTTTTATGCACACAGTAGTATAAACAAAGCACCCGTACTTCTATTTCTTTTTTTACACACACTTCTAAAATCTGCTATGATATTATAGTTTTCCAGGATGCAGTACGGTCATTTTTTATATAGATACCTTCCTCGATACGACGAAATCCAAATACTCGTCGCTATAGAACAATATTCTGATTAATTACAATTAGGAGACTGACAATTAGGAGAGATTTTGGATTTTTCTTTCTTATTCGTTATATTTTCTTTATGAATTATAATTTGTTTAAAAACAAAAGTTATTGAAAAACGTTTTAAGTAATACGATATGAAAGTCATTTTCTAAAAGGTATGATTACCTGAATGCCATAAATTCATTTTATTAATGTCATAAAATGATTTCATTAATGTGATAAATTGAAAAAGGATAACACGTGTCACGAATATCAATCGCGTCAGTAACCTATCAATAATCGCGATTGTCAGTCAATTCCATTAACATAATTACTCTAGCATAAAATAAATTCCTTTTTTGTCTCTTTTAATTGAGAAAAATTTTTAAAGTGTCTGACAGATTTTTATTCGTTAATATAAAACTATATCTGTTTGTTTTCTTTAATTTTTTTATGTGACATATTTTTTTAGATGAAAAATTTCAGTTTACATATTTTAGGGAAAATTATTATAAAAAATAAGATACACAGAAAAATAATTAGCATCCAAAAATTTTATTTCTATGATACTTCTGCATTTTTAAAAAATGGCAAAGATGATTTTGAACATTAAAATACAATGCAAAAATTTATCGTGATGAGTGTTCATTAAAAGTGAGAAGTATTGTTATCATCGATATTCAATAATATTTTTGCAAACATATAAATTTTACTTCTAACTATATTTAATGGAATAAATGGGGCATTTTTTCTTGGAGGGAAGGCAACTTATCTAAATCTAATAGTATGTTTTCTATATATTATATGCAGTGAAATGCTAGAATTACTTTTATTGCAATTTTGTAAATTAAGTTTAATATTACAGAAATTTTTTATTTGAAATTAATAAAAGGTGCCTTTTCTCATATGCTAAAATGCTTTAGGACTTAGATTATATGGGACATTTTCACAATCTTTTGACTTTCAGGAATAAAAATCTGGTGCAATTAAACTTGTTAAAATAACATTTTTATCTAATAGACGAATGCTTCAGTGATTCAAAATAAAAAAAAATAATCAGCAGCGAAATTTTTTTTATTTAACTAAGGTTTAAGTTAAAATTAGAAGTTTAATTTTCCTTAACATTTTACCACTATAACTTTTTATTTTCTTCTAAAGTTTTACTTATAATGAACTTGCATAGTAACCACAGGACATTCAAATAAGAACTAATAACAATGTAGTATTTTTAGTACAACATTTTGGAATAACATTGTCACATAGGAGAGTTAAAGAAGGGACGGAAGATTAAAAAAGGGGATGGTATAGGAAATAAGGGACGGTAATGGAAAACAAACGTATGGTAAGGATGGGACGGTAAGGAAATTTACTATTTTTAGGCAAATTATGTTAAGACAAAGTGATACCCACAATGTTCATAGATTCTTAGAAACAGGTATTTAAATTGGATTAAATTAAAAAAAAAATCTCCTAAAGTTCAGGAATAAACCTTGGGGACGGTAAGACTACCAATAAAGCCACGATGTTTGAAATTGATACTTAAATGCTGATTTAAATTCTGCAGTAAATTTACTGTCAAAGAATTTTAGACATTCTTTCTCTAGCATACTTCTGCATGAGAAAAAACTTGAAACAATTTCTGTGACAGCATCTCAAGGGATTTTCTGCATAAGTTTAGCTATATGGATGGTAAGGAATCTTAAACCCAGGGGCAGAGTTTAAAAAATAATATCAACCGTAAAAATCTGTGCAGGTATTTTTTGCTACATATTTATAAAAACAATTGTCCCAGTTTCGGAAAAAAATACATGGAATTACTTTTATTGAAACAATTTTATGCAGACAGACTCAAACTTAAAAATCAGCATCAGGGACACGGGACAATATTAGGAGTTTTCTGAATATTTGGACCCCCAACATCGTCCAAAACTTATTTATCTCGTTAATATTGTTATGCACACTGTAAAAAAAAATGGTAACGTTCCATGTAAAATCCAGGAACGTTTCGCCTTTTCTCAGGTTTTCAGAATAATTTAACTCTTTCCTGTGAAATTCTGGTTTTCTTATCTAAAACGTTCCTGAACCCTGAACTAAAGTTGAAAACAGCAAAACGCTGCGGCCGCCATTTATTATTTTTTTGCTATAATCCGTTGCTCGCGCGCGAGTGTCGAAAACGAATTACTTAAATGAATGTAAAAAAAATCAATATGGAATGCAAATAAATCAATAGACGACATAATCCTTTATGTCTTTATTGTCAAGACAATTCAGATGAAAATACAATACCTCTGTGACTTCGCTAAGAGATTATCTCTCGTACTTGTCTGTGGAACGTTTAACGAGCAGACCGTATAAAAAAAATACACCTATTATTTGGATCTCCATTAACCAGGGGACCATCAAACATGATTCTCACCGATTTTGATTAATTTAAAGTATGTTTTAGAGTTCTTATCTCTAATTATTCTTGTGAAAGGATTTCTTCAAATGGGCCTTAGATTTTGAGAAACTAGATGCCGAGGTTTAGCATACGTTTCAAATACTCATTAGTTTGCAGCTCTCAACGTGTCTTTCGTGGTGTGGACGCAGAAAGCTCGCACGCCACCCGTACGGCCCGAGTTCGATGCTACCTCTGAACTTTTTTTTTCTTTTTTAATTAATTTTATACTTTAACACTTTATAACAATTTGATTTAAATTTGATATATATTTGACACTTTGAATTGCTGCAAATTTGAATTTTGTTTTTTTTTTCGGAAAAATTATACAATTATATTTAGGTTTTTTTTTTTTTTTTTTTTTTTTTTTTCATGAAAATTTATATGTATTTTATCTAACTTGTAAACTAACATAATTACTGCCGAAAATCCAAAATATTTTATGTCTAGATTTTTTTTCTAATTATTATTTACATTTATATATTTTTATATTTTAAGCAAAGTTCAGAAACAATATATCATATATATATATTTACTTTATTAAATTTTAACTGAAAATTTATTTGTTCGTGTAAATTATAAATAATAATTTTGATATCAATTTCAAAATATTTTTTCATTCTAACAAATAATGATAATAAAGCGAAAATTGTCAACTGGAAATGTAAAAATCGTCTGCGGATCCCGCATGCTGTGAAATGTCAGTAATGTTTTGCTGTCAACAGATATATTCCTGGTATTTCGCTGGAAACTTACTGGCATTTCTGTAGAAAGTTTTTAACATATACAGTAAAGTTCCAGTCATTTTCAAGAAATGTTTCTTGGAAATAATGGGCAACTCAGCTGCCCATTTTTTTCCAGGAACGTTGCGGAATTTTTTTTACAGTGCAATCATGCAATAGGATGTTTTCTAGTATATGAAATAAAAAAACACAAGAATATGTACTAGAATAAAACTTATTATTCAGGGGCTTAAAAATCAAAAGATTGTGAGAATGCCCCATATATCAACTTGTTAATTCACGTACTTTCTGTAGTTTAATTAAAATTCCAAAAGAACCGAAAATATACTATTCTTTCTTGATAGCATAGCGGAAATAAATTTAGTCTTTAACAGCAATTAAACATGAAGTTGTTAAGTTTAGTCTTTCTTTACATACGTTTATTTAAATACTTTAGGGAATTAGGAAGGCTCAGAAAGTCTTACAGAAAACGGGGGAATTGAAAACAACTTTTTTTTTTTTTTTTTTTTTTTTTTTTTTTTTTTTTTTTTTTTTCAATCGGATTGTTAAATTACGTACTTTCTCATGTGTTCGGAAATTCAACAAATAATGCTTTTGATAATTATATGATAGAATTACTCCATGTAAGTTTATGTCACAAAAGACTAAGTAAATGTTATTACACAAATTTACTGTGCAGATTTCCAAATACTAAATAATGCGTTGTGAAGGTTTATAGAATATTAATCGGTACAGAGAATGGACAAAATGGACAAAAAAAGGTAAAGAAAATGTTCAAATTTTCCATAATGTTTTCAACTTCTTCTCTTCAACTTTGATTTTTTGTTCGTTATGCCATTGCAGTAATGCGATAGGTAATCTGAAGTCAAAGTATATTTCAAATTTCTGGTTTTGGAATATCACAATTCAAAAGAATTTTTATTCTTATTTAATCATTGCTCTAATTATAAGAGGAAGTAGAAAAAACTGTGTCAAAAAAGTTTAAGAAAGATTTTCGTAGTTTAAGGAGATAAGGGACCTTTAAAAACTTAATAATCATTTTTTTTTTATTTTTTGTAAATTTCGCTTTAAATATTATTCAAGGGGGTATTATATGCATTATGGCAAGCATTTATCACCAAAAAAAATGAAAAAAAATTTTTTTTTGAGAAAAAAATGGAGTTTTACACGTTGTCTTAGAAATCTTCGAAATGCCCACTTCATGTTCCATATCAATGAAAATCCCCAATATTTTTTATAAAAGTTTCGTTTATATATATAAATAAAACTGTGAATCGAATTTTATATATTTGAA
Source organism: Maratus speciosus (assembly GCA_963932465.1). Classification (NCBI taxonomy): domain Eukaryota; kingdom Metazoa; phylum Arthropoda; class Arachnida; order Araneae; family Salticidae; genus Maratus; species Maratus speciosus. The sequence goes on from OZ010789.1 coordinate 85,344,933, forward strand.
TATAAAAATTTAAAAAAAATTTGAAATTTTTTGAAATTTTTTCGAAAAAGTTTCAAAAAATTTTGATTTTTTTTTTAACCTTTATATTCAAGTAAATTTCGAATTTGTTTTTTACCTTTATATTCAAGCAAATTCGAAATGTGCTTTGCACATTTCGAAGATTTCTAAGATGACGAGTAAAATTCCACTTTTTTCTCAAAAATATTTTTTTTTTCTTTTTCTTTTTCTTTTCTTTTTTTTTCTTTTTTTTTTTTTTTTGGTGATAAATGCTTGCCACAATGCATATAATGTACCCTTGAATAATATTTAAAGTGAAATTTACCAAAAATAAAAAAAAAATGATTTTTTAGGTTTTAAAGGTCCCCTTAATAAGTTATTCAGGCTAAAAAAAACTTTTGAAACAAATGCAATAGATAATTAAGAAACAACCTTTCGCTATTTCACAAAAAATAATAGAAATTGAATCAGTTGAAAAAGTCATTATTTATTAATAACTCTGAAACCCGCTTTTGAAAAAAAAAATGTTAGTCATTCATAAAATTCTTTCACGATCTGGTAATTAAAAAACTTATTAAAGAATTTGTGTTTGAGTTTTTCATAAATAACTTGCAGGAAAAAGAATATTCAATACTCATTGTAAATTTTCATAATTAAAGGAGGGATACGTATTGTGTATACATACAATTTGTAGAAAATAATTTTATTTTTTCACATTCTTTTTGTTAACTTTTCACATAACTCAATCATAATATAACAAATGGTAGAATTAATATTTTGCATTATTTGTATGAATAAGGGTTTTTTTTTCTGAAATTCACAAAACACACATTACATAATGAATGAATCACAAACGTATTTCCTTGTCTCAATTATTTCAGTTTTTACGCTGTTACTATTTAAATAAAATAACCTTAATAGAAAAATTTTGAAGCTAATTTTTAAGTTTTTTTATTTAATAGCCAGGATTTTTGTTAAATAAGAAGAAACGCTGACGTTTTGGAAAAATTACATATTAGTTGTCTTTTTAATTGAAGGTAAGTTTTACCATTAAGTTAAGCATTAAAAGTTTTACGTCAATTAAATTCATTTCTGGGTGTTTAGTAGGAGAACTTCTACAGATAGCAAATTTTCTGCTTTAATATCGCTGAATAAGGAAATAAAAGTACATTAAAATGCAATTTGTTTGAAAACTCTATCGCAATTTACTGAATTTTTAAAATAATTGTTAAGCGGGATTTTTGTTTCTATTGTATGGAGTTGATTACGGAAAAATAATAATCATTTTGCACTGAAAATATTATAAATAATTCCGAATTTCTCTCCGGCTAATATTAAATAATAAAATTAAATCTTAATAAGTAAATAAAATAAAATATATACGAGATCAAACAATTTCAATCTATATACCGTAGAATATAGAAAGGTATGTACTTTCAAATATAATTTTTTTGAAAATTTTATCTAAAATTTCTGATTGATTATGGTTTTTTAAAAAAATTTAAACAACGATTTTTTTAATTATCTATCGCGAGAAGCCCGCGGGAGATTGCATGTAAAATTGGTAATAACACTTAAACAATATAAATAGTTTATTACTTGTTTCCGGTTGATAAAGCATAGCGAAAATAAAACTTCATTAATTAAAATAAATAAAAAGTGAATTTCACTCATATCTGACCTGATACACTGAAATAATCAGAATCAAACTACTTTTCGTAAATAGCAAAATCCTCTGCAATTTACTGGACTATAAATCCCTGACAATTAATAAAAATAACTGATAAATATATAAATGACTCAGGAAATGAATTACAGACAGATTTAAATATATTTTCTAAAAATATCATTAAATTACCTTATAATTTTCCAATCGTTTACGAAAATTTGAATAAAATATTTTTTTTAATTGAATATTCCTATAATATATGTTCTTTTCGCTTGGGTAGACCAATATATATTTTTCCTTATATGTTATTTCATATTTATTGTAAATTGTTTTATAATTTCGTTTAAGGCTTACAATTAGGCTTCAAATAAAAATCCCGAAGGATAATTTGATAAATTTTTTCCTCTTAGAATAGAAAGATTTATTAGTGATTTCATAATTATGACCAAAACAATTTAAATTGCGTAGTTACGATTAAAATGAGTAATTAAAACATTACTTCTGTGGTATGTTTTCTTAAAGCATTGAAATTAAAATAGTATATTTAAACTGTATTTTTTGAAAATTTCAAATGATTAATTTGTTACACATGTTTCACCAACTTATTTTCGTAAAACACTAAATTATATTCAAAATAGGCTCGCCATAATTGACCTAGGCACTCATACTATATGATTGTCTCATTTCATACCTGCAATTCTTAATAATATTCGCAAATATACTTATAAATTGCTCATTTTGTATTTTTTCATTTTTTGCACATATTTTGGGGTTATTTATGTATCATAGCCCAAATTCCCATAGCCAAATTTCCATAGCCCATTTTCCCCTTATCATAGCCATGCAACCAAGAAATCGTACGTGCATTTTGAATAATTTAGTAAATTGTGCCTAACAATTTTATGTTTTTGGAATTTTTAAATATTTTCACTTTTGGATGATTTATCATAATAGAGTTTAATCCTTTATTCTATTATACATTTGTATGTATGTATGTATATGTATATATATATATATACACTATATGGCCATTAATGACCGGCAACTTTCAATTTTAGACATTTTGTCGAATATTTAGAAATATACTTGACAGATTCTTCTGGAATTTCAGGATTAAAAAGAACAGGTATGGCCTCATATTTAGCAATGTCGATTTGTTAAGGGGGGCAATTAGGGGGCCAACAAAAAATCAAAGAAAAAAATAATTCTTGGGATCACCCTGTAAAATGAAATGCACGAAATGATCTGCCGCTACCGAATATAGATAAATAGACATCGTGCAATATGTGTATTCTTTTGTGTAAGAATAGCACGTATTTTAATAGAGATACTGCGATTTATTTAAAAAAATTAAAAAATTCTTGCATGTTTTTTGCTTATAACATGCAGGGTTTTCAACCAAATTTAACGCCGCTTTCAGAAAAATGACAAAATATAGTAGAAACAATATAGTGCAATTGGAATATAAATATATTAAATATTTTAGGAAATATGAACAGTTGTATGAAATAATTTTTATCTGCACATGCGCGAACGATAACAAGGATCATTTTACATAATTTAATAGACAACTCTATGGAGCAACTTATTAAAAAAAATTAGTCAAATATCGTGAAAACTCAGAAATATATCGGCGTTAAAGTGAGCAAATTTAAAAGCGGACACTACAACTTTTGACCCATTCTTTCATATTTTGCTGCATATTGGGCCATACATATCGTGATTCAATAAGATTTAAGGATGCTGCAACACCAGGATGAGCTAAATTATGGAAATGTTCAAATACCGTTCTACGAAAATTCGCTGGTACGAATGGTCTCGGAGAACCTGTTGATACATCACAAATCAGTTCTGTTGCAGACATTGGAGATGACATGCTTTTAAACACAAGAGAAGATTTGTTATCATTTTGAAAATTGCGTAGATCTACATCATCTTCTTCAGCTTTTGCAAACTTCTCAAAGTCTGAAAATGAGCTGGAGATTTGATCTACTTCAATTCGAGAAAAAGCATCAGCAACTGTATTGTTGGCGCCGCTTACGTACAGTCGTGGAAAAAAATGTAAACACCCCCTACTAACTCCTCAACAAATTATCGTAGAAGAATGTTACTGGTACCGAACGATTGAAAATAAAGTCTAATTTTAAATGATGTATATAAAATTTGCTTAGGGGGCCATATACATATTAAAACGAATCTAAACTTCATTTTTTTCAATGACAATACACAATTTAAACAAGATATTTCAAATCTTCGGTTCAAATTATGCCTAGACACCGAATTTCACGTCATTTGAATGATAAGTTTTTCAATTATAAGCATTCAAAATTTAGTGCTTCTAATGTTAAATTACATTTTCATATTTTTATTTATATTTATATCTCCAGAAATTTTGCTCCTAATGTGTTAATTTTTTTGTAGCAATAATACTAATATACCCAAACATAAATCCACTGAATTTGCAATTTTTATAACTTTATGATATGAATTATGAAATAAATATTCGAAAAAATTATGAATTACAACCTACTATTTTTTTTGATGGATTTAGATTTATTAAGTCCTGCTTTATGTAAATCCAAAATTTCACATTCTTCTTCCAAGTAGTTTTCAAATTATGCTTAAAAACGGCAAAATGATGGTTTAAGGGGCCGTCTATAATAGAAAAGACTAGATATTTTGAAATTTCTTCTGCTGTCCTGTAATCTAGTAGGCTTCATTGACTTCTTAAGATGCCTTGATCAAGATGGGGGCTCTCTCGGTTAACAATCGATTTCCGAACTTCAATTTGGATACAGCCCTTAAAATACGCTCGTTTTAAAATAATTCATTTCTCAGAAACTTATGGTGCGAATTGCATAAAAATTTGTTTTTGGCTAATTGAAGGATGTAGAATTCATTTATGCTGTCAGAATTATGTACTGCTATTGAAAAAACAAAGTTATGGTTCGTTTTAATATGTAGATGGCCCCCTAAGCAAATTTTATCTATATCAATTAAAATTAGACTTTATTTCCAATCGTTCGGTACCAGTAACGTTCTTCTACGATAATTTTTTGAGGAGTTAGTGGGGGTGTTTACTTTTTTTTCCACGACTGTACATCTGTACTAAACTGAGATATGTAATCTAGATGCCGCCATTAGCGCGGGCTGAATTTGTCTGTATTTTGTTTGAAAGCATATATGAGAGGGTTTTGGTCTGTATATATGATAAAGTTCCTTCCTTCGAGCATGTGTCGTAAACGCTTTACTGATGTATACATTGCCAAGAGTTCTCTGTCGTATGTAGGCCATTTCTGCTGACTTTTTGAAAGCTTGATTGATAAAAAAGCAATAACCTCCCAATACTTTTTATTAAGCTGCATAAGAGAACAGCCAACGGCTTTGTCGCTTGCATCAATCCAAAGGCTTAACTTTGCGCCGGGAATGGGATGTAGTAGGATAGTTGTATTGGCTAAAGCTTGTTTGGCGTCATTAAAAGCTTGCTCAGCCTCCATAGTCGGTTGAATTGAGTCTTGTGAATTTTTTTCAGAGCGTCTTCTAGACTTTTTTGAATTATTTATTCCTTCCAAGAATTTATTTAATGAGCCAATATGTGAGCAGCTTTTGATATTAATTATTTCTCTAATTTCTCTAATACATTTATTTTCATGCGCGTGCATCTTACAATCTCATCGCTCCATGGATGAAGGAACCGATGAGATTGTAAGATGCACGCGCATGAAAATAAATGTATTAAGATAATTAGTGAAATACTACACCTTAAAGGAATGACGCGAATGAGCTGAAATTTTCAGCAAATACAAAGTATAGTATGTTATGTAAATGATTCCAATTTCAGAGTCACAACGCAGGCGTGGGCTGAGTAGCGCCGCCTGGTCTGGACTGCTAATGAAACCGTATAAATACAGGGCTGGTATGGTAAAAGCATCTTATTGGTATCTGCTAGTGGTAAACGTTAGGTGAGATGTAACTATGTCTCTTCAATAAAAGAGGGCGACTGTTAAATAACTGACGGAGTTTCAACTGGGGAGAATCACCGGCCTTCGCGAAGGAGGGTTTTCCTATGGTGCAATAGCAACTCGTGTGTAGCGTAACTGCAGCACAGTGATGCAAGTTAGGAAGCAGTGGAACGACGAGAATCGAACAAGTTGGAAATCTTGGAGTGGAACCGAAAAGTGACGTCAATGCGCGATGATAGACAGCTGGTCCGCATGATGTTGATGGACCTTATAGCTTCATGTATACAGTTGGCAGCACATAGATCAACTATTAGAGGTATATCAGTATCTGCTTCGCCAATTTGTCGACGTCTGCTGCACCGTGTACTGCGTGCAAGAACTCCTTTATACAGGATTCCTCTTGCGCAAAACCATTGACGCCTGCAATGGGCTCATAAATATAGAGACTGGCATGCAAATTGGCAACAAGTGTTTTTTTTTTTTTTTTTTTTTTTACATACCCCGCTTTATTTGTAGTGCCATGATGGCCGCATTCGAGTTAGACACTGTACCGGTGAACGCCACCTTCCGGAGAAAATTATCGAACGTCATAGTGGACGAACATCTAGGATTATGGTCTAGGGTGCAATTGTGTATCATGGACGATCGCACCTGCTATGAATTATGGCTAATCTGAACTGCAAAAGGTACATCAGTGAATTGCTGGAACCCGAAGCCGTTGTTCTCCTTCAAGGCATGCTTGGAGCTGTCTTTCAACAGGACAATTCACGCCCACATATTCCAAGGAATGTTCAAGACTTCTTGTCAGTAGAACACATACAGATCCTTTCGCTGTCTGCGTATTCGTCGGATATATCGCCTATTGAACATGTGTTAGATTTTGTTGGTCGGCATCGGTTTTGTGATTTATGTCCTACAGCTTCTACAGATGATCTTTAAGGACGGATACAAACAATATTAAATGTTCTTCCCCATTCAGACATTCAAAATTTGTTTGGCTCAATGCAAAGTCGGATAACAGTACTTATTCCAATGCGTGGTGGCTACTACTGATTGCGGACACTTAATATTATTTTTTTGCTTTAAAAATGTAAACATTTGTTTGTACAAGAACCAGTCGTTTGTGTATTAAATTTCATTTAATTCTGATGATTCCTTCATTGTGTTCCATTTTTTACAAACATGAGTGTATATATATATTACAATTGACAGGTCAAAATACCTCTAACAGGTTATCGAAACCTCGCAAAAATCTGTAGTGCTAAGATGACATATATATACAATACATACGTTGAGACAGGGGTGATTTTAGGAGGTTCAGAAAGCGGAAAGAAAGATTTTCTTATATTCTGGATGAAAAGTATATAGTATATTAGAGAGAAGCGTTTGGAAGTGTTTCCTAAAAGCAGTGGCAACACAAGAAACTTTGTTTCTATAAATGATTGTTTAATGCCTTCGAAAATATATTATGTTTTTAGGTTTAAAGTGATAAAAAACGGATTAATGTGTAACTAGGAAAAAATCATTGCATATTTTAATAGATTAATAAAGATTTGCCCATTTTTAAAGTTTACGTTTTCACTGAAATTGGATTTATCTTCATTGACAGCAAGGTATTGTATTTACAAACATTTCCTGGTTCTGTAGATTTAATTTCCGTAGAAAATGTTCATTATATCATCTTCCTCTGTCTTCCAATCGGTATGATGTAACTATCTTATCATCGATATCACGAATAATCCCGATCTAAAATTCAATTAAAATTTCCTTTTAATTTTAAAAATATATTAATTTATTCAATTCTTTAGCGGTTAGTGTATTTCATTCCTTTCTAAAATTTAACACACTATTTTGCAGTTAATAAAGTAAATCAAAGTCAACTTTCCTCTGAAACTTAAACTGTGCAGATGCATATTTTTCTAATTGTTAAAGCGAATAAATAAAAAGTTAGTCATTTAGCATATGCTCTCCCGCAGTAATGTAAAAGTTGACGAATGCTCGTAAACTGTAGTCTACGATTTTTTTAATCGTAATTCTGCACTTTGTTTACGATGAAAGACGCCTCGCATTCAGAAATGTGAACTTCATGTCTCCCTTTCTGCTCTTTATATAAATTTTCCGGAGTCTAAAACTTGGCGTTTGAATAAGTACGTTTTAATTTCATTTATGAGAATTAATATATTGTTTGGATGGTATGGAATTCAATTATTGTAATAAATGAGTTAGCCTTTAGTTTTATCATAGGCCATGGTTTCCATTTTTAGCTTTTTATACATCAATCGAATTTCACGGCTTTTCATCAGGCTTCGCATGAAAGTCATAAATAATGTACATCTTTTCTCTGTGTTGTTGTGGTAACTGCCGGCTTACCCTGTTATCTTTAAAAAACCCTACATATATCCAATTGTTTGCAAGTTTTTAGTTGAATCTCTCTTTTATGGTCTGTGATATTTATAAACTCGATGTAATCAGTTATCCGGATAAATATGTATTACTGAAAACAAATATTTTTTTTAAGTTTTATGTCTTTATCTCCATCATGGAAACTTCAAATACTCTAATGAAGAAACTTTTCACAAGTTTCCAGATATACTAATGTCTCACAGTTTAATTCTGCGCAGTCTGAGAGTAGCCTAATTAGTTTACTACTTGCTGTCTAGCATCACATAAGATACTTTTAATCACATTGAGTTTCATCACTAACAGTACAGTTGAGTATTTCTTAATGGATCTGATAACTCCTCAAGATAATGAGTAATGATGTTTCCATCCTAGTAGTAAACCAATGTCAGTCATATTCATAAATAAACCCAATATTGCACAAATGTTACAGTCATCTGAACAGTTTCCAATAAAACACCGAAATTGGATAAATATTGGCTTTAAATTTTTAATTTGTAATGTTTCTATTATTGAAATATTGGCGTTACATCAGAAATATTCCCACTGAATTTTCAATATTGCGTAAATGCTGGAAATGAAATAACAAGATATTTATTGCCAAAATTGCAGTAGTATTGACAAAATATAAACATTTATTTCAAGACAATAGTGACAGCGTCAAATAAGGCATCAATTGTGTCGCATTCTGTCTATTTTTCAAAACTTTCATAATATTCATGTTGTAAAACATAAATTCACATTTTCACAATCAAACATACATTTTTTAACTAGCTAAATCATATTCATTATAAAACGCAGTATTACGCCAATATTACAGTCATCAGAAATGTTTCGAATAAAACACCAAAAGTAAGTAAATACTGGCTGTGTAATGAAGTGTTTCTATTATTCCATTATTAGTTTGTAATAAACTGTCTCTATTATTCAAATATTGGATTTACATCAGAAATATTTTCGATGAGTTTTCAATATGAGAAAACATTTGTCGCCAAAATAGTTGTAGTATTGATAAATGCAAACATATGTTTCACGATAATATAGACAGCGTTAGATAAGGATATACCTCTGTTGCATTGGAGCTATTTTTTAAAATATTCATAACATTTTTTTTGTTTAACTAACATCGTTAGAATCGTCAAATATAAATTTAAAATTTTGAAGGTCAACAAAGATTATTGAAATATATTGTAAAGCATTTCTAAGAGAAAAGGATTTTATATTCAAAACATTCAGTATAGACTGTACAATGCTAAAACACTTAATGGTACTTTTCGATGTACACTAATTTCTAAAAACAATCGCTTGTCATGTTTACCAGATATATTTATTATTAGAAATCAAAACAAACGCAAATTTGTAATATTTACACTCTTCAAATATAAATTTAAAATCTCACCAGATTATCAAACAGAAGGCTATAAGTTATGATAGTTCCGAAAGTCCCCAGTATGATATTACGCCTCATATTAACAATTCCCCAAACGGTCATTGTTATTTCCCTACAGTTCTCGAGAAATCTCAAGTAAGAACAATCCAGACTACCACTTCCTGTACGTAATTTTCTTGACTCATATTTGACTAAAAGTGATGCTGCATGAATGCGTGATGCAGATTCCACTCTAGCTATGAAGTTAATGCAACTAACAAAACAAGCAGTCATAATCATGTAAAAATGCATATAATCTTTAACCTGATCTTTAAAAATAAGTGTTAGTCCATAGTAAATCAAGCAAGAGTTGTAAAGGAGTTTGATAAATACCAAAAAACCTACTTTAGAATCGAATTTCTCTGAAATTGATGTTATTTTGCAGTAAATATCAGTAAATCTGTTATAATCAAGTTTTGTTGAAGCTTTTAACATATAACGGTAAGAATCAATTATTGATGAAATATCACAGCAAATAACGGCATATAAAATATCAAAAATGCATAAAGGTGCAAAAAAGAATAACACAAAGCACAATGGATAGATTAAAGCAAAACAGTGGAAGATATAAACATTTTCATTGTAGTATCCAAACATATATCCCTTTAAGGAATTATTGTTGTTAATGGAGATGCTCATTTGTACGATATAGATAACAATCATGCCTATGTGTAAACTTCCCCATAACTTTATCCAGCATGGCATAAAATGCTTCAGACCAACATTGTATGAAATAAGTGAAATATGCTTTATGATTTTCTTATACTCATAATAATTGGCTAGCAAGTAAATACGGAAAGAACTATAAGTCATGGATACAAATGCAAATACTATGCAACTTTGTGAATTTTCCGAACCTGAATGAATAATAATAATAGAAATGCAGAAAAGTAATTGAAAAATGAGTATTATTGCGTTAAATAAAACATTTATAATTTTCGGCAAAACATGCAGCGTATTTTTGTAACCAGTACGGGGTTTCGGGCATTGAAACAATCCACTTAAATAAAACAGGCAAAATATATATTTATAAGTATTTGAGATTTTTAAAGAATAAGAAAATTTATTTCTTTCTACGTTCAGTGCCATTTTAACTTCATCGAACTATATTTTGAAAGATGTGTGAATTGCTTCTGTATTTATTTGTATCCTAAAATTTCGTTAGTAAATCTTTTAAAACTTATGTCATTTTTCACTTCGACGCATTTTTACTTCTTTGCTTTTTGCATTTCAATGCGTACTAGTTTGTTTCAAATTTAAAACACAATACGAACATAAAATATATTAAAACTTTAATATTTGAGCAACTTAATACATATAAGCTTGCTATATAATAGATTTAGCTGTATTTAGCACGAACAGGTCGTTAAATTAAATTAATTATATTTAATGACATTCTGCCATGGAGACTAAGTACTAATTATAATCTGGTGTGCATTTTCTATCAACAAATGAAATATGGAATTTTAAAGATATTTGGTGTAATCAATCTAGTTATGTAATAGTTCTTTCTTTATTTTTATAAACATGTATATCAAATTACGAAGAAATTGATACAAAAGTAATGTTTCATTAATAAAATAATGGAAAATCCTGTAAGTTCAAAGAATTTAATTTCATCTGATCGAATTCAGCTAATTCAATATAAAGTCACTTTTTATTCGATAAAAAGCGAGTGTGTGAAAGTTAGAAATTTATTATTGTTTCAAACATTATTTGCATTATGGCAGTAAAACATCCTTTTAATACGAAATTTCAGAATTGATAATTTATGTTAAAAAGAGAAAAATAGCTCTTACAAACCTGATATGCATTTGCATTTTTTCTGCCATTTATACATTAAATTTCATTTCATCACAAAAGGTATAGGGAAACACAATGGTTGATAAATATTTTGAATTAAACTTTTGACGTGAACGTATTTTTTCATATGGATCTCAAAATTTTATTGATAATTAAATGAATAGTATTATTTATATTTTTATATGGCAAGCACCTATAACAAATCTTTTACTATTAGACAAAACAGCTTCCTCGTCACCTGGTTGAATATCCATAATTTCTATTCCAGTATTTAACAGGTAAAATTACCAGTAAAATTTGGAAGAAATTTTTAGTTATAGATTACGTCTATTAAAAGAGATAATAGGCATATAAGGGTTTGACTAAAATAATCTTGTTTATTACGATCAAAAATGAATTTTTTTATTAAACTTTACACAACTGTTTTTACAACAATTTAAATAATCAAGAATGTGTTCTTCTTTTTTATTGTTTCATTAAAGTAAAACTCAGTAAATCCAATCTTTAGATTTACTGTAATGTTCTCATTATTTATAAAAAATAACCCAGAAAACAATCATACCAATTTTTACTTATACCTTCAAAATAGAATGTAACTCAAGCATCTAATTAACGCTCAAAACGTTTCCCACATTTTTTTCCGGTGATAAACTTCATTAATTTTACTACACTTTCCACAAAGCAAAAACTCTATATAATCCACAATTATTTGAGATAATTTGAATTGCCATCAGAACTTTCTTAAAATGTAACAATGTATAGTATTATTGACTTTAAAATCCCAACGTAGCTATATCCTAATATTTTGTAGAAAATAAATTAAGTTCGCTTTCAATTCCTTAAAAATCAATTAAGTAAATTTGTCCTTATTTCCTTTCTTAATGTTTGATGAATTAGAATATCAAAATGGATAAGACGACGTTTTAATAAAGAAAAAATATTCAGAAATGTCGCAAAACACTCACAGAAAAAAACTAATAATTTTTAATGTGTCATAAAATAAATTGATATTAATAACCATAGGCAATATATTTTCAATGGTTTTGAAATAGATGAGAAAACTTCTTAATAAAGCTAAAATGTTTATAAATGTCGTAAGCAATATTGTAAAAGGAGTTTGCACTGTATCTTAAAATACAATAATGATTGTACACATAAAGTAATCGATTTCTTAATGGTTTAGAAATCATTATAAGTGGGCATTTTGTAACTATGTGTAAAGATTCTTAATATAGTAGGTTAATCGTTATAAAATATAACAGTTTTGTGATTTTACTATATAATTTTAATTAAATGTAAACGGATTGCATAAAATTAAAGCATTTTAAATATCGCTTTAATTTGAATTATCGGTATCTGTATGAATACGTAAAGCCTTATATTAAAAATATTTTGTATATAACTATATACAGGATGTCCACTCTCAACGGTGTCCAATGACTAATTCCTATACCGTTAGTCATAGACATATAGTTCCAATTACAAAAATGTTTTAAACTTTTTCTTTTAGCAAAAATTATGTTATTTTTAGAAGTTTTTATTTAATTTCAACGATCGGGTATGTACACTGCAAATAGAGGCGTCTTAAATTTAGACACATATGTGACTGAAAAAGAATTTCAGTCACTTAAGTGTCTGAATCTGAAAATTCAGACATAACAGACGTCTAAATTTAAGACACATAAATGTCTTACTATGATCATTCTATAAACGAACCGAGAAACATGTGTAAATTATCCAACAACCGTCTGATTTTAAGACGGTACGCTCCAAGCGATAGTTAAACATCATCTTTGGTACTATTCTTAACAGCCAATCAGAACGCTGATTTCCGCGCGTGTCATCTACAGCACCTTCATGAGATAAGAACAGAAAGAATTAAATTTTCACCGCCGCCATTGCTTGGATTAAAAGGATATGTGTTAATCTGGGTATTTATAGAACGAACGAGTAAGTCATATTTAATTCTAATATTTTATTCCGATAGATTTCTATACCTTTGAATATGAGTGAAATCGTTTATAAAAATTTATCTCTTTTCTGTAGTTTAATGCTAAATTTTTGATTTCACTAACGGTCGTCTGTTATATACCTTCTCAATGTAACGGAATGAAATATAATTGTTTTGAAAATTAAATAGCAATGCTGTAATTCTATTTTCTTGACCTTTGTAAATAAACGAATGAGTGATAGTTTAATCTTCATTTTCGATAGGGTGATGTGAAATAATTATAATTTGTCTTTGCTCAAAAACAAAACTTGCAACATAGGTTTGAAAAGTTGAATGATTCATCGCTTCATTTATCAGAGATAAAAACATTAAATTGAAGCCATTTGTAACTGTGTTTATTCTATGTTTTTTACTGTTTACTGACTATAAATGCTTGTAGTATATGACATCAGGCATGTATTTTATTTTTTGTTATTATTATTATTTTGGAGCTAAATATGATGATTCATATTATTATGATATTAGGAAAAGTTTTCAGATTGAAAAAAAGCATTAATATTGTGAAATTTGACTGTATATATTGCAGTTTTTAATCACGGAAAGATTTATTCTTATTGATTTTTTAATTTATTATTGAAAATCATAAATTTTGATATCCAATGTTTCAGATTTAACATTTACCAAATTTCTAAAAATAATATGAATTTTTTATATCATCCAGTAAAATTTTCGAAACATTAAACAAACGGAGAAACATTTTATTCATATTTTGCAGTTTACGTTGCTGTTTAGCAGTATAATTATAAAGTTTAATTAATATTTTTTGTGTTTTTTAAATTGGTATATTAATTTTTGTAATTTATATGCAAGCACTTTTTTTTGCGATATTTTGTTCATGATTTAAAATTTTTAAAATTGGGTAATGCGAGAAATAATTATTAAATTTCCTTTTACTGCAATCGAATTTGCAACGGTTCTGGTACAAGTAATTGTTGGCACTAAAAAAAATTACACATGATAATTTAGACATAAATAAAGAGTTGTTTATGCCTTGATATGAAGTTTATGTATAAAACTGCCTTATATTTTTAAAAGTTCGTATTTACTTATATGATACAGTATTAAATATATTTTTAAGCCATTTAATAACTGCTTTTTTATGTTCAAAACGTTTTTCAAACAATTAAGAATAGTACGTATACTGTCTGATGTATTTTTTTTTTTTTTTTTTTTTTTTTTTTTTTACTTTCTATTTTCTTCTGTTTTTTGTTTTTTTTTTCTATTTCTTAGATCATTATTTTCTTATCAAATATATAAAATCTATTTAGCTCATATTCAAAGGATACAAATTTTACAGGAATAAAAAATAAAATAAATTAAATATGACTTATATCGTGTTGTTCCATAAAAAAGAATAATAATGATATACATTTTTAAGCAATAGCGGGTGAAAATTTTAAATTGAATACGGAATATGTTTAAAGAAAATTATATACATATTCCGAAGAATGATATATAAAATTAGATACCAAACTGGTGTTTACTTTTAACTAAGCATGACAAATTACCACATATTTAAAAAGAAAAAAAAATATTACACATGTTTACTACTTAAAATGACTTAACTATTTTATTTATATGTACTTAAATGACAAATACAAAAATGGCTAAGTTTTGAAATTAGAAGTAATTTTTTTTTCTCAATGCTATTAAAATAGAATATTTATTTACTATTTTATTATTTACTCATGGTTATATAGCTGTTGTGATTATCATCTGATGCATATGTAAAATTGCCTATGGGGCAAAATCTAATTTTTGAATTATATGAATTTTCCTTTTTTGGGAGGCGGGACGGGAGGGGGATTTTCTTACCCATTTTCGCGTACACGGGATTTTTTAAATCTCTTTCGACATTCCACCGACTATGATAAATATTTTGAACTTTTAGAGTAGGACAAGATAAAAAAATATATATCCATATACCTTAAAAACCTTTAATAGCGGACACTTCGGGACCGCGAAATTTGTCGGATAATCGGAGATGCCTGCTTTTGTGAGGTAAAAATAATACAAATATGTATGCCTTGCGGATCAAAAAAGTATTCGCTAAATCGAAGTATCCGCTATTCGGGAATGTCCATTAACCTCCATAACGGATACTCCCGAATACCGGGCATCTGTATTTAGCTAACAATACTGCAGGGTTGCATTTTTTGCAAAAGGACTCCTTGATTAAAGCATGGGTAGTGCCCCGTTCTCTTACGATTTTAGTTCCCCCAAATTTCATGTGCAATATTTGCGAAGCTTATATTTTAAATCTGTTTCGAAATTGTACTGATTATAATCAATATTTTGAACTTTTAAAGTAAAGTAAGATTAAAAACAAAATTTTTAAAAATCTAATATTTAGATAAATATTTTCTCTTTTTAATCTTATTCTACTCCTGAAACAAAATACTCATTATAATTAGTACAATGTCGTAAAAGATTTAAATTATCAGCTTTATGAAAATTGCATACTAAAATTGGGAGCACCAGAAAATCAGGCGGTATGGGGGTAGAGGGGGCAGGACAACGGCCAGATATTTTCCCAGTATTCAGCGTGGTCAAACATGGCTACATAAAATGCTTACAAAAAATGTCTGCGATTCAGACGTTTCAAGTGTCTGAAATTCAGTCGCAAAAAGTGTCTGAAAAAATTCAGACATTTTAAAATGTCTGAAAATTGAACACTCCGTTTCAGACACTTAAGTGACTGAATTTCAGACATTTTAATTTACAGTGTATATTTTCCCAATTCAAAATTTGTGCTCGAAATTTAACTCACTTTCAAATATCCGATGGAAATTACATTTTACGTACTGACGTAAATCCGATGAATATCTAGTATTATGATTTTCGGTGGTTACCATTTATATACTTATTTTACATGATAATACAAAAAAAAAATGGACAGATTACCGCCAATAAGTTTAAGAAAAGGTTTTAGTTTAGGTAAGACAAGGCTACGATGGTTGTTCTTTTTAACTTTTATGCATTTTTTAGCACTGAATCCGAAAATTATCTTAATTTTTAACCAAGATGTCAGGATTTTTTGCAAACCGTAGACAAAGTTAAAAAATAATAGAAATAGGATACTATGAAATATAGGAGATGACAATATTTTTTAACTTTTGATAATTGATTTTTATGCACTTTTTAGCACTGAATCTGAAAATGACCTTCATTTTTAACCATCCCGTTAGAATTGTTTTGCAAATTGTAAATGTCAAAGTTAAAATATAGTGAAAATCTGATACTATAAAACAGATGTATAACTTTTATTTATTTAATTCAATAATTTATTCAATTTTTCGCTTATACTGGAATTCTTACAGCTAAACAGCTGAGGGGTCCGATGAGCAGAGGGAGGAGGTTCCATTTTAATTTTGAAATTTACAATTATAGGAAAATCCTGGCCTGATGGTTAAAAATGATGGTCATTTACGGATTCAGCGGAAAAGAATACATAAAGTTCAATTATCAAAAGTTAAAAATACAACTATGACATCTATTTTATAATATCAAATTTTCGCTATTTTTTTTTTCTTTTTTCCTTTAAAATTAACGATTTGCAAACAATCTTTACGTGATAATAAAAAAAAAATGAAGGTCAATTTCGGTTTCAGCGGTACAGATTACAGAAAATTCAATTATCAAAATCTAAAACTTTTAATTTTCATCCTTTTAGTTAACAAAAATTCTGTTTTTTTTTTCTTATATGTTTATTACAAATTGTATATTTTGTATTAATATGTCTGAATGATTAAAGTTTTTAAATTTATATTACAATGTTAATTTTACTCTCAACAATTTTTTTAACGTATCTGACGAAATTAAATTTCTACTAAATTTGTGAATGACCCCTAATTTGCATCAAAAAATATGCTGCAACTTTAAGCAGTTATTACTCAGTCAATTTTAATGGTAGAACAACGGGACTTTTTTTGTCTTATTTGTCAGTGTAACAGGAAAATTTTACTAAATATAACTTACTAGAAAGGTAGCCCGTCAAAAATGACGGAAATTTAGATATAAAGATATATACAACTCATGTGCAAGAATATGAGTTTTCTCGCTTGTTCCGCAGTGATAGATGAAAATAACACATTTTAAGAACGAAACACATTTATGAAAAACTGTGTACAACAGAAGACGTCTAATCTGCACAGTTTGGTTCCAAGTGTTATGCAGATTTGAGGCTTTTTGCGGTCATGTCTATTCAATCTTTGTTTACATTTTTTTAAATTTATATATTGGACAATTTAGATTGTTGAGCCTTAAAAATAAATAAATAACACATTTGAAGTAAGGTTAAAAACTATTAAATTATTGTATACGATTTCATGAAATGGTATTATATGGTATTATATGTGTGTGCTTCACGATCTTGGTTACGACGTTGGCGAAATTGGCTGCAACTTGTCATAATCCTAATAGTGTGGGCCGCTATAACAAAAAAGTAACCAGTTTTTAGTAACATTTCTGATATAAAGTAGCTTTCAAAAACTTGTGTAAAATTGCAGGCCGTTCTCGTGTTATGTCAGTCCTAGGAATAATATTTCTAACACTGAAGATTTTCCATGTATATATGGAGTTTAGAAAAGATTCTCCAAAAGAAAGGTCCTGAAATGACATTGTAATTCCTCTAACTTCAAAGTTTAATCGGGGCCTGATGTTGAGTACTGAAATCTAATAAATACAGTTATTTTGAATATTACAACAGAATTAAACAGTTAAACTTATTTAACTTAAACCCGCTGTTACTTCCCGATGTTATTTTTTCGTATTAAGAAAGAAAATTATTTAAAATTTTCAAATGCATTTATGATTTTTTTCCGTCTTTAATAACTAAATAATGAAAAAATAGGCTTTTGTTCTGAGCTCATAAATATGACAATAAAATAATGTAACTAAGAGACATTGCAAAATTAAATCTATGTGATTACAAACCATAAACAAACGATACCGCCACCATTTTACCTACTATGACGTCATTAGAATATTACCCATTGATTGTTGGAGAACTTAATTTGTGAATGATTACCTCAATGATTTAATATTTTTGACGGTTCACGATGAATGAATCACTTGTGTTTGTTTAGGTTTATGGAATGAGATATTAAGCTGTGAACCTAATTTCAATTGAAGTTATCCAAGGATATATGTATTTTTAATCGAAATTAAAAACAATGCTTTGATCTCGAAATAAAAAGTTTTAGTTTGTATAATCTGTCATTTCTGTTAATTATTTATTTAAGTACTTTTCCATTATAGCGCATTTTTAAAAAAAGCATGGCGCGATTCTGGCATCAGAAAGTGAGATATGTTGCGAAAATATATAAACAGCTATGAAAACAAATCTAATGAACTTTTATCTTTGTTTATATATGCACTTATATACATAAAAAAATCGTTTCTAAATATATATATATATTTTTTATATACAAATTACGGCACAGATTTCAGATATGAACCGGGATGCCTAACTGGCGCCAAAATGGTGTTATTTTGCCTGCTATGGTAACCCGGCTATTGTTTTTTATTTATTAATAAATTGTTTATTTACTTTTATTTTCTGTTTTTTAATTATATAAACTGCTTTGTTCTATAGTTATTATTCAAACTTTTATTTATTTATAGTTATTTCCTTTTCAAAATGATAGCAAATAATTGAAAAACATATAAGTAACTGGTATTCGAAAGCGAGATTTCCGCCAAATTGGCGTCATAGAAAAATCACTCCAACCCCCATGCGTATATGACATCTGTGCAAAAATTACTTCTGTTTCTTTATAAAAATGGGTAAATAGCTTTTTTTATATTAAATTGTCGGCACAGATGTCATATACGCCCATATTCGCGCGATTTTTTTTTTTTTTTTGACGCCGATGTCATATACACACCGGGTACTTAACTGGCGCCAAAGTGTCGTTATTTTGCTATTAATGGTAACCCGAATGTTGTTTATGCTGTTGATGTTTTCGCCAAATTGGCGTCGGAAAAAAATCGCGCCAATATGGGGGGCGTATAAGGACATCTGTGATAAATTGTATACATATGGAAAAAATTGCTTGTGAGTATGAAGCAGTAAATAGGTTGCCAGAAAATACGTTGGGAAACTTCTATCTCGCCAAGAAACTTTTCTCCGAAGTATTGTACATAAGCAATGATTGCTAGAAATGCATTTTTAATTATGATATGCGCTTTTACTACATTTATGCATACTATATTGTGTGTATAAATGCTACAGTTCATATGCAGGGCTACACAAAAGAATTCGTAAGGGTTACTGAGTATGAGAGTAAATTGCTTAAAGGTGGTTTTTAAAGGAGTTATGCATTTTTACGATGAACTGCATTTAGTTTCCTAAGAAATGTTTGTAGAATATAGATAAAATGGTATAAATGGTCACGCAAAGAATTGGATACATAACCGTCTATGGAAGATAATATCTAGAAATGTGATTTCAGTAGTTTTAAGAGTAGTTTAAATTAAATTTTAGCTATATAGTGGCATGTAATAACGGTACTATTGATTATGGACGGTAACTGCTGAAGTCAATTTTTAAATTTTTTTATGAGTTTTCTAAAATGTTTACTTACTTATCTTGGTACTTCTTAGTTATCTCGCCTACCAAATTACTGTCGCCAAATTGTAAGATTAATTGCCAATAATGGTTGCCATTAATTAATTAATTGTAAGATTAAATGCCAATAATGGCCAATAAAACCATTAATTCGACGTTTTATTTGTATTTTTGTTAATGTTTTACTATTGATTTGGCGATTTATATAATTTGGCGAAATTGGTCGACGGGATATCTAAGAAGTAACGTTATCTTATTTACCTTATTTCCCTAAATAACGAAGTTTTGTTAAAGAATTCAGGATGTGTTGGAAAGTGTTTCATATTCTATGCTTAACGCATGATTTTTCTTTCTTCTTTAGTCTTATTTTGCATTTATTTTATTCTTAATTTTTTAGTCTTATACTGCTTTATAGAAACTTTGGCACAGTGTTCATATACGCTATCATATATTGGCGCGATTTTTTTCCGACGCAAATTTGGCGAAAACATCAACAGCATAAACAACAACATCCGGATTACCATATCAAGCAAAATTACGACACTTTGGCGCCAGTTAAGTACTCGTTGTGTATATGACATTGGCGTCAGAAAAAAATCGCGCCAATATGGGGCGTATATGACATCTGTGCCGAAACTTTAATATTTAATGTTTAAACTCTTCGCTCCACTCCCCTTGCATATAGTACAAACTATAACACGGATAGCGCAAAATAATAGACAGTTTGGTACTTTTCCACTGTAGGGGCTTTGGCATTTTTTTTGAAAAAAGCTTGGTGTAATTTGGGCATCAGAAAGTGAGATTTGGGTACTTTTCCGTTATGCGGACACCATTGTCGCCAAGCGTAATAGTTGGCGCAAAATCGTGAATTGAAGCATTTGAAAAATAAAAGAAAAACCATTGTCGATACTAAAGTGAGCATTTAAAAAATATAACATTTGTAAATTCCAGACTTTTACGAACTATTTCATCAAATCACAAATATATACTTAAAATAAGTGAACAAATAACTGCTATAAAATAAAGCAATAAAATAAAACTCATATTAAACTGCTGGCATAAAATTACAAATATCTTTTAGCATTTTGAAATAATTGGCGCATTAGCATACATTTTGGCAAGGTGTCCGTATAACGGAAAAATATCGAGATTTGTTGTCAAATCATATAAACAGCTATGAAAACAAATTTGATGAGCGATTTTGTTTGTTTTATATGTATATTATTGATGTTTTTATGTACAAATTACATCTGTTTCTGTATAAAATTAGAGAAACGGCTTTTTTATGTTAAATAAATCGTATAAATAACGAAAAAATGCGTGTGTATATAAAATGAAACAGTGAATAGGTTCCCGGAAAATATGTTACCAAATTTCCTTTTTCGCCAAGGCACCTACCTATACTGGAAAAGTACCCAAAGCACATTAAAATCGCGCAGTTAGGAGCTCACACAGTACACCGTTGTCTATTGGCGGTTATTTTATTAGTAGCATCGGAAGGAAGATGTAAAGATGTACTTTAAATTCTCACCCATCGATTTCGAAAAAATATCTTAAAAGAGTGGAGATTAAATTAAATTTCGGTGACCTCCATTATGAAAGGTTAATGGTTTTAAATGCGAACTTCGCCAAATTATCCAGCTATCGCCAAGTTGGCTAACATTTGGCGCTACTGTGGTAACCCTGCATTAATATTTTTCAACAATTACTCATTTCAATGAGGCGGTCCTACCGGAATAGTGAGGGACACACAGAGACTTGGATTTTATATAAACGAGTTGGAACCCGTCGAAATTCGACGAACTAAAATGTTAGAAAGGAACTGTCAGATCGAAGTTATAATAAACCTACAAAAATAATTGCAATAAAAAATTCATCTTACATTGGTTGTCTAACTCTTAAAACAAATAATATTTTTAACCTAAAATTATTAAAAAGTTATTTCCACAAACTCCAACTGCTTAAATTATTGAAAAATTAAACTGCATTAGAATACGTATTCAAGATGAGTAATTATGATGAAGTTATCGATTGAGGCTCTTATGTTTGTTTTTAAGGAATAAAATTTCAGTAAAAAGGATTTCGCTTTGTCACATCAAAAAACTTTCCCCAATAAAATCTAAACTGTGGGTTATTTTCACATTCTCATAATTTACATATACGCACCACTCAAATTCACAATTTGAAAGTATTTTAACGCGCAATAGATTAATAATGAATGTATTTCCAAACTTAAAGTCACGTTTGTCCGATATAACTTTTCATGTGAACATTCGCACAAACTTATAAGTTCTAATCTCCAGTACCCGCGAAAAAAAAATTCAGAAATTTGCCTTTAGTTGTCATACTATTGGCCATTTAGTATTGGTAAAATATTTAGTTTTATCATAAAAAATGATCGTTTTGTTTTAAATATAGCATCATTTTGCCTAGCGTCTCAAACTCGGTATCAGCGTAATGTAAAAATATTGAAATGTAACTGATTTATGAAGAAGAATGCGTATTTTTTTTTAATTTCTGACGTCATTTTCTGTTCAAAAATTATAAAAAAGTTACTTTTATTTGTAATGTGAAAATGGCATCAATAAAAATATAATCGATAAAAATAATAAACCATGACTATTTTCTCTTTACTTTCAATATAAATGGAGTACTTCAGTTGCCACAATTACAAAATCTGTATTAAAAACTACAAAAAAATTAATATCTCAAAAATAAATTGAGATACAGCTTCCAAACTAATTGCATTTAAAAGCATATTTTTTCCCCCGTACAGGGGTGTAGAAATTGAAAATATGCGATGTTTTGAAGTTTAAAAATTTGATATAATGAAAATTGCAAACCGAAATTTCATTTAAAATTTCAAAGTGTTGCCATTCGCAAAATGACGTATGCGTTACGCACAGATATGTTTGTCCTTTATAATATAGATAGATAGGACCGGGGGATCGTATAAATTTTAAATTTCGAAATTTTTCAAGAAATGTTTTTATTGATCCAAATTGCTTTAAAAATATTTCTTTACCTAATTTAAAACATTTTTGTTATTGGAACTATATGCCTATGACTAACGGTTTAGGAATTAGCCATTGGACACCGTTGAGAGTGGACACCGTTGAGAGTGGACACCTTGTATAGAACAACTTATTTCCAAGTACTTAATTATCATTATTTTCATTTTACACTCGGTCAACTTCCAATATGTTTCTGAACAAAGAAACTCCACAGAACGTTTGATTGGAAAGGCCTTAAAAACTAATTAATAATAATTGTCTAAGCGAAGTGAAGGCTAATACATAGCGCAATACCACTTTCCGACAGATACAGTTACGATGGATATTAAAGCTATGGCCTGCTAAAACAATGCCTAATAAAAAGCTTTCGTCAAGCATAACTCAAAAAATATTTGTCAGATTTAGTTTCTGATAGCACCAGAAGTTACCTATGAGGGTAACCTACTAAATGCACCTACTACAAAAATAAGTTCCAAACTCTTTAAAAATTATATTAAAAAACAGATAAAAGAGCACAAATTATCTACATACGTCTCGAAAATTTAGTGTACTGGATGGATGATTTCACTGGCTGGATGTTATCGTAGAAAATCAGATTACAGCACATAGAGAAAATAAAATATGCACACACTAATATTAAAGTTTAATAAAACTTATTTAAATAGGAAAATAAATATTTAATTTTTTTCTATTTAAAAGAAAAAAAAAGCCAAAATATCTTAGTCTATACGAATATTATAAAGAAGTAAAGTTTGTTTGTTTGTTAATTTGTAGGAGATAATATCTCGAACTACCGAACCGATTTCAAAAGTAATGGTATCAAAATGATGGTATTAGTGCACGTTCGAAGATAGGCCATATCTTAAGCGCCAATCACACTATATATTAAGCGCTATATCACAGCGCCAAAGGGTGTGTAGGAGCAAAAAATGTTCTAAAAATGCGATTTTGGTACTACTGAAGGGCCTAGAAATATGAAATTTGGAATATTAGATACTTATTAGATATAAAGGATTTCTAAGGAAATTTTCTAAATAATTTGAAATTTAAAAAGAGTCAAAATGCGCAAAAAGCGTTCTAAAAAACGTTCAAAATGGTGGTTTCTATGCGATCTCAGGAAATACTACACGATTTAAAAAATAATGGTGTCAAAATCATGGTGACAGCCCATGCTCCAAGATAAGCTATATTTTATATCGGTGCCACTACCCCGAATGGGGTCCAGGAGTTCTAAAAATGCGATTTTTGTGTTACTGAAGGGCATAGAAATATGAAATTTGGAATATTAGCTACTTATTAGATATAACAAATTTCTAAGAAAACTTCTTAACAAATTCTAAATTTAAAAAGGGTGATAATGAGCGAAGAGTGTTCTAAAAAACGTTCTAAAATCGTGATTTCTACGCAATTTTAGGAAGTATCAAATCGATTTGAAAAGTAATCGTTGTAAATTGATGGTGACAGTGATGATGACAGTGATGGTGACAGTGAGGGTGAAAATGAGCGAAAATAGTTTTAAAAAACGTTCTAAATGGCAATTTCTACACAATCTCAGAAAGTACCCAACCTATTTCAAAAGTAATGGTTGGAAATTGATGACGACAGCCCTTGCTCCAACATAGGCTCTATTTTATGTTTGTGTTACTACCGCGAGGGGCTTGCAGGAACAAAAAAACGTTCTAAATTGTGGTTTTTGTGTTATGGAAGGGCCTAGAATCATGAAATTTGGAATGGTAGTTACTTATAAGATATCAATGATCTCTAAGAACGTTTCCTTAAAGAATCGAAATTTAAAAGGGGTGAAAATGCGCGAAAAGCGTTCTAAAAACTTTCTAAATTGCGATTTCTATGCAATATCAGGAAGTACTGAACCGATTTCAAACATAATGTTGTAAACATGATGATGACAGCTCTTGCTCCAAGATAAGCTATACTTTATGTCTGTTTCCACAAGCCCAAAGGGGGTGCAGGAGCCAAAAACGTTCTAAAAATGCAATTTCTGTGTTATGGAAGGGCCTAGATTCATGAAATTTGGCTATTAGATATAAATGATTTCTAAAAACATTTGTTTAAAATTCTGAAATTTAAAAGCGGTGAAAATGCGCGAAAAGCGTTCTTAAAACGTTCTAAATGCCGATTTGTGAACAATCTGTGGAAGAATCAAACTGATTTCAAAATTAATGGAAGGAAATTGATGCTGACAACCTCTGCTCTAACATAGACGCTATTTGATGTTGGTGTCACTACAACCTGGGAGTTGCAGACGCGAAAATCGTTCTAAATTGCGATTTCAGCGATCGGTAGGGGCTAGCAAATTGAAATTAGGCATGGTACATATTTATTAGACATAAATTATATTTAAGGACAGTTTCGAAAAAAATTCGAAATTTAAAAGGTATCAAAATACAAGTAAAGCGTTCTAAAGATGTTCTAAATTGCGATTTCAATACAATCTCAGGAAATATCAAACCGATTTCAAAACTAATGGTTGCAAATTGGTGGTGACAGTCGCTGCTCCAACATAGGTTATATTTTATGTTGCTGTCACGTTTTAACACTTTCTGGGGCGCCGTTTGCAGTCTTCAAACGCTCAATTTTAACGACCAAACCGCCAAATGGCAGCAGTATTTTTTTAGTACAATTTAGATCTCATAATATATGCAAGAAAAGCTTTTGATTATTTTCAAATAAAGTTGTTCATAAATTGCGATGTTGTTTAATTATTTGAACACTTTTGAGAAGAAATACCTTGCCGGGTTAAATGAAATGATTACGTTTTAAATTAAATGAATGCAATAAGAATATTGTATGGGAAAAAATTTTGGCCATTTATCACCTGCGTTCGGCTAACATAAAAGTATCACTATTGCCATTGGGGCACTTATGCACCACGTTGGCGTGAATTTTTTCTAACGCCAATTTTGTGAAAACACCGTTTTCGAATACCAGTTACAGATATATTTTTAAAAAAAGGGAATAACAATAAATAAAAAAAAAGTTTAATTAATAACTATAGATCAAAATATATATATATAATTTTTGAAAATAAAAGTAAATAAAAAAATTATTAATAAATAAACAACAATATCCGGGTTACCATGTCAAGCAAATGTTTGAAATATTAAGATTGAATTATCAAGCAATGATTTAAATTAGATTACTATGTACAGAAATTAGACGTATTTACATATTTTTTCTCTAGAAAAAAGCAGGCTACGTACAAAAGGTGGTATATTACCGTGCAAGCAATGGGCGCACATCTCCAAGCTCATTTAGTACGCTTTGGGATAGGCAAGAAGTCTTCCTCTCTGTCCACATCGGCATTCGAACTTGTAACCACAGATACAGGCCAATGGGAAAAGCCAGGTACAGAAGATCTGGATCGGACGACTACATTCGGAGACTCACAGTGGACACTAGACTTTGCGGATTGCTCATGTTGTTCTACCACCTCTTCGTTGTGTGAGGTGGTACTCGCATTCAGATTCAAACCTTCATGCTTTATCAACATGTCTAACACTGCGTTGTTTGGATGAGGTCTGAGTATCTCTGTATATGATGGTTCAGGACCGAAGAAGTCGTATATACTAAACCTAGCCCGTAAAGCGTCTAAAATAAGTCTAAGCCTGTGAAGCATTCTTGAATTTAAAAATTAGGATAATGCGCTTGGGCCTTATAAGAATAGTACCCCCATTAATTTCCGCGTTGAAAAGTTTAGTACCAGCCCAAATTTTTAAAAAACTGGCAAGCCAGACATAGTGGAAAGTGTCTACATCAGCTATCAGAACATAGTCTTGGTTGACGTAGCCACCCCAACATTAGTTTAAACTTTTAATAAACAAAGGACTAAAATGCCTCACAGCGTAATCCATACCGATCCGGGGCGGACCGCAAATCCACACTCCACAGGAATCTGGAAGCGGGTCGTTCTTAAAAATCTGACAAGAGTGTAAACACGTCTTGTAGCGGATATAGAGCCCCGGATAATCGGCCTTAATGGAGGTGATCTCACCGTGCTCAGCCTTCTCGAGTACGTTTCTAAACGCATTAATTTTTCGCGTATCTGCTGAAATAAAGCCAAATTCGGTGAAATCACGATCCTTTTTACAATACGATGAAGCCTCTGCCACAGTTCCTTTAGCTTTTTCAAAATGAGCATCAGGAATGCAGCGCATAATTGTGCAAAGGTTCGTTCTATTCTTAAAACAAACAAAGCGTTGTAGAAGTGCGTGACTCGCATCCGGGCAAGTATGTCTACCATATACAAGATACTCCTGTACATTGCTATCAAACATAGGCTCGGTAGAGAGATCAAAAGATGTAAAAACCCAGCGCTTACACTTGGATATCGCTAGCAGGCAGACTGATTTTACAAGCGTATACGCTCTCTATATATACCAGTTATTTATCTAAAGTGCGATTAAAAACGCAGTCTAACATTCCGCAGGCACTCAGCATATTTTATGCAAGCGAATCAAACATACTATCAAGACAAGTTTGATTGCGCCTGATTAAGTGGAACTACATTCCAGACACATTCCGAAACATGCACATTCAGCAATTTACAAGCGCGAGATCACTTTTAAGACCGAGCAGGACTCGTTTGAACATTTTGAGCAGTGGTTTAAATACCCTATTGGTTCGTCGAATGAATTGTATTCGTATAAGTGTGAAGGATTGCGACATCTTTAAGCTGAAATACAGCTTTAAAGACTATTCGGACCATTCACCGACATTCGGTGCTGAAAATGTCCTGAAGTTTTCTAGTTCAGTTATTCTAGTGCTTGCAAGAATGTGTTTTTTCGGAATAATCCGAATCTCTACAAATACGTGAAATTCAATTCCTTCACGTATTCTATTTACATCGAATGTTTAAATTGGACTCTCACTGGCCCATATAAAGTAGGTACAAGGACCGAGACTTACCATTATCCTGTGGGATTCTTCCAAGGCTTTCAAGGGTTCTTTCTGAACTGGGATTTGGATAATAAATACGTGCCTGCAACTCCTAGTGATGACCGTATATCTAGTGATACTCATTCGAAAACTATTGTTGTATCTTCCAAGAGACCAAAAGTTTTTCGTTATAATGCGTCTGCTTTGGTTAGCCGCTATCTTGACTGTGCTAATGTGCTTAATGTATCTACGGACAAAGGCGTAGGAGAATTCTTGGAGGAATGCTGTGGCCAAGGCAATTTTAGAGCTCCGAACAACTAGTTCGGCTCTTTACGTGATTTCTTTACGAAAGAGGAAAAGAAACAAATTGCTCAGATTTCTGAAGAATTGCCTGTTCAATTTAATTTGTATGTTACATGTCATTTTGACTGTACATTTAAAGGCTTCAAACATGTTTTTAAATGAAATATTATGATATATTTTGTATTTTTTAGTTTTATTTCTTATTAAATACGTGCTCTAGCACTGTGGACTCCAAATTTGTGTTTATCTATGTGTTTTAAAATTAAAAAAATAATTTTTTTTTCAGCCAGCTAAATTTAAAAAAAATTATATTTGGACTTTGTTCCGACGCAATCTTCGACGTCCGTCATCTTGGATTTTATATACCCCGGACGACCAACGTGTTAGATGTCCGCCATCTTGGACGCCCGCCATCTTTGATAGCATAATCACTGGACGTCCGCCATCTTGGACGTCTAGGTATCGGATTTCCAGGCTTGGACGCGCTGCACTTCCCACTAAGCATGGTACAGTCCTCAGCAAATGTTTAGACACTGGGGATATTTGACCTTTAAATAAAAAATACGAACACTTGGGGTATACAAATGGCTGTACTTATTTTTAAACATATTTTAAACATTTTAGGACGAAAATAACAGTTTTATAGTCGGATTTTAGTTAATTTAAATGAAAAATGTGATTTGCTTATTGCACAAGTTTAGACACTTTCGTGATTTTTTGTCAACCGTTCACAGAAAAACGCAAATTTCAAACTTTTGACGTCACATGCATGAAGTATTTAAGTGCACCTCGCAATAGCATTGGTTAGTGAAGATGCCGCGAGCAAGAAATTTTCAATCAGATGAAGTAATTGTAGAATGGAAGCTGAAATCGAAAGGGAAGACTTGCAGAAATTTCAGCTGTTTTGCATCGTCCAAAGATTCCTATCTATCAAGTACTGTCTAAGGGACACTCTTTCAAAGCAAAACATGGATCTAAAAGGTGCCGCATGGCCAGAAAACGAGATGGTAGAATGACCCATAAACTGTCATCTAGACAAATGATAATTGTTATTCGCATTAAAAGTGATTCAGAGCTTTCTGTGTCAACGGACACGATTAGTAGAGGAATAAAAGAAAGATGTAAATTAGTTTCATGAAAATGATAAAACAACCAGTCTTGAAATCTCACAACAAATTGGCAAGAATGCAATGGGCTCGCAAAGATATGTCATATGGTGGTGTACTGTGACATTCAGTGACGAAACAAAAGCGGAATTTGGATGATCCAGATAAGGTGGAATACTGTTGGCATAGCTTGCGTAAACAGCCTCGTGCTTTCTTTCGTCTTCAACAAAGAGGTGACTCTTTAATGATTTGGCCCTCACTTTGTTTTAATGCTCAACTATCTCTGGATATCCTCAATGGTTGCCATGCAGCGTAAAACTACATACATACATTTGAGAAAAAAAATTACAACCATTTGGTGAGCTTTTAGCTGTTCCAAAGTATGTATCTGTGCAATATAATGCATCCATTCATTTTGCATGCAAGGCAAAAGTTGATTTAACTCTCAAAATGATACTGTTCTCAACTGGCCTACATGTAGTCTTCATCTGAACCCAATCGAAAACGTTTCTGGCATATATCTTATAAGGTTTACGCAATTTTTTGACAATACACCTCTGTTAATAAACGTCTAACTGCTTTTGAATGTGTTTGGTACGAAATAGTCTCTCAAGTGATGCAGGATTTAGTTTCCTCGCATAGTTTAGTTTCCTAGTCACATGTTTGCACTAATTGCACACAATGTAGGTGTAGCTCGATTTTAATTTATGATTATTTTTCTGTAAATAGACAGATTGTCTATATTTTCCCACCATGTTAGTTTTTTTTGCCAATATTTATTATGTAAAAGGTATAAATTAAAATTTATTGTTTGTGAATTAAGGATAAGTCCCCAGTAATATGTGACAGTTGAGTTACATCAATTCGTTACATACTTCGCAGTACAGAAGCATAATAGATCATTTTCAAAATTTTTGCTGAGCACTGTATTACCTTACTTAGAAAACGTCCAACGTCAAAGTGACCTTTCACGTGACCAGTCCGAGCAAAACTTTATTTTTCAGATGTATTCGTGACGTAGGATTCTGTTATTACGTAATTGCGATAAAGGGAGAGAGGGCAGCGGGTCGATCCTCCTCGGTCTGAAAAGTGATCTCGCACTTGTAAATTACTGGATGTGCGTGTTTCGAGTGTTTCTGGAATGTAGTTCTGCTTAGTCAGGCGCAATCAAACATGTCTTGATAGTATGTTTGATCCACTTGTATAAAAACTGCTGAGAGCGTGCGTAATATTAGACTGAGTTTTTAATCGCCCTTTAGATAAATAAAGATAATTTCAATTTTTAATTGAAAAATTTCAATTATATATTTTAGATGAGAAAACCTAAATGTTTCTAAAAAATATACTTTTTAAGCTGAAAAGTCTTCACAATTGATTTTTGCTATACTTGTTTCAATTATCTGCATGAAACAAAGACTATAGTTTGAACATTTCAGTAGCTTTGGTTGCCCCCTCTTTTCAAAACTCTGAGATTCTTTTAAATATTAAAACTGAAGGATGGGACAAGCCACCCCTATGGTCAACCCTCCCCAATCTCCCCTATAAACAATTTATTCATTATACAGCGCCATAAATTTGCCATAAATATTTGATAACGCATATTGCCAAAATATAAATAATTAGTATTAAACCACCTCGTATGCAGCCATACCTAGAGGCTCAGCAAAATTCGAAGTGATTGCAATTGTAAATGGAAAGAACCGGCAATGAGCGCAAAGGATTTTCATCACAACTCCGGAAAGGTAGTGGCAAGAGGGGACAAAGCAATGTGCAGGCATTTGAACTTGCGAAAACTTGCCTATCAATCTTATACTATAATACGGGCAAAACTTGTGTGTGTATGTATTGACTAAATTTTGTATTTTACCAATTTCGAGGACGAGAAGACCATTCTGTTAGGTCATTTGTTCAAGAAAATTCAATCAGTGGGTCATTTTGGGTCATAATGGGTCAGGGTCAAGCTAATTATATCTAAAAAACGGACCAGTCAATTTTGAATAAATTTTATATCCAACCGTTTTGGGGCACGAGAAAAGTATTGGGCGACATGTTCAAGATATTTCTATTAGTTGGTCACTTTGGGATCAATTCGGGTCAAGCTAATTTTATGTAAAAAACGGCTCTAACGATTTTAACTAAATTTTGTAATCTACTGTTTTGGATTAAGAGGAGACCAATAGGCTAAGTCACATGTTCGAGAAAAGTCAATTTGTGGGTCAATTTTGGGTCATTGTAGGTCAAGCTATTTTTATTTAGAAAACGGTTCAATCAATTTTGACTGAAATTTGTATCCAAGCGTTTTCGGGTACGAGAAAACTATTGGACTTGGTCAAATGCTCGTAAATTTCAATTAGTAGGTCATTTTAAAGTCAAACAAATTTTATTTATAAAACGGCTCTAACGATTTTCACTGAACTCTATATTCTACAGTTTTGGATTACGAGAAGATTATTGGACTAAGCCACATGCTCGAGAATAATCAATTAGTGGGTCATTTTTTGGTCACTGTGTGTCAAGCTAAATTTATCTAGAAAACAGTTCCAACGGTTTTGTCTAAATTTTGTATTCTATCGTTTTCGGGCTCGAGAAGATCATTGGGCTAGTTCGCGTTTTCTCAAAACTCGATTAGTAGGTTATTTTGGTCCAAATGTATCAGGATCAAGCTAACTGTATCTCAAATAGGTTCAAATGATTTTGTCACATTTTTTTATTGTTCACATGTTCTATAAATTTTGATTAGTGGGTCATTTTTGGATCAACGTGGGTCAAGCTTATTTTATCTGGTAAACAACGAACGATTTTTACTAAATTTTGTATTCAATTGTTTTCAGGCTCAAGAAGAGCATTGTGTTAGGTCGCATGTTCGAAAAAATTCCATTAGTGGGTCATTTTGGTCACTATTGCTCAAGGTCAAGCTAATTATATCTAAAACAGCAAGAATGATTCAGTGAGAATTATATATCCAGATAAACACAAAGTTAATTTTGACCGAGCTAAGCTCGGTCATTCATGCTAGTATCCATACTATTGTCAGAATATGTTTGTGAAGTCATAACATCAGGCATGGAAGGAATGTATAATGCACACTGAAATTAAGAAAGAACACAGTCACTTAAGAAATAATAACAATGTAAATAAACCGAAACCTCTCATTGAGAAAATAGAAAGTTTCTTGTTTTTCCGAAGAAGTTTTCTTGTTGTTGTTGTTGCTGTTGTTGTTTAGGGTTCCGTACTTAAAGAGTGAAATCAGAACCATTATAAGTTTACTCGTATCTGTCCGTCTGTCACGGCCGTTTTTCCCCTAAACCGCAGAACATGGACAATTCAAATTTGGTATAAGTAATAAAGACCAACATATTTATACATTATTAAACATTCACAAATATATTTAGGAAAAATGTAAAGCGATAATTAAGTTACTTGAAAATAAAAATCTATTTTATATACCGGCTTCTGACTGGTGGGTTTCCTTTGTAACACCTGACCAACTTTTCGTATTTCGAAACTCCCGCTCCGTTCACTATGGTAGGAAACTAAACAGCAGAACCACCTTCTAGTACATTGTGCCACGTCACCTAACGACCATTGCTCGAAACTCTAACACCTTGCTTGTTCTCTCTGGCCTATGTAAGGTTGCAACATGCTCCCGCTTTTGTTGTTTCATAAACCGTAACCATTGTGTGCTGAAGCCTAAAGCGTGTGGGAATCACCTAACACAGGTAAATGTTCTTTGTTGGTATTGTGTCACTTAGAATGTGGTTTAATATAACCTTTATAAAGTGATGTTTTGGATATTTCTGTGATATATAGCAGCATAATCAAAATATAGACACTCGATGGGGCTACTTTGTGACATGTCGGCTAGCTCGAAAATTAGGCCCAAAAGTTTACTGTTTAAAAATTAAAGATATATTTTTTGTTTTCAGTGTCCAGATAGACGTGAATAAATATGAGAACGCAAGATAATCCAATGGCAATCACTAAAGGACAAGTTAAGCTCTCATATAGGTCTAGAACTGTAATGTCTTTTTGAGAAAAATAACATTAAGATCGTCTCGCATTTCCACCAAATCCGACTCATCTCCTGCAGCCGTTTGATGTGGCTTTATTTTATTTTCTAAAATGTTACTGAAGTTGGAAAAAATTACCTATGATAGTAGATACACAAACGTACCAAAAGACGAGTTTCCGAGCCTTCTAAAAGATATCATATCAGGAATAATTTTAAGTCGGGATTTCGTGCGATCGGAAGCTATCCACTAAATAGAAACAAAGTTTTGGAAAGGCTTCCAAAAGCAGCCCTCGAAGTAAACTTAGGGCTCATGGGAAAAGTGTTCTTGGATGAGTTGAACAAGGAAAGAGGAGAAATAACAAAAATTCGGGTCACTAAAGACGCAAAAAGTCGAGTGCCGCCTAGCTGAAGCATTAGAGCTACCGATGTATAAAAAGACAGAGAAAGCAACGTAGCTATTGCGTATATCGACAGCAAAGAGGAGGCATTTGGCACCGTAAGGAAAAGTACAAAAACACAGGCGAAAGCTTCTAGAAATGTCTTAAAGTTTGTTCTTATTGTTGCTATTAGGCAAAGTTCTGAATACGTTTCAGTCGAGATACGGCACATTCTAAGAAATTTTCCCCATCGACTGAAGAGAGAGATTTTATTCAGGAACCAATTATTCCTTTTTAAGGGCACGGGTGGTAGAAAAAAACAGCGAGTGGTATGAGATTAGCGGTTTTGGTAAAACCAATTTTGGAATTTTATCTATTTTTGGATCGATTGATAAACAAAAACTATAATTAAACTTTTTTTTTTCGTATATTAATTAGACGGTTATTTCCTAAAACATAAAAAAAGAATTGTATGTCTTGTTTAATGTTTCCTCATTTTATAGAATTTCATCTTTTGCTTTGTAATCTTTTCTTCTTATTAGTCAATAGTCATTATATTGATCAATTCTTTTGTTTTGTATGACTTTCAAAAAACTCCAACATGCTATTTTTTTAATTGTAAAATTCGAAATACCAAATTGAAGAGGATCTGCTATATTTTAAGAGATACTATGTGTATGAATTATTATGAAAGCGTCATTATGATTAAAGATTTCATGCATTTAAAGAAACTGCAAAACGCTATTTGATTCCTTACAGCGAATCAGGGGTAGATCAATGGGACAAATCGGCGGAATTTAAATATCATTTTCGCAGTTTAAATTGTTTACAACATAATTTTCAGAGAAAAAAAATATTTCACGAATTCTTTCTCTCTTGAATTTCAAGGCAAACACAAACCTGTCACAAAGCCGACAGAGAAACTTTGTGGCATTTTTAAACCTAAATTTCTCTGTTAATATTAAAGATTAAACTTGTGCAATACATCGTTATGTAGCAAAATGCTATGTAAACATTTATCAACAGTCAGTTTTCGGTTAATTACAAAACAGAGTGGGTGGTATAATAAAAACTTCCAAATTTGTCAAAAATACTTCATCTTACGGTATATATTGTGCGGGGTATCGTGTGAACGCTTTCGAAACGCCAAACTCATAAATGCATTTGTTTTAATTTTAAGTATTATATTTTCAGAAATATCGTCAAAAATACAATGCAAAAATATGTTCCCCCTTCTATTTCCGAATCTGCTGAAATTAAATTGTGACGAAACTAGTGGTAGTAGAAATTTATTTAATCCTTGCAGGAAAACTATAGCGATTACGCTAGGTCACATAGTTTTTGAGAAAATCGCAGTTTTCTGATACACACGAATTTCACTTTGCAGTCGCTCAGCAAGGGGGTTGGTGGGCGCTCGAGCTACCTATTGTTGAGAAAGTATAAAAGGATTGTTGATAATGATTTTCGAAAAAAATTGTCGGTAATTAGCCTAGATATTAACCTTTAATGACACTGATGTTTGCACATACATAAAGACACGGGCGGCGTTACTATATCGGCTTTTAAAGCCTAGATAACAACTTATTATTTTTAGCAACAATTTTTTTGTAATATTATAATTACTAAATAATATATTTATTGTACCAAACCATGTGTATGTGAGCAATACTCGCTCTTGACCGATTATTTTCAAATATTTTTTTTTTTTTGACATAAAAATGAACACAAATTTTTAAAAGTAAATGTAGACGTATAACTTTAAACTTGGACTTTAGAAACAGCTTCTTGATTAATTTGGATTATTTTTTGTTTATGTAAAGTTCGTAGTTATTTAACTCATGAAAGAATTCTGAATTTTGAACAAGTTCAATTATCTGCCAAATATCGCTGCTTTATTTTTTAAAAGTATTCTTTAGTCGTTACCTACAAAATACTGTTAATAATGTATTTATATTTTATGTGATGCGAGATAAAACAAACAAATTGAGGTTATCCTTTTTCCTTTTATATTCATCCGCTTGCTCTGTCCCCACTCTTTCCATTACGTGACCCAACAAACACTCAACTTACGGCCGAAAGGCGTATATGTCGCGGCCAAAAGGAGTTAAGGCCATTTGTAACCAAACAATGTTGTGCCGTAAATGACCCGCCGCTAGTTCTGGCAGCTACTGGCGGAACGGTAATGTTTCGGCGGTGAGAGAACTGTTGCATTTACTTTGCCCGGCAACTCTTAAGGGGCAGTTTCTGGCAAAAATGTAATGGATCGTCATCGTTTAGAAAGTAGAGGGCTAATATCACCTAACCCGAATATTTAATTAAAGAGAGGAAATATATTTTTCTCTTCATTTCTTTCTAAGTAAGTTTAATTATTTTAAATCTGAGTTTTAGTAAAAATATAAATATGTCGTGAGATTTATATTTAAAGCAGTAAAATAGATTACATATTTTTATTTAGTTTGAAAATATTTTACAAAAATCAAAAATTGTCCCCAAAATGTACATAAATTCCCTGTTTATATATTTTTTTAAAATATGGAAAAAAAGAACAACATAAAAGCGTTTAACGTTCTTGCCTTTAAAATATCTTTAAATAAATATATTTTGAACACACTGGAATAAAAAAGATTATATTTAATGGTTATTTTACATTGTTTTTGATTGCAAAGATAATCAGATAGCATAATATAAAATATACGCTGATTTGAATAATATATTAATAGCAAAACACTGCAATCTTCGGACATATATACTACTTAAACATGTTTAAAAATTTATTGATAAATGTCAATTTATTTATGCCCTTTTTTTTCAGCATTCATGAAAAAATATTTGTTATAATGAAAAGGAGAAAATGTTTCAATAAGCAGTTATTCTTGAGCGAGGAGAGGGGCGGGGGGGGGGGGAGAGAAAAGGTAACTTAAAAGCTGTTACTAAAACATGAATTTTTAATATCATTTGAAACATATTTCCATGTAAAAGAAAATACTGGAAAAGAAATTTTTGTTTCTGAATCCACTGTATCGGAATATATAAATAAAATTTCTTGCCTGTATTAAATTCCTAACAATTTAGATATATTTAATGATTTTACTACCATTATTTTACTCTTTAGAAATACAGATAAAACTTGCATATGTATAAAAATAATTAAGTGAAAAATTGCACAATAAATCAAGAATTTTCGCAGAATTAAGTAAAGAATTGCAGAATAAATAAAGAATTTTTGTTCATTATTATTTGGTTTCGAGTCCCGACCTGGATACATTTTCACCCAGTTGGAAAAATTATTTCTGGCAAAATTTAAAATACGCATTAAAATCTGACATTATATGAAAGTATTAAATAAAATGCGATATGTATATTTTATGCCCTAAAATAAACATGAAAAGGTTCTATTAATTTTTAGGCATTTCAGTAAAATCGTCTTGAGTCAAAAATAAGCCTTGATATATATATAGATAAACAAGATATTTTTTATGAGCATATCAGAATAAAATGGAATGCATGTTATTTTTAAATCTTATAATTTTTAATTGCGAAGATAAATGGGTAAAAATTTACAGAAAAGAGATAAAATGCCCATTTAAAGGATAAATCGGAGGAAAAAAAAAGTGTTTTTGTGTTATCTGAAAACTGTATGGAGAGTTTAAAAATTCAAACAATGTATCTTAAATCTTTATTTCTCTAAAAAAAAGAAAAAAAAAGAACGAAAAAAAAGAAAGAAAAGGAAAACAAAGCTCTTTTTCCAAATGACTAAAAATAATATTAACAGAAAAAATATATGATTTATGAAAAAAATGACTTTTATTTATTATAATAAGGTATTGGCTCATAAAACTACTCTCCCTCCCTCCCTCTCCAGAAAAATCAAATAGATGATGGGACCTTCAAATGGCTCAAAGTTAAGCAGTTTTGAAGTCCGGTACGATAAGAGGGGAGAGGGAGAAATTCTCAGAATTTTTCTTTAGTTCTGCGTTTTCATTTCTGCTTCGTCATGCGCGTTATTTACTTCGTCGGAATAAGTGGACATGGTTTCAAAATGTATATCGGTAAGTTTGTTAGTTCATGTTGATTCATTGCAAATTTATTAATTTCATTCTATCTGTTTTTTTGCATCATTTTATCTTAAAGAATATTTATATTTTAGTTTTTATAATTGCAAAAGAAAATGTAAAAGATATTTTCATTTTTAGTAAAATTCCCTTCAATAGTTTATTTTTAGTTTTTCGAAGTTATCGAATTTATTTTTAAACATTATAAATATCGGATGATATTGTTCTTTAAGGGTCTTGTACCTTTTAAACGCGTCGAAAATTAACGAAAAGCTTCAAAGTTTGAATTAGTCTATTTTCAAAACCTTTTTATGTATAAACATGAAATTTTGGATATTGATTAAACAGATTGTGTTTTGTGATATACTACCAGCAGAAATTTATCAACCCTTTACAGAATTTGTGTATTGTTTAAATCAAAATAGCTCTTTTTTTTACCCCATAAGTCATTGCGCGCATATCTTGAGAAAGTATGTATGGATTAGAATGAAATTCGGTAAAGATACTAAACATATATATGTGTTTAAAATGATCTACTCTTAGTCTAAAATTATTTCATTAACTATATAAAAAAATATTTTCGTAAAAAAAAATAAAAACATATGTATTTTTAATGAATATAAATATTCATAACTAAAAATATTACCATTGTAAATACTTAAAAGTAGATCATTTTAAACACACATATTTGTTTAATATATTTACCAAATTTCATGACAATCCATATATCCTTTCTTAAGATATCATGCGCGCAATGACTT
The DNA here is from genome assembly GCA_963932465.1 of Maratus speciosus. Lineage (NCBI taxonomy): Eukaryota > Metazoa > Arthropoda > Arachnida > Araneae > Salticidae > Maratus > Maratus speciosus. The sequence goes on from OZ010789.1 coordinate 85,383,296, forward strand.
ATGGGGTAAAAAAGGAGCTATTTTGATTTCAACAATACACAAATTCTGTAAAGGGTTAATAAATTTCTGTTGGTAGTATATTACAAAGCATAATCTGTTTAATCAATATCCAAAATTTCACGTATATACATAAAAAGGTTTTGAAGATAAACTAATTAAAACGTTGAAGTTTTTCGTTAATATTCGACGCGTTTAAAAGGTACAAGACCCCTTAAAACAGTTTATTTTAGTTTAATTATAAAAATGTGAGTTTATACTCGAGAAAATTTGAGTGACTAAAACAATTGAATTTAATTGAAATTTAGAAGTATCAAGATTAATTTAATATATATTTTTAAATCACTATTAAACTATTATTTACATAAAATATATAATGTGAACATTAAATAGTCCACAATATTATTTAAAAGGCGACTAAAGTAATGAAAAAGATGTTACAAGTTTAAAATATACATTTTATTTAAAATTTCTTAGTACTTTCAAGCCTTCCTAGCTCATCATCAGAGAATATCTTAATAACAAAATGTTGTTTATTGTTTTTAAAATGTGAGAGCCAATAATTACTAGAGTTGAAAGTAGAAGTAGCAGTAGCAGTAGCAGTTTCTTGGATTGAATTTAATTAGAGGAAATATATATTATTATTATTAATTACAGTTCCATTTATTTATGACATCACTCTGTTTCTCATAGGTCACTTTCCATGGATATAATTAAATTATTAATTTATGATATAATTATTTTTGTGTAAAAAAAAATGGAACTGCAATTAATAATAATAATATATATTTTCTTTACTTAAATTAAATCCAAGAAACTGCTACGTTTACTCAGTAATTATTGACCCTCTCATTTTCAAAACAAAGTGACGTATTTGTAAAAATAAACAACATTTAGTTATTAAGATATTCTCTAAGGATGAGCTTGGAAGGCTTGAAAGTACTAAGAAATTTTAAATAAAATGTATATTTTAAACTTGTAACATCTTCTTCATTACTTTAGTCGCCTTTTAAGTAAGATTGTGGACCTTTTTAATGTTCACATCATATATTTTATGTTGAATCAAGGTAAAAAAATTGCGTTTTGTTTTATGATTCTATTATTTACATGTCTAATAATTATAAATAATTCTCAAGAATTTTTAAAAAGTTGAAATAATATATTTTTTCAAATGTTTGGCTATTAAACTGCAAGAGAAATAGTTAAATATTATCTGATAAAAGCAAAATTTTAAAATATATGAGAAATATTATACTGTCATTCGTTAACTACATAAAGATTAAACTTATTTTTATGTGATATTTTATAAAATGATCAGAAATGATGCAAAAATTTAGATAATAATGATTTAATAAAGCTTTGATGAATAAGCATAATTTAACAGATTTACCAACGAAGCTGTGTAAAATATAGTGGAAATTTAAGTAAAAAGAATATCACAAACACACACATTTTTATATTAAATATATAATAAACTATATTAAAATCACGTATATTATTTAAGCATAAATTCGAAATTTATTCTTCAAAAGAAAATACTTTTTAGAAGGTTAATTGAATGGTAAAATGTTTTGGCAGGTAAAAAAAAAAAAAAAAAAAAAAAAAAAAAAAAATCTTATAATTATTTAGACATACTTTTCAAGAAAATCAAGTTCATTTAACTTGAACTTTTTCAAAAATATTCAAAATACAATATTTGATAATGAATTGATTGATTAGTTTATTTTTTCAATTATACACTTTATAAATTTTTATGAAATGCAACTATTTAAAAATGCATTGCATATAAATTTTGTAAATATGTAAGTGAATAAATGAACAAATAAATTAATGCACTATGTGAAATATTGTGTTTTGGAAATTTTTTGAAAAAGTTCAAAGTGAAAGAATTTCATTTTCTACAAAAGTATATCTAAATAATTATAAGATTTTTTTAATCCTGCAAAAATATTTTATCATTTAATTAGGCTGATAAAAATTATTTTTTTTATAGAATAAATTTTGATTTATTCCTAAACAATCGTTATGGCACAACAGTGGCAAGTGATTACATTTTAAATAACCCTAATAGGTTTTTTTGTGGGCAGCTTTGGGATAAATTTAATTTATGACAACCACAAATGGCAGAACAAAGGCAAGCTTCTGGTTAGCTTTTATTTTTAGTGGCCATTAAAAGAATAATTGTGGGCAGTTTAAGGCTATCTAACATTTTCAGTGAAAAGTTAGTGGCATGATTGTGGGCAACTTCTTGTATTTACGGCCAATTATCTTGTGGCCTTATTCTGTCCGGCGTGACACTTTTTTTACGGAGCCGTAACTTTCACTGATAGCGGGCCACCATCGAACACCTTCGGCCAAGGCTAACGAACCCATCAGTGGCCCATAAGTTCGGTGTTTGTTGGGGATATTCTTAATTATTCATTGGTTGATTGCGCAATCAACGTCATATTTGTATTCCTACACTTGAGGACAAAAAGTCGATGCTCGCTGTGTTTCAGCGGATTTGAGTCGTATTTCCAGTTTACATACCATGCCCTGGTCACCGTCCATTTATTCGATAATCTACATTCGTTCTCATTCACAATTCGATAATCTTTGTTTTAGCCGTAATTACTTATATGGAGAGATGGCTAATATTCTTGGTGGAAACTGCGCCGCTGAAATATGTTCTAATAAAATGCTGAGCTGATATTATGTGTTGTTTCAATTTATTCTAGGGAAACTTCGCGGAAAGATGTATTCCATAGCCTTCACTCGACGACTGTCTAATTGTTATACTAATATAACAAGATCGAATTACCAGTTCGGACCACTTCTAGTACGCTATTACTGCTGGATGTGATCCAAAACTGCTATCGAGACAGCCAGTACTGCATTTTCAACGGTAAATTAATCCAATGTTGCTATAATGCAACATATATATATGGTACGTTTTCACTAGTATCATATAAACATATCGGTCTTAAGCAGTAGCCATATACTCGTTATGTAAACTCAACCAGAAAATTAAAGATTTGCAGTCGTAAACTCATGGTTAAGAGAGGCAGATCAAGCCGACGTCCATTGGAATTTTCCCGTAAATAATAACAGAAGCTGTTAGATTCATCAAACATTTATTAGATGATCATAAAGTGCACAAAACTCCACTAGAAATATTCTACTCATGTTCAGGTGGTTGCTACGTCGTAAAATGTAAACCACTAGATGTTACGTATTAGAACAACAGGACGAAGATGCAGAAAACAAAGCACTTCAGGTGAAATTGGTTATTAAAGCAACTCAATATTCGTCAAAATCTCTCTCTCCTAGCCAATGCAACATGTTAAATACTTGCGAAACTGGCACGCGTATGAATACATTACAAGTGCAAAAACCAACCCCGTAAGAATAGCGGAAGGACGCGACGAGAGTCAGGCTTACGATAGGATCTAGCTCCGGGGGAAAGCGGGAAGTATGCGTAGCCTCGATGATGAACTATTTAGTCTCGGTGTCAGATTAATAACGTAAACAAATGTTGGCGGGCTTTGCAAGGAATTATGGGAAATAGAACATCAGAGAATAAATGCTATTAAAAACATTCGAAACAAAAGGAATTTTTTTTTCAGAATAAAATGAAAAAAAGTAATTTAATTGGCTTTATAAGATTAGACTAATGGATTTAAGGTTTTTAGAATAATAAAAGTTTGCGCATTTAAAGCAGGGAGAAAAGATAAAAGATATTTAAGATAATATTAAAGCTAAGTAAAAAAGTAGATATTATAATAATTTGGAACAGTTTAATTAAGATAAAAGGGCGAAAATTTTATTATTACACACACATATATATATATACCATAATGAAGAAAAGGAATTCATTTTAACTTTTAAAATGATTTTCAACATTGGAATAGAATAGATGAATAGCCATGGTACCCAGTTTCGAGTCCTCACATGGTCATTTTTGGCTCTGTTGGAATAAACATCATCTATGGTAGTCCAGCCTTGCTGATAAAGATAAAAATAATATTTTTAAATAGAGAAATACTCAAGTCTAGATATTTTTTACTCAGAAGACAGATTTTAAATGAACTACCACATTTCAGAGATTTAATCAGGAGATAAAGTGTATTTTAAGTTAATTTTTTGCAAAACTAAAAAGTGATATATACTTGTCTGGTTGTACGCAGTAGAATTTTTCGTTTATTGCTCACGAAATATACTGATTTCAAGAAAATATTTCACATTCTAAAAATTCAAAACGGAAAAAATGCTTACGTAACACGTTTTTTTTAGCATACTTGAGTGCTCAGATGTTAACCATAATTATGAATGTGGCGTTTTAAAAATTGAAGAACATATATTCCTCATGTAATGATGTATATACATCATTTTTTGTAAACAAGCATATATATACAGCTAATAAAGACGAAAAGCAAAAATTTACTGAATGTTGCTTTTGGTACTTTTAAGCCTAGAAAAAAGTATAATCTGTATTGTTGTATCAATAAACAACATGAAAAATTATGTTTTCCTTTTTATTTAGAGAAATATAAATGGTAAAACATGGAATTTTTCAATAGAAAGGAGATGGCGCGTGATATTTTACTGAAAGTAGACAAAAAGAATTATTGCTGTTCAAAAATCCATTTTTATTTTATTCCTGTAATACAATGTGCATTTTTCAATTTCGAAATATGCAAATACTAGATGGAATTTTAGTTTTCTGAAAATGGTTCGATAACATTTGTACATTTTATGAAACTAACTTGTACGTAAAATTGTAAAACAAATACTATTTTCTCCACCTAAGATCTATTGAAAGAGTTTGAAGTAAATGGTTTTTATTCCTTAGATAGTGAAAATTGTGTTTTTAAAACGAAAAATTTATTGAACGCGTCACCAAAACGGAGAAACATTATGTTGGTTCGGATTCTTTTGTCATCAGAATATATTTTGAAACAGAGCAATGAGATAAAGCCGAAGTTATAGTTAACCCGGGGGAAGTCGCGCATAAACAGGGTATGAACGGTTTTCGGTTTGTCACCAATATGTGCAAATAGTAATCGTGACCTTATTCAGTGGAAGACAATTGTTACAAATTATGGATAAAGTAAGTTGAAGATTACTCTTCGAAAAATAGTGGAGACAATTGTGAAAACCGTACGTACCCGGGGTATGTCATACCCCACGCGACTCCTCCCGGGTTAACAGAATTACCGAATTTTAAAGAAATATTATTAAACTATTTAGATTTTATAATAATTATTATTATTTAACATGTTCAAATCTAAAGTTTTATTTCCATTTTTGGACAATTAAATTCCCAAAGATATGCTAAATTTTGAATTACACATAGTAATTTGATGGTTATTTGAATGACGCATTTTTTGTAATTGTTTATTCATGTTTATCAAATTTCAACACAAGATTTTCATAAAAACTTTTAAAACTACTAGCTTGGGTTGAACCGTCTAGGCCGGCACATTTTCCAAACGATCTTGGTTATGGGGACTTCACTGAATTCGACTGCGTAGACCTGGGGTCCGTTCGTTTTCACTTTGATGCGGTATTAAAACGGCGATCACTTTACGGGTATCTGCGGGCTTCCTGCCCATTAAACGCTAATGCGACAACTACTATAACGGGGCCTTTATTAATCTATTTTATTTCGCGCCCATAAATTGTTAACACGACGATCAATATTTAAATAGCAAACCCCTTCCATCCAATTGTAAATTATTACAAATTTAGAAAAAATGTTTAATATTTTGTATAAAGATTAAAATCGGTTCGCTAACGCGATAACATGTAAAAAGGACTGATAAATAGTTACAGATAAAAAATATATTACAAACATTATATGAGAAAAAATCTCTTCAATCTAATTGAAATTTTTTCCTCTTGTCAAAAATAATATAACTATGTATAAAAATAAATTCAGCAAAAAATAAATAAATAAATAAATGTCAGATTAAGTGCATGATATTCTCATGAAATTACAATGACTATAAATATGATTTTTTGTTGGTTATAACACAAATAAATGTTGGAATATATTTATCGTAATTGAACTTGAAATTTAAATAAAAAAGTCAGAAAATGCAAGTGCTTGAAGTATATCCTTAAATCTTATAATTAAAAAATGCTTACAATTCTTTTTTAAAATATGTGACAATAGGAAAGAAAACAATGAGTTTTAAATTATTTACAGAAAGGTAGTTTTGCTCCTGCCTTCAGAGTTGTAGAACGTCTTGTTTGCGCATGAAGAAGGTAGACAAAGTTCTTTCGAAAGCCCAGCACGATTCTTAATTTTATGGTTTCATTAAGAAAGTTTTTTAAACTTTATTTTTTACATATTTTTTTTCTCCAAAAATGTTATACTTATAACTTAATTTAGATTACTATTAACGTTTTATTTATTTATTTTTATAGCCTTTTCTGTACTACATTAAACAATGATACACCTATGAAATAGAATCATGTTTTTACATGGAATGATGCGAATTCGTGCAGAAGACGGGACTTGCTCTTCGGAGGTCCCTATACCCTTTCCGACACTTGAATCTTTTTTGTTTTAACACTGACCATTACAAAAAAAAATAAATAAAAGCTAAATTTAATAAATAAAAAGCATCTAAAAACGCACGTTTGGGCCAAAAGCACGTAACAGGAGGGATCCGGGATCAGGATCAGGATACGTGTCAGGATTCGTTTCTGGTCCCAAGCGATTCTATTTTTACAAGTTATATTATATTTAATTTTTAATTAATTAAACCAAAAAGATAATTTTAAATAATATAAGCCATTTAATTCTAATTTTAAGAAAATCTAAATATATTGTAAAGTTTTGATCATATGAAAATCTAAATAACATTTATTGTACCTTTTCCTCAAACAAACAAAAAAAAATATTTTTTAACACATTGACCGCTAAGCCGTTTTTATTTGTTGTGATCCTGGTGCAGCAAGGATTCAAAATTTATGTTAAGTTATACTATGTAATAAGATAAATTAACATATATAATATTCAAAGTCCAATCTCCATATTCATTTACCGCATACACTGTAAAAACATGTAAATCTACAAAACTAGTTTTTGTAAAGCTACAGAAATCTGTATGCTTACTAAAATTTTATCTGTATCCTGGGTATAATATTTATCTTTTGTTTGCAATTTTACACGATTTTTTTTGCAGTTATATAAAAGGATCTACATATCCCAGTTTCCTAGAAAGTTATTAGTAACCTTATTTTTTTTTTTTTTTAATAATGTTGGTATTATTTAATTGTGTGTATAACAGATATGCGAAAACATTGCCTAACACCCAAAAGGCATGTTATTTTTTAAATAATAGCTTATTAAATCCAAATATAACGCCACGTATTATTATTATTTGAACTATAAATATATTTACATGTTTCTTATGTCCCGTTATCAAAATTTCGTTTTAAAAAATACTTAAGATATAAGTAACCTCAAGAGAAGAGTAACAAAACCAAACTGCAAATGTTGTTTTTTTATTCTAAATAATAGTTGTTTTAAGCTTTTAAAGTTTTTTTCCTGACATAATGCATCTTCAGAAGACTATAAAGTACACTTTAGGGAAACGTTTAAAATGGCTGGAAATGTTCAAAATCCCTCATTATACTTTTTGGAGTCAGTTCAAACAAAAACCACTTTGTAGAATTTACTGAGCCGTATTCTTTAAATGTTAAAATCCACAAGTATCGCTGCATATTAACTATAAATTAAAAACATATTTTTGTTAAACAGAAAATCAGATTGCGTTCTAATAAACATAAAGTATTTGCAAATAATTTTTTATTCGTATGGTCAACATTTTTTCAGCGTATAGCATTTGTTATTATTTGTACATAATACAAAGGACTATTAACTCAGAACATATTTCTTAATGAATCCATCTTCATGTTTTTTAAAAAGCGTATGTAATTTTAAAATGACATAATTGAGAGTTTTTTGCTTTTTTAATTCTTTATACATATATTCGCGATAAAAGACAACATCAAGAGTTTTAGAGTACATTATTAATTTTAATAAGATTTTTAATTAATTAAAAGTATAAAATTATTTTTAATAAAAACTTCTACTTATCCACATTTCTTAATGTACACATGTGCATGATAGGAGATAAAGTGAACAATTTTATAGTATGACAGTATGTTTAACAATACTTTTAAATGATTAAAACATTTTATTTAGTAAAATCTTGATTTATCTTTAATAATTTTTTTAATTTAATCATTATTAATCGCGATCATTTTAATAAACACAATTAAATAAATAACGAATAACATTTTATTTTCAGAATCCTCTTTTCAATCAAAATCGTGCTTCATGCGGCCAGTACTAAAGTCTGCTTAACTTAGGTCAGACCTAAAGTCTGCTTAACAATAGGTCAGACCTAAAGTCTGCTTAACATAAAAGTACTCATTAGACTCTAATTAACAAGTAAGCCAAGTTTTGACTGTGGCAAAGTGTGGATCTGTTTTTTACCCACAATACCGTATAAAATGTATATTACGTACCCAACCAATGTTAGTAAAAACTATGCTTTCGTAAGATGTTGTTGGCATACTATCCTGCAGGAAACACATAAGAATCCAATGTTTTCAAATATAATCATTCTTATTTCAAATATTCAAATTTCCCTAATTCAAAATACTAGAGTTTTTACCAATTTCTGCTGTGTGTAACTTATATATTTATAGATATTACTTTATTTTTTTGGCATTGTTTACCTTTTTTGCATCAGTGACAAATAAAAATATATTTAAGTCATAACAGGCCTTTTATTCACTTACTTATTATCATTTGCATTCAGCAAGTTAGAGTGATATATCTCAGAGCAATAATGTATTTGATACTGAGGGATTTAAAAATTTTCTCATATTTGGACTTTTAACCATATAATCCTTCAAAGACTTATTTAAAAAAATCGGTTAAGTAAATTTTATATTACTACTAGCAAATTTTAGTAATATAAGGATTTTACATTTTCACATAAGCAGTTGTAGCTGATAGTTAGAAAATAATTCCTTTTTACTTCAATGGATAATATTCATACACGTGTCTACAGAGAGATTTTTCTGTGATTATAATGTTACCGTTTCCGTTTTTACTAAAAACCTAATTTTTTATTCTTCGGCTCTGATCTCGGATGAATATAGTGTCTGATTCAAACTGAAGAATGCATTTTAATTCATGTAATAGAAAAAGTTTACTGTGACTTTTTTAATTCATGGTAAGCAATATGTGGGAGTTCATAAATATTATTTTGAAATTAGCTATTCATAAAATTATTTTTATTACTATCGTATTTCAAAGTTAAGATAATATTTATATAATACAACTGTGAACATTATTATGTTTTAATAGAAAAACCTCTTTTATTAAACCGTTTTAAATATGTCCAATTTTTAAAAGATTATTATTTGTTTTAATGTCACATGCAATATATATGATTTTAACAATGCTAAAAATATTGAAACCATACAATGTTAGTTACAAATATTTAATGACTCATAAAAAATAACCCTATTAAAAGAATGGATCCTAAAGACAGATTTAAAATAATTTTAATGCTGATATTCATGCTAGGGAATTCAGATATTTTGACGTAATATAGTACTCAATAACAAAGGAATAAGTGCAAAAATATGATATTCTTTCACTTAATAGAAATTACTTTTCCAAGAAAATGAAGACAAGAAAGTTAAGGACCATTAATTTCTACGAGATTCGTTCCTGACAGTTCTTTTTTACTCAGCACTTTTATAGCAAGTATCTCCACGTGGTTTAATGATAAAAACTTATCGAAGCTGAAAATTAATTCTTAATTCACTATTACATAATTCTTAATGCGTTTCCTCATACTATAAAAGGTTTTTTTTTGTGTTTTTTTTTTTTATAAGTTGATTTATTTTCGGTTTCCTAATACCTGTATTGAGCAGTATATGAATACACATTTTTTTCTTTTTTACAAAACTTTTACTGCATAAAAAAATTTAAAAGAATCAAACATTTTTTTTTTTTTAATTTTCTCTTTAAAATCGATTTTTTAACAAAAAAGTGAAAAGAATAATATATATATATACGCAATGAAATAGTCTGTTCTAAAATTTATATTAATAAATATTTAAGAAGTATAACACTTTGCAATTATTTTATACCTTTAGGCTTAACAGAATGTTTTTCCCACTTTTAGTTTCAAGAAAAGATTTTCACACTTTTATTGGTTTCCAAAATATTGAAATTAAAAAATGAACTCTAAATGGGAAATCATGTATAGAATACTTTATTTCCATTCATTGTAATGTATTCATAAACTGTTAATATAAGACATCATTCCACATAGTTGTAATGCTCCAGTCTAAATTCAGGTAACAATGGATATCATAAAATTAACACACATAAGCTGAATGTGTGCGTCACTCGTTATTCTGAACATATCAACTCCAGCTAGAAACGATTAACCCTCGCAATACTAAGATCAAAATTTACTTAAATGCCTCAGATTTAAAAAGGGGTGATCTTATACGTAATTTAGGCCGCCATAGCTAATTATTATTTTCACGCGACGATTCATTTCTTTGAATAGTGAAATTTACACACAACTGAACACAAGAACAAAAAAATAATTAAATGAGGGAGGCGCTTACACTCGCTTGCATGATAACGTTGTACCCACAGCGTTATCCAGTGAATTACTATTGGCAGAATGCCAAAAATTGTCTTTCTTTCTCTTGAAACGTTCTAAATGATAGAAAGATTTCATTTATTCTGTGATTGCCTAAGAGGACGTCCATGGGACCCCATCCGCAATTTTTACAAATACACAAAAAAACTTAACTATGCGAAACTTACTAAGTAGACAAAATTATGAAAGAGACCTTTATAGGATAATTCCTGGAAAATAATTTTAGCATACATATTCTAAAGAGAAATAAAAATGCAAAATGACCAGATGGGGTCAAACCCATATTAGTACTGTGAAAGTTAATAACTTTTCTCATGATTGATTCGCAAAAGAGTGTTAAAGCGATCTTATAAATCAAGTAAATCTTACAAGGAAGGCCTCCATACGGGCATATTCAGAAAAATTTGAAAAAAATACAGAGTTATCTTCTCACGTGGATATATATGTTAATAAAAAAATTTTGGCGGAACCTCTGTAGAACTTTCGTAAAAAAATAATGAAAATTCCGTTTATTTGGCGATTTATCATCGGTTGGAGATGAAATAAAATTTCGAAAAATTCTTTTTTATGTCGAATACTATTTAAGATAAAAATGTTTCATATTGAACTTCTTTAAATAAATTTAATGTTTATTTAAAGACTTTAGTTATATATATATATATATATATATATATATATATATATATATATAACTTTAGTTTTGTCAGTTTTAGTTTGATTTAACTAAAGTTTTGTCATATATATGTATATATATAATGAAAGTTAAATATCAAATTTCATAAATTAAAACAAAATTAAAATAAATTAAAATTGTTCCAATATCTCAAAATTAAGTACAATTGAGCACTGTCGATTCAATTTTGTTGCTATGGCATCGATGAATTCTTTGATATTAAAATGAATAACTGTTAAAGGAATCTTGCTTTTATTTTGGAATACGCTTAAAAATATGAAAAAAAAATTTACATATGAAATAGTTTTTAAAGTAATAAAATTAAATAGCAATCAACATAAATATGTAATAAGAAAAGATATATTTATTAAACTCTCTCATTGCTTGTTTAAATTTATTAAATACTTTTTACACGCATTCTAAAAATAAATTTACAAACAATTTCCAGGTGCATTAAAATCGTTTGCTTTTGGCGTGGAAAAGTATTGCTCACCAAATGACGTGACGCGTTCATCTTTTTGCGCCAAATACTCGAAAGTATTTCATTTTTTTACAGACTTTCTACTGTAATTCCGCTGCTAAATTTGACTGATCCTTTATTACATATATAAGTAGTTTAATTTTTTTTTTTTTTTTTTCAAAATATTCTGAGTATGCCCAGTTAGGAGACCTTCCTTGTTAGCGAAAAGGTAGTTTGTTGACAATATCTTTTATATATCATTTCCGGTGTCTTCACATCGCGTAAATCCTACTGAAAAAAGTCTAAATCGGATTAATGAAAACAAAGTAACGAAGCATGTTCACATTAACGACTTGTGAATTAAATTTACGTTATCAGCTGACAAGCTCTAGTTTGATTATAGTATGGTCTTTAATATGGTCGGATATGCTTCATAGTATTATCGATAATCTTTATCATTTAAATTTCTCGAATGACTATACAGCTTGCTCCAGATATTTAGTATGACAAATAAAGAATAAAATGCAATATATTTTTTTTTATAAATAATTTTGAAAACATTATTACAATATATCATTTACTGTTATAGTTATGATTGGAACAATTTCAGCTTATACTGAGACAAGCTGTAGATCTGAGTGAGCATATGGACTGTAATTTCATATAATTTTCTTCTTAGTTTATCTTAGCTTTCTCGTATTTCATCTCAAACATTGGTAAAATTAATATTAAAACCTTATTTATGCCATTTAATATTATTCGTCTATTCATTTAAAGGCACCTTTACAACATGAATTTTCGTGTTTCATTTTCCTGTTAAATTTTAAAGAATGATATTATCTGTAACTCAACCATATGAAAATTTAAAAAAATGATTTAATAAAATACTGAATTGTAAAGTGCATTAAGAAACGTAATATATATTTTGAAATGATTATTAAATAAAGGGTCAAGTGCGAGTATTATTCGCGCTGAAAAAGTTCCGTACAATAAATGCGTTAAATATTAATTGTATTATTAAAATATAGTTACTAAAATAAAGTAAGACTTTGAGGGAAAAAAAAAACTATACAACGTAGGCTTTGGTATAGGTGTATATATGCTAGAAAAGTATGTATGGGTATACCGTAAAAGTTCAAAGAGATATGAAGTCTAAATAATATCTAATATTTCAATTCTGTATAACTCTTATTTAGTTCTTATCCTAATCTGTTTATGATGAACTTAATTCGGCACTGATAATAAAAGTAGTGCATATTTAAACTTCATTTGGCATTTCATAAAACTAAAATCAGCATCGTAATAATCTTTTCTTTTTACAGTGTAGCTAAAACAAAATCCTTGTTTAAAGTTTAAACTTGGCATTTTGCTAAGCGCGCTTCGAAAGGAGTTCACAAAGTAGAAACGCCGCATTGGTTTGTGCCACGTTTTTCCACATAGGTTTCTAATTAACTTTTAAAGACACGGGAAGCGTATTGAGAGATCTACTCAATGCAAAGTAGTCGCGAATCTCATAGAATTTATCTGGTTAATTCTTATTAAATTAGTTTGTTTTTAACAATTTGAATTTTATTGCTTTTACACTGCTACCGCACATTGTATTACACAATGTATCATTAAAAGTTATTATCTAGGCTTTAAAAGCCGATGATACATGCAGTACGTCGCCCCTGTCATTATGTACGTCCAAACCGTCCGTGTATTTAAGAGTTAATATCTCGGCTAATTTCCGAGAATCTTTTTCAGAAATCACTATCAACAATGATTTTATACTTGTGCTACGATAGGAACCTCCATCGCTCCTCAACACCTTTACTGAATGCCCAGAAATCGAAATTTGTGTGCAACGGAAAAATGCGCTTTTCTCAAAAAGTATGTGATCTAGGGTAATCACTATAATTTTCCTTTAAGGTTCAAATTAACCTCTACTACCTCTAATCTTTTCAGAATTTTAGTTTCAGTATTTTGGAAAATAGGGGAGGGGGATATTTCTGCACGTCATTTTTGAGGATATCTCTGAAAATATAATACCTAAAATTATATTAAGTGTATTTTTGAGTTCAGCGTTGTGAAAGCTTCCCAACGATACCCCACACGATATACAGAGAAATTTTTTTTCTTCAAGTAACTTAATTAGCCCATCTACATTTTTTCTAAAAATATTTGTAAATGCTTAATAATCTGTAAATATGTGGGTCGATAGTCTTTATTACTTCCCCCAGTTTGAATTTTCCACGTTCCATAGTTTGCGAGTAAAATGGCTGTGACAGAGGCACACAGGAGTGATCTTATAATGGTTCCGTTTTTACTTTTTAAATACGTAACCCTAAAAGAAGTATGAAATGTGTAAGCTACAAATATTTTATCAGAAATCCCTGATGCTTAATAGCAGCTTCAAATATGGAAATGGAAAATGACAGCTCAATTCGCAAAGTAATTTTTGAGTTACGTTTAAGTAACTCGTCGAAGTAGCTTTGCAAAGATTAAAAACGAATTTAATATTAGAAGTTCCAAACTTTAAAATTTCATAATACATTAATTTATTAACGGAATGACTTTCTGTTTTGTATCCAAAGATAAATTTATCTAAAGAATTCTAATATGTCAACATTAAGTGTTAGTCATGAAAATTTTAAAACTTGATACAAATTCAACATTTAGAAGTAGATTTGTGTGAGTTATTTATATAGAAGACTATATTTCTAATAGCTATTACTTTTAACTCAGCGTTATTGATTGCTAAAGTAATCACATGAATTCATTTTTTTTTTTCAATAACGCGAAAAAATGCCAAAGAAGGGCTCGAAATTGTCAATGTCCATGTTCTACCGTTTGAACTACCTGGGAAGACAGACGGCGGGCATATTTCGCTCAGATAATCTAATTGCCGAAACGTCAGTGAAGGCTTACTGTGGAGACACGAAAAGTTTTGGTTTCTGTTAGTCTGTCTGTTAGTCAGTCTGTTAGTCTGTCTATTAGTCTGTCTGTCTGTTCCGCGATAACTGCCGCAAAAAGCATCCGATCGGCTTGAAATTCACTGGGCATGTTGATGAGGTACCAGGACTTAGCTGTATAGTTTTTGGTTAAATTTGGTTCATTCGTTCGGGAAATATGGAACATTTTATTTTTCTTTATAATGCTTTTCTGTGGCAAGTCAGACGATTTTTAAATTTTCATTTGTTGAAAGAAATGTCTCATATGAAAAATGGATTTAAATGGTAAATTTTGGATGCTGAAGTTTTTAAATGAGATTATTAAACTAGTAAATCTGCAGATCAGGAGCCTCAACGTCAGCTCTGCAAGTCATTGTTTTTAGACACACTTTGGTAATATTCAGTTTCCTGCAAACCGCAATTTAAAGTTTTCAAATTATGTAATTATTTATAAGAATAAAAAATACGAAGTTTTCAGACATTAGAAGCATTAAATTAAAAACGTTATGGAAGGATATTTCGAAATTTTCATGAGCTGTTAATTCTGGTATATTTTTTTAAATAATAAAGTAGATTTCTTCAGGGGGGCGTAGCCCCCCTGAACCCCCCATGGTCTTATTAATTTACATACGTAACTTTTTATTGATGGCACTAATGGTTAGCGCAAATTTTAGATTTCTTTTTACACTTCCGAGCCTTAATTTTCAATACTGGTAACACAGAAAATGATTTACATTGACGCAATTATATTAAACGTTTAGGTTTTATGAATGAAAATGTAATTTCTTTTAAAAGTAAAATAATTTTCATTCATATTTTCTGAAATGAGGAGGCATTAAGAAGTAACACCCGTCAAAAAACATTTTTTCAGGCAATCTAGTTAATGCTTGGTTTTTAAGGATGAAAATATTTATTTCAAGATACAATGACGTCATTTTCGACAGCGATAATTTTGCGGTGCATAATTTTGATATTTACTATATATTTGCTTTTCAAAAGTTTTTTTTTTCCTCATTGGAATTTTCGATTAAGAATTAACATTTCTGTTAGCTGTGTGCAGACGATAAACCATGAGATATTAGTAACATTATTTTTTAATAATAAGAATTAATATCATAACACAAGCCCCTTTTATTTCAACCTCAAAGGGTATTGGTTTTATTTTTGATATATGAGATCAAATTCACCTTCTTTTCGTATTTTCACTTTATTTCTAATATGAAGGCGTACTCATGTCTGTTATTTCATTTTCCTCTCGCACATAAAAATCTTTCAAATCAAAAGTAACTGTTTAGAATAAATTTTTATTCCGGGATTGAATTTTCGTGGCAATGGCAAAAAAAAAAAAAAAAAAAAAAAAAAAAAAAAAAAAAAATGATTGTTAAATTTCATAGCAAAATGTTGATTTATTCCTTATGAAAATAATGAACTTTTTAATTTAAAAGAAAAATATTTGAACAAAATAAATAGAACATAGTATTTCTTTATTTCTGTGGTAAATTCCATCTATATGTAAAGACACAAAGGCATTAATTCGTCCTTTTTGGCTTTGATTTAACTTGAAACAATTACACATACTTTCACATTTACGATATTTTTAGGTGTAGTTCGCTGCTAGGTAACAGTAAAAGATAGTAAAAACAATTAAATATGTGCTTAAAAAGAAAATTTATATTTAAAAAAAAATTTATATTATTGAAACACATATGTAAAATCCCTCCATAAAAATTATACACCGAATTTAAAAACTCTGACAAATGTATACACAAAATTTCAAACTAATATGAATAATGTATGGTTCTAATTAGGAAATTTCATCATCCTTAATTTAGCATTTAAATCCTTCAATCATATTAGCCATTTCTTTTCAACAAATAAAAATGGAAAAATCGTCTGAATTGCTATAGGAAAGCATTAAGTCGCAAAATAAAATGTTCTATATATTCCGAACGAATGAACCAAATTTAACCAAAAACTATACAGCTAAATCCAGGGATATCTCCAACATGCATCCTTAATTTTAAGATAATCGGATGCTTTTTACGGCAGTTATCGCGGAACAGACAGACAGACAGACTAACAGAAACCAAAACTTTTCGCGTCTCCACAGTAAGCCTTCACTGACGTTTCGGCAATTATTCCAACTAGTAAATCTGCAGATCAGGAGCCTCAACGCCATCTTTGCAAGTCATTGTTTTTTAACACTCATTGCATAATATTCAACTTCCTACAAATCGCTTTTTAAAGTTTTCAAATTACATAAATATTTATGAGCATACAAGATACTTCGTAAAGTTTCAGAAATTAAAAGTGTTAAACAAGTGGTTGTACATTGATGTTCTGAAATTCTGATGAGCTACTTATTCTGGTAACTTTTTAAATCAAAAATTGCATTTCTTCAGGGGGGCTCTGCCCCCCCTGAACCCCCCGTAGTCTATTTAAATTTACATTAGTAATTTTTTATTGATTGTGCGGATGGTTATAGTATATCTTAGATTTTTTTTACGCTGTGATTTATAAGGATAAGCATAAGTTATTTTATAAATTAATAAAATTTAAATTTAAAATAAAATATTCATGTTAACCGTACACAGACAATAAATCTTGAAGTGACGCCAAAAATGTAACCCTAAAATCCGCTACATTCGGCACAACACAACGACGTGCTTAAAAAAAAAAAAAAAAAAAAAAAAAGGATGAAGTCAAAGAATTTGGTCCCTGTTCCACGTGCTTGTTTTGTTTGGGCCGAATGAGGTCATTTAAATCTGGGCGATAACGCACATCGTACTGCAAACTGTGTTTACGGCATACTGCATCTCCATCTATCTCTTTCCTTCGTGAATAATACTTAATTTTATTTTACCCAAGATCTTTTTATTCCAGCATCTTTGTTTTCGATAAATGACGTCTAATTCACCTGCTATGCGTACTTACTCAAAACTTTTCATCTTGTTATATCAAGAAATACTCGAGAGTTTTCTTTTTATTTTTAATATGCCGCCATATTAATTTTTCTATTCTTAATTTTATTTTTCATTTTTCTGTTTCACGACAAAACATTTCAATTGAAAATTGTTTAAAAGAAAATATTATTCCGGGTTTTGATTTTCTTGGCAACAATTAAAGAAATATTGGTAAATTTTATGGGAAAATGTTACGTTATTCTCTATGAAAATAATGAACTTTTGTATTTTTAAGCAAAATATTTCAATAAAATAAATAAAATAAATGAAATATTGCCTATTTTTATTTCTGGGCTAAAATCATTCTATATGCAAAGATACAAATGCATTAATTCATCTGTTTTGACGTTGGCATTACTCAAACATTATACACGCAATTATACTAATATTATTAGGACCAAATACGTTGCTAGGCAACAGAGAAAGAAAAGGAAAAAAAATGAAATATGCATTATGTCAATTTGATAAAACAAAATCCTTTATATTATTGGAAAACATGCATAAAATTCCACCCAATATTATAAACCTAATTAAAAAAATCTCGCAAATATATTGACATAATTTATTGGAATAATTTAATAATATTATTTAAAAATTTCAGCATCAAAAATTTACCATTTAAATCCATTTTTCATATGAGCCATTTCTTTCAACAAATGAAAATCTGAAAATCGTCTGACTTGCCATTGAAAAGCATTATAGAGCAAAATAAAATGCTCCATATTTCCCGAACGAATGAACCAAATTTAACCAAAAACTATACAGCTAAGTCCGGGTACCTCATCAACATGCTCAGTGAATTTCAAGCCGATCGGATGCTTTTTGCGGCAGTTATCGCGGAACAGACAGACAGACTAATAGACAGACTAACAGACTGACTAACAGACAGACTAACAGAAACCAAAACTTTTCGTGTCTCCACAGTAAGCCTTCACTGACGTTTCGGCAATTAGTTTGAAAATTTGTCAATATATTTGCGAGATCTTTTTAATTAGGTTTATAATATTGGGGGTGAATTTTATGCATGTTTTCCAATAATATAAAGGATTTTGTTTTATCAATTTGACATAATGCATATTTCATTTTTTCCCTTTTCTTTCATCTGTTGCCTAGCAACGTATTTGGTCCTAATAATATTAGTATAATTGCGTGTATAATGTTTGAGTAAAGCCAACGTCCAAACGGATGAATTAATGCATTTGCATCTTTGCATATAGATGGATTTTAGCCCAGAAATAAAAATAGGCAATAATTCATTTATTTTATTTATTTTATTCAAATATTTTGCTTAAAAATACAAAAGCTCATTATTTTCATAGAGAATAACGTAACATTTTTCCATAACATTTACCAATATTTCTTTAATTGTTGCCAAGAAAATCAAAACCTGGAATAATATTTTAACATATTTTAATCTTTTAAACAATTTTCAATTGAAATGTTTTGTCGTGAAACAGGAAAATGAAAAATAAAATTAAGAATATAAAAATTAATATGGCGGCAATTGGAAATAAAAAGAAAACTCTCGAGTATTTCTTAATATAACAAGATGAAAAGTTTTGAGTAAGTACGCATAGCAGGTGAATTAGACGTCATTTATCGAAAACAAAGATGCTGAAATAAAAAGATCTTTGGGTAAAATAAAATTAACTATTATTCACGGAGGAAAGAGATAGATGGAGATGCAGTATGCCGAAAAAACAGTTTGCAATACGATGTGCGTTATCGCTCAGATTTAAATGCTCTCATTCGGCCCAAACAAAACAAGCACGTGGAACAGGGACCGAATTCTTCGACTTCATCTGTGCATTTTTTCTGTAAAATGAAAATGATCTGCTTATATTTAAGCAATAAGCATTCTAAGGTAGCATTTCATTGTATTATGAATTATAAACTGTATTACTAAAAATATTATTATTTTTTATTTATTTATTTATTTATTTTATTTTTAAGCACGTTGTTGTGTTGTGCCGAATGTAGCGGATTTTAGGGTTACATTTTTGGCGTCACTTCAAGATTTATTGTTTGTGTACGGTTAACATGAATATTTTAATTTAAATTAAAATTTTATTAATTTATAAAAAAAAAAAAAAAAAAAAAAAAAAAAAAAAAAAAAACTTATGCTTATCCTTATAAATCACAGCGTAAAAAATCTAAGATATACTATAAGCATCCGCACAATCAATAAACAATTACGAATGTAAATTTAAATAGACTACGGGGGGTTCAGGGGGGGCAGAGCCCCCCTGAAGAAATGCAATTTTTGATTTAAAAAGTTACCAGAATAAATAGCTCATCAGAATTTCAGAACTTCAATCTATAACCACTTGTTTAACACTTTTAACTTCTGAAACTTTACGAAGTATCTTGTATGCTTATAAATATTTATGTAATTTGAAAACTTTAAAAAGCGATTTGTAGGAAGTTGAATATTATGCAATGAGTGTTAAAAAACAATGACTTGAAAAGATGACGTTGAGGCTCCTGATCTGCAGATTTACTAGTTGTAAATAACATCTGATCTGCCATGTAGACAGATCGACAGAATAAACCGCAGGTAATGGAAGTACATTTTAAGCGATGGGTACGTAGATACACTATTATTTTAAACTCAATCATACTGACATGTAAAGTTATCATACGAATCCATATTTTTCCAAATTTATTAAAAAAATGACCATGCCGGGAGTAAAGTTTTCATATGAATTAATTTTTTTCCGACTGTGCGAACAAAAAATGAACCCGTCGTGGGCATTTTATTTACCATTTTTATTGATGTTATATATTTGATAGATCTATGTTAAATTGTTGTTTTGAACGCGATTGGCCATTAGCAATGGTAAATAAGATAGTCGATTAACAAAATTATGCTAAACTGTGATTGGTTTATAGGGGCGAGTTATTTTTCTGATGCGCTGCAAAATTCATCACTGAAGACCATGGTTTGTGAATGATTACACCCATGGTTTAATAATTTATGACTCATACTGAAGAAATCTCTTGTGTTTACTTTAATGGAAACAGATATGTAGCTTTCAACATAATTTCAACTGAAGTTATCTAAGAACATACAGGGTGATTCAGAACTCTTTGTCAATAATCGACATGTAGGTTAAGAAGACGATAACAAAAAAGAATATTATAGGACTATAGGATCGCACCCGCAACCCTGACGCGCAAGAGCGCTCTAGAGGTCGCGAGTACGACTAGTCAGTCAGAAGCGAGGAAAAAGCGTATTTCGGGTGTATGAGCTAAATGAAGGATGCATCGCTACAGAAATAGTGAATTGGCGGATATGCACTTCGTTTACGGGGCGGCCAATTGCAGTGGATCAGACGAACTGTATCGTTCCGGTTTCCAGCCACACGTACCCCTATTCATACCATGTTAGCACGTCTGCATCATTGATTGAGCGAACCGGGAAGTTTCGACACACGAATTGTCGATACTGATGTTCAGTCAAAAACGCGGACACGTAGGCTGGATGAAGCCGTACTGTACGAAGTCGAAAACGACCCAGGAGCGAGTACTCGACGTATTGCAGCACGTGTACGTGCATGTCAATCCAGCGTTCAGCGTATTTTACACCCGGACGAGTTGCATGTGTAATGTGTGCAGTCTCTGACTGCCAATTATTGCCAGCACCGTTGGGACTGGGAGCATTGGTTACGATAGCGGACGGCAGACGTCCCCAACTTTGTGGGCATGTGGCGCGTCTGTATTGCAGTTACGACTCCATGTTCTTATATGATTCTTGCTTGTTATCGTCTTCTTAATCTACATGGGTGGGGCTTGTGAGTGCTTAAGCCATTTGGTAGGCCTCCCCACCCAGCTGACCCTTCCTAATCTACATGTCGATTATTGACAAAGAGTACTGAATCACCCTGTTTACATATTTGATGGTAACTCATCTGTTAGACATTAATTTTTTTAACGTTCTTTCTAAAAATACAACTTTTGTGCAGTTTTAGTAAAAAAACTATTTTTTATTAAAAATGGCTGCGCATGTAAAGTGATGCGGTTAGCCCGTAACTGTTGATGACAGTCACATTACTTAGGCTATTAATATAGTGAAATTTTAAAAGTAAATAATAAGTGAAGCTTCACCATTACATTTGTAGTTTAATGGTAAACATCCTTTCTATTTTAAAAGTAATTGTATTTTAAAAGTTAAAAAACATGTCTTATTAGTTTTAAAAACATAATGATTGGTTTTTAGTAAAAAACATTTTCTGAGTTAAAGACGATAAAACCAGCATTTCCATTAAATATATAATACCAGTTATATACTCAATTACTCATTTGAACTTATTATGTACATTTGGATTCGTGAAACTATGTTTTTACAGAATAGTCGTTTGTGTTAATACAAAAAAAATGCAATACGCTCTTAAAATATAAAATATATAATTAGTCATACTAAGTAAAAATTATTTATTACGAATTTACGATAGTGAAACATAATGTGATATTTTATCTAATAAAAATGTACATTTAATTTAAATTTAATATGTAGGGCCACTTGCGCACTTTAACATTTAGAGAACACGATTCAGTAAAACAACAAAGTGGTTTTTATTTGAACTCGCTTCAAAAAAGTACAATAATGCATTTTGAACATTTCGAGCTATTTTCATCGTTTCCCCAAAGTGTACTCTGTAGTCTTTTGAAAATACATTATGTCAGGAAGACGCGGTAAAAGCTTATAACACCTATTATTTGGAAAAAAAACAACATTTGCAGCCAGTTTTTTTTTTTCTTGAGGTTATTGGTATCGTAAGTATGTTTTATTTAAACCGAACATGAAACATGTAAATGTGTTTAAATTTTAAATAATGATAACGCACAAAATTAAATTTATATTTACGCAACTATTATTTAAAAAAAAAAAAAAACATTAATTATGGGCGGTAGTCAATATTTTTGAATAATCTCTGCAACACTTAATATATCTACTTCGGGAATGAGTATGTTGATTGGTATTTGAGTCTTATATGTTAATTTATACTATACAATCGTCAAACACAACATAAATTTTGAATATTTGCCAAAGCAGGCTTTTATATTATGAAATATATATAACAGACAAATACGGGTTAGATGTTTAAAGAGTTAAAAAATATTTTTGTCACGCTTACCTTGATATCTTTTGTTTGATTTGTGTAACGATTAAAAAAAATGTTTTTAGGTAGATTTCGTATGAAACCGAAGTGTATGAAATCGAGGGTAAGAAACCGATCGGGATCTCCCCTGTGTTGGAATTTCGAAACTTTTTTTGTAGATCTACACCGATCATGGCTCCTAGAACCCAAAACACCCACCAAGCTTTATATATATATATATAAAGCTTTTGTGTAAACTTTTGTAAGGTATTTAACTGTGTGTATAGATTAAAATGTAAAATTTGTAACATGTCTTACATAGGACAAACGTCTAGTCCTTTTAATATAAGATTTAACAACCACAAAAAAGATATAAGAAAGATAACGAGTGCGAGGGAAGAACAGGAGATGGAAATAGTACATTTTGCAAAACATGGAATTGATAATATTGAAATATCGATTTTGCATATAGTTGCAAACAAGGCTGAAAGACTAATATGTGAAAGGAATATGATGGCTAAATACGGTACAGTGTACCCTTATGGTTTAAATGTTATGTTTGATCAAATTAATGTTTTGAAGAATTTTAGAAATACAATATTGAAAGAGTCAGTCTATGAAAAAATTAATCACGATTTGAGTTGTGAGTGTGAGTTACATAATAAACAGTATGTCAAGGTTAATGATCTAATTTGTAGTAAGGATATTAAAAATGCTATTGTCAATATTAATTCCGGCAATATTATTAAAACAATAAAATACATAATTTTCAATGTGAAAAAGAAGTTAATTCCCGATTTATTGAGAGAATTATATGAACATAAAGGTAATGGAAATATAGATATAGGGTTTGATCTGTTGAGATTCAGAATATGTAAGCAGAAACTTAATGGCTACATTGAGTTGAAAAACAACAAAGTTAATATAGAGAATAAGATTTATTGTGTATTGGATTACATGGGGCACCATTTTAGGGGTGCTAATTTTAAGGGAATTTTAAATAAGTATAATGAATACCTGCCGGATAAAAACATACATATTATTAAAGCTTACAAATACGATAAACCATTAGGCAGAGTTATTTTTAACTACAACAGTTACTCTAGGAATTTGCAGAGTTGTGTTGAGAACAGCATTTGTCATTGTAATAAAGTTGAATATAATAAATACGTTAATTCAAATTACGGACATATTCTTACCGGGGATCTTACTATAGTGGCAGACACAAATCTCAGAAATTACATGAGGTATGGTACAAAATACAGATTGAGGAGAGTTGTGAGTAGAGGGTTAGCTATAAAACGTTTGTCAAATAATATAGATATCTTCATTCAAAAATTAATATATAAATATGGTTTACCAAAAAGCGTTTTTGAGGAATGGAGGCACTATATTTTAAAAGAATTTCAAGGCTTTTACAAAAAAGATTTTGAGGGTGTCTCGGGAGAATCTTACAAAGATTTGATTAAATCAGTAAAAAATCTACAGGATGATTTTATCATTACATATGTGGATAAAGCTAACACCAACTATGCTATAATATGTAAAAAATTATACGGAGATATTCTAAGGGAAACCTACAATAATGAGGGAAATTATCAACTACTAAAAACTACTAAACAAGTTATTGTAAACAGAGTGAAGGCGTTTTATAAAAAAATAAAATCAAAGCAAAATAGTGTGGAATTTCCTTATCTTGTAATGATTCCAAAATTCCATAAAAACCCAATTACTTTTAGAACTGTAACTTGTGGGTTTGGTTCTTACCTGGAATGTGTAAATAAAAAATTGCTGAATATATTACAAAAGATTTTCGATCAGGTTATAAATGAATATTCTTCGATAGTAATAAAAAATAGCTATGAACTTATAAAAAGTTTAAAAAAGCTGGAAAAAATTACAGGATTATATACATACGATTTCGAGGATTTGTATAATAGCATAAATTTAGATGATTTGAAGTACAGAGTTACGGATTTTTTCAAGAAATCTAAAGAGAAAGATATCAGTATTGAAATATTCACCGATTTATTTCAATTTGTTGTTTACGAAAATTATCTGTATGAAGGGAAACAAATATATAAACAAGTGAGAGGTATTCCAATGGGGGGGAGTTGTAGCTCCATCCTTGCAGATATTTATCTGTTTACATATGAAGCCGGTTTATTGTTGGAAAAAGACTTAAAGATATACAGATATATAGATGATGTTTTGGTGGTTGAGCTGAATAACAATAAAGAAATTTATCAATTTAAATGTTATCCAGACACTTTGAATTTAAAGAGTGCTTCGGATGATCGGGGCAATGTCAACTACTTGGATGTTAATTTGGAGATTATAAACGGTATTTTAGTATATAGTATTTATGATAAAAGAAATTATTTTGATTTTGATACAATAAAAATATTAAACTTTAATAGTAACGTGCATGTTTCAATTTTTAGAAATATATATTTAAATGGTTTGAATCGTATAGCAAATTTGTGTTCAAATGTTGATAAATTGGTTGGTGAAATTTATAACCTTTACATAAACGCCAGTAAACAAAATTACCCAATACATTTTCTGAATGATTTAACTTTCAATTTTATCAAGAAAAAAAGCTATCGTAATAAAATA
Source organism: Maratus speciosus (assembly GCA_963932465.1). Lineage (NCBI taxonomy): Eukaryota > Metazoa > Arthropoda > Arachnida > Araneae > Salticidae > Maratus > Maratus speciosus. Next base: position 85,408,740 of record OZ010789.1, read on the forward strand.
TTGGAATTGTTCGATGATGGTGATTTATCGATACGTGATTCCTATCGAAAATAGCTTTGCGGTGAGGATATTCACAGACTTCATTTGACGGCTTTCGGGTTAGTTTGTGGTTTTCATTTCTTTCAATTTCTATTTGTTTGGTCTCGGCAAGTGAGGGGGAATGTTGTTCACGTAAAACATGTTTAACCCCGCAGTACAAGTCATAAGCCTTGACCACTTGTCTTCATGTTTAGTTTTTTCTTAGTTACTCTTGGTTTTGTTAATTATTGTTTTAGTTACAGTTAGTTAGATGTTTTATCGTGTAATAAATTATGTGAATTTGGATTTTTCAATATATATATATATATATATATATAATATAAATTTTGGATTCAGCTCAACCTAGAGAACAAGCAGGATTCCTAAGTGGATTCAGCACAATGAATCATATCCAAACGGTAAGGGAACTCATATAAAAACATAAGGAATATAATTTACCTATCTGCCTTGTCTTTATTGATTATGAAAAAACATTTGATTCGGTCTACACATCAGCAGTAGTAGAATCTCTGGAGGACATCGGCATAGACAAACCTTACATCAATATTATAAAGAAGATTTACAAGAAAGCAAAAGCAACCATCCGCTTTAACAAAGGAAAAGCAAATATAAAGCTTCGAAGAGGGATAAAACAAGGAGACACCATTTCGCCTAAGCTTTTTACTGATGTCTTAGAAAATATTTTCAAGAAGTTGTCTTGAGAAAACAAAGGGATTAGAATAAATGGGGAATATTTAACTCATCTCCGATTCTCTGACGACATTTTAATTTTCAGAGTAACAGTCCTGAGGAATTGTAAAATATGCTAAAAGAATTGGCAGAAGCTAGCATTAATGTGGGATTAAAAATAAACTTCGAAAAGACTAAGTTGCTGTTCAATCCATTTGCATCAAAAAAGAAAATTGTCTACAACAACACTGAAATTAAAGAAGTGCAAAGTTATGTGTACCTTGGGCAGGAAATATCATCGGATAATAGTATCATGAATGAAATCAATAGAAGAATAAGAAATGGATGGAGTGCTTTTGGGAAGAACAATATTATTCTGAAGAATAGCATGCCCATTGTTTGAAAAGAACGGTATTTAACCAATGTGTTTTGCCTGTGCTAACTTATGGAGCAGAAACATGGACGCTAACAAAACGGATGATACAAAGATTACAACCAACACAGAAAAGTATGGAAATATGTATGATAGGTATAACTAGAAGAGACAGAAAAAGAATAACCTGAATAAGAAGTCAGACGAAAGTTTTTGACATCACTGAAATAATTAAACGGCTAAAATGGAAATGGGCTGGGCACATTGAAAGAAAACAAGACGATATATGGAGCACAAACACCGTACAGTGGTATCCCAGAGATGTAAAACGGCCAAGAAGACGACCCCAAGTAAGATGGAGTGATGAAATGAGAAAAGTAGCCGGTGTAAATTGGATGACTAAAGCACAAGACAGGAAACATTGGGAAAATGTGGGAGAGACCCACATGCAGCAGTGGATTGAAAACGGTTAAAGATGATGATATGTATATCATTTTTTTATGGGCGCGATAACTTCCTTAATTCTGCACAAATCTTTTCCGAGCTGACACATAAAATTAAGGGGGATAAAATCTCGATCAATGTTGTGAATGGGCAAAATCGGTCCAAGGGGGTGGAAATAGCGAGGAGTTTTGTGAACACAGAAAAAACACATAACTTCTTAATGATAATATATATCGACTCAGTTTAAAGTCATTATTACTTCTAAAAAATGTTGCAAAAGTTTATGTACGACAGATTTTTTGATAAAACTAAAAATGGGCTAAAGGGCGAAAAAAATAAGGTATTTACAAAAAAAAAATCATAACTCCTTCAAATCTCAAGCTATCAAATCTAATTAAATTTATTATAAATTGTCTTAATATTATCTACAACTTTTATACTGACAAATTTTTGATAGGACCAATTCTTACCGCAGATAATAATAATAATAATAATAATAATAATAACGAAAACAAAAAGGGGGGAGGGGTGAAGAAGAAAAAATCCATAACTTCGTCGATTCACAAGATTTTAAATCCGTATGAATTTATTATATATCTTCTTATTATTATCTACCACTTTTATTCAGACAAGTTTTTGATAGGACCAATTCTTACAGCAAAAACAAATTAAAAATACATAGAGGTTGAAGAAAAAAATATCTTATTAAGGATGTACTCCAATCCAAACTGGTTATTTTCTGACTCATTTTTAAATCCATTTTTGATTTCAAACATATCAAAATGGTAGGTCTCTTATTCAGAAACTGTGTAATGTGCCGTAATGGTCAATTTTTTGATAGAGGCAGAATATAGTTTAAAAATGATGGCAAACTGGGCATTTTGAACCGAATTTCTCGAAGCGATTGTGTTGGAAACGAAAAATATGTTACTACTGAAAAAATAATTGTTTATAAATCAAGTTCTAATTAATTGAACGGGAAATAAAAACACATAGGTTGCTTATAAATCTCTTAAAAAATCACGACAGCAAGTTTTATGTTTTTCGTTTTAAAAATGAATCTGAAAATGTATCAGAAAATTTCGAGTTGTTGAGAATGGAAAAATATTTCTTGAATACTGCCTTAATATGATTCTGATAAAACCAGTTCTTATATAAAAATGAAATAAAAAACTGGTCAAAAGTGGCAGATAAAATTGTTAAAGTGGGCTTATCTCTAATTATGATTTAGTTTTTGTTGCTGAAATTAGTATTTAACTTCGAAACCCACTTGCGCCTGTAGGCCAAACCGCAGGGATTTTTTTTTTAATTTTTATGTCTTAAGGCGACCGGGAAAGCTCCATCTCCGCCATGTTTAATCCACCAAATTTATGAACATTTTTTCTCAGAAATGATGAAGGATAGAGGTCTAGATTTTTTAGAGTAGTTAGAATCAAAGCTATTTACGTATTATAACAAACCATTTTCTTTCTAAGTGAAACTCAAAATTAATTATTTATTGAAAGTCATTTTTAAATTAGCATTTTTTTTTTGAAAGATTTCACTGCCTAAAATAATTAATTCTCAAAAAATCATTAAATCCCTGTGTTAAAATATACAATATAACATAAGTATTTAAAAAAATCTGAGTTCTTAAATTTAATAGATCTTGAAAAAAAAATGAAAGTAAACATGAAAAATTCATGTTTTGAGAAAAAGTTAATTAAAGATTTAAATGACCAGTGAGCTGTGACGTACTCTTAGAAAGAATGAATAATTTCAACACTTATTTTTTTATTTATAAACATGTGTGACACATCGTTGGGAAGATAAAAGTTTAAACTATAAAAAAGTAAAAATCGATTTTTTGGTTGAATATTGCTTTCCCGGTTTTCTTCAAAAGCTTTAACAATATACTTTGATTTTATGAAATACAGACTTTAATTACTTAAAATATTTTAAAATGCTGTTCTTGGTTTAATTTATTAAGGATTAAATGTAATAAAACCTGTCAAAAAAGAATTGGGGAACTTGGGACCGGAACGAATTCCGTTTTAGACAAGTTTCTGTCTTTGAAGCTATAATTGTGTGATATTTTTTCTGTCGAGATCAAGATTATTTTTCATTTAGAAGAAAGTTTTATTTATTTATTTATTTTTAAGAGTGTATCTAAAATTATAACAAATCACGGTAAATGCAAAGACATTTGTTTTCCCTTAAATGCTAAAATTTTAACTTACAAAATTAGCTAAATAAATTTTATAATAATCTTTAGCGTTTTGTTAAATTTGAGCTCACATACAATATGCTGTAGCTAATATGTTTAAAATTAGAGAAATTAATTTTTTTCTTAATGCATTATTTCGCATGGAAAAATATAAAAATTTATATCATGTTTTCTCAAATATGTTGTCAAAATATATAGAATATTTTCCAACAAAGGCAACATTTTCTAAAACGGACTATGAAAAACGATTTAAAGCATTACGCATAATTGTTTTATTTATGTTAGTTGAAAAAAAAGTAAGCAATGAAACATTTTAAACGTGTTTATCATTTACCATTTTTAAATAGTTTCCACGTTGCATCAGGATTTCTGTCATGCATGTATGTACATTATTTCACTCTTACATAAATTTAAATTATTCACTTTCGATTTTTATTTACTCACTTTCGATTTATAAAACTATGTACTTAAAAATTTAGTCCTTTCGGTTAAGTACAAATTAATAATAAATGCTAAATTTTCTGAAAACAAAAATGATGTTATTAAAATACTATACCTTTTCAAATTTATTTAAAAAAAAGTTCTTCATATTAAAATAAAGTTACTTGTTTTGCTAACAGAAAAGTAATACTGAAAAAGTAATTAACAATACAGTATAACTTCCAAAATCCGGCATCATTGGGACCGAGTCTGTGCTGTATTTTTGAGGAATATCAAAAGTAGTACAATCTATATTATAAAGGACAAACATATTTGTACGTAACGCTAACATCATTCTGTGAATGGCAACACTTTGAAATTTGAAATGAAATTTCGGTTTTGCAATTTTTGCTAATGCAGATTTTTAAACTTCTAAATATTGCACATTTTCAAGTTTTACAGCGTTCGTATAGGAAAAAAATGTACTTTTTAATGCAATTTGTTTGAAAGCTGTATCTCAATTTATTTTAGATATAATATTTTTTTTTATTGGTTTTAATACCGATTTTGTAATCGTGGTAACTGAAGTATACTCCATTTTTATACTCTATGGAAAATAGTAGATTAATGTATATTTTTGTTGCCATTATCGCATAAAAACTTTTAAAAAAATTGAAATTAAAATACGCGCTATGTCAAGAATATCGTCTGTTATAAATCCCGATGAATTTTGGTTTTACTTCGTTTTTATTTATCAATTAAATGATTTTAAGTTTATTGCAATCTTTGTTTACAAACGTTACGGCACTTTCTCCTTACAAAAATGTATTTAAAAAAAATATTTTTGTGACTTATTTTCTTTGCATTTACTTAATTTGTATCAGAAAACTGAAAGAATGCAATTTTATTAATCCGTGTGTAATAATATTTTCCGAATTTAATAAAAACATAAATGAATGATTTCTGATAAAATATGGAGCTATTATAAACAAACGAATGAAGGCTTGTGAATCATTAGATACCCGATTTGTTTTGTCGAGCGTGAAGACATTGTTTTTACTGGGTTTGTATATTATTCCGCTATAATGACGTCATATACATACTTTACTTTGGATGTTGTTTAAGGCTGAATTGTAAAAGTAGAATAATTTAGAGGATGCAAATGACGCCATTTTATTAAAAAAGCGTGTATTTTAATTTAAAAAACTGAAATATGTTTTATAGAATTGCTTCATTTCACCCCAGCTTCATCGAAATTCTTCTCAGGTGAAAATGCGCCACTATTGAAAATAACGTAATCGATTCCACCGACTCATAAAACAAACTGTTTTACAAAAACCTTGAGTGCCATTATAGAAGAGCAGTGACATGCCGTGTGCATGCCCAGGTTTAAGTGGTTGTCCAAAAAATAGCGATTTATATTACAGAACTTGATGATTCTCGCCAGGATGAATTCGCTTCGTTGAGTTAAGCAAACAAAATCTTGGTAATAATTTGAGATTTAAAATAATATCAGATTCCCCAAGTTTTTTTTTTTTTTTTTTTTTTTTAGAAAATTATCTCGATTAATAAAATTTGATAATTCTCGCCTTAAAGAATAGAAATTCCTTAAGGCATTCTACTATAATTTTATCAAAGTAATATAATTTGCTTAATTCAATTTTTCATAATTTTATATAATCTATATATTTAAAACACAAGGCTGTTCTTTAGTCATCTGCCCTGAACTTTTTACTGAACCAATTTTACTAAAACTTTTTTTTTAACTGAAAGCCGTTTATTTGTAGATGTGCCAACACTAGCTGTTTTTTTTTTTTAAATATGCCCATTTTTACATTTTAATTTTAAAAAAAATTATGGAGTTTCTTCAAAATGGTAGTAATTAGATAGTTTGCATTATTGCTTTCATTATTTAGAAGATAAAAATAATGAGGTTTATTTATCTTTATTCATTCCATTTTCTGATAAAAATTCAAAAGAACTTTTTTTTTTAAATTTGTATGCTTTAAATTATGCTGTATAGTTTTGGGGACGGAAAATCCAATTAGGGACATGCTGCGCCAAAATATTTTGAACGGAAAATGACGTACTTCTTTTCAAAACACGCATTTTTCCTCATAAAGTTTTCATATTTTTTCCTTCTACATGTGTACTGATACTAAATTTGAGACTCTAGTCGAAATGCTCAAGTAAGTGAAAATTACGTCATATTTAAAGAAAACGACCATTTTCTTAGATAAAACTAAACATGCGGGTTTTGATTTCACGGGAAAAAAATTCTATGATCGTGTCAGTATGGAATAAATTTTGCTATTTTCGTTCCGGAATACCAAACAAAGAGCCACATCATAATATTTCATCTTTATTATATCCTACTGATTACATATATAGGTTTACAGTTTAATTTTAATAATTTGGACAACTGAGTTTTATAGAAACGGTATCTTGTTAACTTTAGGTTAAAATAATATTTGTTTGTGAGTTATACTAAACAATATAAGATGCATTTTTTATTGTAACTAATTTTGTAGGTTTATTATAAATCAATGAAACAGTTCTTTCTGAAATAGTCTCTTTTGTCGAAATTCGACAGGTTCCACCTCGTATTGTTAATGGTGCCTTTAGCCATAATTTAATTCATCATTAAGTGATAATTATGTAATAAAGAGATAAAATTAAATATAAAAAACAACTTACTTTAATTGATATTTTCTGTGTCACAGAAAAAATCTAATAAACAGTGAAAATATTTCTTCTCTTGTAGTTCTGAAAACATTGATGTCAACTTTGTGTGCTTACATTTTGTGGCCGTACTTTTATTTATTCATTTATTATTATTATTTATTTATTTATTTATTTATTTATTTATTTGTTTATTTATTTATTGTATTTTATACAAATGAAAAATGTCTATTTCGGAAATGCAGTCTTGTTTCTCCAAAGCATATATTATTTCTCTAGTGAAATGTATACATTTTTCCAATGACACCTTTTCTTCTTTCCGGTTGTTCATCCTCGTCTTCTGAGCTGCTACCAGCATAATCGGCTGTTCTATTCAGCACAGCGTCATCGATATCGCCTTTCGTTAAATTGTTCGTTGTTGGTGCATTTGTCAATGCTTAGCCAATTATCTATATTCCTCTTTAGACAGTTAATTCATTTCCAGATTTTGCGTACCCATCAACTCATGAATTGCGGCCTTTTCACGCGAAATATCAACGCCTGAAAATTCTACCTCCTGATGACCCCGTTGACGAAAATTCCTTCCGGTCATGCGTTCACCAAAGTTGTCCTGGAAGTTGTTTTCGTTGCTAAGGAACGGTGCAGCTCCCAGAAAATTTGTTCAGAAAATAATTGCTTCTGACAAATGTAAAAGAATGTCAAATATTCTTTTTTTCCGTTTTTACTTTCTACCTTGAAGTTTTTAATTCATAAATAATTACTATTTTTCTTTTTCCATAACTTGAAAGTGTAAAAGAAAAAGGAAGGGAAAAAGCGGATGTTGATGCCGAATTTTTGAAGTTGTCGGATTTTTGAATACCGGATTTTTGAAGTCACACTGTATGTATATATAATCCCATTTGTAAAATACAAAATTTACCAACCGTGACCATAAAAATTAAACAAAGTGGTTTTTATTTGCCTCAACCCTAAAAATTAAACTAATGGGCTTTACGCATTTCAAATGTTTTTATCATTTTCCAAAGTCTTTCTAGGAGTATCATTATGGCAAAAATAAAGTTTTTTAAGTTATTTTCGAAAACAATATTTACAGTTCTGCTTAGTTGCTCCAATCTTGGGGTAATTTATTTCTTTCGTATTTTTTCAATAATTAAGCAAAAGTAAAATACTACAAGATAGGTGCAAATATATTTAGATTTAAACAATTATTTTTAATGTATAAATATCAGCAATTATAGTATTTAAAAATGATATTTAAAAATTTTATTTAGTTGCTCCTTAATTTTAAATTTATCCGTAATATATTCTCACAGAGTGGGGTTAAGATCTGATTAAAAACTGTATAAGTAAAGGCTTTTTAATGCTCTCATTTTCCTTTCAATGATTTAGAATTGCAATATTTAAATGCATTTTTCTCAGTTGTGTTTTTTTAACTACATCAGTGTGATCAAAATGGTAAAACTTCAACAGATACTTTTTAATTGACTAAGTATTTTTTAATAATGGTCCTGAATATGCAATTCATAAAATTAGGAATCGGATTTTCTGAATAGTTTATTTAAGCACAATATTGAGTTGAAAAAAAAATTCAGGCACTAATGGGTTAATAACAATTTCAAATAAACTGTTATTTTTACTATATTTTTACATTTGCCCATGAAGTTTTTTTTATTTATTATTTATATTTACTTCTTCATTTATTTTTTTGAAAATTCTGCCTTTACTGAAATATGCAAAAAATGTTTTCAAAACTTCAAAATTGTAGAAAAAGGTTATTTTGAAATTTTCTTAATATATTATATAAAATGAAATTAACCAAGTTTAACTAAAATGATTGTGTAAATGTAATCTAATTTAACACCTTGTAATAATATATTATTTTTAATTGCTAAAAAGGTGTAAGATTAAAACTTTAAAAACAGTAAAATAATTTTTTTCTTTTCTTTTTTTTTTTTTTTTTACTGTTGACATGTTTCAACTCATCCACGCTGTAAAAAAAATCCGAAAATATACACAAACTTTTCCGGAAAATTTTACGGAATAGTTTCATTTTTCTAAGAAAATAGTACAATTTCCGTAACTGACATTATGAGATTATAATTCCGTATAAATCCAGTAAAATTTCTGCAAAAATTACGGAATATTTCTGTATTGCTTTCAAAGCAGTACAAATTCCGGAAATGAGGTTCAGAAATCTCGTCAGAAATAATTGACATGTTTGGAAAGCGAATTAAATAATTGTTATATGTAATTGTCTTACAGTGATATTATTTTGAATGAAACTTCAATATTGGCTAAATGTGGTTCTACGTTGAAAATATATGCAATGATTTCCCAATGGGGTTGATTTTATGTGGGTTTTCAAGTAAAACCGATAAAAGTTATGGCGCCATCTATGCATGTATATTTTAACTATATATTACTTTAACGCTGTAGTATTTTTCTTTCTTACTTTCTTTCTTTTTTTTTTATAAAAAGCTTTAAAATTGTTTTTTGTAGAATTCTTTACAATGTTTAAAAAATAAAATCTTATTAATCCTTTTTAAGTTTAAAACAGTTGAATAGGAAACGTTACAGTTTATTTTTCATAATGATTTTAGAATAATGTTTCAGTTATTTAGAGCAAGCTATTACTATTATTTCCAAAAAAATAATCTATTTTTAATTTTAATATTTTTTAATCTATTACCTTTAACATATTTGCACATAAAACTTAAAACATATCTCAAATATAATAAAGAAATTATTATAAAATTGACAGTTATCTAAGTTATATTAACCAATAAAGGAAATTTATTTTAATGCCATTGTCCCTCTATTTGTCTCTATTTGTCGTAAGTCCCTCTATTTGATCATCGCACAAATAATTTGAGAAAGTGTATAATAGTGCAAAAATAATTTGTGAAATATTTGAAAAAATACGTTGGTTTTCTTGCAAAAATAAATGAATCAATAAATACGCGCTTATACAAACGTTGAAATATCATGAATCTCAAAATGTTAATGTTGCATCGTCAAAATACGAGGGCTGCTTTTTTTTTCAACCTCCGATGGGCAGTAAAACAAAGATTAGTGTGGAAAATAATACTCTTTTACAACCTGAAGTGATGTACCATCAAAGTTGAATTTAGACATAGTCGCAGTGAAGATTGTGTCATTTGTCATACTGCTGGGCGTGTGTGTATGTGGGGGGGGGGGAGGTCATACCCTTTTCAAAGAAGGTAGCCGCCTGTGTATTCAGATTGGTCTCCAAGGCGTCTTGAAGACTTTTGTTGGAATGAAAAGTGAAATGGAGTGTTGTCCACCCAGACCTGTCTTCAAATCTCGAAAATGGTAAGAATCACTCCGTGCCAGCCTAACTGATAGTCCGACAGCTTCTTTCACAAGTCGAACACATCCCATAGAACCCCGTCCCCCAAATTAGATGGGATGTGTTCGATTTTTAAAATAAGTTGGGCCATTAGTTCGGCTGGCACCAAGTCATTGTAACCTTTTTATGATCTGAACATAGGTCTGTGTGAACAGCACTCCATTTCCCTTTTCATTCCAAGAAAATTCATCTACAGTTGGGGCACGTTTAACTAGTCAATGGGTACTATGCTACGCCAGCCTTTTTACTAACTTTGGCGTTGTAGGATCGCCGGATTTGGTTGTTTATCGTTGTTTGGGGGAATAAACTTGAGCGAGTTCATGTTACCAATTCTTTTGTTTTTTCATGTTCCACGCAGATTGTTCCGTATTCCTAAAAGAATTTCGGTTCCATTGTTTTAGCCTAATGTACTAAATTTTGTCATATGTGATTTCTGAATTTTTAGCGATTCTTATGCGATTTAATGTTTCTTTTTTGTTTTTGTTTTTCGCGGCGATTTTCTACATTACTAAAAATACATCAAATTGTTAACTTTTAGTCCAATACAATAAATTTTATCCTTTTTTCAATGAAGTGTATTTGGAATTCGCGTACACCAATTTTTGTGGGGGTTTGCGCGACGATTTCTCAACATTCGCAAATTGAACCTAGGGGTCGATCCAGGCAAAATTTGGGGCCAATTTAGGGACCTTTCACAAAAATCTATTTAATAAAATGGGCCGCTTCGCAAATATAAATTTAATAAAATGGGCCCCTTCACAAAAATCAATTTAATAAACTGGGCATCTTCACAAAAATGAATTTAATAAAACAGGCCTCTTCACAAAATTCCTTTTAATATAATAGGCCAAGCCCCTTTCGTAACAATCTTTTTCATGAAAACTGTTTTATGATATGTAATTTGTAAATAAAACCATGTCACGAAAAGCAAAAACTTTAAAAAGGGGATTTAAAGAAGTTTTTGTTAATTCTTGGTTCGAATTTGAGTAACTGGATTTCAACTTTCATTACAAAATGGTACTTTTCACAAAAATATTATAAAATTCACAAAAATAACTTTTACTTTTCACAAAATGGGCCCCAAGAATAAAAACCTGCATCGACCCCTGGAATCCTATTTTTTTCCAATATAGATTTTTTTTTTATCCTGCAATTTTTGAAGTTTTAGTCATTTATAATGCTATTTTCAGCGTTTTTTCGCGAAAATATAAAATTAACGATGATTTAATGTACAAAAATATTCAGAAAGAACTAATTTATAAGAGAAAAATTGTGTTTTAGTTCAGACACCCTCCCACCCAACCAGAAAAAAAAAAAAAAAAGAACAGGAAATTTTATTTTAAAAGTGCGCGAACAAAAATCATATCACATAAAATTAGCTAGCAAGAAGCTATATCATATTAAATTAAACAGTTTTTTTAATACATTCAATGTAGAATTTATTGTAAATCACATGAAACGTGTATAAAATAAAAATTGTTTTCCCCCTTATTTTTATAATAAAAATAAATGGTCTTCGCTGATTTGTTTGTGATAGAAATCTTCTTCGAGAACCCAGGTAAAAAAGTCAGCAAAAAACCTTTAAAAAAACATTCAGGAAAACTGAAGGTATTTCGGACAAAAAAATCTGCGGGTTTCCTTTAGGCAAAAAACCTGAATTAACCCCCCACTTTTTTTGTCCGAAATACCTTCAGCTTTCCTTTAGGTAAACAAACCTGCACATCCCCTTACCATGTTGTCCGAAATACCTGAAGTTTCCCTTTAAGTAAAAAACCCGTGTCTTCTCTTTACATAAAATCATGTAGTATCACTGTACAGCCTGCTTTTGTCTTAAATAACAGTGGTTTTCCTGAAAGATAAGCCAGTGAAGTGGTAGAAGGAACACTGGAGGTGCATAAAATAAATAAGTGATCACAGGCCGTTCCAACAATGTCACAAGGTGTGCTGGCAAAATTGATAAAAGTGCCTCCTCAGGGGGGGATGCAAAGAGGGGTCAGGGACATCAGATGTGTATAACATGAACAATTAGTTATAGGCCATTCCAACACTATGTCATATGAGGCGTTTCGACAAAATTTAGAAAACAGCCCCCTCAGGGGGGAGCAAAGTGGGCGGAGGGACATCAGATGTGCATAACATGAATAAGTGCTCACAGGCCTTTCCTACAATATGTCACATGAGGGGTGTCAGCAAAATTTAGAAAAGAGCCCCCTCGGGGGGAGCAAAGTGGGGGCAGGCACATCGGATGTGTATAACATGAATAAGTAGTCACAGGCCGTTCCGACAATATGTCACATGAGGGGTTTCGGCAAAATTTAGAAAACTGCCCCCTCAGGGGGGAGCAAAGTAGGCGGAGGGGCAACAGATGTGCATAACATGAATAAGTAGTCCCAGGCCTTTCCGACAATATGTCACATGAGGGGTTTCGGCAAAATTTAGAAAACTGCCCCCTGAGGGGGGAGCAAAGTGGGCGGGGGGGCATCAGATGTGCATAACATGAATAAGTGGTCACAGGCCTTTCCTACAATATGTCACATGAGGGGTGTTAGCAAAATTTAGAAAAGTGCCCCCTCAGGGGGAGCAAAGTGGGGGCAGGGACATCGGATGTGTATAACATGAATAAGTATTCACAGGCCGTTCCGACAATGTGTCACATGAGGGGTTTCGGCAAAATTTAGAAAACTGCCCCCTCAGGGGGAGCAAAGTAGGCGGAGGGGCAACAGATGTGCATAACATGAATAAGCAGTCCCAGGCCTTTCCGACAATATGTCACATGAGGGGTTTCGGCAAAATTTAGAAAACTGGCCCCTGAGGGGGGAGCAAAGTGGGCGGGGGGGCATCAGATGTGCATAACATGAATAAGTAGCCCCAGGCCTTTCCGACAATATGTCACGTGAGGGGTTTCGGCAAAATTTAGAAAACTGCCCCCTGAGGGGGGAGCAAAGTGGGCGGGGGGCATCAGATGTGCATAACATGAATAAGTGGTCACAGGCCTTTCCTACAATATGTTACATGAGGTGTGTTAGCAAAATTTAGAAAAGTGCCCCCTTAGGAGGAGCAAAGTGGGGGCAGGGACATCGGGTGTGTATAACATGAATAAGTAGTCACAGGCCGTTTCGACAATATGTCACATGAGGGGTTTCGGCAAAATTTAGAAAACTGCCCCCTCAGGGGGAGCAAAGTAGGCGGAGGGGCAACAGATGTGCATAACATGAATAAGCAGTCACAGGCCGTTCCGACAATGTGTCACATGAGGGGTTTCGGCAAAATTTAGAAAACTGAAGAAAAGTAAATCAAGAAAAATCAAGAAAAGTATTGTGCCCCCCCCCCCCTTGAAATTTTTATATATTACAAATAATATTTATCGAAAGGCTCCGTAAAAAAATTCAATCTAAAATGATGAAAATACTGCAATAAAAAAAAAATCTGAAAAGTAAGACATAATAAAATTCCCCAAAGCAGAATATGATTATAAATGCGCCATACATTGACTTCACTGCAGAACATTTCAAATTTTCATTTTCACGAAAATCCACCATTCAATTGTAGGAAAAATTGCGAAATTTGTCACTCAATGGCAAGGGAAAAAAAAAATGGCAAACTCTTTAATCGTTTATTTAAAAAGATTGCAAAATTCATCAATCGGTCGCAAGAAAACTCCTTTAGCTTGCTGTGGAAAAACATACAAAATTCGACGAACAGTTGAGAGAAAAAAATCTACGATTTTCGCCAATCGGTTGCAGGTAAAAAAACGCAAAATTTGTCAGTGCACCTCTAGAAGAAACAGTGGGAAAAAAACTACGATCTTCTCTAATCGTTCGCAAGAAAAAGCCTCAAAATTTGCTATGTTAAAAGGAAAAATTCGTGAAAATTGTCAATCGGTTGCGGTTAAAAAAAAAAAAAATCGTGAAGATTGTCAGAAGAATCTGCGAAATTCGTAGATCAGTAGCGGAAAAAAACTCACGACTTTCTCCAATCTGTGTCAAGGCTTGCTTACTGGTTCAAGGGAAATATCGCAAAATTTTAAAATCGGTTACAGGAAAAAAAAAAAAAAGTGAAATTCGTCGGTGTATTATCGAAAAAAAAATAGAATTAGTCGATCAGTCGTGCAAAAAAAACCCCCATGAAGATTTGGCCAATCAGTCGCAGAAAAGCGACAAAGTTCACCAGTAGACCGTGAGAAAATAATCACGATATTCACCGATCTGTCGCAGTAGAATGCGAAATTCGTCGATCGGTTGCAGAAAAAAAGGATTTTTTACCAACCGTTTACACGAAAAAGAGAAAAAATTTGCTAATCAGTAAAAAGAAAATATAATGAAATTCGCTTATCAGTCGCATGTAAAAAAAACTCTGAAGTTGTCAGAAAATTCACGAAATTCTTCGATCAGTCGTGGAAAAAACCAACGATTGTTTCCAATCTGTCGCAAGAAAAAATTGGAACATTTGCCAATCAGTCTTCGGTAAAAAAAAATGAAATTCATGGATTGGTCGTGTGAAAAATAACTACGATTTTCGCCAAAAAGTTAATGAAAAATATCACAAAATTCACACACCTGTCGTGGTTAAAAAATGCGAAATTCGTCAATGAATTGTGGAAAATATATCAAAATTCTTCACCCAATCGCAGGAGAAAAATTGTGAAATTCATCGATTTGGTCAGAGAAAAAAGGCCAAATTCGCCAGTTGACAGAGGGAAAAATCTGAAATAATTCGAAAATCATCAAACGATTGTTGGAAAAAACCCCCGCTAAATTACCATTCGATTAGGGGGGGGGGGGGGAGAAATCACAAAATTCACCAATAATTTCATTCGCGTGAGTATGTCAGGGTTTTATGAAATGTCTTTTGCATTTCTATAAAAGATGCAATTGCACTTCTTCATATATAAAGAAAATTTTCCTGTGACTTTTTTTTTTTTAATTCACACAGAACATTTAATTAGCTGAAGTACATTGCAGAACATTGCAAAGTATTCAGCTTTGGGAATGAAATTCTTTGATCAGCCGCAGAGAAAATCTGTGAAATTCAGTCAGCGACCATATGAAAAAAAAAATATTCAACAACTGTTTATGGGAAAAAATGAAGTTTGTTGATTAGCTAAGAAGAAAATCGGCAAAATTCATAAACCGGATATGTGAAAAAAATCACACGAGTTTTGCCAATCAGCCGCAAGGAAAAATGCAATATACGCCAATCGGTATGGTTTAGATGTATTATAATCCCGCATTTGCCATCTTTGATTTTTTTCTTGCATGAAAACTCCTTTTTCGCCAAGTAGTAAATGTCGCCAATGGTTAAATATTGTTGATAGATTAATATAACATTGAAAAAACTGAAATATAATGATTATAACTATTAATTAAAAAATATTTTTAATTCACGCCAAGAAAATAATCCAAGATGGCAGATGTGGGATTACAAAACATTTGTTCTGAAATAAAATATCACAAAATTTATCAGTTGGTTGCGGGGAAAAAATTGCAAAAATTCTCATTGAATCACCTGAAAAAAAACTGAGAAATTCAACCGTCGATTAATGGGAAAAAAAAATCTAGAAACCCTTCAGTCGATTGCTTTAAAATATTGTGAAATTCGTCAATTGGTCACAGGAAAACAACATGAAATTCAGCAGGCAATCATGAGAAACAATCGTGAAATTTTACAGTTGGCTGCAGAAAAAAATGTGAAATTCGTCAAACAGTTACAGGAGAAAAACATAATTCGTCAGTCAACAGGGAAGAAAATCAAGAAATTTCATCAGTTGCAGGAAAATATCACAAAATTAAAAAGGTCAAAATAAAAAAGGACTAAATGCAAAATATTTTCAGTGAACAAGGTTCTTGAGTGTTTTTTTTTTTTTTTTTTTAAGTGTCCAGCTGGTAGTAATTTTTTTTTAGAGTCCACACTGTTGAAGGCATTTTTAATATAATTGTAGAATAAAATGAAATAAGTGATTACTACTCTATTGTTATTCATACTGCTTAATATGTTTCTGAATAATTAATTTGTTAAGACAGTTATCATTGTGAATTTGTATTTTTTTTTTTTTTTTTAATTTACATTTGCTTATGGATATTTCTTTTAAAGAAGATTTCAATATAAAAAGAATGCAGGTGTGCATTTTTATTATCTGCCTCTTAAATAGGGAAAAAAAAAAAAAAAAAAAAAAAGAAAGAAAGAAATCTTGTTTTTCACCCTTTTATGATATGAATCCATGTATATTAGCATTGAGTCTAAGCCGCTTTAGCAGGGCGCAGCGCCGGCAGCCTTTTTTTTTTCTTTTTTGTGCATGGCAAAGCTCTTTTAAACCCTTCTGCTCTTTTTAACACTCCCTATGCTCCCTGTGGCAATTCAACTGATCGCGGTAAAATATCGCAAACTCTAGGGACTCTAAACAAACCAGTTCAAAATATTTTTGTGAATAATGTACAAGTGTGCCCTTTTTTAGAATAGGGGAGAGTTGGGAGGAGTGGGACAGATTTCACAATTTATTTTTTAATTCACTACTTATGTTTTACCAAGAGTATAGCTTATAAAAATCTAATAGTATGTTACTTAAGCTATGTTTAAAAAATACAAATGCTGTGAAATACAAACAACTGGCTTTTATTTGCACGTTTTAAAATGTTAACATTTTTGTCCCACACCAAATGTGATAAACTCCTTATCACTGTCTATATCCTCAACTCTGCCAATATAATAAACAACTGTCTTCTTCGTCAAAATTTTAACAATTACAAAGTCATTTATCCTAATTTTGGATCATCAGTTAACCAATCAAATTCTTCAGCAATTTCATTATCATTGTGAGTAATCAAATCAAAAGTCTTCATCTGTAGAGTCATGCAACAAAAATTTCCCATCAATGGAATCATCAGATAATTCATTTGCTTTTTTCTGTTTCTTCCTTTTCACCTTTAAGAGTTTTCTTTTTACACAATCTCTTCTGCTTTTTATCAGCGGCTATTTTTTCAATTTCTTCTTTTTCTGGTGTGTCAGTGATGATTTTTTTATCTTTCCTTTTTTCTGTCTTTCTTTATAGTTTTTGTGGAAATGCTTTGGGATAAGGGTGCATATCGGAAGGACTCAAAGGTGTTTGAGAACATGTCCCATTCCTCCCTCTGCTGAATATTTTTTAAAAAGGCTTATTATATATATCATGCTACATTTATGCTTTATTTGGCTGCTAGTTTACAAACACTATATCTTTAAGTTTATTATACAATTATAATATTTTTATTTTAAATATAATATAATTGAAAAAAATCATTGAAAGAATAAGAATTTGTACTTACTTCTGAGGTATGAAAATAAAATTTTCCCTTTTAAATACAAACAATAATACAGCTGGTGTAACAATTAGAATCAAACATAAAGCTATAGATGCTTTATCTAGTGGACAAACTAGAACTTAATTCTAACAGTTATTTTGGACATAAATGCTGCTGTCCCACTCCTCCCACTGTCCCATTCCTCCCAACTCTCCCCTAGTGTTTCCTTTTTGAAAAATTCCCGCCCGCCTGGCAGTCCTTTTTTCTAGTCAACACTGCATATGTAATGTAATATTAATGTTAAAAAAATGAAGGAGGCACGTAATAAAAATGCACACTTTTTACACGATTAAATCAAGTTGACAAAAAGATCTAAAAACAAATATAAAAAACACCAACTGACCAGTAGTAGAATTGACATAAAAAAGCCACTGGTCCCAAGGAACAGTAAGCATGAGAATTTATTTGTCCACATTCATCACTGGTCTGCTACATAAAATTCTATTTCATCCCTTAAACCCTTTGAGTGACAATTAATTACTTCATCTGACTAAGATTTAATCGAATTTTCTTTGTTTTTTTAAATAAAATAAAGTTATGCGATATGTGTTTAGTTGCAGTTTTGGCAGGGAGAGGAAAGTTTGTTTACCTGTCAGAGAGGGGGGGGGGGGAGTTACTGGTCCTGCAGATTATAAAATTTTTCAAATTAGTGGTCCAATTGAATTTCTGGTGGTACAGAACAGTCCCAGCGGACCCCCAAGGAAATCGAATGCTGAACTGACAGTGAATAATATGACTTTTTAAATATTTACTACTCAAAAACATATTAAGCAATATGAACTGAACAAGCACAGAATGAAATCAGTTATTTCTTTTAAGCCTGTAAATGATAAAAGTAACAATGCAAACAAGAAAAAATTACACAAATAAAATTTACATACACAATAAAACATGCGAATCTGCTCAAAACATGGAAGATTCTCACCCATTACAGAACAGTCCTTTTTAATAATTGTTTTGTACACACAGGAGGTAAACGCAGGGATCAATCCAGGCAAAATTTGAGGGTTTTTTAGGGCCCTTTCACAAAAGTCTATTTAATAAAATAGGCCCCATCACAAAAATAAATATTATAAAATGAGCCCCTTCACAAAAATAAATTTAATAAAATGGGCTCCTTCACAAAAATAAATTTAATAAAATGGGCCGCTTCACAAAAATAAATTTAATAAAATGGGCCCATCCTCAAAATTCCTTTTAATAAAATAGGCCCACTTCATAACATCTTTTGCATATAAACTATTTTAAATATGTAATTAGTAAATAAAACCAGGTAATGCGAAACAAAAACCTTAACTGAAATTTAAAGAAGTTTCTGTTAATAAATTCTTGATCCGAATTTGAGTTACTGGATTTCAACTATAGTTACAAAATATTACTTTTCACAAAAATAACTTTTAATTTTCACATAATGGAACCCAAGAATAAAAACCTGCCTCGACCCCTGTTTGTTAAAGGCCCCAAGAATCTATATATAATTTTTAATGATGTTATGCACTATAGAACAATATTATTGCTCTAAATTTGTCTTTAAATGTTTTTTTGTGAAAAAATTACTTTATTTAAAATAATTATACACATGTAAAGAATTTTAAAATTATTTTTCCCATATTTCATATTCTGTATTATAAATTATTCCACAATATATAATTTTTTTTAATTAATTTTATGAGTCGAATATTGCAGCTAGTGACATTAAACCCCGCTAAAAGATTTGCCAGAGATATTACACCTCCACTGAGTATTAATCAAGCATCTATGTTCCTAAAAAGATTATAGCTGCTTGATTTTTAAAGAAACCAAATTACTTACTCATAAAATGATATTCCAATACAGTGATCTGCTTAGAAAGAACTTAGGTCCTTTAAAGGACCCTTCACAAACTTTTTTCCCCTCAAAACAAGGGCCCTTCACAAAACGTTTCCACCTCCAAACTGAGCTTTTTACGAGTTTAATTATCAAGAAGTAATTTAATCCTTCTATCACTTTTATGCATAATGGAAATATATGCATATATCTTCTTAAAAGTATAAACAAGAAACTGCACATAACGATTCTTTTAAATCCAGAAAATTTTGACTAGATTTTTCCCAAAAATAAAAAGACGTATTAATGAAAATATCAAAAAATAAAATAGTTCTCTCTAGGATGTATTTGAAAAGTGAAGTGTCACGCCGTTTTTAAAACTGAGAGATTTGTATCGCTATTATTTTAAAAAATAGTAAAAATTCATCTTTAGTCATACACGAAGATTTCTTGTAAAACATTATTTCCATACCACAGTATTTCTATACGTGGCGATCTGGTTTATCGAAAGTGGTTAGTATCGCATGAATGGCTGAATACAAAGTACCAAGCTATAATATTAAAATAAGTATAATACAAGGCTCACTTATACCCCTCTTACGGCTATATATATATCCATTTAAAAATTAATTAAAATGTGACTAATATACAGATAAAAAGAGCCCTGCAAAAAGGAAAAATAGAATAACAAAACGACAGCGTAACGACTGCTCCCGCTTATTTTCCGAGTGGCGGAAAAGTAAACATGCTTTCTGTGTGTTGAGTTGATAACTTCCTTCTCATTCTCCCATGACATGGAGTCAGAAATACAGCTACATGAGGGCTGCTGTCATCTCGAGGGCCCGGGTTCGAGTCCCTGGGTAAGACATGGATGTAATTGTGTATGTCCCATTGTAGTTATATAATATATGTAATGAAAAATAAAAATTGTTGTGACTTGTTGTTGTTTCTATGTATAATAAGGATCATTCGAGGCGACAGCCATTGTAGCTATAGGCCCCAAAGCATTCTCCACCTCGGTGGACTTCAAATGTTAAATTACAGCTACATGATCAAAAATCAAATGTTGCAACGAAAACTTTGTTTTTGAAGAAGTAACTTTTCTAAAGACTGGAATTCACGCCTGATAGAGGATAAGGGCAAATTATGCATGTAATAACCCCACCTATATTTTTCAGCTTTAATCGTGGACGCTACCAAAATGAGGAAAGGGGGGGGGGGGAGGGACCCTGCCCCTCCCTAGATTTTAAAATTTAAGTAACTAGATATTTCTTTTTGTTATGTTTTCAAAAACAATATAAAATGTATTATTTTCGAGTAACTAAATTAAAAGAGCCCCTTTTCTTTAATGTCAGTTGTGCAAAATTCTTAGTTTCTTTTTTAAAGAGGTGCTGTTTGTGTTGTTTTATGATGGCCAATTGTCTACACTTGGGATATTGGGCCGAAGGGGGGTTGCCTGGGGTCTTTCAAAGGGAAGCTAATCCGTATTTAAGCAAAGAAATCCAAGGTTCGAAGAAAACCACGAAAAAAACTCCGAACGACTAGGCCGACGGGCGCGATTGGGTTCGAACCCAGCATCTCCCGTCTACCAGCTTTGAGAGCAGAACCTCTCGGCCACTGGTGGGGTGGTTTTGAAGAGGAACTAAGGATTTTGAGCTAGGACGACAGGAGTGGCATGGTGGAAGTGGGGGGGGGGGGAGCGGAGTGCATTGTATCCCTTCCTGCATTTTGAAATTTAATTAACTAAAATTTCTTTCTTTTTTTTGTCTGATTTAGAAGAGCACAGTAAAATATATTCTTTTCGAAAAACTTAAAATGAAAAACTAAATAAGATATTTTTAGAAAAGGGAGAAGGGAAATTGAGGGCCCTCGTTAGATTTTGAAATTTAACTAAAATATTTTTTGTGCGTGTTTGAATATGATTTTAAATATTAATGAAAGAGACTTTGAAATAATTTGAAGATTTTTTTTTTTTTTTTTTTTTTTTTTTTAGGGTGCATTTTTTGTACGTGATAGACTTCGAAGGGTTATATTTTTACTGGTGGTAATTTAAGAGAAATTTATGACAAATTTTAGGATAAAAAGGGGACTTTGAAATACTTTCGTGATTATTTTTTTTCGTTTTAGGGGGAATATTTTGAGATTGAAATTTTTGAGCTTGTTAGAGTTAGAGGTGAAATTGTTACTGGTTATAATATTAGAAAAAATTGTGGCAAATTTAAGGTCAAAAAGGGCTTCGAAAAAATTTCGTGATTTGTTTTTCTTTTTAGGGGAATTTTCGGAGATTGAAATTTTTGAGCGTGTTAGAGGTGAAATTGTTGCTCGTAATAACTTCATAAATGGGGTAATTAAAAATTTTAACTAGTAGACTCTTCAAAATAATTTCGAGATTTTTCTTTCTTTTTGAAGGGATTTGTAGGGAATTAAAAAATACTGTTTTAAATGGTAATTAAAAATCTCAACGAGGGGGACTTTTATTTCTAGAATGGGATTTTTATATCGCTATTTAAAATGGTAATTTTAAATATTAATTAGAAATTTTAACGAGGGGGAGTTAAGAATTTTTGACTGAACCGGAGGAAGACGTTAGATTTCCGGGAATTATCTAATATATTAATTTCGAAATAAATTAAAAATATTAATGAGGAAATGCGGGCATATCAAAATCTTAGATACCATAATGTGCAATAATAAAACCTTTAAGTAAAACCTTCATGTTACCTGGTAAAGAAGTAATTTTCATTTTCCTTCAACATACCTCATGTGATTTCACGAAAATCTTCTACGTCATTGAAGGTAATTTGGAGGTTATAACTTACAGAAATAAACCTGTATGAAATCTTTTAAAAAGAGGTATACTTCTCTTAAGATAACCTTTAGTTTTCATTTGCCTTAAAGATACCCGTTGAAACCTTCAAAATGGCTGCAAAATCTCAAAATTTTTAAAGGTTTTCTCTGATTTTTTTTACCTGGGAAATCATAAAAGAAAACAGGAATTAATAGTTTTAGTTTTCCTTTTCTAAATCAATTATTATTTAGTCCCAGATTTGAAAGCTTTCATTACAATAATAACAATAAATAAATCTACCGGTGTAATAAACTCATAGTAATGAATGCTAAAATTCAAAAGCTGTGCAGTGTTTTATTATGAAGACGAATAAAAATGTTATTGATATATATGTTAACATTTTAAATAAAGATAAAATTCTTATTATTTAGCATTAAATTTTTATGTTTAAAACAAAAGAAAAATTTGAAAATAATCTAATTATATCCTTACAAATTTTATTCCAATTTCATATTCAATATATATTTCATTCTAAAAATTATTATAATATCGCTTTTTTCAAACTTATCTATTAAAATAGAAGGAAACACACATACACACCCTCTCACAATGTTCGTACAACACTTTACTCACATTTTTTTTTCTCACAATGTTTACAAACAAATGCACATTTTAAGAAGCATTGAAGAAATTGTTCTAAACTAATCCAATATATTTAGATATTTTGCAATTTCGTTTCCAGTTAATTGATTTATGTCAAATTAAATTAGAATTTAACTTACAATCAAATTAACTTACATTTATGTATAAAAATATAGTATGCATTATGAATAACTGGTGAATTTTTTCTTGTTTTTGTGTCTAAACTACTGTTAAAATATTGAATTTATATCATTGTTTAAAAGACAAATTAATTTAACTTCTGATCATTTCTAAGTAAAATAAGAATAGTTTAAACTTCTGTCTGCATAAAAAAAAAAAAAAAAAAAAAAAAAAAAAGGTTCGTTTTAATTCACACAAAAGGAAAATTCTTGTTATTTTACACATTCTTTCCATATGCTTCATATTTATTTGAGGTGAAATTGTCTAATCCACCGAAATTTTCTATCCAACGCGATTGTCCAGTAAATTAGATAAATAAATAAAAATCCATTCTTAGACAACAATTGCTTGTAATTAATTTACCGGAAACTAAGAAAAACTGTTAGATTTCATATCCCTTCAAATATCATGCCTGTAAGTATCCTGTTTTTACATTTAAAAAAGAGACTTAAAATATAAAGTTTCCGGTTCTTGAGCGGGGAAAGATAATTTTTTTGAGAACAGCCTTACAATAAAGAGCTTCTTTTATTCGTTTTAATTTGCAAAAGAAAATTTTCTTTGTTATTTTAAATGTTTCATCCATATGTTGGGTATGTACTTGCGGTGAAATTTTCCGAAAAATTCGAATCCACCGAAAATTTTTCTCTAAAAGTAATAGCTTAAAAAAAGAAACTTTTGATTGGACATAAAAAATATACAATCTCTGATAATAAGAAGAGGCAATATCTATTGACCATAACCCCGCACAGCTCTGTTGGGGGTCTAAGGTTGCTAGTTATTTGCGAGCACCGCGCCAAGTACTCGCCAAAAACCTTTCTTGCAAATAAATACATTTCCTTGATTATTATTAGATATTTATCATAAAAATGAATATATGCTAAGCTCAATCGATTTCGATTAACGAGTCATTAATTTTTCCTGTGAAAATGAAGCAAAAAAAAAAAAAAAAAAAAAAAAAAAAAAAAAAAAAAAAGAGAGAGATTTAATATGCCATTTCTTTCATATTCAGTACAGAACTATTTATTGTCGCGGAATTACACTCCTCTCTAGTATAATCACCGTTGGCAACTTAGGTCTTCCTTAGGTATAGACGACTTGGAGGTTTATCTGAATACACTTGCGGCAACCTTATTTGGAGAGGGTATGAGGGTATGCCCCTCCCCTCTCCCAAATGTATGACAAATGACTGAGTCTTCACTGTGACTATGTCGAAAATTATCTTTGATTATACTTGAGTCAAGTTATAAAATAATTTTATTACTCACTTTAGTTTTTGTTTTACGGCCCATCGGTGGTTGAAAAAAACAGTCCTAGTATTTTTAAAATTCATCACAATTATTGCTTTGTAAGATTTAATGTTCCTATTGAAAAATGCAATGAAAAATATAATTTTTTAAACGTTGATATATTCTCTTATCAATCACTTCAAGTATGGAATTTTTATTCTCCAAAGAGATATTTTTAAATAAACTACGGTATTTTCAGGATTTAAGCAGAAGACAAAGTATGATTAATATTTCTGTCTTATAAAGCGAAACAGTTGTATATGTATTTGTCTGGTTGTCCGTAGTAAAATTTTCGTTTATCGCACGCGAAATACACAGATTCTACAAAATATTTTACTTTCTTAAAAGTGGAAATTATTAATATTTTTTGTAAACCACTATTTTTTTCCATACGAAATACTCGCATGTTATCCAGAATTCTGAAAAATGTATTTGTTTATCTGTAAAAGTTGAATATTGAGAATTTTTCGCAGAATATAGTGTTTTTAACATTGCAGGAATACATATATATATATTTTTTTAAATATAGCTACAGTTATGCGGATAGTAAATATGGAAACCAATATCTTATCGAGGGTTTATTTTTTTACTTTTAAACATAGAATAAAATAAAACTTTTATGAATGAAAAATACCATATGAAAAATTATATTTTCCTTTTTATCTACAAAAATGTAAATAGTAAAACACGGAATTTTGCCCTAAAAAGGAGTGGTGATGGCATGTGAAATACTACTGAAAGCGAACAAAAATGTTGAAATGAAGGTTTCAACAAGTCATTTTTTTTCTTTACAGTAAAAAAGGGGTGCATTTTCAACTTCGAAATACGCAAACAGATGGAATTTTAGTTTTCTAAAAATTGTTTAAATGTGTTTATATGTTGCTTACTTTAAATTACTTTTCGCAAAATTTGTTAAACAAATACTGTTTTCTTTGCCTAAAATTTATTGAAAGTATTTGTAGTAAATATTTTTGTTCTTTAGATAGTGGAGGATGTATTTATAAAAGTAAAAACTCGTGGAATGCTTGAACAAAACGTGAAAAATTATGTTGAAAAAGAAAAAATACAGGCCATTTCTTATCATTATACATTTAGAAACAGACTAATGTCATAAAGCTGAAATAATAATTCACATAATTTTTAACTTCAAAAAATATTATTAAACTATTCGGGATTTTTTTAATTGTTGAATAATGTTCAAATCTGATTGATGTTTTCTGAGAATTAAAATCGGGAAATGGTGCTAAATTTTGCATGATGAATGGTTTCTAATAGGCAGCTTCATCTTTATCAAATTAAGTCACAAGATTTTTATTAGAACTTACAAAACTATTATCCTGGCTTCATTCCCTCCTCCAACCGGGAGTATTTTCCAAACGAAACTAGTGTTCCCATGCCTCCGACATCGTAGATCCGGATTTTCCGGTCTTCATGCTTATGAATAACTCTAGACAGGTGAAGGTCTCGCCTCCTGATCAAGGTTACAATTACGAAATCAAGCTCGAGTAGCAATGACCGCCTTTATAGGAAGCCCGCATGAGTTCTGTAGAAGAGTGAACAACCATCCCCTCCGTCTTTTCTCTCTGTCGTTCCATTTTCGACAATGTACGAACAAATCCAAACAGCATAATTAATAGCAATCTGAAACCGGACAACACAGTAACAAAAGTGATAAAATAAATAGCTATACAGCCACGAAAGCCAAGGTACTAACAGGTAGATCTCCGCATGAGGCGATCCCCGGCCAGGTACAAAACTCGTTCAGCTAAGCATACTGCCCGGGAGGTAAGGACCTGGTTTGATGTATAATGATAATAATACGTTATTAATACGGCCGTCACTATAACAGGTCCCTTCTATCTTCGTGCCTATAGGCCGTTAATACGGAAATCCCTATAAAGAAAATCATTCTGAAATCGTGGCCTTTATTAATGATTTACGCACTTCCTGCTCATAAATCGCTAATACCACTGTCAGTATTTAAATTGTGCATCCATACTTTACAGTAAAGTGTATTTAAAAGGGGAGAAAGTAGATATAGGTTGTATAAAAATAGAAATCGGTTTTGCTGAAGCGTTTTAGCACTAAAGAATAAAAATTACATAAATATAGTTACATGTAAAAAGAAAATCTAATAAAAATTTTCCCAGGAAAAATATTCTGATTAAAAGATCTAATTGAAATTTCATTTAATTGTCAGAAATAAGGTAACTATGTAGCAAATAAATTCTGATAAGAAATAATAAATGTTAACTTAATTGGCAATATTCTCGTCACGTCGCAGTCAAAAAAGTATCTTCTTTTACACAATAGAATACATTTAAAGTTGAAAATATTTGCAGTAATTCAACATGAAAAATAAATAATTTTAAAACACCGAACGCTTGAAAAATGTCCTTACATTGTTATCATTAAAAAAAAAAGAGTAAAATGTTGTTCACATCTTTTCAGGAAACGGAAGCTGAAAAGAGATAAATGAGTTTTAATACTTAAACACATTCTGGTGTGTATTTGGCCATATTTTCTCACAAAACATTAAATGAATGAAAAACAAAACTTTTGAATTTCAAAAACGGAATAGTAGGATATGATTCGTTGAAATGTAAACAATATTTCAAGATCTCAAACATCTTCAACATCGCACAGATAGCTGAAATGTGTCCTTGATATATATACACCATGCGATTAAATGTCACCGGACACCTTCGATTTGTCTGGAGAACACTTGGCGAATTCTTCTGGATCTTCAGAAATATAAAGAACATTATAAGCTATACATATATATATATATAACATAAATATATATAACACCATATATTTAAAAGAAGGTTTCTTCACGATGCCAAATAGGGGATCAAAAACAAATGGAATAAAAGAAAAATAAAATTTAGATATCTCTTTAAAATAAAATGCCCGAAATGTTCTATGGATAAAGCAGATAACTATATAAGTTCTTTACAATATGTCTATTAGGGTGGTCACAAGCTATATGGAAAAAAAAATCTTAATTTTATCTTCTAAGAGACCCCCCTCAAATGTTGTCAATTACATCGAAAATGAGATTCGCAAAGTTTCAGATCAATTGGATACTATTAACCCGTGACTCCTCGAAGTTGGATTTTTGAAAAATTGCGATTTTTGGCGAACAATTGTAGTTTTTCTTTCATTAAGAGAGAACAATTTATCTTAGAAACCTGATTCTTGTTTTATTTCATGGAAAATGTTGTTGCCTTGAACTTTTACTCTTACCAAAACTTATATTTAATGACATTTAGTATTTGTCAGGTCAGTTCGTGAACCATACCTCAAACAGTGCGTTTTAGGAAAAGAAGTGAAAAATGACAAATGAATAATTTTTTATTACTGCTGGAATGATATATACATGCTAAAATATATCCATAACTTTAATACATTGCAACACGGGTAATGAGGTTGATTAATATTAATTTTATATGAGGAGATTAATTTTTATGATTCTTACTATTCGTACAGTGTTAGCACCAAATGACTCTAGGTAAGCGATATAATTAACAATTCCCTTCAGGGAAATCCAAAGAAAATTTAATATATTAAGTATTAAAATTATAATTAATCAATGCGCTGTGTTATTTTTTTCGGAGATCGTTTACCTTCTAAGTCTGTAATTTCTTTTATATAATAATTTTATTAGTAAATCATATAGATAAATAGATTATTTATTTTACATACCCACATCTATAAGAGAAAAAATATTAATTAAGAATTAAAATAAAGAAAAGATTACTCATATTCAATCTTAATTACATTTTATTATAGGAGTAAATTTACAATAAAAAAAAGTTATTTACATATTGTGGGTTATATATTTTAATAGTAATGCTGATGCACATCTTTATATATATATTTACCTATTTCAATTAACCACTTCACCGGCTGCCCCGAGATAACTCGGAGGTAAAAGCACTGTTTCCCCATACCCTTCGCCGGTGAAGTGGTTAATCAATCTATTTAATTAATTTTATAACACGTGAATATCACCATAGTCCGTTACTTTCATAGGTAATGCTTATTACTGGTAAAAACAATGGAATAAAATCATAATGGACTACCTGATCCACTGCCCCCGGCAGCATGTAGAATTCTCGTTGCTCCGTGAATATCCCACACGTAGGCACAAAAGGTCTCCAAAAAAATGTTGACACAAAATATTAATACTTAATCGGCCATCACATGTATTTTTGAGCCAATGTTGGGGTAACTTATTTTTTTATATATATATTTTATATGTTATTCATGGTACAGCAATCTGCTAAAATCCAACCGCAGCATCTTATATTTTTTATTGCTGCCATCAGCATTTTTATAAAATTTGCAAGTGAAGTCTGTCTCTTACTTACACTGTAAAAAACAAAAAAACGGACATTGTCCTGTTTACATTATTTATGCAAACATAAAATTATACCATATAGCTAGAAAATTTGCATACAGAGTTGCCACCCATCTTTACAGGCGAATATCATTGGTCGACTCTGAATTTATGTGGCGCAACCTTATAGGTTGAGTTTTTGCTGTACCCAGTTATATTTATTTTTACTTTATTCCGTGTGTGTGGTCCTTCTGGTCAAAGGTCAGCTGTAAATTTCGTTGTTATGCCCTCATGATGTCCTACACAACTATAAATCGTAATTTCGATGACTTTTGTAGATTTATTAGTATCGTAAATTTTATCTGTACGATACTTTACCAAGACATGCACTTAACCTAGTTCAGGTTCCATTATAGTCATACGAATGCTTCTTTTTATATGCTGCCTCGTATATAATAACATCATAGTTTATAGATAAAAGTTAAAGTTTGTTGGAAAGACATATTCTTTCCATCATCTCCGCCTCCAATATGGAAAAAAAAAGAAATTTAGTGCAACGTGTTTCTTTTTTTGTTTTTTTGCTTGACCCTGCTCCTTCAGCTGGAATATAAAGTCTCATGTCATTGTTCAGCACTTTGTGTGCATCCTGTCCTATGTTGTGTAAATAGAGTCATTGACACTCACTGAGTATCATAGTGGTTTCGATGGCTTGAAGATGTGCATAGCAAGTCCTTTTATACGCCAACAGTTCTGGTGTACGGATCACGTCGTCGAGGCATAACTGTCGTAGTAGATTGCACTGTATTTATTAATTATTCCATTGTTTGCAATTTAGCACTCAACAATTTAATGTTAAATTAGCCAATTGTATATCAAAGCAACCAATTTTGGAATAAGTAAGTTAATAAAAGCCAAATTTCTACCATACGATATGTAAATATGAATAGGCAAACAGTTACACATTAAACTAACATTACACATAAAATACAATTCATTATATTTCATATATAATAATAAAATACTCAGAGAGACAAAATTTGTATACAATAATTACATTATGAACTCGTGAACATACGATATAAATTTTTTATATCATCCAAATCTACTGGTTCTTTAATTTATTGTTTCGCTGATAGAATGTATGTGTTTTTATTATTATTATTATTATTATTATTATTATTATTTATTATTATTTTTTTTATTTATTTATTTATTTTAAATAAGTGGTGTATATTTACATATACATCGCTTCTGAATCGCTAACTGCCACTAAAACAAACATGCTCGTATTTGATTATCTGACTTAACAAATGATATTTGATTCAAAGAAAGAGATGAATCAGGTTTCTCCAAGGCGCAAATCCGATTCATTTCAAGAGCAGGAAGAGACATTTCATTCCTCTCTCGGCTATGGAGAAAACTGGTTGCAAGATCGACTTATCGATAAAGAAAAAAAACTCGTTACAGTCCTAATCACTTTGTCTCCCCCATGAAAATTTATGGACTGTGCTGCAAAAGCGCGGGACCGACTGAGGGGTCAACTGATTACATGAATTTTCCCACAGTATCTAGTCGCCACCGTAATAGCGTTGCCGGTTTGGGAGCGCAAAGAAAAAAAAAACTGAAATCGTGCCATATTGGACTCAACACTAGGAATCTGCGAGAATGTATATTTTCATAACTGCAACATTCATTAATAATCTTTTTTTTTTTTTTTTTTTTTAGAAAACATCATCAGCAAGACAAGTATCCTGCCTAATACGCCTAAAATCTAAAAGGCGCAGATCTGCTGGCTCCAATGGATAGAACAGAAAAGAAGGAGTAAGTTTTACTGGTACCCCTTAAGGTTTGTATAATATAGTACTAGTCGAGGTATGAAAAAACAATTTGAAGGTAAGAAATTAGTCTTGACGTGTACCTCGTAAGCACGACTAACATTATAAAAATTTATATGTAACTCTCGCTAAATAATCCAATATCACTCAATGATTGAACGTTTTTATAATTTATGTTTTAATGTTTTTGTGGAGAATAAAATATAAGTAATACTTTAGGTATGTTTTTTTTTGAAAGATTGGCCAATCTATGCGCTCCTATTAATATTATTATTTATCATAAGCAATACCTAAACATCTCATTATTTTATATGTTTTGTATATGCATTATGTATTGAGAGTCACATTGTATTATACACAGGTACTAGTATTTTTACGATTATGGGTTAAATGTTAATCACAAATGTATTATTTATTTATTTATTTATTTGCATAATTTAACAGTGTTAAACTAAACTGTGTTATGCCTACAGGAGGTATATTATTAACCCTTATGTTTTAATTCCCACTAGCCTGTGAAAACCTACCTACGAAGTAAGTAGAGTCTGAACAAAATAACTCGGTGCGAACAACAAAAAAAAAAAAAGAGGGGTGTGTGTGTGTGGGGGGGGGGGGGTTAAACGGAACCAACAAAAAAATATGAGGATCTAATCTACAAAATTCCTAATTATTACATTTTATTCTTTTTGTTACATCCATAACAAAATATACTTAAAAGACTACCCTTGTACTTAATTTTATCTTAATTTAATTAGCGGTGGAGACAGAATGCTACGGAAAAACTGGATGCCGTGCCTATTAATATTGAATGTCCACTCTATAACGAAGATCGGTGCACCACCCTGTTGACAGCAACAAGGAAATCAACATTACAAGAGAAGGAATTCTCATAAACAGATACGATTTATTTTGTACTAACTTACCAGAAACCAAAGGTATAAAATTTTAATTGAGAAATCCCATTTAATTTATGTAATTAAAGGCTAAAAAGATATTTGTTTATTTTTATTTTACAGAAAAGAAACAAGAAAGGTTTAGGTAATATAGTCTAATTTATTTAAACATTGATATATTCCTCGTTAGTTAACTGATTATTTTTAAAAGCAATACATCATTTATTTATTGCCATATTTAGTATTTTATTTATTTATTGTTACGTGAAAAAAATTTATTTATTTTTTTTTTGAAAAAAGGTAACTGTTTACTTAATTCGAATTAGAATAAAAGGAGTGTTGTCCAAGCCCTGAATAATTTTCAGATTGGCAATCAAAACGGAATCCTCTTAAAAAAAAATTTTTTTTGTTAATTAATGAACATGAGAAAGAAAATATAATTTATTATCTTCGTGTAAAATCCAGTGTAATGTAATTTAAATGGCAATATTTATATAATTAATATTTTATATGACTTTACAATTCAATTAATAGACTGAGTAACAGTAATACTTTTTAATTTATTTAACTTATTTTTTTTTTATTATTAAATTTACTGCATGACTTCAATTATATGAGAGTAAAATAGTGATAAGTTCACCCTGTTAAATAAGAAAAAAGAATAATTTTTATAATATGTACACTGTTGTACTAAAGAAAAAAAAAATTATGTATAGCAAATTTCATAATAATAACTAACAATGCATATTCCCTGCCTCAACTGTAATTTATGTCAGCCCTATTGGCAGAAACATGCTAAAAGGACTAGCCGCTAAATCCCAAGGTATTAATAAATATTAAAATTAAACTAATTTATCTTTACTATTAATAAGAAAGTAAGAAAAAAAATTCTAATATTTTATAATAAAAATGCTTGAAAATTAGGATACTCATAATATGTTATATTTTGCAGTTGACTCTCTGAGGAATGATCGACAAGGAAAAAAATAAATAAATAAATCAAGCGAAGCAGAACTTCAGGACGTCTCATTCCAGCCTGCCTCTGATTGAAGACAAGTAAGCAAAATTTCATTTATTGCATGCCATAGAATTGTACCAATGTTTTTTTTTCTTTACTGATCAAAACCTTATGTGCACAAAATTGTTCCTTCGTAACTGGCCATTCTAAAGCAAACTAACTCTCTGGCGCGCAGGTTGGAGGGTGGGGGGCGGGAAACTAATCTCTCTCTTCTGCCTAAAAAGATGGACAGAGGAGAAAAATTCCGCTTTTAGCACCACGAGATGGCGCTCCTCCTCAAAACATTGACCATCATCGTAAACAAAAGCCACAGCTCCCAAACTTTACGCTGTGCGTTGGGGGAGAAAAAAAAAATTGGTTAAGAACCGGCTGTTCTGCACGATGTATTTTATTTTATTTTATATATATATACAGGTATATAGCACACCTACACTTAAATTTCCCATATAATGTGTATATAATGTCCTCTCTGAGAATTTAACCATGTGTAGTATAACCCACAAATTTCACTTGAAAAAATAAAAAACAACTATATACAACACAAATGTACATGAAACATTTCATTGATAAATTAACGAATATTCTTGAATAATAAAAAGGGTATGTATAACGATAAATGAAATAACGCATATTATTTTCATAAATACAGTAATATATGAAAAAAAATATATATATGTCCAACGACTTTTATGTACGTTGATTACCTTCCTGCTCCGACCCGTTATGAATTTGGCATGCTCTAGACTCGACTTTCGTTGTTGAGAATAATAGAGAAATATGGCTTTTAATCGGCTCTTTGAGCGGGTTTTGGAGCTCTGTTAAAAGGTAATTATTATTGCGAAACCTTCTTACGACTTCGAAAGGACCTCTCCATTTAGGCTGAAATACTCCCGGTGTACCCACACATTTTAGGTAACACTCTTGCCCGATTCTTAAAAATTTTACTTTCTGCATTTCGTCGTTATTAATATACTCGGCTAACATTCGTTCTTGATTATGTAGCGCAATTTTTTTTATTTCTTCCAAATGTTATACCCTATTTTGCACATATGTTGCTGTAATAATATCTTGTGTGGAAAGGTGGATGGAAAATGGGTTTCTAATATCTCTCCCAAAGAATAAGAGAGATGGCGGGAAACCTGTTGCGCGGTGAGGGGAAGTATTATAAAGTAATTTAAAATAGTCCAGCCTAGTATCCCACTCTAATGTAGTTTTACTCATAGCTGTTATCGAGTTTTTTAATATCTTATTCGTAACTTCAGAAATTCCATTCGTTTCTGGGTGAGTAACGCTGCTAAATTTTAATTGTATATTTAAGGAATCCATGTATTCTTTGAACACTTGAGAGTGAAAATATTCGCCGTTGTCTAAAGTTACGGATTTGCATAAACCATAACGGCTAAAGTATCCGTTCAGTACGTTCAAAAGTGTCTGGGTTTCATAGTTGCGAATAGGAACAGCTTCTAAGAATCTTGACGTCGAGTCCACAATAACAAAAATGTATTTATGCTTTTTCAAAGACATAGGGAGTAACCCTATTAGATCGATATGAATTGCTGAACCGACCTCTTGGTCCTTTACTATTTTTTGTGTAGGCACCTTGATTGTTTGGTGCTGTTTGGTAGTATTGCATGGTATACATTTATTACAATGATTCTTTATATCACGGTACATTCCGTGCCAATAAAATCTACTCTTTATAATATCATAAGTTTTTTAAAACCGAAATGAGGTTTATGTGCATCTTTTATTATTTCCATTTTAAGTGACTCTGGAGCGATAAGTAACTTTTTGCCATCAGATCCAGGTTTTAAAATTAATATATCTTTATGGTTTAGAACAAACTTTCGAGTAATTTTATTCTGTTTGTTGTTTTTAATTTTACCGATAATTTTCTCTAATTTATCATC
Source organism: Maratus speciosus (assembly GCA_963932465.1). Classification (NCBI taxonomy): domain Eukaryota; kingdom Metazoa; phylum Arthropoda; class Arachnida; order Araneae; family Salticidae; genus Maratus; species Maratus speciosus. The sequence goes on from OZ010789.1 coordinate 85,442,980, forward strand.
TTGTAATTGCTGCTCTTTGATATTTTCATCAACCAAATCTTTATTAACGACAAATAGTGAATTTTGTAGTTCGTTTCTAGCTGTTAAATTATTTAAATTACGAGTGGAATAATCTGCTGGATTGGCAAAACCCGGAATAAATTCTATTTCATAGCTAAACGGTGCGAGATTGTCGATCCATCTAGCTACAATATCAGGCTGTTTCTCTAAATTTAAATAATATGTTAGGGCTTTGGAAACCGTGCGTATAATGAATTTCCTACCTGTTAAAATGTATTTAAAATACATTACTGCCTCGTGTATGGCGAGTAATTCTAATTTAAAACTAGGGTAATTCTTCTCAGGATTTCTTAATTTTCTTCCAAAAAATTCAATTGGTTGGAGAACGCCATCATACTCTTGTCCCAATATGCCCGAAATTGCGGTTTTAGCCGCATCCGTGATTAGAATAAAATCTTTCGAAAAATCAGGGGTTTTTAAAGTAGGATTCTGTATAATAGCAGCCTGAATTTCTTTGAATGCATTTTCTTCTACTTCCGACCATTTAAATTTTACTTTATCTTTAGTGAGATTAATTAAAGGGTCTACTATTTTAGAATAGTCTTTAATAAGTGATCTAAAATAATTGGAGAGACCAAGGAGTGATTTGACTCCTTTCTTATTTTTAGGTCTAGCTAAATTTTGAATTTTGTCAATATTTCTTTTTGAAGGTGAAATTCCTTCCTTATTAAGGGTGAATCCTAAAAATTCGATCTCTTCCATGCAGAGTTGCATTTTAGTTGGTTCAATTGTAATATTGTTTTCAATGAATATGTTCAGTACATTGTCTAATAGTTCTATCATTTCCTGTAATGAGTTTGTTGCCAGTAATATATCATCGATGAAATATGTCACTTGATTTTTATCAAAGTGTCCTAATAATATATCCATTAATTCTGCGAAGTAAGCCGTACTGAGACGTGTGCCGAAAGGTAGTCTTAAATAAGAAAATTTTCCATGTTCTGTAATAATAGCAAGTTTGTCTGTATCTTCTTCTCTTAAAACGATTTGATAGAAGGCCGAGTGTAAATCTAGAACAGTGTAGTACTTTTTGCCGCCTATTGTCTGCAAAATCCGTTTTATGTCAGGTATCGGATAGGCATAGTTTTGCAAAATCTGGTTAAGCAAACGAAAATCAGCAGCGATGCGATATTTAACTTCTTCTACGTTTTCGCCTTTCTGTGTAACTTTTTTTTTTACAAAAATAACTGGAAACGCGTAATCAGAGTGACATTTCTTTATTATATTAGCTCTCAGAAGCTTATCAATTTCTGACTTAGCATACTCCTTTACACTATGTGCCGTTTTATATGGTTTTGTTTGTATAGGATAATTGTGCATTAAATTAAATCTGGGTACAACTAAAGATGTTTTTCCAAGAGTGTAATAATTTTTGGAGAATGCATAAGCATTCTTTAGTAATAATTCTTGTAATTTTGCTTGTGTATCAGTATCCAGATGTTGTAAATTAAAATCCTCTGGACTGAGTTCCGCCTTTCTGCGTTCACGAATTTCCTCTAAAGAAATGTTGTTAACTTGTACTATTGGATCTGATTCTTGACTGCTATTGTCATTTTCTGACGTTATCTCAAAATGCTTTGAAATTCTTCCGATATTCATTCCCTCTACTAAATTTAATTTCTGCTGCGAGTCGTTCCTGATAATTATGTTAATTTTATTATCTTTGCCAATTTCATGAATTGATGTGTCATAATGTATGTTAATGTTATGTTTAATTGGTTCTAACATTATAGTGTCATTAATAATAAATTGATTTGGGCATATTAACTCAGTAATTACTCTCTCACCTGGACATATCTCTGAGTTTTGAGATATCTTAGCTGAAATAATATTTTTACGTGATATTTTTCTTTTTTTCTTTTTATTTCTTTGTTTTTTTATGTTAATTTCCTGTGGTTCATGATTGTCATTTGTACTAATGGGAGATGGAGTTAAATTGTTTATCTGCCCCTGAGATGTGTCTCTGAGAAAATTCAGTGTAATGTTTTTATTTTTTAATTTCATGGTTTTATCCTCAAAATCCAAAATAATTTTGTTTGTTTTGAGAAAATCAAAACCGAGTAGCATATTATAATCACGGCCAAAATCTGAATTTGTGATATAAAATGCACCTGACACGAATACATTTTCCAATTTGAAGGTTAATTTGATACATTGTTTGAAAGCAATTGTCGAATTAGTGAGTGTTTGAAGTTTTACCTGATTACATAAATTTTTATATTTAACTTCTGCATTCTTTAGTTGCTCAAATATGGAGGGTGAGGCCAGGCTGACCGCAGCTCCACAATCTGCCAAGGCGGAGATTTTAATACCCTTTATTTCAAAACTAATAATTGGAAGGCTTTCTATATTATTACTTTTCACGCTAGCAATCAATTTGTAAGAATTGTGTGACCCGTCCATGAGAGACTTACGCGGGTACCTTTTATTTGAATCTGTAAGTCCCTCAATTAATTTCCCTGTTTGTCCTTAGGTTTCTGTTCATAATCTTTATTTTGTTTATATTTGTTTTTGTGAGAATTGTTTTTATCCTCTTCTGAATTTCTATTATTTCTATGGTAGTTTCTCTGATAATTTCCACTTGTATATCCTCCATACCCATTACCCTGGTTATATGAATTGTAATGGTCCTGATTATAGCCGTAGTTGTAATTAGGTAAATTGGGGTAGGGTGGGGGCATAAAGTTTAGGTGGGGAGGGGGTGGGGAGTAAAACATGTAGTTAGGAGGTGCATAATGCATAGGGTTCGGATGGAAATTTTGATGCATATATTTAGAATTTTGTGGGAAATTTCCCTGATACTGGTAACTGTTATCTCTTCCGCATTTCCTCTCTGAATTCTGCTCGTTATGAGGGGTTGTTTTGTTTCTCTCAGCGGCATTACTTTTATTTTGGTCTTTGTCACCTTGGAATCAGCATTTTTGATTGGAATGCGTTTTAGAATTGCAATGATCGCAATATTTAGTTACATTATTTGCATTCGAATTCATATGTGCTTTAATGTTGTTTAATTCACTAGTCAATATTTTAATTTTCTCCGCACTTTCCATATTCATTTTTACTAATTCCTTCACTAATTCAGGGTCCTTATTAGCAGCGATATTATTGAGATCTTTAACATCGACATGTGCAAAAGCTCTCTCTAATTTTAATGCCATCTCACATGCAGTGTTAAAATCCTTCGGAGAATCCTTACGAATTTCTAAGCTAAAATCGCTTCTAATTGCATCCAGAAATCTAGACAACTTTACCATTTGCGTAAATTTGGAGTCATTATCATCCCCAATATCCTGTCCACTTTTTTAGGTAGCTTTCTTTACAAAAAGCTACCTATTGCAGCCGTTCGGAGGAAAGCGATTTCAAAAAATTTTGGTATATTTTCATCGATCATGACCCCAAGACCTCGAAACCACCCTCCGTTCAAAATTGATATATATATATATATATATATATATATATATATATATCAATATATATATATATATATATATATATCTGACCTATGTCATACTGTAACTCTCGTATTTATGAACCGATTTGGATGTAATTCGGTATGTACATAGTACATACCAATGTCTCGACCGAGTTCGTTGGCCAGCTTCATCCGCCATTTTGTTTCAAAATGGCGGCCATTTAAAATTTTTAAAAAAATTTAAAATTTGAAATGTGGTACCAAAAAATTGAAAACGGAAAAATATTTTTTCTTATGTATTTGACCTTTATACAAAGACTCCGTAACAGTTTTTGTTTCATATATATCTTAAAAAATGGCTGAGTTATAGCATTTTGAATTTCTAGCGAAGCTGACATTTTGAAACGTCCTGAAATTTGTCACGCGATAAAAGGCGTATTTATGAACCGATTTGGATGTAACTTCGTTTATACACAGTACAGACCAATGTCTCGACCGAGTTCGTTGGCCATCTTCATCCGCCATTTTGTTTAAAAATGGCGGCCATTTAAAATTTTAAGAAAAATTTAAATTGGAAATGTGGTACCAAAAAATTGGAAATTGAAAAAATATTTTTTTCTTATGTGTTTGACCTTGATAAAAAAATTCGGGAGCAGTTTTTGTTTCGTTTATATCTTAAAAAATGGCTGAGTTATGGCATTTTGAATTTCTAGCGTGGCTGACATTTTGAAACACCCTGATTTTTGCCACGTGATAACAGACGCATTTATGAACCGATTTGGATGTACCTTGGTGTGTACATAGTACATACAAATAACTCAACCGAGTTCGTTGGCCAGCTTCATTCGCCATCTTGTTTCAAAATGGCGGCCATTAAAAAAAATTTAAAAATTTAAATTTAAAATGAGATGCCAAAAAATTGGAAAGTGAAAAAGATTTTTTCGTATGTGTTTGACCTTAATACAGAGATTCCGGAACAGGTTTTGTTTTGTCTATATCTAAAAAAATGGCTGAGCTATAACATTTTGAATTTCTATTGTGGCTGACATTTTAAAACGACCTGATATTTGTCTTTCGATAACAGGCGTATTTATGAACCGATTTGGATATTACTTGGTCTGTGCATAGTGCATACCAATGTCTCGACCGAGTTCGTTGGCCAGCTTCATTCGCCATCTTGTTTCGAAAGGGTTGCGATTTTTTTAAAAGTATTTTTAAATTTAAAATGAGGTATTAAAAAATTGGAAAATGAAAAAGATTTTTTTTATGTGTTTGGCCTTGTTACAAAGATTCGGAGCAGTTTTTGTTTCTGAAAATTTGTTCTTTTTTTTATATCTTAAAAAGTGGTTGAATTATAGCACTTTGAATTTCTATCATGGCTAACACTTTGAAACGATCTTGTATTTGTCACGCGATACCACACGTATTCGCCTATTTCGATGGAAGAAGGCATGTGGATAGTATACATCAATATCTCGACCAAGTTCTCTGGCCAGCTTCATCAGCCATCTTGTTTCAAAATGGCGGCCATTAAATTAAAAAAAAATTATACTTAAAGTGAGGTGCAAAAAAATTAGAAATTGAAAAAGGTTTCTTTCTTAAGTATTTGACCTTGATATAAGGATTCAGGAGCATTTTTTGTTTGTCTTTATCTTAAAAAATGGCTCAGATATAGTAGTTTCAATTCCTAACGTGGGTGACATTTTGAAAAATCTGATTTTTTGCCTGCGACAGCACTCGCATACATAAACCGATTCCGATGTGAGTGAGCCTGTGCACCGCAATTACTAAGGTCTCGACCTGGTTCACTGGTTAGCCTCATCCACCATGTTGTCTTAAAATGGCAGGCACTTCGAATTCGCCGAAACTCTAAAATCGCCGAATTAGGCAGCCAAATATAAGTTACTTTAATTAAAAGCAGCTTGGATAAAGCTGACTAATTTCGCGAAATTCTCATTCATAATGCGTTAGTATTGATAAAAATTAGTATTGAATCTCCTACATTCGGTTTCCACTTAATTGAGCTTCGTGTGTTTGAGTAATATAAGTTGGCTTTTTTAAAATAAGAAATATCAAAGCTACCTCTTCCTCCCGGCACTGGCCGGAAGGACTTTTTTATATATAAGTCCGCTGCTGCTTTAAATTCTAATATAAAGTCCGCCATATTTTGATCCGGTTTCTGCTTAAGGGAAAAAAATTTTGTTTGTGCCTCACTAAAACTACATTTTATCTCGAATAATTCTTTTAATTTCTTTTTGAAATTGTCTAAATTACTCTCCGAAAATAATTTTTCATCCCTCATTAATTTTTCTTTAGCGGGACCAACGATTCTCGCCTTTAGAATCGTTAATTTAGAAATCGGGCTTAATTCGGTTTGATTGATTAAATTATCAAATTGTAATAAAAAGGAATTTATGTTAGATTCTCTTTTTCCATCATAATTAGGTAGTAAGCCGATTACACTCTCGGCAGTTATTTTGTCAGTGGCCATGATATATGTGTTTTTCTGGGGTGTATTGTTAATCGTAATAGTAGTTTTCTTATTACAATTTTTATTATTTATATTCTTGTTACTACTTTTATTATTATTTGAATCTACACTACTTTCTTTCTTTGTATTTGCCAGTTCTTTTAATTGTTTCCTAGTTGTAACTCCACTTACCCTTGTATTATCTCTATGACTTTTCCGTTTACAATTATTACTCATTAAATAAGAATGTAATGTAAACTAAGTAATATTTTTTTTTTTATCAAGAGCGACACAATATACCATAAAAAATAACGCCTAGTTATTAGTATCAATTTTATACATGTAAATAAAATTTTAAAACATAGTAATACACATCAACACTGCGAAATAGTGAAAAGGGTTTAAAAAAAAAATGTACAGTATTATAAAATAGCAAACTGTTAATTTCGCTTAACTGCATTAAATTTGCAAATTTTATACACAGTGATTTAATAATTATGACCAAAATTATTTATTTATCAAGTACTGTGATTGTATTTATCATATTAATTTACTCATTTGTTTCCATCAAACATATAATTACTATTATTATTGAAGTTTACAATGTACATAAGATATTTTCATTACTCAGTGAAAACACAAAGAAATTTTGTTTTTCAATTTCTGTTGTAAGTTATATATACATATATATATAATAATTTTATATAATGAGCACAATAATATTTTCTCTTGTAGTATAGTAATTTCTGTTTGCCAATTCATATGTACTACTAAAACCGACTATGGTGATACACGTAAAAAAAAGGAAAAAGAATTTTTTTTTATTAATAACCTATGGTTCGGTCTCCTAAAATTAAATTAATTAAATTAATATAATTAGGAAAAGGCTAAGGCACCATTACAACTGGCTCACTCCCCTATGCTGGAATGATATATACATGCTAAAATATATCCATAACTTTAATACATTGCAACACGGGTAATGAGGTTGATTAATATTAATTTTATATGAGGAGATTAATTTTTATGATTCTTACTATTCGTACAGTGTTAGCACCAAATGACTCTAGGTAAGCGATATAATTTACAATTCCCTTCAGGGAAATCCAAAGAAAATTTAATATATTAAGTATTAAAATTATAATTAATCAATGCGCTGTGTTATTTTTTTCGGAGATCGTTTACCTTCTAAGTCTGTAATTTCTTTTATATAATAATTTTATTAGTAAAACATATAGATAAATAGATTATTTATTTTACATACCCACATCTATAAGAGAAAAAATATTAATTAAGAATTAAAATAAAGAAAAGATTACTCATATTCAATCTTAATTACATTTTATTATAGGAGTAAATTTACAATAAAAAAAAGTTATTTACATATTGTGGGTTATATATTTTAATAGTAATGCTGATGCACATCTTTATATATATATTTACCTATTTCAATTAATCAATCTATTTAATTAATTTTATAACACGTGAATATCACCATAGTCCGTTACTTTCATAGGTAATGCTTATTACTGGTAAAAACAATGGAATAAAATCATAATGGACTACCTGATCCACTGCCCCCGGCAGCATGTAGAGTTCTCGTTGCTCCGTGAATATCCTACACGTAGGCACAAAAGGTCTCCAAAAAAATGTTGACACAAAATATTAATCCTTAATCGGCCATCACATGTATTTTTAAGCCAATGTTGGGGTAACTTATTTTTTTATATATATTTTTTATATGTTATTCATGGTACAGCAATCTGCTAAAATCCAACCGCAGCATCTTATATTTTTTTTTGCTGCCATCAGCATTGGGATAAAATTTGCAAGTGAAGTCTGTCTCTTACTTACACTGTAAAAAACAAAAAAACGGACATTGTCCTGTTTACATTATTTATGCAAACATAAAATTATACCATATATCTAGAAAATTTGCATACAGAGTTGCCACCCATCTTTACAGGCGAATATCATTGGTCGACTCTGAATTTATGTGGCGCAACCTTATAGGTTGAGTTTTTGCTGTACCCAGTTATATTTATTTTTACTTTATTCCGTGTGTGTGGTCCTTCTGGTCAAAGGTCAGCTGTAAATTTCGTTGTTATGCCCTCATGATGTCCTACACAACTATAAATCGTAATTTCGATGACTTTTGTAGATTTATTAGTATCGTAAATTTTATCTGTACGATACTTTACCAAGACATGCACTTAACCTAGTTCAGGTTCCATTATAGTCATACGAATGCTTCTTTTTATATGCTGCCTCGTATATAATAACATCATAGTTTATAGATAAAAGTTAAAGTTTGTTGGAAAGACATATTCTTTCCATCAATTACTTCTGATATTTTTTTCGTATTATTTGCATTAAAAGGCAAAATAAACTGAACAATTTTTGTAACATTAAAAATATCTTACGGATTACAGTTAAATATTAATTATCTAGTTCTGTGGCTAGAAAGAAAAAGCTCCTCGATTTGTATTGCAGTTAAAGCGCATTTAAAACGAACATCAGAATTTCTCTTTTTATTACAAATCTGTTTTTGTTACCTGCTATAGATATATATTTTTAGAATCGACGATATGTTCTGGCACCCTCCTCTTATTTCGGTATGATGACAGAAATGCAAGATTTTTTTTTTTTTAATTGGCCACGTGTCTCATCAAATCACTGGCTGTAAGTTGCCAAAAAATTGTCAAGTTTTACATATTTTATTTTATAATATTCAGTTAGCCGCTGGCTTTTATTTTAAGTAGAAGTGTAATACGTTTCCGCAAACAACTCTGAAAAACAAAGTACTGGGCTCATCAAAAACAGATTTAAAAATTCCGGTTTAGAGGAATCTGTTGTTCATTGGGATGGATAACTGCTTCCTCATTTTTTAAATGAAGAAAATATAAAGAGGATAAAAGTTTTAATTAGTTGTGGAGATGAAAAACAGTTAATAGGTTTGGTTTGTATATATGACGGTCAATTATCAACACGAGGGATATGGGCTCTAAGGGAGGGTAGCGCCCTTCGTGGGTATCTTTCTAAGGGAACCTAACCCGTATTTACCCTTGGAAAGCCAAGGTTTAAAGAAAAACGCGAAAACTCCGAACGATTAGTCCGACGGGCGCGATTTGGTTCGAATCCAGCACCCCCCCTCTACCAGCTTTGAGAGCGAAACCTCTCGGCGACTAGTGGGGCGAACAATTAGTAGTAGTTCCCCAGTTTGAAAATAGTATTGGATATAACTCAGGCAAAAGCTGTATATTCAGCAGTTGAAGAGTGGGAGGAAGTTGGTAAAATCCAGACAATGTGTTTTGATACCACCGCAGTAAACACTGGTCGCCTCAGAATGAACCTGCATTTTGCTATAGCAATTATTAAAGTAATTATCTTTTGTATTTACCATGCTGACACCATAATTTAAAAATTATCGTAAAAGCTGTTTTTGATTGTAAAGAGGAAACAACCACTGTCTATCAGCCATATATATTTTTTAATTTTCAGGTTGGGTAGCTTAAGTTGGATCAGACCAAGTATAAAAATGCTATTGAAGATGAAATATTAGATATAAAATACTTTATTCAAAAGAAAATTTCAACTTTTCTTAAAGAATATTTAAAAAATGAACAGCCCAAGGATGAATATAAAGAATTTTTCCAAGTTTATGTAATTTTTATCTTCCTCCAAAAGACTTTTTTTATTTTGAGCGCCTGGTGCTATTCATCATGCCAGATGGATGGAACAGGCCATTTATTCTCTCAAAATATATTTTTTCAGGGATCAGCTCTCCTTAACAAATTTAGAAAAAGAAGTTATTAGAGATATTTGCTTATTTATAATCAATATTTATTGTCAAAACTTGATTCAATGCTCTCACTCCCGCTTTGTCCCCCAATTAAAACCTGCAGTTATTATAATGGCTTGCTGACTACAGGAAAATTGATAAATAGGTTGCAGACAAAGCACTCGCTCAAATGGTAAACTGCCTTTGGTATTTTAACTCGGATCAACTTGCATTTTCATTTTAAATGCTACTTTGGGGGAAAAAAAGTCAAAATAAGCATGGCTGTAAAATTAATGTCATTTGAATAAGAAAATGATGATGATGATGATAGGAATGAAAGAGCAACAATAGATTTCAACGAAGTGCATTATTTATAGAAAAAAATAAGTCGATGATTTTGTTTCATCTCAAACTGTAAAAATTTTAAAGAGATTTTATATTAATTTGCAATTTTTAAATACTGATTCCAATGTATGGTGTTAAAATAAACATTATTTGAAAGCAAAATAATAGTGAATTTTTTTAAGTTTGTTAGTGACATAGCTGAAAAAGGGATAAAATTAATCCGAAATTTGAATTCCATTTTATCAAAAGATGAAGAACAAAAACAGTCTCTGCTAAAAGTTGTATGTTAATGTAGAAAAAAAAATTAAGACACTACAAAATCCATCTTATTTAAGCCATTACCATTTTACTGTGATAATTGTAAGAGATAATAATTTCTTTTCTTTATAATGTTTTTTTTTTCTTGTAACACGACTTTAATAATAAAATGCATTTGAATATTATTTATTCTCATTTTTATACTTTTTTGCCCTTTTTTTCTTTTAATTCCTTCAGTTTAAATTTCGATTTTTTTTCATTTACTTTGGAATTTGTTTTTAATTAAACCCTTTATTATGTACAATATGAAAGCACAAGAGTGAAAAGCAGATGAAATGAAATGTTACATGTTTTTTTTTTGCATTTCCTTAAAAAGTCAATTTTTAGGATTCAGGTCGAGTCTGGTCCTAAAAAATGCGCATATGTTTAAATCTATAGATTTATACAAAAAAATTGGTGTGTCGTTCATCAAGGCAATTTTTTTTTTTTTTTATGAAATGAAACAAGCATTATGCCTTTACGTTCAATTGTATGCATTTCATGGAGGAAAAACAGCATTTTTTTGTAAAAATTCACGGTTTTTTTGTCAATATTTGACCACAATGAGGCACGGGTTAACATTATCAAAATGAGCTGAAACTTTACCAATCTCATTTTTTATCCAATTGACAACTTTTTGGGGGTCCACCAGAATAAATCCGGAAACTGATTTCTTGTGACCGCCCTTACGGTCTATTCATTTTTGTAAAACAAATGCGTATATTCTGTGAAATATAAAAGATTCATTGAACAATTCAAGGAATTTCTTTTGTTTAATAGCATGCAAGTTTAACGAACTTTTCAGAAAACTTGACAAATTATACCTACTGCAATTGAAATATAAATATGTTAGTATTCGATGAATTATGACCATTTGTATGAAATTAATTTTCATTGCTCCCTCGCAAAATATAATAAAAACTGTTTTTGCATAATTTTGTTTTCAACTATAAAAGGCAACTTATAGAAATGGCCAGTCGGATATCATGGAAATTCAGGAAGATATCAGCGATACAGTGAGCAAAATTTCCATTTCTCTCTAAAAGTAGCTGGGTGATAAAGGCTTTTCTCCAAATTTCCAATTTTCACTTTTTGTTTTTGTTTATGATTATCATTTATTGTTAAGAATTAAATCATTCTAGGAAAAATCATCAGAATGAATCTATCCCCAAAAAATTAATAAGATATTGCAATCGAGGGGTCAGTCAAGTTTGCCATAAATCCTTTTTCATCCAACTGTTTTTGATATTCTACCGGCAGTGGCGAAGCCAAGGAGGGGTCCAAGGGGTCCAGCCCCCGACGAACTGGTTTACTGAATCATGGAATTTTTTTTTTCATAAGTAACCGTCTTATCGCAGCCATATAATAAATCGATGCAAATTACATTGACATTTCTAACATTTTTGTGATTTTTTTAACCATTTTTGTGACTTCCGCCTTTACCGATATTATTTTCACGTACCCCTAGCAGACTCGCCACGACCCCAGGATGGAAACCGCTAATATAGTACACCTCTGAAGAGCATAAATGTATTACAGTAAAATGTGTGAAGATGGCCTATCTCAAAGGAAAACAATTCAAAATTCGACGAAAACAACACTACATATTTATGCTTGCTAACGTTCGAAACCTATTAGAAATGAAACTCGTTCCAATTGTGATTCCTTCTTGGCAGGTTTTATGGGAACACAGAATCCTCTCGTAAACGAAAACATTTTAATGTCCCGAGACGGAAGGATAACTATGTAAGTATACCTTCTATTTCGTGTTCACAAATGTACTGTAACTAGATTAAACGTAAAACTTCTTTATGGACTTCGATGGAACCAACTGTTGCCAACACTTATGGAAAAGAACGAGTTTATACGAACGCAATAACGGCACACTGGTTGACTTTTGTACACTTTATAACGGACAATATTAACAATCACTTTAAATCTGTTGCCTGCAACTAAAAAGTAACTTTATTTTTGGACTGGTTATTTGTTACCAATTTTAAAATACACTGGCGAGAAAAATTAAAGGAACAACCATAAAAACGAGCTTTACATTAATTCTATTAAGAGAACTTTGATGAAAGGTGATTGGATGGTAGCTTAATGTCAACGTTATCACGTGTTCCAATGGATTAACCTTCGCTACAGAAAAATAGGCAAATTTTTCGGCCTCAGCTCGTTCTTTCGGTTCATGTTTGAAAAGGAGTGTACGTGGGTAATTTGAAGTCTAATTTCAAGGATTGTACGTGTAATTAGGTAAAATTTTCGTTGTATTTGGTGCGGTGTTGAATTGTGGGGGATGCCCGGGGGAGGGGACATTCCCCTTAGGAGCAATGAGATTCTTCCCCCGTAGAAGATTGAACATTTTGTGTTTTCAATGGTCAAAAAGTACAATTTCCCCCGGAACTCTGTAATGTCCACCCCCCCAAGAGCCACAGAAATCCCTCCCGGAGAAATGTGTCTGAACACAACACTGAGTAGCTGGAATGTGCCGTCCCGAAGACATTTGACCGATTTTGAGAAATTGTGTGCAATAGGGAGAATGGAAGCAGAACAAACACTGTTAGGGATCTGTAAAGACTTATAGCTAAAAGTGTCATGTCAAGAATCCGGAAACCGTTTAAAGACACTGGTATAATGTGCACAGACAACCAGGTCAAGGTAAAAAAGTGCCACAATATGCTCTCAGGACCATTATTTGCCAAAGATTTCTAAAAGAAATAGGCAATTTTCGTCAGTTCAGACAGAGATTTGCTTCAGCAACAGGAACTCGACTATCCAGGTTTACTGTAAGTGTCAGGCTGCATATAAAAGGGCTGCATGCAAGGAAACCCATGATTTGTATTCCACTAACTCCGGTAGCGAAATGCGCCCAGTTAAAGTGGTGCAGAGATCGACGATGAATCCTGATTTTGTTGAGAGAGTTACTACAGATGTGTTACACTATGGAGGGAGAAAATCACACGCAATAAGGCTGCAAACATCCGTGAAAGGCATCGATGCAAAGGTCGTGGAATCATGGTATGGACGGGCATCATTTGGAATGGCTGCAGTGACCAACGTATTTTTACCAGTGCAACTGTGAATGCTGAAATATACAGAAATGAGATTATTGATTCCCATGTCAAGTTGTTTAAGGGTGCAATCGGAAAATTTGGGATTTTATGCTTATTAATTGCCTAGAAGACTCTAAAGTGTCCCTTCCAGAGCTGCATAAATCCCACCCGGAAAAAAATGTCTGTATTCAACAATATCTTTGACTCCAATTTATATTTCTGAAAGCCCAGTTTAACATTGCTTCAAGAAATTTCATGGTGATAATAAGAGTTTTGTGTATGGGAGTGGTCTTGAGTGACATCATGTCTTTAACAATGAGAAATCGAAATCATAAATTGAAGCTATCTACGTACCAAAGTCCGAAGCTTACTGCTGAACTTGGAGAATGCTTTAAAACTGTTTCGAAACCTCTAAAATAAATTGTTTAGGAAGTACAATAACAGGAAACAACCATTATTTTTTTACACATCCTAATACTTGCAAAAAAGTGCTAATCCTTCACAAATAAACTTATTACAAAATTTTAACTTCCTTACAGACGACCAGATATCAGAAGTTACTATTAAATCGAATATGGTATCAAAAGTGACAAGACATGAAACATAGAAAGCCAAAAGAATTTTGGCTGAATTAGACAAATTGTAACAAAACTACTTTTTCCAGCATGAACTGTATTTGATGTGTGTGCTTCTTACATTACTAGTTTCTGTAGCTGAAAATGCAGCATCTTTTTCTTAAAGTTAAACCCTTATCTCCCATGGGGAATTAACGGCTCACGTGATCGACACTTATGTGAAATCATTATCCAATATCTATTACTGCACAAGTTCTTAATTCAATGGCAAGAAATTAAACATGGAAATTGCTGTTTTAAACTTAACCACCTTATCCTAACTTTATTGTAGGTAAATGTTATGTAATATGAATCTTGGTTTAATTAAATTTATCCTGAAACTCTTCCGTTTGAGGCAGGATTCCATTATAGAAAGATTCCGCTTTTAGAGGTTTCACTATGTTTCACTAAAGAGACATAAAAATCCCCTTTCAGACAGGTTTTTAGCAAATTTAATTGTATCGCTATTCATATTAAGACCATGTAACACTTCCGTTAAAGACAGGATTCTGTTATAGATAATTACTATTTTGACAAGTTGTATTCTATTCATATTACATAAATAAGTATATATATATAAATACACAAAACTAGTAAAAAAGGAACCTGCCTATAGCGGAATTCTGCCTTAAGCATAAATGTTCCATAGTGCTATCAAAAAGTATACTATACAAATACACCTGATAACATGAAAACCTGTGTAAAACAGAACTGTCACCAATATGTGCGATTTCATCTTGACAAGTTTTACTATATATATAAGCTAAAGGCAAAATTCTGCACCCCTCCCGAATCGAAACCATGGCTACACCACAGTCAACCGGCCTTTCTGTATGAGGTGACTCATAAAGGGAAACAATTCTTTAACCAAAAAGTTTTCTTTTCTTTCGCGCATGCGCAGTTAAAATTTATTTCGCACAAAAGCTCATATTTCCTGAAATATTTAACATATTTCATTCTAATTTCAGTATATGTTGTTTCTGCTGCACTTTGTCAAGTTTCCTGTTAGTGGTGTTAAATTTAACTGGAAAACCTGAATGATACATACAAAAACTATTAGAAGAATTCCTGAAAGTTTAAAAGAAACCTTTCTACCTATTTTAGTATACGTGGTATTTTTACATAAACGTTGAACAGGACCTGCACATTCATGTGCTACAACTAAAGGTCAGTTCTGGAATGTAATTTACATGGTGATCGGAAATATATACAGTGAAATCTCCCCGTGCGACCACCTTCCTGAACGACCATTGTTTTTTGGAACGAAATTTATCCCCATTGGCTCAGTACTAATTTTACCTCTGTTCAGAGACCATCCCAGTTGAACTCCCTCCATGACGACCCATTTCTTTGTAGAAAATGAAAAAATTCCGTTTTTTCCTGGTCGCTTGAAGAAGGTTTTATTAGAAAAATAATTCCGGATAGCACATCATTCATCAAACTGCCGAGAGGTGATCTCTTAATGGAGGTCACATTTATAAACTAGTTATAAACTAAGTTTAAAATTTTTATTTATTCCGGTAAATTTTAAGTGTTTAAACCCCTTTGTGCCTTTTTAGCAATGAATTTAACTCTGATAACAAATTAAGGATGACGGTCAATAAACTCCCCTGCCCTATTCTGTCAGGAGAAGCACTCAAAGAAATATATAAGTTAATGAAATCGTCATTATTTGTTCCCGTCCAAAAAACACAATTTCATTTATTTACTGAACTTCCGAAGGAAATGAAAACAAAAGTTATAAAAGATAAAACCGCAAAATCAAAGCAAATGTCAATATATTCATTTTTTAAACTCTACGGTAATTAACTTATGTAATTAACTTATGTAATTAACTTTTGTTTTGATACATTTGAATTTTCATATTTTTTCTTAATGTGGAAAATAAATTTTAGTAACATTAATTGTTATCATTTTTCAACAATTAAAATCTAGATTTAAACATGAACTCCATTAAGAGACTACTTCTCGGAGTGACCAATTTTTATTGGAACGGAACATGGTTGCTTTAGAGAGGTTTTACTGCATTGTTTAATTCAAATTGTTGCTTCCATTATTTGCGATTATGACCAAATATTCCCTGAAAAATATCATGTTAAAAAATTGTCACAAACGTTGGATACGCACTTCCACTATTTTAAAACAATGATTCTAACTGATAAATAAATAATACGAGTTGTAACTTTCAACTTAGTGAGTACGTATCCCGCGTTTCTTGGTGTTTCTTTATCTACGATTTATCGTCCTGAACTGATGCAGATATCAAATCAGATGTCATAATCAACAAGGTTCTCTGGGTGAGAAAGGACCGCCAGATTTGTCCAAGACAGTACAATTTTTAGAGCTCAGTTAGCAGATTATACGCCAAACGTTTCTAGTTCAAATCTTAGCCTGGTGACTTTTCAGTCAGTTGGTAAATTACCACCCTTAGAAAAAATTGGATATATATAACAATTTTGTTTAAAATTACTCATTTTTGGTATTCACCGGTTTTTCATACTTTTCCGATACATTTCCATATAAAAACGGGCTAGACGTTACATAAGGTAAAGAAAACATACATGGTTTCTCAGAGTGTGAGTCTTATAGAACGACGCTACATAATTGACAAAACTTGGAAAAATATATAGAATTTTCTCCTACATCGTGGAAATTCGTTGTTTCGGCACACTGTGCACCGCTTATAATAAAGCGAAATTATCGGATAACTGCAGAATATACTTTTATTATACTCATGATTCTACAAGTTTATAAAGAATGAATAAACAATTTTTTTATTATTAAAATCTAATTAAATGGTTTTGAGATTCGATTTTTCACGAGAAAAGATAAATAAATGACAAAGTTGTCCTTGGCAGCTCTAAAAAAGTTGGAAATTATACGTCGAACGTGGCAAATGAGGTGCGCTTGTACTATAAATAGGTTTATAAATTTTCAGATCTTGGTGCAATACCCGTTGCAAAAATCTATGAATACAACATTTATTACGATTATACAAATTAAATTCAGTAATATGGAAATAATATGACTCCATCTTAAATAAGACGTAATCACTGTGGCAATTTTGAATCATTACCTATATTGGATATCATTGAATTAATTCCATATGATAGGATTTAATAGAATTAAGAAAACTTTTTTAAATATCTTTTTAAGTTTTCATTCGATTTTTAAGTTTTGATTTTTAAGTTTTCATAAAATTTGAAATGACTCGACAAAATTCTGCAACGATTATATCTATCAAATTTCAAACCATTTGTTTGAGTAGTTTTTGCGCTGTTATATTTGGACAGACGACGACTATAGGTGCTACTCATTTTTACAATTACGTAATTTCCCCATAGACCATAATGTAATGGAATACTTTTGAGTATTTCTATAAATAAACTATGAATGATACACACTCTATTTTCAATTTCAAACATGGCATAGTAAATCCCAATAACATGTATCAATTACATGGCAATCCAACTATATTAAGTTAGAGTTCCGACAGACAGACAGACCGCCAGATAAACCGAATTTATAAACACTTTTCAACTATGTTGGAAAGTGGGAAAAAAACATAATAGGTTGAAATTTTACTTTCAGCAATTTATACCAACACACGGAAGCGTACATGAATACTTTTGTACTGCGCTGTATTTTACCTACTATGTTTATATACACGAAACTATTTAGCTAAAATTTAATTAAGACTAAAAACACTTAAAACAACTAAAATCACACTTCTCTAGACTATCATCCATTGACGGCCATAATTCTTATTCTTTGTGTGGCCTTGTATATCATTTTATCTATATTCTACAAACATATCTTAGTATACTAAATGTAGTTCAGCTTAAAAATGCATAGCTCATTTAAAAAGCGCCTTTAAGCTATTTTTGTACATACTCAGTAACCCTTACGAATTCTTTTGTACAGCGCTATATTGATCCACAGCCTTTCTGCACACAACGTAATATGCTAAAATATATCTAAACTTAAAAACACATATCACAAGTAAAAATGCACTTCTAGTAATCTTCGCTAATATACAGTACTTCGAATACAGTATAGTATCCGGAATCTTCTGTGAATCCCTGAACTAATACTATGCACATTCTATTATACAGGAAGTAACTTGTAGTATACCTTATTAACGCATATCAATTTCATTATATGCGAAATAGTTTAACATAATTAAAATACGCCGCAAAAATTGTTTCCTACTACACCATTGTGTAATGGAATTAATTTGCTTGACTCTGTAAATGAATAATGAATATTTTTTTGCATCGCATATTCTTTAGAATGTATATTTTAGTGCACTTCATAAGTGCATGTAAATTTCATTCTGTTCGAAAGTGTGTAACACCATTAAAATGCACATGAAACTATTTTTTCCCATTGGCCGAACGTAATGGAATAATTTTGACTGTCCCTGTAATTAAACTATGCATTCGATTTTCATAAAATTTGAAATGACTCAACAAAATTCTACAATGACTATATATTTTAAATTTTAAACCATTTGGATGGGTAGTTTTTGCGCTATTATATGCGGACGGACAGACAGACAGATGGACGAATCTGACGACGATTATAAGTGCTACATGCATATTAATGTATTTATTATTTTGAAGTTTTCTTTCCCTTTTAATATTCACGTGTAAATACAATTTTCAAGACATAATTTTCAATATTTTCCTGCTTTTAACACGTACTCATTTAATAGTAATTTTAAAGTTCTTTTTTTCTGTTTTTAACAGTCACGTGTAAATAAATTTTAATCGTTAGGAAATATTATTCTTCACCCTGTTTTTAGAATTGAAAAGAATCTCTATAATAGGTGATAAGTCGCCAAATCTTATTCTATCGCCATCATATCCCCTTTTCATAAGAAAGGTTTCCATTTAGATGAAAGAATCAAAGTTAAATTTTCGAATAAAACTACATAAAAGTTGCCATGATCGCAAAGAATTCTTGGTACTTTCATGCTGAACGGGTGCAAATCTCGCCAATTTTTTTTTTTTTTTTTTTTTTTTTTTTTTTTTTTTTTTTTTTTTTAAACACGCCAGTTAGCATTTTTAACAGTTTCCAACAAAGTTGAAAAGTGTTTATGACTTTGGTTTGCTATCCGTCTGACCACGCTCTAACTCTCGTAATTATGCTCGGATCGTTCTGAAATTTTTGGATGTACAGCACGTTTCCTATTTCAAATGAAGTTTGTAGCATGTTTACTTCATTTACAGGGGCAGTCAAAAGTTTTCCGTTACATTACGGCCAACGAGAAAAAATCGTTTCAAATGATTTTTAATGGTGTTACACTCTTTCAAACATAGTAAAATTGATATTCATTTATGAAGTCTACTAAAATATGCATTCTGTTGAATATGCCGTGCAAAGAATAGTAATTGTTCATTTACAGGGCCACACAAAAGAATTCCGTTCACAATGGTATAGGGGAAATTCTTTGTGGTGTATTTGAAAAGATTTCAGATAATATATTGTATCCGAATTACTGTATATTAATAATGATTGCTCGAAATTCATATGTAATTATGATATGCGCTTTTTTAGGGTTTCGTTCATCTGACGAAACCCTATTCGTCTCGCTCCTCTGTCTGTCTTTCTGTCTGTCCGTCTGTCACAGAGACCGTTCTCAGAAACTATAAATGTTGGAGACTTAAAATTTTGCATACTTATAGCTGAACACCACACATCATACAACAAATCATAAGATTTTGAAAATGTCGTACATTTAACCCTTTGGGCTCCCACATGTGTATTTTAAACAATGCTTTTTAAGTGAGCACCTAATTAGGTTGGAGGCGTGAAATTTTGCATACTTATAGCTGAACACCTCGCATGAAATGACAAACCATAAAATTTTGAAAAATCCGTACATTTAACCCTTTGAGCTCCCACATGTGTATTTTAAACAATTTTTTCTAAGTAAGCTCCTATTTAGGTTAGAGGCGTGAAATTTTGCATACTTATAGCTGAACACCACATATCATGCGAAAAATCATAAAATTTTGAAAAAATCGTACGTTTAACCCTTTGGGCTCCCACATGCGTATTTTAAGCAATTCTTTCTAACTGAGCCCCTTATTAAATTGGAGATTTGAAATTTTGCATACTTATAGCAGAACACCTGAGGCAAGGCGACAAATCATAAAATCTTGAAAAAGTCTTACGTTTAACCCTTTTAGCTACCACATATGTATTTTAAGCAATTCTTTCTAAGAGAGCCCCTAATTAAGTTGGAGACATGAATTTTTGCATACGTATAGCTGAATACCTCAGACCACACGGCAAATCGTAAAATTTTCAAAAAGTCTTACATTATTTACTCCTCCAGGCTCTAACTTTTGTATTTTAAGCAATTTTTCTAAACTCCGCCCTTTTCAACCGGGGAGCACTTTCCCAACTTTTGCCGCCACCACTTTGACTATTCTTTCATATTATGCACCATAGCGTTACATATTTTAGTTCCACCTTTTACCGCCAGGGGCGCCTACTTATATCGAGTGCTATCGGCCCAATCCCCTCGACTAATATATCTGCGGATAGTATATAAAACGGAGTTTTGTTCGGATAGAGGTTTGTTTAGAATAGAGTGCGCCCCTATTTGCGAAATGTGGAACTAACAGATTTTTCAAAATGATAAAGTATTTTGAAAGGAATATTAAACGAAACCCTCTGATTGATCTGCGATCACACTTACCTACTTGTTCACTATATTTATGCATACTATAAAGTGCATATAAATGCTATAGTTCATATACAGAACTACAGAAATGAATTCGTAAAGGTTACTGAGTATGAGCATAAATTGCTTAAAGTTGGGTTTTAAAGGAGTTATGCATTTTTACGCTGAACTGAATTTAGAGTGCTAAGAAATATTTGTAGAATACAGATAAAAGGATATCCAGGGCCAGGCAAAGAATTGGATACATGGCCGTCTATGGGTGATAATTTCTGAAAATGTAATTTCAGTTGTTTTAAGCGTGTTTTAGTTTGAATTAAATTTTAGCTAAATAGTGGCATGTAATAAATGTACAAGGTAAACTACAGGGATGCACAAAAGTATTCAAGTATGTTTCCATCTATTA
This sequence comes from Maratus speciosus, assembly GCA_963932465.1. Classification (NCBI taxonomy): domain Eukaryota; kingdom Metazoa; phylum Arthropoda; class Arachnida; order Araneae; family Salticidae; genus Maratus; species Maratus speciosus. The sequence continues at coordinate 85,464,112 of OZ010789.1, forward strand.
GTATAAATTGCTAAATGATGAATTTCAATCTGTTATGCATTTTCTTGCTAAACTAAATTTTCCCATTGTATAGTATATATATAAACATACAGATCGAATACAGGTCTGTTCAAAAGAATTGGAATACATATTTGGCTGTGGGCGGTAACTACTAAAATCAGATTTTCAAATGTTTACTTAGTTATCTTCTAGCTGACCCTTACCTTATTTCCCTAAGTAACGAAGTTTCGTTAAAGCTTTCAGGGAGTGTTGGAAAATGTTTCATAATCTATGCTGTACGCATGATTTTTCTTATTTGTTTTATTTTTCGAGTGGTAAATTAAAACGGTACTACTTGGTTATACTATCGACCAAAAATCTATCGCCAGACAATAAGATTAAATGCAAATAATGGTTGATAGTAAATGTCACATTCACTTGTCTGTAACGAATTTTCATGTGTTTACGCCAACAAGGGATTTTTATTTCGACGTTTTATGTGTATTTTTATTAATGTTATACTAATTTATTTATTTTTTCGTTATTCAAAATAAAAATTACGTCAACTTGTATAATTTGGTGAGTGGTTTGGCGCAATTGGTCGACAGGATAACTAAGTAGTACCATTAAAACCTTGCTTTGAATTTGAAATTAAATGTCATGATTTGTTGCATTATTTAATATTTAACACAGATGTCATATACGCACAGGTATTTTTTTACGACGATTTGGCGAAAACCTCGCTTTCGAATACCAGTTACACATGTAATTTTAAATTATTTTCTATTATTTTAAAAATGGAATAACAATAAATAAAAAAAAAATGTTTATAACTATAGAGCAAAACAATTTATAACTTTTTTTTTACATAAAAAGAAAATAAATTTAAATAAACATTTATTAATAAATAAGCAACAATAGCCGGGTTACCTTGTCAGGCAAAATAACGCTATTTTGGCACCAATTAGGTACCCAGGTGCGTAATTCACATCTGCGCCTGATATTTTTCTTTTCGTTTACTTTTAAAAACAGGAAGAAGTGAAAGCCATTAATTTTAAATGTTTCAATTTTAAATGAAAGTATGGTATTAAATATAAGGTTGAGCAAAAAGTTCTGCGAAATTTTACCAGAATTTGTATCGTACACAGGAGCACTAGTGGTATAGCTATAACAGTTCAGGAATTTCGGCTCCAAAATGCCTTTTGAACAGTATGATTTGCGTGTGTTTATCCGATATTATTGGAGAAAAGTTCGAACGACTCTGAAAGCCGCCGATGAGAATAATGCATGTCAAAAGTTTCTCGATTCCAAGGAGCCGCCATGGTTCTTCCAGCAACTCAGGAATCTGGCAAAACGATGGCGGAAAGTCGTGGACTATGATGGTCTCAACTTTGAAGAATAGTGCTTGTTGCTTTTGTTCTTAATTTGTGCATAACAACTCAACTTTCACAAACTTCCCAGACCTTTTTGCTCAACCTTGTAAAATGATAATGAAATACAAAGAAAAGCATTGTTCTTAGCATACATTTAAGGGAGGCCAAACTCGTCGCCAAATTAGTTTAAAATAATATCCTTCTCTAAAATATGAAAAAAAAATACATGTTATGATTAAAATTTGATCATAACATATCATATATCATATATCATAATCATAATGGTATTATGATTATATCATATCATAATCATAATGTCATCATTAGAGAAAAGCATTTAAATTTAGAAAAAAAAATGATATTTCGAAAACTAAATCGAATTAAAAAAAATTAATACCAGTTTTGAGATATGCAGATCAATACGGATTTTTGGTGTTAATTTCATCGCAAAATATTCCATATTTTCGGAGAAATCGTCGTGAAACATAATCAGTTGTTTAATCAGTCGCCTCTTCGTTTTATTTTATTTTATTTTTTTTTGCTTCCTCACCCCCTCCAATCCTTTTTCTTATGACAAGTCTGCACCAACAATTCGGCTTCTAAACACCAGGTCATTCAGAAGTAGTTCGGGCAGCGGTGGCCCAGTTGGCAGAGCATCGAATCCGCAGCTAAGGCCGCGGGATCGAGGCATACTGCTGGCTATAATCCGCCATGTACGCTAATGGCGCCTGGTGCATGTAAAATCCGTCGTGGGTGCAAAGTCCTCCAAGTTACCCGTGAATTATACCTCTGGAGGTGCCTGGCCAGGTGAAGGTCTCGTCATCTGATCAAGGTTCTAAATTACGAGACCAACATGAGTAGCAATGTGCAGGTGCCGAACAACAGGTTATAACGTTAAGTAACCGGCAAAACATAGTATACACAAACGAGCAGTAGGCACTGCAAATAGGATGACGATCGAGGCAATGATGTCAGGTTTATTGCCGCTTCGCGGCGGTTAGGCGGTTTTTCGCCCCGATGCCAGGTACTAAACCCGTTAAGCTGGGGCATCCCGGCAAGTAGGGGCCTGGTCATCGGTTAGAAAGAAAGAAATTCGTTTCATTTCAGCCGTTTCATAAATTCGCTTCATTAAGATTTTATATAGAGTGTGTCCACGTATAACCTGACTGACCTTTATTTTCGCAACCTAAATGCATACTTCCAATTACAAAAATGGTCAAAATTAGGTGCATGGTTAAGATAAAAAAAAAGTTTTAAGCGAAAAAACAATTTAGTGAAGAATTACAGAATCTAAATTTTTATACGGTCACCCGGTCCTATAAGTTATATTTAGTAAAATTTTCCTGTTACACTGGCATGTAAGGCAAAAAAAAAAGTCCGTTATTCTGCGATTAAAATTGACTGAATAATAGCTGTTTAAAGTTGGATTACATTTTTTGCTGCATATTAGGGGTCATTCACAAATTTAGTAGAAATATAATTTTGTCAGATATATTAAAGAAATTGTTGAGAGTAAAATTAGCATTGCAATATAAATTTGAAATCTTTAATCATTCTGGCACATTACTGCAAAATGTACAATTTGAAGTGAACATTATAAGAGGATAAAAATAACAGATTTTTGTTAAATAAAAGGATGAAAAACAACAGCCTTAATTCTTTACAAAATGATACATATTTTAAAATGCTGTTAGATTACACTGTCTTTCAAATTTTAGGTTGTGGCATGTTTGAAAATTGATTCTTATGTATTTTGTATCACTGAATGCGAAAATGGCCTTCATTTTAAACCATCACGTCAGGAATTTTCAAAAATCGCAAATTTCAAAGATAAAAAGCTAAAAATTAAAATTGATCCCCCCTCCCTTCTCAACCTCATCGGACCCCCGAGCTGTTTAGTTGTAAGAAACCCAGTATAAGCCAAAAAATCTAATAAATTATTGAATTAAATAAAATTAAACTGAATAAGAGGCCTTACATCTATTTTATAGCACCAGATTTTTCGCTATTTGTTAACCTTGAAATTTACGATTTGCGAAAAATCTTGACATGATGGTTAAAAGTGAAGGTAATTTCTTGATTGAGCATTAAAAAATAAATAAAATGCAATTATAAAAATTAAAAAAACACAACCATCGTAGGTTTATGTTATCTAATCTTAAACTATTTCTTAAACTTCTTGACGGTAATCTATCCGAATTTTTTTGTGTTATCCTCTAATATAAGTATGTATAAGATGGTAAGAGTCGAAAATCATAATAATATTGCATTGTCATCGGATTTAACCCAGTATGTAAAATTTAACTTCGATCTAACATTTTTAAAGTAAGTTAAAGTTCGAGTACAAATTTGAAACTGGGGTGACGATCATTGCAAGTTAAATAAAACCTTATGAAAATAACATATTTTTTTGTTAAAAGAAATCATAGCCTCAAATCCTTACAAAATAAAACATATGTCAAATACAATTATTTTAACTAATCTGAAACTTAACTAATAAAAGTTAATTATAATATTTTTGCGATTTCTTTCAAAGCGCAGATACCTTGAAATAAGTTTAAGTACTTTATACACGACACCTTAAAGCATGGTCGAAACCATCTGTTTTGATATGCAAAAAAGTTGTATAAATCATGCATTTCAAAGTTTCATAACTCGGTCAGTTTTAATGTTTGGTGAATGGGACTTTTTCTGTCTTACTTGTTAGTGTCAAAGTAAATTTTCAGTAAATATCACTTATAGGACCAAGGGATCATATAAAAATTTAACTTTCGTAATTTTTTAATAAATGTTTTTCTTGACCGAAATTGCTTTAAAAATAATTCTTTACCTTATTTAAACCATTTTTTTAATTAGAAGTATGCATCTAGGACCAACGGTTGCGAAAATAAAGCTCTGTCTTGTTATACGTGGACGCACTGTATATAGGGTAGATGTAGCACCTATAGTCGTCGTTCGGTCCGTCTGTCCGTCCTTCCCCATATAACAGTGCAAAGACTATCCGACCGAAAGGGTGGAAATTTTAAATATATAATTGTTTCAAAATTTTGTCGAGTCGTGCACTAAAATATACATTCAGAACAATATGCGGTGTAAAAAATATTTATAAAACTAGTTATACTACGAACGCACCTCATTTCCCACGTTTGACGTGTAATTTCCAACTAGTTTACGGTTTATAATTCCTAAACAGTTAGTTTTATAAATACAGTTACAATTATAAAATTTCTTTTGTATGTTGTTTTTCCTTATATGAAAATCCACTTATATCAAAATGGTTACCTTTTATTATTATGGAATTGAATTTTTATACAATCACTGGGTTATATGTAGTAAACTTTATTCGTGATCTAAAAAGTAAAAGAATAAAACTTCTATTTTTGTACGATCAAAGATGCATCGGGTTATAATACTTTGATTTATATAAAAATTTAGGCTTTTGGCACTAAAAGCACGTTTTTTAGTACAGTGCAAACATTAGGTCGATAAAACAGATTGTGAGTTAACTTTTTATACTTTCTTCCTTTTTTTCTTCTACAATTTTCTTCATTTAGACAGCTTTATTGTTTAAAAAAAAAATAAAAAATAAAAAATAAAAAAAATAAAATAAAACAGTTTTCACCATGATTGTGAAATTCTCTTCGAAATTCTCTATCTTATTCATTGTGAAATTTATTGAGGATCCTTTTTAAAGTGAATTTTCAAATTTTTGAGTTATCGTAATGTTTAAATTACATATAATTTTACCCATCGTTCCTGAATATCATTTTATTTTACCACTAGTTGATTTTAAAACTAAAACATTTCTTAAGTTATCTAATTAACGTTAAGTTAACAAGTAAATTAGCCTTATTAATTTAAAGGGTCTATAATTCTCAAAAATATTGAATCAGGAATTTAAAAGTTTAGCGTTATATATTTTTACAGAATTTAGTAATAACGATTACAAGATCCAAATTAATAAAGAAACTTATTCTAATTTCCAACTTTAAAGCTGTATTTGCAATTTCTTTGAAAGATTTGTGTTTATTTTTATAAAGACAAAAAAAAAAAAAAAAAAAAAAAAAAAAAAAAAAATCAGGAAAACGAGGAACTTTACCTATATAAACTGTTGGAAATTTTTCTATAGAAAATTTCACACACGTGGCATTTAATTTAATTTAATAATAATAATATTTCGAATTTTAATTGTTTAAAAGGCGTACATGCAACATAATGAAAAAGTCTCCAAGCCGTGACTCGAACCCGTGTCATAGGTATAGCGTATTGATATTCTACCAACTGAACCACTTGGAACGATACCCAGCCTGCCACTTCTCACTATCATATCACTCCCAACGTATGATAGTGAGAAGTGTCAGGCTGGATATCGTTCTAAGTGGTTCAGTTGGTAGAACGTCGGTGCGCTATACCGATGACACGGGTTCGAATCCCGGCTTGGACACTTTTTAACTCTGTTAGCAGAGTACGCCTTTTAAGCGATTAAAATTTGAAATATTAAAGAACTTTACACTTTCTTAACGAGACGCAGAGCTTTGTTTACATTTTTATTATTTCTACAATGTTTTTCTCCTTTCTAAATCCCAGTCTGCATCGCAAATTGCTTCCTCGAATGATATCTTACAAAATTTTTGTGAAAAAATATATCGGTGAAAAAGTTTTTGTAAATATGACATATAATGATGGACACAATGCCAATAAGTTGTGATTCTTGAGAAGCATTATAAGAAATTGTTAAGAAACATTGGTATGAATTTGTTATGAAACATTGTGATATATTCTTATTAACACAAAATATTATATTATTTTCTGTTATGGTATTTCTTTTTACGCGTGCTCCGTTCGAGTTTCATGAGCTTGGAAACGATCTCGACAAAATTGACTACAACTATGGCGTAATCGTAATTGGAGAGCAAGCTATAACACAAATGTGCCACACGTCTCACCGCACACGTGAGTTCAGGGTAATGAAACAGCAGACGCACTCGCAAAGGAAGCAACTGCTAAACCACATATCTCCCACTTCCAACAACATACATAAAACGTTCACTTAAAGCTAAAATAATTAAGGATTGGCAATTAATCTGGAACAATACCGACAAAGGCCGACATACATATAATCTAATACCGAAAGTATCAGTAACCCACTATAACCTCTCCCCACACACAACAACGTTTTTCACGGGGCATGGTCCCTTTCGAACTTACCTCCACAAATTTATATGTGCAGGCACATTCCTTTGCGAGTGTGGTGTAGTGGCGTCTCCCTCCCATTATTATTTCACCTGCCCGTTAACAGCACAGTGGCATATTAAAAAGCCTGCCATCCCTCCCAAGGAATGGATTCGCAATATCCTTAGTAGGCATGCCCTTAACAGTAAACTACTTAAAATATATCTTTTTCTCAGAGATCTCTCAAACCTTACCTAGTAGCCGTTAGATGCAATTCCCAATGCAAAACATCTTCTCAATCTCTGCCGCCTGTCGCTTTGAGGGTTCTTCCCTAGCAGAGCTAATCTGGTCTTAGACCATAGCTTATAATTATCATTTTTGTTTTCTTCAACCCGCCCCTTGTCGCGTTTAACGGCGGGTACGGCTCCGGCTGAATATTGTAACTTTTTTTTTTTTTTTTTTTTTTTTTTTTTTTAACAAACCTTAATAAAGGTGACCGGGAGAGATACTATGCTCTACAGACTAGATCCTGGTCTGAGCAGTCCCTCTTAGGCTATCAAATCAAATCAAATCAAACACAAATGTGCCAACGAACTTTTCACATTCTTAGCCATACATTGATTTTTATTTACTTTATTTTATTTTTATTTTTTTTTTACAAAGATATATATATATATATTTTTTTTTTTTTGAGTCTGCATTATACATTGCTTCCATATCTATTTTCAGAACTTAATAAGCACAACCTGAGATCAGTATGAATATATGCATTTCATATTTGAAGATTTATAATTTACTTGTATGTATTTAAAATTGCATGTAACAGTAAATATTAATATGTGTTTTCATATGCATGTCAACAAACTCTAATTAATTTCTACTAATTTTATTTAAACGTTTCAGATTTCAGATCTTTATTCAAATGCAGATATTTTAAAAGATATGGTTTGTTTATGTTTTAATTTCTGTGGTATTATATTGTTTAATATTATTATAGAAATTTTAAACAGTAATTGTATACAACCTGGTATTCATGTAATTAAAGTCGAATAATTTAATTCGTACTTGTTGTACCAAATTTATTTGAAGTTGTTAAGGTAATTATTATTAATGAAATATTAAGGCATTTCCGACGATGAAGCTTTGCTGAGTTTCTATTCTCAACCCCATCAAGGGCGGTGTGATATAAAATATCCCACTTAATTTTAATTGAGAAATGTCACATTGAAACCAAAATTTTGCAATAAAAATTTTAATTTAATTAAGTACATGAAGAAAAACTTTAACCTATATTGAAATAAACTTGTTTTTAAATTCTTGTGTCATTCAATCATTTAAGTATTTTCGAATAGAAGTACCTTGCCCCTGAAAGTGTTAAACGTTTGGAAAATCGATAAAATGTAAAATTAAAATCATGAAAATTATGTTCTTGAAAATTACTTTATATAGAGAGAGGAGATGGGGGCACATGTGAACAACGGGCACATGTGAACATCGCAATTTTTTGATAGTTATTATAAGTTTTTTTTTATTTGAAAAAAAATATTAAAGATGATAGCACCTGTAGACGTATGGTAAAAAATGTTTGAAGCTCTATGACATTTTGTTTGTCCTCTGTAACCAAAACACTGTTTTTAGATCTCAAAAGTAAAATCTTTGTTCCGTGTTGATAAGCGAATAACTTTATTTATTTATTCATTTATTTGAATTTGAGTGTTTCCACATATACTATAAATACTAATAAACATTTTTGATGCAGTTCTTTTTCTTCTAAAATTGAGAAATGTTAATGATTTATCAATTTAACAAAAGCGGCAATGTGGGGCACTTGTGAACAGACTAGTTGGGGCAGATATGAACAGTTCATAAGTGCCCCAATAATTATTCTGTGATTCTGCTTCTTTCAGTTAAGTTAATGAGAAATAATTTAAGTTCCATTATCTACAATTTTCCTGAAATAGAAGATATTTTCCTCACACAAAGTTTATTTTGTATCGAAACTTCCACAAATACATCTTTTAGCAAATACATAAAGAGCAACAAGCTCGTTTACTTTCAATTGTACTTTAAATAAATTTAATGTTTCTAAAATATAATAAGTGATATATATTATTTTACTAAACGGTTCACAACAATATTTTTTATGCATTGTTAATACAAAAGTATTACCTTGAACAACTTTGCAAATTTTTCTGTTACATTTGTTCTAACCTTGCAATGATGGCTTACTTCCATCCTAAAACAGTTATGTATATGATGCTTTGAATGGAGATATCCATTAAAAATACCATATCCAAAAATACTAGTAATATTTTAAGAAAGTAAAGTCTTTAAAATGATAACTATCGTAAAATCCCGATTGTACCCCCCCCCCTCTTTAAAAAGCAAAAGAAGTTGGGGGGGGGTATAGTTGAGATTTTTTTAATCATTTAAAAACACTTCTTTATCTATAATTTACAAGTAAATAAAGCAAATATAGGAGTGAAAATCTTTCGTATTTCGGCAGATTTCCGATAAATAGTATGTAGATGTTCCTTCCCTAAAATTTACCCCAAGCAAAATTTAAAAGTTTTAATTTCTTTTTTAAAATTGCTTCTTTATTTTTTTATTTTATTGCAACAATATTTAATAAATCATCTAAGCCTCTCCCCTCCAAATCTACTTATTTTCATTTTATAATCTTTTGCTTAAACTTATCACCCGGAAACTAGAAAAATATATTTATATTTTTTTCTTTACGGTGAATTTAAAATGTAATATAACTAATGATTACGATGACAAATGAATAACAGAATAAAAAGCATGTTAAAGGATATTTTTTCCTTGTGTTCACATGTGTCTCACGTGTGTTCACAACTACCCCGCTAATGGGGTACATGTGAACAATTTTTTTAATTTATAAAACTATTAAAAATGTAAGAAAACCTATACAGGTGATTTTTAAAAAATACCATGTGTAAAAGAAAGTTCTGTTTTCTATATTAAGTAGTATTTGTTTATAGAAATTAATCCAGTCACGAGAAAAAGCTATATTTATGCGAACTGTTCACATGTGCCCCCCATCTCCCCTATATATTATATTTGCAAGGCATTTTTTACAAGATCGTTTGAAGTTTATAAAAATACCGATAATTCAAAATTAAAGCGAAACTTAAAATGCTAAAATTTTATGCAATCAAGTATTTCACGTTGAATTAAAATCATCTAGTAAAATCAGAAAAAATTACTATATTTTTAAACGATCGCACTATTATATTAATAATTTTTATAGGTAGTTTCAAAATGTCCACTTATAATGAAGTCTAACCCATATTAAGAAGTGGGATACTTTATGTGAACTGACATTATTGTATTTTATGAAAAAGTGCAAACTCTTTTTATAATATTGCTTATTGAATTTACAAAATGTCCACTTGTGATGATTTCTAAACTATATTAAGAAGTGGAATACTTTATTTGAGCTAACATTACTGTGTTTTATGAAACTGTGCAAACTCTTTTTAGAATATCGCTTATTGAAATTACAAAATGTCTACTTATGATGATTTTTAAACTATATTAAGAAGTGGAATACTTTATTTGAACTAACATTATTGTATTTTGCGAAACAGTGCAAACTCTTTTTTACAATATTGCTTGATGAAATTACAAAATGTCCACTTATGATGATTGCTGAACTATATGAAGAAGTGGAATACTTTATGTGAACTAACATAATAGCGTTTTACGAAACAGTGCAATCTCTTTTTATAATGTTGCTTACGGCATTTATAAACATTTTAGCTTTATTGAAACAGTATCTCATCAATCACAAAACCATTAAGAAATAGGTTACTTATGTAAATTAATATTATTTTATTTTATGATACAATACAAATTATTTTATTTTTTATGAGTGTGTGCTTTACGACATTTATGAATATTATATCTATATTAAAACGACATCTCATCCAATTTGTTGATTTAACACATCCAATATTAGGAAAGAAAAAAAATGGAAATTTATTTAATTGATTTTTAAGGAACTGAAAGCGAAATTAATTTACTTTCAACAAAATATTTGGATATAGCAACATCGTCATATTTAAGTCAACAACAGTATTCATTGTTATATTTTAAGAAAATTCTAATGGCAACTCGGGTTATCTGAAGTAATTTTTATATACTAATTGCTTTTAGAAAGGGTAGTAAAATTAAAGATAGTTAAAACCGGAATTAAAGTGAGAAATGTTTTGACAGTTAATAAGAAGATAAAATCATTTTCTATTTTGAAGGTAGTAAAAAACTCATATGGTTAGATTTCGGGGAAGCTTCTTATGAATAATAACAGTATATTACTACAACCAAAGAGTGAATTTTGCGAAATATAGTTTGTTAAAACACTGGAAAACAACAAAACAAACTTCATCCTTTTTTGAAGATTTAAATAGTTGTAAAGGGCTTGTGCAACTTATGAAGAAAAATCCTTTTTCTTAATAATCATAATCTTAATAATTAATAATCTAAATAATAATTATTATTTTATTTTAACACGTCCGTGCTTAGTGTTATTTTAATGAACGTAACTAACTGAAAGTTAATTCAAAAATTTACCACTAATCTGACATGTTAAGTATCAGAATATATATCTTGTTTGTCAAGTACTCCTGTCCTCTTTTATGGTGAAGAAAGAAGTACGTTGAATGAAACAGGAAACCATTGGGGCTAATAGTAAAAATAAATTTTCTATCAATACAGCATTCGTAAAAATAAACTTAATTCTGTCCATTTAATTCTACACGATGATTAAAAGATACATATGAAATAACAAGTTCAGGTCCAAATTTCCATCAAAATTTTTATCAACCGTTGTGTTTTCATCCATATTCTGCAATAAATGATAGATAAAATTCATAACAAAATATTTTACAAATATGTTTTTCAAAGGCTATATTTAGCTTGCTGAACTTTTTTGTTTATTAGAAAAATGCAGTTCTGAAAGGTTGGTAGCTATTATGGGAATTATTTCTTTTTAGCTGAAAGATATAAAAAATACCACTTTGGAAAATGTTTTGTTAAACGACGGTATGTGTTTTATGACATTTGTGTAATATAAGAAGGATTAAAAACAGGGATCTGAGTTCATTTTATGTATATTTTATTAGACTGTTTAGATTTATTTTGTAAAAGTAGTAAGAGAAGTGATACAATATACAAATAAGCATATAATAAATCTAAATTTATTATATAACTAACGAGTATAAATGAAATATACAAATATATTGAAATAGCAAATAATTATAATATAATATATGTTTTTATTACAAATCAATAATTAATAATTTATTCTTTTATAAATACATTTTATGAAACTCAATTAAATTTGAAAATTATTCGTGAAAATGGAAAATAAATAAATTGTAAGGAAGATTATAACAGAAATATATCGAATATACATATTTTCCAAAGTTATTTTCATATAAAAGAAAACGCAATGAATTATATAAAAACGTTACTCTCATAAGTAATGTATTATGTAAATGATAAAAGCGAAATAATAAAAAACAAAATGTGAAGTACAATTTACATAAAAATTAGAAATGAATATCACATGCGCAATTTCCCTTCTATTTTTAAAAGAAATTATGTATTTTAAAAGTCATAGATTAAACGAATTCTTTGCCACCATAACGCAAAGTATGCTTGAAACAATAACAATTTTTTTTTAAATTTCACTCGCTCACTTTTTATTGACGAAAAAAAGATTTAATTTTAAATAAGTTAAATTGGTTGAGATAACATTGAAAACAAAATTGTTTATTTGATTTTCTATTGCTTTATCAATGACAAATTATTTTTTGTATGAAGTTATTCCTAATTAAAAACATAATCATAGAAAATAGAAAAAAAATTATTGAGATAGACTACGCGAAATATCATTAAGATTATACATTACATTTTGTGATAGAAAATGCATACCAAATCATAATAAGTACTTAATTACCTCATAACTAAAGGTCCTTAATTATTCATAATCAATTGCAATTAATGGGCTGTTTGTGCCAGAATAAGAATGTAAAATTTATTACTTAGAAAATTTTATGATGGATTATAAAAATGAATTTACATTTCAAAAATAATTTTTTTAAATATTTTTAATAAAGTACTTGCTGAGTAAAGCTTTAATCCATGTAGTTCGCTTTATGTTTCCAACTAGTACGCAATAAAGTAAAAAAGCATTGAATTAAAGAATTACAGGTTTTTTCAGAGATTTCATAACGGATTTTAAGAATCAAAATACAATAGCTGCTCACTCACCGAAAAATTATTATACAGATTTATTTCAGTAATAAAGTTTTTTTCAAAGCTTACTTTGAAATACTTACAATGGCACAAAACGCGAAAATAAACTATTTACCTAATTCTTTAAAAATCAGAAATACCTATAAATATATATTTTGTCTGTTTTATATAAGTGGTTTGTTTAACTGTTCCAAGGCCCGTGCTGGCAATAAAAGTACACTGCATGTTTTACTGAAAATTTTAAATGTATTATTTAATGCAATAATACATATTTTTTTGTTACTTTTATGCATTTCTGAAATTTTATATACAGAATCTAAAAATGTAAAAAGATGTATATTATTTGCATTTGTATGCATAACGTATAGTTCTTTCCGTATTTACTTGCTTGCTAATTATAATGAGTATAAGAAAATCATAAAACATATTTCACTTCTTTCATGTATTGTTGGTCATAAGAACTCTGTACCTTGCAGCATAATATTATGGGGGGGATTTAAATTTGGCATGATTATTCTAAATATCGTACAATTAAGTATGTCAATTAATATAAAAAAATCATTAAAGGGCAATATGTTTGGACACTCTACTGAAAATGTTTATATCCTGTACATTTTTTCATTGGTGCATCCGTTATTCTTTGTATTATTCCTTTTTGTACCTTTATGTATTTTCGACATTTTATATGCCTTTATTTGCAATGATATTACATCAATAATGTATACTTTTCGTCATATGTTAAAAACTACATCCAAACTTGATTATAGCCGATTGACTGATATTTATTGCAAAATAATATCAGTTGCAGAGAATTTTGATTCTAAAGTTGGTTTTTTGGTATTTGTAATGCTTCTCTATAACGCATTTCTGATTTACTATGGACTAATACTTATTTTTAAAGATCAGATTGAAAATTATATGCATTTTTATATGATTATAACTTCTTACTTCGTTAGTTGTATTAACTTCATAGCGAGAGTCGAATCTGCATCACGCATTCATGCAGCATCACTTTTAGTCAAATATGAGTCAAGAAAATTACGTGCAGGAAGTGGTAATCTGAATTGTTCTTATTTGAGATTTCTAGAGAACTGTAGGGAAATAACAATGACTGTGTGGGGATTTATTAACATGAGGCGTAATATCATACTAGGAACTTTCGGAACTATCATAACTTATAGCCTATTATTTGAGGATCTGACCAAATGATAAATTTAGATTCGAAAAGTTTAAAATCTGCGTCTGATTTTATCTCGATTAATATTTTTTCTAAATATGACAAGTGCAATTTATACAAGTTTTATGAATATCATCAATATTGTTTCAATGTTTAATGATATTACAGTCCTGAGTTAATGGCTAGAATTTGAAATAAATTTTCTCCACGAAATATTACACTGTGCATTTTAGTGAAATCTAATCCTTGATAAATGTCGAAATTTTAAATTAAAATTTCACGATTTAATATGAGTGTAAATAATAGTTTCATGTTAATTGATAAGATTACTATGAATATTTCTGTAATAAATCAATATCGCTGTTTACCAAGAACATATTATGAATGTTTTAAATAATAGCCCAATTGCAAAACAATTAAAGCTTCAGCTAATACTGATTATATTGTGTTGAAATACATGATTACATTTTGCCAATACTGCAGCAAATTTTGTGAGAAATATTCTGTCATTTCGAGTATTCTGTAACATTTATAATTCATTGCAAACATTTCTTATGTAACGCCAATATTTGAATAATGCAGACATTTTGTGAAAAATTGAGAATTTAAAGACAATATTGGTCTAAGTTTGATGTTTTATCGGAAACAGTTCTGATGACTACAGTATTGGTCCAACATATTATATTATAATACGACCAAAATTGTGTGTGTGTGTATATATAAATTTTATCTGAAAAACGGCTCCAGCGAATTTCTTTTCTTTCCTTGGTCTGTTTTCCTTCCTAAGATTATTATTATTATTTAAACTTTCCTTTTGTATTTTTCTGAGATAAACATGGAAGTATATTAAAATTTCACATTTTGAATATCAACAATTATTATTTTGAATAATAATTGTTTCTGCGCATTTCTTTGAATGTAAATTTTCATAAATCTGTTTAATAAAAACTGTCAATCCACAGATATATATTGACATTTCACAATATATTATACTAGGTTGAGCAAAAAGTTCTGGGAAATTTGTGAAAGTTGCGTTGTTATGCGGAAATTAACAACAAAAGCAACAAGGATTATTCTTCAAAGTAGAGACCATCATAATCCATGACTTTCTGCCAGATTCCGGATTTGTTAGAAGTACCATGGCGGCGCCTTGGAATAGAAAAACTTTTGACATGCTTCTTCAACTTCATTAAAGGATTCAAATCGAGGCCCTTGAGAACCGGCTTTCAGAATCGTTAGACCTTTGACCTTTTCTCCAATAATGCCGGATCAATATACGTAAATCATACTGTTCAATAGGCATTTTGGAGCCGAAATTCTTGAACTCCTATAGATATACCACTAGTACTCCTATGTATGATACAGATTCTGGTAACTATTAGATTAAAAAATTCCCAGAACTTTTTACTCAACCTAATATATTTCACAATAAGTATTGAATGTCAGCGAATGAGATATCTTTAAAATTTTAACTCGTCAGCACACGCATCACTTTCCATTACATTACTACACGTGTGGGATAAATCTCAGCCCATTATGTCTCATATCATATTTTTGGCTAAATGCGTTTTAAAAACAAATCTACTGCTCTATATTGTAAAATTCATCAGTACTACTTGTTTTAGGGGGAAAAAATCATGCTTTTCATATTTATTTTCAGATTTTGTAGCAGTTTCTGTAAAACTCACGTTTTTGTTTAGAAAATATGCAAACGATTTATTTTACACCTTAAACGATGAATTATTTCACAAAATTGATATTAATTACACATCGACTTACTCATTTTTGTGTACAAGGTGGCCATAATTAAACTGGCGGTACTCAGAGTGTTCTGAGGCGCGATCTAATTGATAGAATGGCGCCAAATTTTGTAGGAAGATTAAAAAAAACAGGGGACGAAGGATTCCGCGAAAAAAAAATAATTAGTTCCAAAAATCACCGGCAGGGGAATATGTGGCGCTGTGTATTCGAAAAAGAAGAATCAATACTGAAATTAAATTACCGTTTATTTAGCACATCCAACTTAGGGTCGATGCGGCCGCCGTTTTTGTGGACCTGTTTTCTCAAACTTCCCAACCATTGCTTTTAAACCTTTAACTGAAGAAGAACCGTTACCTTTACGCATTTTTTTATGGTTTCTAAAAGCACAGAGAGCGGCTGGAGCATTGCACTGATTGAGGTAAAAGAATTTGACTAGTAGAGCTCGCTCGTCTAAAGAAGGAGACGTTATGAAAGATAACTTGAAAGATAGACGTTATGAAAGATGAAATTGCTTCTAATAGTAGCACATTACCTTTTAAAGGCCGAACAAGCTGGAACAGGGCCAAAAGATGTAACGTGAAATTTGAATAAAGAACTTCTTCTTCTGCTGTTGCTTTCTTTGGGGCTCTGCAAGTTTGGAATTGCAGATAAAGAAACATTAGCAGTGTTTATGTAAATTTTTAACTTGTTATAAACTACTACCATTTTGAGCTTGGATTAAATTGCTTAATTCGTTAAATAAACGGTGATTTTATTTCAGTATTGATTCTTCATTTTTTGAAACTCTCTTTTTCGAATACAGAACGCCACATATTCCCCTGGCGGTGATTTTTGGAACTAAATGGTTTTTTGCGTAATTTCTTCAGGGGAACTTTCATGGCTGCCGCTGCAAATAAATGAACAAAACAATTATATTCATTACACATTAAGCTATTAATGAAACATAAAAGTAAATTTGTATGCAATAAAGTACGCTAATAATAAAAATATAATAATTATTTATTGAACAGCCTTCGTAATTCAGAGTCGAATGTCTGAAGCGAGATTAAAGCATATATTGTACATGCCTAGGCTGGCATTGGTGAACCTTTTTCCACGTGCCTGCAAAAATGTTCAGAAAAATTATTTATGGAGATTCTAACTTGCCATGAACATTCTAATTTAACCGGATGAATCGAGTGGATATATTGTTTGAACAACTTAATTTTACTGAAATTTGTATCAGATTTGTTGAATATAATTTTAATTTAATAAGTTGCGTGATTTATTTTTCATTTTATTTTGTAAATTCCAATGAGTTTTTCAGATTACAGCAATAGATTTACTACGATTTGAAATAGATAAAATACAATTTAATATGGAATTGAATTAACTTTTGAAAACATTGGACACACTAAACAAAAGAAACATAAATGTAAATTTCAACAAAATATCTGTGTTTTGTTAAACAGAATTTTAACTCTGTCGTTCAACAAGTAAAAAAATTCTCATAAGAGAAATATGCAAAGGAACATAAAATCTTCAGAAGCTATGAAAAAATATAAGAGAAGCTGTTTTTAAACGTCACGTTGAGGGGACAGTCTACCTTTTTAGCAATATATATATATATACATATATATATATGTATATATATATAATTTTTTTTTTTTTTTAATATGGTTCAAATGGTGCATTCACTGCATTTCATTGTTCAACTCAAAGTACGTTTTGAAAAAATAAATCTCTATATTTACTTAATTCTTTTAATAAGTTAAAAGAATTGAACTTTTTAAAATACCTACTACTTCTTTAAATATTGATATTTTTGCCCATTTTTTTAAAGATTTTCAAACGCGTATTACACAAGATTGATTTTGGGTTTTTAGATACATCTAATATTACATTTAACATATTAGGTAGCTTTCATTACAAAAAGCTACCTATTGCAGCCGTTCGGAGGAAAGCAATTTCAAAAAATTTTGGTATATTTTCATCGATCATGACCCTCAGACCCCAAAACCACCCTCCGTTCAAAATTGATATATATATATATATTTGACATTTGTCACACTGTAACGCTCGTATTTATGAACCAATTTCGATGTAATTCGGTGTGTACATAGTACATACCAATGTCTCGACCGAGTTCGTTGGCCAGCTTCATCGCCATTTTCTTTTAAGATGGCGGCCATTTAAAATTAAAAAAAAAACAAAATTTGAAATGTGGTACCAAAAAATTGAAAATGGAAAAATATTTTTTTCTTATGTATTTGACCTTTATACAAAGATTCCGGAGCAGTTTTTGTTTCGTCTATATCTTAAAAAATGGCTGAATTATAGCATTTTAGGTAGCTTTCATTACAGAAAGCTACCTATTGCAGCCGTTCGGAGGAAAGCGATTTCAAAAAATTTTGGTATAATTTCATCGATCATGACCCCCAGACCCCGAAACCACACTCCGTTCAAAAGTTGATATATATATATATATATCTGACATTTGTCATACTGTAACTCTCGAATTTATGAACCGATTTGGATGTAATTCGGTATGTACATAGTACATACCAATGTCTCGACCGAGTTCGTTGGCCAGCTTCATCCGAAATTTTGTTTCAAATTGGCGGCCATTTAAATTTTCTTAAATTATTTAATTTGAAATGTGGTACCAAAGAATTGAAAATGGAAAAATATTTTTTTCTTATGTATTTGACCTTTATACAAAGATTCCGGAGCAGTTTTTGTTTCGTCTATATATTAAAAAATGGCTGAGTTATAGCATTTTGAATTTCTAGCGTGGCTGACATTTTGAAACGTCCTGAATTTTGTCACGCGATAAAAGGCGTATTTATGAACCGATTTGAATGTAACTTCGTTTGTACATAGTACATACCAATGTCTCGACCGAGCTCGTTGGCCAGCTTCATCCGCCATCTTGTTTAAAAATGGCAGCCATTTAAATGTTTAAGAAAAATTTAATTTTGAAAGGTGGTACCAAAAATTGAAAATTAAAAAAAATATTTATTTTTTTTTTATGGATTTCACCTTCACACAAAGATTCGGGAGCAGTTTTTGTTTCGTCTATATCTCAAAAAATGGCTGAGTTATAGCATTTTGAATGTCTAGCGTGGCTGACATTTTGAAACGTCCTTATATTTGTCACGTGATAACAGGCTTATTTATGAACCGATTTGGATGTACTTTGGTATGTACATAGTACATACAAATATCTCCACCGAGTTCGTTGGCCAGCTTCATCCGCCATATTGTTTCAAAATGGAGGCCATTTAAAAAATATTTAAAAAAATTAAAATTTAAAAAGAGATACCAAAATATTAGAAAATGAAAAAGATTTTTTCTGTATGTGTTTGATCTTAATACAAAGATCCAGGAACAGTTTTTGTTTCGTCTATATCTAAAAAAATGGCTGAGTTATAGCGTTTTGAATTTCTATTGTGGCTGACATTTTAAAACGACTTGATTTTTGTCACGCGATAACAAGCGTATTTATGAACCGATTTGGATGTTACTTGGTCTGTACACAGTACATTCCAATGTCTCGACCGAGTTCGTTGGCCAGCTTTATTCGTCATCTTGTTTCAAAAGTGTTGCCATTTTAAAAAATTAAATTTAAAATTTAAAATAAGGTATTAAAAAATTGGAAAATGAAAAAGATTTTTTTGTGTGTTTGGCCTTGATACAAAGATTCCGGAGCAGATTTTGTTTCTGAAAATTTGTTCTTTGGTTTATATCTTAAAAAATGGTTGAATTATAGCACTTTGAATTTCTAGTATGGCTAACATTTTGAAACGATCTTGTATTTGTCACGCGATAACACACGTATTCGCCTATTTCCATGTGAGAAAGCATGTGGATAGTATACATCAATATCTCAGTCAAATATAAGTTACTTTAAATAAAAGCAGCTTGGATGAAGCTGACTAATTTCGTGAAATTCTCATATATAATGATTTAGTATTGATAAAAATTAGTATTGAATCTCCTATATTCGGTTTCCACTAAATTGAGCTTCGTGTGTTTGAATAATATAAGTTGGCTTTTTTAAAATAAGGTATTTGAAAGCTACCTCTTCCTCCCGGCACTGGCCGGAAGGACTTTTGAATTTCTAGCGTCGCTGACATTTTGAAACGTCCTGAATTTTGTCACGCGATAAAAGGCGTATTTATGAACCGATTTGGATGCAATTCGGTGTGCACATAGTACATACCAATGTCTCGACCGAGTTTGTTGGCCAGCGTCATCCGCCATTTTGTTTCAAAATGGCGGCCATTTAAAATTTAAAAAAAAAATTAAATTTGAAATGTGGTACCAAAAAATTGAAAATTGAAAAATATTTTTTTTCTTAAGTATTTGACATTTATACAAAGATACCGGAGCAGTTTTTGTTTCGTCTATATCTTAAAAAATGGCTGAGTTATAGCATTTTGAATTTCTAGCTTGGCTGACATTTTGAAACGTCCTGAATTTTGTCACGAGATAAAAGGCTTATTTATGAACCGATTTGGATGCAACTTCGTTTATACATAGTACATACCAATTTCTCGACCGAGTTCGTTGGCCAGTTTCATCCGTCATCTTGTTTAAAAATGGCGGCCATTTAAATTTTTAAGAAAAATTTAAATTTGAAATGTGGTACCAAAAAATTTGAAAATTGAAAAAAAATTTTCTCTTATGTGTTTGACCTTGATACAAAGATTCGGTAGCAGTTTTTGTTTCGTCTATATCTTAAAAAATGGCTGAGTTAGAGCATTTTGAATGTCTAGCGTGGCCGACATTTTGAAACGTCCTGATATTTGTCACGTGATAACAGGCGTATTTATGAACCGATTTGGATGCAATTCGGTGTGTACATAGCTCATACCAATGTCTCGACCGAGTTTGTTGGCCAGCTTCATCCGCCATTTTGTTTCAAAATGGCGGCCATTTAAAATTTAAAAAAAAAATTAAATTTGAAATGTGGTACCAAAAAATTGAAAATTGAAAAATATTTTTTTCTTATGTATTTGACATTTATACAAAGATACCGGAGCAGTTTTTGTTTCGTCTATATCTTAAAAAATGGCTGAGTTATAGCATTTTGAATGTCTAGCGTGGCCGACATTTTGAAACGTCCTGATTTTTGTCACGTGATAACAGGCTTATTTATGAACCGATTTGAATGTACTTTGGTGTGTACATAGTACATACAAATATCTCGACCTAGTTCGTTGGCCAGCTTCATCCGCCGTCTTGTTTCAAAATGGCGGCCATTTAAAAAAATATTTAAAAATTTTAAATTTAAAATGAGATACCAAAATATTAGAAAATGAAAAAGATTTTTTCTGTATGTGTTTGATCTTAATACAAAGATCCCGGAACAGTTTTTGTTTCGTCTATATCTAAAAAAAATGGCTGAGTTATAGCGTTTTGAATTTCTATTGTGGCTGACATTTTAAAACGACCTGATTTTTGTCACGCGATAACAAGCGTATTTATGAACCGATTTGGATGTCACTTGGTCTGTACATAGTACATACCAATGTCTCGACCGAGTTCGTTGGCCAGCATTATTCGCCATCTTGTTTCAAATGTGTTGCCATTTAAAAAAAATAAATTTAAAATTTAAAATGAGGTATTAAAAAAGTCCTTCCGGCCAGTGCCGGGAGGAAGAGGTAGCTTTCATAATCCTTATTTTAAAAAAAGCCAACTTATATCATGCAAACACACGAAGCTCAATTTAGAGGAAACCGAATATAGGAGATACAATACTAATTTTTATCAATATAATGAATGAGAATTTCGCGAAATTAGTCAGCTTTATCCAAGCTGCTTTTCTTTAAAGTAACTTATATTTGGCTGCCAAATTCGGCAATTTCTTAAAGTGCCTGTCATTTTAAGACAACATGGTAGATGATGCTAAGCAGTGAACTTGGTCGAGACCTTAGTAATTGCTGTGCACATGCTCACTCACATCGGAATCGGTTAATATATAGGAGTGCTGTCGCATGCAAAAAATCAGATTTTTCAAAATGTCACCCACAGTAGAAATTGAAACTGCTATATCTGAGCCATTTTTTAAGGTAAAGACAAACAAAAAATGCTCCTGAATCCTTATACCAAGATCAAATACTTAAGAAAGAAACCTTTTTCAATTTCTAATTTTTTTGCACCTCACTTTAAATATATATATATTTTTTAATTTAATGGCCGCCATTTTGAAAAAAGATGGCTGATGAATCTGGCCAGCGAACTTGGTCGAGGTGTTGATGTATACTATCCACATGCCTTCTTACATCGAAATAGGCGAATACGTGTGTTATCGCGTGACAAATACAAGATCGTTTCAAAATGTTAGCCATGCTAGAAATTCAAAGTGCTATAAATCAAACATTTTTTAAGATATCAACAAAAGAACAAATTTTCAGAAACAAAAACTGCTCCGGAATCTTTGTTTCATGGCCAAACACATAAAAAAAATCTTTTTCATTTTGCAATTTTTTAATACCTCATTTTGAATTTAAAATTTAATTTTTTTTTAAATGGAAACCCATTTGAAACAAGATGGCGAATGAAGCTGGCCAACGAACTCGGTCGAGACATTTGTATGTACTATGTACAGACCAAGTTACATCCAAATAGGTTCATAAATACGCCTGTTAACGCGTGACAAAAATCAGGTCGTTTTAAAATGTCAGCCACAAGAGAATTTCAAAATGCTATTACTCAGCCATTTTTTTTTTTAGATATAGACGAAAGAAAAACTGTTCCGGAATCTTTGTATTAAGGTCAAACACATACAAAAAAATCTTTTTCATTTTCCAATTTTTTGGTATATCATTTAAATTTTTATATTTTTTTAATTTTTTTTAAATGGCCGCCATTTTGAAACAAGATGGCGGATGAAGCTGGCCAACGAACTCGGTCGAGATATTTGTATGTACTATGTGCACACCAAGGTACATCCAAGTCGGTTCATAAATACGCCTGTTATTACGTGAGAAAAATCAGGACGTTTCAAAATGTAAGCCACGCTAGAAATTCAAAATGCTATAACTCAGCCATTTCTTAAGATATAGACGAAACAAAAACTGCTCCCGAATCTTTGTATCAAGCGCAAACACATAAGAAAAAATATTTTTTCAATTTTCAATTTTTGGTACCACATTTCAAATTTAAATTTTTCTTAAAGATTTAAATTGCCGCCATTTTTAAACAAGATTTCGGGTGAAGCTGGCCAACGAACCCGGTCGAGACATTGGACTGTACTATGTATAAACGAAGTTACATCCAAATAGGTTCATAAATACGCCTTTTATCGCGTGACAAAATTCAGGACGTTTCAAAATGTCAGCCACGCTAGAAATTCCAAATGCTATAACTCAGCCATTTTTAAAGATATAGACGAAACAAAAACTGCTCCGGAATCTTTGTATAAAGGTCAAATACATAAGAAAAAAATATGTTTCCATTTTTAATTTTTTGGTACCACATTTCAAGTTTTAATTTTTTTTTTTAAAACTTTAAATGGCCGCCATTTTGAAACAAAATGGCGGATGAAGCTGGCCAACGAACTCGGTCGAGACATTGGTATGTACTATGTACACACCGAATTACATCGAAATCGGTTCATAATTACGGGAGTTACAGTGTGACATAGGTCAGATATATATATATATATATACATATATATATCAATTTTGAACGGAGGGTGGTTTCGGGGTCTGGGGGTCATGATCGATGAAAATATACCAAAATTTTTTGAAATCGGTTTCCTCCGAACGGCTGCAATAGGTAGCTTTTTTGTAATGAAAGCTACCTAAAATTGGAAAATGAAAAAGATTTTTTTATGTGTTTGGCCTTGATACAACGATTCCGGAGCAGATTTTGTTTCTGAAAATTTGTTCTTTTGTTTATATATTAAAAAATAGTTGAATTATAGCACTTTGAATTTCTAGTATGGCTAACATTTTGAAACGATCTTGTATTTGTCACGCGATAACACACGTATTCGCCTATTTCCATGTGAGAAAGCATGTGGATAGTATACATCAACATCTCAGTCAAATATAAGTTACTTTAAATAAAAGCAGCTTGGATAAAGCTGACTAATTTCGTGAAATTCTCATATATAATGATTTAGTATTGATAAAAATTAGTATTGAATCTCCTATATTCGGTTTCCACTAAATTGAGCTTCGTGTGTTTGATTAATATAAGTTGGCTTTTTCAAAATAAGGTATTTCAAAGCTACCTCTTCCTCCCGGCACTGGCCGGAAGGACTTTTGAATTTCTAGCGTCGCTGACATTTTGAAACGTCCTGAATTTTGTCATGCGAAAAAGGCGTATTTATGATCCGATTTGGATGTAATTCGGTGTGTACATAGTACATACCAATGTCTCGACCGAGTTTGTTGGCCAGCTTCATCCGCCATTTTGTTTCAAAATGGCGGCCATTTAAAATTAAAAAAAAAATAAATTTGAAATGTGGTACCAAAAAATTGAAAATGGAAAAATATTTTTTTCTTATGTATTTTGACCTTTATACAAAGATTTCGGAGCAGTTTTTGTTTCGTCTATATCTTAAAAAATGGCTGAGTTATAGCATTTTGAATTTCTAGCTTGGCTGACATTTGAAACGTCCTGATTTTTGTCACGTGGTAACAGGCTTATTTATGAACCGATTTGGATGTACTTTGGTGTGTACATAGTACATACAAATATCTCGACCTAGTTCGTTGGCCAGCTTCATTTGCCAACTTGTTTCAAAATGGCGGCCATTTAAAAAAATATTTAAAAATTTTAAATTTAAAATGAGATACCAAAATATTAGAAAATGAGAAAGATTTTTTCTGTATGTGTTTGATCTTAATACAAAGATCCCGGAACAGTTTTTGTTTCGTCTATATCTAAAAAAATGGCTGAGTTATAGCGTTTTGAATTTCTATTGTGGCTGACATTTTAAAACGACCTGATTTTTGTCACGCGATAACAAGCGTATTTATGATCCGATTTGGATGTAACTTGATCTGTACATAGTACATACCAATGTCTCGACCGAGTTCTTTGGCCAGCTTCATTCGCCATCACGTTTCAAAAGGATTGCCATTTAAAAAAAAAAAATTAAATTTAAAATTTAAAATGAGGTATTAAAAAATTAGAAAATGAAAATTTTTTTTTATGTGTTTGGCCTTGATACAAAGATTCCGGAGCAGTTTTTGTTTCTGAAAATTTGTTCTTTTGTTTATATCTTAAAAAATGGTTGAATTATAGTACTTTCAATTTCTAGCATGGCTAACATTTTGAAACGATCTTGTATTTGTCACGCTATAACACCGTATTCGCCTATTTCGATGTAAGAAGGCATGTGGATAGTATACATCAACATCTCAGTCAAATATAAGTTACTTTAAATAAAAGCAGCTTGGATAAAGCTGACTAATTTCGTGAAATTCTCATATATAATGATTTAGTATTGATAAAAATTAGTATTGAATCTCCTATATTCGGTTTCCACTAAATTGAGCTTCGTGTATTTGATTAATATAAGTTGGCTTTTTCAAAATAAGGTATTTGAAAGCTACCTCTTTCTCCCGGCACTGGCCGGAAGGACTTTTGAATTTCTAGCGTCGCTGACATTTTGAAACGTCCTGAATTTTGTCACGCGATAAAAGGCGTATTTATGAACCGATTTGGATGTAATTCGGTGTGTACATAGTACATACCAATGTCTCGACCGAGTTTGCTGGCCAGCTTCATCCGCCATTTTGTTTCAAAATGGCGGCCATTTAAAATTAAAAAAAGAAAAATTTAAATTTGAAATAAGGTACCAAAAAATTTAAAATGGAAAGATATTTTTTTCTTATGTATTTGACCTTTATACAAAGATACCGGAGCAGTTTTTCTTTCATCTATATCTTAAAAAATGGCTGAGTTATAGCATATTGAATTTCTAGCGTGGCTGACATTTTGAAACGTCCTGAATTTTGTCACTCGATAAAAGGCGTATTTATGAACCGATTTGGATGTAACTTCGTTTATACATAGTACATACCAATGTCTCGACCGAGTTCGTTGGCCAGTTTCATCCGTCATCTTGTTTAAAAATGGCGGCCATTTAAATTTTTAAGAATAATTTAAATTTGAAATATGGTACCAAAAAAATTGAAAATTGAAAAAATATTTTTTCTTATGTGTTTGCGCTTGATACAAAGATTCGGGAGCAGTTTTTGTTTCGTCTATATCTTAAAAAATGGCTGAGTTATAGCATTTTGAATGACTAGCGTGGCCGACATTTTGAAACGTCCTGATTTTTGTCACGTGATAACAGGCTTATTTATGAACCGATTTCGATGTACTTTGGTGTGTACATAGTACATACAAATATCTCGATCGAGTTCGTTGGCCAGCTTCATCCGCCATCTTGTTTCAAAATGGCGGCCATTTAAAAAAAATTAAAAAAATTAAAAATTTAAAATGATATACCAAAATATTAAAAATGAAAAGATTTTTTATGTATGTGTTTGATCTTAATACAAAGATCCCGGAACAGTTTTTGTTTTGTCTATATCTAAAAAAATGGCTGAGTTATAGCGTTTTGAATTTCTATTGTGGCTGACATTTTAAAACGACCTGATTTTTGTCACACGATAACAAGCGTATTTATAAACCGATTTGGATGTAACTTGATCTGTACATAGTACATACCAATGTCTCGACCGAGTTCGTTGGCCAGCTTCATTCGCCATCTTGTTTCAAAAGGATTGCCATTTAAAAAAAAAAAATTAATTTAAAATTTAAAATGAGGTATTAAAAAATTAGAAAATGAAAAAGATTTTTTTATGTGTTTGGCCTTGATACAAAGATTCCGGAGCAGTTTTTGTTTCTGAAAATTTGTTCTTTTGTTTATATCTTAAAAAATGTTTGAATTATAGCACTTTCAATTTCTAGCATGGCTAACATTTTGAAACGATCTTGTATTTGTCGCGCTATAACACCATATTCGCCTATTTCGATGTAAGAAGGCATGTGGATAGTATACATCAATATCTCGACCAAGTTCGCTGGCCAGATTCATCAGCCATCTTGTTTCAAAATGGCGGCCATTAAATAAAAAAAATATATTTAAAGTGAGGTGCAAAAAAAAAATTAGAAATTGAAAAAGGTTTCTTTCTTAAGTATTTGGGAGGAGGATTCGGGGTATGAGGATGTATGAGGATTCTAAGTATGAGGATTCGGGAGCATTTTTTTCTTGTCTTTATCTTAAAAAATGGACATTTTGAAAAATGAGATTTTTTGCCTGCGACAGCACTCGTATATATCAACCGATTCCGATGTGAGTGAGCATGTGGACAGCAATTACTAAGGTCTCGACCAAGTTCACTGGTTAGCCTCATCCACCATGTTGTCTTAAAATGGCAGGCACTTTAAGAAATCGCCGAATTTGGCACACAAATATAAGTTACTTTAAAGAAAAGCAGCTAGGATAAAGTTGACTAATTTCGCGAAATTCTCATTCATTATATTGATAAAAATTAGTATTGAATCTTCTATTCGGTTTCCACTAATTTGAGCTTCGTGTGTTTGAATAATATAAGTTGCCTTTTTTAAAATAAGGAATATGAAAGCTACCTCTTCCTCCCGGCACTGGCCGAAGGACTTTTTTTTTGGTGGTATGTATAGTGAAAAATGATGAAATCTAACACATCTTCATATACTTTTTTTTTTTTTTTTTTTTTTTTAATGTCAAAAAACCTGAAGGCTAATTCTATGTGCTGCGCATGTTTATCACATATATAATAAAGAACATATACAAAAAAGTTTAAATCTCTATATTAAATACGAAAAAAGAAAAATTTTAAAACAAGAAAGTGACGAAAATATGAACATCTAGAAAAAGCCATTTAAAGATTTAATTTGTGTAGGTAATTGCGCTGGGTGTATTAACAAACCTTGTAATATCTTGTGATATAATTGGCGTATGGGTAAAAACGAGGTGTCAAAATATTTACAATTAAACAAGCTTTCATTTAATACTAAACAAGTAATATAAAAATTTTGTTTTTAAAGTCACTTCCTACTTAGGTCATCAAATAAAAATTTAATATAATCCCTTAAGCTAATATTAGTTTTTGTTGCATTAAAATATCTCAATGTGTTGATTTCCTAAAAGCAGGTAGGTTTACAATGGAAGTATATGGGAATTTGGCGAAATATTAGAGATATCGCCAAGTTGGCGACAAACTCGGCGGTATTCGGCAACAGAACAGCCCCCCCCCCCCCCATAGTAACCCCGTTATAGATATGAAGATGCATTTGGCCGCCATTTTTTCTCCCATGTAAAAATTAATTAATTAATTAAAATTTAATTAATGAATTAATATTTGAAAAAACTGAATTAACATCAATTGTCATCCAGTACAAGTTTTTAAAAAATTATTTCAACTTGATAGGATGAATAATAAGTATTTTATTAACGATTGAAAATTTGAACAAGATATATAAATAAATAAATATAAGGAGAGTGTGAACTAATAGTAGGAATTGATAAAAGAAAATCGATTTTTTGACCAATTTTGAGGTAAACTGTCCCCTTTATGATAATTTTCAAATAAGGGCAATTTTTTTCTATCTAAAGGTATTATCTGCCCATTTATCTCCATTAGCGTCTGCCAGATCCACTATTACTAAAAGCGGGATAGAGACACAAAAAAAGCTTCTAAATCAGAACATAAAAGTACAGTAAATTCTATCAAACCAGAACCTGTCTATTAAGGAATAATATCTTAAAAGTAAAATGTCCATGATCCCTATGGAAAGAGTCGCATAAACTTAAACCTGCTAAGACTGAAACCTGTCCAAAACGGAATCTTAAATCCGGTCACTTCAGATTTCGCTTTAGTAGCTTTTAGTGTAGTAAATAAAATCGGAGCAGAATCTGCGCATTAAAATCTGAGAAAGTGACTACGGTGGAGACCAAAACAAAATTCCGTTTTCAAGAGTTTTCCGATTGTGAAATTAGGATCGTATGGTAATCTTTCCCTGACGACAATGCGATTTTGAAGTTTAAGGCATGATTCTGTTATAAACAGCTTCCATCGTCCCATAGTTTACTGACCAACGTACCATAAAACATGTAAAAACAGAATAGCCAGAAGCCGAAAAAGTATTCCGTCTGAGCGATATTGCTTTCGGGAATCATAAAAGTTTTCCCTTATAGGCAGGTTCTGTTTTCTCAGATTTTACGATAATAACTTTCAATCGAGGCAGAATAAATCTAAAATAAATTTAAGAGAATTCGTGTATTATGAAAAATCGGGACTTTCGGCATCCCGCGCAGTGATTCCTCAGAACTGGTCTTGAAAACCCTGAATAACGGGAAGTCCCACAAAAATCGGGGCAGCTGGCTAATAAATAGTAATATTAATCAATGGATATTTTCTCTTTTTTTTTTATCAAGATTGAAATTCAAAATGCAGTAAATTCATGAGAAGAACCAGCAAGCCCATTAAAATATTTCAATGTGTTTATTACTATTAATTCTGATTTTTTTTTCTTTTACTAATTACCAAATTTCGAAAACTCCTGTTTTTAAGCAGCATTTCTAAATATATGATTCTGAGGACAAGATAAATTCTGATTTTTTTTTTTTTAACCATTTGGAAAAATACACTGTAAAAAAAAATCTGTGAAGTTACTAAAGTTTTTCTAGGAAACTGTGATTCCTAGAATTTTTCACGTAACGTCAACAACAAAATTTCATGTAACAGACACACTTTTGCGCCGAAAATCAAAAAATCTGTAAGGTTACTAAGAATTTTTTTGGAAACTGGGATTCCGAGAACTTTTCATGTAACTGCAGTCAGGGTTACAAATAAAAGTTTAGTAAGATTACTGAAATTTTAGCAGATTCATTTGTAAATTTACAGATTTTTGTAGCTTTACAAAAACTAGTTTTGTAGATTTGCAGCTTTTTTCGTACAGTTACAGGTGAAAGTTTAGTAAGCATGTATTTTTACATCTGTAGAACTACAGATTTTTTTTTTACAGTGTAGTTATTGTTCTCTGTCAGGGTAGGAAATCAAAAACATATCTGAGGCGTTTTATTGGTTGAATCTGCATTTTTTCGTTTTCTGATTGGTCTGTACATTAATCTGTACTTTCAATTTACTTTCAACAGAAATGGATACTTCTGTTGCCACTATGACAGAAAAATGTAATAAAAACTACAAAAA
This sequence comes from Maratus speciosus, assembly GCA_963932465.1. Taxonomy (NCBI): domain Eukaryota; kingdom Metazoa; phylum Arthropoda; class Arachnida; order Araneae; family Salticidae; genus Maratus; species Maratus speciosus. The sequence goes on from OZ010789.1 coordinate 85,494,063, forward strand.
AAATTATAATTCAGAAACAAATTGTGATACAGCTTTCAAACAAATTGCATTTAAAAGTACATTTTTTCCCTATACGACGGTGTAAAAAGTAATACTGTGGGATGTTTAGAAGTTTAAGAATGAAATTTCATTTAAAATTGGTCGTCAGATTTCTAGGATGGAAAAGCCTTTTCCAGAACAGTCAATGAAATGCTTGGATAATACGTAAGTTTCAGGAAATCTGACGAGTCGCAGACGATTTTTGTCGCTTGCAATTTTTACGTGTAATAACGCTATTAATGTTTAATTCATAGCGTACTTAATGTATGATCGACTCCGTGCGATTTTTTATGTCTTAAATTTTAGTCTTTGAAAAAATCATTTTCCAAATGGTCGTTGTAATTTGTTAAATTGCTTTTTAAGTGCGTTCGTAATTATATAAATACGTAGCACCTATAGTCGTCGTTCAGTCCGTCCGTCCGCATGTAACAGATCAAAAACTACCCAACCGAATGGTCTGAAATTTTAAATATATGATTATTGCAAAATTTGGTCGAGCCATTTCAAATTTTATGAAAATCGGATGTATAGTTTAATTACAGGGACAGTCAAAAGTTTTTCTTTACATTACGACCAATGGGAAAAATTATTGCAAGTGCATTTTAATGATGTTACAGCCTTCCGAATGGTCTGAAATTTTAAATATATAACTGTTGCAAAATTTTGTCGAGCCGTTTCAAATTTTATGAAAATCAGATGTATAGTTTAATTACAGGGACAGTCAAAAGTGTTCCTTTACATTCCGGGGAACGGGAAAAAATTATTGGAAGTGCATTTTAATGATGTTACAGACTATGCACTTTATGAAGTGCAAAAAATTATACATTCAGTACAACATGGGGTGCAAAAAATAATTATTATACTAGTTATAGTACGAACGCACCGCATTTGCCACGTTTGACGAGCAATTTCCAACTTGTTTATTTAATTATCATTATTATTTTTTTTTTTTAACGTGATAGGTTCCAAGATACGTTTCCCCACCCTAAACTAGGATAAGAAAGGTAGCCGAATTAAAATATATACAGGTTGTTGACGAATTCTTCGTTGTTGTTGTTGAATGTTGACCAGCGGTGATAGTAGCTATCAAGAGCATGTACAATTGCCATAAAACGCAAATCAGTTATTGAGTCACAAATTAAGATTGTTTTATTCTAACTGAACTTGGATTAACGGTGTAGTTTCTCTTCTCTCTATTCTAAAAAAAAAATAACTACCGCTGTCACCGCCGCCGCCGCCGGTTTTGATTTTTTTGTGACCGGAGGCCTTTCTTCGTTAATATTAACAAAAATAATGCATACAAAAATATGAAAATCGGTGGTTTTATACAGAAATGTTTGATAAACACGCTGATGCAGACAGTTTTCAAATCGAAGAATTATTTTAAGAGATATTTAATGCTAAAGTTGGACAAAATCGTTCCACTAAAAAAGTTTTATAGCAGCAAAGACTATACATGGCAGTGTAATCATTTTTAGATCATTTTATGCGTTAGAATTTGCCGGAGTGCAGATTGCATTAATTTTTTTTTATTTTGACTCATTTTTTCAGGTTTTATTTCTATTTTAAATTCAAATTTTCAGCATTTCTAGAGATATTTTTTACAGATTTCAGAAAATTGTACTAATTTAAACTGTTGCTAACTGTGTAAAAAGCGCAAGCAATAATGTTTGCTTCAAATTAAAAATTTATTTACACGTGACTATTATAAACAGGAAAAAAACTTTCAAATTAGAATTAAATAACTACGTATAAAAAGCAGGAACTTATTAAAAATTACGTCATAAAAAGTATACACGTGGATTTTAAAAGAGAAAGGATATTGTAAAATAATAAATTCATTAACATGCGTTAGAAGTCTTAGGAGAAATTACGTCATATTTACGTCACATTATAGTTATTACATAAAATGAGCACAATATAATATTGCAAAAAAGTTTAAATTTAGAAATTGCGCTAGACATTTATTTGATATTTTGAGAATTAATTTAAAACGTCTCATTTAAAAGAACTTTCTTTTCGCTTTGTTAAAAAATACCGGGAGACAAAGACTCTCTTTACTTAATTCCTTTTATATTAGCTTATTTTGAAATGTTGTTACACGTGTATACGTCATCGAGTTATTTTTATTTCGACGTTTTATTTGTGTTTTTATTAATGTTGTACGAATTTATTTGTTCTTTCGTTATTTAAAATAAATATTATATCAATTTGTATAATTTGGCGAGTGGTTTGGCGATTTATGTAATTTGGCGAAATTTGTCAACAGGATAATCAAGTAGTACCGCAGCTGATTTGGCGTTAAAATTCCCCAATCAAAGAGAAATGAATAGAAATTCGTTTATAGAGAGATCGCCACTGTTTTTTAAATTATAATTCAATCTTTCGAAATCCTTTTAAAGCCAATCAAATTAGCGTGCATTTAGAGTCTGCAGTGTCTGGACGGAGGTTGGCGAGCGTAGCTCGTAGGGGCCGAGCCCCCTAGTTTAGAAAATAAAAACATTGCATTGAACATGCGACGATATATACATTCGTTGGGAAAAAAAAGTAAACACCCCTTACTAACTCTGCAATAAATTATTGTAGAAGAAATTTACTGGTACCACACGATTGGTAATAAAGTCTACTTTTAAATGAGTTTAAGAAATTTGCTTAGAGGGCCACTACATATATTAAAACGAAACATAACTTTGTTTTTCTCAATATGAGTACACAATTCTGACAGCACAAATGAACTCTACATCCTTCAATTAGCCTAAAAAAAATTATGCAATTCGTACGATAACTTTCCGAGAAATTAATTATTTTAAAAGTAGCGTAGTTTAGGGGTTGCATCCAAATTGAAGTTCAGTACTTGATTGTTAAGAGAGAACCTCCTTCTTGTGAGAGTCTCCTTCTTGATCAAGGCACCTGAAGTGTCAGTCAAGGAGTCAATGAAACCTGTTAGATTTACCAAGAAAGTATATAAAGAAAGATATTACCAAGAAAGTCTTGGTCCTTACCTTTTAAATTTTGCAAGATATCAACTTTTACACATTCAAATAGAACAGTAATTTACTTTCAAATGCAATTTTCTTTAAAATTAAATCTCAATTAGCTGATTTTTTGTGGTTTTTTAAAAAAATTTGTAAGCATGTACATTTTTAAATTTGTGTGGAACCCAATTATAGCAGATTAGCCCACTTGCGCTTAAAATAATGTAATTAATTCAGCATCATTTGTTTCCTCTGATGTTTTATAATTAACCCTTTGCAATCCGGCGTGTCTTACGCAAAATTTATTCGGTCGACACCACTTTTTAAAACGAAGCTTACTTCAAGTACACAATTTCAAAAATGCTGTGATTAAATAAGGAAAATTATATTTTCCTTTTTTACTGGTGCCGAAAACAAAGTTTTCAAAAAAAGATGATGTCGCCGCAGTGGCGACAACAAAGTGTTAAACGACTAAACAAACGAAAACTTCACAAATACATAAACACAAATCTAGCAGACATAAAATCGATCTGACGCTATAAATTTTTATATCTTCGTTATTTTTCCTGCTACCTCTTGAAACAGGTAGTGCATATTGCGATGTTAACAGCTTGCTTAGTTTTCTTGAAACTTTGGCTCTTCGTGATGGAAATTATTTCACTATTTTCATATTAAAGTATAAATTAAGAATTGGAAAATTAGATTCTATAAAACTTTATTTAATTTATGTATAGCTGCAATTATTAATTAACAGTTCATGTACTAAGAAAGTATTTTCCCTGTGGAAATATAAATTTTTATGTCATATAACCTACTCTCTATTACAAATGTTTTCTGTGTTCCATATTTCAGAATTGGTGACAAACTGTACTTACCTCTTTTACTACTAGCATATGTATTTCATAATACTCCTATAACATAATTAATAAAATTTAATAAATATATTACATACTAGCAGCAAGTTATTTCATCAGTATTGAAGTTACAACCATATAATTATATTTTAAATAGTATTTTCTTTAATAAAAGTTGCTTAAATAACGAAAAAGGCATGTTTTACACTCAGTTGAGAAGCTATAAATACACAGATTTTAATTTTGAATTGGTAGTTTATATCGATAATTATCTCGAAGTATGTTGCTTTATTAGTTAATTTATTATCGATTTCTGTTAAACACATTCAAAGAGATACACCATGAAGGCAGGGCTCCCAAATGGTCCGCCAACCGAATACCAATATCATTTTAGAAAAAAAATTCTTTTTAGATTTTTCTTACAAACCGCCCCGGAACCACCTTTGAAATTTAATTCTAGAGCAAGCCTATCATACAATTTTCTGTTAAAATTTATTGGTATTCCGTTGGCGGACAATTTGGGAGCCCTGTGAAGGCTATAAATTGTATGACGCTTTTATTTCCTATTTTATTGGTAAGAAGAATCAATAAATAAATATTATACACTTTTTTTTTCATACAATTTTTGCAAATTAAGACAAAAACAATTCTTGTAACATAATGCTTCATAAAATATATGTATATATTCTAATTTATTAACCATTTGGAAAAATGGTTATCATTCTAGGTCAGGGTACGAAATCAAAAACATATCTGAAACATTTTATTAATTGAATCCCGCATTTTATTTGTTTTCTGATTGGTCTATATAGTAATCTGTATTTTCACTTTACTTTCAACAGAGATGGATTCTTCTGTTGCCACTATGACAAAAAGGTAATAAAAACTACTAAAAAATTAATAACTCAGAAAGAAATTGAGATACATCTTTCAAACAAATTGCATTTAAAAGTACATTTTTTTTCTCTATACGACGGCGTAAAAAGTAATATTGTGGGATGTTTAGAAGTCTAAGAATGAAATTTCATTTTAAATGGGTCCTGGGATATTAATGTTTAATCGATGGCGTACGTAATGTATGACCAGCCCCCTAGAAGTTTAAAAATTTACAGTACCAAAAAATGTAATCCATGGCGTACGTAATGTATGATCAACTCCGTGCGATTTTTTATGTCTTAAATTTTACTCTTTGAAAAAATCATTTTCCAAATGGTCGTTGTAATTTGTTAAATTGCATTTTTTTTTTACCATTGTTAAAACCAATGTGTATAGATTGCACAAAAATAATGTGATGGAACAGTTTATATAATTTTTAATTAAGAACAAATACTCTAAATAATGGCAATAGTTTGAGGCAAAACATTTTTTAATGATTTTATGCAGTGTTGCTGCATTTGGCTGACATTTCTTTTACGCATTCCGAATTCTCACCAGTAAGTGTTTATAGTTATATATTTTTTTTGCTGTATAAAATGATAGATTAGTGCTGAACAGTGAAGCAGCGGTTAAGGGGTTACCTAGTTGTCATCAACTTCACACCCAGTCTGTATATTGTGATGTCTTATATTATAAAATTTGAGCCATTGGGAAAAAGTAAAGGTGTAGTTGTTTACAACCGCTTAAAATAAGAAAAGTTAAAAATATTATTAGCATGCGTGCTTTAATAATAAAGAAAAATAGAAGTTAATTTAAGTTTAAAACATGAGAAGAGAGATAGTATTATACTAAAATATAGGTATAACTACAGTTACTAAAACTGCTATAAAAAAAGAGAAAAAATGTTAAGAAATTAATATAAAAGTTAGCACTAGTTCAAGATTACACTCACCAAGCATGGGCAAGAAAAACGGTTAAGAAAGGCAGCAAGGCTGCTTACATTAACAAAAAAGGCACCGATCAGGGCAATATATTTTTTCTTATATAATTATATATAGAGTGTTTTTTTTTTATTTTTTTATATTACGAAAAAAAGTAAAAAAAAAGGATGAGAATAAAAAGAAAAATTGACATGAGCAATCTGATGCGGTGAACACAAATCTCATATTCTATAAATAAAATAAAATAAAATTGCTCTTCAAAATTTTCTGGTATGAATTCAATATATCTAAATAAAAAATCCGCCAGTACTGATTTTATGTTATCTTTCAGTATGACACTCTAGTCTAGTATAAACCTGAAGGAAAAATTAGAAAAAAAAAAAGTGTGTCGTATTATTTTGCATCATTTCAACTGTATTCACCTTGTATGAATTATAATTATCTTTACAATTATGGCACTTAATTAAATCTCAAAAATACATCAGTTATGTTGCATGTAGAACCGCCTTTGTATGGAGTGTCAAATTTCCAAAGATAAATTTGCAACAACCATTGTAACTTAGACAGTATAAATTTTATAATACCTTCCCCATCATATTTAGTAGAGAGTATACTGTTCCTAAACGGACAGAAATGTAATACAAAAAACAACACTGACAACACCTAAAAACTGCTTTTAAGGCATCTGTTTACTTTGTTTTTCCATAAGTGTCATTACTATTATTTTAAGAGCAAAATTAAACTTTATTTCAATTTGTATTGTGTAATGAACACGATTGTAAACTTAGTAGCATCTTTATGAATGATCATTATATTCATATCCATCTTTATTCATTGTAAAGAATGGTCTTTGAAACATTTATTTAATGGTCTATTTATAATTTTTGCATACACCTCATGCCATGTATACCGTCTCAAATCCTTTTTATTTAAAAAACATATTTTCAAAAGACTGAGTTCACGTGTATGTTCCACCACTGGAAAAGAATATGCTATAACATGCTGAGTAATTATATGGAGCAGTTTTTATTTTGGCCTGATTATTTTTATGTTCATAAGTATGTTTAATGCATCATTTTCTAATGCTTTTCTCAAACTATTCTTCCTTATTATCAGCATGACCACACGTTTCTGAGATAAATGTTTCCTATTGTTTATTCCTATATTGCTACAATCTTAATTTTTATAATCTAAATCTTTTATACAGAACCCTAAACAGATACGTAATCGAACTACGCACTTAAACACTGATATACTCAGAATCACAAAAAGATTGATTTAAATAACTGAAATATTTCGCGATTGACCTGTCGCATGTAGCTAAAATGAAAGTACTAATAATGTTTTTATGTTGTAGTTGGTGATCAATTTATAAAAATACACTAAATGTAAAAAATTTATTTAAGTTTTCAATTAAAAGTTATTTTCACCTACATTCTATACACCGAAGGGTATAGCGAGCATCTTTAAACCGAAAAGCTACGGCTTGATCGCCTAGTTGTAATGAAATAAAAACTACTGATTCTGGTAAAAAAAAAAAAAAAGTAACATGTAGTTAAAATCGTTTGATCTTCAAAAAAAGAAAAAAAAAATGTAAATAGTTTAAAAGTAATTTATTTCTTTCCACAAAAAGATCTATTGACACGTACAAAGTATAAAGTTTCAAAAGTATACTAACTTAAAGATATTCTTTTAAAAACTCGCTATCATAATTGACGAAAGTTTTATTTTTTTTTGCAAAATGAAAGTTTTAAGCATATGTGAAATATAAAGAGACATAAAGTTCATTTTTCAGCTTTTATGTATCCATTAAAACATGGCACCTAAATAAAACACCGTTAAAAATGTATTAAAACTAAAAATATATCTATCGAAATAAAAATAAAATAGCCCATAATCAAGCACAAAACTGTACTTTTGTAGAGATTTATTTGTAATTTTAATATTTTTATACCTTTTCAAGGGTGGTGTTTGCATGACGTGAACCCTTAATTTTAATTCCAAACTTGTAAATATCACCAAGCATTTAAAAAAAAATGAATATTGTTCTTGATGAAAAGCTAAAGCTTTTAATTATTATAAAATGAATTTGTTTTTAAATTCTGGTGTCAGTCAATTATTTCAATATTTTAGCAGAAGAAGTACGTTGCCCTGAAAGGGTTAAAGATATTTAATTAGGATGCCAATTCTTGATGTATACATTAAAAGCTGTAGATTAATTATATTATAATCTTATTCTACATGAATAAAACATTGTTTATCTTTCTAATTTTACATCAAAGAAATATTAACGCTCGAAACAGCGGTAAAATTCATCTCCTGTTACCCGCTAATTAGAACTTTCGTTAAGGGGCATCCTCATAAAGAGCTCTCTTGAGAAGAAGAGATGGCATTTATTAGACGTAAACCTTTTAACGGTAAACTCAAAGAATAACATATCCTTTCATCCGGTTCGTGCTAATTTTCATAAGTGGTTGTTTCAACTACATCTTTAATGATAAATTTTGATATCTTCGTTATTTTCTTGCTTGCTCTTGAAACAAGGATGAACATATTCCGATGTTAAAACAGATTGCTTAGGTTTGTTGGAGCTTTGGCAGTCTGTGATGGTAAGTATTTTACTATTTAGATATCAAAATATAAAACAGGAATTAGAAACTTTCAATGTCTAAAACTTTATTTCATTTAGGTATAGCTGCTTTTATTAGTTAACAGTTCATCTAATTAGAACGTATTTTCCTGTGTGTATATAATTTTTTATGTTATATATGTTATTCTCTCTTACAATTTGTTTTTGTTGTTTGTTTGTTTGTTTATATGTTTTGTTCTTTCTTACCTGTGTCGAAAAAACGTTAGTTTTATTAAATAGCTCATAAAATTTGAAATTTTTTTTTTCAATTTACCAACAAGCTATTTCAAAAGTACTGAAAGTACAACCGTATAGTTATATTTTAATGAATATTTTCTTTAGTAAAATTTACTTAAATAACAGAAAAATATGTTTTAGATTTAGTTGAAAAGCCATAAATACGAAATTTAGAATTTCAGATTGACAGGTTACAACAAGTTTTTTGTAAGCATACTGACTTCTTAGCAAATTTTATTAATGTATGCTAAACAAAAACTGTCAATTCAATACACTGTGATGACTACAAATTATGTAGTTCTTGTATTTTGTATTTAATAAGTACTTAAAATATGGCTAACTAAAACAATGATTAAATAAATATTATAGAGATATTTTTTTTCATTTTATTAAACACTTTTTGTTAATTAAGAGGTTTTTTGCTAATCTAACACTACATCCAATATAAAAGTTCTTTTATTTTATTTTTTTATACATTTTTTATATAGTGATGCATTAAAATCGGTAAGGATAATATTCTTACAATCTTACTCTACATGAATAAAAAATTGTTTTCATATCTTTCTATTTTTACATCAAAGAAATATAACCGATCGAAGGAGAGATAAAATTCATCTCCTGTAATCGGCTAATTAGAACTTTCGTTAAGGGACACCCTCTTAAACAGCTCTCTCGAGAAGAAAAGATGGCATGTAAGAGACGTAAACCTTTTAACAGTAATCTCAAATAATAACATGTTCTTTCATAAGGTTCGTGCTAAATTCCATAAGTGGTTGTTTCAACTACATCTTTAATGATAAATTCTGATATCTTTGTTACTCTCCTGCTATCTCTTGAAACCGGATGAACAAAATGCAATGATTGCTTAGTTTTCGTGAAACTTTGACAATTTCTGGTGTAAATTATTTTGCTATTTTCGTATAAAAATATAAATTAAGAATTGGAAATTACGTTCAATAAAACGTTATTCCAGTTAGGTATAGCTGCTTTTTTTAGCTAACAGCTCATGTAGTTAGAACGCATTTTCCTGTGTAAATATATATTTTTATGTTGTGTATCTTATTCTCTCTTACATTTTTTTTTTGTTGTTTTTTGTTTGATTGTTGTTTATATGTTTCGTTCTTACTTTTCCTGTGTTTCTTTTCCTAGTAATATAATTTTTTAAGTCAATTCCTACTTAGGTCATCAAAGAAAAATTTAATATAATCCCTTGAGCTAATATTAGATTATGTTGCATTAAAATATCTCAATTTGTTGATTTTCTATAAGTAAGTAGGTTTACTATGGGAATTTGGCGAAATATTAGAGATATCGCCAAGTTGGCGTCACATTTGGCGACTCATTTTGGTCGCCAAATATGGCAATACATCGCCAAGTTGGAGACAAACTTGGCGGTATTTGGCGACATAACAGGGTCCCTACTATGGTAACCACCCTTATCGATCTAAAGATGCATTAAATGCTTCAATAACCAATGGCCGCCCATTTTGTCTCCCATGTAAAACTAAAATTAATTAACTAAAATTTAATTAATGAATTAATATTTGAAAAAACTGTATTAACATCAATTGTCATCCAGTACAAGTTTTCAAAAATTTATTTCAACTTCATATCATAAGTATTTTATTAACGATTGAAAATCCGAACAAGATATATATATAAATAAATAAATAAATAAATATAGGGAGAGTGTGAACTAATAGTAGGAATTGAAAAAAATAATTTTATTAAATATCTGCGTTCCAGATTTCAAAGTTTGTGGCAAACTACACAAATCCCTTTTTCTTTTAACATTTTTCGTTTATTGTAACTAATAAAGTTTTTAAAAAATATTTCAATTTACTAACAAGCTATTTAAAAGGTACTGAAAGTACAACCGTATAGTTATATTTTAATGAGTATTTTCTTGAGTAAAATTTGCTTAAATAAGTGAAAAATATTTTTTACATTCAGCTAAAAAGCCATAAATACGAAGTTTAGAATTTCAAATTGGCAGTTTGCAACAAGTTTTTTTGTAAACCTGATGACTTCTTAGCTAATTTTATTAACGTATGTTAAACAAAAAACTTTCAATGCAATACACTGTGATGACTACAAATTATGTAGTTCCTGTATTTCGTATTTAATAGTTACTTAAAATATGGCTAACTAAAACAATCATAAAAAAAAAAGATATTTAACAAATTACAACGACCATTTGGAAAATGAATTTTTTCGAAAACTAAAATTTAAGACATAAAAAACCACACGGAGTTGATCATACATTAAGTACACCATGAATTAAACATTAACATTCCTGGACCCACCATGAACAAATTTTAAACGAAATTTCAGTTTTACAATTTTCGGTACTGTAAATTTTTAAACTTCTACGGAGCTGGTCATACATTACGTACACCATGGATTAAAAATTAATGTTCCTGAACTAATTTTAAATGAAATTCATTTTTAAACTTCTAAACATCCTACACTATTACGTTTTACACCGTCGTATAGAGAAAAAAAATTACTTTTAAATGCAATTTACATATAAACTTGAAACAATATCTAAATACTAAAGTATACGAAAAGATATTAATAAAAGTGCGGTTTGTGTATTGAATATTTGCATCCTCAAACTTATAAATTCTCCAATTTTACGGTGTAATTGTCCAGTTCTTTTATTATTAAATGCAATTTGTTTGAAAGCTGTATCTCAATTTGTTTCTGAGTTATTAATTTTTTTGTAGTTTTTATTACGTTTTTGTCATAGTGGCAACAGAAGTATCCATTTCTGTTGAAGGTAAAGGGAAAATACAGATTACTGTACAGACCAATCAGAAAACGAATAAAATGCGGATTCAGCTAATAAAACGCTTCAGATATATTTTTGATTTCCTACCCTGATAGAGGACAATAACCATTTTTCCAAATGATTAATAAATATTATAGCGATTTTGTTTCTCATTTTTTTAAACACTTTTTGTTAATTAATATTTTATTTTCGATAATCTAATGCTACATACAATATTAAAGTTCCTTTATCGGAATTTATTTAATATATTTTTTTATATTATGATGCATCAAAAACAGTAAGGATATACATTAAAAGCAGCAGTCTATTCTATCTATAATATTCTTACAATCTTACTCTACATAAATAACAAATTTTTTACATATCTTTCTATTTTTATATCAAAGAAACATTACTGCTCGAAGCAGCGGTAAAATTCATTTCCTGTAATCCGCTAATTAGAACTTTCGTTAAGAGGCATCCTCTTAAACAGCTCTCTCGAGGAGAAGAGATGACATGTAATAGACGTAAACATTTAACGGTAAAATCGAAGAATAACATATCCTTAATTCTGGTGCGTGCTAATTTCCATAAGTGGTTCTTTATGATAAATTCTGATATCATTCGTTATTTTCCTTCTATCTCTTGAAACCGGAAGAGCATATTCCGATGTAAACAAATTGCTTAGTTTTCGTTAAAATTTTTAGTTTGTGATATATATTATTTTGGAATCTCTCTATTCTAAAAAAAAGTAACTACCGCTGTCACCGCCGCCGCCGCCGCCGCCGGTTTTGAATTTTTTGTGACCGGAGGTCTTTCTTCGTTAATATTAAGAAAAATAATGCATACAAAAATATGAAAATCGGTAGTATTATACAAAAATGTTTGATAAACACGCTGATGCAGACAGTTTTCAAATCGAAGAATTATTTTAAGAGATATTTAATGCTAAAGTTGGACAAAATCGTTCCACTAAAAAAGTTTTATAGGAGCAAAAACTATACATCGGAATTTAATAGTTTTTAGATCATTTTATACTTTATAATTTCCCGGTGTGCAAAATTAATTTATTTTTTAATTTGACTCATTTTTCGAGGTTTCATTTCTATTTTAAATTCAAATTTTCAGCATTTCGAGAGATATTTTTTTCTTATTTCAGAAACTTGTACTAATTTAACCTGTTGCCAACTTTATAAACAACGGAAACAATAATGTTTGCTTCAAATTAAAAATTTATTTACACGTGACTATTATAAACAGAAAAAAACTTTCAAATTAGAATTAAATAATTACTTATAAAAAGCAGGAACTTATTGAAAATTACTTCATCTATAATTACACATGAATTTTAACAGAGAAAGGATATTGTAAAATAATAAATTTGTTAACATGCGTTAGAAGTCTTAAATAGGAGAAATTACATCACATTTACGTCACATTACAGTTATTACATAAAATGACACAAAATAATATTGCAAAAGAGTATAAATTTAAAAATAGCGCGAGACATTTACTTGATATTTTGAGATGAATTTTTCAACTTTTTTTTTTTTTTGAACAGCGCAAATAATATTTCATTTCTAATAAAAGCATTTTCACGTGAATATTAAAAAGGGAAAGGAAAGTTTGGTGAAAATTACGTCAGATTAAAAACGATATATTTAAAATGTCTTATTTAAAAGGACTTTCTTTTCGCTTTGTTAAAAAATACCGGGAGACAAACACTCTGTTTACTTAATTCATTTTATATTAGATGATTTTGAAATGCCATTGTATCTTTTAACGGCAGCTGATTTTTCCGTAAAATTCCCCAATCAAAGAGAAATGAATAGAAACCCGTATATAGGGAGATCGCTTTTGTTTTTTTAATTATAATTCAATCTTCCAAAATCTTTTTAAAGCCGATCAAATTAGCGTGCTTTTAGAGACTGCAGTGTCTGAACGGGGGTTGGCGAGCGTAGCTCGTAGGGGGCCGAGCCCCCTAGTTTATATATAAAAATATAAGTTTACAATTGTAAAATTACGTTGAATAAAACTTTATTTCATTTAGGTATAACTGCAGATATTTATTAACAGTACATCCAGTTAGAATTTATTTTCCTTTTTAAATATAACTTTAATGTTATATATCTTACTAGCTGAGTACCCGCGCTTCGCTACGGTAAATTCTCCCTCTTTCACAACTTCCTATTTTGGTCGATTGCCTGTCTTTTTTACTATTTCTCAATCAGTAATTCTAATTTTGCACCTTTTTTTATTTAAGTCAACCTAGTTTTTATATGTAAAGATGGATTTTTGCAATCACTAATTGATTTTTAGCTCACTTCTTGGTATGTTAGTACTATAAACATTATATTTACAGGTGTGTTTATAGGTCAATAATGACAATGCAACTCCTTAATATTAGAAAAAAATAATTATAAATTAATACATTTATTTTAAGGCATTTTACTGTTAGCCTATCTCAGGTGATAACTCACCAAATATTTTCTGTACTTAGTACAATTTTATGCGAGTTGGAACAACAAAAGATTTAATTATGCACCAATGAACACTCGCCAAAATATGCCAAATGATTAAAACTGCAACAATGAAACATTTAGAAATAAAAAATGCTGAAAATAAATTTAAAAAATCCCTGCTGGCTCGGGCCTACAGGCGGAGGTACATTTCGAAGTTAAGTACTAAATTCACTACCAAAACTTAAATCAAGATTAGAGATAAACCCAGTTCTTTCACTAAAAATGAGCTCTAGGAGCTAAATATTTTGTGAAAATTCTAATATACACGAATACGCACACGCATGTATATGGAATAGGTTTAAAAAATAGCTATTGCAAATTCAGAGAACCTCAAAGTGTTAAAATAAGTTAATATTTCCATAGTCGGGGTTTTATCATGTTTTAATACGTTTCTTTAAACTCACATGCCGTGACATATTCACCTGCTGAGGTCCATTTTATTTCCAGTATGACGCAATATTTTTTTTTTTTTTAATTCGTCAAGCTATTTATTTCATTTTGAGTTTTCAAGCGAAAATCTTGCTCTAGAATACTTATGACGTAATATTCAATTTGTTTTCAATTCGTCAAACTATTTATTCAATTTAATTTTTCACGTGAAAAACTTGCAATAGGAAAGCAATTGTTGTGGTGAGAATTTTATTGCTTTTTTTAATTGTTGGCATCTGCTATAACGAAAAATATTTTTTTCTTCCTGTCATTGTTGTGTGTGAGCTGGTTTTATCAGAATCATGTTAAGACGGTATTCAAAATTTTGAACCCTCCCCATTTCCATTCCCTTGGGCTGATTTTGCCCATTTTCAATCCCCGCCGAGATATTAGCCATCTCAAAGTTGTTGGCGAGTTTGAAGACAATCCGTGCATAATTGCAACATTTATCGTGCGGACAAAATTTAGTACATACATGCATATATATATATATATATATATATATATATATGTATATAAACGTTTTAGGTGGGTGTGGTTTTGGGTTCCTGGGGTCCTATAATGAAAAGTTACGAAGGAATTTTTCAAAAGTCGCACCATGGTAACGACTGCAATAGGTAGTATTTCTTACGAAATCTACCTAAAACGAAGAATGTAACATTTTTTAAAATGTATATTTTTATCAATTATTAATTAATTAATTTAGGATTATATGCTAAGTAATACATTTAGAAATCCTAAAAAAAGTTTACATAATGTTTCATTTTTTCTTTCCTGCTGTCCTTACTTTAAAAACAAACAGAGTAAAAATTATATATCACTTAATAAATTCATATGCTTGCGTTTTTTAGCAAGCATCAGAAAAAGCAGTGAATTAGTCATAATCGTGTTCTAAGCCCACGCTAGATTAATATACAGTAACGGAAAAAAAAGCATGAATTTCGGTCAAAAAATTGTGTGTGATTTTTAATATAAGCATTGAATAGTTATAAAACAGTTTTAAAACAACCACTGTTTTCTTATTATTTTGACTTATATGTTTATCTCTTTTTGTATCTTAATTTTCTAGTCATTAAACAGCATTTAATGCATCTCCATACCTATAAGGGGGGGGGAGGGTTGCCATAGGGGGGTCCTGTTCTGTCGCCAAATGCAACCACGTTTGTCGCTACATTGGAGATATATCGCCAAAAGTGACGCCAACTTATCGATATCTCTAATATTTCGTCAAATTCCCATAGACTTCCAATGTAAACCAATAGGGTTTACTTATTTACAGAAAATCGACAAATTGAGATATTTTAATGCAACAAAAACTAATATTAGCTTGAGGAATTATATTAATTATATTTAAGGAAGTTCAACGGTCAAGTAAATTAAATTATGAATAAAAGTAACACGATACAATGCTTAGCATGCTTTCCCAAACCTAAATTTTAAGGGAGACCAAACTGGTCACCAAGGACGGCTAGTTTCCAAGATTACAATTGTTAATTTCTTAAAATATATACGTTACTATAACAATGCATAGTTCGTGCGGAAGAAACTGCTTGCAGGTGTACATTTCATCACACTATATTATAACCATGAAAAAAAAAAAAAAAAAAAAAAAAAAAAAAAAAAAAAAAACCTCTTGTTTTATCGACATTATTAATTCATACATGTCTTTTGCGCATTTCATTTAAAATACACACATTTAAAATATATGTCTAACTAATTTCATTTAAAATGATGAAAAGAAAAAATAATAAGAAGAAAAATACCTTAAACCAAAAAATTTTATTTCAACATCAAAGAGTATTTTGTAATTTACGCAGGCGAAGTATAAATAATGCCATTGTCTATAAAACGAAATGAAACATTTGAACAAAAAAATAATTTTGTTGATAAAAAAATGAGCATTTAAAAAATATATCTTTTGAAAATTACATGCTTTAACATACCAGTTTTTTAGATCAATAAAAATAAGTACTTAAAATAAAAGCATAAATAAATATTTTGCAAGTAATAGAATATAGTCAATTTAAACTGCAGTCTTCAAATTGTAAATATATTTTACTACTGCAGCATGGCGTACGTAATACGTATTTTCACAATACAGTAAACATTTCATTCTTTGAATGAAGCCATTCATGGTTTTTTGAACAAACATTTTTATATGTATAATTCCTAACTTCTAAAATAATTTTATTGTAGCTTCCTCCTCATCAGATAACTGCCAAATAGTAAAATCTATGTCAGTAATCAGTAATCAGTATTAAATAAGTTATAATTAATAATAAATGTTTTCTATTTAAAAAATAACAAATTCAAAAGTTTTACGGAATTACGATGGAATAATACTCATAAAAAATATTCACGTTCAATAAATAGCAAAGGTGGTGGCTTGGCATGGTTTGTAACAAAAATCGTTTGCACGATTAGGGTTGTAATAAATGGCGCGATATCATACATTTTCGCATGGTGTTCGTAGAAGTAAAAAGTACCACAGATTTATTTATTTATTTTTAATTTAGTTTTAGTTTTGGAGGCGTTTGTAATATTTTTCTTAACTGACATAGTTGTTTTACTTATTTAACCAAAAGAATTGATTAAAAAATTATTCAATTTGAATTTATTCCCTTGCTATAGTAACAGAATGAAGAGAATGAGTTTTTAGAAATTATTACTTGAAAATTTGAGCTTTTGGCGCCAAAGATAGCGCCAAATTAGAAAAACATGAAATATCTCTCTAACTATTGGACTTAAAAGAATTTAGTTAGTACCATTCGATTCAGCATACAAAAATACTCCAAAATATGTTATCAGTTGAAAAATAACTATAAAACTAACTATAATACTATCAGATTTTTAAGGAATTTTTTTAAAGTTCGTTCTCTTTTTTACCCCCCTTAGGGGTGTAATTTTAGAAAATCCTTTCTTAGCGGCACTCAATGCCATAAGAACTATTTTTACCCCAATTTTCAAAATTTTAGGTTCAGTAGTTTTGGCTGCGCGTTGATTAATGCGAAATTCAGACTTTCTTTTATATATATAGATTCTATCTTACATGTTTTGCTTGTTTGTTTGTTTTCTAACAATATGGAAGGTTTTTTTTTTTTATTAAATATATCTGGTTTCCAGATTTATGAGTTTGTGACAAACTGTACGTATGTATTTTACTATTAACGTATATATAATTTTTTGGTACTTGTTAGTTATCCCGTCGACCCATTTCGCCAAATTATATAAATCGCCAAACCACTCGCCAAGTTATACAAATTGACATAATTTTTATTTTAAATAACGAAAAAACAAATAAATCAGTATAACATTAATAAAAATACAAATAAAACGTCGAAATAAAAATCATTTGATGTCGTAAACACGTGTTCTCAAGTGAATGTGACATTTACGATCAACTATTATTGGCATTTAATCTTACAATTTGGCGACAGTAATTTGGTCGACGGGGTACTCAACAAGTACCAATTTTTTTTTTTTTTTTTTTTTTTTTTTTTTTTTTTTTTTATCACATGTTATAAAATTTGAGGTATATCTCACTTTGCCAAGAAGCTATTTAAAAAGTATTGAAAGTAAGTACAACCATACAATTATATTTTAATGAGGATTTTCTTTAATAACAGCTGTTTAAATAACAGAAAAAAATTTGCGGTTAGTCAAGATTTGTGTAAGATTTTATTATCTATATCTCAAAAACAATTGATTGGAAAGAGCTGTAATCTTAGACATCTATGTTTTTCATGATTATGGTTTGTTTTATGCAAAAATTAATGCAGGACATGATCCAAATTTTTAATATGAGCGGATTAATAATTTTCATAATTAAAAACGTTTTGTAGACTGAAAAAATTCTGAAATCATATTATAGTATATTCATAATATCTCAGTTTAAAAAAGAAACAATTGACTACTAAAGTATACGAAAAGATATTAATAAATGTGCGGTTTGTGTATTAAATATTTGCATCCTCAAACTTTTAAATTCTCTAATTCTATGAAGATGCAACAGAGATATGTAGGCTACACCTTTTTCGTTCTGCTTCGATGGAACGAACTGAAGCATAATAATAAAGTTTTATAATTGCTCGGTAAAACGCAGTAAAAGGTTTAAAATATTAGAGGTAAGGCAATTGAACTTTATCTTTTTTCCACGGAACCTTTTAGTTAAGCCGACTTAGCTTGGTTGTTCCTTGAAGTCATAATAACGATAATCCTTAGTTTGTTGAAAAAATGTTATTTAACCTTCTATGCGAATAGGTAATAATTATAAGTGTTTTTCTTGTCATTATTGTTTAAATATGAAAACATTCTTAAGGTCTAAGTAAAGATTTTTATATGCTTCAAAACTGCAACTATTTGCGAAGCATACAGTCGTGAAAAAAAAAAAGCAAACACCCCTAACTAACTCCTCAACAAATTATCATAGACGAAAGTTACCGGTACAAAACGATTGGAAATAAAGACTACTTTTAAATGATGTATATAAAATTTTCTCAGGGGGCATCTACATATTAAAACGAATCCAAACTTCATTTTTTTCAATGGCAATACCCAGTTTTAACGAGATATTTCAAATTTTCAGTTCAAACTATGCCTAGACACCAAATTCCAAGTCATTTGAATGATAAGTATTTCAATTATAAACATTCAAAATTAAGTTCTTATAACGTTAAATTAAGTTTTCATATTTTTATTTATATCTCCTGAAATTATGCTCCTAATGTGCTATTTTTTTGTAGTAATAATACTAATATATCCAAACATAAATACGCTGAATTTGCAATTTTTATAATTTTATGATATGAATTATGAATTACGAAATTAATATTCGAAAAAATTATGAATTGCAACATTCATTTTTTTTATGGTTTTAGATTTATTAAGTCCTGCTTTATGGAAATCCAAAATTTCACATTTTTCTTCAGAGTAGTTTTCGAATTATGCTTAAAAAACGGCAAAATCATGGTTTAAGGGGCCATATATGATAGAAGTGGGTAGATATTTTGAAATTTATTCTGCTGTCCTATAATCTAACAGGTTTCATTGATTCCTTGAGTGCCGCTTAAGGTGCATTGATCAAGAAGGAGGCTATCTCTTAACAATCAAGTACTTGGATAGAGCCCTTAAAATACGCTCGTTTTAAAATGATTAATTTCTCGTAATCTTATGGTACGAATAGCATAAAAATTTGTTTTTAGGCTAATTGAAGTATGTAGAGTTCATTTATGTTGTCGGAATTGTATACTTCTATTGAAAAAAAACCCAAAGTTATGGTTTGTTTTAATATGTAGAGGGCCCCCTAAGCAAATTTTATATACATCATTTAAAAGTAAACTTTATTTCCAATCGTTCGGTACCAGTAACTTTCTTCTACGATAATTTGTTGATGGGTTAGTATGGGGTGTTTACTTTTTTGACACGACTGTACATACCATTCCTTTCTAATTTAAGTTACATTGAGAAGTTAGAAAAAGTATTACATCATAAAAAGAAAATAGTGTTATTCAATCCTTGAATAAGTGGAAATTTACTGGATTGCGCATATTTCATCGCTTGCTTGAAATCATAGATTAACAAGCAAATTTCTCTTATCATGTCTTATCATGTTATTATTATTTGAAGGTCCCTTTAATTACGCGCGTTGAAAGAGATATTATTAATCTGAGGAGATTACTTTATTTCCTATCAAAAAGCTGTTGTTACCTTTGAGGATCCAAAGTTGAAACAGTTTTTAATATCAACAACCTTACATCACTTAAATTTTCCATTCATATTCAGAAATGAGACAATTTCCAGTCGAAAGTGTCTCGCATCTCTCTGCCACAATTAATTGATTAAAAAGTATGGGGGCGTTATTGGCGTGAGGGTGCTCGTTGCATCTTTCTTTTACGACTTTTCATGTAACAACCATACATACAAAAACGTATTTATAAGCAAAAGTTTTTTGTAGAACTATATTTAAAAAAAATTAATCCAACAATCCATCAATCAGTAATAGGTGTCATTTTAATTAACAAATTATCATTTACCTTTACTTGTAGTACAGGGTGTTCGAAATTTTTCATTACAGCTTTAACCATCCCTAAAAACATTAAAGAAATAAAAACTAGTATGTTGTAGCCATCACAAAACTTTCTTCTATCTCATACTTGTCAATACTTCAAAATTCATTATCATAGAAATTGATACAACATGGTTTGTTATTAATTTAACCAATTAAACATATTTATGCACGATCCAATTATAATAAATTAATTAAATTGATTGAATACTTAATTAATACATAAAATAAAAAAATGAAAAAAATACTCCAAATAACAGTACATTTAATTTAATAAATATTATATGTATATAATATATATATATATATGTATGTTGTTTTGTATTGGTACGTTTGGAAAAAATAAGGAACATGAATTTTGTATTTATTTTATAACAATATTGAAATTTAAAATTGTAAATATTTATATATGTAAAATAAAACAGTGTAATAAAAATAGAAATAAGGCAGACTGAAAATAGGCAATTAGAGGTAACGTAAACAACACTGACGCTATAGTATGGCAGAGGAAGTATAATAAACGAAGACAAAATTTACGACATGGAGCAATAAAAATATCACAAAGGATAGATAATTTATGACACTCAAAGTGGGTGGCATGAGAAGTCCGAAACGAGAGGCAATAAAAGTAATGCTATGCAATGGAGAAAAAATAGGTACGCCCAATGTCCGGCGAATTACGAAGTACCAGTAAGGAAGCAGGAATAATATCCAATAGGAGAGATAGCCCTGTGTTCGAGTAAGCCCTCCCAAACAATTGGGGATAAAAAAAAAGCAGAGCTGATTATTAAGTCCTGCAACACTACTCCATGAAGGTCGAAAATTTTTAAGACTCATCTTCTCTATGCCCGAACATGAGAATCCGCAAAGCTCCACAAGCCCCTTAGCAACATATAATTTTCACCAGAATGAATCTGACGGAGATAGCAGGGATCTGAAACACCCTTGTCATGAGCGGATGTTTGATTCACCCTTTTCATGAAGAATTAATCTGCTCTCGTGCATAGCTTACTATGATAAGAAGAAAAGTGACGGAAAAATCCGAACGATTGTTAATATCGCAACTGAGGATCGAACTTAACAAAACGTGCGTCTCCCATCAGCTCACTATGAAACTACGTAATCGTGATGAATGATCTCTATAAAACTTTGTGTGATTCAGCAGCTTCCCAAGGAAATTACGGATTGTGATGCCTCTGAACTTATAAAAAATATCTATAGTGCATCGAATGAACTCTACGTACCTATGAACTTATAAAAAAAAACTTTAGTGCATCTGATGATTAAAGAACCGATCAAACTGATATTTTGGTGAGAAACCTTTACATATTTACTTCCATTATTTTTATGGCTATTGATTTAATATTTTTATGGTGTGTGTAAATTATTCTAGCAAAACTTGTTTTGTAGTCAAAAATTTAATTGCAGTTAACATTATTATCACATTATATATTTTAATTAATTATTTTATACATTTTAATGAAAATAGGAATAGTAATATACCATTAAGAATTTCTTCGAAATTGTGGCCAAAAGCCTCTTATTTATTTGGATCGGTGCTGTGAGTAATTCAAATCACGAGAATAGGATGAATAAATTAAGATATAATAAAATAAATATTAAAAGAAAATATCTAGTAAAAAAATGTTACTGTTCCAATGAGAATTGAATATTATTTTAGAAAAACTGAAAATTTGAATGTTTACTCTGAAATCTATATTGAAATAAACAACATTTATGAAACACGAAATTATGTGATTGTAAATAAAATTGTGTATATATGTATACTTCTCTGTCCTTTTCTTTGATTTCTCTCTTTAATTTTATTTCAGCAAATGTTAAAATTAAGTGTTTTAAGATTTAGTAATTCAGCAATAATTTAAATTAGACGTGTCTTTATGCAACCTACAAGTTCGATGTTTCCATTTCTACGTTAAATAAGTCGACTCTGAGTATTGACGTATATTTTGATACAAAATTTAATCTCCTCCTATTTTATTAATTAATATTACCCTCTTTTGATCTTTCACAACGCGGATCGGGTAATATATCTATTAATTGCAATTACCACTTTATTATCGCGTGACCTTGTGTGTTATGGCATCCAAATCGTCACAACAAACTCAAAATTTAATGCTGCTAACACCAGGTGTTAGTAATGGAATTTAGGACTTAAAATTAAATGGTTGCAATAATTTCACTTATAAGAAATTCATTATTATTTTCCTCTTGTTGTTATTCTTCTTCTTCTCACTTACTAACAAAATTATTTTCTTATTATGTGAAAAAATTATTTATGTGTGTGACAAAAAAGAAAACAAAGAAAGTAGTAGTTGATTCACAGCACATTATTTTATCGAAATTATCAAACATAATTATTATAATTAAGGATTTTGAAAAACAAATATTCAAAAATATAAAATTCTAACTAAATTTTTTCAACATGACTGGACGAGGCAGAGGCAGACAAAAATCTCCTGAGAGGGAAAAATTCATAATTGGTGTAGACACACTAATCAACGCTCTAAACAATTTTGAGGACAAACCAGAACAGGACTTCACGCAATTTTTCGATGAATTCGAAGAACTGGCTGAGGCTGCACAATTTCCCGATGATTTACAATTAGTCTTGGCAAAATCAAAATTTAAGGGACAAGCACGAAAAATGGTAAAAAATAGCCAGGAATTACATAAGGCCGACGAATACGAGACATTTAAAGAAAGAGCTATCAAACATTTTGAAAAAGAAAAATCATTTGCGAAAGCACAATCACAATTCATAAATGCCAAACAAACAGCAAACCAGACAATCGAAGAGTTTACAAAAAAATTTAACATCGAAGCTCAAAAATATCTAACATTATCAGGCCATGCAACGAAAAACGGTGCTAAAGATTTATTAGAAACTATGAAATTGACTAAATACCTTGAAGCTATAAGACCAGATATTTCCTTTGAATTAAAAAAAGATCCACCAACAAAATTTGAAGATGCAGTAAAAAGGGCAAAAAACATTGAGATAGCAATAAATAGTAAATGTTCAGGGGAAGTTAATAATATAACGCAAGCGAGTGAAAACAAATTATACGAGGCACTGATAAACATGTTACAAGATCAGAAGGCAGAAATTAAAGAATTGAAAGAAAAGATAAACAATTTAACACTTGACACACAAGAAAATGAACAAATAAAGGTTGAGATTAATCATATCGCGCAACAATTTTGCCATATATGTAATAAACCAAACCACTTAACGCAAAATTGCTACTTTAACAAAAAAAGCACAAATCTTAATCACTCTAGAGCAGCGCAACAGAACAGAGTTAGGCCAAGATTTCAGAGAAATTATCAAAATTATAATTATGGGAATTTTCGAAGACTCCCACAGAATTACACGTCTAATTTTCCAAACACCACAAGCATTCAATTCTTTCAGACCACAGTACAACCAATTTAGACCTAATTATGGTCACAATGAGATGCGCCATTATCCAAACGAATATCAACAACAAATAGGAACTAATGGAATGTATCAGGGAAATTATAATATGCAAAACACTGTCCCGATACAGAATACTGGTTTTTCACAAGGGCAAAATCCACAAATGGAATATACAGGGCAACATCAAGGTGGCACAAATATGCAAAATAGTCAAAGTAATGGTTATCAAAATAACCATACAAATATTGATACACAGCCCACAGTAACTTTCCCAAGAGAAAACAATAACAGAATGGGAAAACAGAATAACAGGAGTCGAAGATGACACAATCATTTAAACCGGTAAGTGGATCTGAAAATCTAGCACAAAGGCAAACCCGCAGATCCCATATTGTAGAAAAAACAGGGTTACAATATAAAAACAAAATTTAACAAAAAATTGAAAAGAAGAAACTTGAACATGAGAAAAAAAAGTGATTGAGGCTAAGGAAAATCAAAATTCAAAGGTTAAAGAAAAATTGATAGCAAGTTGCAACTCAGGAATTAACAATGAATTACCAATATGGAATTTAAAGATAAAAAAGGAACTAATTATACCCAGTTTAGTGGATAGCGGAGCAAGTATTAGTATATTGTCACCAGGGATTTTTGAAAAAATAAAGCAGACAGACATAAAAATTAAATATTTAGCCAATTCAATTAAAATTACAACTTTATCAAATAGAACGATTCCGTTCAAAAACTGGTTAAAATTTAAATTTAAAAATGAGAATAATTTCCTAAATGGGACATTTTATGTCACAAAAGAAGAATTTGACAGCGATTACAAGATTATTTTAGGATACGATTTTTTAAAAAATAACAAAATAATTATGGACTTGGAAAACAACATTTTAAAATTTAACAATACGGTAATTACGTGAAATTAAATTCCAATGAAAATCAATTTACAGAAGCTAACAGAATTAAAGAAAAACAACAAAACGACAATTTTCAAACTGTACCTAAACAAATTAATTCTAATGATCATTATAATTCAAAAAATAACATAAGAGCATTTGTAGAAAACAAAATTACTCTTAGACCTAAAGAATCGAAATTAGTAAATTTAATTTTCGACGGAGTTTTAGAAAAAGACCAACAATTCCTTTTTCAACCCAAATAGAATAATAAAAAATTAGCAATTCAGAATTCTGTTCATAAAAATAACGAATCTTATAATAATTAATTTCAAATTATAGCACAGTACCTCTCCAAGAAATATTTAAAATTAAATAAGGATAAAGAAATGGGGAAGATTACAACTGATTTTTCTGTTAAAGAACAAAATGAAACAAATACTGACAGCATTTATGAAGTAAACAATTTAAATATAACACAAATTAGAGAATTGCGAAGAAAGGAACTGGAGAGAATTTCAAAGTAGATCATTTACCACCGAAGGTGCAAAAGAAAGTTTTGGATATTGTAATGAGACATGCGACAGCGTTCAGTAAATCTTATAAAACGTTAAGAGCGACGGATGTAATTAAACCTAATTTTAAATTACAACATAATTTTCCAATTCAGACCAAACCTTTTAAATTATCGCATGATATAAAGGAAAGTGCGGAGAAAGAAATTAAGGATCTATTAGAGGCCGGTATTATAGAACCTACGAATTGTAGCTACGCATTTCCAGTAATTTTTGTAAAAAGGAACTCAACGTCAAAAACTAAAGATTCCAAATTAATTAAGGTAAGGTTAGCTTTGGATTTTAGAGCTCTTAACGAAGAAAAAAATTTACGAAATGGAGCAATAAAAATATCACATACGAAGGATAATTTATGGCACTCAAAGTGGGTGGCATGAGAAGTCAGAAACAAGGGGCAATAAAAGTAATGCTATGCAATGGAGAAAAAATAGGCACGCCCAATGTACGGCGAATTACGAAGTACCAATAAGGAAGCAGGAGTAATATCCAATAGGAGAGATAGCCCAGTGTTTGAGTAAGCCCTCTCAAACAATTGGGTCTAAATAAAAAAGCAGAGCTGATTATTAAGTCCTGCAAAACTCCTCCATGAAGGTCGAAAATTTTTGACTCATCTTCTCTATGCCCGAACATGAGACTCCACAAAGCTCCACAAGCACCTTAGCAACATATAATTTTCAACAGAATGAATCTGACAGAGATAGCAGTGATCTGAAACACCCTTGTCATGAGCGGATGTTTGATTCACCCTTTTCATGAAGAATTAATCTGCTCTCGTGCATAGCTTACTATGATAAGAAGAAAAGTGACGGAAAAGTCCGAACGATTGGCAATTATCGCAACTGAGGATCGAACTTAAAAAAACGTGCGTCTCCCATCAGCTCACTACGAAACAACGTAATCGTGATGAATGATCTCTATAAAACTTTGTGTGATTCAGCAGCTTACCAAGGAAATTACGGATTGTGATGCCTCTGAACTTATAAAAAATAACTATAGTGCATCGAATGAACTCTACGTGCCTATGAACTTATAAAAAAAAAAAAACTTTAGTGCGTCTGATGATTAAAGAACCGGTCAAAGAGATATTTTGGTGAGAAAATTTTACATATTTACTTCCATTATTTTTATGGCTATTGATTTAATATTTTTATGGTGTGTGTAAATTATTCTTGCAAAACTTGTTTTGCAGTCAAAAAATTAATTGCAGTTAACATTATTATCACATTATATATTTTAATTAATTATTTTATACATTTTAATGGAAATAGGAATAGTAATATACCATTAAGAATTTGTTCGAAATTGTGGCCAAAAGCCTCTTATTTATTTGGATCGCTGCTGAGAGTAATTCAAATCACGAGAATAGGATGAATAAATTAAGATATAATAAAATAAATATTAAAAGAAAATATCTAGTAAAAAAAAATATTACTGTTCCAATGAGAATTGAATATTATTTTAGAAAAACTGAAAATTTGAATGTTTACTCTGAAATCTATATTGAAATAAACAACATTTATGAAACACGAATTTATGTGATTGTAAATAAAATTGTGTATATATGTATACTTCTCTGTCCTTTTCTTTGATTTCTCTCTTTATTTTTATTTCAGCAAATGTTAAAATTAAGTGTTTTAAGATTTATTAATTCAGCATAAATTTAAATTAGACGTTTCTTTATGCAACCTACAAGTTCGTTGTTTCCATTTCTACGTTAAATAAGTCGACTCTGAGTATTGACGTATATTTTTATACAAAATTTAATCTCCTCCTATTTTATTAATTAATATTACACTCTTCGATCTTTCACAACGCGGATCGGGTACTATATCTATTAATTTCACTAACCACTTTATTGTCGCGTGACCCTGTGTGTTATGGCGTCCAAATCGTCAGAAAAATGCTCATCATGAGGATTCTAAAAAGATGAAATTCCGTGCATTATCTCTTCAGATATTACTGTCCCTGAAATCGTGTAAATCCATCAAAATGCAACATAGCAGCGCCACCCATTGGATGATTTACACCAGAACCTAATTATCATCAACTTATGTCAATGTCTAACTGAATATGAAGTTTGGGGGAAATCCGTGCATTAGTTCTTGATATAGCGCTATTGCGCAAATCATGACAAATACAGCATAACAGCGCCACCTGTTGAGCGATTTACACAACCACATAATCAGCATCAACATTTATCAAGGTGTACTTGAATCTGAAGTTTGATGAAAATTCGTGCATTAGTTCTTGAGATAGAGCTATTGAGGAAATAGTACAAAATGCAGCTCAGCAGGGCCACCTATTGGGTGATATTCCCCAACTCGTAGTCAGCATCATTCCATATCAAAAAGTAACTGAATCTGAAGTTTGATGAAAATGTGCCCATTAGTTCTTGAGATAGAGCTGTTGCAGAAGTCGTGAAAATGGCTGTATAGCAGCGCCACCTGTTGAGCGATTTACACCAAAATGTACAAACTGTCCATTCATATCAAGGATTAACTGATTCTGAAATTTGGTGAAAATTGTTGCATTCGTTCTTGAGATACAGCTATAATGAAAATTCTGAAAAGTGCAGCATAGCAGCGCCACCCGTTGAGCGATTTGCACCAAAACGCAAACAGCACTAATTCATACCAATGTGTACTTGAATCTGAAGTTTGTTGAAAATCCAAGTATTAGTTGTTGAGATAGAGCTATTGCGGAAATTGTAAAAAATACAGTATAGCAGCGCCACCTGTTGAGCGATTTACACCAAAATATACAAAACTTTAATTCATGTCATGGACTAACTGAATCTGAAGTTTGATGAAAATCCGTGCATTAGTTCTGGAGATTGAGCTATTGCGGAAATCGTGAAAAAGGCTGCATAGCAGTGCCACCTGTTGAGCGATTTACACCAAAAACTAATCAGCACCAATTTATACCAGGGACTAACTGAATATAAATATTTATTAAATTCCGTGCATTAGTTCTTGAGATAGAGCACCCACAAAATTTGTGTCACAAACAGACAGACAGACAGACAGAGAGACTAACAGATTCACAGACTCACGGACAGACATTTTGTAAAAACATGTTCTTCGGATTCTCCGACCCCTAAAACTTAGGAGGTAAGGTCTGAAACGTAGGAGGTAAGGTCTGAAACTACCGAACCGATTCCAAAAGTAAAGGCTTTAGTCCAACTTAGAACATAGGCTATATCTTATGTCCGTGCCACTGGTTAAAAGGGGGTGCAAGAGCAAAAAAAGTTCTAAAAATGCGATTATTGTGTCTTGTGTGTGAAGGGCCTAGAAAAATGGAATTTGAAATGGTAGTTACTTAAAAGATAATAATACTCTTTAAGGACATTTCTTAAAAAAATCGAAAATAAAAACCTGTGAAAATGCGCAAAAAGCGTTCTAAAAAACGTTCTAAATGGTGATTTTTACGCAATGTCAGGGAGTACCAAATCGATAAAATAATAGTGTCAAAATGGTGGTGACAACCCTTGCTTCAACATAGGCTACATTTTATGTCGGTGCCACTACCCCCAAAGGGGGTGCAGGAGCAAAAGAACGTTCGAAAATGCGATTTTTATGTTACTGAAGGGCCTAGAAACATGAAATTTGGAATGGTAGTTACTTATAAGATATAAAGGATCTCTAAGAATATTTCTTAAAAAATTTGAAATTTAAAAGTGGTGAAAATACGCGAAAAGAATTCTGAAAAACGTTCTAAATGGGAATTTCTTGGCAATCTCAGAAAGTACCCAACCTATTTCAAAAGTAATGGTCTGAAATGGATGATGACAGCCTTTGATCCAACATAGGCTCTATTTCATGCCGGTGTCACTACCGCCTAGGGGTTGCTGATGCAAACAACGCTCTAAATTGCGATTTTTGTGTTACTGAAGGGCGTAAAATCCTGAAATCAGGCACGACAGTTATTTATAAGATACAAATGACCTCTAAAAACATTTCCTAAAAAATAGAAATTTAAAAGGGGTGAAAATGAGCGAAAAGCGTTCTAAAAAACTTTCTAAATTGCGACTTCTAAGCAATCTCAGGAAGTACCGGACCGATTTAAAAAATAATGTTGTGAAAACGATGGTGATAGCCCTCGCTCCAACATAAGCTATATTTCATGTCGGGGCCACTACCCCAAAAGGGTGTGCAGGAGCAAAAAAACGTTCGAAAATGCAATTTTTGTGTTACCGAAGGGCCTAGAAACATGAAATTTGGAATGGTAGTTACTTATAAGATATAAATGATCTCTAAGATCATTTCTTAAAAAATTCGAAATTTAAAAGGGGTGAAAATGCGCGAAAAGAATTCTAAAAAACGTTCTAAATGGGGATTTCTACGCAATCTCACAAAGTACCCAACCTATTTCAAAAGTAATGGTATTAAATGAATGATGACAGCCCTTGATCCAAAATAGGTTCTATTTCATGTCGGTGTCACTATCACCTAGGGGTTGCAGAATTAAAAAACGTTCTAAATTGCGATTTTTGTGTTACTGAATGGCATAGAAACCTGAAATTATGCACGTCAGTTATTTATAATATACAAATGACCTCTAAGATCATTTCCTAAAAAATCGAAATTTAAAAGTGGTGAAAATGAGCGAAAAGCGTTCTAAAAAACTTTCTATATTGCGATTTCTATGCAATCTCAGAAAGTACCCAACCGATTTCAAAAGTAACGGTTAGAAATTGATGATGACAGCTCTTGCTCCAACATAGGCTCTATTTCATGTCGGAGTCACTACCACCTAGGGGTTGCAGGCAAAAAGCGTTCTAAATTGAAAATTCTAAGTTGAAAATGAACGAAAAGCGTTTTCAAAAATTTTCCAAATCGCGATTTCTACGCAATCTGAAGAAGTACCGAAACGATTTAAAAAATGATGTGAAAACGATGGTGACAACCCTCGCTCCAACATAGGCTGTATTTCATGTCGGTTCCACTACCCCAAAGGGGTTGAAGGTTCAAAAAACGATCTAAATTGCGTTTTTTGTAATACTGCAGGGGCTAGCAACTTGAAACTAGGCATGGTATTTACTTATAAGATATAAATGATCTCTAAGAACATTTCCTAAATAATTCGACATTGAAAAGGGGTGTAAATGGGACGAAAAGCGTTCTAAATTGCGATTTCTACGCAGTCTCAGAAAGTACCCAACCGATTTCAAAAGTAATGGTTGGAAATTGATGATCACAGCTCTTGCTCCAACATAGGCTCTATTTCATGCCGGTGTCACTATCACCTACGGGTTTCAGGAGCAAAAAATGTTCTAAATTGAGATTTTTGAGTTACTGAAGGGCCTAGAATCCTGAAATTAGGCAGGGCAGTTACTTATGAGATGTAAATACTCTCTGAGAAGAAGTCCTTAAAACTTTTAAATTTAAAAGGGGTGAAAATAATCGAAAAGTGTTCTAAAACCGTTCTAAATAGCGATTTCTACGCAATCCCAGTAAATATAAACCTATTTCAGAAGTAATGTTTTCAAATTGATGGTGACAGCCCCCATTGCAAAATAGCCTATATTTTACGTTGCTGTCACTATCACCTGGGGGTTACAGGAGCAAAAATTTTCTAAATTGCACTTTTTGTGTTACTGAGGGGGTCTAACATTTTAAATTTGGAATGGTAATTATTTCAAAAATGCAAATGCTTTCTAAGAATTGCCGATAGAAAATTCTAAATTTAAAAGGATGAAGTGAGCGAAAAGCGTTCTATACCGTTTTAAATTACGATTTTTATTCAATCGTATGAAATACGAAACCGATTTCAAACATAACGGTTGCAAATTGATGGTTATAGAGCCTGTTCAAACATAATCTATATTTTATATCGGTGCCACAGATATAGAGGGTTATAGGAGCAAAAAACTTTCTAAATTGCGATTTCTGCGGTACTGAAGAGGCCAGAAACTTTAAATATAGCACGTTAGTTATTTATAAAATATGAATGTCCTCTAAGAATAGTCGAAAATAAATTCAAAATTAAAAAGTAGTGAAGAGAAGGGGAGGAGCGAAAAGCATTCTAAAAGAGTCTTAAATTACGGTTTCTATGGAATGTCAGAAAATAATAAACCGATTACAGAAGTTATTGATTACGAATCAAGGGTGATAATCCCTGATCCTACACGCGCTATATTTTATGCGGGTGTCACTGACACCTGGTTGGCAGGAACAACAAGAAAGCCTTTAAAAACATATAAATTCCGTTTTCTATAGCATATTAGGAAATAACAACCGATTTCAAGGTTAATGTTGGCAAATTAATGATGACAGTCTCTGTGTCAACATTTTTCGAGACATTCTATTTCAACTCTGTTTCGGCATTTTATGTTGGTGCCACTAACAGTAGAAAGGTGGTAGACTGTTAGACAAGAAGCTGACATGATGGTTAATTTCAAGATGTAAATGTGTTAAGATGGTTTCTAAAAAATTCAAAACTTGAAATGAATGCTGAAATGAACGTACGAAATGAGCATAAAAGTCTGAAAATACTTTCTAAATTATCATTTATTTGGAATTAGTTTTAGTTCTTCTTATTAATTAAAACCTCAGTTCTGTCTATTGCACTTTATAATGAAGTTTAGTCAAACTGTGGCTTAATTTGTAATTTTTGAATTATTCCAAAAAGTGTTCTTCTAATAAAAATAGTCATGCAAATATCACTTGGCATATTTCAAGTATTACGCGAGCAAAGCCGCGGGGTTTGCTACTTTTCATGTAAAATATTTTGTTTTCTCTTATTTTTTTCTTATTTATTTATTTATTTATTTATTTATTTTAAATAAAATGAGTAAAATATATCTATTTTAAATTAAAGTCTCGTATTTTAAATGAAATGAGTGAAGGTTAATATTTTTTTATGAAATGAATGCAATATGAACAACGGAGAAGGGAAGAATATCAGACGATTTATCACTTATGCCCGGCTAACATAAATGTAATGAGTATGTTTTCATTGCACCCAACGAAGTCCATTCGTACGGTCTCCAGACAGTTCTGGTTACCAGCGACAACTATATACAGGGTCTTGCTCAAGATCCTGTTCCTAACTTCCTGCAAAAGTCCTATGCAGGATCATAGTTACAAAGATAAATCTGGAACACCTTGAAGCAGAATAAATTTTAAAAAATCTTGACCGTCATCCTTAATAAAGGCGATACTGTTCCTAAACGGACAGAATGTTGTATATAAAACCGCACTGCTCCGAAAGGAACAGCAGTATAATATATGAAAAGACATTGTTCCTAAATGGACAGAAATGTAATGTATAAAACGACACTGTTCCGAAATAACAGTTGTATAATATATGGGAAGACATTGTTTATAAACAGACAGAAATGCAATCTGTGTAACTACCCTGTTCCTAAAAGAAAAGAAATGTAATGTATGAAACAACTCTGTTCCGAAAGACTCATAAATATGATGTATGAACCAATTAAGCAAGTATCACTTTCAATCGCCTTCCAAGAAGAAAAGTTACAAAATTTAACAAGTACATACATATGCATGTGTAAAAATGGTAACACAACTGAAGTAATTAGAGTTGGAATTAGAATGCTTTTCAGAATGGACGGATTTCGTCAATTTCTTACAAATAGAATCAATAATATTAGAAGAATAACCACGATCAACCGCAATAGCTTTGAGTAATTAAGTTCAGCTCTAAGTAACTGTGGAATGGAACAAATATTGGTAGCCCGAAAAACAAAAGTATTGAAAGCAGCGAATTTTTTAACAATATCAAAAGAATTCTTAACAGTGAAACATTTACTGCTCAAAAGTGGGGAAAAAACAGAAACTAAATATTTGGCAAGCTTATAAGAAGCTGTGCCGATACTAGAGACAATAGGTATAAAAGGAATGTCAGGTTTATGGACCTTAGGTAAAGCATAAAACCTGGCACAATTCGCAATAGATGGAATAAGAGACTTCTTAAAGTTAGCAGGAATAATGGAAGAAGACTTGATGGCAGACTTAATAGAGTTCATTTCACTAGTGGAAGGGACTTTGCGGATATCTACATACGGACCATCATTAATTAGTTTATGGGATTTTTCCAAATACGTAGAATTGTCGAGAAGAACAATCTGACCACCTTTGTCGGTCATTCATTTCATTAATTTTAAAATACATATATTATATTCATTTAAAATAGATGCCTTGCACTCATTTTATTTAAAATACCCCTCCCCCCCCTCAAAAAATAAAACGCTGAAAGAAATATAATCATAAACCAAAATATTTTATTTCAACATCAAAGCATTGTTTCTGATTTAGACTTGTGAAAAATAAAGGTGAGTAAAAAATGCTACTTGCATTTTTTTGCAAATGCTAAAATTTACTGTGTAAATGTTTTCAGTAAAATACCGTTTAGTACATATATATATAAAATAATTTGGCAATACCTTATACAAAGAAAATCCATGGCTTTACTAATCCCGCCCCTAAAAAAAGAAAATATTAATAACCAAAAAATGTAATTCATCATCAAAACATTGTTTGTAATTTGAACTTGCAAAAAATAAAAGCTGCTATGGTCGAATAAAAAATGCTATTTGCAAAATTTGTACCTGGCTAACACAAAGTACCGATTTATGTAACATTCCAGAAACATATAATTATAAAATCTTCAAATTACTGAAAATGTTTTCAGTAAAATAGTGTTTAGTACATATATACATATAATGTTTAAATATATATATTTAAAATGATTTGGCAATACTTTGTACAAAGAAAATCCATCGCTTTTACAACTCCCCCCCCCCCCACACACACACACCACCACCAACAACAACAACAAAAATCTACAGATTTATGTAGCATTCCAGAAACATTCCATAACAAAGTCTAAAAATTACCATAAATATTTTCAGTAAAATACTCTTTAGTACCAGCATATATATAAAATGATTTGGCAATATCTTGTACAAAAAAAAAAAAAAAATTCATGGCTTTACTAACCTCGCCCATCAAAAAAAAAAAAAAAAAGACATATCTATAACCAAAAATTTTAATTTGTACGTTGTCACTAAGATTGGCAATCAGGCAAATGCATCTAAATAAACTCCGCTCATCCCTATTTTGATAAAATCAAAGCACACCTGACACATGTGCAAGAGCACAGAGGGTTTCGCCTTCAGAAAACAAACAGTACCGGTAAAGGTTTTCCGGAACTAAACACGCAAATATATATGAATGATTTGGCAATACCTTGTACAAAGAAAATCCATGACATTACTAACTCCCCCTCCCACCCCCCCGAGAAAAAAAGAAAAATAACTTTCAAACCAAAAAATTATACAAAACATTGCTTGGTAATTCAGACTCGCGAAAAATAAAAGTTGCTATTGGAAAGTATAAAACGCTATTGGCAAAAATTTCTTCTAGCTAGCATAAAAATACTGATTTATGAAAAATCCCAGAAACATTTCATTATAAATTCTTCAATTTTCAATACATGTCTTCAGTAAAATAGCATTTAGTATATGTAAACAAAAAAAATTGATTCTGTAATACCCAATACAAAAAAAAAAAAAAAAAAAAAAAAAAAAAAACATACCTGTTTGTTCAAAGAAATCCGTTTATTTTTTTTATTACAACTAAAATCCACCAGCGTGATAAGTTTCACCTTCCTTTTTAGCAGTTTGATTATTTTTTTGTTATGTACAGATTTTTTTTTACTATTCCTGCATTTCTTTCATTCAGTTGTGCACCTTTTCTTACTTTGATTAACACGACGTTTATCACGCCTTTCTGCTATGGATAAAGAGAGCGAATTTGCTTCTTCTTGCTCAAAACCTAAAGTATTCAAACATCCAAAATTAAATTCACTGATAGAAGAAATCACAGATATTTCAAAACGTTTTTTAGAAATAAAAACATCTTTTGAGCAGTTGTTCCAAATTTTCCCGTGCACACTTTCATTAGCATTTTGCGTTTTACCAGAAATGCATCTTGCAAGTAACTCATTACTAGCTAAACGTTGATATACGGGCAATATCTTGCAAAGTACATCCTGTGATAACTTGGTTTTCATCAGTTTATGCGATTTTAGTTTTCTTTACCAGCCAGCGCCCGCTGGTAAAAACACCACGATGCCACACCAGTCGGACATTTAGAATGTTTTGGTGGTTCGTCTGTGGAAGAGCAATGAAACAATGTGGCATAAATTACTATTTTCATCTTTTCTAGATCTGGAACATTGTCTTTTATAGCTTTCCTATAATAATTAGTTAAATTTACAATAGAGTCTTCTTTCAGATACCTTCTTTGCGTCCACCAATAGTTTTGCCTTTGCTTCTCCACTCCTTGACTTTGTTGCGAAGCCCTGTTCCCAATCTTTTTGATACATGATTAATGCACTCTTCTTTAGTGATTTTGACGCCTTTACCATAAACATGCTTTTCCACTAAATGCTGGTATGTTTTTGCATCCCCATCAGAAAGCCTACTGATATACCTCATTCCACAATTATTGATTTTTTCCATATAACTTCAGCTGCCGCCATCTCCATTGCATTAGATGAACCTGTGTAATTCTGAGAACAATCGCACTTCTGGTCAGAAAACTAAATACTAAATTCAGTAGTACCTTCGCCAAGCGGTGACACATTCCGGGTAGTGTTTCGAAAGAATCTCGTAACCGATTACTAGCCCAGTCATAATATCTATTACGAGACCAATCCCATACAGTGATGTATGCCCGCGCTTTTGCCAGGTCCCATCATAAGAAACGGTTATATCCAAAATATTCTGGTCTACAATACTATCGAATTCTTCGTGCTTTTTCCGCACCACATTTCGGGCAACTTGAAGAATGTCATTCTTAAAAGTTTGTCGCTCGGTATACAAACTGCGTAAAATTTTGAAAAAGTTTTTTTTCCATTGCATGGATTCCAATAGCCATAGAAAAAACTTCTATAGCTGCATGACCTTTTCCAATTTTTAACAAGTTGGAAATTGCTCGTCAAACGTGGCAAATGAGGTGCGTTCGTACTATAACTAGTTTTATAATTATTTTTTGCACCCCATATTGTACTGAATGTGTATTTATTTGCAATTCATAAGTGCATAGTCTGTAACATCATTAAAATGCACTTGCAATAATTTTTTTCCCATTCCCCTTAATGTAACGGAAAACTTTTGACTGTCCCTGTAATTAAGCTATACATCCGATTTTCATGAAATTTGAAATGGCTCGACAAAATTTTGCAGCAATTATATATTTAAAATTTCAGCCCATTCGGAAAGCTGTAACATCATTAAAATGCACTTGCAATAATTTTCCCCATTGGCTTTAATGTAAAGAAAAACTTTTGACTGTCCCTGTAATTATACTGTACATCCGATTTTCATAAAATTTGAAATGGCTCGACAAAATGTTGCAATAATTATATGTTTAAAATTTGAGACCATTAGCAAAGCTTTAACATCATTAAAATGCACGTGCAATAATTTTTCCCATTGGCCGTAATGTAAAGAAAAACTTTTGACTGTCCCTGTAATTTAACTATACAACCGATTTTCATAAAATTTGAAATGGCTCGACAAAATTTTACAACAATCATATATTTAAAATTTCAGACCATTCGGTTGGGTAGTTTTTGCTCTATTATATGCGGACGGACGGACGGACAGACGGACAGACAGACGGACTGAACGACGACTATAGGTGCTACGTATTTATATAATTACGAACGCACCTAAAAAGGCTTCAACAAGTTTTTTATTAGCATCAAAGCACTTTTCATTCTCGCTTGCTCGAGGACTTGAAAATATGGAGCTGAACACCTTGTCACATTATTTGCAGATTAACTTAATTTTAGAAGCATATCCACATGCTCCCTTGGATATCACATCTAAGGAATTATTGCAACAAACATCACACTTTACATTTCAAAGAAGGTCAGACCACATGCCAGTGTTCATAATAACATATGATGCATTTTCCTGTAATTTTTCAGGATGTAAAATGTTTTCAAAACTAACATTTAATTTTCGTTCACTGGTACTTGCAGCCTGATCGAATTTACTGACGTCAATACTTGTACTGGCTTCTACTGGTAAATCAACTATATTGTTCTTTGGAGCATGTTTATTTGAAATTTCACTGTTTTGAAGTTCATTGTCATTTGCAGAAACATCAGTTTTCAGAGATGACCATCGTTTCTAGAATTTAGAGAGACATTGAAGTTTCTTTTTCGATGGTTTGGATTTAGGCTTGTGATATAGCCTACTAAGTGCATGCATTATGCAGAATATTATGCAACTAAAACTTTGTAGAAATTGTAGTTTCTAGTTCTGAAAAGAACTTTTTAAAATGTATCTATAAAGAACAAAAACAATGACAGAAAATTATCCAAATCTTGATAGCAAAAACAATTACATGTAATGGTTAAAAATCGCCGATAAAATGGTAAACAAACAGCCGAGTGCAGTTTCGGTTACAGTTAATGCACGCGGTTACAAAATTATTAAAATATTAATTTTGAAAATTAAAAAAAAAAGATTTAAAAATGTTCAAAAAATGTTTGTTTACATTTTTTGCTCAAATAAAGGGCCAAAAAATTGTTTGTGTACAAAATTCAAACGCTTGTAACTTTGCGAAAAATACTCGCATTTGGATGCGGTTTTTTGCAAATGTCTCAGAACAAACTGGAGAATAATAATATGCAAAAAAATTCAATTTTGGGGTCGATTGTGCTCAAATAAAGGTCCACTGTCCCCTTAACGCCAAATACATAATAATAGTCATTCTCCCATCTCACAGGTATTCTTCTCATCCCCCTAACCAGAAATTCGCTGCTTTCAGTGCTTTCGTTTTTCGGGCTACCAATATTTGTTCCACTACTCAGTTACTTAGAGCTGAACTTAATTACCTCAAAGCTATTGCTGTTGATCATGGTTATTCCTCTAATATTATTGATTCTATTTATAAGAAGTTGACGAAATTCGTCCATTCTGAAAAGCATTCTAATTCCAACTCTAATACTTCAGTTGTGTTACCATTTTTTTCCAAAAGTCAGTCAGCAAGTTGCTAAAATCTTAAGAAGGTTTGATTTTAATGTTATTTTTTCTCCTGTTAATAAAATCACTTTTTCAAATTTCAAACACCCCGTTGATCGCCTATATAACTGGGGTATTTACCAAATCTCTTGCCAGTGTGGCCTTTCTTATATTGGCCAGACTAAACGTGCTCTTACATTTCGTTTAAAAGAACATGAAAGTTATGTTAAAAATAAGGAGCTTAAATGTTCTTCTATTGCTCAACATTCTTGGTCTTCTCAACATAGGTTCGATTTTTCCTCAGCTATCATTATCCAAAAGTGTTCTTCTAACCTTGATCTTGATTTTTGGGAAGCTTACTACATAATTAAAAATTATCACTCTTTAGTCAATGACTTATCTAGTACTCCTGATTTTCCAAGTATTTGGAAAGCATTAATTTATTTTCCCCCACTTTTGTTTCTTTTTCTCTCCTTCTCCAGCAGATGTCGCTACTTGTCCACCCAGTCGTTTCCGCTGCTTCTCTCTCATTGGTTATTTTTGGCAACTTCGTCACCCGCTTTGGGTATATAAGCCAGCGCGTCTCTGTCTATCATTTTGCACAGCCTTGATTTTTCTAGCACGCTGTTCCTTTTTCCCTATCTTGCACTGAAGAAGAATCTCGCTTATAGATTCGAAACAGCTGTTTGCTGCTTTTCATGTATTATTTGTGCATTTTTAAACGTTGTTTTTCTGCTTTTTAACGTAATACCTATTCAGTCAGTTCGGACTTATGAAAAATGACCTTATAAGCGGGGTGACCTTATAAGCGGGAGACCATATATCCGGTATTGACTGTATTTGTAGTTTGGGACTTTAATCTTAGTCTTAGCTGAAAATAAAAATGAAATGTATATCTCCTTTCATCATCCCGAAAATTTGAGCAAAGGGACATGTTAAAATGAATGGTACGGCAGTTAAATATTTTCCTCAACGCAAGCTTGATCCAAATTACTGCTACTTCTACTACTAACCACCTACGCATTTATAATGAAAGTGACGCATGCAAACAAAGTCACGTATTAAAATAAAATGAATGGAATGGCAGTTAAATATATTTTCCTCTATATAAGTTCAATCCAAGGCACTGCTACTTTTACTTTCAGCTAACTTAATAATTATAGACTCTCCCATTTGAAATGAAGTGACGCGTTTGTGTGAATGGAATAGCAATTAATAACAAAAATATTCTCTGACAATGGCTTCAGGAATTGCC
Source organism: Maratus speciosus (assembly GCA_963932465.1). Taxonomy (NCBI): domain Eukaryota; kingdom Metazoa; phylum Arthropoda; class Arachnida; order Araneae; family Salticidae; genus Maratus; species Maratus speciosus. Next base: position 85,533,579 of record OZ010789.1, read on the forward strand.
AGTCGAAGTTACTAAGAAATTTCAATTAAATGTATATTTTTAACTTGAAATATCTTATTATTATTATTTTGTCACTTATTAAGTAAAACAGTGAGCTTTTTAAAGTTCAGATTGTGTATTTTGTAGTACATCTCCTTTCAACAATAGATGTAATATATTTGATTTTTATGCATCAAATTTCCGATAGATTTTTTACATATGCCATATAGATCGATGGAACCATTTCGTCTTTCTATCTTTATGGTTGACGAGTACTTTTTTCCCCATCTCTACGTCCGAGGAACGGGTTTACCGATAATGTTTAATATAGTAAGATACTCAATTACAATTTCAAATATATATTTGAATCATATATTTTTAATTATAATTATTTTGTGCCGCTCTGTATAAGACCTACAGATTTGTATATGCACTACATATTATGCAAAAACTTCATTCGGTTGGGAAATGCATAACAGTTGAAAATTCCCCATCAGCAATTTTCGTCAATAGGCAGTTATGTACTCGAATTCTTTTGTGCAGCCCTATATATAATCTATATAAAACCAAGAAATATGTAAAAGAAAATTTTAATTTAAAAACGCATACCAACACTCGCAACAATTATTGGTCTTACACAGTACTGTAACGGAACACGTTTGTGTGTCCCTGTAAATGAACAATAAATGATATTCCCACCCTATAATTACTATTATTTCCCTTATAGCAAACATCATCTAGTGCAGCTCTCTGATGTATATAAATTTCAATATGTTTGAAATGGTGTGACATCACACAAATATACTGAAATGATTTCCCCCCATATAACATAATATAACAGCATTCTTGTGGATGCCCTGTAAACGAAGCATAAATTTTACGCAATTCATTTTCCATTCCGAAACATACCAAAGTTAATATCAATAACATATATGAATTACATGTCAATCCAACTATATTTATGAAAGTTAGACCACGGACAGTTAAAAAATGTTAAAAAGTTTTAAAAAGTAAATCGACAAAAATACATCCTATCACATTTTTTATTAATTTACCTTGATTCTTTTATTGCTAAAAGTAATGTCTTTACACGTTCTTGCGGGTGCGTTTATCTCAAAGAAAGAAGAGATGAAAGCATTATTTCTGATAAATTGGATGCATGCATCTTCTTTTCACTTAATCATCAAAATCTAACATCTCAAACTTGAAGATAACTTTCTTCGTGCCAAGTTCCTAATGAACTACTCAAACACAAACATAAGTTGAAAATAACTTCTCTCCTTTAATTATCTACATCTTGGATCGTCAGATTATCCCGTGGATGGTTGGGATCCTCTTTTAAATGAGAGGTGCAAAGTACTTAACAATAATAAAAGTAGTCATATTATTAGATATTTTTTCGTTTTCTATTTGGAAGTATACAGCTGTTTCTTAATTATTTCTTGTACTTTCTTAATAAGTTCTTTATATCTTGGAAGTTATAAAAAAAACATTTCAAGAGCTCTAGAATTCAATAATTCATGAATTTCTGTCACACTGTTATTCAGTTTCTTCGTGTTATAATGTGTTATGACTTCGGGCACTTAAAATGTTACTGCATTGGTATAGTAAATAATAAAAGTGTTCACATGATTAGCTATTTTTTTTTCGTTTTCTATTTGGAAGCATACAGCTGTTTCTTCATTATTCCTTGTACTTTATTAATAAGTTCTTTATATCTTGAAAGCTATACAAAATCCTTTTAAGAATTATAGATTTCAACCATTCATCAATTTATGTCACAGTTTTATGCAATTCGTGTTATAATGTGTTATGACTTCGTGCAATTAAAATTTTACTACATTGAGTTTAATAAATGATAAAAGTCATTACATGAATAGATATTTTTTTTTCCTTTTCTATTTGGAAGCATGCCACTGTTTCTTAATTATTTCTTGTAATTTCTTGATAATTCTTTACATCTTGGAAGCTATAAAAAGTCATTTCTAAGGCTCTGGAATTCAATAATTCATGAATTTATGTCACAGTTTTATGCAGTTTCTCCGTGTTATAAAGTCTCACACCCGCAGGAAAAGTGACACATCTCGTAAAAATTCATTTTGTGTTTTATTCCATTAATAGGACTGGCATAGGTGCTATACAAATAGTTTCATGAGTGTAGTTATACGGAAAATTACTTTATTACGCTATATGTCCATTTGTGATCCCAAAAAAAGGTTGATGGTGCGGGGAGGTAAAATTACCCAACCCTCCAAACATCATCCGTACCTCTTCATTCTTCAGGGTTTAATGCTTTATGCACATTTTTATTCCAACATGCAGTAATAAGAGCTATAATTTCATGTTACAGTAAAATCATGCAAATTTTCTTTTGCCTCTCCTGTGAAATTTATTTTTGTCAAGATGTGCCACTTTTCATGAAGGTGAGCGATGTGTTATGACTTCGTGCAATTAAAATCTAACTACATTGGGTTTAATAAATAATAAAAGTCTTCACATGATTAAATATTTTTTTCGTTTTCTATTTAAAAGCATTTTGTTGTTTCTTAATTATTTCTCGTACTTTCTTAATAAGTTCTTTATATCTTAAAAGCAATAAAAAATCATTTCAAAAACTCTAGAATTCAATCATTCGTGAATTTTTGTCACAGTTTTATGCAGTTTCTTCGTGTTATAATGTGTTATAACTTCGTGCAATTAAAATGTTACTACATTGGGTATATTAAATAATAAAAGTGTTCCCATTATTAGATTTTTTTTATGTTTGTTTTCTATTGCAAGCATATAGCTGTTTTTTAATTATTTCTTGTACTTTCTGGATAAGTTCTTTATACCTTGGAAGCTGCGAAAAATGATTTAAAGACCCCTAGAATTCAATCATTCATGAATTTTTGTCACAGTTTTATGCAGTTTCTTCGTGTTATAATGTGTTATGACTTCGTGCAATTAAAATTTTACTACTCTGGGTATAATAAATAGTAAAAGTGTTCACATGATTAGATATTTTTTTGGTTTTCTATTTGGAATCATATAGCTGTTTCTTTATTATTTCTAGTACTTTCTTGATAAGTTCTTTATAGCTTGAAAGCTGCAAAAATCATTTCAAGAACTGCAGAATTCAATCATTCATGAATTTATGTCACAGTTTTATGCTGTTTCTTCGTGTTATAATGTGTTATGATTTGGTGCAATTAAAACTTTTTTACATTAGGTTTTAATAAATAATAAAAGTGTTCACATGATTAGATATTTTTTTTGTTTTCTATTTGGAACCATGCAGCTGTTTCTTTATTATTTCTTGTACTTTCTTGTTAATTTCTTTATATTTTGAAAGCTGCAAAATTTAATTTCAAGGACTCTAGAATTCAATCATTCCTCAATTTTTGTCACAGTTTTATGCAGTTTCTTCATGTTATAATGTGTTATGACTTCGTGTAATTAAAATTTTTATACATTGAGTATAATAAATAGAAAATGTGTTCACATGTGTAGATATTTTTTGCATTTACTGCAAAAATCTTAACACGCCAACGCCCATTGTTATTTTAAAAGTTAAGTGAATTTGTATCATGGTGCTTGTATTGAGATCTAGAAGGATTTATTTAAACATAGAAAAGAGTCCTATATCTCTCATATGTTCTGATATAATATTACAATCTTCCAAAATTTTGTACCTCCTCCAAAAAAGCAAGGACTTGAGTTAATCTTCTCTTTTGCCATAAAAATGTCAAAAAAAAAAAAAAAAAAAAAAAAAAAAAAAAAAAAAAAAAAAAACAGTAAGTTTCTTTTTTGTCTAAATGTTAAAGTTAATTAGTTAATTAAATGCTGATTATAGTATTTCGACTGTTTGATTAAATTTTATTGCTGTGATGCGATTTTCAAGTTGTGTGTCACTTATTTCATAATATGTACTTTTTGATAAAATTTGTTTTTGTTACTCATTTTTAATGAAACCAAACAATATAACAAATTAATTTGAATATATCAATATATATATATATATATATATATATATATATATGTTGCAAAATTAGATCTATCTCCGCGATTTCCCTGTACTATTCTAAATTACTACTCTATATCCACTAAATCGTTATTCTTAAATAATCTTTATCATTAATTCTGTTAAATTCCCTTTAATTTAATATCTTACTTGTCTAATTCACTTAATTATTACGCTTTTAGTAATCTTAAATTAAATGTTCCATTTCCGATCCTTCGCGTTTTAGAATGCTCTTTGGAAGCCATTTTTATTTTTATTCCCGCGATTAAATCCGGGGCTTCCTTTTTGCTTTCATTTTCATCCGCTTCTCTGTCCGCTCTCTTTTCATGGCGTGATATCTTTACATCTTAGTTGGTTTAGAGCGCGAAGTACGTCAAAGTTGTATTCCTATGCTTAGAAGTATAAAGCAGTTACGCATGATTCTCCATCAGATTGTGCTGAGTTTTTGAAGTGTAAATTGCCCCCTGGCTTGTGTCTGTCAAAATGTCGTTCGTTCTAAAGATTATATCCTTTTATGTAATCAAAATTATTACTATCGATTATAGATGTTTTCTACATCGAACTTATTGATGGCACTGCATAGGGATCTTTGTGAGAACTGCCGCCCGATCTTATTAAATAAAAACCTGTGAACAGACATGCTTTCGTTACTTGTCTCCTGGAGAAATTCCAATCTTCATCTCCATTGTTTTTACCATTAGCCACTCGACTGCCAACCATCTTTAATGAGCAATGATGATCGTATACAAAGATTAAGCTGCTCAATTGAATAGGTGAAGCTTTTGATCTAAATTCACTTATTACATTTCTTGCATCGATGCTCCAACTCCATGCTACACCATATAATGTAACAAAAGGTTACATCTATCACGGTTAAATAAATTATGTAAGAGAAATCGTTATGTATAAGCACGGTAAGATTATGCTACATTTGCTATGATACAAAAATCAATTTTATAAAAATTACGAAAACTAACTTTTATACTGTCTCCCAGTCCCTATAGTTATATTTAGTAAAAGTTTACTCATATCATAACAGATATAACACAAAAAGTTTGACATCTGTACTACAAAAATTGACACAGTTATTAAATTTCAAACTTTGAGATTTTTGCACACGATTTTGTCTTTCATTGAGGGATCAGTTAAAAGATGAATTAAAGTAACTCAGATCAAAGTCAGGGCGCTATGTCCTTTTTACGTCAAAACCACCTTTAGCCGGTATCGCCAAATCGGGGTATCACCAAAGAGGGTTATTTCATCTAAAAATTTGAGCTAACAAGCTAAAAAGTAAAAAGTTGCCTATTGCAGTCGGCCGAAGGAAAACAAGAAATTTTACTATATTTTCGCCTATCATTAACCCCAGGTACCAAAACCATCCTCCCTTGAAATAATACATATATACAGTAGATATATATCCATCCATACATATATGTTGCATTAATAGCAACATTGGATTAATTTATCGTTGAAAATGTAGTACTGACTGTCTCGATAGCAGTTGTGGATCACATCCAGCAGTAATAGCGTAATTGAAGTGGTCAGAATAGGTAATTCGATCCTGTTATATTAGTACAACAATTAGTCGTATTGCAGTCGTCGAGTGAAGGCTATGGAATACATCTTTCCGTAAAGTTTCCCCAGAATAAATTGAAACAACACATAATATCAGCTCAGCACTTCATTAGAACATCTTTCGGAGGCGCAGTTTCCACCAAGATTATTAGCCATCTCTCCATAGTAGTAATTTGGGCTAAAACAAAGTTGTAGATAATCGAAAAAAGAGACGGTGACCAGGGGATGGTATGTAAACTTAAAATACGACTCGAATCTGCTGAAACACAGCGAGTGTCGACTTTTTGTTCCTCAAGTGTAGGAATACAAATATAACGTAGATCGCGTTCTCAACCAAGATCTTTCGAATGAACCTACGCTTTTCAAAATCCAGAACTGAAACTTGGGGACATTCCTTAGTAGGAGATACAATTTTGCAAAGTTTTTGTAGTTATTTTTAACATCTTAAAACCGAAAGTTTTTGTAAAATATTTTATCATTTCTCTCATTTAAAAAATAATTTTTTTTTTTTTGAAAAATAACTTTAAATTGATTTCATTTTATTGTCCGATGGATTTGATTAAAAGAACTTTCGTATTCTTTTTGCCAATTTAAGGGTTTTGGTTTTTTTAGCTAAAATTAACTGATGTAATTAAATATGTTTTTCAGATATTAAAAAATCATATGTTGTTACAATTGTCTGAAAAGCAGTTCTTGAATATTTTTAATTCAATAAAAAAAAAAAAATCTTCCAATTGTAATAATTTTTGAATTAAATGTATTTGTGCTGCCATCTACATTTTTAAAGGTAAGCTAAAAATTTTAAGGATTTGATAATTATAAGTTAACGATTTGGATTTATTAGTTAAAGGATAAAGTGTTTTGAAAGGATGAAAGGAACATTAAACGAAACACTCTGTACGATCTTCGATCACTCTTAACCACCTGTTTAACAATATGACAAAAAAAACTAGTATGATGAGGCCATCACGAAACTTTCTTCTATATAAATCATGTCAATTAACTCATTAAAATTGTGCAAGAAATTAAATCAATTTAGCACCAATTCATATCAAAGTATACCTGAATTTCAAGTTTGATGAAAATTCGTGCATTAGTTCTTGAGATAGAGCTATAGGGGAAATTCTGAAAAATGCAGCATAGCAGCGCCACCTGTTGAACGATTTGCACCAAAATGTATAAAACTTCAATTCATGTGAAGGACTAATTGAATCTGAAGTTTGATGAAAATCCGTGCATTAGTTCTGGAGAATGTGCTATTTGTGGAAATCATGAAAAATGCTGCATAGCAGTGCCACCTGTTGAGCGATTTAAACCAAAACGTAAACAGTACTAATTCATAACCAGATATGCCTTAATCTAAAGTTTGTTGAAAACTCAAGCATTAGTTCTTGAGATAGAGCTATTGCAAGAATCACAAAAATGCGGCATAGCAGCGCCACCTGTTGAACGATTTACACCAAAAGTTTCAAAATGTCAATTCATGTCAGGGAATAATGGAATCTGAAGTTTTATGAAAATTCGTGCATTATTTCTTGAGATAGAGCTATTATGAAAATCGTGCAAATGCTGCAAAATGCAGCATAGCAGCGCCATCTCTCGGGCGATTTACACCAAAACGTTACCAAGGCCAAATCATATCAAGGAATAACTGAATCTGAAGTTTGATGAAAATCTGTGCATTGGTTTTTGAGATAAAGCTATTGCAGAAATTGCGAAAAATGCAGCATAGCAGCGCCACCTGTAAGACGATTTACAGCAAAAACTAATCAGCACTAATATATATTATGGACTACTCGAATATAAATTTTTATTAAATTCCGTGTATTAGTTCTTGAGATAGAGCGCCCACAAAATTTGTGTCACAGTCTGGAAGCATTCAGGAAAGTGGACCAATCACGTTAGTTTTCAGGTTCCCCCATTTTAGATTGGCGTATGTGGAGTATTTGGCGCTTGTCAGAAAAGTCGCCAAATGGGGTATCTCGGCTGTTTTGGGAATCTGCCCACAATGCTTACAAATTTTATAAACATCAAAAATGATATTATTAATATTAAATCACATAATTGTAGCAGAAAAATGACAAAATGATGAGATATTAAAAAATAATATAAAGTATGCATAAAAATAATCGGTAATGCGGCTGAATCCCAAAACAGCCGAGACACTTGGCATCATTCAATTTGGCGAGGCGATAAATAGATCTTTGTGGTTACCAGTTCGTTTCGTAAATTCTTTCCACGCCTACAGTGATCTGATCTTGAATTTGTATTGGTTGATTTCTTGTGTATTGGATGGCTACGCCTACCTTTGACAAATCAACTCCGCATGTTTTGTAATTTGTGTACAACAAGGTGCAGAAGGAAGACGTTTTGTAATTGTAAAATTAAATGACGGTAAGGCAGAAGTTTGTTATTGTTAATATTTTTTGCTGTTAAGAGTTGTAAAATTTGAAAGTTAAAGTACTACCTGTGTAATTTAGTTTTAAATTGAGAGTAGGGGAGATTTGAGACAGTTGATCCCTAGGTCTAAAACCAAAGAAAAAATGCAATTGAGTCTCTGAAGCTGGAAACATTAATAAAGTGACCCGTTATCAACATATTTAGCAACATACTTTGATTCAGCCATTTTTATTCTTGTTGTAAAAAAGGAATCTCTGTTTTCTAACAATCAAATTTCTTTTTGAGTACGTAGTTTGTGTTTCATATTTTTTGCTAAATATAACTAAATTACTTAATTTTATTGATATAATATACTAACGTACCTTACTCCTTAAATGTTGTCTTTAAAATCTTTATTTTTGATTTAGCAACTTTTTTCCCCAAACATGCACAATAGGGACACTTGATCCCTGTTGTATGGGGAGACTTGATCCTGGGGATCGAGTCTCCCCAAACCAAAGTTAAGCTAAATTAGTGTTAAATTTTATTAACCACCTACTTCTCATTGTAATATTTAGATATTATCTGAATTAGTTAGAATATGGTTGCTTGATTTTAGATGGTTGACAAGGACAGAAAGTTAATATGTGGCTGCATATGATGGTTAGCAAGCACATGGTGGATAAATGCATATGTGAGACATACGTCTAACTTGGCAAAATTTTTACAGCACTTCATAAATAATGCAAGATATTGTAACCAAAACAGTAAAGTGTTAATCATAATGAATAATTATGATAACCATATAAGCATTGCATTGAGAGTTTGAATTATGACAAAGAAAATGGAATAATTTTGTCAACAATATCACCGCATACTTCTCACAAATTGCAGCCTCTGGATCGTACTGCATATGGACCATTTAAAAGATATTTTAATGCAGCTGCTCAAGACTGGATGACTAAACATCCTGCTCAAAGAACAACAATTTATCAATATGCTGAACTGATCGGAATTGCCTATCCTAAAGCCATGATGTCAAATAACATAATAAATCGATTTAAAATCACTGGAATATCCCTTAAACAGGAATTTCTCAAGATGATTTTTTATCATCTTTCGCCTCAAATAAACCATTAACTCCAACAAGCTGTAAAAAAAATACAGTTAAACCAAACATAGTGACACCAGCAGACATACAAGCCTTCCCTAAAGTTTCATTATCAAAAATGGGAAAATCTAAAGAAAGGAAAAAAGGGTCTTCAAAAATTTTGACAAGCACACCAACTAAAAGACAGAATGAAGAAGAAATACAAGATCGTCAACTGAATGCAAAACAAAAGTCAGAAAAAACTCATTTCATCCCAAGAAAAGTAAAAACACTATAAGTGAAAGACCCAAATCTTCAGAAAGTTATAAAAGCAGTTATAGTGTTTGTGATTCAAGCGACCCAGATCCACTTGGTGACAATTCTAATGAAATCATTGAAGATCCAAAATATTTGTCGATTGGTGAAAATGACTTTGTCATTGTGTGATTTCTGGGAAAGAAGAAAATTAGTCATTTCGTAGGAAAAATTTAAAAGAAGATTTTATCATCTGAATGCGAAATCAATTTTCTAAGAAAACGAGGACTTAATTTCAACCAATTTATTTATCCAGATTTATACAATACAATAGTGTTGTGGATAATGATGACATTGAGAAAAAACTACCCAAACCAACCATACTCGGTGGAATTCTTCAAACTGCAATAATCTTAACATTTACATTTGGTTTTTCAAGCTTTGAATATGTTTTTGATCATTGTATTTTTTTTTCCTTTTTACATCTTAGTTAACAATAAATTTGATTTCTACTACTTAATTTGAATCATTTTAATGCATTTGTTTCGAGGATCAAGTCTCCCTCAAATTGGGGAGACTTGATCCTTTTTTTTTATTTTTTGGAAAACTATGTATTTTTATTTTAAAAATAATTTTTAAAAAATAAAAAAAAAATACTGTAACAAGAAAGACACATGAGCCTTTAAGAATAACTGGAAACATTTTTTTTGAATATTTTGTTTTTTTCAAAATAAAAATTAAAAACTGAAAAAGGTATCAAGTCTCCCAAGTCTCCCCTATTTGTTCTTTTTTTTTTTTTTTTTTTTTTTTTTGGCTGGAAAGTTAAATGAAATTTATCGACGACTAGAACTTTACGAAATTACGGCAATTCAGCATTTTATAGAGTTGGTTTTCAAGAAAGGAGATGTTTGTTAAGGTATGTTAATAATTTTATGGCTTTTTTATTATAGTGTTTTATATTAGCCGTTTATTGTATATTTCTCATGTATGCTGACCTTACGAGTTTTGTACATTTTGATACTACGCAGCGTGGACTTCTGAATTTTGATATTGCTAAGTAGTGAGAACTGCTGAATTTTGATATTGCTACGCAGAGAGAACTACTGAATTTTGAGATTGCTAGACAATGAGAACTGCTGAATACAGTGATGTTTTTTTTCAGTTAATGAACGTGAAGCGTTCATACATGTTCACTGATTGCCGCTTTAACGAGTTTCCTGCGTTTTTCAGATTGCTGCAGAACTAGGTTGCTGTATTCAGTAATATATATTATTTTTTTATGAACGCGAAGCGTTCATACTTCTTTAAATTAGAAAGGAATTGTTCAATGTTTACTCTAATATAGGCACGTACTTACAATATTAAATGACGCCATGATTTTTTCTGAAAGTTGTTGAGAAATGAAAATTTTAATCATTAAATCGTTACTCTGATTTGAAAAGGTACTTTAAAAATTTCACATTTTCAATAAACTTATGTTGAAATCGTTTGTTTTATTTTGAATCTCATAAAAATCAGCTTTCCTGTGTTTTCTAATACGTCGTTATTTATAAATGTTGTATTTCCCATGATTCCAGGGTGATGATGATGTAAAAAACAGTCTGGAAGCAATCAGGAAAGTGGACCAATCACGTTAGTTTTCAGGTTGCCGCATTTTAGATTGACGTATATGGGGTATTTGGCGTTTGTCAGAAAAGTCGCCAAATGGGGTGTCTCAGCTGTTCTGGGAATCTGCCGGTAATGCACATTATGATTTAACAAAATTTATATTTTTCAAAATTAATATTAAACGACATGTTTGTTTGTAACACGGTTGAACTGCCTATTAATTAACTATTTAGTGTAAATTTCTGGTATTATTTATTCTACCCATCAGATTCAGAATATAAACAATTATTCAAGTTTTATATCAAATGGGGAAATACTGGTAGGTGTGGTCAACAACTGGACAATTCGCCTTAATCATTTATACAATTTAACTTACGTTTCTAATAAATAACTAATATTCCTTAGGGTGAAAAAGTGCAAATTATTTTTTAGACATCACTATAAACCTATTCTAACTAGGCAGTAATTTAATCTTAATCCATGATTGCCAGTTATGTTTCATATTAAAGAAAAAATCAGAAAAAAAAGAAAAACCATATTTTCATGATCAGAGCAAAAGTGGCCCATTCATGACCATGATATAGTGGCCCATTCAGCCCCACCTATACTTCTGGAATATATTCAGGTTTTTTTAGTATATTAAATTCAAATAACATCTAAATACATCCTAAAATTAGTTTACAGATATGCAAAGACTTGTTAATACACAAATCTGCAATGAAATAATAGATATTTTTTCACCTTATTTTACTGGAAAGGGAAAAAAAATTACTTTTCAATCAGATTCTTGATTATCCTACTCTAGTGGGATAATGGCTTCTCCAAAACAATGGAAAATTTGATGAGTTTGGAAGAACAAATAGCTACATCTATTGGTGGTATCTAAAATAATTTTGTGCAAATGCTTTTTCATATTTTGTTAATGGCCCATTCATCTCCAAGGCCCATTCATTACCACTTCCCCCCCCCCAGTAGCAGAAATTTCTCCAAGTGTCTGCGACAGATAATTCAGGGGCAAAAAAAATCTGCAGGTAAAACATTTTTATAAATGAAGCGTTAATTAATCAAACAATTACTTATCTGTAGCGTTTTTAGGCATTTTATAAATTTTTATTAATAATAGTCTTAACGAAAAAGAATCTGCAAAAGAGAAAAGAAAATCTGCGACTCCCGTCTCGAACTTTCTGCTACTGGGCTCTTCCCTACTACTGGGCTCTTCCCTACTACTGATGTTGTCATCAAGTTCTACTACTGTGCATATTGTCTTGTACCAAGTAACGCACGTGTCAAACTGGCACTGTATGGTACTTTTTTTTCAATGAATTGGAAATATCACTCTGGATAACTGGTTCCATACTGTAATTCGGATTCTGCGGATTCGGGAAAAAAATGCGTTTTTCGCATTAATGTTACAATTTTGGGTTCTGCAAAGCTGAAAGATCCTAAAATAAGAAGGAGAAATATAATGCGATTTCACTATTTTATCGTTATTTTGGTTACTGCCGATTCAGAAAAAAAGAATTACCATTTCACATTATTTGGAGTCCTGTGCACTTGGAAATAAAGGGCAGTTTAGGGATTTACAATTTTGGCTTTACTTCTTAGTGTTGACTCTAGAAAAAAAGGGCCGCCGGGCGGAAATTTTTCAAAAAGTGAACACTATTCTAAAAAAAGGGTACATTTTTGAAAAAGGGAACAAACACTACTCTAAAAAACGGTACATTTTTTCAAAAAGAGCACACTTGTACCTTGTTCACAGAAGATATTTTGAACTGGTTTGTTTAGAGTCCCTAGAATTTGCTATATTTTCCCGGGATCAATTGAATTACCACGGGGATCATAGGATGTGCTAAAAAGGGATGCTGGGCGCATCGGAAGGGATTAAAAGGGCCGCCGGGCGCAAAAAATAAAAATAAAAAGGGCCGCCGGGCGCTGCGCCCTGCTAAATCGGCTTAGAGTCAACACTACTTCTGCTAATACAGAACCGAGGGATGTGAGGGATAAAAAGGGAAAAGGTTTCTATTGCAATGCTATTTTGGGTTCCTTGGCCTCCAATAATGGCGGAAATTTACAATTTTCGTATTACCTCTGGTTAGTGGTTAGAGATCTGCATGGGCCGAAATTTTAAGGTCTGGAACCTTAAAAGTTCAGCCCTGTCTGACCGTTTATATTTTTGCAGTTCATGCCCCAACCCGTGCAAAAATTTGTGAAAACTAGCCTTGCATGTGTAAACTAGTCGTTGGGGGTCACCGTAATACTTGCCCATCATGAATATAGTACATAATATAAAATATGAAAATAAAACATGTGATACATGCTAAGCATTGTATCATGATACTTTTATTCCCCTAAATATAATTAATATAATCCCTTGAGCTAATATTACTTTTTGTTGCATTAAAATGTCTCAATTTCTTGATTTTCTGTAAGTAAATAAACACTATTGGTTTAATGGAAGTCTATGGGAATTTGGCAAAATATTAGAGATACCGCCAATTTGGCATCACATTTGACGACTCATTTTTGTCGCCAAATTTGGCGATATATCACCAAATTTGCGACGAACTGTTGGCGGAAAACTTAAACTATGTATTAATTCATTTTTAGGAGATAAATTAACTTTAAAAGTTTAAATACAAGTTGATAATGTCGTCTTAACACTTGCCTAATCAATTCTTACTATACCTAAGAATGAAGTATTTCTGCAGAATTGCCGAAAATTGTTTTACATATGCAAGGTTTCAATCTCCAATAATAGTGCCACCTATCTGAAATGTCCTGAGTTAGTAATGACTGAAGCAATAAATTATTATTTTTTTCTGTTGAAAAAATTAAAATATCTTTTAGTTTCATCATTTTGGCCTTTTTGTGTAGAATCACTTTACATTAATGCTTCATAACAATTTTGTAGATTGCTTCACAAGCGAGGATCGTAAATATCATGATATTTTTGAAAATATCAAAAATATCCGATATTTTGATATAGGGGAGACCAGGGTACAGTGTACCAAAGTACACAGTGGACCACACCTTATATTTTAGTTATTTAAAATTTTTTAAAGCTTTTCTTTTAGGCTAATTGATAACAGCACTGGATTGATTACTTATAGACTTCAGACCACATTGTTAGCTCAGAATGAACCATTTTATCCTGACAGATTGTTTTGAGCTCCTAAAAGTAAAATTTTTCAGCATCATATTTTTCTTTATTGAGTAATTAAAGGTTATGGATAAATAAGATAAAACAACTTTTTTGGAAAGATAAGACACTGGTCTTTATTTAATTTAAAAGTTTATACGCTTAAAAGAAAACTTTAAATAATATTTTTATGAATATGTATTGAACTTCAACATGGGGTACAGTGGACCGCCCACTGCTGAGGTACAGTGGTCCGCAATGAATACTGCTCCTGTAATGAAGAATTTTCAAAATATTTAATAATTGCTTATTCTCTATAAATAAATAGTTTTAAAAGAGTTTTTTAACTATAAAATAAAGTAAACAAAGAAAAATGACAATTTATTTAACCCTACAATGCATAGTGTAGTCATTTGGCACACTGTAAATTTCATGTTATATGTTGTTCAGATTATAATGTAGCCATCTAATGCTTTAGTTTTCTACTAAATTATGAATAACAGTTCATGTATGATTTTTAAAATAAGTTTTCTTGTTCAACATAGCAATTTTTTTCGGGGGGGGGGGGGGGAGCTGTTAGAGGAGAGAAATGAAAAGCATGCATTGTAGAGTTAACATAGTAAGAAATATTTTGTTTTGTATTTACTGCCTTTGTAAAATATAACTGTAGCCTTATAGATGACCTCACTGGATTGGTTATTTATAGCTTCAGAGCACATGGTTAGCTCATAATGAACTATTTTATCCTGACTATTTTGAGCTTCTAATTAGAGATGCAACGAATATTCGGCCGAAGCCGAATATTCGGCCCATTCGGCCTGCCTGCCAAATATTCGGCTTCGGCCGAATATCAAGTCCATTATTCGGCCTTGGCCGAATAATACTGTAATAGATGCTAATATTACTCTAATAAATGCTAATAATACTGTAAAAATAATATTTACACAGTATAACTTTTTAATTTGACAATTTATATTCCTCATATATAATGAAAATTTTATTTGAAATTAACTAACACTTTTTTCCCCATTAACTCTCATACTCTGAATGGGTTTTATCCACCCATTTTTATATAAGAGGCTAATTTAGGAATCATGTTAAAAAATATATATATATATATATATATATATATGCTGTATCAGTAAGTACAAAAAGTATCTGTAATAAGATAACATAATCTGTTAAATTTAAAATTAATCTATTCAAAATTGTTTTAATACAGCTGTACAAGCTAATTCAAAAATGTTTTCATCATAATGGGAAGTTTAACATTTAACCCTTGTTACATAAAAAATATTTTTTCAATAATATTTTGAATTATACCATACCTATAAAGAACATAAATATATGATTGATTGGATATAGATCAGATGTGTATAAGATATTTAAGTCGGATATGTTGCAATACTTAAGGGGGGGGGGGGGGTTATAGTAAAATACGCTTAAAAGTTAAATATAATTTAAGTGATTTTTTTTAAGTCTGTTACTATTTCTTATTAAATAATGAAAGAAATGTAAATACTAAATTCTTTTAATTAGTATGCATTTACGTTTTAGATATTTTTTTCAAGAATAGCATTGTAATACCTTAAAAAAACAGTTAAAATGTTTTCAATAAACGTAGATTGGGATGCAGAAATAATAATAATTCAGAGTTCTCAGATTATAGACTATTTCTTTTCTTTTTTTTCCGTAAATGTTACCTGCTTCTGAAAATAATCTCTCGCTATATATGGTACTTCCTGGTGCAGAAAGGTACTTTTTGGCTAATTGTGAAATGTTTGGAAAGTCTTCCGAATTTTTCGCCCACCACTCCAAAGGACACTGTTGTCTTTTTAGTAGTGG
The DNA here is from genome assembly GCA_963932465.1 of Maratus speciosus. Lineage (NCBI taxonomy): Eukaryota > Metazoa > Arthropoda > Arachnida > Araneae > Salticidae > Maratus > Maratus speciosus. Next base: position 85,549,452 of record OZ010789.1, read on the forward strand.
CTGGGAAAGAACACTACTAGTTTCTTTTACTTCTTCACATTGAGGGGCACTTTCTATAGAGGCTTCACTGTTGACAGCAAAGAAAAAAAAATAATAATAAAGATAAATAAAAATTTTGTTAATTGTGAGCTTTATAAAGTCTACAATGATTTTTTCCCACCATTTTAGTGGATATTCCTTTCACCCTTTCTATCAATGGTTTTTCTTAAGATATTAAGATTTCTTAGTTTTTATTTTATTTCATCTGAAAGCTGAAACTTATGTTTCCTAGTACTTTTAAAATTTTGTCATTATTTTAAAATGTAACAACAACACACATAATATCTATTAAAATGTAACTAGACAGTACCTGATGAGGAACTTTTGCTAAGAATATTTTCTTTTTGGGGGGGGCGGGGGGGGGGGTCTGAATAACATTATTGAGGCAATTTTTAGGCCGAACATAGCCGAATATTGTTTCAGAGTAAAATAATGCTTTAAAAAATTACAAATTTGTATATAAATAATTTTTTTAAAGAAAACAATACATTTTAATTGTGAAATATACAAGAATTGCACATATAGTGTATACTATATTCTGTTTTTAGGCAAAAATAAGTTCAGTATTCGGCGGCCGAATATTTGTCTGTAGCTTGGCCGAATATTTGGTTATTCGGCTAAATCACTATTCGTTGCATCACTACTTCTAATAAATTTTTCATCATCATATTTGTCTTAATGTTTGCTGATTTTTTTGTACTTAATAACTTATTTGCAATCACTCCTGTATCTTATATTGTTATTTTCAGAATACAATAAATTTTTTGATAATTCTTTAGTTTTATGTTTTTTTTTTTGTTTCAAAATGCTTCTTGCAAATTTGTATTACTATATTTTGGAGGTAAAAGGGAAATAAAAATGAATTAGATTAATTATAAGTAGATTTATATTGTATTTTAGACAATAACTAATAGTGGATCACAGTAGGTGGGCTGTGTACCCCGCTTCCGGGGTACACTGGTCCACTTTACAAGTGTATATATATATATATTTTTTTTTTTTTTTTGAAAAATGTATTGGAAACTATGTTCTGCGAAAATTATGAAGCTTGTAGAAAGGTTTAAAGAATATTCACAAATATTTTCAGGTAGATTGGTCTCTCTCTTAAAGAGAAAAAAATGTTAACTGCAAAAGTGGACCACTGTACCCTGGTCTCCCCTATATATTCGATAATTTCGATATATATCCGATATTTTCAAAATAGTTAACTTACTGCTGATAATAAATATTTTCAAGCATAATATAAATTAGAAACTAAAACATATTGCACTTAACATGAAAACTTAAACAATATTCTAAAAATGCATCCCCCCCCCCCCACTTAGAACAAAATTGAAGGTTAACGAATTGAAAACATATACAATTTGCTTTATACACTTATATAAACTATAGGATTTGTAACAAGTATCAAAAAAAGTTTTATATTTTATAAAGCAAAATTTAAATACAAAGTAGTTTTTTTTTTAATTGAAGAATTTTAACAAATGTAAGCTTGTCTCAGGGTGGTAAAAAATCCGTTTTTTTTTTTTTTCAAAAAAACAAAAAAACCTGGGTTTTTTGGTTTAAACCAGGTTTTTACGGTTTAAACCAGGTTTTTTTTTATATATATTTAGCTATTGCATATACATGCACATTTATTGAAAAAAATAAACATGTTGGATATATAAGTAATATAACTTCATTAATAATTACAATCAATTATGTAGAAAATTGAAATCATTTAAAATTTAAATATTTTTAGTAAAAGCTATGTCTTGTGATCCATTAATAAAATGCTTTGCATAGTCAAACATTGATACCTTGAAATTCTTAATTAAACAATCTTTTGATTACTACTGCTATAAATAAATATATGGTGTAGTTTCATAAATATAATATACTTTCCCATGGCTATTCAAAATAATTTCTTTGAAAAATTTGCAATCTGAAATGTCTGTTTTTTCTGTTAGAACACTACATAAATAATTATCTACATAAACAATTATTACATTTTATTGAAAGTAAAGCTTTTATAAAGTATTCCTGGAATAATTTGAATTTAGCAGTAGAGTCTTTACATGTTTCAAGAAGTATTGTGTATTGTCATGTGACACTTCTGCTCTGAAACTGACAGGTAAAAAAAAAAAAAAAAAAAAAAAAAAAAAAAAAAAAAAAAAAAAAAAAAAAGACGACAGTAAAATAAACAGAACAGAAATACCTATTTACCAGCTTTTTAGACTACTGAAAACATTGACCTTAAAATGGAAAGCAGATTTATAAAAGTTGTCATGCACTAAAACTTTTAAACAGCCATCAGACTTAATACACATGCTTTCTTTCTAAGCTATGTTATAATACGTATTACTTTCATGTCTAAACTAAAAATTAATAATATATCTTTTTAGGCATTTTTATGAGACTTTTTTCTATTACCTCAAGCGAGCCTTATCTTGATTTTCCACCATTTTTTGTCAGATCTAAATAGTAGATTCGATTATGCAATAGACGATTTAAATATATCTTATTGTATGTTTTTGTTAAAAGTAAACAGGTACTTCGTTAGCACCCAATTTTTCAATGCCCTCTTATTCGACTTCATATCTTGAGTTTCTTTTTTATTCTTAAGGCTCTCAAATTCGAAATGGGGAAACTTTATGACATAAGTTTTAATTTATTTTTGTTCGGAAATGTATATGAAACTAGCAGATGCTGTTGTTCAGAAACTATGTAATCGAACTGTGTTTTCCATTTTTTTTTATCAAACCAATAGATCTTTCAGAAAATAGTGTCAAAGTGGGCGTTTTGAACCGAATTTCCACGCGAAAAAAGAATAATCATTCAAGGAATATTAAAAACATCTTGTATCAAAGAATTTTGAGCTTGTTGAGTAGCGCAGTTGAGAACAGCCTTAAAAGATATTCTCCCCAATCAAGGAAATTTTCTGTTGCAGCTTGACTGAAATCTTAAAGGTCATTTTATGTTATTAATTGTAAATAGTCTACGTTTTCTCAAAGTAAAATATTTTATTCAAAATATTGAATATTTTTAATCTATTTTGTCTTTGCTACATTCACATGTTTTAAATTTTATCTTTAGAACTTCAGATATGTTCATCAACGCATGCAATTTGCATTCTACATGCATACAAATATAATCTAGACTCACTATGTCTCAGGGTGACTGTTGGGATTAAAAGTAGAAATTATTTATATCAAATAATTTGAAACACTTAAATTACGAAATTGAGAAAATATTATATTAAATCTTTTCTAAAAAAACAGTTGGTTAACCAATTGATTTAAACTGTGCCAATCCTGCTAGTAACAGAATAAAATCATAATGCAAAACCCCAATCCCAATGCAGGAATGCAAGAAAAACAAAGGCTTACTAAACCAATAGCCATGATACAGCAAAGAAAACTCACAGCCAATCATTCATTAGCATACAGAGCAAAAAGTAACCAATGGAGAGAATTACTTATGATTATGTCATCATTGAGGCATAATGTAATCCTTAGTAAATCTTATCAAGCAATCTAAATAGTAAAAGTGTATTTTTAGCTCAAATGTGCCATTTTGGCTATTTTAAAAAATAAAAGGCTTAAAAAAAGAGGAAAAAAGCTAACTACTTGTTTTTTTTTCTTGTCTGCCATGTAGATTTAAAGCTTATAAGAAAAGTTTAATTGATTAAAAATCTTTGTCACTGTACAAATTTATTAATTCATCATTTTTCTAAAGCTTTGCTTGTCGCTTCTGCATAACTTGGATTTTGCATTTTTAAGTAATGTGTAAAATAAATGAAAACATTAGGTAAAAAGAGAAAAAAACCCAGCATGTTTTTTAAAAAAAAAACCCATTTGGTTTAAACCAGCGTGGTTTAAACCAAACAACCCTGGCTTGTCGTGTTTTCTATTCCATAACCTGTTGTACAGTTTAAACTCAACTAAATCAAAATCAGAAAAGATCTTTTTCTAATAATGCTGTATATAAATAATTATCTAAATTACTACAGTTTATCTTTCAGTAGCATTTCTGAATTAATTGTCTCGCATAATTATTAGTTCTACATTTAAAAATAAAAGATTTTAAACATAAAGCTTGGAAAAGATATTGATCACTGCGAGAGACAAAAGTTCTTTATCTACAGAATGACACAATCAATAACTGTTGAAAATTTCATTTACACTTGTTTTGACTGAAGAAAATCTCAAAATTATCTTGCACGGTGATATATCGAAAATAAATATCAAATATAAAAATATCAAACATCTTGATATTTTGAAAATAAATATCAAGAATTTGAAAATATCAAAAAACTTGATATTTTAAAAATAAATATCGGATATATATCAAGATATATATCATGATATATATCCATTGATATATATCAACGAACCCTGTATCACAAGAATGACAACTTTTTGATACAGTACTCACTAAAATATGCAAATGCCTAAAAACCACACATTGTTTCAGATGTCAACAGTGAAACTTACATTTAAGATGTAATGTGAAAAATTCAAGATTTTTAAAAATCTTTTATATCATTCTGTATACACATTTTAATATGTAATTCTAGGTAAATATGATTGAACTTGTGCTTTGTAATAAAGGAAACACTTAATTTATTTCTTAAAAAAATGAAAATAGATCTGATATCAGTGGCAATTGCTATCGTTTTACCAAGTATATTTTACATATTAATCATTTGATATCTTTTTTGGTTATTATGTATGGCTAAATACTAAAGCTTTGTTATTTTAAGATTTACTAGTTGTAAATTTTTAGTGTAAAATTATCAGGCAAGTTTCATTGAATAATTTCAGAAAAATTTATCTCATCATTCTTATTCATTTTTACTTATGCATTATAATTTATTTACTTGAGCTTTACTTTTAATATTTTAAACATTTTAAATTTTCTTAACATTTATTATTTTATTTTATTACTTTATAATTTTTCTTAATCGTAAGTTCTCATTATAATTTCAAATGCATTATTAAATTAAAATTATTGTTTAAAAATTTTAAACAAAACAGTGACCAGAAATCTGCACAATTCTAAAATGTGCACAAACTCCAAAGCTATATACAGATTTAAAGGAGTCTACTGTAATATGTTTTAAATTATAGACCATTTTTCCAAAATTGTTATAGCAACATGTCATTATCTTGTAAAATAGTATTCAGGGAAATAATGAGAATAATGTACTATATCTTTATTTCGAAAAACATCACAAGGAAAAAAAAAAGTAAAGAGATATATAGTAATGGAGCAAAGGTGAAACACCTTTAACTAAATCAAGACAACAAACTCAAAATAATAAATTAAAAAATGTAATAAACTGTCAAAAATGCATTTTGAAAAAAAAATGAATGTGTAAAGAATTATTAAATGTATTTTATTTTAATTACTTACATTGAAGGATTATGAAAACACATTTTCTCTCAAATATATAGTAGTAGCAGGGTTGCAAAAAAACCGGCTAAAATTTAAAAAAATCCACACCGGTGGCTTTTATTGGTTTTAACCGGCTTTTTTTTGCCATATTCGGCTTTTATACAAAGAAGCATTGCAATTATAAACTACACATTTTAAAGTGTTTTTAATTAGTTTTAATGACATTTAATTGATTTAGAGTTTAATAAGTAACCCAATTTCTCAATGATAAAGACATTAATACTGGAATAAAATTGAGATGGTTTTGCTAGTGATTTGTAGTCCGAACTGCAGATATGTCAGCTAAATTTTAAAAGGGCCATACTAACTGCTTTATCTGGTTTATACTGACCTTTAACCCCTCTCCCCACACCCAATTTTTAGGACAATGGTTACTTAGTTATATGTTTATTACTTAATTTTAAGAGCTATTAATATATACAAGTCTTATTTTATTTGTAGTAACATTTAAAATTATAGGTATATAGTCATATAATAAAAATACTATTTCTCACTACTAAAAACATTATGATTAGCATATGCATGAATATGCTTAGCAACAAGCTTTTCAAAATTTTATTTAGATAATTTTTATTTATTTTTTCTTGTTTAAATGCTATATTTTTTATGTACTTATCACTTATGTACCAAACTCTCCTCAAATATTATGTCCTTTCTAATTTCTCTTTTAACATTTATAACTTTATCTCTCCATATGGACACATAAGAATGTTTCTATTTTGATATGATACATTATGTCATTGCCCGGTAGCAGAAACAGTGCAGCACAGCAGTGATGCTGCAGATTTATTTTATACCTTGCAGATCAATGTAATAGATTTTAAAAAAATTCTGGGCTAAGATAAATTGCTGAAATTTAACTTCTATTTCTAGATTTATTGTATTTATTGCACATTCTGCTTATATTTTCTTTGTAAATGTTGCTCTGCTTATTTTATGGGCTACTATAACTTCTTTTAATACTAAGCTTGATCCAACATTCTTGGGTCGCAGATAAATTTTGATTTTCTGCAGATTAACACAAAAAATTATGCTACTGGGTGTCATTGTTTAATTAAATATCAGGTTGAAATGAAAGTTTTCTGCCAAAAAAAGTTCTTAATAAAGTTAGAAAAAAACATGGAAGCAGTACCTTTAGTGCGAGTAGTAATTATCACTCGAATCTATGATTTTCTGCCAACGTTTTGGTAGTTTTTCAAAGCCTTCGGCCCGGAAACTTGGAGGCCGCGAGTCCAAAAACAGATCAACCTCATTTTGGACGTCTTGTGCAGAATTAAACATAGCACCCAGCAAGATGTAGCTGCAGGTCTGAAAAAAGGTAGAAGTCCGAAGAAGCGATGTCAGGGCTATATGGTGGGTGTGGCAAAAGATACCATTCGAGTCCATACAGACTCCAGCCGGTGAATGCAGACACGTGTGATTTAGCATTATCTTAATGAAACATTACCTTCTGGTGCCGGAACTCATTTTGACGTTTTCTCTTGATAGCAGTGTCGATACGGACTAACATCTGGCTGTACACCTTACTATCCATGGTTTTACCTTTTTGCAGATACTCTTCGTGGATAATACCATGGCAATCCCACCAGATACAAAGCAATATCTTTTTGTTAGTCAAATTGTACTATGCAATGCTGCCGACGGGCTCAACGGGCGCAGACTAACCCCCTTTTCTGCGATGCATAGCGCAACTAATGGACATGGCACTAACGTCTAACTCCGTAGCTAACTCTTGAGTGGTTGAATACTGATATTCTTCCACAAGCTCTCACAGGCGGGACTCGTCAACATCAGTAGGACAGACAGAGCGCGCTGCTTCTTGAATGTCATAGTCCTTGTTTTCGAACTTTCGGTACCAAACCATCACAGTGTCATATGATACAACATTAGTACCTAAAGCTATACACATGATTCGTTTACATTCTGTAGCTGACTGCAACAGAACTAAAAGTAAATGCTGGTTCAAATCTTGTAGCGTGATAGTTCCATTTCAGACACCCTGTACTTTTAATGATAATGATATTTGTTTACAGATTTTGCAACACAGTGTTATAAAGCAAGTCTCTTTCTTTCAAATGCCAAAAATCGTTTGACAAAATATGAGCAAACACATCAACGCAAACTGTTTGAAAGGACGATATTAGCTTTGGCGGGAAACTTTCGTTACAACCTGATATAATCTTTAAAATGTGTAGTATATGTGGAGCTATGTATTATGTAATTTCAAAACACCAGTTTGGAGTCTAACTTATATTCTTTTGAATATTTGTAATTTTTTTTCAGACATAATTGCCTTCACAGTTGCCTTCTAGAAGTTATAAAAACGTATTTATTTGACAAAATTTAATAGAAATTTATAAATGTTTTAGTAGAGAATATTTATGAGTGTATTAAAAATTAATTGATCCAAATTTAAAACGAATTAGCAGTAAACCAACTTAAAAAAAACAAAAACCGGCTTTTTTCAATAAAATCCAGCTTTTTTTAAGTGGTCAAAACCAAAAAAAGCCAGCTGGCTTTTTTTGTCCTGGCTAAAAGCCGGCAACCCTGTATAGTAGTATAGTTTTCTTTCCTTTTTTTAAAAGTTCATAACACGAAAAATAAAATTTACTTTTAACTGATTTTTCCTCATATTATTTTTAGATTTGGAAAAGGCATACATAAATTGATGATAACATAAACGCATGCTATTTCTTTAGGACTGCAAAATATTTGTCAATATTTTACTATCTAATTTGGCGATATATCTCTACCATTTATCCTCAAAGGCTGCTATAAAAAAGGGTACTTCTTTATTATAGAGACTCTCAAAAATCAATCGCCAACTAACCAAAATTTATCACTAAATATGACATTATAGTCACTAGGGTATGGTACCCGGGCTTCCCGGGTTAAAGAATATAGGTGAAAATTTTTTTTTAATTAAAAACTAATAATATTTTTATACGCAATAACTTTTTAGATTGACCACTTACATTAAAAAAGCATTTTTCATATGAAAAATACGAATTACATAATCAAATACATTTTTTAAATTTATCAAAAGCGATATTTTCTTATTAGCCGCATGCTAAGAGTTATTTGCCAAGATTTTACTACTTATGGCATCCTTTTATATTCTGATAATTTCAGAGCTTATACATGTCTGGTAAATTTGTGTTTTATTTATGTTATTTTATCTATTTATTCATAGGGAAGTTTTTTTTAAATGGAAATTAGCCGTAAGAAAATGAGGAACTCTTTATTTTGTTTTAAGGGCAAATGGATTAATCTTTCGCAATCGAGCTCCGCGCGATATAGATAAATTAAAAAAAAATATTTCATGCTTTAAAATTGTTTTTAAAACCATAGACAATCAGTAAACTGAGATGAACTTTGCAAACAAATTCCATTTGAAAAAAAAAATCCTATTTGGTGATCTAAAAATTTAAATTGTACGATTACAAATATGTTAGATTTGTATTTTTTCAGTATTATTCTTTTATTTGTTTATAAAAGAAGTATTAATTTCGTTAATTCACAAATAGGTTAGTTTGGTGGTTTTTTAAATATTATTCTTTTATTTGCTTATAAAGAAAGTATCAATTTCATTTTGCAAAAATAGTCAGAAACAAATGCTGAAAAATATTTGTTGCTTTATATGCAAAATGTTTATTATTTTATGTATTGAAACCGGCACGTGATAAGATAAACTTTAAAAATTCATGCTTAAAATTATTTTAGAAAATATAATACATAAGTCAATGAATACAGTTTTTAAACAAATTGCATATGAAAGTACATTTATTTCCCTATGCGACAAAAATTGAAAATGTACGATGGTCAGAAGATTGAAAAATTGCAGTAGCGAAAATTTCAAGACCGAAATTTGATCGTGAAGTATTGCCATTCGCAAAATGACGTCAGAGTTACGCACATATACGTTTGTTCTTTATAATATAGATACATAATCAGTAAAATATATTAAAGATAAGTTATTAGGATGTGGTTATCAATTGAGGATCTTATGCTTGGATTTCCGGAATGAAAACAGCAATTTTCACCTTCTCAAAATTTCCATACGAACTTCTCATATCCATATTCATCATTCTTAAAAAATTGTATTTTGTTTGATCTTTAAAAATCATTTTAACTCAAAACTTGAAGTCATGATTGTCAGCAACATCTTTTATGTGAAAAGACACATTCTTTATTTGAGATTCTCAGTGGTGGAAAATTGGCGCAGAGGCGGAGCCTATTGACACCACTAAATTTATATGGTATTATTCACATTAATAAAAACTCAGAAATTTGATCATCAGATAACAGGCAAAATACTACTATAATTTAGTGGTGTCAATAGGCTCCACCTCTGCGCCGATTTTCCACCACTGGATTCTAATCTCAATTTTGGAGAGTAAAAATTTCCGTAATTTATGTTTTTTAGACGCATTTGTGTTAAAGGGCTTAGTTTTATCTAAGAAAATGATCGTTTTCTTTTAAATATGACTTCATTTTCACTTAAATAAGCATTTCGCCTAGTGTCTGAAACTTAGTTTCAGTACACATGCAGAAGGAAAAACAATATAGAAAATTTATGAGGAAAAATGCGTGTTTTCAAAAGTAGTATGTCATTTTCCGTTATTATGCCCCTAATATAATATTCTGATCCTAATGGGATTTTGCGCCACTAAACCCTATAACACAGTTTTGAATTTTTATCAGAAAATAGCATGAATAAAGTTTAAAATACCTCGTTATTTCTCTCTTGTCTTCAGCAATGAAAGCTATCTAATTTTCATCATTTTGAAGAATTTTCATAAAATGCTTTTAAAATTAAAATATAGAAGTTGGGATATTTAAAAAAAAGAGATAGTGCGAACACATCTACAAATTAAGAGTTTTCAGTTAAAAAAAATATAAAGTAAAATTGGTTCAGCAGAAAGATCAGGGCAGATGACTAAAAAACACACTTGTGTTTTATATATATAGTTTATATAAAATTAGGGAAAATTAAATGAAGCAAATTATGTTATTTTGATGAAATTGTATTAGAATGTCCTAAAGAATAGCATTAAAATTTTATTATTCGAGAGAATTATCGACAAAAACTTCAGGAACACTATATTATTTTAAACAACGATTTATTTGTTTGCTTGTCTAACTCGGCGAAGCAAATACATCCAGGCGAGAATCATCAATTTCTGTAATATAAATCGCTATTATTTGCATCTCACCTCTCTTCTATAAAGACACTCTACATTTTTGTAAAACATTGCGTTTATCAGTGTGTGCTTCCGATTACATTATTTTCAAAAGAGAAGCATTTTCACCTGTGAAGAATTGCAAAGCAGTTGGGCTGTGAAAATGACGCACTTCTACAAAACATAATTCATGTTTAAGAATTAAAATACACGCTTTTTTATAAAATGACGTTATTTGCCTCCGCTAAAGCAATCTACTTTTACAACGCAGTCTTAAACTTGGTCTATAGAAAAGTGTGCGTATGACGTCATTATCACGGAATAACAGGCAATATTTTTGATATAGCCCATATTTTATTTTCAACTATTTTTTCAGGTTTTATTAGAAAATGGCAACAAAAAGATACAGTATCTTCTATTTTCAACTATTTTCCGTTTACTTTCTATGACTTTCAATAGAAATGAGGTACTTTTGTTGCCACAATAAGAAAAATTGTATTAAAACTACAAAAAAATTAATATCTCAAAAATAAATTGAGATGCAGCTTTCAAACAAATTGCATTTGAAAGAGCATATTTTTCCTTATACGACGGTGTAAAAATTTAAAATGTGCGATGTTTAGAAGTTTAAAAATTTGCAGTAGAGAAAATTGCAAAACCTAAATTTCATTTCAAATTTCAAAGTGTTGCCATTCGCAAAATGACGTATGCGTTACGCACAGATATGTTTGTCCTTTATAATATAGATATATCAGAGCTGGATTCGCACCCAAAATTTTGAAATCCCGCCCAAAAGTATATCATGGGCGGGAGGTTCCCACCCAAAAAAATTTGCAATTTTCCAGAAATTTTTGCATTTTGAAACTACGATCAACTGCTGCGAATGGCTTTCAAATTTCTCGGTATTTTCGAGCGACTAATTGACACATTTTGCGAGGTTTTTACAGCGAAAGATTGTTGAAATTCACATTTTTTTCCCGTGATCGATAGACAAATTTCACAATTTCTTTTCCAAGATCGATTGATAAGTTTTGCGTTATTTTCCATTACCGATTGGTAAATTCAAGGGCGATTCAGTTCCGAATGTTCAGAAAATTTTCGGCATTCGATTACGAAAATTATGAAAAATCGGTCATCAGTCCGGAAATTCAGACGTTAAAAAATATAATGGGAAAATATCTCGAATTTCGACAAATGGTAGCCAGAAAAATCCATTTTGTCACAAAGCATCGCAGAAAGAAAGTTTTTTCGTCAAAGGATCGGGAATAAAACGCTAATTTTGTCAAAGGTTCGTGGAAAAAGTTTGAATTTCGTCAGATCAGTTTGTCAAAGGATCGCAGAAAAAATGCAAATTTTGTCAAAGGATCGCGAAAAAAGCACGAATTCTGTTAGATGATTTCGTCAAAGGATCGCGAAAGAATGCAACTTTCCTCAAAGGTTCGTGAGAAAATGCAACTTTCCTCAAAGGATCGTGAAAAAATGCAAATTTCATCAAAGGAGCACGAAAAAAATGCAAATTTCGTGAAAGGATCGCGAAAAAATCGACTTTCATCAAAGGATAGCGAAAAAAGCGAATTTCGGCAAGGATCGCGGAAAAAACATGGTTTTTGTAAAGATTGCAGGAAAAAACATGAATTTTGACAGAGCATCGCAGATAAAATGTGAATTTCGACAAAGAATCCCGAAAAAAGCATGAATTTCGACAAAGGATCATGGAAGAAACGTTACTTTCGTTGAAGGATCGCTGAAAAAAAGTGCAAATTTCGTCAAAGGATCGTGGAAAAAACACGAATTTAGTCAAAAGGGCTCTGAAAAACGCGAATTTCATCAAAGCATGGCACAAAAAAACTCAAGTTTCATGAAATGATTGCAAAGAAAACGAGTTTCTTCAAAAAGATTGAGGATAAAACATAAGTTTTATGAATGGATTGCCAAAAACATGCGAATTTTACCAAAGAATCGCGAAAAAAGGCAAATTTTGTCAAAGGAACACGTGAATATGCATTTTTGTCAAAAGATCGCAAAAAAATCGAATTTCGTCAAGTAATTGCAGAAAAAATGCTAATTTCGTCGAAGGTTCACGGAAAAAGCGCAGTGGTCTCTTTAGAAAACAGAATACATAAAAATATCTATGTTTATTATTATAGGTATAGTTTGTAATCTGTAATAATACAGTGCACTAACCTTCAAAAAATTGAGTTTAACCCGAACCCAACTTGCAGGAATCTACACTCAGCCGAATATACCTTGTTCATGCAAAGCAATCAAAATTAAGGCATGTCAGATATTGCCTCGTATCGATTTAATTGTTTTTTTTTTTTCTGAAATTGTTTTAAGAGAGTATAACCATACATTTCCGATAATTTCCAAAGTTATAAATGTTGGGCTTGTGCTGTCTGTCACAGGTTTAACTCGTGAAAGAGAATTCAGGACCCAAAATCGAACAAAATCTAAATGCAGAAATTCATTTAACAACACCATTCTTAAAGACCCATGATGTTTGGTTGAAAGTTGAAAAATAGATTCTATAAAAGTTTGACTTTCTTCCTTTTTTACATTAAAAAAAAAAAAAAAAAAAAAAAAAAAAAAAAAAAAAAAAAAAAAAACATTTTGCATAATTCTTCTGAGTTGTTTTAAATTGCTTCACTGATATTTTGTCATATCTGTATCAATGTAATTCTTTAAATAGCACATAAATTAACAGTAGGTTTTAAAGATTTTTTTTTCTCTCTCCCAAACAGCACAACTCCCCTCCATTTATAAATGTTGGTAGGGGGGCTTCGTTCCTAGGAAAAATTGAATTTCAAGCCTTGTATATGATGTAATATGACATTTCATGTCATATATATGTATAAGTTATAGTCATATATGACATATAAAACATAGTAATACATATATTCGATGTATTGTGCATGTATGAGCTTTGGTAATAGATATATATAAATATATGCATATATTTGATGTATTTATAAGCTTGGCATAATCATAAAATTTTAGGGTTTGTTATAGTAACAAAGAAGTACACAAAAAGTACCCAAATAATATTACACATCGACATTCAAGCGACACTGAAATACACTGTTGTTCTTAAAAATCAATATAAAAACCCTTAAACACAATAATCACTGTATGTAATAGCCATATGGTCTGCATCCAATGACTAAAATCATTTTCTTTGGTAACATTTTATGTCAGGGTTGCTGGCTTTTAGCCAGGCCAAAAAAAGCCGTCCGACTTTTTTTGGTTTTAACCACTTAAAAAAAGCCGGTCTTTATTTTTAAAAGTTGGATTATAGCTAATTCGTTTTAAATTTGGATCAATTAATTTTTAATACACTTATAAAAATTTTCTACAAAAAAAATTATAAACTTCTATTAAATTTTGTCAAATAAATAAGTCTTTATAACTGCTAAAAGGCAACTGTGAAAGCATTATATCTGAAAAGAAAATTATAAATATTGAAAAGGATATGTTTGACTCCAAACTGGTGTTTTGAAATTTTATATTACATAGCAGGGTTGGTAAAAAAACGGGTTTTTTTGAAAAAACCCAAAAAACCGTTTTTTTGGTTTAAACCGGGTTATTTCAAATATATTTTCCTATTACATATACATGCATATTTACTGAAAAAAAAACATTGTTGGACATTGTTAATATAACTTCATTTAAAAATAATTTAAATTCAATAATTACAATCAATTATGTAGAAAATTGAAATAATTTAAAATTTAAACATTTTTAGTAAAAGCTATGTCTTATGTTCCATGAATAAAATACACTCTATAAAGTGAAACATCGATACCTTGAAAATCTTAATAAACAATCTTTTGATTACTAGTACTATAAATAAATACATGGTGTAGTTTCATAAATATAATATACTTTCCCATGGCTATCCAAAATAATTTCTTTGAAATATTTTCATTCTGAGATATCTGATTTTTCTGTTAGAACACTACATGAATAATTATCTTTTATTGAAAGTAAAGCTTTTTATAAAGAATTCCTGGAATGATTTGAATTTAGCAGTAGGGTCTTAACACGTTTCAAGAAGTATTTATTGTGTATTGTCATTTGACACTTCTCCTCAGAAACTGCCACATAAAAAAAAAAAAATACCTATTTACCAGCTTTTTAGATTTCTGAAAGCATTGATCTTAAAATGGAAAGTAGATTTATAAAAGTTGTCATCCACTAAAACATTTAAACAGCCATCAGACTTAATAAACAGGATTTTTTTCTAAGCTATTTTATAATACGTATAACTTTTAAATGGTCTATACAAAAATTAATAGTATATACATTTAGGCATTTTTATGAAACTTTTTTCTGTTATGTCTCACGTGAACCTTATTTCAATTTTTACCCATTTTTTTGTCAGATCTAAATAGTGGATTCAATTATGCAACAGACGATTTAAATATATATTAAACAAAAACTTAATTTGCAGAACAAATTAAAAAAACAAAATTTATTTCCTAAATTGTTTAAGCCCGAGAAGGGGCAGATATTAAGATATTTCATTCAATTCGTTCTACATTTGATGTTAAACTTTTGTAACAAATAAGTTAAACCAATTGAACATTAAAAAATAAAAATGAAATTCATACAATATAATACTTTAAACACCTATATACTTGATTCTGTTCAAATGAAATCGAAATAAATCTTAGTCTTTTTTTAAAGTTTTGTATTATGTATGTATCTTATCATATTATGTACAATCGTCATAAACATAATGCAAAATTTTCAGTACAAATATTTACAACTTAAAAATGGAAAAAGTCTAAGATTTATTTCGATTTCATTTTAACGGAATCTAAGTATATAGGTTTTTAAAGTATTATATTGTATGAATTTCATTTTTATTTTTTAATGTTCAATTGGTTTAACTTATTTGTTACAAAAATTTAACATTAAATGTAGAACGAATTGAATGAAATATCTTAATATCTGCCCCTTCTCGGGCTTAAACAATTTAGGAAATAAATTTTGTTTTTTTAATTTGTTCTGCAAATTAAGTTTTTGTTTAATATGTCAAGTATTTTAATAATTACTGCATTCAGACAAACACATTTCAAAATTAATGGAGGGTATCATCATCAGGCTTTGATTTGTGCGATATCGTATCACAATTTGTGATGCAATTTACCTATGTATAATTCAAGATGTTTCATCAGTTCAGTAATGTAGGTTGCTGTAGTTTGGTCAAAAAATTACAATCTGAAAATGTCATTTGTATTTCCACTATGACGCCATATGCATCTTCTTTTTAATTCTTAAAAAAAAAAAAAAAAAAAAAAAAAAAACTATTTCAGTTTCTTCAGTTTCATGTTTCACGTGAAAATCATTCAATTAAAAATAAGCAAATTATTATTACGGCTTTTGAATTATTTACAACAATGAAGGAAAAAATGTTAAATTTTATTAGAAAATGTCCGTTGATTCTCAATGAAAAAAGCGAAATTTGGAATTATTAAGAAACATATTTGAATAATGTAAATAAAAATCAGCCCATGTTACTCTCTAGATCATAATCCACCTATATGCAAAGACATTTCATGATCCGTTTTGACCCTGACGTCAGGCAAATGTTTTTACACATTGAATTTATAATATTATTAGAATTAGCAAATAATTAAAAATGAGTGGCATCAGGGACAAAAAGGTGGGAAGAAAAAATGAAAAAGTTATGATCTCCATAGGCTTTTCTATGTTAAATTAACATTGAGAACTGACACTGGAAATAAATAAGTATTTCGCTGCTGCGCAATACTTAAATTATTGCATATTTTAGTTAAAAGTAAACAAGTGCTTCGCTAGTACACAATTTTTTCAATGTCCTCTTATTCGACTTCATATCTTGAGTTTCTTTTTTATTCTTAAGGCTGTTCTCAAATCCGAAAGGGCAACTTTATGACATGAGTTTTAATTTATTTTTGTTCGGAAATGCACGAAACTAGCAGATGCTGTTGTTCAGAAACTATGTCATGGAACTGTGTTTTCCGGGGTTGTTTTTGCAAACGCAATAGACCTTTCAGAAAATAATGTCAAAGTTGGCGTTTTGAACCGAATTTCTGTGCGAAAGAAAAATTAATACTCAAGGAAGGTTAAAAACATCTTTGTCACGTGATCAAAAGTGCTTATAACGCAATAGATAATTTATTTATCAAAAATGGAAAACACAGTTTGATTGCAAATCGCTTCCAGTCAGGCCTTCCAATTTTATATATTTCCGTTAAAAAATGAATTTGTAAATGTGTCAAAGCATTTTGCGCTTGTAGAGTAGAGCAGTTGATAACAGCCTTAAAGATAATCTCCCCAATGAAGAAAATTTTCTTTTGCAGCTTGACTGAAATCTTAAAGGTCATTTTGTGTTTTTAATTGCATATAATCAGCGTTTTCTCAAAGGAAAATATTTTATTCAAAATATTAAATATTTTTAATCTATCTTATCTTTGCTACATTCACATGTTTTAAATTTTATCTTTAGAGCTTCAGATATGTTCATCAACGCATGCAATTTTTCATTCTACATGCATACAAATATAACCTATATTCACTATGTCTCACAGTGATTGTGGGATAAGACTGTTAAAAGTAGAAATTATTTATATCCAATAATTTGAAACACTTAAATTACAAAAATGAGAAAATATTATATTAGATCTTTTCTAAAAAACCAGTTCGTTAACCAATTGATTTAAACTGTCCCAATCCTGCTGGTAACAAAATAAAATCATAATGCAAAACCCCAATCCCAATCTAGGAATGCAAGAAAAACAAAGGCTTACTAAACCCAATAGCCATGATACAGCAAAGAAAACTCACAGCCAATCATTCATTAGCATGCAGAAGGAAAAGTAACCAATGGAGAGATTTACTTATGATTATATCATCATTGAGGCATATGAAATTCTTAGTAAATCTTAACTAATCAAGCAATCTAACTAGTAAAAGTGTATTTTTAGCTCAAATCTGCTATTTTGGCTACTTTTAAAAATAAAAGGCTTAAAAAAAAGAAGAAAAATAACTAACCACTTGTTTTTTTCTTCCTAGCTAATTTTAGAAAAATTAGTTAGTCCGCTATATAGATTTAAAGCTTATAAGAAAAGTTTGATTGATTAAAAATGTTTGTCACCTTTACAAATTTATAAATTCATCATTTTTCTAAAGCTTTGCTTATAGCTGCTGCATAACTTGAATTTTGGATTTTTCAATGTGTAAAATAAAGGAAAAAATTAGGGAAAAAGAGAAAAAAAACACATGAAAAAAAAAACAGCATGGTTTAAAAAAAAAAAAAAAACATTTGGTTTAAACCATGGTTACCAGCGTGGTTTAAACCAAACAACTCTGTAACATAGCTCCACATATACTACACATTTAAAAGCTTATATTTAATTAAACAATGACAAAATGAAAACATTCTTATGTGTCCATTTGGGGAGATTAAGTTATAAATAGGGATTGACCGAATACCGAATAGTTGATTCGGTATTCGGTGGTTCGGCATGTAAACCGAATATTTGGCTTCCGCCGAATACTTTTTTAAGTATTCGGCCGAATAATTGCAGATAAGTATTTTCTTAGAAATAGAAAAATTCTCTTTTACTTAGCAGTAGAATAGGTTAAACAATGAGTTTCAATATTATGTGCATGAGTTCAGAGTTCAGCTGCACTACAAAAAACAAGTCAAATGCCATTTTTAATTTAAAAAAAACTTTTTTCTTCCTAAAATAGTCTACATAGGTGTGAAATCAAAACAACTGTCTACAACAGAGAAAAAAAAAGTAAGGAAGATGAATATCTTTCCCTTATCATTTAATTTTATTTACTTCTACATAAGTTTTTTTTTCTTTTTTTTATTTATTTAATGTGTATTTTCTTTGATATACACATCAAATAACTATATCAGAGTTCATATCTGTATATCTAAGGTGTATATTAAAGAAAATGCATATATCAAATAAGTATACCCCTATGCCTATCCTATAGCTTTTATAACCATTATATCAAAATCGCTCAAATTTCTTATCTTCATCACCACAATGTTAAAATATTAGTCAAAATATAAATATTCTATCTATAATTTGACAGAAAATAGTCAAATGTACAAATTAATTTACCTTTTGTATTTTGAGAACATTCCTATTCAATATGTTTATAATTAGACAATCAGTAAATCAGCTTAATGACAACATTGTTTCTTTTTATTTGAATGAACTTTTGTTTTTCTGACAATAATTATGTTTAATAATACCCTGTATAGTTTAATACTTTCATAGGTTATTTTGGGGTATTGACTAGTGATAAAATAATAAAAAATAAGTGATGGGTTAATGAATTTGTAAGTGGAAAGAAGTTAATAAATTTTTTGTGTAATTAGATTTAAGAATAAAAATGTAACTGAATTAAATTATTGAGAATTTAATTTCAATTAAAGCTTATTAAAAAAGCTAATATATGCAAAAATGCAAATTAAAAAGTTTCAAGTATTTGGTTGCCGAATACCGAAGCTTCGGTATTGCAAAATTGCTGCTTCGGTCAATCCCTAGTTATAAATGTTAAAAGAGAAATTAGAAAGGATATAATATTTGAGGAGAGTTTGGTGTATAAAAAATGAAGCATTTAAACAGGAAAAAAAATCTCTAAATAAAATTTTGAAACTCTTGTTGCTAAGCGTATTCATGCATATTTTGCTATTCATAATGTTTTTAATAGTGAGATATGGTGTTTTTATTACACGAGTATGTATAATTTTAAATGTTTACTAGAAATAAAATAAGACTTGTATATTAATAGTGCTTAAAATTAAGTAATAAAACATGTAACTAAATAACCATTGTCTTCTTCAACTTTATAAAGCAGTAAAAATGAAAAAATTAAGGCGGGGGGGAGTTAAAGGTCAGTGCAAACCATTTGGTATGGCATTTTTAAAATTTAGCTGACATATTTGCAATTCTGACTACAAATCACTAGCAAAACCATCTAAGTTTTATTCTAGTATTAATATCTTCATTATTCAGAAATTGGGTTTCTTATTAAACTGTAGATCAGTTAAATGTCATTAAAAAAACACTTTAAAATGTGTAAGTTAATAATTACAATGCTTCACTTTATAAAAGCCAATTATGGGCAAAAAAAGCCTGGTAAAACCAATAAAAGCCACCGGCGTGGCTTTTTTAAATTTTAGCCGGCTTTTTTGCAACCCTGTTTTATGTAAATGGCTTCTTTATTATCCGAGAGTGCTTTCCTTTCTGCTCTCCCTTGGTAGACTCCTAGAAAATAGAAGGGTAATACACTACTACAAGCTGCCAAATTGGAAACATAAAATAGAAATGCTAGCAGCATAACTTTAAACTGTCAGACCAAGATAGCTTATCGTCTGCGCTCTGTCTAAACCTGAAAATTTTAGCACATCCAAAACTCTTCCTGAATATTTCAGCTTGTACAGACATCTAGACCATTGCTCTTATTTTTAAATAAAATTATTTTGGTGATATATATATGTAAAGTTTAACGTAAAGAATAATCTATATACCCTGGGAAAGCTTTATTTTCCTTGTTTTGCGAAATTTTAAGTTTTAATAATTGTTTTGTATCAATTTGTGTAATATTTTGTTGTAAAAAAAAAAAAAAAAAAAAACTTTTCTAAAGTGACAATAAAATGTAAGACTAGTGGTAGGTATGTCTATAACAAGTTAGCAGATTCCTATTGAATTACTTAAAGCTGATTGGTTACAACTCATTTAACTTAACTCACTTCATTCTTCATATAACTGTCGCACTATTATATATTAATAATTAACTTAACAATTGTACATGACAGACACTTGCACAACATTTCGCCCAACACAATATCATGGTCAACAGAATTTAATTTGACTCTGTTGAAAGAGAATGTATTTTTGCTTAGACAATTTTTTGCAGTCAAGTCGAACGAGTTGTTCATCCATTCAGTGCTTGGCAAATTCAACCAATAGCAAGATAGGATATCACCACACCAAAACCCAAAGACATGCATACTTTTCAAGTAATTTTACCCAATAAATAAAATAAACCCAGTAGGTAAATCTACAAACAGTTCAGGGAAATTGTTCGCTGAGCTTCGGACGATGATGAGTGAACAAGCTTTGTAAATAGTGTCTGCTGTTTATTCTTCCCATTCTGGTATGACCATTACAATGAACAATATTTGTGCGTATCAGCTAAACTTATTGCATAAATGTCATCAAATATATCAAAATTTTTACTAGCAAACTTTTTTCTTGTAAAGTATTTCAGAAAACATCTTGTCTTATTAATCCACATTGTCTGTTTATTGCCAGGTGTTGATTTTTGCCTACCTTATGATGTCCAGACCTTGGGCCCAGAAATGTAGAGGTATTTTATCCAACTGACGTCTATTTAAAAAATGCCTTTATTAGATTTAATTATAATTATAATCATTATTTGCTAACTGAGTGGCTTTAATAAGCAATAAAATTGATTAAAAATGCCTTTATTAGATTTAGTTATAATTATAATCATTATTTGCTAACTGAATGGCTTTAATAAGCAATAAAATTGATTATAATATCCAGTGATCCCCTAACTACATACAGATGTTTGCAAACTGTTAGTACTCATCTTTAAATTAATACATATCTCTATAATTACAGTGACAGTAAATGAGAGCTGGAGGGCTGTGAAATTCATGTTGGGCCTTGATTTCTAAGTTGTGTAAGCGGGGCTCAGCTTATGGTGTTTCTTTCCTGTACATATTGTGCCCAATTTGCATAAGATAAATATATGGATAATTTTTTATGTATTTCTTTCTTTTAGTTACATTACATGTATTGTATTATATTGCTCAAAACTTAGATGCATATGTATTATATTTGTTACATCTTTGTTATTCTTGATTTCAGAAAATTATTGACTGCATGAGCTTCAGAGCCTGCCTTTTTTTCCTGGATAATGCTGGTGGCAACATTTTCAAGAAAACATACAAAATGTTTGATGAACTTTCACAAACTTCTAAGATGTATAAAGCTGCCTATAACTGTCATAGGCTAAGTTTAGATTCTGTTGAACTAGTTTCTGAGTCACTCAAAAACATTTTTCGGTATTTGAAATACACTGCTCAAAACACTATATCTTGTGCAGCATGGTTAAAAATTCGGCATGTCATCAATGCTAATGAATTAAGCACTCGTATTAGGGCTGTATCACTGAATAGCTCTGTACGGGATCCTGAACCGCATAAATTAAAAAGTAAAAGTCGTAAAGTCAAAGTGAAGAAAACATGCCAGTCTGCCTCAAAAATTGAAGAGTTGAGTTGCAGCAATGATACTGATAGTAATAGTTTACTTATTCCTGAGTTGCAGAGCAAACAATCAACAAAAACATAAGTAAATTTTTATGGTAGAGACTCTTGAAAATTCAAAAAGTGCAAATGAATTTATATTGCTCACCTGAAAGAAAAAGTGGCACAGGTTAAACATGTAGTACACTCTCTCAAATCCACACAGGTTGGGACAAGAGGTTGTGCTGATTTTGGAATTTTGTGGATTTCTGGTCATTGCTTTCTTTATATTTTTTAAACAGTAATTTGAATATAATAATGCAATCAAAATTATAATGAATGCTTGCAATATGGTAAAATATTAAAATAAGTAATAAAATAAAATGATAAAAAGTAAGATAATTTTAAAAATGATTAAATTATTAAAAGTATCTATCAAGTAAGTAATTAATAATGTTTAATTAAATATGCACAATAAAGAAGAGATGCAATTTCCTTGAATTATTCAATGAAATTTTCCTCATAAAGGTTGTACCCTATTAATTCCTATCAAAATCATTAAGTAAGGAAATTTTATTTCTGGTTTAACCAGTCTTATGATCAAAACAGCTTGATTAATACATAAAAATATTTGGTAAAAGGATTGTGATTACTAATTATATCAGAAATATCTTGATTTTTTTCAGAAATAAATTTATACTTCTTTCATGAAAAAACACGAGCTCAGAATTACATATTAAAATGCATATGGAATGACATAAAACTAAAACATTCTCTAATTTTGTAGTAAAGGCTATATTGTTTACAACTGCGAAAATGTGCGGATATGAAGGAGTCTACTGTACTGCATTTCACAAAAGAAAATTCGCTTTTATTATACTGTAACATATAACTAAAGCCTTTAGCTCTGCATGCATACAGCTGTAAAAGTGTACATAAAAGCTTAAATCACTTAAGAATCAAGCTATAGAAGAGATAGGGAGGATTGAGTAACCCCTCCCCTCTATTTGCCTCCTTTCTTTGGTGGCAAAGCGACACATAGTATAATCTAGCTTTTTTCTGGATAACTGCATTTATGAAACTTTTTCTGTAGCAAGCAGGGGCGCCATTTCAGAATTTTCTTGGGGGGGGGGGCAAGCGTTTTTGACGGTGCTATATAGCTAAAGGTAGGATCCAGGGGGGTCTAACTGCCCCCTCCCCGTATGAGAAACTTTTACTGACTTATGCTTACAATAACAGTAAAAACTTCAAATACGGAAACTCAGAACCAATGAAATATTTCGTTTTAGACAGGTTTCCGTCTTAGAAGGTAAAATTTTAATATATTGAACATGATTTTTTTTCCTTTTTAGATGGGATTCTATTATAGACAAGTTTCATTTTTACAGGTATCCTCACTGACTGTTAAACCATCAGCTTTATAGTATAGCTCTGAAAAGAGATGCAGTAGAGTAAAACTTGTAAAAATGAAACCTGTCTATAACAGATTTCTCTCTAGAAGGGAAAAAAATCAAATTTCGTTGAAAAAAACATCATACAATTACACTTGCTAAGATAGAAACCTGTTTAAATGGAGCTTTTTTCTAGTCCCTTCCGAAGTTTTACTTACAGGGACGCCATTTCATGAGTTTCCTGACGAAGGACAAGGAAAGTTTTTCTTTGAGGAACAGGGAACGTGGAAAATTGCACAACTTGCAGAACTGCACAAATCAGACAGAAAAAAAAATACCGCACAATAAAACATGCTCTACGTGATTTTGTCTCCATACCCTTCTCATTGCCCTTTCACAAGCATGTGATTATTCCACAATTTTTTTATTATTTTTTTTATTTTCGTGAAAGTCCGCGATTTTTCTTTCTTTCAAAATCCGCAATATCAATTCGTCAATGGATAGCAGAAAAAAAAATCGCGAATCTTGAACATTTTGAAAAAGTCTCATAATGGTCGCTTAAAAAATCGCTAATTTCTTCAAACGACCATGGAAAATATCGCTAATTTCATCAGAGATCGCCAAAAGAAATACAGATTTCGTCAAATGATTGCACTAACAGAAATCTTGAATTTCGTAAAAGGATTGCCAAAAAAAATCGCGAATTTCGTAAAAGGATTACCAAAAAAATCGCGAATATCGTCAAAAGATAGCGCAAAAAATCACGAAAATTTAGTCGAACAATCGCGCAATAAAATCGAGGAGAAATTCGTCAAACGATCTTGTAATAAGGTCCAAAATTTTGTCTAACTCTCGCGCAAACAAATCACAAATATTATTAGTCGGTGGCAGAAACAAAATCACGAATTTCAATAAATGATAGTGATAAGAAATCGTGAATTTTGTCAAAAAAATCACGAAAACAAATATCGAATTTCGTCAGTTAGTAGCGGAAAAAATATTGTGAATTTTGGCAAGTGCTCGCGCGAAAAAAAATCCATTTCATATAATGCTATCAGAAAAAAAATCTTGAATTCCGTAAATCGATCGCGGAGAAAAATCGCAAATTTCGTCAGATGATCGCGAAAAAAAAATCATGAAATTCAATCAGTCATGAGATAATCAGCCAACGAACGTCATGAATAGGTCACGAAATTTGCAAATTTTGTGATCTGTAAGTATAAAAAAATTTTCGTCAATGAGTTTTTGCAAGTGAAGGTAAAGCGTTAATTTTTTCAGAACGTGTTTTGCCTATTATGAGATAGTTTCATGTTAATCCGATTTTTCAAAGAAATTCTGAATATTTTTCTGATAAAAAAACTACATATTTGAACATTAATGAATACTATGTATACATCTTTATTTTTCTACAGAAAAGGTAAAATTTTTAATTAATATTCATATAAAAAGCACAAATAAATGCACAGGAATTACTTTCATGTGCACACATATAATTTAAAATTATTTAAAATACATTAGAAAAACCCAGAACGTTTTCAGTCATCACAAGACCGTCATCAGTGGGATTTAAATGTTATTATTTTCTTTGTGCTTATTTGAGAATTGGCTAGAAGAAAACCATTGTGATTAGAAAAACTCGTCAATGATTTTGACGAGTTTTCCCAAGATCAACTTGCACACAGCTGAGAAGCAACTGATAAAAAAAAAAAAAAAAAAAAAAAAAAAAAAAAAAAAAATTCTCACATTTATTTTTAAAATTAATCAAAGTACTAATTAAAGATATATGTCTCAGCTTCAGGGAATTCGAATAGTAAGGCTTCAGGAAATTTTTTTGATAATTATTAATTTTTATGCATAAGCATTTATTTAATGCGTATGTTTTTATTGCAATAAAATCTGATGAGTAATTTTAGAGTTTGAGCAATTTTCTAATATTTGTTTGAGTCTGACATTTGATTAGGGATGCATCGAATATTCGGTATCTATTCGCTATTCGGCCATACTACCGAATATTCGGTTAGGCATATATCAAACTATTCGGTTTCCCGAATACTTACAAAACCTCTTAAAAATATTTTTTTAAACGTTACACAAATTCTACTTTTAACTGTCAATTAATAAAGATATTCAGAATAATTAGAATCTTTAAATAAAAGAGAATGATTTTATGTTATGTGTTGTTTTAAAAATGTCACTTAAAAAAAAAAACCATTAATGACATATCATTTATTCATGGAAATTAATAAATGTGGAAATGCAAAATACTGAGTATTGTCTGGTAAACAATTCGTTTCTTGCTTTTTCGCAAACAGGGTGTTTCTAAACAAAATGGTAGAAAATTTCAGGGGTAATAATAAGTATTAAAACAGGCTTTTTTTTTGTCCAGTAAATCAGGATCGCAATTCACTTATTCAGTCAGAAATACAGTGTATCCCCAAGTCAAACTTTAATTTTCTTTTGTTCCTTTAACAATAATGAAGGTATTGTAACTATATTGTCAACAGAGTTACTTTAATTTCTGTGAAATATGATAACATGACGAGAAGTGCTGGAGATAGCAACCATTCATATCAAAACAGCACTAAGCTAGACATTATTTTTATTAAGAATGCATCTAACAATACTTATACTGCACAACTGGCCAAAATCCAGTCTCTTCCAAGGATATCATCACATTCTATACAAGCAAATTAATGTGATGCAAATTTCGCTAAAATATCTTCATTTTTATACAGTTATATATGAAAATTCTGCTACGGCTTGTACACCTTTCATTTTTGATGAAAGAAGTGGAATGAGATGTTGCTTCTTGTTCAATATGAGAAAACTCTTTTCATTTGTTTGAATTAATTGAAGTCATGGAATTTAATTTTGTTATTAAAAAAAATTAAACCATCTTCTTCTTAAATAATAACTCAAAACATACCTTTTTTAGTACAAAATTTACTTATAAAAATAGTCTTGTTTATCAAAATGGAAGTACCTGTGCTAAATATTATAACAAATTGTTTAAAATTTAACTTTTTAACGTTAAACACTGATATATAAAAGTATTGGGCCAGCCGAATATTCGGTATTCGGCCGAATAAATACTATTCGGCTGGCCTAATATTCGATATTCAGCATAACAGTTACTATTAGGCTGGCCGAATATTCGGTATTCGGTTTACCAGCAGGTCAAATATTCGGTATTCAGCCAAAATCACTATTCGGTGCAACCCTACATTTGATGGTTGATAAATTTTCTGAAATATCAAATTCCTTGGGGGGGGGGGCTATTGCCCCCCCAGCCCCCCTCAAATGGCGCCCCTGGTAGCAAGATGCACCTACCTCTGACCTATTAGTGGAATAATATCCCAAGTGACTTAATTAGAGTGGTTTTTTTTCTTTAGGGTGAGTGATATCACTTTCATCATAATCATTTAAAGCTTTTATAATCAGCTCTATACAAAATTGCTCATATGCTCATTGCTCTATACAAATGAAATTAAACTGTATTATAAAAACATTGTATGGTTTCTGTGAATTATCAGCTATAATATTAACCACTTGCAGACGAGTGACCGGTATACATACTGTGTAAGATGCTCAGAATCCATGATTATTCTCACCAGTAAATTTTTATTGTGAATTTTGCCTTATTTAAACCCAACATTTTCCCCGATTCAATTGGGCAAAAATTTCTGTTTTGAAAAACCGGTTAAAAATTCTGTAAAAAAAGCTCGTCCTGAAGGGGTTAATGATTTACATTATTATTTATTGTTTTGTAAAAGAAAACTTTCATTTACCTTGAAATACCCATATTAATACCAACTATGTTATTGATTTATATTATTATTCATTGTTATTGTTTTGAACAGATTCTAATCTGTTTATGATGATCTTAATTCGGTACTGACAATAATAGACTTTAGAAGGTTATCTACGCTTTAAAAGCGGAAAGCACATAGAGTACGCCTCCCATGTCTTTATGTATGTGCAAATAATGTATGTCCAACGTATGTCTTTATGCATGTCTTTAAGGGTTAATGTCTTGGCTAGTTGCTGACAATTTTTTCTGAATATCATTATCAACAATCTTTTTATACTTCTGCTACGATAGTACCTTCAGCGTTCGTCAACATTTTTGCTGAATGCCCTCAAATCGAAATTTGTGTGCAACGGGAAAATGCACTTTTTTCAAAAACTATGTGACCTAGGGTCACTATAGTTTTCCTGCTAGGTTTAAATTATCATCTACTATCTCTAATTTTTTTAAAATTTTAGTCTTAGTAGTTTCGGAAATAGAGGTAGGGGTGGGGGGAGGGAACATATTATTGCACTACATTTGTGATGATATTTCTGAAAATGTAATACATAAATTAAAAGAAAAGAAGTTTTGAGTTCAGTATTACGAAAGCTTTCATGCGATATCCAACACAATATGCAAAGAAAAGATTTTTTTCAAGTAACCCCAAGTATCAATTAGGTCCTCTACATTTTTCCTAAATATTATTTAGGAAATATTACTAATATGTACTAATCTGTAAATATGTGGGTCAATAGTGTTTATTGCTTTATTATCATCCCAATTTGAACTTTCTACATTTAATAGCTTACAAGTAAAATGGTTGTGACAGACAGACATAGGAGTGATCTTATAATGATTCTGTTTTTACTTTTTTAAGTATGGAACCCTAAAAGGGCAATTTTATTATAAATCATGCACAATTTTTATTATAAATGCACACAAATTATTTCATTATAAAATTCAAGACTTTCATTTAATGTAAAACAAACACAATCTGTTCTACCTGGTTGTCGTAATGGAAAATCTCGACAAAATTTCTGGGTTGCCCAGAGATAAAATCACCATTTTTGCGCCAAAAAGATACCCCTGTGTAATTTGAGACATCTGTGCCTATTAGTGCCTTATCATTTGTATCAACCTAAAAATAATATCCCTTAGTTTAATATAATCTTATAAATAATAATAAAGTACAATAAAAATTTTCTTTTAAGTTTCAAATGCAAATTTAATTGTTTTTTATTTATATCTAGATGTCGTTTGCATTTAATCAGATTCCAAATCAGAATTTATTTAATCAGGAGCTTATTGTCAATCATTGCTAAGACTTTTTTATTTCAGTTGAATAAAAATTCTTTAGTTTGTATATTAGGGTGGGTCGAAAAAAACGGAATTTTTATAATCGAAATGTAATAGCGCAGAAAAGTTGCCTTTTGTAATACAGAATAAATTTCTAAAATATTACATCGATCGGTTAATATCTTTTACCGCCGCAAGGGGGCCAAAGTTTCAAAAAAATCGCAAAAAACATGTTTTTTTTTATCACTTTTTTAAAATTATCCAAACATACCAATACAATTTTTAATAGAACGCAATAGCTACATAAAGATATGAGAAATGTCCCGGTAAATGTTCATTATGATGAAATCATATCTTTATTTGCTGCAAAAAACCATATTTTTTGTAAAAATTTCAAAAATTTCAATTTTTCATTTTTTTTCTAAATTTTTATAATTTCTATAATATGTCTAGAAATAAATAATTTTACTTTATATCTATTAATATATCATATTTTTTTATAACTATTTGTAATAGACTTGAAAATAAAGTTAATCATTCATTTTTCTTGAAGATCGCTTCATCTACTGATGTTTTACTTCATAACAGCCAATTCATGCCACAAAAATTATATAAAATGAGCAAAATGTTTTAGTATTTTATTAATTAAAATATAGAGATGTTTAACCGAAACGGATTAAATAAACTTAAAATAAAGAAGAATTTAATGTAAATGAATTTTATAATATAACTTGCTTTCAGATGAAGCCATTATTTCTCGAGAGGCCAAAACTGATCAGATGTGATCCTCCCTCTGTTCTAGTAAACAAACTTTATCAGTGCTTCAATGAATAATTTCACGCATCTTTCTAGTGATTGAGTGGGACAAGGAAAGTTATAATAGCTGGCATCTTTAATCGAACATTTTAAACTCACCAGCGTTTTTAGTCGATAAAGAAACCATAACAGGTGGTTCCGTTAGTTTTCAGTTTTGTCAGTAGGCTAAAGCCATACAATTTTAAGCTTCAGTGTTGAAGTCAGCTATGATAAAGTGAGGGATGGCACTATTCTAGCCCACAGAATTCCGTGCTTTTGCAATTTTCTTCATGGCTGGGGCCCTGATGATCTATCTCCTCTTCATGTGCTATCATTCCAAAGAGGCTATTTGTATGATTTGCGAAATAGTCATTTCGTGAAAATACAGGAACTTTCGTAGATCTTTCGTAGATTATCTGTCAAGTAACGTAAGTTACTAACTATAGTGCACAGATTCTGGAAAACATGAGCGATTCATTTTAATTGTGAACCAGCTGATGCAGTACATTTTCAGGATGTACTCAAAGAGTATGACAAGTTAAGAAGAGGGTTTCTTTGTTCCAACGTAGAGTCTGAAAATTCGAATAGCAGTAATGATCCACCTTGCGTGAAATATTTGCCCAGGGACTCAGCAAAAAAGGTCAATTGTATACACGCGTGTTGAAAGAGCTTGCAATATTTCAGACATATACTTCTGGTCAGTTGACAAATCATATTTATCAACAGCTAGGTGATCAGATTAAATTGGCTTAAATTTTGCAATTGGTAATAATTCGCAAATCGCAAGAGTTCAACCAATTGGGCCACAATATGATAGAGAACCGGTTTTTTGTCATCAAGATTTTTGAAAAGATGTCTCAGTGGAAGCTCATTGAAGTGAGGTCAAGGAAGCCAATAAAGTGGTTTTTTAAAAGTTGTTCTCAACTAATCCTACTATAACACCATTTTTGCATCCTGTTTTGAAGACAGTTCCGCGAAATTCAACTGCAATTATTATTCCACTCGGGATTTAATTTTACTTCAAAAAATCTATAATGTCATTGCATATAGAAGTCGCCTTTCCAGACGATGGGGTCAAATGACGAAAATAATTCAGACCTGGTTCTAGTACAAAGAGATATGTTCCTCCTTGACTTCGCAAAGATGAAACTTTGCCACCTCTTTAACCTGGCAGATATTTCTATCTTTAGGGTCATCAAAGTATAGAGTAAAAGGAGTACATTACAAAAAAAAAAACGAACAAAGTGAAACGTGGCCCTCTAGCAGCGAGAAATTAATTTTACGTGCAGGCAGCTGCAGGTGTTTCTATCATTGAGCATTTTTTTTTTTTTTTTTTTTTTTTTTTTTTTTATAGAATTACAGTGATCATGGTTAACAATGTGCATGAAATTAACAACATAAAATGCCTTTCCCAGCCTATTAGAAATGTAAAAAATCTGAAAACATTAAAAAGTTATTAAAATTGAAAAAAATGTAAAACTTTAATTTTTAACATTTTTTAGAAATTTTGGCCCTGTTGTGGCGGTAAAAGCAACGATGTCACAAAAATGAAATGTTAATGTTACATTACTAATATCTTGGCGTGGCTATTGCGTTCTATTAGAAATTGAATAAGTATGTTTGGATAATTTAAAAAAAAAAATTGCTAAAAGTATGTTTTTGCGATTTTTTCGAAATTTGGACCCCTTGCGGCGGTAAAAGATATTAACTAATCGGTCCAATATTTTACGTATTTTATCTTTTTTACAAAATGCAACTTTTCCGCGCTATTACGTTTCGATTATAAATATTTCGGTTTTTTCGACCCACCCTACTGTATATTTTGAAAACCCCATATATATCGCTCACCTGCAAGAAAAGTGACACATCTCGCTAAAATTCATTTTGCATTTTATTCCACTAAGAGGTCTGTCATGGGTGCATTTTGCTACATAAACATTTTCAGAATTGTAGTTATATGGAAAATCATTTTATTACACTATATATCCATTTGTGACCACAAAAGAGTGTTGGATTGTGTGGGGAGGTAAAATTATCCAACCCTCCAAACCTCATCCTACATCTTCATTATTAAAGGTATTATGCTGTTATGCCTGTTTTTATTCCTGCATGCAGAGTTAAGTGCTATATATAGTGTTACAGCAAAATCATGCAGATTTTATTTTGCCTCTCCTGTGAAATTTAATTTTGTCGAGATTTTGTCACTTTTCTTGTGGGTGAGCGATATGTAATTTATTTTAAAGCATTAGTGGGGTTTTTTTTCTTTGAGAATTAATACTGTACTGCGATTTTCTTTTAAAATGCAATAAAAAATATCTTTATGTCATCTTTTGGTGAATTTCTGACGTTTTGCCTCTTAATATTAAGGAAAAACACTTCTTAAATACACCATAAAAATGAATATAAAAGTTAAAAATATATATTTTAAAACACTTCTAAAGCATTCAGTGTTTATTTTAAAAGTCATGCCTAATTTTATTGCAATTTCATATAGTTCCTTAAAAATTATGTTACGATATGTTAATTTGACTTAGGGTCTGAATTATGGAAAATTCATTGCACTTATTTAAGCTTGGTAGAAAACACAAAAATTGAGTTTATTTTTTAAAAAAATTAACTTTTTGATATACTCACTTCTTTTGTAATATATGGCATCAAAAAAGCATTACATTAAACTGTCCATTCCGGATTTATACATTGTTTTCTCAACATATAATTACAATTTAATTGATATTTTAAACTATTAGTTGCTAATTGTATATACAGTTAACTCTGTGGGATCTGCCAATATATAATCCATAAACATCTATTATCTGTACTACACATTAGAATATAAACAATGGAAATTGTCATTAATAATTAAACTCATAAAGTTTTTTTTTTTTTTTTTTTTTTTTTTTTTTTTTCCAGTTATTAATTTTTTAAAGAACAAATATTGGTACTTTTCGGTTAGCCGGGCGCCAGTGTTATATATACATATGTATGTATACCTATATATACATTTATATGTATATATACACACAGCCATATATATATATATGTATACATTTAACTTCTATATATGTATAAATATACATATATATGTATATATAGGTATACATACATATGTATATATAACACTGGCGCCCGGCTAACCGAAAAGTACCAAAATATTTAAATATAAATTGGATATAAATATTTAAATTTTCTTGATTAACAAAATTTCATCTCAGGGCAGGAAGTAATGAGTGTTCATACACTACAGAAGAAAATTATTGACAACAAACCAAAACTGAAACTACCATTGTGTTGTGTCAGTGTTTAAAATAATGAATAATCAGTCAAATTTATATTGCATATGATTTATTTTTTCTTTAAAATAACTTAGTTATTAAACATATTAAACCAATGTAGCTATTACGTTTTTCTTTTCCATTGTAATTTATGTGCAGTTTCTATTTCATAGTTAGACTTTAAAAAATAAAATGCAAACAAAGGAATGATCATTAATCCCCAAAAATGTATCATCCACAAAATCCTTGGTCTCTAAGTGTGCGGATTTCACAGAGTTGACTGTATTTAATATATATATATATTACACGTTATTTTTTATTTATATTTTATTTTCTGCTTTTTAGTGTTTATAGTTGACATATTTTGATGAGAGTGATTTGGCACATAATGAACTCCATTATCTTTGTAACATGAAAACCGTTTACTATGGAGACATTAGTCATAAAATTATAACTTTTGATATGCTCACTTCCTTTGTAATATATGGCAACAAAAAAGCATTACATAAACTGTCTATTCCGGATTTATACATTGTTTTCTCAACATATAATTACAATTTAATTAATATTTTAAACTATTAATTAGTAAAAGTATATATTTAAAAAATATATATATTACACTTTATTCTCTATATATATTTTATTTTCTACTTTTTAGTGTTTAAAATATTTGTTAGTTTGACAGATAGTTGACATATTTTGATGAGAGTGGTTTAGCGCATAATGAACTCCATTGTCTTTGTAACTTGAAAACCGTTGTAACCAAAAAATTAATTTACCGATTTACTACAGATATTAGTTATAAAATTATAACTTTTGATATGCTCACTTCTTTTGTAATATATGGCAACAAAAAAGCATTACATAAACTGTCTATTCTGGATTTATACGTTGTTTCCTCAACATATAATTGCAATTTAATTAATATTTTAAACTATTGGTAAAAGTATATATTTAAAAAATATATATATAACACTTTATTTTTTGTTTATATTTTATTTTCTACTTTTTAGTGTTTAAAATATTTTGTAGTTTGCCAGATAGTTGACAAATTTTGATTAGAGTGATTTAGCACATAATGAACCTATTCTTTCTCAGTCTTTGTAACTTGAAAACCGTTGTAACAAAAAAAAAATAATAATAATTTGCTGATTTACTACGTATATTAGTTAAAAAATTGTAACTTTTGATATGCTCACTTTTGTAATATATGGCAACAAAAAACAATTACATAAACTGTCTATTCCTGATTTATACGTTGTTTTCTCAACATATAATTACAATTTAATTAATATTTTAAACTATTAATTGGTAAAAGTATATATTTAAAAATATATATGTTACACTTTATTTTTTATTTATATTTTATTTTCTACTTTTTAGTGTTTAAAATATTTGTTAGTTTGACAGATAGTTGACATATTTTGATGAGAGTGATTTGGCACATAATGAACTCCATTGTCTTTGTAACTTGAAAACAGTTCTAACCAAGAAAATTATTTGCTGATTTGTTACCTTAGACCATGAAATGAAAAATGCCCTAAAATTTGTTGGTTTATAATAAGTTCTAAAGATTATGTATATACTCGGGCCCCCTAACTTTCGAATGCAAGTTTTGCAAAAAATAAAAAAAACCCGTATAAGTCGACCCCTAACTTTTTACTTCAATTTTGCACAAATTCAAACCAAAGATTTCACTTGCTCATGGGAAAAATAATAAGTAAACAAAAACAAGTCACTGAATTTTTTTATGATAAATTGTTATTATTTGTATATTTTAGATAATATTTTATTATTCATGCACAAAAAAAGCGAGAATTTTGCAGTAATGAATCGAAGCTTTTTTTCTTTAATTGACTCGCGTATAAGTCAACCCTCGCAATTTGCTTATAGAAAATTGGCAGAAATTCCTCGACTTATACACGAGTATATACGGTATTAAAATGTTGTATTCTCATCAGAAACACACGTTTGTGCATGTGCATATATTTTTTTATAATTCTTGCATATCAGGAAGTGTGTGAAAAATTGCTTACAAGATTCCATCTTTACATAGATGAACCAACTTAAGTTAAATGAAATAGTGTTAAAAAGAAGTTAAATCTGTGATTTTTTAAATATCTTTTTTTTTTTTTTTTTTCATCTGTCACAAAAAACTCCCCACTACGGTAGTAATATTTCTCTCTGAATTTAAGTAGTTATTCTTCAGCGTTTCACTCTGTACTTACAATAAAATGCTGAAACCCCAACAACCATTTCTAGTCATCTTGTACATATATTTCATGTCTAAATACAGATTTCATATATAAAAGTATACGGTACATTCAGAAAGTAACCTTATAGAATATTTAATATGTGATTTATCACATTACTAAGAGCCCATAAGAACTAAAATTGTCTTGGATAACAAGATAATAGAACAATCTCAGACTTCAAGTACTTGGGAGGTGATACTACATATAACAAAAATAAAGACTTTGAAAGTAAATTCCATAAATTACAATATACACTGTAAACAAAAACGACATTTTTACAGTACAAAGTACTGTTCATCTCGTGCACAAACTCGATCACAGTTGAATTTACTGTACCTTTCTTTGGTTTCCTGACTATTTAAACATGTAAAATACAGTAGTTGCGTAAAATTAACAGCACAATGTACTGGCAATTTAGACGCCAGTAGTTTGTGCTGTGGTTTAAATGCGTCCAAAATTGCCAGTACATTGTATTGTTAATTTTACACAACTACTGTTTTTTTCATGTTTAAATAGTCAGGAAACCAAAGAAAGATACAGTACATTCAACTGTGTTCGAGTTGTGCTGGCAAATTTACAGTGGTTTTTTTACAGTGTATTTACGGATCATTCATCAAAATTCTAAAAAATAAAACACGTACAGAACCTAAGCTAAAATGTTATAAAGTAATGACAACGCCAGCACTTATGTATGGCTCGGAGACAAAGACTATTAATGCCAAAGAAAGATCCAGAATACAGGCTTCAGAAATGAAGTTTTTAAAATCTGCAAAGGTATGCACCAAGAATGGACAGGCTTACTAATGATTCCATACGCCCAGACTTAAAAATATACAACATCAAGCACAAAATAGTAGATTATCAGAATAAATGGAAGAATCACGTAGAGGGCATGAGTAATGACCGATTACCAAAAAAGCTTCTGAATTACAGACCCAGGGGTTACCGTGACAGAGTTAGACCTATACTCCGATGGCTTGATCAATAAAGCCGGAACAGGCTAATTTAACCTAACCCATGCTGAAGATGATGATGATGACTAACTAATCATAGAACCAAGACATTGAAAAATGTCCAAACTGGGAATCGAACCTGGAAATCTTGGAATAGACTCTTGGACGATACTCAGCTTAGCATCTCTCCCTCACATATGTTGGTAAAACTGCAACTGCAGCACAAGATGGAATAATCTTCATGAGCACACAATCCTGCGGCAAAACATGAAACACAAATAAGCCTAATATCAATGAACATATATATAATTTTAATTAATTTTCAGCAGTGAAATTACGCTCGAAATTATTGAATATTTAATACGTAATTTATCACATTGCAAACTAAGCGTAGAACCAACAGAGTGAAAAATGTCCAAGCCGGGAATCGAACCCATATCACATATTAAAATTCAATAATTTCAAGCATAATTTCACAACTAAAAATTAATTAAAATTATATAAGTAACCTACCTTATACCTTGAAAAATATGAAGACAATCCTAGTAAATCATACATGAATTTATGTGTGGAGGAAAATAATACTTTGCTATTGATCAAACAGTAATATGACAGTAATCAAATATCCACCCAACTATTCAGATCATTTTGTCGCTAAGGTTATATTGTTAGAACCAATCATTGTATTATTTTTACATTTACATTTTTCTTTTTGATAGTTAGAATGTATAATGGGATGTGCAGAAAAGTTTAATGCTGTCACCCTCTGTCCCAAGTAATTATTTATAAGAATTACTTTAAGTAGAGAAATATTTTAATTATTTTTACAAAAATAAATATAAAAGTAAAAACAGATATTAAAAAAAAAAAAAAAAAAAAAAAAAAAAAAAAAAAAAACCACTTTTTTATATTTAATGTTCATCTTCAAAATCATGCCTAATTTTTTTATTGTAATTCAGGGATGTAGTGGATAGTATACGGAGTTATACGCCATACACTTTCTGGAATTTTTGAAGGAACACCGTATACCCTCTGTTTCTCCAAATAGCTATAGTACTCGTTATCCCGACACCCGGTTTTCACGTCACTCCGCTTATCACGTCGGTTTTTCAAAGTCCCTATTTTCTGTGTATGATTTTAATGTAAATAAACTCCGGATTTTACGTCGTTGTATAATGTTCAAAATCCGGATATCCCGACGCTTTAGGAAAATTGTCCATTTTCCATAATCCATCTTATAAGCACGGAAATTAAGCCGTAAGAAATGTCTTGGCCAAACTTTTCACAAAAGCGTCAAAAATACCCATTGAGATAAATCAGAAATTTTACTTCAATCATTTATCTTAATAAATAAACCCAAACTCTATGAATGACCCACTTAATCTCCAGATAGACGTATCAGTCTACTCTCGGTCTTTTTGTTCTGGTCAGGTGGCGATTTCTTTTGGTTACAAGGCATTTTTCATCCGACTAAAACCGAAGCATTGCATTGCATTGAAATGATCAGAAATTATCTAATATCCATTTCTGAAAAAAACGAATATTGATTACAATTCATTGTATAATAATGAAAAAGAATTGTAGGAAGCACATCTAGGGATAAGCAACCTTTAATCTATCAATATTTCATGTAACATTAAAAAAAAAAAAACAAGTCATCATAAATCTGATTTTTGTTCTTTTCAATTTTGTTTTTGTGTTTATTGTGTTTAATAATGATGTTTTATTGCTTAAAACTGCAAGAACAGTTATGAATTTCAAATTGCCTTAAATTACTTTAAAATACAGCTTAAAAATATGAAGAACCAGCTTAAAAATAAACATTCTTCTCCAAGTCCGGCTACCGCGACACCCCGTTTATGACGACACTTTGTTCTGGTCCTTAGAGTGTCGGGATAACGAGGTTTGACTGTATATACATTGTAGGGTATACCCTTTGCCTTGAGCTTATACCCTCTGCTTAGAGCGTATGCTCTCTACTTTTTTTACGACTACACCGCTACTGTAATTGATGTTTTTTCCTTAAAATTTCCTTTAAAATACATTAATTTGTAGTGGGCGCCAAATTCGATTATGAGAAGTTCACCTGCACTTGACAGAAAGCACTAACAAACAAGTAAATTTATTTTAAAATGTTTTTTTTTATATAGGGAAACAGGAAAAAAAAAAGATTCAATCTTTTTCTTTCTATCCTAAAATCCTATCTTTTTAGGATTTCCAAATGAATTTCTCATCTTATAATCCTAAATTGATTGATATTAAACTATTATTTGATAAAAATGTATTTTAAAAAAATATATTGCACTTTTTTTATTTATAATTTATTTCCTACTTCAGCCGTCACATATACGTATCATGTTGGCGCGAGTTTTTTCTGACGCCAGTTTGGCGAAAACCTCGTTTTCGGATATCAGTTCATATGTATTTTTTAAAAGGGAATAACAATAAATAAAAAAAAGTTTTAATTAATAACTATAGAACAAAACAATTTATATACAGTAAACATCGTCTAATCCGGCATCATACGATCCTGCACGCTGGATAATCCGGCACGACTTTCGAGAAAAAATAGTATTCCTTGTTTAATCACATCTGGTGTTTATAATAATCTGGTGGAACGGGGAGGAGAAAAAACATTTATGTGGATAATTTGCGAAACTGTTGAAATGAAAAATAATTTTTTATCATCAGAATTAAATACTTTTTCGATTTCAGAAAAGATTGTTCAACTTGAAACGGAAATTAATAATGAATGTGGATCATTTAGATCAAAATGTTTGTTTTTTCTGCGAAAGATAAACAAAATAATTTTGATGACATTTCGGAGTACATACAAATTTATATCGAACAAAGCATCGGAATGCGCGATTGATAGACATCGCGCCGGGCATAGTATATTGGCATGCATGCAGGGTCACCACATGTTACCCCACACCATACGAAATGACTTACTAAAAAAAGAAGAGAGAAGACAACTACACAAAAACCTAATATTCGAGATTTGTTGATAATGGCTTCTGCATGTAGGTCTACTGTGTAGACCTATAGAGCACATTTTCATTTTACAGATATGTACATATGTTCATATTGTACTTTACATTATTTAGTATTAAAAAACAAATTCTATTCAAACTCTTTATAGAATAAAAACATGCTTTGCTGCATTTTTTGCAAAACATGTATTTTTTGTTTAATTCTAACTTCTTCACGTTTTCCCCAACATTCATCCTGTAATCCTGAAAATTTCGTAATCCGGCATGCTTCAAGTTACGAACCCCAGTATTAGAGGATCTTTATTGTAATTTTAAAAAAGGAAATAAAAGTAAATAAGCAATTAATTAATAAATAAACAACAAAATTCGGGTTACCATATCAAGCAAAATAACAACACTTTGCGCCAGTTAAGTACCCCGGTGCGTATGTGACATTGGCGTCAGGAAAAAACATGGCCATCGTGGTGCGTATATGACATCTGTGCCCTTCAGCCATTAAAATGTTTCATTGTTGCACTTTTACATCCATTTGGCATATTTTTTTTGTTGTTGTTTGTGTATTGGTGCACAACTAAATCCAATTTTTCTTTCAACTCATATACAGTTCTACGAGTTATACAGAATATTTGGCAATTTATCATTTGTAGTGGGCTAACCGAAAAATGACTTAAAATTAAGTTATTAAATAAAGTTCTAAAAATATTAAAATGTTGACTTGTGAATGTCATTTTTATATTTCTAGCATATCAGGAAAAGAGTGAAAAATCAATTACAAAATTCCATCTTTACATGCAAAGCCAGTTTGAGTCATGGACGTGCCCAAGGGGGGGAGGGGGGGGGGGGAGTGATGGGTCTACAATACCCCTTCTCGAATTTTTCGATATGATATGAAAAAATCGTTGATTTTTCTTCTTTCTTTTTTGGAATTTTTTTTTTCTGTCATACCGCGGATGAACCATTCTCATTAGTCACATATTAGTCCACATTAACACCAAAGAGGAGAAAGGGGGTTGATTGGATTAGAGACCCCTCCTCCCGAAATATTAAAAAAATAAATGAGAAAAACGTCTTTTTCGTACTTTTTTCTTTTGTCATACAGCAAAATAGCCATTCTCTTTAGCCCCATATTAGCCCACATTGACATCACGCCATACCCAAAAATGGGGAGGAGGCTGATGAAATTACAGCCTCTCATCTCAAAATAGTCCAAAATGAAATGAAAAAATAATGCTGATTTCTTTTTCTTTCTATTTGAGATAAATTTGCATTTTTTCCCTATCATTTAACAGACTAGCTGCTCCATTCCCTTTAGTTCCATATTGGTACACGATGACACAACATTATACATCAAAAAGTGGAAGGGGGCTAATGGGGTTGCTGTTCCCTCCCCAAAAAGAGCTTATTTTTTCTTTTTGTTTGAGATAAAATATGTATTCTCGCCCTATCATTCAATAGATTAGCCGTTTAGTTCCATATTAGTGCACAGTGACACCGCATTATACCCAAAGAAGTTGAAGGGATAATGTGGTTACAGCCCCCTCTCAAAATAGTCGTAAATGAAATGAAAAATATGCTATTTTTTTGGGGGGGGGGGTTGAGATAAATTTGTAATCCCCCCCCTATCATTCAACAGACTAGCCGTTCTCTTCTATTTAGTTCCATATTAGAGCACAGTGACACCACACTATGCACAAATAAGTTGAAAGAGGTAATGAGGTTACAGCCCCCTCCCGAAATAGTCGAAAATGAAATGAAAAAATGCTGATTTGGTTTCTTTTTGTTTGAGATAAATTTGTAACTTTCTTTTCTGTAGTATTACGAACTAGCCATTCTGGTTAGTCCCATATCAGCGCACAGTTACACCACAGTATACCCAACGAAAGGACGGGGTTGATGGGGTTAAAGGCCCCCTTTCGAAATAGTCGAAAATGAAATGAAAAAGGTGCTATTTTTTCTTTCTGTCTGAGATAAATTTGTAATTTAGTTTTCTGTTTCTGGTTTACCGCGGATTGTCCATTTTCGTTAGTCCCATATTAGTTTACATAGACTCCACCGCATACTCAAAGCAGGTGAATGACCCTTTATTTTCGGTGTTGGGAAGAACAATTTTGTAGATTTTAAGCTACAATTTCTTTTAAATGAAAGTATATGAAAAACCCATTAACACACGCTTCAACTTATTTAGGCGTGGGCGGCCTCAGGATCAAGCTCTTGCCTCCCTACCCCCGGGAATGATTCTGAGTGAAAAAAATTCTGAAATTCATAGCAAATTTTTTGAAAGTTTACAGCAGACGGGCGAAGGGGGGAGCCCCTTACCGGCGCTAATTATTTTTGTTGCACTTTGGGTTAACTCTGTTTTCATTTCAGCTCGATTTCAGGCTGAGTCTAGATTCCAAGAAGTCCGGTTCGGGTTAACCAGACTTTTAAAAAGTTAGTTTAATGTATTATTTCAGTTTAAAAACTATACATACAGTAATAAACATAGTTGTGGTTTGTGTGCTGTTTTCTAAAGAGCTGCGTTTTTTTCACAACCATTTGGTGAAATTCAGGTTTTTATCACATACCCTTTGACGAAATTAGCTTCTTTTTCCTGCGGCTCTTTCAGGAAATTCGCGTCTTTCCCGCAGCCCTTGGACGAAATTCACATCTTTCACGCGGCACTTTGACGAAATTCACGTTTTTCCGCTCCCCTGGGACGAAATTCGCGCCTTTTCCGCGGCCCTTCGACGAAATTCGAGTCTTTTTGCGGCCCTTTGACGAAATTTGCGTTTTTTGCGATGCCTTGATGAAATTTGCTTTTTCTTCGCGACCCTTTGTCGGTAAAAATGCATTTTTTCGCTATCATTTGTTGAAATTCGTGTTTTTTCCCGTGGCCTTTGAGAAAATTGTCATTTTTTGCTATCCTTTGTCGGAATTTGCATTTTTTCTGCAGCTTCTTGGCAAAATTTGCGTTTTTTATATATCTTTTTGACGAAATTCGCGCCTTTTCTGCGGCTCTTTGACAAAATTCGCGTTTTTAAAGAGCTCATTTGCCAAAATATACGTTTTTCCGCAGTTTTTTTGACGAAATTCGCGTTTTTTGCGATCCTTAGACGTAATTCGCGTCTTTTCCGCTGGCTCTTGACGGAATACGTGTTTTTTTCGCAATCATTTGTCGAAATTCACTTTTTTTTCCGTGCATCATTGATGAAATTCGGGTTTTTTCTGCAGCCTTTTGGCGAAATTCGAGTTTTTTCTAGTGCTCATTAGACGAAATTTGCCTTTATTCCGAGATCATTTGACGAAATCCCCGTTTCCTCTGCAATCATTTGACGAAATTCGCGTTTTCTCCGCGATCATTTGACGAAATTTGACTTTTTCGCGATCCTATGATAAAATTCGCATTTTTTCCGGCATTTTAACAAAATTAGAGTTTTATCCGCGACCGTTTGAATATATCGCTTTTTATCCGCGACCCTTTGACAAAATTCTCATTTTATGCGCGGCCCTTTGACAAAAGTCGTATTTTTTCCAAAATCCTTTAACGAATTTTGAGATTTTTTGTCTGCGAGCGATTGATGAAATTGATTTTTTTTTCGGTGACCATTTGTTAAAATACGCGATACATTGTTTAAGTCCAAATATTCGGACTGATGACCGATTTTTTTTAAATTTTCGAAACAGAATCACCCCTGCCCCCCCCCCCCCCATTCCCTTCTCTGGCTGCGGCCTTATTGTTATTTCTGTTTTCAACACAATTCAACGTGTTTTGTAAGATATAGTACATTATGGACATTTAAGCAGCCGCCCCCCCCCTCCCCGAAATAAAATCTTGGGTACGCCACTGGCTTGAGTTAAATATTAAAAGAGTGTAAAAAAAAAAGGTATACTCCATGCTAGTTTGAGCACCGTTTGTTGTTAAAGAAAAAAAAAGTTTGTGCATTGGAAAAAACTACTTTTATGTCATGTTTATAAATTTTTCTTAAGGAACAATCTACATATAAAAAAATGCAAAGTTTAAATTCAATTGTAAATTCAATTCAATTCTTATTAGAGAGGGTTTAGTATCGAACCTAGAGAACAATATCGGGTTGTAATTTGGGATTGACTGAAACAGGAATTTAACACAATACCGATTATTCAGTCAAAGAGTATACCGAAAACTTAAAAATTTTTGCATATATTAGCTTTTTTTAAATAAACTTTTACTCACAAATTCATTAATCCATCACTTATTTTTTATTATTTTATTAATAGTTAATACCCAAAATAAATTATTAAATTTTACAGACTATCACTAAGCATAAGGATTGTAAAAAACAAAATATGACACGTAGTTGTGTATAAAGACAATTTTTAGTAGGTTTTAAAATGGTCGGAGGACGGTAGAACCGTGTTAAAGAATATTGCAAGCGATTCGGAACATTTTTAAAGAAGCTGCACAAAGGGCCGCAAAGGAGGCGATTAATATTCAGTATTAATGGTAGCTGAAATCTGATTTTTTTTTTTTTTTTTTTTTTTTGTCGTTCATGTAGTAGCTGGAGATTTTAAGATGATGTTAGAAAAAAAAAAAAAAACGCTAGTGAATCGGACCATTTTTAAGAGAGCTGTAATAAGGAGTCAGCTGATAGTTGACAGCAGAGTTCTGACATGAAAACATGATAAAATGTCTTAGTACTTAGCATTTTCGATCTTCAGTTAGTCAAAATTAAGAAGAGGATATGAATTAATCATTAGAATAATATTTTAAAGAAAAGCGGGAAAAATTGGGTAAACGGTTAAAACAAAGTCCAAGGGCCCCAATAAAAATATGTGAGTGTTCATCCGGGGAGAAGTGTCCAACGTTCAAATTTAAAATTATGCACTGTGTTGGTGAGAAAACGTGGGAGTGAAAAATGCATTGTTACAAAATGTTCAACGAGCCCTGGACCGCGCACTACGGGATCCTGGGTGGAGGGCAGCGTCTTAAGTGGGATGTAGAAACGAGATAATAACTAAATGGAAAAAGGATACCAAAAATGAAGATCGTATTAAAAAGACGTAACTATTAAAAATGGAAAAAAACTTTAAAATTACTATTAAATGAGTGCGTGTTAAAAGCAGGAAAATATTGAAAATTATGTTATCAAAGGTGTATTTACGCGTGAATATTAAAAGAGAAAGGAAACTTTAAAATAATAAATACATTAATATGCGTTTAAAGCAGTAAATTGTAGTAATTACGTCACATTTAAAATGGCCAAATAATAATACTGGCAAACAATTTAAACATCTATGCGGACATTAATTTCATATTTCGAGATGATCTTTTTAATTAACGATCCCAATTCTAAGACACCGCGAAAAATAATATTTGCTTTCTAAAAACAAAAATATTTTCATGTGAATGCTAAAAATAGAAAAAAAAAACTTCAGTGAAACTTTAATTAGATTTAAAACGATACATTTAAAATCTCTGCATTGTATTATGTTAATTGTTTTATAACGCTGTTAAAAAGTACCGGGAGGCAATAACTCTGTTTGCTTAATTCATTTTATTTTAGCTTCTTTTCAAATATGTAACCGATCTTCTTTAATCAAACACAAAAACAACCACTGGATATCTTAACACCAACTACTTATTCGGCTTTAAATTTTCGCAATCAATGGGAATTGAATGGAAACCCGTTTACAGGGAGATCGCCACAGGTTTTTTCATTATAATTGAATCTTCTTTAATCTTTTTAAAGCCGATCAAATTAGCGTGTTTTTAGATTCTGCGGTGTCTGAACGGCGGTTGGTGAGAAGGGGGCAGAGCCTCCAGGTATTTATTA
Source organism: Maratus speciosus (assembly GCA_963932465.1). Taxonomy (NCBI): domain Eukaryota; kingdom Metazoa; phylum Arthropoda; class Arachnida; order Araneae; family Salticidae; genus Maratus; species Maratus speciosus. The sequence continues at coordinate 85,593,937 of OZ010789.1, forward strand.
TAAAAGTTATGTTCAAAAGTAACACACCTTTGTACATAATTTTTATAATTCTAGTCTACCAAGAAGTGAGTTAAAAGTAGATTACAAAATTCCATTTTTGCTTTCCTCATCGAAATTGAGTTAACATAAAAAATCCATCGGAAAACACCTTTGGACATAAATTTCATAATTCTAGCCTATCAAGAAGTGAGTTAATGATTACAAAAATATTACAAAATTCAATTTTTACATTGATCATCAAATTTAGTTCAACAAAAGCGTCACCGAAAAATACCTTTGTAAATAAATTTTATAATTCTAGCCTATGAGTAAACGAGTTAAATATCCATTAAAAAATTCCATTTTTACATTGCTCATCAAAATAGAGTTAAATAAAAGAGTAATAGGAAAAACGCCTTTGTACATAAATCTTATTATTTTAACTTATGAATAAGTGAGCGAAAAATCGATTACTTTTTTTTTTTTTTTTTTTTTTTTACATTGCCCATCAAAATTGAGTTAAATAAAAGTCATCGAAAAACACCTTTGCACATAAATTTGATAATTCTAGTTTATCATGAAGTGAGTTAAAAATAGATTACAAAATTCCATTTTTACATTGCTCATCAAAATTGAGTTAAATAAAAGAGCCATCGGAAAAAAAAACACATTTGTACAAAAATTTTATAATTCTAGCTTATCATGAAGTGAGTTAAAATTAGATTACAAAATTCCATTTTTACATTGCTCATCAAAATTGAGTTAAATAAAAGAGATATCGAAAAAAAACACATTTGTACATAAATTTTATAATTCTAGCTTATGAAGTGAGTTAAAAATAGATTACAAAATTCCATTTTTACATTGATCATCAAAATTGAGTTAAATAAAAGTGTCATCAGAGAATACACAAATTTTATAATTCTAGTCTCGCAGGAAGTGAGTTAAAAATCGATTACAAAATTCCATATTTCAATACAAAAACAAAAACAAAAATGAGTTGAATAAAAAGTTTAAATGCTTTTCTCGAACGAAAATGTAACTTTTACCTTAACTGAAGTTATTTCGCTGAAATTAATTTTATATTTCAAATTAGTCCCTCCGAAATTGTTTCCCCAAATAATCAAGCATTCAAGTCAAATACTAGTTTAATTAATAATTCTGCTGGAAATTCGAAAAATTTGTTCTGATTACTTTAAAGTTAATTCCTCATGGAATACTCTTTGAGTTCAGCGGTAACGCAGTTGAGTAAATGAATCAATCTTTAAACAAAACCGCATCCGAATTAAGAAATTTGTTTCAGGATTTTGAAACAATACCTAAGTTTAGTTGGATTTATTCAAAGTATTATTCAGCTTAATTTCTCTGCATATTTAATCGAAATCGTAAACAGTGAAAGAACTGCCGAAGGGAATTTTACATTTAATAACATTCACTCGGGAAATTTTCTGCTGTGGAATGTGGTTATTTGTTTGAAGTTTACAATTTAATTTATTGCTGATTTAGGCAAATATATTTCTATGACATGACATTAATTTGCTGATCACAATCCATTAAATCAGCAGCATGCTTCAAACAATAAAATTTGCATCATATTTAAAGGAAATACAAGCGTCTTATTAAAAAAATATATTACACTGATTGTTTTTGATTTATATTTTATTTTCTACTGATTAAATTATTTCATTATTGCAGTTTTCATAACTAGTTGGCTTATATGTGCAAGTATGGTTTGGCGTATTGTTGTTGCAACTCATACACAGTTGTAACCAAATTGTTATAAACTCTTTTATCCCCTTATCTACTGACGGTACTTATAAGCACCATTAAAATAATTTGTTATAAAATTCACTAATGCATCGATTAGTAATAATACAGTTTAGAATGTGTTATAGATGCTTTACTTTACCTTGTTCCGAAAGCATTATTGGTTACACAAAACAAAAATATTTTTAACAGAATGATTTCATTGCCTTTGCAACTTTTCAGTTTCTTTGGCGTTGGAGGAGGGGGGGGGGGGGGGTTCTGTTCGGAAATATTTCTGTATTTCTATTGTAAGAACATTACATTTGTACATTTCCTAATTCTACAAAATACTAAGAAAAATAATTAAAATAAAATATTTGAGTGGGGTTATAAATATTGCACAAAATCCCTATAAATTCAAATTTAATTAATTCTTGTAAATCCTTCAATACTTCTAAAATGGCCCCACCAGTGGCCGATAGGTTCTGCTTTCGAAGCTGGTAGACGGAAGTTGCTGGGGTCGATCCTAATCGCGCCCGCCGGCCTAACCGTTCGGAGTTTTCGTTGTTTTCTTCGAACCTTGGTTTTCCAAGCGTAAATACGGGTTAAGTTTCCTTAGAAAGACTCCCAACTTTGGGCCTAAATCCCTCGTGGTGGTAATTGGCCGTCATAAACACAGCCAGCCTTCTAAAATGTATTAAATGATTATATAAATCTTCTAATGTAGTTTTTAAAAATTCACGAGAAATGTTTTAAAAGATACAATTTTCATGAATTCAAAATTCAGTACATGAATTGTTAAAGAATATTTTGTGATTTAGCACCTTACCAGGTCTAACGGAAAAACGGCTTAATTTAAAATGAAAAAACGAGTACAAAATTTCTGTTTACATATATGAAGCAAGTTAACCCTTTGTATCACAACATTGCATGTCTGCAACATTACCCAAAAGTCAATGTTACTTTTACAGCTGGTTTAAAAGGTGATTTTATTTATTGCTGCTTTCTCCCAACACAATAGTTAATATAAAATGTTAACAGAATTCTCAATATTTAGTGTTATCGAGTTAATTTTACACCCTAAAGTTTTACTTAACATTTGGACAATTTCGCATCATTGTTGCTAAATTGAGCTTTGTAAATTTTGTAAAATTAAAAAGATTTTAGACGACCAAAAATAGCTTTTTTTACAAAGATATGTTCGTATATTTTACAATTTTCTATTAAAAAATTTACAATATTTATCAAAAGTACATAATTTTCTGTTTGTTGAAGAGATGAAAAAAGTACATTTCTGCCAATATATTTTTGTTCTAAATATTTTTCTATTATTTTTTATATGTTTAAGGGAGGAACAAGGGAACTTCAAACTCATTTTTTTTTCACTTTAAATATTTTTCAAGGGCGTACTATATACATTAAGAAATATATTTGTGGGATCCCATTTTCCAAATCCCTACAGCGCCAGCTTAAAAGCGCCGCCAGGAATCGTTATCACAACTCCGCAACAAAGCCACTCTGATACTGACAGCGGCAGCGCATGCGCGCCAAATGACTGTCGGCGACAGACACGCTGCTAGAGAGAAAAACTGAAGTGACGCGGGGAACATGAGAACATTATTCGAGTGTTGGTGCTGGTACGCAAAAAAAATGTAATGAAAGGACGTAGACGTTGATAACGACGGAAAATGTCACAAGACGTAATAATGTTTATGTGAGTGCTGTCTCCTTGTATATTTGTAAATAGTTTTCAATATAATTAGTTTTTTTAAAGAGAAATCGTCTTTATTTCTGGTAGTAAAGTGCATTTTATTATCTAATCAAAGTGATGTTCTATAATTTTTGGAGCCAGAAGTGGTACGAATATTTTAATGCTTTGACGTCGTAGCCCACAAGTCTGGTGAGTATGATCATATCGCCGATGGTGAAATAAAAATAAAAATAAAATTACAGAATTCTGTGTTCAAGTGGATATTGTTCTTAGTGGTGAGTACATTGTATATAATTTATTTTTTTATTCCATGATGAAATTGATTGATATCCCTGAACTGGAACTTGCCATAAAAAATGAAAAAACAAGCAAAAATTCCTGTTTGATGCAGAAGGTGACAGATCAAATCGAAAAAGAATCGGAGAATTTTCTGATTTTGGTTATCAAACCGATAGTTCCGAATTTAAAACTAAAATAACAAAAAGTCAAGCGGATTTTTCTCTGAATGATTTAATTACAATTTGTAATGTACTTTGCATTTCGAATGAAGGATCTTTAGTTGATCTTACGACGCGATTAGTTACTTATTTATCGGATTTAAGCTTGACACAAGGGGCATTCCACATCAAATCAGGCAGTAAAATATCAACATGTAACCCACCATCACAGATTTTAATGAAACTACGTGTGTTTGTTCTTACTATTAAGATATGATCACCAGTAATTTTTTTTGCTCCTTGGTGAAATAGTTTCTGAGAAAAAAAATGTCAAAATTTTGAAAAACTGCCGTCAGTTGGCATTCTTGACTGCTCGGTTTTCAAATGTAGCATGTCATATATGTAATCATATTTCAATATCTACTCTACAAATCATCTTCAAATAATTTATGCATAATATTTAGAGTACGCAACTTATGAAAATAATATATTGTTACGCTTATAACATTTTAAGTGTGTCTAAAAAAATATTTAATCTTTGAAGTCGTGAATTTTTTATGAAAAATAATGCATTAACAAAAAAAGCATTATCAACAAAAGGCGGTATTTTTATTAAATTTATTTTTTGTGGGAGATATACTTAAAGGTTTCCTTTACTTGATTCTGAAATAAAAATAGTGGGATTTTGGGTGTTTTTAGTAGTATTTCCTATTTAAAAATATTTTGAGGTGCATTTCAAATCAAACCAAGTGAGTCATTCCATGTCAGTTCCCCTAAGCCATTTAATCACTGTCACAAATTTCAATGAAACTGGGTTTGCTTATAGCCTATTTTAAGACGTAATCACCTTTAATTTTCTTGATCCTAAGTAAAATATTTTTTAAGATAAAAAATATCAAAATTTTGAAAAATTGTTTTAAATTTTTTTAATGACAGTTCGATATTCAAAGACTGCATTTAAAAAAAAAAAAAAAAAAAAAAAAAAAAAGTCATTTCAATATAAAATCACTAAATAGGTTTCAAATAATGTATATGTGACAAATAATGTAAGCAGATTATTATTTCTTGTTTTTTATCATGTTTAAAAACTAAGAGTGTCTTTTATCTTGTGAATTTTTAAAATCAAGAATTTTGTCAAAAATAATGTGTTAATCAAAAATTTATTATTAACCCGATTAAATTGTACGTAAAAATATCTTTTAAATGGTTATAAAATAAAAATAGTGAAAATATGAGAAAAAATTATCAAAGTTTTGGAAAAATACCACGAGTTGCCATTAATGATTGTTCAATTTTCAAAGGCCTCATTTTATATATAAAATGATATTTCAATAACTAATAAAGAAATCTTCTTCGAATAATTTAAGCAAGATTATGAAAAAAATATTGCTGTAATGTTAAAAAATATTTAAATGTGTCTAAAAAATTGTATAATCTTTGAAATCAAAAATATTTTACATAATAATGAAATTATTAAAAAATCTTTATCAATCAGAGATGGAGTTTCTATGACTAATTTTTTAATTTTAAATTTTACATAATACTACATTATAATTGGATCTGAAATAAAAATAGTGGGATTTTGGTTGGTTTTAGTAGTATTTAAATCATATTTAAAATTATCAATATTTTCAGATGTAAAATCTATCCAATGTATCATCCCTGGAAATATTTTTATTTATACATTTATTTTATTTTTCAAATTATCTTTTATGTTCGTTTCTTAAGGAAAAAAATAAACAATATTGTTTTTTAGTAAAACTTCTAGGGCGAAGAGCAATTATCCCTTTTCAAAAAAGAGAAAAATCACTATCTCCTCACCGCCCAATAGAAATTTTCAAAATGACATTCCTAATCTTTAAACTCATATTTGGCTGTTAATATTGAAAATCTAGCATTGAGCTGCTAATATTGAAAAAAATACCAAATTTCACTCTTTTGAAGAAAATTTTGACATATTGTGCTTTAAATATATGCAAAAATGCATATTTATATCTTTCAAATAACTATATCTAAAAAATTATTTAAAACTTAATGAGTTGCACTTTTATAACTTTATTCAGTTTCTAATGATATGTACCGTAATTTCGGGTGTATAGTCCGGAGATCAAATAATTCAGTTTGGACCCAGAAATTTTATTCAGTATCTGAAGACCAATATTTACTGTGATCTAAAAAGTTTTATTTTATTTTAAAAAATTTCTGGGTCGAAACACGATTGTTTGATCCACGGGCTATACACTGGAAATTACGGTAATTTGATTTATTTCATCCCAATATTGCTGAAAGATGGATTTTCAACATATATATGTGTGTGTATATATCCCTGTTCTCAAACAAATTATTTAAAAATTATTCATTTATGTTTAATAAAGCATATACATTGTTTATACACTTATAGAAAATACATATAGTAAATTTTATGATATTATGTCAATAATGTCTAAAAGTAAAGAACTTATCTAATACTATGTGACGAAAAATGCAACATGTGGTGTAATGACAACAAAATTTTATAATTGTTTTACTTAATTTGGATGAATGAAAAAAGATTACATGTTTATATTTTATTGACGTACAGGTGAAAATGTCACAAAGACATTCCTATCTCAACAACCATTGAGTATGTCACATTCACACTACAGCTGATTTTTTTTCTTTTTGATCTTTCGGGTTTGATTTCAGATGGTAATGAATTAATTAGTTTTGTTAGAAGTGTCATTGCAGTCAGCATATTAGGTTCACTATTTTTTTTTTTTTTTTTTTTTGATTGACTCGATGAACAACAACATTTAAAGGGGACATTTCATGAATTTTCAATTAAAAGCTGATTTATAAATTCATTATTTTGTTTAGTTATTATTATCGTCTTAAGATAATAAGTTGATATTAAGATTTTTAAATGTAGTTTATTTATTATTTGAACAGTTGAAAGTATTTTTCAATAAGAGTGGGCTGTTGATATTAAGTCGGCTGTTGAGCAATGTAGTGTTGGTAAAGGAACTGGTACTATTTAATTTTTATTGCAGTAAGTAATATTTGTTATTTTATTATTGTATGTATTATATTTAAGCAAGAGTAGCAATACACGATATCGTAGTCATTATAGTACATCTCAGCATGAAAAGCTTCAATATTTATCATTAAACATTCACATTTTATGAAAATTTTGTTAAAATTGCTCATATTTTCACTATTTTTATTTTATAACTATTGAAAAGATATTTTTACGTACAAATAAAAAAAGTAATAATAGCCTGCCTACGGTTAATAATAAATTTTTGATTAACACATTATTTTTCTTAAAATTCTTGATTTTAAGAATTCACAAGATTGAACACACTCTTAGCGTTTAAATATGACAAACAACAATAAATAATAATCTGCCTACATTATTTGTCAAATATACATTATTTGAAACTTATTTAGTGATTTTATATTGAAATGACTTTTTTTTTATGCAGTCTTTGAATATAGATCTGTCATTAAAAACATTTTTAAAAAAATTCAAAATTTAGATATTTTTTTATCTTAAAAAATATTTTACTTAGGATCAAGGAAATTAAAGGTGATTACGTCTTAAAATGAGCTATAAACATACTCAGTTTCATTGAAATTTGTGACAGTGAATTAAATGTCTTAGGCGAGCTGACATGGAATGACTCTGCTTGATTTGATTTGAAATACGCCTCAAAATATTTTTAAATAGGAAATACTACTAAAAACACCCCAAATCCCACTATTTTTATTTCAGAATCGGGTAAAAGACACCTTTAAGTATATCCCCCACAAAAAATAAATTTAATAAAAATACCGCCTTTTGTTGATAATGCTATTTTAGTTAATGCATTATTTTTCATAAAAAAATCACAACTTCAAAGATTAAACATTTTTTTAGACACACTTAAAATGTTATAAGCGTAACAATATTTTTTTTCATAAACTGCGTACCCTATATATTATGCATAAATTATTTGAAGATGATTTGTAGAATAGATATTGAAATATGATCATATTTATGTCATGCTACTTTTGAAAATCGAGCAGTCAAGAATGCCAACTGACGGCAGTTTCTCAAAATTTTGACAATTTTTTTCCCAGAAACTATTTGACCAAGCAGTAAAAAAAAAAAAAAAAATACTGGGAACCATAACTTAATAAAAGGAACAAACACACGCAGTTTCACCAAAATCTGTGATGGTGGGTTACATGCCTGCCTGAACTGACATGGAATGACCCACAAGCTAACGTTCAGAACGACAGTGACACAGATTCAGAACACGAAGTACCTTTAAATAAAAGTTTATCAAGTAATGACATTGAATCATTAAATTTGGATAAAAGCAAGCAATTTCCAGTTCAAAGTTTTGTGGCATCAACTATTAATTTTAGTGATATTGAAAATGTTGTACCTCCGTTTGATGGTAGTGCATGTCAGGATATAAATGTATGGTTAAATAACTTTGATGACGCCACTAATATATTTAATCTGTCGGAATTGTATAAGTTTATTTTTGTAAAAAGATCCTTAAGAGGAAAAGCTCAATTGTTGGTTCAGACCGAATTACATATAAATTCATTCATACCTTCGAAGAATACCGCCATGTGAGAAAAAAAAATAGTTGAAGACCAAATTGAGGAGTGGCTAACTCAGGGAAATATTCGGAAAAGTTCTTCTAATTTTTCGTCACCGGTTGTGTTGGTTAAAAAAAAAAGGTAACACAATACGACTTTGTATTGATTACAGACGCCTGAACAAAAAGACAGCGCGTGAGCTTTTCCCATTACCAGTAATAGATGATGTTATAGATCAATTACATTCTGCTGAAGTACATATTTACAACTATAGATTTAAAAAACGGCTTTTTTCATGTAGAGTTTGAAAAAGGATCCCTGAAATACATCTCTTTTGTCACTCATGAAGGACAGTACTAATTTTTAAAGTGTTCATTCGTGCTGACCAATAGCCCTATTGTTTTTCAAAAATATATTTATAATGTATTTAGAACCCAATTAAAAGGTCACACTGTAGTCATTTATATGGATGACCTAATAATACCCGCCGAAAACGAAGCTGAAGGCCTAGAAAAATTAAAACTTGTTCTTGAAACTGCATCGGAATACGGGTTGGAATTAAATCTTAAAAAATGCAACTTTTTGAAGCGTGAGATTGATTTTTTGGGTATAGAATCACAAATGGTAAATTGTGTCCCTCCCCACTGAAAACAAAAGCAGTAATAAATTTTCCCGAACCAAAGTCTACCAAAGATATTAAAAGTTATTTAGGATTGACAGCATACTTTCGAAAGTTTATAAGAAATTATTCGGTTATAGCTAAATCGTTGAGTGACCTGTTACGAAAAGATTCTAAATTCAAGTTTGATGTAGAAGAACAGAAAGCTTTTAACGAACTCAAACGCATTTTGTCGTCAGAACCAGTAATTTCGATTTACAATCCCAAAAGCGCGACCGAAATCCATTGTGATGCCAGTATAGATGGCTGTGGAACTGTGTTAATGCAACAATCGCCAGTAGATAATCAATTTCATCCAGTTTATTTCGCCAGTAAAAAAAAAACAACCGAAGATGAACGAAAGTATACTAGCTATGAATTAGAAGTCTTAGCTGCAATTGAAGCCTTGAAAAAGTTTAGAGTATATGTGCTAGGTATTCCATTTAAAATTGTAACCGACAGTAATGCATTTAAAATGACTATGGATAAGAAAGATATGAGTACAAAAATAGCTAGATGGGTAATTATGTTATCTGATTTTGATTATACTATTGAGCATAGACACGCTACTAGTATGAGGCATGTTGATGCATTAAGCAGATATCCTGTTTGTATGGTAATCCAAGATAGCTTAACTTTAATAAATATCCAAGCTCAAGAAACTGACGAGCATATTAAAATCATAAAATAAATTCTAAAAGTAAAATCTTATGATGATTATTTAGATAAAAATGATGTTCTTTATAAATGTGTTAATGAAAATGATTTATTTTTTGTACCAGATGAAATGCAAATGAATATAATTAAGGCCGCTCACGAAAAAGGTCATTACGCAGTCGCACAAACAGAAAAAAATTTAGAGAATGATGTTCACATCCCCAAAGTTAAACAAAAAATCGAGAAATGTATATCAAATTGTGTTCCCTATATTTTAATAAATCGAAAATCTGGTAAGCAAGAAGGTTTGCTACACCCGATAGAAAAAGAAGAAACTCCGTTACATACGTATCATGTTGATCACTTAGGTCCATTGGAGAGCACGAATAAAAATTACAAACATATTTTTTCAGTCACTGACGCATTCACATAATTTGTTTGGTTGTATCCCACAAAATCTACAGATATTGCAGAAGTAATTTCTAAATTAGAAATCCAAAAAACTGTATTTGGAAGTCCATTTCGCATAATCTCAGATAAAGGTCCTGCCTTTACCTCCAAAGCTTTTGTAGATTATTGCGTCAGAGAAAATATTAAACATATCCCGATTACCACAGGGTTACCAAGAGCTAATGGCCAAGTCTAACGTCTAAATTCGGTCATAATATCTGTTCTGTCTAAATTATCTGTAGATAATCCTACGAAGTGGTATACACATGCAAGTGATGTGCAACAAGTAATAAATTCGACCTTTCAGAGAAGTATTAATACAACACCTTTCGAGCTGATGTTTGTTACTGAAATGAAGCTAAAAAATAACATCGAGATTACTAGCCTTTTGAACGCTGAAATACAATCTGATTTTATTAATAATCGTGTAGAATTGAGAAAAGACGCTAAAAAACAAATTTTAAAAGTCCAAGAAGAGAACCGTAAAACTTATAATCTCAGACGGAAAAAGCCTAACAAATTTAACCTTAATGATATGGTTGCTATAAATACACACAACAAGGTCCAGGTTTGAAGTTAAAATCAAAATATTTAGGTCCTTACAAAGTCATAAAAGTAAAAAAAATAACGACACCTACGATGTAAAGAAAGTTGGATTTAATGAAGGTCCAATGGTCACTAGTACTTGCGCCGAGTACATAAAGCCGTGGACGGATGAAGCTTGACATAAAAAAAAGAAGAAGAATTTCACCGATTATGACACTACCCCGACTACTACACACCACCGGACTGACTTTAAACGATTTTGACAAAAATAATCCCGAAGGAACGAAAAGAAAAAAAAGACGAAAAGACGTAAGAAAAAGGAAGACGAAAAGACGTAAGAGAAAGGAAGACGTAAAAAAAAGAAAAGACGAAAAGACGTAAGGTAAAAGAAGACGAAAATATGAAAGGTAAAAGAAGACGGAAAGACGATAGAAAAGGGAAGATGAGAAGACGTAAGAAGAAAGAACGAGAAAGAGACGTAAAAAAGAATAAGAAGAATTTTTTCAAGAAATAATAAATTTTGATGAAGAATTTTAATAATGATGAGTTTTTTCTAAAGTAGAACTTCGGATGCTGCTGTTTTTCTTTATCTTTCCAGGTGATCCAGTTGCTGTTCCTAGCGGTCCAGGATGCATTCGAGGACGAATGTCTAGAAGGACGGCCGAGCTGTGGGATCCCATTTTCCAAATCCCTACAGCACCAGCTGAAAAGCGCCGCCTGGAATCGTTATCACAACTCCGCAACAAAGCCACTCTGATTCTGACAGCGGCAGCGCATGCGCGCCAAATGACTGTCGGCGACAGACACGCTGTTGGAGAGAAAAACTGAAGTGACGCGGGGAACTTGAGAACATTATTCGAGTGTTGGTGCTGGTATGAGGTGGTGAACACAAAAAAATGTAATGAAAGGACGTAGACGTTGATAACAACGGAAAATGTCACAAGACGTAATAATGTTTGTGTGAGTGCTGTCTCCTTGTATATTTGTAAATAGTTTTCAATATAATTAGTTTTTTAAACAGAAATCGTCTTTATTTCTGGTAGTAAAGTGCATTTCATTCTCTAATCAAAGTGATGTTCTATATATTTATCCCACAAAAATAAAAGGAAATTTTTTCGCGGAGAAAAATGAAAATTTGCTTGAATATTTTAAGCGTTATGAAGAGCTTTTGATAATGCCCCACCCGCATACCATATCAATTATAATCCACAATATATTTTATGTAAGTTTGATTTATATATACAAATAAGACTGTGCGTCGAATTTTACACGTTTCAATATAAAGGTAAGAATAAAAAAATATTTTCTAAATTTTATGTAATCTTCAGAATTTTTGCATCCTATTTCTGCAGTTAGAACTATTGCGATAATCATTAATAGTGCAGCAAAGCAGCGCCAGCAGTTGGGCAATTTTCGCCAAAAAGTAATCAGCACCAAATTATCTCCTGTACTAACTGAAACTGAAGTTTTATGAAAATTCGTACAGTAGTTCTTGAGATATAGCTACTGCAGAGATTGTGAAAAGAGAAGAAAAGAGAAGAAAAAAAAGATTGATCCACCTGTAGGGCGATTTTCACCAAAAACTAATAAGGACCAGGTCATATCAATGTATAACTGTATCTAAAGTTTTATGAAATTCCACGCATTAGTTCTTGAGATAGAGTGCCCACAAAATTTTTGTCACATACACACTTGCAGAATGACAGACGGACTCACAGACAAACATTTTCTAAAAACCACGAAATCGTGTTCAGGACAGTCTAAAACGTATAAATCCGTCGAAAACCGGAAGTCGAATATTTTCGCGAATCCAATGCTTTTTTCTTGTAAAGATAGAATAAAGTATAAAAGTAAGTTTAAAGGTTCCTTGTCCCCTTAAAATGATGTATTCTAACACTTGAGTAAATATTTTTGAAATCAGATTTGTTGAGTTACAAAGGGCTGAGTGAATTCAAAGGGTGTAAAAATATATTGGCATTTATTAACGGAAAACATTTTTAAATTATTTTGTTACATAATGCCCTAATCTCGGAATGGATGAATAGTGATAATGACCTCCTTTTCTAAAGAAAAATCATTTTCACCAATGAAGAGAAAATATTAATGACCTTGATTGTATTGATATGACGTCATATTCACCTACTTATATTTCTTCTTGCAAACAACCCGTCTTTATTGAAATATCTTTTGTACGGTTGGATTAAAACGTTTTTGAAAATTACGTCATTTTCATGTAATCATAATATGTATAAATGAAACTCGAATATTTAAAAATGATTGTGGTAAATAACGTAATAATCTCGGAAACGTGGAAGGATTTGAAAATGACAACCTTCTCCAAAGAAAAGTTGCATTTTCATAAAATAAAATATTTTACTTTGATTGTATCAATATCAGTTCCTTCACTTGCTTTTATTTATTTATTTTTTTTTTTTTACGTAAAGAGAAGAGACTGATTTCCGTACTATCTGTTGAAGCGGGTTTTAATTCCAGATTTAGTAAAAAAATCAGAACAAGTGGGCAAAAGTGATAGCACAGAGGGTTTCGTTTAATATTCCTTTCAAAACATTTTATGTTTTAATTAATAAATCCAAATCGCTAATTTGTAATTATTAAATCATTAAAATTTTTCAATAAGGGCATAGATGGCAGTATTATTAAATTTAAGTTAAAAATTTTTACAATTGAAAGATATTGCTTTAATAATATTAAAAACATTCAGGAATTGCTTTTCAGACAGCATATGTTTGTATATCTGAAAAAACCTATTTAATTGCATGATTTAATTTCAGCTTTAAAAAAAGAAAATAAAGAAACTCTTAAAATAACAACAACAAAAAAAAGTAGGGGAGTTCTTCCAATTAAATCCACCGGGCAATGAAATGTAGTCAATTTAAAATTTCGCTATTTCTTATAAAAAGAATTTTTGAATAAAAAAAAAATAATTGATACATATTCAGATTTTGATGATTAAAAGACGAGGGAGAGACGCGTGCTTCTGATTTATAAGAATTTTTTTTTTTTTTTTTTTTTTTTTTTCAAACCAAACGCACCCGCAAGCAACATAAGGAAAGTTCTTCTAACAGTAAAATTATCATGATATATGAATAAAAAGTATATTAAAGCGCATTTTTATTCTTTTACAGAAATACCTCTTATTGTAACGAAAAATAGCATTTTTAAAACAACAGAAATTGTTATGGACTTAAATTATTTATTTTCAAAGTACAGTAAATATCCTTTAAACCAGGAAAGTTCTTCTAACAGTAAAATTATCATGATATATGAATAAAAAGTATATTAAAGCGCATTTTTATTCTTTTACAGAAATACCTCTTATTGTAATGAAAAATAACATTTTTAAAACAACAGAAATTGTTATGGACTTAAATTATTTATTTTCAAAGTACAGTAAATAACCTTTAAACCGTGGTGGTTCAGACTTGAAGGATGGCGGATTACAAAATTTTTCGGATTACGGGATGAATGTCAGAAAATAGAAGTAGAAGTTAGAATTAAACATAAAATGACAGTAAAGCATGTTTTTAATTATTTAAACAGCTTTGAATAGAATAAACAAAATACTCACAAGGGAAGCACTTTAGGTGTTGCTCGCACCTAGTATTGAAACCTGATACATTTTAAAGCTCTATATTAGGAAGTTTGGGAATCGATACAATTTTTTTGTTAAAATAATATTTTTTGATTTTACAGCAGATTAACTTTCTGAAAATGCTATTTTCTAGACCACTTTTCGAGCTTTTAACGTAAGTTAAAAATAACTAGTATGTTGTGGCCATCACAAAACTTTCTTCTATATAAATCACATCAATTAAATCATTTAAATAGTACAAGAAATAACATGAATTTAGCACCAATTCATATCAAAGTATATCTGAATTTGAAGTTTGATGAAAATTCGTGCATTAGTTCTTGAGATACAGCTACAGCGGGAATTCTGAAAAATGTAGCAGAGCAGCGCCACCTGTTGAGCGATTTACACTAAAAATAAACAGCACTAAATGATATCAAGGTATACCTGAATCTGAAGTTTGTTGAAAATCTAAGCGTTAGTTCTTGAGATAAAGCTATAGCGGAAATCGCAAAAAATTCAGCATAGCAGCGCCACCTGTTGAGCGATTTACACCAAACATTAAACAGCACTAATTTACACGACAACTCATCTCAAGGACTAACTAAATTTGAAGTTTGATGAAAATCCGTGCAATAGTTCTTGAGATACAGCTCTTGCGAAAATCGTGAAAATGCAGCACAGCAGCGCCACCTGTTGGGCGATTTACACCAAAAATTAAACAGCACTAATTTATATCAAGGACTAACGAAATCTGAAGTTTGATGAAAATTCGTGCTTTTTTTCTTGAGTTAGAGCTATTGCGATAATCATGAATAATGCAGCATAGCAGCGCCACCTGTTGGCCGATTTTCACAAAAAAGTAATCAGCACCAAAATATCCTGGACTAACTGAATCTGAAGTTTTATGAAAATCCGTGCAGTAGTTCTTGAGATATAGGTATTGCAGAAATCGTAAAAAATGCCGCATAGCAGCACCACCTGTTGGGCGATTTTCCCCCAAAACTAATCAGGTCCAGTTTATATCAAGGTCTAACTAAATAATAAGTTTTGTGAAATTCCGTGCATTAGTTCTTGAGATAGAGCGCCCACAAAATTTTTGTCACATACAGACTCACAGACAGAGTGACAGAGTGACAGAGTGACAGACAGACAGACAATTTCTAAAAACCATCAAATCGTGTTCTGGGTAACGTGTAATAAGTGTAAATAACGTCTAAAACATGTAAATCCGTCGAAAACCGGAAGTCGAAAATTTTCACGAATCCAATACTTTCTTCTTGTAACGGTAGAAGAAAGTAACAATAGCAATTGATCAAATTACAACGACCATTTGGAGAACGATTTTTTTGAAGACTAAAATTTAAGACATAACAAATTGCACGGAGTTGATCATACATTACGTACGCCATGAATTAAACATTAATAATGTTATTACACGTAAAAATTGCAAACCAAAAATATCGCCTGCGACTTGTCAGATTTCATGAAACTCGAGTATTATCCACCTGAAACTTACGTAAATATCCAAGCATTTCATTGGCTGTTCTGGAAAAGGCATTTCCATCGTCAGATTTCCAAGAAATCTTACGGCCAATTTTAAATGAAATATCATTCTTAAACTTCTAAACATCTTACAATATTACTTTTTACACTGTCGGATAGAGAAAAAAATGTACTTTTAAATGCAATTTGTTTGAAAGCTGTATCTCAATTTGTTTCTGAGTTTTTTTTTGTTGTTTTTTTGTAGTTTTTCTTACTTTTTTATCATACTGGCAACAGAAGGTATCCATCGTTGTTGAAATTAAAGGGAAATACAGATTACTGTATAGACCCATCATAAAACGAATAAAATGCGGATTAAACCAATGAAAACCTCCAGATATGCTTTTAATTTCCCATCCTGACGAGAACAATAACCATTTTTCCAAATGGTTTAAAAAAAAATAGTTAAAAATGTAAATTAGTCAATAATAACTATAAAATGTTGAAAAAAGTTATAAAATTCCTTCAAGAACCTACGAATTTGATTTAAAAAAAATACAATGTTATATGTGCATATTTGGCGGGGAAAGATTGGCGTCTTTTTCGTCCCGTACATTTTTCCGGCAACCCTAGCTCAGTATTTTCGCCACGAACCGTGTTGTAATGGTTTGGACGAAAACCTATTACAGGTATAAAGCTGGTGAAAATTTTGAAGTGCCATATCTGGCGAATTAACTCTCTTTTGGTGTAAAATTAACAAATAAAAAAATCGAATAATAAAAAAATATGAATATAAAAAAATATATAAAATATGATTTTAACAAAGAATTTTTATCGGTTCTCTAATTGTTATGCATCTGGCTACAAAATGCACCAGGTCTCGATTCTAGGTGCGAGCAACACCTAAAGTGGTTCCCTTGTCAGTAATGTAAAGTACAACATATGTACATGACTATGAAATGAAAACATGCACAGTAGGCCTACTCGTAGAAGCCATCTTAAACTAATCTCGATATCAGTTTGTTTTGTAGTAGTATTCTCTGTTCTTTTTTTAAAAAGTAATTTCGTATGATGTGGAGTTTTATAATTTCCGCATCGTTGAACAAACTGCTAAACTTGATAAATATATTCAAGGAATAAGCTGCTTGATTCCAACTGATGTTTTTTCTCTCAACCGCACCATCTTCACCAGAACCGTCGTCATTGGGTGCTGTTGCGTTGATAACACAGTGAATAATGGCCTCATCTATCAAAATGTACTCTGCCGGCTCATGAATGTCTACTTCAACCCACTCTTTTATTTTTACTCCATTCATTTGTGACATGGGGTTCTCTAAATGCAAACAACCTAAAACATCATCTTGTTCATCGTTAACTGTATCACTTTCAGTAACTTCAACGTTTCCGTCTATTACTTCAGGCCAGAGTTTACACTATGATTTCTTTCAAAGTTTCTTGTTTCATCCTCATTGTGAAGTTCCATCTGTGGCGGTGAATTCGTATACCCAGGATCACAATATGAGTAAGAGAAAAAAACTCCAACACAAAAGTTTAGAGGACTTACATCTTTATTATGAAACACCTTTAATGCAGAGGCGTGAACAGTATAGCGGAACGGGAGAGAGTTTCACATAACTGCCCGTCGGCAGACGCCCCACAACGAGGCTTAATTTGCAGACTACATATCTTGAGGTCAGGAGCAAAAGTGAGTTAGATTTTGCTACTATTCCATACAGATTGGCGAACACTAGATAACCATATGTAAGATGTTTGGCGAAAAACAAATTGGGTAGACAAAACAATCCAGAAGTTTTACATTCAATTGAAAACTATGCCATAACGGACTCTTTAGGGTTACAATAAATAACATTCCAGCGGTAAGCAGGGAGACTTAAAGAAATAGGAACACGTGATTTTATATGCACGTTACAGATATAACGACAGGTGCAAATTAGTCAGCAAGGGGCATATGGTTTGTATCTGACAAATTACAAGGGTGAGAATTGAATACTAATGCAAGCCCAGAGGCTGGGAAAATATGCATTAAAAATTGTCGGCTGCGAAGCGAAAAAGACATTCACTTGTATTTTATTCTTTTATTTTATTTCGGCGGAAAACGCTGCTGTTAAGATCTTTTTCCATCCGTGTGAATTTGAAAGAGAGAAAAAGAAACCGAGATAAATGATGTCTGCATTTAAAAAGAATTTTAAAAAGTAAAAGTGAAACTTTCAGTGGTGTGAAGAGGGGGGGGGGGGGAGAGAATGACTAAAGCCATATGAAATTAACTATAAAATGTCAAATTTAAACTAAATATTTTATTTGAAGGGGGGGGGGAGAATAATGACAATTTATAATGAACCAGTAAGGTTAAAAGTTGATTTTTGAGGGGAGAGGAGGAAAAAAGAATATATAACGGGAAAGCCGTTATACCATCGGATTATTGTAAATCTCATGAGTGATTAAACAAGGAATACTATTTTTTCAGAAAGTCATGCCGGATTATCCAGTATGATGGACCTTAGGATGCCACATTAGAGGAAATTAACTGTATGTGTTTAACCCTCAAATGCATAGTGTGACTTAGGAGTTACATGATCCTTTTTTTTTCTGCCGTTTGGCACTGTTTATTTATCTTGAGGTGCACTATTATATGTTACTTACGTTTGATAACATCCATTTTAAATTCATGAAATCTATTTTTGTTCTGATTTTTTATCACGGGGCAGAACATAACATATTTTCTTGATACTGCTTACAATGTGTTCGACGGGCATTTTTTTTTCTATCATTATAGGGTAGTCATTATTAAATCTACAATCTATTAAAAGTATTATAAAAATTATTATATCGTTGAATGGTTGTTATCGTGCATCTCAAACATTTTAAAGTGAGTATATAAGTTAAAATTATCATTTTTGAGCAATTTTTGTTATGTAACACAGGAGTGACATTATATCATTATGTCCAACGGAAACATAAATAAATTTTTACACTAGTTTTTTAGTAAATAATTAACAAAAGTAGACTCAAATATAATCATTTCCGAACAGCAACAACACAACAACAACAGCAACAACAACAACAACAACAAAAACCATGCATTAAAGGGTTCATTAAATGTTGTATGATTCAAAAAATAAAATAAACCGTCAAAAACTTGTGAAAATGTCGAATTCGATACATAAAATTCAAAAACACGAAAAGTTTCTACGCCTTTCAATTAACCTAAAAATAACATTTCGCAACGTCTCTGTAATTAGTTTCTTAGTTATTAAAAACTTTACAAAGATCAGATTTCAGCAGTTTTCTGCAAATCGAAATTCTCTACTTAGATCGAGTATTCATCGATATCATAATATATTTTTTATATAACCTATCAAAATTTTTAAAAGAGGATTCCAATATTTCACTAGATTCTTTGATCAGCGAAGCGACTGACTATTAAAGGAGAGAAATTATTATCAACATGTGCCTTTGTGTTTGAGTAGTTCATTAGATACTTGCAAGGAAGAAATTTGTCAGATTTTGATGATTAAAAGACGAGGGAGAAACGCTTGATTCTGATTTATCGAAAATAATGCTTTTCTTTCTGTTTTTTTTTTTTTTCAAACCAAACGCACCCGCAAGCAACGCCTACAGTGTTGAATTCAGACACTTTTCTTCGGAAGGGATGCCTGTGGCTCCGAGATACATTATAAAGTTCGGGGGGGGGGGGGGGGTTCAGTAGGGATTGCACTTTCTGACCATTGAAACAACAAAATCTCAAATCTTCCGGGGGGACATCTCGTTGCAACGGGGGAAATGTCTACCCCCGACCACCCCCTGAATTCAACACTGAACGCATACATGGGAATTTCTTCTAACAATAAAATTATTATGGTAGCTGAACAAAAATTCTATTAAAGTTTATTTTTATTTCTTTTACTATTTTACAGGAATACCTGTATAGTGTAATGAAAATAGTATTTTTAAACAACAGAAATAGACTGAAATTTTTGGGAACATTTTTGTATGTATTTTCAAAATATGTGTTTAAATAAGTGTATGATTAAAAAATAACAGTTATTCTTCATTAATTAAAAAAAATTTCTGGAGGGGACTTGTATTTTCACATTAAAACGCCAAAAACTTGTCAAAATGTCAAATCCCCTCCAATTCGACACACAAAATTCACATCACAAGCATGAAAAATTTCTACGCGTTTCGAGTAGCCTAAAAATTACTTTTCACAATGTCACTGCAATTAGTTTCTTAGTTATTAAAAACTTTACAAAGATCATATTTCAGGAGTTTTCTGCAAATCGAAATTCTCTACTTAGATCGAGTATTCATCATCACCATAATTATTTTTATGATAACTTAACGAAATTCTTTTACAAGGGCCTTTACAGTTTGTTTCAATATTAAAAAGAAAGAGAAAAAATCTCACCAAGCAAGTACAAGAAATAATTGCGAAACAACCGCATACATTTTAAACAAAAGAGGAAAAATACCCAATCACATGAACATAGTTATTATTTATTAAGTATTTTGCGTCTCCCTTTTAAAAGAGAATTCCAATCATTCACGAGATTCTTTGATGAGCGAAACGACTGATTATTAAAGGAGAGAAGTTATTTTCCACTTGTGTATTTGTGTTTGAGTAGTTCATTAGTAGCTTGGAAGGAAGAAATTTATCTTCACGATGTATTGTCAGATTTCGATGATTAAAAGACGAGGGAGAGACGCATGATTCTGATTTATTATAAACGATGCTTTTCTTTCTTTTCTTTTCTTCTTCTTCTTTTTTTTTTTTTCAAAACAAACGCACCCGCAAGCAACGGGAATTTCTTCTATCAATAATATTATCATGATATATGAACTACACGTATATTAGTGTATTTTTATTTCTTTTAGTATTACAGTAATACGGGTGTAGTGCAATTAAAAATAAGTGTTTTTAAATCAACAGAAATACACTTAAATTTTTGGGGAAATTTTTGTATTTATTTTCAAAGTATCTGTTTAAATAAGTGTTGTACGATTTAAAAATAACAGCTCTTCTTCACTTCACAAGCACGAAAAATTTCTACTCCTTTCGATTAGCCTAAAAATAACTTTTCACAACGTCCCTGCAATTAGTTTATTAGTTACTAGCTAACTTGCCCGGCGTTGCCCGGGTACGTAAAAAAAAGCACGAATTTGCGAAAAACCTCTGAAAATCCCAATAAGATATCGCGAAAAAAATTTAAATCGCTGCGCAAATTTCGAAAAGAGAAAATAAAAAAAATATATATATATATATTGTGTTCGAAGATTGAAAGTTGATTCAACGTCTTTCACTAATGTGGAAAAATGGTAGAAAATCGCTAAACTACACTAAAAATCACATACAAAATACCCGAAGAATTCGAAAATTGTTATACGAAATCCGAATAAACTTTATTGAAATGAAGGTAGAAATTACTTTAGTATTATAGGTCAAAAATGGAATGTCAAAAAATTGCAGCAGATCGCGAAGAAACGTAAATATCGAATTAAAAATCACCTGATGACGTAACAAACACGTGTAAAGTGTTTAATGTCAAGTAAATTTGACATTTACGATCACCCATTATTGGCATTTAATCTTATAGTTTGGCGATATTTTTTTTTGGTCTATGGGATAATCAGGTAGAACCACAAATTATTTCTGTTCGTATTTAAAAGTAGATAAATAGCTCTTCTTTATATAAATAAATAAAATAAATATTGAAAAAAATGCTTATATGTATATGAAAAGTAAATAGTTTGCCAGTAAATATACGTAAAATTCACTTCACTCGCCAAGGCCATTTTCTCTAACTCATCAAAGCCCATATATTAAAAATATACCAAATACTCTTCAATCTGTTGCCTGATACTAAGTAATCACAATAATGTAAATAACTATTAGGCATAGATACGTACCGGGTTTGGCGCGATTTGTTTTTCACGCCAATTTGGTGAAAACATCGTTTTCGAATACCAGCTACATATATATATTTAAATTATTTTCTATTGTTTTAAAAGGAAATAGCAATAAATAATAAAATTTTTAATTAATATCTATAGAACAAAACAGTTTATATAACTGTAAAAAAGAAAATAAAAGTAAATAAACAATTTATTAATAAATAAACAACAAAAGCTGAGTTACCATGTCAGGCAAAATAACGCCATTTTGGAGCCCATTATGCACCATGGAGCGTATATGACATCTGTGCCAACAAAACTTTCAATAATATAGTAAATATGTCATTTGATGGTGGCTTGATTATCGAAGATTATGAAATATGTGTGTATATGGCACATTTTTACACTAAAATTTAAATACTTGACTACATAGTTATAATTTTAAATCCTTTTTATATAATTTACATTTGAATATAAAGATTTACTCCAAAATGTTCTCTTATAATTAAAAAAAATCCCTGCCGGCTCGGGCCTACAGGCGGAAGTAGATTTCGAAGTTAAGTGCTAAATTCACCAACAAAACTTAAATCAAGATTAGATATAAACCCAGTTCCTTCACTAAAAATGAGCACTAGAGAGCTAAACATTTGTTGAAAATTCTAATGTAAGCCAATACACACACGCATGCATGTGGAATAGGTTTAAAAAATAGCTAAAGCAAATTCAGAGAACCTCAAAGTGTTAAAATAAGTTAATATTTCCATAGTCGGATTTTTATGATGTTTTAATACGTTTCTTCAAACTCACATGACGTTACAAATTCACCTGCTGAGGTCCATTTTATTTCCAATATGAAGCAATATTTTGTTTTTGTTTTTAATTCGTCAAACTGTTTATTTCATTTTCAGTTTTCATGCGGAAATCTTACTCTAGAAAACTTATGACGTAATATTCAATTTGTTTTCAATTCGTCAAACTATTTATTTTATTTAATTTTCACGTGAAAAACTTGCAATACAAAAGCAATTGTTGTGGTGAGAATTTTATTGCTTTTTTTTAATTGTTGGCAACTGTTATAACGAACAATATTTATTTTTTCCTGTCATTGTTGTGTAAAAGCTGGTTTTATCAGAATCATGCTAAGACGGTATTCAAAGTTTTGAACCCTCCCCATTTACATTCCCTTGGGCCGATTTTGCCCATTTTCAATCCCCGCCGAGATATTAGCCATCTCAAAGTTGTAGGCGAGTTTGAAGACGATCCGTGCATAATTGCGACTTTTATCGTGCGGACAAAATTTAGTACATACATATATATATATATATATATATATATATATATATATAAACTTTTTAGGTAGGGGTGGTTTTGGGTTCTTGGTGTCCTATAATGAAAAGTTATGAAGGAATTTTTCAAAACTCGTACCATGGTAACGACTGCAATAGGTAGTATTTCTTACGAAATCTACCTAAAAATTATTGGGACCTTCGCCTGGCTTATTTCACGCTTCTGCCTTTGTGGCTTAAAATTGCATTGTTTGGCGACCAAGGTAATAATTAAATAGCATGTAACTCACAAATAAAGCCTTTCTCCTGTAAGACATACGATGGGAAAATTACATAAAAATGATAATTATATTGAATTAAAAAAAAAAAAAGGACTAAAAGACTGTTACTTAAATTTTATTTCTTCAAGTTTTTTCGGGCACATTTTTATTAACCTGGCGAAGCGAAAAATCGCCAAATAATGTATCAATTGCTTCTTTCATACTATTTTTTTTTAAGTTTTATAAACATTCCCTTCATATTTAAATTAAATATTTTCATTTTATAAATTTTATCTCGCATTAAAAAGGTTTTTGATTCTTTTTTTTTTTTTAAATTAAACAAATAACAGTTATTTTCTTTTAATTTGCGAGTTGTTTACATTATTTTATAACGGATATAGCCATTTCAATTCATTTATCAACTATAATTTTCGGCAAAATGACCACTGTTAACCCTTTCGTCTAAAATATCAATAAAATACAATAATCTAAGCATTGTATCATACTACTTTTATTCACAATTTAATTTACTTGGATTCCCTTAACTATAATTAACATAATCCCTTAAGTTAATATTAGTTTTTGTTGCATTAAAATATTTCAATTTGTTGATTTTCAGTAAGCAAGTAATCCATATTGGTTTACAATGGAAGTCTATGGGAATTTGGCGAAATATTAGAAATATCGCCAAGTTGGCGTCACATTTGGCGACTCATTTTGGTCGCTAAATTTGGCGATATACCGCCAAGTTGGCGACAAACTTAGCTCATTTGGCGACAGAACTATGTCCCTCTACGGCAACCTCCTTATAGGTATGGAAATGCATTAAATGCTGTTCAATAATTGCATAAAAAATTCGCTAAAAATTCAAAAATCGCTGCACGAATTTCGAATAAACTTTTTTTGAAAAGAGAACAAAATTTACTATATTGGGTTAAAAGAATGAAACCATATTCTTCTCACTTATATGGAAAAATCGCCTCGAAACATAAAAAAGCGCTAAAAATCGCATAAAAAATTAAATAAAAAAATCTAATCAAAAAATTGAAAATCGGGCTTCGAGGTGCAAAACTTCATATATAGACGTACCTTTTCCCCAAATTTTGTACCTCTACGTGCAGTGGTCTCTTCAGAACGCTGTCGACACACTCACTCGCTCACACACAAACTTCTTTCTTTATTATTATAGATTGAAAAGTTTACAAAGATCAGATTTCAGAGCAGTTTTCTGCAAATAAAGTTCTCTACTTTGATCGAGTATTCATCGTCATCATAATAATTTTTTTAATAGCCTGACGAAATTCTTTTACAAGGGCCTTTATACTTTGTTTCAAGATTAAAAAGAAAGAAAAAAACTCACCAAGTAAGTACGAGAAATAATTACGAAACAACCACATTCTTTTTAAACAAAAGAGGAAAAAATATCCAATCACATGAACATAGTTATTATTTATTAAGTATTTTGCGTCTCTCATTTAAGAGAGGATTCCAATCCGTGATTCTTTGATGAACGAAGCGACTGACTATTAAAGGAGTAGATAAGTCATTATCAACTTGTGTCTGGTTTGAACAGTTCATTAGGAATGTGCAAAAGATTGATTTTCACGGTGCATTGTTCTATTTTGATGACTGATTAGATGAGGAAGACAGAGAGAGAAAAATTGAGATGTATGCTTCGTTATTAGAGAAATAGGACTGTGACGTTATCAAGAAAATCATTTTTAATACCACAACAAAAAAACATAAATAAAATTTTTCGAGAAAATTTTAATATATTTTATAAAATATATATGTAGAACTCCCAGTGGTAGGTTTTTGTATTCCAGTAATTCGAAATAATAAATTTTTTGCAGGTTTTTACAACATTTACCATAGAAATAGGTTCCAAGATAAATACTAGTATCTTCCCAATATGCAAGAAAGACCTAAAAAAAAAAGAAAGCTATATTAAAAAAAAAAAAAAAAAGAAAAAAAAAAAGAAAAGAAAAGTGCCCAGTTAAACTGATGGCATTGAACTCACAGGCTATTCACACTAATTGTAAATTATACTCTTATTTCAAAGAATAATGCCCCTCAAAAAATAAATGAAGGGAGATTAGCCCCCGTTTCCTACCTCTATACTTAACCAATGAACCCCCAAATCCAATCAGGGAAGCTCCTTAACATAATAAGCCGGTACACCACATTTGAAGCGAATCGGATAAATCTACATGAAAAAACCGTATCGTTAAATTAAGGGGGGTCTAACCCCCTTTTATATTTAACTAATAAACCTCCAAATATAATCAAGAAAGCTCCTTATCAGATTGAACAAAGAAAAAAAAATTAAAGTGAATTGGATAATTCTGTATGAAAATCAATTTATCTAAATTAAGGGGAGGGGACTTGCCCCCTTTCCCCATTTTATACTTAACCAATGAACCAGCAAATCTAATGACGGAAGCTCCATATCAGAATAAACTGGTATGTCAAATTTGAAGCTAATCGAATAATTTTGCATAAAAAACTCATTTATCTAAATTAAGATCAGGGGACTAGCCCCTGCCTCCCCCTTTATACTTAAACAATATACCTCCAAATTTAATCAAGGCAGCTCCTTTACATAATAAACCGGTATACCAAATTTGCAGCAAATCGAATAACTCTGCATGAAAAGCCAATTTACCTAAATTATGGGGGGACTATCCCCCTTTCCCCCCTTTATACTTAACCAATGAACACCCAAAACTAATCAGAGAAGCGCCTTATCAGAATGAACATAGAAAAAAAATTGAAGTAAATCGGATGTTTCTATTAAGAGTTTTCGCGTTACGTACATACGTACTGCATACCTACAGAACCAACGGGCACATTAGCTCTCAGGCTTTGATAGCCTGTGAGCTAAAAATAGATAGAGTTTAGGCCTATATCTGTAAATACATGATGCATGATTTAAAGATTTGTATGAATATTATTTGAGTGTATTGCTGCATTAAATATTTAAGAATAACTATACTATTAACTATAAACAAATGAACAGTCTCGAAAAGAAAAGTAAACATTATCTGTTAATAACCTCTGTAATTAATAGCAGGAAATTTAAACTGGTAGCAGTCGATAGGAAATAGCGTATAAGTTTGAACCAACGTTTCAAAATTTATTGTTAGTGTGCTATCTTCATATTAAAATGAAAACAGAATTAAAAATTTTCAGTACGCAATGAGTAATCACAAACGGATTCTACCACTTTCATTTAGACTTCACTCTCAAAAAAATCCGTAAAATGAAATATTTTCTGTGCCTTTCTTTTCATTAAACACGAAAATTTCGCATTTTTTCCAAAGTTGCAGAAAATTTGCTAAAAAAATGAGAGCTATTTTTACATTTAACGCAAAAATAGCACAAAATTCTCCTACCTTAATCCCTTGGCACCCAAACAGCTTTTCTCAATAACGGACGTAGTATATACCAGCGTTTAGTGTAAATTTGTAATTTTATATTCCATATGGAATGGATGCACGCGCTGTCCGTCTGGTAGTCGTCTACGATAAAATCAGGACGTACGTCCGGGATGACAAGAAGTTAAGCTGCATTTTTGTCGAATAACATAAGTTCTCCGCAACTGTACTGCTTGTTACTTTTTACTTTCTTCTATCTTTACAAGAAAGTATTGTATTCATAAAAATTTTCGAAATCCGGTTTTTGACGGATTTACACGTTTTAGAGGTCAGACATTCCGGAAAACATGTTTTTACAAAATGTCTGTCTGTCTGTGTATGTGTGACACAAATTGCGTGGGCGCTCTATCTCAAGAACTAATGAACGGAATTTAATAAAACTTTAGATTCAGTTAGTCCCTGATATAAATTCGTGCTGATTGATTTTTGGTGTAAATCGCCTAGCAGGCGGCGCTGCTATGCTGCACTATTAATGATTATCGCAATAGCACTATTTCAAGAACTAATGCTCGAATTTACATAAAACTTCAGATTCAGTTAGTCCCTGATATAAATTAGTGTTGTTTTGTTTTTGGTGTAAATTGCCCAACAGGTGGCGCTACTATGCTGCATTTTTCACGATTTCCGCAATAGCCATATCTCAAGAACTAATGCTTAAATTTTTATCAAATTTTAGATTCAGTTAGTCCCTGATATGAATTGATCCTGTTAAGCTTTTTGGTGTAAATTGCCCAGCAGGTGCCACTGCTATGAAGAACTTTTCACGATTTCCACAATAGCTCTATCTCAATAACTAATACACGGATTTTCATCAAACTTCAAATTCAATTAGAAGTTGACATAAGTTGTTGCTGATTAGCTTTTGGTGTAAATCACCTAACCGGTGTCGCTGTTATAATGCATTTTTCAGGAAGTATTAACATGTATGAGACAGAAGAAAGTTTCGGGATTGCCACATCCGACTAGTTTTTTCTTTTTTAATTAGAAACAGGATATCTACTAATGTCTTTTTTTCTGCAAACTACGAAGAACTCGCGAATCGAAGCTCTAAAGTTCCTGAAATTCTGCTATTGAAAAACGGAAATTTCTTCAAGTTACGGAAAAATCTCTTCCAATCACAGGGGATTTCCGGTAACTTCCTGTTTGTATTTTTTATGCTTTTTGACGAAATATATTTTGAGAGTGTAAATATAAAATTTCTCAGATTTCCTGATATTAACTTCTGAGTTATCAACTCTTTTATACAGAGTAGACTTCACGTGTTCCTTCAAAATTAAAATCTGGTATTTATATCGAGTATGGATAATAATAATAAAGTTGAGACAAAAATTATTTCAGGATGTTTTTTCGTTTTATAAACTCCCGGAATTAAGATATTTAAAGAACAGCATGAAAAACATTTGAACAGAAAAGACAAAAAATACCCAATCATCTGAACTCAGTTATTATTTATTATGTACTTCCCACCTAACATTTAAAAGAAGATTCCAACCATTTAACCCCTTAAGTGGCTGTGGGATATATTATATCCCTCTTAATTCTAATCAGGCTTCGCACCAGAAACATTTAATTAAATTTTACTTTTTTAACTTTGATAGAAAAAAATCTGAACAATTGCGTTTCCTTATTTTGAACTATATTATTTCGTAAATTCCGGTGTGAGTTCGACATTACTGAAACACAATTGCTTGCCCCTGAAAGGGTTAAGACACGAGGGAAGATATTGATGATTAAAGGAGGGAAGGTATTTTTAAGTTGAATTTTTTCCAACTGATTGAAAATGTGTGCAAGTCGAGACTCGATCCCAGGACTTTTGGTCTTTAGCTATTAACTCTTCAAACAACCAGTATCCTATTCAAGTCCAGCAGACACAATTCACTCAGATAACCTTTGGTTATTAATATACGCTCTGCGATAAATGTCGCAGATAAACAAAATAAACACAGGTAATGAAACTCTATATTAAACGATTAATAGATAGATATTGAACTACTTTAACTCAATCAAGTTGAGTGATACAGAAATGATAATAAACATTTTCAAATGAGTGAAAATCTGAGCAAGTCGAGACTCGATCACATGACCTGTTGGCTTTAGCTATTAACTCTTCATTCAACTAAGCTGTCCTATTCAAGGCAGATGCTACTTCACTCAGACAACCTTGAGACGATAGTGTATGGTCTGTGATAAATTGCACAGCTCAACTGATTAAACCTCGAGTAACAGAACTCCATATTGATCGATAGGTAGATATTAAACTATTTTAACTCAATCAAGCTGAGTGATATAGAAATCATACAAACTTTTCCGAGAGAAAATGTGTGCAGGTTCCCAGGATCCCAGGACTTTTTGGCTTTAGCTGTTAACTCTTCCCCAGCTAAGCTATCCCATACAAGACCGGCAAACACAATTCACGCAGCTAACCTTTAGGCATTTTTATCCGGCCTGCGATAAATGGCGCAGTTCAACATATTAAACCTCAAGTAAAGGAACCCTATAACAAACGTCAGATCGGCAATGATATTGAATCATTTTAACTCAATCAAGTTGATTGATACATAAATCATGCAAACTTTTCCAACAATGTTTGCAGGCCGGGACTCCATCCCGAGACTTTTTGGCTTTAATTGTTAACTCTTCCCCAACTAAGATATCATATACAAATCCGGCAAACACAATTCTGGCAACCAAACTTTAGGTATTAGTATCTTATCTGCGATAAATGAAGCAGCTCAACAGATTAAACTTCAGATAATGGGACTCCATATTAATCGATGGGTAAATACTGAACTATATTAACTAAATCAAGTACAGTGATATAGATATCATACAAACATAACCGAGTGGAAATGTTTGCAGTCCGCGGATCGATCTCAGGACTTTTTGGCTTGAGCTCCCAACTCTTCACCAGTTAATCTATCCTATACTAGTAAATCTGCAGATCAGGAGCCTCAACGTCAGCTCTGCAAGTCTTTTTTTAAACACAATTTTGTAATATTCAATTTCCTGCAAAACGCAATTTAAATTTCTCGAATTACGTAATTATTTATAAGAATAAAAAAAATACGAAGTTTTCAGACATTAGAAGCGTTAAATTGAAAACGTCGTTATGTAAGGATATTTTGAAAATTTCATGAGCTACTAATTCTGGTATGTTTTCAGATAATAAAGTAGATTTCTTCAGGGGGTGGAGCCCCCCTGAACCCTCCCATGGTCTCATTGCGCTAATGGTTATTGTAAATCTTAGATTTCTTTTTACACTTCCGAGCCTTATTTTTTAATACCGGTGGACAGAAAATGATTTACATTGAGGCTATCTATCTATCTATATTATAAAGGACAAACATATCTGTGCGTAACGCATACGTCATTCTGCGAATGGCAACACTTTGAAATTTGAAATGAAATTTTGGTTTTGCAATTTCTTTACTTCAAAATTCAAACTTCTAAACATCGCACATTTTAAATTTTTACACCGTCGTATAAGGAAAAAAATGTACTTTTTAATGCAATTTGTTTGAAAGCTGTATCTCAATTTAATTTTGAGATATTAATTTTTTTGTAGTTTTTAATACATTTTTTGTAATTGTGGCAACTGAAGTACTCCATTTCTGTTGAAAGTCGTGGAGGGTTGAAAGTAGAGGAGAAATAATCACGGAGAAAAGAAAATAATATATTACTGTTCATTTTGTTGCCCTTTTCTCACAAAAATTGAAAAAAAAAATTGAAATTATAACGCGTGCTATGTCAGCGATTTTTTAAGTTTCCAAATATAGCACATTTTCAATTTTTACACCGTGAAATAGAGAAAAAAATCTACTTTCAAATGCAATTTGTTTGAAAATTGTATCTTAATTGACTGAGTTATTACGGTTTTTAAAATAAGTAGCCGCCCGTGGTGACCAGTTTGGTCTCCCTTAAATGTATGCTAGGCATTGTATTATGTTACTTCTTTTTCATAATTTAATTTACTTGCTTAATCCTTCACCAAATCGGAAGATTATTAGATTATGATAGAAAAATCAAGAACTCGGTATTTTTTTTTGTTAGTCGGGCACAGGTGATAAATCGCTAAACATTGTACCCGTCGCATTTTTTCATATTTCATTAATTTAGATTAAAATATAATCCTTTCACTCATTTTAAAATGGATAACTTTAATTTAAAACTGAAACATTTCAAATTCATGAATTTCACTTAAAAAAAAATTCTTTAAGAAAAGAAAAGAATAAATACCATAAACCATTTAATTTCAACATCAAAGCATTAATTTACCCCTCGAAAAATAAAAAATGCTGCTGGCGAGTTAAAAAATGCTATTGGCGAGAATTGCGCCCAGCTAACATAAAAGTACGAACTTTTTGCGATCATAGCAACTTTTATGTAGTTTTATTCGAAAAAAATATTTTGATGAAATACGTTGCCAAATTTCTTTTCTCGCCATGGACCTTTTCTCTATTTCGCCAAGTACGTATACTGGAAAAATACCTTTATTTATTTAATTATTGTATTTTAAATGAGATGAATAAAAGACGGCACAGATGTCATATACACACCACGTTGTGTATATGACACGGTTGTGTATGGCGCGATTTTTTTCTGACGCCAATGTCATATACGCACCGGAGTACTTAACTGGCGCCAAAGTGTTGTTATTTTGCTTGATATGGTAACCCGGATTTTGTTGTTTATTTATTAATAAATTGTTTATTTACCTTTTTTATATAAATTGTTTTGTTCTATAGCTATTAATTAAACTTTTTTTTTAATTTATTGCTATTCCCTTTTTAAAAATATTACACAATAACCAATGATATGCGTTTCATTCAGGTGTTGCCATTAAACAATTAACAAATAATTGCGATTTCTGTGCCCCGTACAATTGCATAATATATATAGATTTTCAAGCATGAATTATTTTTAAATTTATATATCACGTGTAGCTCGATTACGAAAGATTAATCCGCTTGCCCTTAAAACAATGTAAAAAGTTCAGTTTTTGTTTCCGTCTAATGTTCTATAACAAAATTAAAACTTCCTCTATAGAAAATAAATAAAATAATGTAAATAAGAAACAAATTTAACAGACATGTGATTGAACCACGCGCTTAAAGCACTGAAATGATCGGAAAGACTGCCGCAAATTTCAAAATCTAGGGCTAATAAATCCTGACATGCGGTGACATGTGAAAATATCGCTTTTAATAAATTGTAAAACTTTATTTGATTGCATAATTGATATTTTTCAGATAAAAATTCTTTTTGATGTTAGTGGGCAATCTAAAATATACATTACATGTAAAAAAAATAATTACAATTAAAAAAAAGAATACTTTTCACCTATACTCTGTAACCCGAGGAGCTCGGGTTCGATACCCTATTTATATTAAAAGTTTAGGTTTTATGAACGAAAATGTAATTTACTTTTAAAAATAAAATACTTTTCATTCATATTTTCTGAAATGAGGCTGCATTAAGAAGTAACACTCGTCAAAAAGTATTTTTTCAGGCAATCTAGTTAATGTTTGTTTTTTAAGAATGAAAATATTTATTTCCCGATACAGTGACGTGATTTTCGACAGAGATCATTTTGCGGAGCATAATTTTGACATTTACTATGTATTTGCTTTTCAAAAGATTTTTTTTCTCATTGAAATTTTCGATTAAAAATTAAACATTTCTGTTAGCCGTGCAGACGATAAAACGTGAGATATTGGCAATTTTGTTTCTTAATAATAAGAATTAATATCATAACACAAGGCCCTTTTATTTCAACCTCAAAGTATTCGTTTTAGTTTTGATATATGAGGTTAAATTCACCTTCTTTTCGTACATTCGAATTAATTTCCAATATGAAGACGTATTCATGCCTATTTTTTATTTCATTTTCCTCTTGCACATGAAAATTTTTGAAATCAAAATTAACTGTTTAGGATAAATTATTATTCCGCGATCTGATTTCCTTGGCAACGGTAAATAAAAAGATATTTTATAGCAAAATGTCAATTTATTCCTTATGAAAATAATGAGCTTTTTAATTTAAAAGAAAAACATTTGGACAAAATAAATAGAACACAACCTGTCTTTATTTCTGGGGTAAATTCCATCTATATGTAAAGACACAAAGGCATTAACTAATTCATCCCTTTTGACGTTGATTTGACTTCAAAGAATTACACACACTTTCACATTTACGATATTTTTAGGTGTAATTTCGTTGCTAGGTAACAATTAAAAGAAAATTAAAACAATGAAATATGGGCATTTATTTTAATTAAATTAGTAAAAGAGAATATTTTATATTATTGGAACAAACGTATAAACTCCCTCCATATGTTATACACCGAAAAAAAAAACTCTGACAAATGTATACACAAAATTTCAAACTAATATGAATAATGTATGTTTCTAATTAGGAAATTTCATCATCCATAATTTACCATTTAAATCCTTCAATCATATTAGCCATTTCCTTTCAACAAAAGAAAATGGAAAAATCGTCTGAATTCTTATAGAAAAGCATTATTGCGCAAAATAAAATATTCTATATTTTCCGAACGAATGAGCCAAATATAACAAAAAACTATACAGTTAAATCCGGGTACATCACCAACATACCCACTTAATTTCAAGCTAATCGGATGCTTTTTGCGGCAGTTATCGCGGAACAGACAGACAGACTAACAGACAGACTAACGGAAACCAAAACTTTTCGTGTCTCCACAGTAAGCCTTCACTGACGTTTCGGCAACAAGTCCGGCAGACACAATAATCGCAGCCAACCTTTAACACGATGAATACCACGTCAGTCACCAGTGACCGACACTAATCTTTCATTTTAGGTCGCGTCAGTCATCGGTGACTGACACTTATAGAATCTGTAACAAGAGTCTTATTTAGTGGCCTAAACGGAAAGACAGTCAAAATAGACTTGGCATTCAACGTGTTAAGCATTCGTAACCAGCCTATGATAAATGAAGCAGCTCCACAGATTAAAACTCAAGTAATGGAACCATATATTAAACGTTAGAAAAAGGTAATGTTATTTAATTATTTTAACTCAATCAAGTTGACTGATACAGAAACCATAATCTTTTTTCGAATGAATGAAAATGTGTCCAAGTCGGAGCTCGTTGACAGGACTTTTTGACTTTAGCTCTCAAATCTTCACCAACGCCTGTACCCTATTCACTTAGGCAAACTTTATACATTATTATCCCGCCAGCGATAATTTACTCTGCTCAACACATTAAACCCCAGGTGATGGAACTTCATATTAAACGATAAATAGATATTGAACTATTTTAACTCAATCAAGCTGATTTATACAGAAATCATATATTTTTTTGTTTTTTTCACTTTAGTGAAAACATATCCAGTCCTGGACTCGAACACGCGGCTCATTTTGGCTTAAGCTGCCAATTTTATAAAAATAAACTGTCCTCTACAAGTACGGCAGACATGGGGACAAGACCGGCACTAGTCTACTGGAATTTTCCAATTAAACTTTTTATGTACTGAATTTTGAATTCATGAAATTTTCATCTTCTAAAGCATTTTTCGTGAATTTTTTTTTTATTACATTAGAAGATTTACATAACAATTTAATAAATTTTAGAAGGATTGAAGGAATTAGAAGGATTAATTATATTCGAATTTATAGTGATTTTGTGCAATATTTATAACTCCACTCAAATTTTTTGTTTTAAATATTTTTCTTAGTATTTTGCAGAATTAAGAAATATAGAAATATAATGTCCTTACAATAGAAATGTAGAAATATTTCCGAACTGAAAAATCCCCGCCCCCTCTCCCCCAACGCCAAGAAAGCTAAAAAGATGCATAGGCAAAAGAAATCCTTTTAATTTTTTTTTTTTTTTTTTTTTTTTTTTTTTTTTTGTATAACCAATAATGTTTTTGGAATAAGATAAAGTATATCTATAACTCATTATAAGTTGTATTACAACTGATCGATGTATTAAGTGGGTTCGGGACACATTTTCAAAAAAAAAAATTATTTATTGAGTTTTTTTTTTTTTGTGATTTTTAACCATATCATTTGTAAACAAAATCAAATGATAAAACTTCTCCTAGCTTTTAGAAAAAAATTTTTAATTTAAAATTTATGAAAAAAGTGGTATAACTTAAATTCATTATAACTCGAAATATTATTTGTAGAATTTAAATTCTTTTTCATTTAAATAAACAAAAATATATATTTTTTAATTTAGAGCCAGCATTTTCAAAAATATTAATTTGTAAAAAAAATAAAAATATTTAACGAAAAAACTACAAAACAAGTGGTACAACTTAAAAAAAAAAAATCATATTTTAAAAAGTATTTTTTTTTTCAAATATGCTGGCTCAAAAGTAAAGTAAAATAATTGAAAAAGATATTTTCCGAGATCCACCCCTGTATCTTTAACAGTTCTCGAGTTATAAGAATTTAAATATGAGAAATAGTGAAAAAACCTATCATGAAGAAAAACGCAATTTCACAAGAACTCGTTTCCTTGACAACCATAGCTTGAAAGGCAGATTTTGAAAACAAACCAAAACGAAAAAATTAATATTTCCTGTTCTAATTAAGATAGAAACAGGATTTAAACATCATTTTAAGTAGAAAACGGCAGAAAAATTTTTAATCCAATAAAAAAAAAAAAAAAAAAAAAAAAAAAAAAAAAAAAAAAAAAAAAAATTGAAAAATTGAATATTTTTGTGTCCCGGACCCCCTTAAATGAATTTTATAACAAATTATTTTAATGGTAATAAAAAGTACCGTCAGTAGATAAAGGGTTAATTTAGTAGCGAATTGGCAGCAAAATCCAAAAAGTCCAAGTTTCAAGACCCTGCCTGGATACATTTTTCGCTCAATTGAAAAACTTTCAAGTTGAAGATTTCTGTGTCAATTAGTTTTATTGAGTTAAAATAATTCAAGTTATTTAACAGTTTGGTTTCTGTTTAAACATTTCATTTGCAAAATTGCAAAGAAAAGATTTTTCTTCATGACAATTTCCTATAGGTTTTATGACTAAATAGAAGGCGATGTTAAAACCTCCCTTTCTGTCTGTTTGACTTGGCGAAAATTAATCATCGCCAAGAATTATGGTAACCCTATTTTTTACTTTACAATTTTTTAGTTTGTTTTGAATGTAGATATAAGAAAATTTTGAAGCGAGCGATCACCGCTATAAGTGATCTGAACCAGGATTGCCTGGTAATAATAAATCTTATTAATATTCAATTCTTCGAACTTTTAATTATTTAAGTGCTGATTTACTTTGAATAGATAAACATCGTTCTGCATTTTATTTCATTAAATTGATGTGAAATATGACTGATTCGAAGAGAAGAGTTGTTATTATTCGATTGTTTTGAAATCCCTCATGTTGGCGAACCGCGTCAGGATGTCTGGACTGACGATTGAATATTATTTTTTCTGATTCTGAAAGCTTGAGGTAAGCTATGTTTTTATTGTTGATTAATTGAAAGCAAATATGTCGACTACCGCTAATATTGAAACTTTAAAAAAGAAAAGAACTGGCTTACGTACACAAACGACAAAATTGTGTACAAAAATAAGCACAGTTCTTGAAGATGATTCCATGACATCAGAAAATAAATTAGATTTATTAAACATTTGTAAAGATCAGTTGAATGACAAAAATGAATTATTAAAAAAATTAAACTCTGATATCCAGGATGTTATTCCTGATGACGATTTTGAGAAAGAAATCGAAAGTTCCGAAACCTATAGTGAGAAAATAATTGAATTTTGTTATAAAATAACGAAGTTCTTAAATGAACTTAACTCCCAAAATCAGAATAATACTTTTCAAAATTTTATGAAAAATGAATCCGGTTCTCAAAACGGAAATTTAGAGAGATCGATGAAATTGCCGAAGCTCACTATAAATAAATTTTTTGGTGACAGCAGTTCCTGGTTAGAATTTTGGGGGCAATATTCTAATGCAATTGAAAAGAACTCTAATTTAACTCTTATTGACAAATTTGTCTATTTGAAATCTCTTCTTGGAGGTAGTGCATATAATGCTGTTGCAGGATTTTCGCTTTCGGAGGAAAACTTTCAAGTTGCAGTTGATTTGTTAAAGGCTCGCTACGATCCTGACGACCTTGTCATCAATGCCCATATGAGTAAATTATTAAATTTAAAACAGGTAAAGAATGCTTCTAATATTAGAGAACTTCGGGAACTGTATGACAGTTGTGAAATACAAATCAGAAATTTAAATTCTCTCGGAGTTACAGCAGGAAGTTATTGTCACCTGCTATGCCCTATTTTATTAAAGTTGATACCTGTTGAAATGGCGTTAGATTTTAATCGTAAAAGAACCGATGGTAAAAAAAAATGGAAGTCGAAGAGCTTCTTTCTTTCATTAAAAACGAAGTACAATCGCGAGAATCTACTATGGCACTCCAGAGCTCTGAAAATAGTTTTAGTGCTAAAAAAGAAAAGAATAAATATAACAACAGTTATAAACATTTTAGCAATTATAAACGTGACATTCCTTCAGCCTCTGCATTGACTACCAATCTAAAAAAAAATGTTTGTTTATTTTGTGATAATGATCACGATTCGAAATTGTGTAAAGTGTGTACTATTTCTCAAAAACGGGATAAATTACGTATGCAAGGACGTTGTTTCACTTGTTTGAAAAAATTCCACGTCTCGGCTAAATGTAAATCTAATTTAGAACCATGTAAATTTTGTAATGGAAATTTTCATCATTATTCGATTTGTTTAAAAAAATCTCAAACAACAATTCCCAAAGAAATCGAATCAGCTGACACAGTTATTAGTTCGATTTCTCATTGTAATGCTCAAAATGAAAATTCCTTTAAGGAGGTTATAGTACTTCAAACAGCTTGCGTAAATGTGGGATCTGAAATAAGCTCTGAGCTTGCATTATGCTTATATGATTTGGGGAGTCAAAGATTCGCTACAGAGCAATTAGTATCAAAATTAAATCCCCGAATTATTCGTCAAGAAAAACTACAAATTTATTCTTTTGCAGCTGTTAAACCACAAATAAAAACATTTGAGGTTGTGCAATTAAAATTATCCCATGTTGAAAACAAATCGCGTTTCATATTTATCGAGGCTTTAGTCACAGATGTAATTTCAAACGTTAGGATCCCCCCCCCCTTCTCTCCAGACAGATAAAAAATAAACTGGCACCTTTTAAATTAACAAATGCTGTTGCATCATACCATTCTAATGTAAATGTTCTTATTGGGGCGGATTATTTTTATCAAATCTGCTACGATAGAGAAATAAAAAAAAAAAAAACTAAATCTCTCTTTTTATGTCATAGTTTATTTGGATATTCGCTTTGTGGTTTTTATGAAGATGAAAAAAGAAAAAAAATGGAATGCGTTTCTGTTTTAAATCTGTGTGTTTCAACTTCAGTTGAGGAAGATTTGAATTTTTTATGGGAAATCGAATCTTTGGGTATTACGCAATCAAATGATAATATTTCTGATGCAGGTAAGGAAATTGTGAATAAATTTGAGAATAACTTAAAATTCGTAAATCATAGGTATGAAACGGGTTTATTGTGGAAGTATGA
Source organism: Maratus speciosus (assembly GCA_963932465.1). NCBI lineage: Eukaryota > Metazoa > Arthropoda > Arachnida > Araneae > Salticidae > Maratus > Maratus speciosus. Next base: position 85,632,260 of record OZ010789.1, read on the forward strand.
GAAAAATAAAGTCGGGAATAATTTTAGAATAGCTAGAAGTCGCTTTGAGGAATTAAATCGTAAACTCGAGAAAGATAATGACTTATGTAAAAATTATAAAGATATTATATTAGAACAATTAACTGCTGGAATTGTAGAAGAATGTCCTGATAAAATAACTGAGGGTGGTTATTTTATGCCGCACAGACCGATTTTAAAAGATGATAAATTAACTACTGAGGTAAGAATGGTTTTCGATGCTTCTTCTAAAGAAAGGCATTGAAATTCTCTAAATGATTGTTTACATCCAGGACCTAATCTTAACCCGAACATTCTTAATGTAATATTTAATTTAAGAAAATTTAATGTTGCATTTAGCGCTGACTTAGAGAACGCGTTTTTGCAAATTGAGATAACAGAGGAAGATCGGGATTATTTAAAATTTTTGTGGTTTGGTGACGAAAAGGATGATTTAAAATTTTTGAGATTTACACGAGGTGCTATTGGGGTAATTTGCAGTCCGTTTCTTTTGGCTGCAAGGATTAAATCCCATATACGTAAATATGTTGATCATCCTGAAGTTGTTAAGATTTTGGACTCTTCTTTTTATGTAGATAATTTGATTACGGGGTCAAAATCTGATGAAGACGCTTATTATCTATCCTCAACAGATTCGCATATTTTTAAAGAAGCTAGCATGAATTTGCGAAAATTCAATACTAATTCTGTCAAACTTAGAAAATTATGGAAGGAAAATAAATTATGTGACTCAGAAGAAAATTTGAATAATTCTTTAAAAATTTTGGGATTATTATGGGATTCTAATTGGGATATATTACGTTTTGACGTTAATCCTTTCTTGATGATTGGAAATTTAATCCATCGAAACCCGTTGTTCTTAAAGCCATGTTAAAAATCTTTGATCCTATTGGATTTATTGCACCATTTTCTGTTCGTATGAAAATTTTGCTACAGGAAACATGGAAAACGGGTTTGGAATGGGATGAAAAATTCCTTAATGATTTAAAAATTGAATGGGAAAATTGGTGTGCAGAAATCGAACATTTACATAAATTTGAGGTACCCCGCAAATATTTTCCACAGGGTTTAGACTTTTCGGACCCAATCGAAATTCATATATTTTCAGATGCTAGTCCTAAGGCTTATGGGGCCGTAGCTTATTTTCGATGTACCACAAGTGACAATAAAATTATGACTAGTCTTATTTGGGCAAAATGTCGAGTCGCCCCGATTAAATGTTTGACAATTCCCCGGCTTGAATTAATGGGGGCATTAATAGCTGCAAGGATGTCTAAATATCTGAAAAGTGCATTTAATTTTCAAAATTTGGAAATTCATATCTGGTCAGATTCGACAATTACGTTACATTGGATCAAGGATCAGCCATGGATTGGAAGCCCTTTGTGGCTAATAGGGTTGTAGAAATACAATCTTTAACTGATCCTAGAATATGGAAGTATATTCCGGGTAAGGATAATCCTAGTGATTTTCTTACTCGAAGCGAAAATTTACGTAACCTCCTAGAAAATAAATCATGGTATTACGGTCCTGAATGGTTGTCATTACCAAAGGACAGGTGGCCGAAACCTGAAAAATACAATTTAATGAAAATATTTTGAACGAAAGAAAATCTACAAATTTGAGTTCTGCTCAATTATCTTGTACAGTAGGTGTTGTACCTCCAAAGTCTTTGTTAAAATTAGAAAATTTTAGTTCTCTTTCCAAATTACTTACTATCACAGCCTGTATCTTAAGATATATAAATAATATTAATAAATCGAAACCTAAAATTTCAGGTGAGCTCACAGCTCAAGAAATTGAAAAGGCAGAATTTTACTGGTTAAAACAAACCCAGTTATCTGTCTTCAATCGTGAAATTGATTTACTAAAAAAAGGAAAGCCCATCGATAAAGATTCAACCTTGTATAGTCTGAATCCAAAATTGGATGAGAATGATTTGTTAAATTTATCTGGAAGATTACAATTTTCAGAATTATCTCAAAGGGAAAAGCACCCTTTTATGTTTCCATATGGGAGTGCTTACACCAAATTGTTGATTCGAAATGCCCATGAAAAGGTTTTCCATTATGGAATTGCAACAAGTTTAGCTCACTTACGAGAAAATTATATTATAATTAGAGGACGAAAAATGATAAAATCTGTACTGAAAAATTGCTTTTTTTGTACAAAATTTAAAGCTTCTCCTGGGAAGGAAGAAATTGCATCATTGCCGAAAGATCGTATTACTGAATCACCACCCTTCTATACCTGTGCTGTAGATTTTGCAGGACCTATTTATGTCAAAGCAAAAACTGGTCAAGAAAAGGCCTATATAGTTCTTTTCACGTGCGCAGTCACTAGAGCTGTGCACCTCGAACTATGTACCAATTTAACTACAGAAACATTCCTTTTATCATTTAAAAGGTTCATCTCTCGTAGAGGAATTTGTCGAACAATCTACAGTGATAATGCGAAAACATTTATCAAAGCTGATAATTTTCTTAGAGAAGTTTGGAGCCGAATATCGAAAGAGGAAGTTTTACGATATTTTAATAAAAATAGAATCATATGGAAATTCATTATTCCAAGAGTCAGTTGGTGGGGCGGTTTTTAGGAACGCATGGTACGTTCGGTGAAAACTTCTTTGAAGAGAGTTCTCGGAAGATCTTGTCTCTCATATGAAGAAATACAAACCACTTTAACTGAAATCGAAGCTATGATTAATGGTCGCCCACTAACGTATGTTCATGAAGAAAACAGTGAACCGCTTCCACTAACTCCTTCACATTTCCTGATCGGCAAACTAATAAATTCTCTACCTGATTTTCACTGTGTTACTGAACCTAAATTGAATAGAATAACGTTAACAAAAATATTGAAATATCGAGAGCAAGTTTTAAACCATTTCTGGAAACGTTGGAGGCAGGAATATTTGCTAGAACTGCGTTCTGCCAATTTTTCAGTTCCTGTCAAAGCTCCGACTAAATTCGAAATTGGTATCGTTGTATTAATTAATGAAGATAAAATTCCAATGCACATGTGGAAATACGGCAGAATTACAGAGCTCTTTTTAGGAAGAGATTCGAAAGTTAGATCTTGTGCCATACAAACTGAATCTGGTGTAATAAAAAGAACAGTTCAACTGCTACATAAACTAGAACTTGACATTATGGACTGATTTTTTGAACTTTTCACTTTTAAGAACCTTTTGTTTACATTTTCATTTTTTAACTTTTTCTAATCTAATATTTTTGTATATTTTAGTTTCATTAGTTGTTCCTGTGAAAATAGAATTAATTGTATGACTCATTATTGTAAGTATGTTCTAACTTTTAATTGTCTTATTAATGTATTTTCAAATTTTTGATAAAAATTTAGTTTGAATGATGAACAATAGTAATTGTTCATCCGGGGGCAGTGTGTTAAAACCCCCCTTCCTTTCTGTTTGACTTGGCGAAAATTAATCATCGCCAAGAATTACGGTAACCTTTTTTATTACTTTACTATTTTTTAGTTTGTTTTGAATGTAGATGTAAGAAAATTTTGAAGCGAGCGATCACCGCTATAAGTGATCTGAGCCAGGATTGCCTGGTAATAATAAATCTTATTAATATTCAATTCTTCGAGCTTTTAATTATTTTAGTGCTGATTTACTTTGAATATATAAACATCGTTCTGCATTTTATTTCATTAAATTGATGTGAAATATGACTGATTCGAAGAGAAGAGTTGTTATTATTCGAATGTTTCTGAAATCCCTCAGACCAACACATGTATGCAATTTATCAGAAATCATGATTATGTTTTTTTCATATTCTTTGATATACGCACAACTGCAAGAAATGTGTAAAAAATTTCTTTTAATAATTAAACTGTCTAATGCACATTTGTTTCATATTTCATGAGATTTTTCCTGTTGTATTACTTTTTGAATAGAACTTGTATTAGAGAGAATTTTTTCTTCAACTTTTTTTAACAATTTTTAAATCATTGAAATAATAATGAGATTTTTTTTTCATATATATTATAACATGGAAATATAATTTAAAATAAAATTACCACCTTTTTAGTTGCGTTACCTTTTTAGGTGCGTTTGTAATTATATAAATATGTAGCATCTATAATATAGTCGTCATTCAGAAAGTCTGTCTGTCTGTCCGTCAGTCCACATATAACAGAGCAAAAACTACCCGACCGAATAGTCAGAAATTTTAAATATATAATTGTTGCAAAATTTTGTCGTGACATTTCAAATTTTATGAAAGTCGGATGCATATTTTAATTACAGGGACTGTCAAAAGTTTTCCGTTACATTACGGCCAATGGGAAAAATTATTTCAAGTTCATTTTAATGATGTCACAGCCTTTCGAACGGAATAAAATATATATGAACTTATGAAGTGCACTAAAATTTATATTCAATACAATATGCGGTAAAAAAATATTGATAAAACTAGTTATAGTACGAACGCACCTAATTTGCCAACTTTGACGTGCAATTTCCAACTTGTTCATTCAGGTAACAGGTTTTCTAACATTAAAGGACAAATATTGAAATTCTTGAACAACATAATACAATAAAATTATATGAACTAATAATACTTTTCTATCATGAAGAAACATAAATTTGTGGAAAAACATTTTATAAATGTTTTTCATATTTATCAGAGCTTCTTGACTTTTTTTGCTTTAGTAAAAATAATGTCTAATTTTACTTTGCAATACAGCAGAACCCCGCTGATCCGAAATTCCGGTTAATTTGAACCGATTTTATTTACGAAAATTATACTTGAACAGATTAAAAAACCGAATAAAAAGAAATGCTCAATAATGTAAAAGTAGAACACTGTCCACGAATATAAAATAAAAACGTGCACAGTAGGCCTACATAAAGAAGCCATCTTAAAAAATTCTCGAATATCTGTTTGTTTGCCAATCACAATATTTTTTTTTTTTCAAAAATGCAAAAAGTATTTAATTCAGATGATAAAAATTTATTTTTCCTTTCAACAGTTTGATTTCGCAAATTATCTACAGTAATGTTTTTTCTTCACCCCTCGTCGATGTGGTGATCGAGCTATTTAGAGATTCGCAATTTTGAACCGTTTATAATGGGTTGTTACGTAATTCCTCATTGAAGATCCATTGAATTATTATAAACAGCCGAAGTGATTGAACAGGAATACTATTTTTTTTGCGAAAGTTGTGCCAGATTACCCAGCATACCGTTCCTTAGGATGCCAAATTACAGGATGTTTACTATACAACTCAGTACATATATTTTTTATAGCAAGCACCTTTTTATTTTCTATTTTTATCAGAACTTCGGGTAATCCGAACTAGAACCGGTCGCAAATAGGGAGGTTTTACTGTATTATAAACATATATATGGAAATCACTTAAAATCTTCAAAACTAAGCTAAAACATGCTAAATGTGATAAAAATACATTTAAAATACATGTCATCTCGCGATTTTTGTTTACCGGTTTCATTGAATTTTTTTAGGAAATATTTTTATCATTATTGATCTTGAGAATGGCATCGTCAGACCGATGAAACATGTATATCAGAATAATATACTTATGTACCTTTTTAAATGGATATTTATCACTGTTAGCCAGTTCTAGCTTAGTTCACAATAATATTTAACCGAAATAAAATTAAAGAAAAAATTGCTTAAAAGGTGCATTTAATTTGTCACTAATGTAAAAGATGTTCTCGTATACAAAAGTTATTACATAATGTAGTTTTAAACCTTAAATGCCTGATTTTTCAAACAGCATTGTAATGATGTTTTTCGGCTTTCCTTTTTTAAATAAATCATGGGAAAAATTCTTAAAAAATCATATTTTGTTTTAAGTATGGTTTATGGCTAAAAAACAGTTTGTTATTAATCAGCAATACTGGTCTTTAATTGAAAAAATAATTTTCCTTGATAAAATTCTATAATATTAAACACACAAGAATTTTAGGGACTGTAATAAAAAATAAATTTTACTTGCTCACTGCAGAATAAAATAGGGTATTTCGCAAGCTTTCAAACAAAACAAAAAGAACAATTAGCAGTTGAAAAATTAAATCGATCTTTATTCTTAAACAGCACTAGTGTTGTCATCTACATGTTGAAAATTGATTTAATAATATTTTCAGAATGTATTTTATTGGCAACATTAGGCATTATAGCTTCAACTTTATTCTAACATTATTTTAGAGCCTAAATTGGATATGTTGCCGGAAAGCAACACCCGGCATTCAAGGGTTAAAAAACTTAAAAACTTTCACAATTTTCGCACCGAGTGCTTTCAATCAAACCTTGATCGTCATCAGAGCAGCTTTGGTTGCGTACTGGCACTTCCTAATCGTACACCGTCCTCGGCTGGACAGCCAGGTGAGTCCATATTACAGTGGAGGTGGGAAGGGGGAGGGGAGGCAGTAAGAGAGTCCAATTTACAGTGGAGAGGAGGAAGGGGGGCAGTAAACTGAAAACTTCTATCAATACATTTTCTATTTTAAAAATGTTAACCATATGCCTGGAATGTTATATGGCATATCTATATTATAAAAGACAAACATATCTGTGCGTATCGCATACGTCATTCTGCGAATGGCATCACTTTGAAATTTAAATTAAAATTTCGGTTTTGCAATTTTCGTTACTGCAAATTTTTAAACTTCTAAACATCCCACATTTTAAATGTTTACACCGTCTTATACAGAAAAAAATGTTCTTTTAAATTCAATTTGTTTAAAAGCTGTATCTCAATTAATTTTTGAGATATTAATTTTTTTATAGTTTTTAATACCAATTTTCTAATTGTGGCAACTGAAGTACTTCATTTCTATTAAAAGTTGGTTAGTTATCTTTATTGATTATATTCTTACTGATGCCATTTTCTCATTATAATTTAAAATATCTTTTTTAAAAATTTGAACAGAAAATGACGTTACGCTTTAAAAAAGACACAATTTCCCTGATGGTGCTGTTATATTTCACTATTGTTTCATTCCACTGATATTGAGTTTGAGACAATAGGCAAAATATTTCAGCGACTGAAAATGCCATCATAGTTAAAAGAAAATGATAATTTTATTTCATAAAACGAGATATTTCCCCTTTAATACGCCTAAAAGTTATAAAATTCCGGAATTTTTACGCGCAGGTACAGAGATTATACTAAGACCTGAAATCACGAGCGAGAATTTTCCCATGGAAAGCTGTAATAGCTGACTTCAAGCTTGGAAATATATTTATTAATAACCTATTGTTCGGTAATTTTTTTTAATGGTTAATGGATGTGAAACGTGGAAAATGATTTGATTCGGTTTAGATTTAAAGGGGGGGAGGGAATTCTGTGATCATGTCAAGATGAAATCATTTTTGCTAATTTTTCATTCCGTAATACCAAGCGTTAATTGATAACTTAATCAAAATTACTTATATTGATTATATGTTACTGATTACGTATATGAATAAAGTTTATTTTTTCAATAATTTTAACAGTTGAAGTTTATGAAAAAAGTATTTTGTTAATCTTAGGTTAAAATATGTCTTTGCAGAGTTAGACTAACAAGTGTAAGATGAGTTTTTTATTGTAATTATTGCTGTCGAAGTATTATAAATTTGATGCAACAGTTCCTTTGTAAAAATTTTCTTTCGTCGAAATTCGGCGGGATTCACCTCATTATCATTAATGGCCTTATTGCTTTTTATTAAAATATCTATGGATTCTTTTATTAAGAAAATTGTAACTACTAGGTTGAGCAAAAAGTTCTGGGAAATTTGTGAAAGTTGCGTAGTTATGCGTAAATTAACAATAAAAGCAACTAGGGCTATTCTTTAAAGTAGAGACCATCATAGTCCACGAGTTTTTGCCACCGTTCTGCCAGATTCCTGATTTACTGGCTAAGTTTGTCGCCATTACCAGCACTTTCATCCTCATTAATCTATTAATCTCATCGACGGTTTCAGAATCGTTAAGCCTTTTCTCTAATAATGCCGGGTCAACATACGCAAATCATACTGTTCAATAGGCATTTTTGATCCAAAGTTCCTGAACTCCTATAAATATACCACTAGTACTCCTATATACAATATAAATTCTGGTAATTATCAGATTAAAAATTTTCCAGAACTTTTTGCTCAACCTAATATATTATGTAATAACATCGTTTATATTTATGAACATATTTTATATTTATGGCATATTAAATGCACCTTTTAAGAAAAAAATTTTCTTTAATTTTATTTCGGTATAGTTCAAGGTGTTTGTGACATTTCAACGGTATAAGTTTTTTCATATATACATTTTGTGAATAGTATTTAAATTTTTCAATAATATATTATCATACAATTTTTAATTATACTGAGTCGTAATACATTGTAATATGAAGAACTATATAATACACTGATAAAAAGTCTTTAATAATAACTTTTTTAATTTAATACATCGTTCGATAAAAAAAGAAAATATCAGGTAACTGCAAGAAATAATTAAGAGACAACCACATACTTTTAAAAGAAGAAGACATACGAAAAAATATCCAATCACATGAAAACAGTTATTAATTATTAAGTACTTTACATTCCTCATTTAAAAGAGAATTCCAAAGATTCTTGGATGAGCGAAAGCACTGATCATAATTAAAGGCGGAAAAGTTATTTTCAAGTTGTGTTTGTGTTTATTGCAAGTAGTTTATTAGGAACTTCCAAAGAAAATATTAATTTTTCCGGTGCAAAGTTAAATTTTGATAATTATGCGTGAGGAAAAAATGTCTGCTTCCAATTTACCACATTGTCTGCTCGGGTTGCTTTGATGCAATAGTCAAACTAAATGCGTGTGCCTAAATTTAACTACCGAGTTACCACTATTTTAGAATAGTTCAAGAGACGATAGTACAAAACCTATGTTATCAAGCACAAAAAAAAAGCTTTATTTTACGGGAAAGTAGAAATAGGGAAATCTAATGATCCACGTCTGCCGGAAGTGAAGTGGTGCATAAGCCAAAAATTAATACCACCAGTGGCTGATTCGTGGGTTTATCATTGTGTTTCTCCTACAAACAAAGATAAGAAAACATAGAGGATAGTTGAAGGACAAGCAAAATGATGAACTTACGGAGTCGACCATTGGTGGTATTAATTTTTGACTTATGCACCTGTTCACTTCCGGCAGATATGGATCATTAGATTCCCCTACTGCTACTCTCCCATAAAATAAAGTTTTTTTTTTTTTTTTTTTTTTTTTTTTCATGTGCTAGATAACATAGGTTTTTGTGCTGTCGGTCCTTGGACTATAAGCACGAAAGTAAAAATCTCTCTATTCTAAAAAAAGGTAACTACCGCTGTCACCGCCGCCGCCGGTTTTGAATTTTTTGTGACTGGAGGTCTTTCTTCGTTAATATTAAGAAAAATAATGCATACAAAAATATGAAAATCGGTGGTTTTATACAGAAATGTTTGATAAACACGCTGAAGCAGACAGTTTTCAAATCGAAGAATTATTTTAAGAGATATTTAATGCTAAAGTTGGACAAAATTGTTCCACTAAAAGTGTTTTATAGCAGCAAAAACTATACATGACAGTGTAATCATTTTTAGATCAATTTATGCTTTAGAATTTTCCGGAGTGCAGATTGCATTAATTTTTCTTTTATTTTGACTCATTTTTTGAGGTTTTATTTCTATTTTAAATTCAAATTTTCAGCATTTCTAGAGATATTTTTTACAGATTTTAGAAAGTGATATTAATTTAAACTGTTGCCAACTGTATAAACAGCGGAAGCAATAATGTTTCTCTCTATTCTAAAAAAAAGTAACTACCGCTGTCACCGCCGCCGCCGGTTTTGAATTTTTTGTGGCCGGAGGTCTTTCTTTTTATTATTAAACAAAATATTGCATACAAAAATATGAAAATCGGGGGAATTATAGAGAAATGTTTGATAAACACGCTGATGCAGACAGTTTCCAAATCGAAGAAATATTTAAAGAGATATTTAATGATAAAGTTGGACAAAATCGTTCCATTAAAAAAGTTTTATAGGAGCAAAAACTGTACATCGCAATTTAATCATTTTTAGATCATTTTATGCATCTGAATTTTAAGGTGTGCAGATTGTATTTCTTTTTTTAATTTGGCTAATTTTTTGAGCTTTTATTTCTATTTTAAATTCAAATTTTCAGCATTTCTAGAGATATTTTTTACAGATTTTAGAAAGTGATATTAATTTAAACTGTTGCCAACTGTATAAACAGCGGAAACAATAACGTTCGCTTCAAAATATATATATATATATATATTTATACGTGTAATAAATTAAAAATTTATTTACACGTGACTATTATAAACAGAAAAAAACATTGGAATTAGAATTATATAATTATGTACAAAAAGCAGAAACTTATTAAAAATTACGCCATAAAACTATAATTACACGTGAATTTTAAGAGAGAAAGGAATTTGTAAAATAATAAATTTATTAACATGCGTTAGAATCTTAAATAGGAGAAATTACGTCATATTTACGTCACATTATAGTTATTACATAAAACGAACACAAAATAATATTGCAAAACGGTATAAATTTAGAAATTGCGCTAGACATTTATTTGATATTTTGAGCGGATACTTTTCAACTATTTTTCTTAGGAAAGCGCAAGTAATATTTCATTTCTAACACAAGTATTTTCACGTGAATATTAAAAAGAGAAAGAATAGTTTGGTCAAAATTACGTCAGATTGATAACGATTAATTTAAAATGTCTCATTTAAAAGAACTTTCTTTTCGCTTTGTTTAAAAAATACCGGGAGACAAAGATTCTGTTTACTTAGTTCCTTTTATATTAGCTTATTTTGAAATGTTGTTACACGTGTCTACGTCATCAAGTTATTTTTATTTCGACGTTTTATTTGTATTTCTATTAATTAGTACTAATTTATTTGTTCTTTCGTTATTTAAAATAAAAATTATGTCAATTTGTATAATTTGGCGAGTGGTTTGCCTATTTATATAATTTGGCGTAATTGGTCGACGGGATAATCAAGTAGTACCGCAGCGGATTTGGCGTTAAAATTTCCCCACTCAAAAAGAAATGAATAGAAATCCGTTTATAGGGAGATCGCCACTGTTTTTTAAATTATAATTCAATCTTTCGAAATCTTTTTAAAGCCGATCACATTAGCGTGCATTTAGAGTCTGCGGTGTCTGGACAGGGGTTGGCGAGCGTAGCTCGTAGGGGGCCGAGCCCCCTAGTGTTTCAAAAAAATATTTGTACGTGTAAATAAATTAAAAATTTATTTACACGTGACTATTATAAACTATAAAAAAAACGTTTGAAATTAGAATTAAATAATTATGTACAAAAAGCAGGAACTTATTAAAAATTACGTCATAAAAACTATGATTACACGCGAATTTTAAGAGAGAAAGGAATTTGTAAAATAATAAGTTTATTAACATGCGTTAGAAGTCTTAAATAGGAGAAATTACGTCATATTTACGTCACATTATAGTTATTACATAAAACGAACACAAAATAATATTGCAAAACGGTATAAATTTAGAAATTGCGCTAGACATTTATTTGATATTTTGAGCGGATACTTTTCAACTATTTTTCTTAGGAAAGCGCAAGTAATATTTCATTTCTAACAAAAGTATTTTCACGTGAATATTTAACAGAGAAAGAATAGCTTGTTAAAAATTACGTCAGATTAAAAACGATTAATTTAAAATGTCTCATTTAAAAGAACTTTCTTTTCGCTTTGTTAAAAAATACCAGGATACAAAGACTCTGTTTACTTAATTCCTTTTATATTAGCTTATTTTGAAATGTTGTTACACGTGTCTACGTCATCAAGTTATTTTTATTTCGACGTTTTATTTGTATTTTCATTAATGTTGTACTAATTTATTTGTTCTTTCGTTATTTAAAATAAAAAATGTCAATTTGTATAATTTGGGGAGTGGTTTGGCGATTTATATAATTTGGCGAAATTGGTCGATGGGATAATCAAGTAGTAACGCAGCGGATTTTGCGTTAAAATTCCCCAATCAAAGAGAAATGAATATAAATTCGTTTATAGGGAGATCGCCACTGTTTTTTTAAATTATAATTCAATCTTTCGAAATCTTTTTAAAGCCGATGAAATTAGCGTGCATTTAGAGTCTGCGGTGTCTGTACGGGGGTTAGCGAGCGTAGCTTGTAGGGGGCCGAGCCCCCTAGTAGTCTAAAAAATACTCTCTTAGAAATAACATTATAGTATACGGAATAATTAAAGAAAAAAGTTATAGAAAGTTTAAAATTTCTTAATATCTTTTTATGAAACATATCAAGTTATTTCATTAGTTTTTATTTTATTATAAAATATGAAATATATATAATAAATTACCAGAAACCAAATCGGTGTATTTGTATTTATTAATAGTATATTTTTGCGTATGTGTTACTTGTCAAACTATATTTCTAGCATTATAGAAATATTTATTAGGGGACTTTTAAATTGGATATATTTATCATAAGTGCATAACAATCTTTGAAATGAGTCTTAAATAATGTTAAAAACTTTTACTCATAGTTAATTAAAAAATATATACATTCGCATTTATATCTCAAATACTCATTAAAACCTGTTTTTTTACAAATTGAAGATTTTCATAATTAAAAAATGTTCCATGCGCATTTAATTTTTACCAATAAAAAAAAAATCTCCACAGATGCTGTTTATACTTATATAAAGACCATGTGTGGAGATTTTTTATATAAGCATAAAGAGCATATATAAAGTGCATATATCCGAACATGAACATTAGGGTGGGCCGAAAAAAACTTTTTTTGATTTTCGATGATGGGTAGTGCGGAAAAGTGGCCACTAGTGGCACTAAGTTCACACAAAAAATTTGAAATTTTTAGGACAATTCCTATATTTGCCGCTTTTGGCTTGAAGTTTTGCTAAAAGGCTGATTTTTGAACTTTTTTAGCAAAAATTTAAAAAATGTTAAATTAAACTTATTTTAATCGTATTTGCTTGAAAAGGCATATTTAATGTTCCAAATGTATAAATAAGCTCTGATAATGTATTATTTAATTACTATGTGCATTTTAAATTAGACGATTTTTATAGTCTTTTCGCGTTCAAGTGAGCAAAAGTTGCATGTATTGTTTGAATCTTTCAACGGTTTCTCTCTTTTGTCTTGTTTATGTCCCTTGGTCTTCCTTATTTTTTTCGATGCTTCAAAGGTCATATATTTGGGTGACGGACAGCAGAATCCCTCAGAAACAGATCTGGACGGAGAGAAGGGGGTGAGGCGAGAACTTAAGCGAACGCAGTGGCTCATCGCGATGTTGGGGGAGTGAAGGAGGAAATACAAGAGGGGAGAAAGTGCGATAAGGGATGGTTATTATTTTTCAGTGCTCGGTTTCCCTGTGACATTTGTTCAGTGCAAAAGTAAAACCTTTTTCTCTTGCAATACATTGCTTTTTGGATCGTTTAACGTGCCTTTACTGTGTTTTGTGCGTTTTATTACGACGAGTTTAGAAATGGCTAGTGCGAAAGTTCCTGATCATGTAAAGACATGTGATAGCGTGAAAAATAGCCATTTTGAGGCACCATGCAAATTGAAAGGCAATTGGTTGCGAAGCGATGTAGAAGAAAATCGAGATATTTATCTTCAACCAGTGGATTATATTATTAAAATGGTAGGTGAAAAAGTTTCCGAAATCTGAATAAAATCTTCCATACCAGTGGTTCCCCAACGAACAATTAATGGGAGGATTAAAAACTATTACAATGAGTGTAGATCTTTGGAGAAATCTTGTAATCATACGGGCGTTAATGGCAAAGCTCCTGCGAAGATTTCGTACGAAATGCGGAAACCTCTCTTTTTGACAATGCAGCTTGTAAGTGTAGAGGCTTGAACAATTGTAGTTGCGACATCAGACGTAAAGTTCCACATCGGGAGGTGAACTTCTTGAAGGATCAAAGAACTGTTCGAAAAATGTTTATCTGAAATATTGATTTAAAAACAAGCAAAACTTTTGCAAAGAAAATGTCGCGGAAAATGAAAAGGGATACAATTTCAACGAGGAATAGTGGATATGCGACAAAGCCTTCAACGAGTGGAGTTAGATCCAGATGGAAGACACTTATATTGTTGGAAGATTCAAGTAGTGGGAGCTTTCAAGAAAGCAGTTCGACTGAATCTGAATTTGAACCAGGCCTTTCAAAGCCAAACACTCCTAAGCGCATATTCCTGTCTCACACAGCGTCCGCCATGTCTCAGGGAAACTGAGCACTGAAAATAATAAGCATCCCTTATCGCACTTTCTTCCCTCTTGTATTTCCTCCTTCACTCCCGCAACCTCGCGATGAGCCACTGCGTTCGCTTAAGTTCTCGCCTCACCCCCTTCTCTCCTTTCAGATCTATTTCTGAGGGATTCTGCTGTCCGTTACTCAAATATATGACCCTTAAAGCACCGAAAAAAATAAGGAAAACCAAGGGACATAAACAAGACAAAAGAGAGAAACCGTTAAAAGATTCAAACAATACATGCAACTTTTGCTCACTTAAACGCGAAAAGGCTATAAAATTTAAAATGCACATAGCAATTAAATAATACATTATCAGAGCTTATTTATACATTTGGAACATTAAATATGCTTTTTCAAGTAAATACGATTAAAATAAGTTTAATTTAACATTTTTAAAATTTTTGCTAAAAAAGTTCAAAAATCAGCCTTTTAGCAAAATTCAAGCCGAAAGCGGCAAATATAGGAATTGTCCTAAAAATCTCAAATTTTTTGTGTGAACTTGGTGCCACTAGTGGCCACTTTTCCGCACTACCCATCATCGAAAATAAAAAAAAAGTTTTTTTCGGCCCACCCTAATGAACATAGAATAGATATTAGACATACAAAATAGAATACTATGTTCATGTATCGGTGTAAGATTCTATTGAAAACGTAAACATGCAACATTGAAAAAAAAAAGTTCACAATAAGGTAGATGCTCAATGATAAGAATATTAGAAGGATGGGGATTTCCTTCCCCATTGTTACTAAAGGCGCTGCAATCGAAATAGCATTACCATTATGCTCTATGTAAGTGTCCCATCTTGTATGTTAGTCTGTGGTCCGGTACACACTTTGAATGGCTGCAGGCATGTTTGTCTTAAGGGGATTCTTCACGCACTTGAAAACACACGCTCCGTAATGCTAATCCTAAGGGAATGTTATTTTAAAATTTCGCGTTTCAATTTAAATATTTTTAAACGATTTTTTTTTTTTTTTTTTTTTTTTTTTTTTTTTGCATAGGATAGCTGAGCTCAGTTTTTTAATATGACTCTTTTTTACTTTTTCGATTTTGGTTGCAGATTTTTTTAAAAAAAAAAGGTACTTTCAGTTTCGGAACCGGTTTTGAAACAGAAAGTACCTTTAAAAAAAAATTCTGCAACCAAAATCGAAAAAGTAAAAAAAGAGTTATATTAACGATTGAGCTCAGCTATCCTATACAAAGAAAATCGTTTAAAATGTTCAAATTGAAACAAGAAATTCGAAAATATCCTGCCCATAGGATTAACATTACGGAGTGTGTGCTTTCAAGTGCGTGGAGAACCCCTTTAAGTTCGTCAATGTCTGCTGATAGCGGTGGAAAAAGCACCTGAGAAAGACACCGCACAAAGAGTCACACCGAATATGCTGAGGAAAAGTATGGGGTGAGTGGACGGACACTTATAAGGGAGATTCTGAAAAGGTGGGATTATTAAACGTTAACTATATGTAATTTTTTAAATTTTAAAATTTAAGGCCAATTTTTTTTAATAGTATAGTATTTTGTCTATAAATATAATATATAAATATTTTATAATAGTATGTCTACAAAATTATACACAAACATTAAAAAACAGCAACTATTCTGGAAAATTCATGATTAAAGCATTTAATTAGCAGTTACGTACGTTACAAATTTTGGACATTTTTTCGCACGTAAGTTTGACAGAGCACGATTTTGGACGTTGCTCTTAGTATTTAAAAAATTCTTAAGACTAAGAATGTAGCAAATGTGTCTGTATACGTATATATATGTATAATTATTTTTTTGTAATCCAGTAATAATAATAATAAAATCAAATGATTTGTTACGTACGTTACTTTCGGACATAACAAAATACAGAAAAATTCTTTATAGAAACGTCCTCCTATCTTCAAAAAAGCAATAAATCAGCCTGCCTTCTCTTAACGAAATTATCAAAAAATCATCCGTTTCCTTTATGCATTCGTTGTTTACCATTAGAATCACCTGGGAAAAAGTTAAAACTCTTTTTCTTGGTGGTACACTGGAGCAGTTAACTTTATGAATGTCCGAAATTGGCCTCTTTAGCATAAAATAATAAAATTTTAAGATATTTATACAAAGCTTTTACAATAAATTATGTCATTTTCTGTCTCTGAATAGAATTAAAAACTCAGTGTAAAAAAAAAAAAAAAAAAAAAAAAAAAGTCAATGATAATTAAAGTTATGTTTGAAAGGCTTAAAGTTATGACTTGTGCCCAGTGCCCACCTTTTGAGAATCGACCATAACTGAGTTGAATTTAAACTTTCAACTGTTATATTTGATTTCCGATGAACAGCAAGGTTGTATTTTTTATTATTATTTTTAATAGCCTTGTAAAATTGCGATATTCATTTTATTCACACATTGTATATTTCCCTTTCAAAGATCGTTAAAAAATGTGTATAGCATTTGTATTTTAAGTGAAATAAAAATGTTTTCGAAATCGTTAACATTTTAAAGTTTTGTTACCTCTTTATTAAAATAATTTTAATCATTTTTTTACCTTGTTCAATTCCTACTATTAGTTCACACTCTCCCTATATTTATTTATTTATTTATTTATATTAGCCCAGTGGTAGGGGAGCAAAAAAAGGCTGAATTCGGAATTAATTAGGGGAAAGCTGGAAATTGCTTTAATCCCTTCAGATTAGGTCTAGAATGAATATGCTATGTTTTCCCCCTCGTACTAGGTGAGCGTTAGGAAATAGGTATAGATTTATAGTAAAAAAACACGTTTTTTTACATACCATAACAGTATCTCCAAACAGCTAACTCTGTCAAAAACATTGTCAATACAAATGATATAGAGCTTAAAATTCTGAGTAAAATGAGTACCTACACTTAATATTTTCGTTGAACATTAAGGTCACAATTCCAGTTTAAAGTTTTAGACCCATGGTCAGGGGGTTGAACACAGAATTAATTAGGTGTAAACTGGAAATTGGTTTAATCCTTTCAATTTAGGTCTAAATAGAACGTACTATGTTTTCTTCCTCGTACTTAGGGGGATGTTAGAAAATATGTGCATATTTATTTTCGAAAAACACTTTTTTTTTTATTACCTTAACAATATCTCAAAACAGCTAACTCTATAAAAAACATTGTCAATGCAAATGTTGTAGAGCTTAAAATTCTGAATAAATTGAGTACCATCATTAATATTTTTGTTCAACATTAAGGTCGCAATTCTATTTTAAAATTTTGCCTTTATCGCTAATCAAGAGCTTGAAGCCAGGAGAGACAAAGTTAACTTAACAATATCTCAAAAAATCTCTAACTCTATCAAAAACATTGTCAATGCAAATGTTGTAGAGCTTAAAATTCTGAATAAATTGAGTACCATCATTAATATTTTTGTTCAACATTAAGGTCGCAATTCTATTTTAAAATTTTGCCTTTATCGCTAATCAAGAGCTTGAAGCCAGGAGAGACAAAGTTAACTTCACAATATCTCAAAAAATCTAACTCTATCAAAAACATTGTCAATACAAATGTTGTAGAGCTTAAAATTCTGAATAAATTGAGTACCATCATTAATATTTTTGTTCAACATTAAGGTCGCAATTCTATTTTAAAATTTTGCCTTTATCGCTAATCAAGAGCTTGAAGCCAGGAGAGACAAAGTTAACTTCACAATATCTCAAAAAATCTAACTCTATCAAAAACATTGTCAATACAAATGTTGTAGAGCTTAAAATTCTGAATAAATTGAGTACCATCATTAATATTTTTGTTCAACATTAAGGTCGCAATTCTATTTTAAAATTTTGCCTTTATCGCTAATCAAGAGCTTGAAGCCAGGAGAGACAAAGTTAACATAACAATATCTCAAAAAATCTAACTCTATCAAAAACATTGTCAGTACAAAAGTTGTAGAGCCTAAAATTCTGAGTAAAATGAGTACCTACACTTAATATTTTTGTTCACTATTAAGGCGGGAGTTTTGAGATATTGTTAAGTTAACTTGGTCTCTCCTGACTTCAAGCTCTTGATTTGAAACATTTTGAAATAAAATTGCGACCTTAATGTTGAACAAAAACATTAATGATAGTACTCATTTTATTCAGAATTTTAAGCTCTACAACATTTGCATTGACAATGTTTTTTATAGAGTCAGCTGTTTTGAGATATTGTTAAGGAAATTAAAAAAAGTGATTTTCGAAAATAAATATGTACATATTTTCTAACATTACCCCAAGTACGAGGAAGAAAACATAGTACGTTCATTTTAGACCTAAATTGAAGGGATTAAAACAATTTTCAGTTTACTCCTAATTAATTCTGTGTTCAACACCCTGATCATGGGTCTAAAACATTAAACTGTAATTGTGACCTTAATGTTCAACAAAAATATTAAGTCTAGGTACTCATTTCGCTCAGAATTTTATGCTCTACAACATTTGTATTGACAATGTTTTTGACAGAGTTAGCTGTTTGGAGATACTGTTATGGTATGTAAAAAAATGTGTTTTTTGACTATAAATCTATACATATTTCCTAACGCTCACCTAGTACGAGGGGGGAAACATAGCATATTCACTCTAGAAATAAACTGAAGGGATTAAAACAATTTCCAGCTTACTTATTATTTATCGTATCAAGTTGAAATATTTTTTTTTAAACTTGTACTGGATGACAATTGATGTTAATACAGTTTTTTCAAATATTAATTCATTAATTAAATTTTAATTAATTAATTTCAGTTTTACATGGGAGACAAAATTGGGGGCCATTGGTTATTGAAGCATTTAATGCATCTTCATAAGGGGGGTTACCATACGGGGCACCCTGTTCTGTCGCCAAACACCGCCAAGTATATCGCCAAATTTGGCGGCCAAAATGAGTCGCCAAAAGTGACGCCAAATTCCCATAGACTTCCATTGTAAACCTACTTGCTTATAGAAAATCAACAAATTGAGATATTTTAATGCGACAAAAACTAATATTAGCTCAAGGGATTATATTAAATTTTCCTTTGATGACCTAAGTAGGAATTGACTTTAAAAACAAAATTTTTATATTACTTGTTTAGAATACATACACGAGTTTCATCTATATTAATTCTGACATAATTACATTGACTGCTTTATGCCCAGTTTAAGTGAAAAGCATTTTTATGCTCGTTAAAAAAAAAAAAAAAAAAAAAAAAAAAAAAAAAAAAAAAACGAACACGTAAAAAATAAATGAAAGAAAATTAAAGCATAAACTACAGAAAGTTTATTGAATGATTCTTTCATTTAATCTTTTATTAAATATCTATACAATAAGAATTATAGAACATGCAATTTGGACTCTTAATTGAGGCGTTTTTGTTTTGGTTAACTAGATTTTGTTTATCAATTAACGGTTTTTGTTTTGCATACTTCAACACCAATTTTTCGGGAAAGCAACACATTTGCAGAAAATGAATTTTCGAAGCAATTAATTTAGAATCATAATAGGTAATTATGCCTTCTAAATGGAAATGTTTAAAAAAAAAAATCCTTATTTAAATAACATTTGCTTCAGCAAATACTTATTAAAGTATAATTATGTTTTTTCTTTCCCTGGTTATCAAATAGTTTGTATTATGATTTTACATTTTCACAAAATTTTATCATCTATGATTTAAAAAAAGTGTAGGGGAGACTAGGGACGGTTGACCATACGGGAGGCTTGACCCACCCATCAATTTTCATATTTAAAAGGATTTCAGAGTTTTTTCAATAGGTGTCAATCAAAGCTACTAGAATGCTCAAACGACAGTCTTCGTTTCATAGAGATAATCGAAATAGGTGTGGAAAAAATCAATGAGGAGGTGTTTTCAACCTAAAAGTTGTGTTTTTTAGAAATAATTTGTAAGCTTTTTTTCAGATAAATTATATCATATAAATTTAAGTAAGTAGGTTTAAAGTGATGCAGAAATATCGAGCTTTCATTCCAGGCATAAAGATTGTACAGTAAGTTAGGCTTAACATAACAATGCACTCTTCTTTAGAAAAGGTCATTGTAGGGACGCTTGACCCAGTCTATGTGAGGGAGGGTTGACCAGATGCTCAAGGCTGCATTAATTGAGTGGTTTAGGTAATATTTTTATTATGGACCGTGCATAATGAAAAGTTAATGGTTATATATATATAAAATAATGTAAATTTATTCGGTAAAGATAGAGTAAAATGGTGTCATGGAAAAGAAAATGTTTAAAACTGACAAAAGATGGATGTGAAAAAATGCTAGAAAATGGGAAAGTTGATAGGAACTTTTTTCCATTTAAATATTACTTGCAGTAGGTAAATAGAAACAGTGTGACAGACTAAAAAGGATAAAATCAGTAGTCTTAACCCTTTCAGTGGCAGTGGTATGCTTATAAAACCACTTAATTTTAATTCCGAAACGTCACAAAGGCACTAGAATTTTGCTAAAATCTTTTCCATTTAATATGCATGTGAAATATAGACTTTTTCTTATTTCCAAATAAATTTGTTCATAAATTCTGGTGCAAGTCATTTATTTCAATATTTTAATGCTGAAATTACTTTGCCCTTTAATGATTTAAGTCATGTTAATGATAAGTTAAGTACTCATGCGGCTGCAAAATAACATTGCATCGATCGAAAAACTTAGGACGGTATGTAGACAAATTTCACCCGGGTGACTACAATGAGATGAAGCCAAGCTATGTGACAACTAGAGTTGTCATATAGTTGACATTGTCATGTCGTGTGTCAAGAAAATAGGACAAGGAGACAAAAAAAAAAGCGGGAGAGTGGCTCCTAAATCCGGACATAATGACATGAAACACTAAGAAAACGGAAACTTTCTCTAACAGAATAGTGCTTTAAATGTTAAAATTTCACTTTCCCTGCTATACAATTATACCTGCTCAGACAAAATCCTGTTTAGAACAAAATTTTTCTTCTCTGTCTTGCGATGGCGTCTCAACAGGTTTGTTTAAGCATTTTTAAAAGTATATATTTTTAAATAATAATTAAAGCATGTAGTATAAAATTATTTTGCATTTTTTAAACTGATTTTATTTTTCTTCACAAATATTGCAATATAAAACAAAGTGGGTCAAGCCTCCCATATAGTGGGTCAACCCTCTCATACATGGAGAGCCTTGACCTGTTATTTTTTCATGATTAAAATCAATCATTTTTCATATTTCTTATATGCTACACTTATGTGGTAATTTTCATTTGATAGCTGATTGTATATCGAATAAAATCATATATAAAACTTTATTCTACGTTCAATATTTAAAAAATAAAAAATAATTTTGTAAAAAGTGGGTCAACCCTCCCTAGTCTCCCCTATACTAGAAAACAGGAATTCTGCATTTTCAGAAGTTAGTGTTGCCCCCGATACAATATATATACCGGGTGTCCCAAAAAGGACTGACTGATTTTAAAATTCAATAACTTGCAAACGGTGATAGATATTTAAAAAATTCTTGCAGGAGGGTTATGCATAAGGTCAAAAGTTTTTTTACAGTGATTTTCAATTTTAGTTCGAATTACAAACAATAGATGGCGCTGCGATCAATAGACGCTGAATTCAGGCTCGATTTTTGGTACTTCGTGGCCCGGATAATACATTTCCATCTCCTTTTTCAGCATGGAACAAGAGAAAGGACTAGAAATCGAGCCTGTATTTAGCGACTATTGCTTACAGCGCCATCTATTGTTTGTAATTTGAACTAAAATCGAAAATCACTGTAATAAAACTTTTGACCTTATGCATAAACCTCCTGCAAGAATTTTTTAAATATCTGTCACCGTTTGCAAATTATTGAATTTTAAAATCAGTCAGTCCTTTTTGGGACACCCGGTATATATATATATATATAATGTCGGTATACCACAAGGCGGTTGTACATCCAGTTTACTCTCAGACTTATACTTATATCATTATGAACGTAATTTTACTAATAATAATCTACATTTATATCGTTATATTGATGACATAATTTTAATTGATACTGATCATTCTGCAATTACTCCATTTCCAGTAGATTATCCCACTAATTTGGAATTAACGGAAAACCTTTTATCTAACAATACAATTAACTTCTTAGATCTTAAAATTACAATAAAAGACAACAAAACAATCACAGATTTATATGACAAACGTAAAGAATTTAAATTCAAAGTTAATACATTTACAAATTTTAAATCTTGTCTACATCATTCTGTATTTCGAAATATAATACTTAATCATTTATATAGAATAAAATGTTTATGTTCTTCTCCTCTAATTAACAATAATATTAAAAAACTAATTTATGATGCATTAAATCATGGTTTTCCAAAAAAATTCATATATTCATTAATATACAATTAGTATTTTTCTTACATGATCTTTTAAAACAAATTAACACATGCGTAAACAAAATTACAAAAAAATTATAAAATAAAAAAATCTCTATAAAAAATAAAAATTGTAAAATAACATAAAAAATTATTATAGGATGGATGGGTGGGTAGATGTTAGAGTACGGAGGAGGGTGGTGTTGTCTGGATAATACGCAATGGTTAATTTATATATATATATATATAAAATGGGGCTTTTGTATTATTAATATATTTTTAATACGTATTTTATAAGGATGTTGATTTGATATTTTATATGTAATTGGTGAATTTCATTAATTATTAGCTTTATTATTGTTTAATCTTATTTACAATCATTTGTTATAAATTTTAATTTAATAAGGACAATATCATATTAATTACTAATAGTATGCCATTTTTATAGTGATTAATATACATATAAGTATATTTAATATAAATAAAGTTATACTGTATGGATTAAAATTGGGTAATTATATTTATTATTATTCCTCTATTCTTATTGATATTTTAATATTTATTTATTTTCACCTAGTGTTATATAATTTATTATCGGTTTATTGTTTTTGAATGTCCCACATTCATACTTTTAGGATTTTTATGGATGTATAAAATAATCCACACACTATATTTGTGCTTTTTAGGTAATTGGAATTTAAGTATCAGTTCACCTTCTTTATACTACCATATGTTTTTTATTTCCTGTTCATTTTATAATTATCTTATATATAATAGTTTTTATTAAAGATTTTTATATTTTTAATAATTATTTATATTAATTATTAATGAATTTATTCTGTCTTATAGCATATAGCTATATGCTATATTTTATCGATGTTCTAGAATTATTTAAATTCTTAGTGTAGTTTAAATAAATTTGCTAATAGAATATTTTGTATGCTTTTTGTATGCTATAGTTTTTTTTTTTTTTTTAAATACATTGTGTGGTTTATATTCAGTTTATAATTATCTATATATAAGGATATTTTTGGTTTTGCTGTTAATAAAACAATTGTTACATTCAATTGCTTACAACTGAAGCAAGTCTTTTGACATTTAAATCATAAATGTAATACTAGATGGCAGCACCACAATTTGTGTTTTTTTTTCGATAAGTTCTAGATTTACTTCTTCCAGCTACATTTCAGTTATAATTTACTACACCAGGGGGAATTTTTAGCTAAATTTTGACCATATTGTTTAACGGTTTTTAATTAATTTAATAGTGCATTTTAATTATGTAATTACTTTCTATTTATATTATTTTATATTATATTAAAAGTTATTTAACATTTATTTCAATATGTATTAACTGCATCCTATGGTATCAATTACTGTGATTTCTTAACTGTTTTATTAACATTAATCTTTACGATATGGGTGCCATGTGAGCGTGGATTTATTCTAAAATATTAATCGGTATGGTGTTTATTATTTCATTTTATATCCTATAAATATTTAAATAGGTTTTATTGTTTTTTCCAATTCATATTATTTGTTTCTATTCTGTTTTCATTTTTAATCAATTCACTTGATTTTAATGGTTGTTAGGGCACAGGGGAAAATAACTTTTAGCTTTAGCTTATTTTTCC
Source organism: Maratus speciosus (assembly GCA_963932465.1). Taxonomy (NCBI): domain Eukaryota; kingdom Metazoa; phylum Arthropoda; class Arachnida; order Araneae; family Salticidae; genus Maratus; species Maratus speciosus. Next base: position 85,656,515 of record OZ010789.1, read on the forward strand.
CACAGAAAACAACCATTTTGCTTATATCATTGAATTCTGTGCCCTTGAAAACGTAATTCAATATATAAGCATTTCCATTATTTGTCGGTGTCCACTTTCTTATTTTTCTTCCATAATAATTCTTATAAATAATTTAATCTTTTTTTTTATATATACTTACATCTTTAATTCATAATGTTACGGTTTTTGATGGTGGTAGGTTATGTTTAATTATTGGTTATATATATATATATATATATATAGATATAGATAGATAGATAGATAAATAGTACAAAATATATTTTAATTTTAGAACTTAAAACTCACGCTTTTATTTTATATAAAATGACGTCATCAGCATCTGCTGAAGAATTTTTCATTTACGATCCAGTCTTAAAGAACATCTACAGTAAAGTATGGATAGGACGTCACTATCGGTGAATAATACATAAATCTAAAAAAAGAGACGTCGTCATTCAAGAAACTCGACCAAAAAAATCGATTATCTAACGATTCATATGCCTGCATATGTTTGTAATTTTAATATAGATACTTAAAATTAAATTTGTTTTATAATAGCTCCATGTTTGATCAGAAATCAATCTTTATATTTCTTTCAGAATAGCACGTATTTTAATTACATTTTTTAAAGTTATTATTGGAAAACGGCAACAAAAATATATAATTACTATTTTCCAACTATTTTTACTTTACTTTCTACAGAAATGGAGTATTTGCTTTGCAAAAATTAATCAAATGGTCCTAAAAACTACAAAAAAATTAATAAAAATAGAGAATAAAATGTGATGCAGTTTTCAAACAAATTGCGTTTAAAAGTACTTTTTCCCCCCAATACGATGGTATGAAAATTGAAAATGTGCTAGGCTTAGGAGTTAAAAAAACTGTAGTAGAGTATGTAACGGTACAATGATACATATGCTTTGTTTTACGGCTGCCTTATACAACGGAACGTTATTTTTTAGAGATGACAGTTTAATAGCTGGGAGAAAGAAATACCATACTGTGGGCTAATAAAACAGAAGTTCATCAGCCGTCATAAATTGTGAAAACTATTATTCAGCTTTTCATAAAATAATTTTTTTTGTCTTGTAATATTAAACTTGGTAGAAATATATTTGTAAAATAAAAAAATTAAAACGTCACAGGGAGACACGTGTTAACTATATAAAATATTAATATACAGTGGCCGCAATCGAAGCTTTACATCATTAATCCACAAATTCGAGAAAAAGAAAAATCATTAGTCAAATTTAATCAAATAATAGCCAAAACTACCATTAATAGAAGGATTTTATAGAAGAGTGGCAGAACCGTCGTCCTTCTCCCATTAATTAACCTTCTCCCATTCCTACCAATGTTGCAAATTTAGCTGACTTTCTGTTTATTCATCTATCAAAAATTTATAATAGTAACTTTTACACTAATTAATGACTGAAATCCGCGATTAAATAAAGGAAGCTAACTATTCGAAAAATTTTGTAGACATTTTGAATTAAAAAAAAAAAAAAAAAACATGAAATTGGCAATACTACTTCCACAACGCAACGACCTTTCGAAAAAGCTTGAAAAATTTATAATAGTAATTTTTGCATTATTCAATGACAGACATTCCGCGATTAAATAAAGGGCAGGTAGCTATTAGAAAATTCTGGTAAGTATTTTGAATTAAAAATCAACTAAATAGCAACACTACTTCCACAACGCATTGATCTTTTGAAAAAGCTTGCGTAACATACACAGTGGCGCGCGTTTTTAACACTTTCCAACAAAGTTGAAAAGGGTTTATGCATTCGGTTTGTCTGTCCGTCTGTCCAAGCTCTAACTCCCGTAAATATACTCGGATTTTCATGCAATTGATAAAGATTATTTAGGGTCACCAAAGCATATTTGGCATTGCATATGAAGTATGTAGGATTAATAGTTCATTCAGCACTCAAAAGTATTCTATTGCATTATGGTATATGGTGGAAAAAACGTTTGCAGACTGTTTTAATGACATTACGATATTTCAAATGCATTAAAACTGATATAAATCACTAAATTTCACTACGACCACGTTAGAACAGTGTGCCCATAGCATTTTTTACTCATTTACAGGGACATGCAAAAGAAATCGGTTACAGTACTGACTTTGAGTAATAATTGCTGGAGTGTGCAGCTTAAAATTCCGTATGTGCTTTTAAATTTAATTATTTTTTTGCATGTTACTCATTAAATATAAATTCTATATCTCATATACAGGGCTGCACAAAAGTATTCACGTACCATTCTCCTTATTAGAGGCCCCACCAGTGGCCGAGAGGTTCTGCTCTCGAAACTGGTAGACGGGAGGTGCTGCGTTCGATCCCAATCGCGCCCGTCGGCCTAATCGTTCGGAGTTTTCGTGGTTTTCTTCGAGCCGTGGATCTTCCATGCGTTAATACGGATTAGGTTCCCTTAGAAAGACCCCCACAGAGGGCACTCACCCCGGGCCTATATCCCTCGTGTAGATAATTGGCCGTCAAAAATCAACCCAACCCAACCCTTATTAGAGGAAATTGCTGAAGTGAATTTCTTAAGTGAACTAAATTTTGGCATACATGTCGGTTAATAGATATAAATCTATATACCATATACAAGGCTGCTGGAAAAATTCAAATAATTTTCCGATTGTAGTTTTTAAACGGTGCAGTTTTGTTACATCATTGTGAACGCGTTGGAAAGTGTTTTCTAATCTATGCTTGACGCACGATTTTTACTTTCTTGTTTTTTTTTTTTTTTTTTTTTTTTTTTTTTTCTTCTACAGACATATTTCTACAGACTCGGGCCAATTTCCTTTCAAAATACTCGAACTGGCTTTTCCAAAATTCGACCGACAAATTAAGGGTGTCCGGGACACAAAAATCTTCAAATTTTAGATTTTTTTTATTGGATTAAAAATTTCTCTGCCCGTTTTCTGCTTAAAATGATGTTTAAATCATGTTTTTACCTTAATTAGAACAGGAAATGTTATTTTTTTCGTTTTGGTTTGTTTTCAAAATCTGCCTTTGAAGCTATGGTTGTCAAGAAAACCAGTTCTTGTGAAATTGCGTTTTTCTTCATGATAGGTTTTTTCACCATTTCTCATATTTAAATTCTTATAACTCGAGAACCGTTAAAGAAACAGGGTTGAAACTCGGAACATATATTTTTCAATTATTTTACTTTACTTTTGAGCCAGCGTATTTGAAAAAAATATTTACTTTTGAAAATATGATTTTTTTTTTTTTTTTTTTTTTTTTTTTTTTTTTTTAAGTTGCACCATTTTTTTGTAATTTTTTCGCTAAATATTTTTAATTTTTTTTAAATTAATATTTTTTTTAAATGCTGGCTCTAAATTAAAAAAAAATATATATATATATCTGTTTATTTGAATGAAAAACAATTTAAATTCTACAAATAATACTTCGAGTTATAATGATTTTAAGCTTTTTATCGTCACTTTTTTCATAAATTTTAAATTTTATTTATTTTTTAAAGCTATGAGAAATTTTATCATTTGATTCTGTTTACAAATGATATGGTTAACCATCACAAAGAAATTCAAAATTTTAACTCAATAAATATTTTTTTTTGAAAATGTGTCCCGGACCCCCTTAAAACTGGTGATGGAGAGCATGAAGATGTTGAAAAATTTCCATAGAACACGGAGTCCCAAACCACGTATTTAATAAAAAATACAGGGTGTTCTTCCCTAACTCAATTTGGGTTGGCGGTAATGAAAACTGAAGTATATTGAATATAGAATACGTGAATTATGACATTGCTAACGAGCCGTAGAACCAACAATGTGAAAAATGTCCGAGCCGGGAATCAATCCCGGAACCCTTGGAATAGCGTTCCAAGTGCTCTACCATTTAAGCTACGAGGACGATGCCCAGCTTAGCATTTCCCACATATGTTGGTAAGGCTGCAACTGCAGCACAAGATGGAATAGTCTTCGTGAGCACACAATCCTGAGGCGAAACATGAGATGCAAACAAACCCAGCATCGGTGAACACATATAAAATTTTAATTAATTTTCAATTAATTTTCAGCAGTGAAATTACGCTCGAAATTATTGAATACACTGAAGTATATTATAATGAAACTTTAAACAGATACAATAAACCCAACTGGAGTGAAAAATCAGCCAGAGTGAGTAATCGAACACGGGACCACAGCATTCCAGGCTGTCGCTCTAATCACTTAGCAACTCCAGCCGATACCTGGGTTTGCAAGTTTACACTAATAAACCATGTTGGGGAAGTCATCATCATCTATACGACAGCCTTGGATGACCGGACAACGATGAACTGATTTTACTATTACATCGATCTACGACATATAATAAAACACACACACTACAATATATAATAAAACACACACAACAGTATATAATAAAACACACATAAATAACATATTTGATTTCTGGCTCTGGCTACTTTTTCACTCCAGTTGGGTTTGTTGTATTTATTGTTGTATGTCTGTTTAATATTTATATATACCGTTAACAGTTGAATGCAGGCGTTATTTATGTGTGTTTTACTATATATATTCTAGTGTGGGTGTTTTATTATTTTAATAGACAGGCTCATTTTTGTTATAAATAAGACAACACTAAAAAAAAGAAAAGTGCTAGAAGCTTACATTATACGCGTCAGCAGTATGCACTGGACGCTTTACAGTTTAGATTACGATTACCAGTTCATAAGGTATCATTGATTGCTTGAGCACCCTGTTTCTCCAGAACTTTTCGTGATGATATCACATTTAATGCAAAGCAAAGTACATATCGTTGCATTTTATTGCAATGTTTTTACTTTTCTCGAAATTATTGCCGTCAACTGAAGTTCAGGTAGGATGAAACGCCCTGTATTTGTTTCTAAATAAGTGGTTGCGACCCCATGTTCTATGGCGGTTTTTCATCCTCTTGATGCCTTCGATCAGCCCTTTTAATTTGTTTGTTAAATTTTGAAACACTCTGTATATACATAATATTTATAATGCTCTATCAAATTTTACGATATTTTGCCAAGTTGGCCAAAATTTCGCGCTACTGTGGTAACTCTGCCGTTAGTACTTTTCAACAAATACTCATTGTTGAAGCTGATACTGATTTCTCCATAGGAAATCAAACTACGTATATAATTGAATAACCATTAAGCTTGTGTTAACCTTAGTAGTGTTAGTTTAACCTTAAGTAGTTCTTTTTCGATATTTTTCGAAAATGGAGGACGCTTAGAGGCGGCTCCACCTTTGCCCTCCTTTTGAGTCGAATTTTGGCAAATTCCGAAACACGTGTTTACTCATTTTAGTTATACTATAGGCATGTCAAGTTTCAAGATTTTATTTTCATTGGTAAAGTTTTGTTCATAAACACATTCCACCTATGTTGGAAAATGTTAAAAATACCTTTAAGCAATTCACGCTCATTCTCAGTAATGGCTACGAACACTTTTGTGTAGCCTTGTATATGGTCTGTAGAATTTATACACACCCCACAGTGTACAAAAATTTAATTAAACTTAAATCTTATACCATAAATGAAAACGTCATATCAATTTCATTTTGTTTGTAACCGAGCAACGTCATTAAAATATGCCGCAAACGATTTTTTTTTCATAGACCATAATATAACGGAATAATTTTGAGTTTCCCTGTACGCATAATTTAAGTGTCAAAAGTAGCACATTCGATAGTTACCATCATCTAGTGCACCTCAATAATGTGTATAAATTTCATTATGTTTAAGATTGTGTGACACTATTAAAATACACGGCAAATGATTTTTCCCCATATACCATAATGTAACGGAATTAAATGTTCCTGTAAATGAACCAGGAACACTACACACTTCATTTCCAATACCAAATCTGCCATGGCAATCCTCAGTGACGTATATCAATTACATGTCTATCCGAGTACATTTACTCGAGTTAGAGCACGGACAGACAGACGTCAGGCAGACAGACAAATCGAAGTCATGAACACTTTTCAACTATGCTGGAAGGTGTTAATAAAAAAAATTAAAAGCATGCTTTCATTAAAATTTACTAAAATGTAGAAAAATAAATATTTTTTAAATGCACTACTAAATTTGGCGACATTTCGCCAAGGTGGCCAAAATTTGGCACTATTGTGGTAATCCTGCCATTAGTACTTTTCAAGAAATACTCATTGTTAAAGCTGATACTTATTTCTCAAAATGAAATCGTACTATAATTGAGTAGCCATTAAGTTTAAATGGTTTTAACTTTAGTAGTGACCCAATCGCGCCCGTCGGGCTAATCGTTCGCAGTTTTCGTGCTTTTCATGGCCATGGATTTCCATGCGTAAATACGGTTTAGGTTCCCTTAGAAAGACCCCCACGGAGGGCACTCCTCTTCGGGCCTATATCCCTAGAGTAGTTAATCGCCCGTCAAAAATCAACCAACCAATCAACCAACCAACCTTTAGTAGTGTTCGTTTAACCTTAGGTAGTATTTTGAAATGAATATGACGTTGTACTGAATAGTAAAATACTTTATTTTCATGGATGAAAACAATATCTTCTTTTGAGAATGACACCATTTTCTACTCTTAAACCATTCTGCCATTATGAAGTCATAAATGTTTTAAATGATATCGCTTTAAAATGTTTTAGAGCTTTGTAAATACGATAAATGTTTTCTATAAGGTGATTTTCACTAGTAGAAGCATGATTCTGATTGGTGGATGGATTCATTCATTCTCGATCATTCCGCTATTTCGAGATCAGGTCATCAATTTTTAAATACAATTGTTTTTAAGTGTTCTAGAGCTTTATGAATACAACATATTTTTTCTTTTAAATATGGCATCATTTCCACTGATTTAAGTATGTTTTTGATGATTGGTAGGTAAATTGCTGTAGCGAGTGAAATTTTATGATATATATCGATTAAATATTTTGGCAACATCTCCACTCTATTCACTTCAAAGCAGGATGCAAAGTAATATATACAAAGTAATATATATATGCAGTTTTGATTCACTTCTCAAAGTTGTCGCTAATTTTCAAGTATCTCAAATTTTTGGAATTCTTCTTGGCGATTTGGATTTCTTTTTTTGGAACTGTTTTTCTTGAAGTAATTGATGGATAATTTTAAATTTAGTATTAGATTAATTCAATATTTTGTAATCGTAATCCCTTATTTTACTAAGAATTAAATAAGCTGTTTTTATATATAATTGCATCACTCTAGTAATTTTTATTGAGGTTAAATAGGAAAAAAAATAATAAATCTAGGCTTAAGAACTGAAAGTTAAAACTTTAATAAATTTAAGATGAAAATGTGGTTTTCTCTTCTTCAATTTATTCTAATGTAGTTATTTATAATTAGAATATTTTACTATTAAAAAAATTATATATATATATTCCTTTTAGGATAGAATTTTAAAACTTTCATGGATTGTTGGTAAAGTCTTTCTTTTGATATATTGTTAAAATGGTCACATTTGATTTTCTGGTACTTCTTTGCTATAGCAACCTTGGCGCAAGAGACAAAACAGCGACGTCGAATTTGGCGAGAAAAGTAAAATCTTCAAAAACATTTTATGGCAATCTTTGTTTACATTTTTAAAATGTCATCTGATTATAATAACTTTGGGGGCTCTGCGGCTGAGTGGTCAAAGCATCAGTCAGCTAATCGGTTGTGCGTAAGAGTTTGTGGGTTCGATTCCCGCTGGTTCCATTGCACACACTTTGTGTGGAACTCCCAGGGTGTATTTCTCGGAACAGATGTCATATTCGCCCCATATTGGCGCGATTTTTTTCGGTTGCCAATTTGGCGAAAACATCAACAGCATAAACAACATAATCCGGGTTACCACATCAAGCAAAATAACGACACTTTTCGCAAGTTAAGTACGTGTTGCCTATATGATATTGGCGACAGAAAAAAATCGCGCCAATATGGGGCGAATATGACATCTGTACCTATTTCTCTTGTGTTGTAATATTTCCTTGTGCTATCTTGTCTCCGACGTATAAGCGGGCTTTATGTCCAACACACAAGTCGTATGTTTGTTATTCAGTTAAATAAATAAATAAATCATAACTTTCAAAAATAATTATTAATATCCTAACCAACGCATAAACAATTTGTTTTACAGTCACACAATTTAATAAATGCATTGAAAATCAATTTGGGTACCTTTCCAATTTAGGGTTTTGGCGAGATAGTGAAAATTGCCTGTGCGAGAGAAGGAAATACGGCAATATTTTCTGGAAGCCTATTCACTGTTTCATAAAAAGAAGCAATATTTTTCGATATTGATACAATTTATTTGATATAAGAAAACCATTTATTGATTTTGGTACTACTTGGTTATTCCGTAAACGAAAAATCTATTGCCAAACTATAAGATTAAATGCCAAAAATGGTTGATCTTAAATGTCACATTCACTTGACTTTAAGCAAGGTTCACGTGTTTACGTCATCAAGTGTTTTTATTTCGACGTTTTATTTGTATTTTTATGAATGTTATACTAATTTATTTGTTGTTTCGTTATTTAATATTAACAATTATGTCAATTTGTATAATTTGGCGAGTGATTTGGCGATTTATGTAATTTGGCGAAATTGGTCCACGGGATAACTAAGTAGTACCGAATAATTTTAGTTTAATAATGACTTTTATTTATGGCGTAGCGACATACTAAATATAAAATTTGATTTATTTTGCTGATTTCGAACAAAATAATACTAATAGTTTTCGTATATGAATGCAGAATTATTAAATTAAACCATAAAAAAACAGATATTTTTAAGATATTGCATTTGTGAATAAAATTTAAGTATTTAAAATGTAATACCTAATCGAATTTATTAAGGATTGGAACGTACAATGATAACGGAACGATATTGTAAGTAACTTAACGTCGAATAAAAATACATATAAAACGTCGAATTAAAAATCTCTTTATGACGTAACAAACACGCGTAATGTGTTTAATGTCAAGTGAATGTGACATTTACGATCATCCGTTATTAGCATTTCATCTTATAGTTTGGTGATAGTGTTTTGGTCGATGGGATAATCAAGTAGTGCCAAACCGAGTTATGCCAAGACAGCTATAACAAAGAAGTATCCATTTTTTTTTTCGTTAGATTAATGTAATGATATTACGAGTATTGTTTTTTATATTTATTCAATTTCATATATCATTTAAAAATACTTTTTTAATTATTGGGGAAGTTTCATAAATGAGTATTTTGCCAATTGGCAGGTTTGCATACCCATCGCTCCTTGCCTTTTACGAGATATTTTATAAAATTTCTTTAGCGAGAAGTGTTTTCGCTCATGAAATGAAGTAACATCTTACCGAGTATTTAGGCTAATTTCAAAAACATGTCAGAATAAAACCGTATCAGGTGCTCTTCAGCTGTGCACAATAAAATCAAAAGATTCCCCCTTCCCCCCCTCCCTTTCGAGAAAGTTTTGAAAAGGTGTCACTGCCCTATTTAACTAAGCAATAATGCGTACAATGTGCTTTTTATAACCAATTTCAATGCACCTAAGCAAAAAGTACCTCTAATGCTGTGTATCTGGAAGAAAACATAACGGAAAATGAGGTGGGAGTGGGGAATTTTTAGTGAACTGTTATTCCAAAACCAGTCAAATCTCAAACATAAAGTTTACAATTCAACTTTATATTACAAAGATGTTTATTATCCTACGTTTTCAAAATCTTTTTAGTCAGTGCCTTTTGAGATATTGAGTAACGGAAATTGCCAAAAAAAAAAAAAAAAAAAAAAAAGACAACACAGTTTTTGATGAGCTGTACAAAAAAAAGGAAAAGTTTTTTGGGATTGGAATTTATAAAAACTAGGGGATCGTACCCGGGCTTCCCGGGTTAAAGAATATAGGGATTTTTTTTTTTTATTGAAAACTAATAATTTTTTATATGCAATAAATTTTTTAGGTTGCCCATTTACATTAAAAAAGCATTTGTCATATGAAAAAAACGAATTTTACTATCAAATAAATTTTTGAAATTTATCAAAAGCGATATTTTCTTATTAGCCGCATTTGACCAAGATTTTGGTACTTATGGCATCCTTTTATATTCTGATAATTTCAGAGCTTATACATGTGTGTTAAATTTGTGTTTTATTTGTATTATTTTAATTATTTATTCATAGGGCAGTTTTTTTTATGGATATTAGCCGTAAAAAAATGATGAAATCTTTATTTTGTTTTAAAGGCAAAAGGATTAATCTTTCGTAGTCGAGCTTCGCGCGATATAGATAAATTAAAAAATATTTCAAGCTTTAAAATTGTTTTTAAAACCATAGACAATCAGTAAACTGAGATGAACTTTGCAAACAAATTCCATTTGAAAAAAATAGATATATATATATATATATATATATATTTGGTGATCTAAAAATTTAAATTGTACGATTACAAATATGTTAGATTTGTGTTTTTACAATATTATTCTTTTATTTGTTTATAAAAGAAGTATTAATTTCGTTAATTTGTCTTTCACAAATATGTTAGATTGGCCCTTTTTTTTAAATATATTTTTTTTATTTGTTTATAAAGGAAGTATTAATTTCGTTATACAAAAATAGTCAGAAACAAATGCTGAAAAATGTTTGTCGCTTTATGTGCAAAATGTTTATTATTATTATGTATTGAAACCGGCACGTGATAAGATAAACTTAAAAAAAATCATGCTTAAAAATTACTTTAGAAAATATAATACATCGGTCAATTAAGATAGTTTTTAAACAAATTGCATTTGGAAGTAAATTTTTTCCCTATGCCACGAAAATTGAAAATGTATGACGGTCAGAAGATTAAAAAATTGCAGTAGCGAAAATTTCAAGACCGAAATTTGATCGTAAAGTGTTGCCAATCGCAAAATGACGTCAGCGTTAAGAACAGATACGTTTGTTCTTTATTTAAGTATTGCGCGGCAGCGCAATACTTATTTATTTCCAGTGCCACTTCTCAGTGTTAATTTAACATAGAAAAGCCTATGGAGATCACAACTTTTTCATTTTTTCTTCCCACCATTTTGTCCCTGATGCCACTCATTTTTAATTATTTGCTAATTCTAATAATAATATAAATTCAAAGTGTAAAAACATTTGCCTGACGTCAGGGTTTCAAATATTTTTCTTAATAGTTCCAAATTTCGTTTTTTTCATTGAGAATCAACGGACATTTTCTAATAAAATTTAACATTTTTCCTTCATTATTGTAAATAATTCAAAAGCCATAGTAATAATTTGCCTATTTTTAATTGAATGATTTTAACGTGAAACATGATACTGAAGATACTGAAATAGTTTTATAGTTTTTTTTTTTTTTTTTTTTTTTTTAAGAATTAAAAAGAAGATGAATATGGCGTCATAGTGGAAATAAAAATGACATTTTCAAGCAGATTTTTTAAGTTCAGATTGTAATTTTTTGACCAAACTACAGCAACCTACATTACTGCACTGGTGAAACATTTTGAATTATACATAGGTAATATGCATCACAAATTGTGATGCGATATTGCACAAATCAAAGCCTGATGATGATACCCTCCCTTAATTTTGAAATGTGTTGGTCTGAATGGAGTAGTTATTAAAAAACTTGACATATTAAACAAAAACCTAATTTAAGAACAAATTAAAAAAAAAAATTATTTCCTAAATTGTTTAAGCCCGATAAGGGGCAGATATTAAGATATTTCATTCAATTCGTTCTACATTTAATGTTAAATTTTTGTAACAAATAAGTTAAAACAATTGAACATTAAAAAATAAAAATGAAATTCATACAACATAATACTATAAACACCTATATACTTAGTTTCCTTTCAAATGAAATCGAAATAAATCTTAGACTTTTTCCATTTTTAAGTTGTAAATATTTGTACTGCAGATTTTGCGTTATGTTTATGAAGTTTATACATAATATGATAAGATACATGCAAAATACAAAGCTAAAAAAAAAAAGAGTCTAAGATTTATTTCGATTTCATTTGAACGGAATCTAAGTATATAGGTGTTTAAAGTATTATGTTGTAAGAATTTCATTTTTATTTTTTAATGTTCAATTGTTTTAACTTATTTGTTACAAAAATTTAACATTAAATATAGAACGAATTGAATGAAATATCTTAATATCTGCCCCTTCTCGGGCTTAAACAATTTAGGAAATAAATTTTGTTTTTTTAATTTGTTCTGCAAATTAGGTTTTTGTTTAATAATATAGATGCTTAATCAGTAAAATATAATAAAGATCAATTATTAGGATATGGTTATCAAAAGAGGCTCCTATGCTTGGTATCCCGGAATGAAAAACAGCACTTTTCACCTTCTCAAAATTTGCGTACGCACTTCGCATATCCATATTCATCATTTAAAAAAAATGTATTTTGTTTGATCATTTAAAAATCATTTTAACTCAAAACTTGAACTCACGATTCTTTTATATGAACAGACACACCCTTTACTTGAGATTCTAATCTCAATTCCGGAGAGTAAAAATTTCCGTAATTTATGTTTTTTAGACGCATTTGTGTTAAAATGTTTTGTTTTATCTAAGAAAATGATCGTTTTCTTTTAAATATGATTTCATATTCACTTAAATAAACATTTCGCCTAGTGCCTAAAACTTAGTATCAGTACACATGCAGAAGGAAAAAAAAATATAGAAAATTTATGAGGAAAAATGCATGTTTTCAAAAGCAGTATGTCATTTTCCGTTATTATGCCCCTAATACAATATTCTGCTCCTAATGGGATTTTGCGACACTAAACCCTATACAACAATTTTTAACAAAAATTTTGAATTTTTATCAGAAAATAGCATAGATAAAGATAAAAATATCTCATTATTTCTCTCTTCTCTACAATACTGAAAGCTATCTAATTTTCACCATTTTGAAGAAGTTTCATAAAATGCTTTTAAAATTAAAATATAAAAGTGGAGATATTAAAAAAAAAAAAAAAAAAAAAAAAAAAAAACAGATAGTGTGATCATACCGACAAATGAAGAGCTTTCAGTTAAAAAAAAAATATATATATATATAGTAAAATTGGTTCAGCAGTAAGATCAGGGCGGATGACTAAAAACCACACTTGTGTTTTAAATGTATAGTTTATATAAAATTAGGAAAAATTAAATTAGGCAAATTATGTTATTTTGATAAAATTATAGTAGAATGTCCTAAAGAATAGCATTAACATTTTATTATTCGGGAGAATTTTGGACAAAACTTCAGGAACATGATATTATTTTAAACCACGAATTATTTGTTTGCTTGTCTAACTCGGCGAAGCAAATCCACCCAGGCGAGAATCATCAATTTCTGTAAAATATAAATCGCTTTTATTTGTATGTCACCTCTCTTCTATAAAGACAATCTAAATTTTTGTTAAACATTGCGTTTTATCAGTATGTGATTTCGATTATATTATTTTCAAAGGTGAAGAATTTTCGCCTGTGAAGAATTTCAAAGCAGCTGGGCTGAGAAAATGACGCACTTCTACAAAACATAATTCAGGTTTAAGAATTAAAATACACGCTCTTTTATAAAATGACGTCATTTGCATACGCTAAAGCAATCCTTTTTTAAAATCCAATCTTAAACTTCGCCTGTAGAAAAGTATTCATATGACTTCATTATCACGGAATAACAGACAATATTCCTGACATAGCCCATATTTTAATTTAAACTTTTTTTTATGTTTTATGTGAAAATGGCAACAAAAAGATACAGTATCTCCTATTTTTGACTGTTTTCCGTTTGCTTTCAGTGACTTTCAATAGAAATGGGGTACTTTTGTTGCCACGATAAGAAAAATTGTATTAAAAACTACTAAAAAATGAATATCTCAAAAATAAATTGAGATACAGCTTTCAAACAAATTGCATTTAAAAGAGCATTTGTTTCCTTATACGACGGTGTAGAAATTTAAAATGTGCGATGTTTAGAAGTTTAAAAATTTTCAGTTGAGAAAATTGCAATACCAAAATTTTATTTCAAATTTCAAAGTGTTGCCATTCGCGAAATGACGTATGCGTTACGCTCAGATATGTTTGTCCTTTATAATATAGATAGATAAGTAGTCCTATAACAGGTCTGTGCAATAAAAAGTATTTAAAGTGAGTCTGATCTCCTTCATAAATAATTATGGCAACGAAATGTGGTGTTTGACCTCTTTATTTCTCCGATTTTCAAGCACGTTTTTGGCCTAGATTCTTAAGTCTAATGGGAATTTTATAATTACATAAAATGTAAACAATTTTATGCTGAACAGTTTGGTTTTTGGTTCATTTTGATGCGTAGAAAAAAAAAATTAACCATGTTTTTAAACTCAGAAAACTATGAAGAACGCTTGGTTAAAAGATTAGGAAAATTGAAAATGTCGAGCGACACAACCTTGGTGATTTGGAATGGATTGACTCGGTACCGTTTTTTGTGCGGTGTTTGGCGAAATGAACAGGCCGTTATATATATATTACGTAACAGCGACGCATTATTTGTGCCTAAAATAAAACATGCGCTAACAGTAACGTCAATTATACAGTTATCCTTCACTTTTTTAAATGCTTTCTTTTAACTTACAATCATGTTTGTGTATGGCATTCAAATCTTGTAACTAACTTTTCACTCATTTCTTGCTGACATAGAGCTTTGAAATTTGGAATTGGTGTGTATTCCTGAAGGCAATAGATGAATTGGACATTGATTTTTTAAAAATTTGATCCCTAAGAAGGGCAACAAGAAGAGGGCAATGGTCGATATCCTATGGAAAAATCATATCAGTTTCAATAATATTGATGAAAAATACTAATTGAAGGGTTTCCAGAATAGCTCAAAATTTTGACCAACTTCGCGAAATATAGCCAAATTTGACGAAATCCCGCTAAATGTGGCAACAAAATTTAGTTGTCATTTATGAAGCCAACTTGTCGATAGCTGGCTAATTTGGCGAATTTCCCATTTAAATCCATTAATTTCCCATAATCGAGCTCACCGCAATTTAATTTAATAAAAGCATGTATTTCAAACAATTTTTTTACAGTTATTTATTTATATATTTTTTTTTTATTCTCCGTACACATATCAAGCAAGGAAAGTATCGTAATCACGATAAAATTCAGATTATGGAAATATTGGTATTTTTTTAACATTTTAAGATTCCTTGAATCAGTTTTCGCTATTTTTTTTACAACAATTCCATGTGTACATATAGAAAAAAAAACACTTCTTAATGTAGGAATATTATTACTACAAACGAAATGATTCTATAAGCTTTTCAGATTCCGGCAATTGCTGGAAGCATTCTTTTCATTAGAAAACACATGAAACAATATTTTTTTAAGATTTAAAGAAGTATTTATGAAAACAATGTTTCTTTTGCTGCCACATATTTTCGGACATGTATCTGAGATTTTTTTTATAAAAATAATGCATTAATTCGTTTTCTTAGACTGGAATATAAGTTTTTCGTTCAACATGTTTCACAAACATGGTAAATTAACATCATTAACATTAACATCATTAACGTTAACATGATTAAGATTAACATTAAAATTAATATTATTTTGTTACTCTTTCATTTAAATATTCATTTTTCAGTTTTGCAGCTGAAAATATTTAATTGAGAATTGATACCATCCTAACAAATGATAAACTTCCGAATTCCCATCCGAAAAACTTATATTCTATGGTTTGAGAGAATTGATTAATAGACGACAGAAAATACTCAAAAAATGTTTCTGAAAATCATTGACTGCAAAAGAAATTATTTATTTATGATTGAATCGTAAACGAGCAAGCTATTTTATTGATTACAGATGATTTCGAAAGCAGCCAAAATGATTTCCACGAAACTTGATCACATACCAAATCGAGAATGAGAAAATGATCTCTCTAGGTGCCGAATTAAAGGAAATTCATTTAGACAGGTTAAAACAAAATCAGCTCTAGAAAAATCATCTAGGTATAAATAGATAAACACTCAAGCCAATTAATATAAAGCTATACTAATTCGAGTACGGGAAATATATCTGTAATTATTAAGATGCTACTTGGCGCAGAATGATATAAATTAAAAAAAAAAATTAAAAGCAACGTTAAAAACGCAAATATAAACAAACATTCAGCAGACTAGTTTCGGTAGCGTTTAGCGTAGCGTCCTCAGTACTGAGGACGGTACTAGGACTCACTAGGATGGCAGTGAGGACGGTACGCTAAACGCTACCGAAACTAGTCTGCTGAATGTTTTCTTATTCTGTCGTTTTTAACGTTGCTTTTAAATTTTTAAAGCTATCTGTAGCTAGGACCGTATTTCCGGAAAGTTCGTTTTAACCCTCTCATGCATGAATTATTTTGCAACTGTCAAAAAAATTTTCACTGCTAAATTAGCTTGAAATAGATGAGAATAATAACAAGAAACTGGATTTTTATTATTTTTTTTAATTCTTAAGGAAATTATATGAGCAGCTTCATATGAGCCTTGTATGCAGTAATGTTATATTTGTGGGAAAAAATCAATTTTAATGAAAATGTTCGAAACATTCTGGACATAAATGTTCTTGATAGTGGCCACAAATATATCTAGTTCTACACGAACAGCTTTCATTTTTGCACTTCAGAGCAAATTTACCATCAGATTTTTTTGGATTGTCATATCTTAGTTCTTTTGTAACTAAAGACAATTTTCTTTTCTTTGCCGGACAAGAGAAATCCAGAGAACCGTTAGCGGATGGTCGATCCGTTTTCTTCAATTTGAGTGATGAGGTTCCTGTATATATTAGGCTTGATGCTATGCTACCTTTGAACTCTAATAAGTCATTAGCAGCTCTGCCGTCTTTTCGCCAAAGAATCCAGGCATTTACAACAGCAACATTCAAAAGATGAAAAAAAAAATACGCGTATAACAACGTTTATTTCTTTGAGAATTACGATAAAGTGCAACAAGTGAATCCATTATGTCCACACCTCCCATATGCTGGTTATAAATTTTTGCACTGAGTGTGGTATATCTATTTCTATAATGGACTTAGTTACATGACAAAAACGTTTTGCTTTATCTGCTGCTTGAACTCCAGCAAAAGATGACACCACGTGCAGGATAGCTTTATCAACCCATGGAGTCACTCTTTTGTTGTCCTCAGAAGTAGTTGCAGAAACTGATCCCCTTCCATCTTTTATGAGAGATTTAGTCTGTTAGCTTTTTTTCGACGCTATTCATTCTGTTAGCTCGAATAGTTCCAAAAAAATATTTTTTTCGTTTTTTTAATTCCTCAGTTAGGAGAATTGAAGTAAATAAATTGTCACAATATATTTTATGATTTTTCAAAGCTATATCATGGCACAAACGAAAAACTACATCACCAGTTGCACCATATTCTTTTGATGGTGGCATTCCTCCACCATTTGCTCCCTGAAATATTTCAAAACAATAAACATAGCCAGAAACTCCAGCACGAACCCATATTTTAAAACCCCATGGCTTTGTTTGTGATTTTATATATTGCTTAAGAGAAGACCTACTTTTGAAAGGCAGCATCATCTCATCAATTGATTGTGATTCTTCTGGCTTTGTAGCTTCATGAAATGAAGGATATCTAATGCTTATGAGGGATATCTAAAAACAGTCTTTATCTTATCAAACGATTTGTATTATCTGCAGGAATTTTCAAGTTGTCCTGTAAATGAAGGTAACGTTTTATTAATTCAAACCTATTTATAGACATATAATCGGCTATAATGCTTAGTCGTAAGACACCACTTGTAGACCAATATTGACGAAGTCTGGCATAACGTAGGTAGGTCATTACAAAATTCATTCCCCAAAAATTTTTCAATTCCGGAACAGTAATAATTAAATTTTCCTTGCCCTGCTGCGTAGCATAAAGGTTGCTTTGATAACATATGTCTTCTAAGTAACATTCTGGGACAAGCCTATAAAAATAATCTAAAAGAGTATCACCAGAAAATTCAGATTCTTTTTCAGGTTGAAATATTAGGGGTTCTTTAGAGAAATCATTGTCTTTGTTAGCGAGCCAACATCTTTCTCTGATCATACTGGTTTTTATAGCTGGTGTCTTAGAGGTAAGATGATTGTTATTATCAATATCATTCTTACTAATGGTTTCTTTGTTATGTTATTTCTTTGTTATGTGAATGTGTAATGCCGCTTGACGTAGAAGGCCCAATATTGCTTTCCTCTCAATCACTCACTGCTTCAGTATCGTGTTTATTATTCTCAGCTGGTATGTAATCCGGATCGAATTAGTCTTCATCTACTTCATCAAACATATCATCTTCGAAATCTGAAGGAAGAGCCATAAGTGCTTCATTTCTTTTTGAGATAAATATCTCTTTCTGGATCTGCCACATTTTTTGTCCATTATAAAGCCAATAAAAGGCAAGAAATAACTTTAAATAATATAATGGCATGAAAAAAAGGTAGTATAATCTATTATATCGGTCAGTCAATTGATACAAATAAAAAAAATATGAAGTCCATTTTCATAATCCTATTGATATTTAATTTTTAATTCGTTCAAACCATGAAAATTACTTTTAATTGATATTTTATTGCTTTCATGCATTTACTTTCCAATAAATTCATATATATATTTCCAATATCGCACACATATATATATATGCAAATTTTCGGATTACTTATAACTTACAGAAACACACAAACACATATATATAATTAGAATTATAAAATTAATTAGAATTGCCTTTTTTATAGTTTTTAAATTTTGGAAACATACATGATGTAATAAACAGCCTCAAATGAGGTTTTCATGCAGCGAGAGCTGTAATTGCTATAACTGCATGGAAGCCACATTTGAGGTTTCAGACTAAAACACCTTTAATTCCTCAAAAATAAAATTAAATATTATTTTTTTTTCTTTTTGTAATCAAAAAGATGTAAGAAACAAAAAATATATTTTCACTTACTTGTTAAACTCCTTTGTGTGGTGGGAAGCGCTTTCTAAATACGTTGTTTTAGCATGCTTGACTTTTGACAACAATGGATGCTAAAACCTATACAAACAAAATGAAAGGCATGTGCTGATATCTATTGATTATTTTTAAAAGCTAATTTCGATCTCATATGAGGCTACTATGCAATTCAAAATCCAAATAATTATGAATAATGATTTTTTTTAATTTTTTTATCTGACAACCTCATATGAGGTTTTAATGCATGAGAGGGTTAACAGGTTAACACAAAGTCAGATTTGAAAATGCTGCAGCTAGCTACATAAAGCGGCTCAGACGATTTTCACAAAACTTGACTCCCATATTAATTCGAGCACGAGAAGGTCTCTAATTCGAGAAAACTAACTCAGAAATGAAATCGATGATATCTATTGGAATTAGGTCGGAAGATTTTCGTGAAATAAGCATTATTCGTATACGTGAACACAATCTAACTAGTTCTCGATTTCCGAAAAATTCGTTTTCATAGGTAGCAGCTTTCAAACACTATCTTCATTAATCGAACTTCTCGCCAGTACTATTGGTCACTTTTCAGCAACACGGCTATGGACGATATAGAAGACAGCGTAGCAATTTTCGTAAAATTTGCCTACTATGCTAAATCGAACACAAGAAAATGGTCCAGCTAGGTCCCTAATTCGGAAAAATTCGTTTTGACAGGTAAGAACAAACCCACCATTAAAATTGCTAATGTAAAATTTTTAAATACAAAATGGTTGGGACGATTTCCGTATAAGAATGTATAATTATATAAAAAATATACTAGTTGAGTATATTTTTTATATAAGTATTAAATATAGGTATAGTAGTTATATAAGTAGTAGTATATAAAAATATACTAATTGAGGTACGGAAAAACCATCTTACAAGGACGCAGCTTCGAAATAATGTGCTTTGATTGGTTTAAACAATTTTTCTGCCGTTAATCTTATCGAATCGTAATGGAATTTCAGTCATAATTATGGGCAAAAACAGATATTTATCTTTACTGGTGAAAGTTTACTTCGTCAGTACTCAGTCACTGCGTTTCTGCCGTATTGTGACAACCTAAGCAATCTCCTGTCAGTGTTAGTGAAAGAGATTGTAATACTTCCACCAACTTTAACATTTTCTTTCAGAAACTATAAGTTATATTTTTATGTACAAATGTATAATAAAAACTACTCCTTCGTAATCTGCATGCCGCATCGTTTCGCTTGTTTAATTTCTCGCATTATCACAAGTGATTATGCGGAATTATTTTGCAACCCTGTAATGTGCTCTAGCAAAAGCATTTAATTACGGATAATTCCATGATTTAGAGCATATTAGAGCCTTTTGGTGATAGTATCTTCAGCACTTAAAAATATATATCTGACTGCAATGCGGCTGCTTGAATCTGTCTCTAATAGAGTATAAATTATGAAGAAGTATATAATACAATTTTGTCTTTACGAAAATACAGTATGAATGTTAAAAAAAACTATCGAACGAGGCTCAGTCTACACCAGGTACTGTTTCTTTAAATCTCGAAAATATATTGCAATTTGAGATTTTTAAACATAAAGAACGCTTTTTTGAATACTGGATAACCCGAAAGGCGTTATTGTGTATTTTTATACGTGGTTACGTTATATTTTCCCAAATGTCTTCTTTGCAGTGTACATTTGGTGAAACCGATCATTTTACAGTTTTATTGTTTCTAGTTTTCAGGATGTTTGACTGCCAAGAACTAAAACTCTCTAAACAATACTTTGAATGGAAACTTGGAGCTCCACCCTCTGAATTAACGAAGGAAGAACTGATTTTGAAATCTAAGTATGAGAAGCTCAGGAAAGCCAAAGAGCGGTTAAGACTCTACAGAACGACAGGGAGTTGTAAATCTCCGATAAAAATCTCTGTTGTTCATAAACCAGTGAACGTTCCTAAGCTGAAAGAGAATTTTAGCAAAAAGACAACTGACTTTAAGAATTGGTCAAAACAAGCGCAAGGAAATGTCAAAAGGTTACACTTTTACAGTTATATTCGTATTCAGTAATTATATTTTTTTTGAACGTTTAAAACTATTTTAAAATTTTTAAATTAAATTTTTTTTTTCTTATAATCCCATCTTTCTTCGGGAATTGAGATGTAGCAGAAATTTTAAACAATGTTGGGAAATGTGCCAATATTACTTTTTAGGTGTCGTTAACCTGTGTCCAACAAAACCTCCGTAAATTCATATACTATATAAAATATATTGTAATGTTTCTTATTTTTCCCATTTACTTTCTTTATGTTCATATTAATATACTCTTTCTTTTCTTTCTGTAACTGAAATGCCAGTCATTATTGTAGAAGCCTTGGGATTTTTATTTCATAGAGAATATGAAAAATACGAACTGAGAAAATTGAATTGAAACGTTTCATTTACAAGAAAACATATGTTATATTTCATTCAAATCTATTAATCATACATTCTTTACTATTTATCAGATCGTCAAGAGATTTTCGCATTATGTTCCAGCCATGTTAAAGTTAAATTTAGGAAAGAAAAAAAACCCCAGAAATTCGACATTTGTGTCCTTTCTTGTCAAAATGAGAGGTATTGAATCTCCTTAAATCATGTCATTGTTACTTTTTCAGAGCTAAAGAAAAAATGATTAGAAAAGTCCATTTCTATGTATGAGGGGGGTTCAATAATTATTGTCTCGAGTGTGTATAATATATTTGTACTGCGATAGTTGAAGTGGATCCTGATGCCTATATGCTCAATTTCAGAACCGTAGCTTGTATAGTAACAAACTTTTTTTTCATTTTAGGTCTCAGAGGTGGCACCTATCTTGTAAGGGGGGGGGGGGGAAAGGCTGGTTTGGAGCTAATGAGGCCAGATCTGAAGCAATTCTGTGATAGATTTGTGACAATGGATGAGTCCTGGCAACATCACTATGATTCCAAATCCAAACGACAGTAGCCACGTCCCATTCACTGTCACCCGCCCCCTTTCAAGCTAGGTGTTACCTCTCACACCAGAAATGAAACAAAATGTGTTAATATAGCATCTACAGTTCTGAAATTGAGCATATAGGCATCTAAGACATTAGACTTCAATATTCCACATCAACCATCGCACTACAAATATTTTATACACACTCGGGACAATATTTTTTGAACCACCTTCGTATATGAATCAAGTGCAGTTGAGGCTGTTCTCAGATTTAAACTGGCAGCTTTCCTGCACATATCTGCGTTCATTTAAGAGACGCTTGAAATCGACAAGTGCTCAGAAACTATGCAATCGAACACTTACTTTTCTTCATATTTTTGATTCAGAAAACGGCAGATTATGTAAACTTTGAGCAGATTAATTTCGGTAGCCAGTAGCGTACCGCCCTCAGCGGAAAGAGTAACGGAAACTAGGTCAATTATAAAGGAGAGAAGTGGATTCAAGTTAGAAGTTTATCAACCAATACGAAAACAGGAAAATACGGGTGCCAGCCAATAGGAGATTCCTAAAAGTTTCCGTTATGACGGTCCGCTAAAGGCTGCTGAAACTAGTCTGCACAAATTTGGCATATTCTGACGTTTAAACGTTGATTTTAAATTTATAAAGTAAAAATATCAAAATAATGGAAAAGTGATTTCGAGTCAAATCGCTTCAATTCGGTCTGCAAATTTGGTACCAGTATGTTTAAAATTGATTCAAAAAATGTGTCGGAAATTTTTTCGTTTGCTGAGCAGGGAACTTGGAATGACCTTAATAGCTTCATTTTACATTTTTAAATTGAATTCAGAGATTTAAAAAATATATATTTATTAATATTGAATCTATGATTGTTGAAAGAAACTAAGTCCATATTTTGTAATTTCTCATTTTAAGATGGTATGAGTATTTTTGGATGTTTATTGACAGTTTTGTGAAGAAATGAACTCGTCCGGTCACTACCTATGCCTGTTTTGGAGCGCTAAATTTAAAAGTAGAGTGTGTTAAACGGCACTATGTCCACGACTTGTGGAATTTAAAATCTTGGACGTACTTCATTTCAACAATCGCCCATTCAATTTTGATATAGAATACTTCTCTGATGACATTCTTGTTGGAATACCATAAAATATAAAAAAGTTATTTAAAAAAAATTGTTACCTTAAGGATGTTCTTATATTCAATCTGGCTACATTCTGACACATATTTTAATTCATTTTTGTTCGCAATCACATAAGATGGGTGCTCTTATATAGAAACTGTGCAACAGAATACCTTTTATCCACTCATTCTTGAACTGGTTTTTGTTCGAGAGCAAATGAGATGGGTGCTCATATTTAGAAACTGTACAGCAGAATACCTGTTTTCTATACATTTTAAAATTGTTTTTGTTCGCAAGCACATGAGATGGGTGCTGTTATTTTGAAACTGTACTACAGAGTACTTATAATACTTTCTTCCACTTTTCGGTAAAAGCAGAAGGTTTTGCAGAAATGCTTTCAAAGTGGACGTTTTGAACGGAATTTACGGATGCCACAGTGCACAAAAGAGAAGAACTACAGTTATGGAAAAACAATCGCTTCTAACTCAAAATGGCACTCATTTATTGCAAATGAAGAGATAACTTTGGATAACAAATCCCTTAAATACGCATGCCATCAAATATTATGCTTTTTCGTTTACAAATGAGCAATGCTGAATTTCAGATATTTTTCCTGGACGTATTTGTGCAGCTCAGGGGAGGGAATTGGAATGGCCCGTGCCATTAATTAGTAGAAAATTCGAAAATTTCCGGAAGGTACATTTCTTTGTTTCGGGTTTCAAGTTCCCGCTTTTAATGACCACCCCTTTGATTCATCATTGAAAAAGGGTCAGTAAATGTGTCAGAAAGTCCCCGCCCCTGAATTTATCACTAAAAATGAGTTTGTAAATGTGTCAGAGAGATTCGTCTCCGGGGCACTACTTGAATTAATTACTTAAAATGACTTTTTGTATGGGTCAGAAAGTTCTCGCTCGGAGTCACCTCCTGCATTCATCTCTGAAAACGAGATGGTAAATATGTCAGATTTCGCGTTATTGAACGAGACAATTATTTGTTTTGTAAACCGCCTTAAAAATTTTCAAAATATTTTTAAGTTACTTTACTCTATAATTTTAATTAATTTTTCAATTAATTTTCAGAAGTGAAATTACGCTTGAAGGTATTGCAGATTTAATACGTGATTTATTACCTTGCTAACTAAGCGTAGAACCAACATAGTGAAAAACTTAATATGGTTGGTTCTACGTTTAGTTAGAAATGTGATAAATCACGTATTAAATCTTCAATAATTTCAAGCGTAATTTCACTGCCGGAAATTAATTGAAAAAGTAATTAAAATTATATATGTGTTTACCAATGCTGCGTTTATTTTTGTTTCATGTTTCGCCACAAGATTGTGTGCTCATGAAGATAGTTCCATCTTGTCCTGCAGTTGCAGCCTTACCAACATACATCAGTGAGAGATGCTAAGCTGGGTATCGTCCTCGTAGCTTAAAATGGTACAGCACTTGGAGCGCTATTCCAAGGGTTCTTGGTTCGATTCCCGGCGTGGGCATTTTTCACTATGTTGGTTCTACGCTAAGTTAGCAATGTGATAAATCCCGTATTAAATCTACTTTACTCTGTTTATCTTTACGCAGGTCATATCCGTTATGTTCCTTTGAAGACGACGCTCAGCCGAGGTCTGTCAAAGTGAAAGGTGAAAACCTAACCGAAGAATTCATCCGTATGCATTCCAACAAATTTGGCGAGATCTGGAAAATCAGAACCAACGAGGAAAGAACCTGCTCGGTGTTAACTTTCAAACGACCCTCAAACGCAAAGAAGTTTGCCGAAGCCCTAAACGGAACAGTCATCGAAGGCGTGAAGCTGGATACATCGATATTTCGAAAAAACACTTCTTGGAACAACGCAGACTGTACTAAACATACAGAGGTGAAAAACGAAGGGAAGTCCGTGCATCTGAGTTATAAAGGGCATCTTACGACTGGCGATTTTGAAGAATTTTTTCACGGGGTAGGAAGGATTACTAGAATATATCTGAATCAAAAAAAGCGTTTTGGATTTGCGATGTTTGAAAGCGAAGAGGAAGCTCAACGAGCCATTAAAGAGTTGAACGGAGAGGTGTATAAGGGAAGCAGAGTCTTTGTGTCACCGCAAACATCTTCGAAGTACGATTTCCCTAAGCCAGTTCCCCAGTCATTGGAATATAGTAAAGATAGAGAAATGGTGACGTATGAAGATTTAGATGTCTAGTTCAATTTAGTCTTCACAAGGGACTTAAAGTAATAAAACATTCATATAAAGAGTAACTTTTCCGTTAGGGAGGCTCTGTTCTCCTGAACCCTCCGTTAAAGTCAATGTTTTGTTTAGTTTTTGGTTTTATATTCATGTGTTCAAAATTTATCTTAAAGTAGAGGGTTCAGAAACGCAGTGTAACGATGTACTCTGGTTCTTTAGTAGCACTAAATAAACGATGATTTAACATCGAATATTAACTTTATTTAACAGTTTATACTTCAAAATAAAATCTCTTCAACCATTAAAAAACACATCATCACTCTTAAACAAAAGGCACAACTTTTCAGCTCTCTCTAAAAATACATCACTTTAAAAACACAGTCAATAAAATCACCATGTCCACACTCGTTCTCCGGCTACAAAAAAAAAGTATTTTTCCATTACACAAATCAGCTCTGATACCATCTGCCAAACTTTCCTCAAACTGCCTCCTCATCTCACAAGCGACTAGTTCTCTTCATTTCACTTGACTTCTCACCTAACATCTTCAGCTCTCTTTCCGCATATCGATAAATTTTCTCGCCGATACGAGAGCACGGATGATCAGTCTCCGAAACCCAGGCGGTGATCCATGGACAAGATCTGACTCTAGGCTGCAATCCGTGGATAAGATCTGACTCTAGGCTGCGATTCAGGGACAACCGCTGGACAAAACCAGTTTCGCAACTTACGAAACAAAATAGGCTGCGTGGTTTTTCGGTCGTTACAGACTCCTCCCCCCTCCAAATTTTGGACATGTCCAAACGGAGTCATAGACAGGAAAAAACAGTTGCGACAAATCCCACTGAACACTACATTTTTTTTTCTACCAAAATGTTCAGTAACAACTTGGTAATTTTGTCACAAACATGTCCCTTTGCCCTTTCCCAATCCATCACAGTCATGTGCCGCCCTAAACAAGATTCTTTAAATTTTAGCGCTACTAGCAATTTTGAAACAAAAAAAAATATAGCAATTCACTACATGCCAGTAATATTACAAATAATTAAATTGCACTATATAAAAGTTACTCTAATTTACCACAATTCAATTGATACAAAATTTCCTATAACTTCAGACAAAATTATAAGCAAGGTAATTTTTCTTAAAACATCAATACAATCAACAATTTTTTTTCTTTTTCTTTACGTAAACTTAACTTAATACAAAGCAAAAATATTTAGCATTTTTTTCTTACTGACAAAACAACTTTAATACATAATCATACAATTACAAATATTAAACATTAAATCATAACTTAATAGTTCAAAATTATTTCTATAATTTTTTAATACTGACAATAAATAAACATAATATATACACTTTTTTTCTTTCTTTAATAATACCACTTTAATATATAGAACTTAATAAATAGCACTCAATGTATGAGTATGGCTATGGGTATGGGTCCGGCTCAGAGTGTCCGCATTAAGAAATTTTCTTCTTTTCTTATGATTCCTCATTCTCTTTTTCCTTGATTTCATTTCTACCATTTTCCTCTCGAAATTAACAACATCTGTCATTTCTGATAATTTTTTAACACTCTTGCTCGGTCTCCTGCATTGTACAGCCAGCCTTTACGGTCTACAAGTAGACAAGTTCAACACAGTTTTGATTCCAAATCTCTGGAAAAACTCTACAGTCAATTTACTCATTAATGAGAGTTCCTGTTCAGTCTGTATTTCCCTTGGAAATATCATTCGATTGAATATCTGCAATATTACATCAAATATAGACGTCGATTCAGCATTCACCACTGGCACTGCATCTGAGTAGCTAAATGCCATACACATAGCTGCAATCAAATACTGATTTCCATTTGATGTGACCGGTAAAGTTCTACAAGCATCTACATTTATCCCGCTAATTTTTTCAGATACCATGGATACTAAAGCCAATGGAGATTTTTTCTTGTCTTTAGGGTTTACAACTCTCTGGTAAACATCACAAGTTTTTTCCAACTCTATTTCTTTAAATATTCCAAATTCTTTGAATTCTGTTTCAGTCTTTCTGGCCGATGTAAACAATGGAGCCAATTCTTTACTCTTCTGTTGCTCCTCAGCAAATTCAGGCGGTGCCCTCTTTTTTATTTGATCAACAATCATTAAATCTTTTAATTGTTCATAAGTCTCTATCTTCAATCCATTAAACCAACCCTCTAAATAATTTTTTATCTCATAGTAAAAGTCATGCAAAGTACTATCGGTTGCTTTTTGAGTTTTTACAAAGTTCTGACGAAACTTTTCTGGACTCAATTTAAACAGCTTCAGTAATACTGTATTGACATATTGATATTCACTAGCATTTTCCACCGGTCCACGAGCTATCAATTGTGAAATTTCAGACGGTAAAACACCAATTAATTGGGTAACCCACTTTTCGGGGGGAATCTTAAGAACATTTGCATGTCGCTCAAAAAGTTCCAAGAACAAACTGATATCATCTTCCTTCACGTCAAATTTCGGCATCAATTTCTGAATCTCCACTCTCGATTCAAAACTTATACTAGATTTAACCGAATCGTCAGGGCTCTTACTATTCTTTAATTGTAACTCCAATTTCTGTTTCTCTAATTGAAACTCTCTTTCACCCGACCTCTCTTTCTCTGCCCTCTCTCTCTCCCTCTCCGCTCTCACTCTTTCCTTCTCCACTCTCTCTCTTTCCTTCTCCTTCACCTCCACCTCTTCTCGCTTAATTCTTTCATTTACAGCTGTTAAAAGCATTTCTTTTACAAAATCTTCATCGTAATTAACACTTCTCATTATTAATCCACGTAAATCAATGATTCGCATATCATTGTTAATTTCCACGCCCAATTCCACTGCCACAACTTTCAGGTCCTCTTTTCGGCCTTTTCCAAAAAACGCCATCTTAAAGTTCTGTTTCTGCACTCTAATGCGTAACCCAAACTCTCTCTCAGAGCAACGGACACCCAACCAACTAACCGAAATTAAATCAGTACACTATCAACATTCATTTACTCAGAATAATAAAATTCACCAAATTAATGCAAAAGTACATTTTTTAAAGCAAATAATTAACTTTAAATATTTAAAACACATCAGTTCAATCATAAATATACCAATTTTTTTTTTTTTTTTTAAATACACCAGTTCAACAAAACTTCAAGACGATACTTCAATTTCTGAAATCACAAACCCCTTAAACCACCTTTTGCACAAATTCAAATCAATTAATAAATTCACCAGTTTGGTATTAGCAATTCTATACTTTTACACAATATGAACACAATTAATTCAAAATCAGTTTGATTTCATCCCGCTATTAAAAGTTTGGTTTTAAACACTATATATTATTTTTTTGTGTGTGTGTACAAAACACAATTACCTTGAAATCAGTTTGATTTCTTTCAACCATTAACCAGTTTGGTTTTAAACACTATATTTTTTTAAACTACAAAACACAATTACCTTTAAATCATTTTGATTTCTTCCAACCATTAACCAGTTTGGTTTTAAACACTATATTTTTTTTAAATACAGAACACAATTACCTTGAAATCAGTTTGATTTCTTCCAACCATTAACCAGTTTTCTTTTAAACACAATATTTTTTTTTAATACAGAACACAATTACCTTGAAATCAAATTGATTTCTTCCAACCATTAACCAGTTTGGTTTTAAACACTTTAGTTCATAAATATCTCAAGTTTCAAAATTTTACTCAACATTTTTTTCCTTTTTCATTACAATTATAAATCCAAAATTTAGAGTTTCTGAATAAAGATATAAAATACCGGCTGGCATTTGCGAACGCTATATAAATGTAATATCGGAGGCCAGTTTAGCACAAAATTTTACCAAAATAAATTCAACTTCCCAAATTATAAATATCTAAAACTACAAACACTAATGGCACAATGTACTGTAATGGAAGAAAGGGGAAATACATAACTTTTATTTCTTCACACTACCGAAGATCAATCTCGATGGAACCTCCACTTAATACATATCTCTTTATACTGTAACGATGTTGTCTGGTTCTTTGGGAGCACTAAATAAACGATGATTTAACATCGAATATTAACTTTATTTAACAGTTTATACTCCAAAATAAAATCTCTTCAACCATTAAAAAACACATCGTCACTCTTAAACAAAAGGCACAACTTTTCAGCTCTCTCTAAAAATACATCATTTTAAAAACACAGTCAATAAAACCACCATGTCCACACTCGTTCTCCGGCTAAAAAATGTCTTTTTACATTACACAAATCAGCTCGGATACCATCTGCCAAACTTTCCTCAAACTGCCCCCTCATCTCACAAGCGACTAGCTCTCTTCATTTCACTTGACTTCTCACTTAAGATCTTCATCTCTCTTTCCGCATATCGATAAAGTTTCTCTCCGATACGAGAGTACGGCTGATCAGTCTCCGAAACCAAGGCGGTGATCCATGGACAAGATCTGACTCTAGGCTGCGATTCAGGGACAACCGCTGGACAAAACCAGTTTCGCAACTTACGAAACAAAATAGGCTGCGAGGTTTTTCGGTCGTTACAGCAGAGGCCTCCTGACGAAAAAAAAATGTCTTATTGTTGAATATAGGAAAATATATGTTGTAAAGCGGCAGCACATTTTTGCAAAAAATTTTAGAGTCGAAGATTTTGGTATATTTCTTAGATTACATGTCACAGATAATGAAACCATCAGTTAGATAGCGCATCAGTGAGGTATATTTCATAACAGCGTTTCACACGATTTACTGCAATCGGAAATGAAAGACAACCAGATTACTGATCTTACACCAAGTCGGGAGCAAGCCGCCAACCATTTCCTATTGCAGTAGGGTGTGAGATTTCACATGGCAATATCGCCAGCTATTGCTCAAGCTGGCTGACAGTGACAGTTCCGTTATTTGCATCATCTAATTTATCATATATAGCAAAATCTTCGACGGTAAAATTGTTTCCCAAGATGTGACGTTGCGTATGATAGTGCCGTGTAATAGTGCAGTTTGAAGATTTAGATGACTATTTCATAGTGTTCCAAATCTCCGTTTAGGTATAAAATTATTCATTTCTTGTAGTAGTTATCTTATTTATAATACAAAATATTATCATTCATTTGTAAACTTGTGACGGACCCGGTAGTACCGCCACGTGTCGTCATAGTCATTACACAACCCTTATAGGATAAAATCCTTTTATTGAAACTAAAATAGGGTGAGTGGCCTGATGAAGCAGAATCAAAATTTTCCTAAACAGTCATGCACACCAGCTAGCCTGAAATGCCGCCCCTGGCAGCCGACATATTTTATTCACATCAACAGGGCAAACTCACTAAGCTTGACTTAAAAATAGTTCTTACCCAACGGCACTCTCCCTCTTTGACTTCAAAACTCGCTAGGTGGATTCGTCCCTCTAGTCTAAACCGTCTCCAAGGAACTGACTTCACTCATCCGGACTTCGCCTTTTATACCCTTGCAGACTGAGCCAAATGCCCTAAAAATTTGCATAAGCACTCGCGGACGCAGCTAACTGTAGACCCCAGGGACAACAATCATACTTCGGAAAAATAAAGTACAGATGTCGCTCTTCACGCTACAAATGTTAAAACATTGGCGTCACGTTCTCATTCAAATAAAGTGCCTCTATAACGGAGTAACGATACCTCAGTTGACAGTTACCTCAGATACAATCAGTTTGTAAACTGATATGTTGAAAGTAAAATGCGTAAGCTGTTTTCTTGAAATTTTTTCTCTGAAACTTGAAATGATACTATCCACCTAGTAGCAAATTAGAATTCTGCATCAGGTCGTGTAACACGATTTCACTCGAACTATAATACTCAACACTTTTAGGTGGGTCGGTTTAATTCTAATTTGATCGTTGCTCTTTTTAATTACAGATTCTCTGAAATTAAGTAGAGTAAATTTCAAAACTGAAAAAATGAATTACTGTTGATGTTCATGTTGAATGCATATGAATATATCGCTCCCAAGCCTGAAAAGTGACACAACTTGCAAACATTCATTTTGCATTTTATTTCCCTAATACGTCTGTCATAGGTGCGTCTTTCTACAGGAAAAGTTTCATGTGTAGTTATCCAGAAAATCGTTTTATTACGTTATACAATGTTCACCCCTGACCATAGAAGGAGGGGCGAACGTATGGGGAGATAAAACTACTGTATCTCCAAACCACATCTACTTATTCATTATTAAGGGTTTTACGCTTTTATGAACATTTTTACTGCTACATGCAGAGCTAATTGTTACAATTTAATGTTACAGTAAAAACATTCTAATCTTCTTTTGTCGAGTTGTGTCGCTTTTCTTGTGGATGAGCGATATGCAGTTATATATATACCGGGTGTCCTAAAAAGGACTGACTGATTTTAAAATTGAATAATTTGCAAACGGTGACAAATATTTCAAAAATTCTTGCAAGAGGGTTATGCATGAGGTCAAAAGTTTTTTTACAGAGATTTTTGATTTTAGTTCGAATTACAAGAAATAGATGGCGCTGAAAGCAATAGGCACTAAATACAGGCTCGTTTTTTGGCATTTCTCTTCTTCCATGCAGAAAAAGGAGATAAAAATGTATTGAGATCGTCCCGAAGTACCAAAAAACGAGCCTGAATTTAGCGTCTATTGATCTCGGGGCCATCTATTGTTTGTAATTCGAACTAAAATCGAAAATCACTGTAAAAAAATTCTTTTGACCTCATGCATAACCCTCCTACAACATTTTTTTAAATATCTGTTACCGTTTGCAAGTTATTGAATTTTAAATTCAGTCAGTCCTTTTTGGGACACCCGGTATATATTTAGTAACTAGAAATGGTTTTGAAATAATTATATTTCATGGAATCACTTCAATTTCACAAAACACAAAAATCGTACTCTTCAAAACGCATTGAATGCAGAATGAAGATACACCTTATTGATAGATTTATATTTTTTCTTCATCACACTTTTGCTCTGAAACAGGACGAACTTTATTACAGACTAACTAAAGCACCTGGCGTTCCCTGGTTTATGAATGTTTGTTTTGAGAAATCAATTTCAAAATTAAACATGCAGTGTAAAACAATCAATAAAGAAAAGCCGTAAAACCATCTTTATTTCAGTTATTCACTAAGAATGAGCTCTAGGGACCTAAACCTTTGTAGAAATTGCAATATACTCGCATATACACACGTATCTCTATATAAATTTCTCTTGCGTTGCATTAAAATAGAGCTAAATTTGAAGCTTGCTGTTTGACAACAACCGCAGTAACACAATTAATTTGCCACATTCCACCAATTTACATTCCACCAATCAGAAGAGTGATTTCACGTCTTAAACTCGCGTCATATTTAACAGAAAAATTTCCATGCTTTTCATTAAATGTAAACATATTAAAACGATTCCGTTTAATTATGCACTAATGAACAGAAAACAGATTATTTATAGAGAGATAATATTAAGTAATCTGTGTAAATAAAATGACATTGAATAACCTTTTATAGTAAGCTATATGGAAAACGAAATGTTTCCGACGAAGATAATAACGTCATTTGGAAAACAAAGGATGCATTTTCATCCATTTATTAAAATATTTTACTATAACTGTGTCAGTGATGACGTCATATTCCTGATCCTTATTCCTACACATACATAGACTGGACTCTTGCTGTTTATTTAAAGATTCTTGGTATACACAAAATAAAATATTTCTGAAAATTACATAATTTTCAGTTAATTAAAATTAATATTTTATGAAACTCAGGGATTTTAAAACAATTGCTTAAATAACGCTTTAATCTTGGAAGGGATGAATGGTTCTGATGCTGAAAATGATGTTATATTTGAAAGAAAGGATTCATTCTCATATGGATTCCAAAAGTATTATGGGGGACGGTAGAATTGTTGCAAAGAAACAACCGATTTCTGGGAAAGAGCTCCATAGTGCGAAGGAGTTACCTCACGGAAAATCCAGGAAATGCACAGGAACGGTTTGCTAGGAACTGCCAATGACGTCATGAGTTTTAGAGTTTATATAAAACTGAAATATTTTTGTGCGATTTCGTCAATATGACGTCATATTCACCGGCCTTTACATCTAATTCAACAAATTAAAATTCAGAGCAGGAGCTATTTTTAAGCACAGTACGATATTTTGGCAGATGTAAGAATAGCAATGGCCATTGGTTCGTTTTACGGTCATGTGATGCATTCAGAAAATCAGCCTTTTGATCAAAAATTTCTTTTAGACACATCAGAAAACGTGTTGTTTTCGTTTGTTAACTTGACAAGTGCTTAAGGGATATTGTATTTTTCACGTCGAATGAACTTTAGATAGTTTTTGCTGATTTATATTGAACTATCTTGGTATCCGGTAGTGTTTTTCCAAGAGTTTTTTCGAAATAAATTTAAGCCGTTCTGTACAATATTATGAGCAATAAGTTTTAAATTAATTGTGTTCTTTTTTATTTAATTATTTTACATTTCAACATTAGGTAAATTTCAAAACGTTAAAATGATTTTTGCCTATTGGTAGCACCAACTAAATGCATTTTTAATTGTGATTTTAACGAAGTTTTCAGTTGCTGTTTTTTTACCTTAAATTTCTTTGAAAATTTCACAAGTTAAAAGAATTTATGATAATACTCATTATGGCTATAGTTGATACAAGAAGAGTAGAGCAAGCGAAGCGAGCTGGGGACGCATTAGCGGTCCAAATGTGTGTTGTGTCGCAATTGACGGGGGTTAGCGAGCGTTAGTGAGCAGGGGGCAGTGCCCCCTAGCATATATGGAATAGATTTAAAAATGGTGAAAACAAATTTAGATAATCCCAAATTTTAAAATATGCCAATATTTCCATAATTGGGTTTTTATCATGTTTCAATACGTTTTTTCAAACTCTAATGACGTTATATATTAACCTGCTGACGTCCATTATATTTCCAATGTAACGTAATATTAACCTTTTTTTTTTTTTTTTTTTTTTTTTTTTTTTTTTTTTTTTTTTAATACACGATTTCAGTGTGACATGAGTCATAAGGTTTTGGTCGGAAACTGATTCCAAACAAACGGATGCTATGTTTAATTTCTTATTAAATATAAATCGTAGAAAATGTACTACTGAATATCAAGTATCAAAACAGCTGTGATGTGTAGCTGTAAGATATAGTTATAATACAGAAGCAAATTAGACAATACAACATAGCAGCTGTTTATTTGGAGTCAGTTTCCAGCCAAAACGTGATGACTGACATCACGACTGAAAGCGGCTGTACGTCAATCAACTTATTTAATTTTCATTTTTCACGTGGAAATCTTGCAATAGAGAAGTTATGACGTAATATTCACTTTTTTAAAAAATTCGTCTAACTATTTATTTAATTTTCCTTTTTCACTTGGAAAACGTGCAATAGAAAAATAACTGTTGTGGTAAGAATTTTATTGTGGATATTTTATTGTTGTTAACTGCTATAACAAAATTGTTTAAATTTGATAGAAATTTGGTGTTAAATCTGGGGGGGGGGATTTTTATGAATTAAAAGTTAACTATACATTATTTCGTTTCGGGATTACTTTAGTTGCCTCGCTCGTGTTTTTAGTACACATGTACGTAACACTTCACAATTCTGGCATCCAAACTGTTGATTTGTATAGCATTACAGACAGACAGACAAATTTTCATTTTTGGCGATTTTTTTTACAGTTAATTCCTTGGCACGAGGACAATACGAATGTATCGCTTTTAGTAATTTTCAAAATTTTATTTGACTAACTACATAAATGCTACTTTTCATTTAAAAATTATTGTTGGTATCTCTCTATTCTATAAAAAAGTAACTAAAGCTGTCACCGCCACTGTGAATGAATTTTTTGTGACCAGAGGTCTTTCTTCGCGAATATTAAGAAAACTACGGCATACAAAATTATGAAAATGAGTAATAATATTGAGAAATGATTGATAATCACGTTGAAGTAGACAGTTTTTAAATCGACGAATTATTTTAAGAGGTATTTAATGATAAAGTTGGTCAAAATCGTTCCAGTAAAAAAGTCTAAGCGTTGCAGAGAATGTTTGACGACTTTTCGCCTGTTGCAGGTTTAAGCAAAAAATTTTAGTATAAATGCATTAATTTATGATTAATTTATGAAAATATTAAAATGTTGTTTTGTCATATATGAAATTCCCTCTTTACGTACAAAAACCAACTTGAGTTAAATAAAGGAGTGTAAAAACAGACCAGAGATTTAGGAGAAATATTAATGAGCAGCGGGTACACAGTCGACGGAATTACAGGGTGTCCACTCTCAACGGTGTCCAATGGCTAATTCTTAAACCGTTAGTCTTAGACGTATAGTTCCAGTTATAAAAATGGTTTAAATGAGGTAAAGAAATATTTTAAAAGCGATTTGCGTCAATAAAAACATTTCTTTAAAAATTACGAAATTTAAATTTTTATACGGCCCCCCTTCCTATAAGTTGTATTTAATAAAGTTTTCTTTTTACACTGACAAGTAATACAAAAAAAGTCCCATTATTCTACGATTAAATTTTACCGAGTAATAGCTGTTTAAAGTTGGAGCATATATTTTGCTGCAAACTGAGGGTCATTCACAAATTTAGTTGAAATATAATTTCGTCAGATATATTTAAAAAAATGGTTGAGAGTAAAATTAACATTGCAATATAAATTTGAAATCTTTAAACATTCGGACATATTAATGTAAAATATACAATTTGTAATAAATATTTAAGAAGAAAGAAAAAACAGAATTTTTGTTAAATAAAATAATGCTAAGTTAACAGCCTCAATTCTTTACAAAATGATACACATTTTAAAATATTATTAGATTGCACAAGCCTGCAAAAGTTGGGTTATGTCACGTTTTTTAGCTTTTGATAATTGATTCTTATGTATTCTGCCCCGCTGGATCGGAAATTGACCTTCATTTTTTACCATCATATAAAGATTTTCACGTACATTTTAAAGTTAAAACAAGTTGGAAATTGCTCGTCAAATGTGGCAAATGAGCTGCTTTCGTACTATAACTAGTTTTATAACTAGTTTTCGTACTATAAATTGTTTGAACCCCATATTGTACTGAATGTATATATTTTTGCACTTCATAAGTACATAGTCTGTAACATCATTAAAATGTACTTGAAATATTTTTTTCCCATTGGCCGTCATGTAACGGAAAACTTTTGACTGTCCCTGTAATTAAACTGTACATCCGATTTTCATAAAATTTAAAATGACTCAACAAAATTTTGCAACAATTATATATTTAAAATTTCAGACCATTCGGAAGGCTGTAACATCATTAAAATGAACTTGCAATAAGTATTTCCCATTGGCCGTAATGGAACGGAAAACTTTCGACTGTCCCTGTAATTAAACTATACATCCGATTTTCATAAAATTTGAAATGGCTCTATAAAATTTTGCAGCAGTTACATATTTAAAATTTCAGACTCTTCGGTTGGGTAGTTCTTGCTCTGTTATATGTGGACGGACAGACAGACA
Source organism: Maratus speciosus (assembly GCA_963932465.1). Classification (NCBI taxonomy): domain Eukaryota; kingdom Metazoa; phylum Arthropoda; class Arachnida; order Araneae; family Salticidae; genus Maratus; species Maratus speciosus. The sequence goes on from OZ010789.1 coordinate 85,693,285, forward strand.
GACGGACGGACTGACGACGACTATAGGTGCTACGCATTTATATAATTACGGACCACTCAACTGTTTAGCTGTAAGAATCCCAGGATAAGCAAAAATATTGAATAAATAATTACATAAAAAAACATATATTTTATAGATTAATTTTAACACAATTATTCTAATTGGTAAACAAATCATATTAGATGTAAATTTCCAACTGGGCGAAAAATGTCCGGACCAGGATTCGAACCCGGGACCTCCTGGCTGACGCCGCCAGTGCTCTGCCATCTGAGCTATCCCGGACGATTCTGGTCGAACTTTTTCACCCAGCTAACCTTGAAGATTACAGCATCTGGTCTGAAACCTGGTTCAGCTCAACAGAATAAATCTCAGGTAATGGAACGCCAGCGATTTCTGGAGTTCCATTTCATGTGCATTATTTTTCTTAATATTAACGAAGAAAGATATCTGGTCACAAAAAATTCAAAACCGGCGGCGGCGGCGGTGACAGCGGTAGTTACTTTTTTTTTAGAATAGAGATATTTTAGGAAATGGTATTAATTTAAACTGTTGCCAACTGTATAAACAGCGTAAATATTAATGTTTACTTCAAATTAAAAATTTACACGTGACTATTATTAACAGAAAAAAAACTTTCAAATTATAAGTAAATAATTACGTGTGAAAAGCAGGAACTTATTTAAAATTACTTCATAGAAACTATATTTACACGTGAATTTTATAAGGATATTGTAAAATAATAAATTCATTAACATGCGTTAGAAGTCTTAAATAGGAGAAATTACGTCACATTACACTTATTACGCAAAAAGTAATATTGCAAAACAGTTTAAATTTAAAAATTGCGCGAGATATTAATTTGATATTTTGAGATTATATTAATAAGATTAATATTAATTTTATTGAACGCGTTTAGACTGCTTTCGAGCGATTATTTCGTAATGTCATAAAAATAAAAAAAGATTACAAGCTGAAAATGAAGTGTCTTCAACAAAAAATATGATTTGAAAGAGAAAATTCTGTGAAGCAGAAAATAAAGAAATTGCTTAAATGGTTTAGTTATGATTCGTTAACCTTCTGTGTCGTTTCCGTCAAAAGAAGGCATTGGTATTTGTAAAATATATTTGCATTTAATGCAGATTTGCTTATTACATTAGCTTATTTTGAAATGTTTAACTGATTTTATTTAATAAAAGACGAAAACAGCCATTGTATCTTTTAACAGCAGCTGATTTTTCCTTAAAATTCTCGAATCGAAGAAAAATAAATAGAAACCCATTTATAGGGAGACCGCCACTTTTTTAAAAATTATAATTCAATCTTTCAAAATCTTTTTAAAGCCATTCCAATTAGTGTGCTTTTAGAGACTGCGATGTCTGAACGGGGGTTGGCGAGCGTAGCTCGTAGGGAGCCGAGCCCCCTAGTAATTGAAAATAATACATACTATTAAAGAAACAATGTTTTAAATAAAAATTTTATCTCTTAACCCCTTAATTCTCGCTCCCGTCATATTCACGGGCTGTGTCTTTTACTCAAATTCTTTAATTCCCACCAGTTTTATAAAATAGTGAAATTGGCTATATTATAGTATCGTTTTTCCTGTCATTAAATAGGGTGAATATTTCTTTTTCATAAAAGTGGTGCCAATAAGCAATTTGAATTTTTCAACCGTAATTTAATGCGAGCGTTAAGGGGTTAAGGCAGGGGTCGTACTTGTCCTGAAATTTTGCATTCGGGAAATTCTTCGGTACCAGTCTTTTCTTATGGAAAAATCTCTTCTTAAAAAAGTTGAAATTTCGCGCGTTTAACCTAGATTTATTTTTCTATAAACAAATAGTGATATATGTCCTGAAAAAATCCCTTAAGCGTACGACCCCTGGGTTAAGGAAATCTCTAAGAATTTTCCAAAAATTCTGTTTTTGAAACGACTCTAGAAAATAAACAAATGTACCAGCAGCAAATATATATATATATATATATATATATATATATATATATATATATATATCAAGTATATGTCTTCAAAATGTTAAAGCTGCAACAATTCGTGATTTATGGACTATGCTAAATCCTAACCTATTGAAAAAATACATACCGACGGAAGGTTGATCAGCAGTTATTTCCGCTTCGAAAAAGAAAAAGATTCCTGCAATATATTCCGTCTAAACCTGGTAATTGTGGCATCAAAATAGGGTAGGTATGAGATGCAAATAATTATTAACCTCTTAACGGCCAACTATGCATCCGAAAAACAGATACAGACCATGAAATAAATATAAATGAAAGAGTTGTGAAAGACTTCCCCTCTCTATTCAAGCATTCTGAACAAAACATCACTATGGACAACTTTTTTTCTTCCTTTTCTTTGGCCAAACATTTATTATGATGGAATCTCACAATGATTGGCACTTATAAAAGAAACGAACATTATATTCCTCAAGAAATAATGCCATGTAAATCACGCATGTTTTATTAACATAATTTGGATTTCTTGATGAGTAAGTATTTGATGGTATGTTCCAAAAAAGGAACAAAGCTATATATATATATATCAGTGGCGTGGCGTCCGGTCATCGCTGGATGCGGCGATGACCAAGCAATATTTTAAAACTCTTAATAAGTTTTTAAAACTCTACGATCCAGTTTTAGCAGAACATTTGGAATTCATGTATAAGTGAAGGTAAGATTTAAAGTTTCTTTTTTGAACATTCAACCATTGAATTTTAGAGTTAATAATTTTTCACCACAAACTTAAATAATTGCGATGACCACCGAAATTTTTACGCCACGCCACTGATATATATATATATATATCAAACAGTTTAGGGAAAGTTAACATTTAAGGATGTTAGCCAATCAGGTTTCCTTTCAGTCGTTTTTCAGAAATGCATTTGGGATTGTTTTGTAAAAATTAGTGGCTTAGGGTGGTATAAGGGCTTTGGGTGGTATAAGGGCAGTTAGGAATATTATACGTCGGTGTCTTGCGTAACGATTATCGGTAGTAAGTTCTGATAATACTCTACATCTGTCTTAACAATTAGTACATATGCATCTCCAGAAGACTGTCTCACTAACATGTTATTTTTTAAGTATAAAAAGCAGCATGCTTATTAGCTGCTTCTTATTTTGAACATTACAAAATAATGGCCTCCATTGCTGTAAATCGGAGTACTTTTTGAAATCCGAATCTGTGGTGTAATATGCTTCTACCTGCGGAACATAGATTAACATACAAGATGGGACATTTCCATAGAGCGTAATGGTAATGCGATTGCGATCGCAGCGCCTTTAGTGACAATGGGGAAAAAACTCTCCATCCTTTAATATTTTTATTATTGAGTATCGACCTTATTTTGTCTTTCTTTTTTTAATGTTGCATGTTTACGCTTTCAATAGAATCTTACACCGATATATGAAAATAGATTCGGTATTCTATTTTATACATCTGAAATATATTCTATGTTCATGCACGGATAAATGCTTTTTTTTAATTTTTTACATGATGAGTGAACGATTTAAGTGCAACGAAAAACAATGTAAACATTTCGTCTCGAATGCTGTCTACGAAATAAATATGATATAATTGGATTTAAAGCTACATAAAGTAATGACGTAATATAAATATATACGTTGTATTGCACTCTACAAATCCCAGAAAATTTCATAAATATTCCCATTCGATAGGAAAATTTTTATAGCTGAAGTTTTATTAATTTATGAAGTTTAACATATTAAACATTCATTACAATACTCTTTTAAAATTTACGCATTTTCACTTTCTTAGAGATAAAATAAAAATATTGTGTTTAATGTAAATAATGTACAATCAATTCAATAATATTTATAATATTAATATATAAGAAATAATAAAATTATAGATGGGGAAAAATTCCTTTTCGCAATTTTTTAGAATTATAGAAATGTAAAAGTTAAAAATAAATAGAAGTACTGACATTACACTCAATAAAGTTTTATTCAATATGAATAAATTAACACAATTTAATTTCATAAACTTACATACTTACATTTCTAACTGAATTTTGTAGGGTTTTTCTTTTATATTACTAAGGGGGCTCCTACCCCCTGCTCACTTCGCTCACCAACCCCCCGCGTGATCGCTTTGCGATTTCTAGCCAATCCCAGATGTAATTATTTCGCGTTTCCAATTCTGGATCTTTTTGCAATTCATCATTTTCTATGTATTTAATTTTTAGATTCCACTTGGTAAAAATGCGCTTCTCCCCAACTCCTGACAAATTTATCTCCTTATCTCCAAACATATAATAACAAAACTATAAAATTAAATAAAAACTTTAAAAAATTAAATTAATTAAAAAACTTACAGAGTTTTATAATTATAAGAATTATTAAATATAAAAACATTAAAAAAGGTAAAATTTATAATTTATTTAAATATTTTCAAATTAAAGTATAATTTAATAAATATGTAAAATTTAAAAAGTAACAAATTTATTAAAATTATTTGGAATCTTGTTCCTTATCTTTGTAATGAAGTCACTGATTTGTTGTCACAGTATATAATTTTATCATATAAATCTGCTCTCCTCTGAAATTTTCACTTCGCCGCTCCTTCCTCCGCCAACATATATGAGTAAAATTATAAATATAGTGTTACGAATATTGTAAATAGTTAGTGTTTGTGCTTAAAAATAATGTAAATAGTTCAATTAAGCTCTTTTCATAAGCTAATATTAGTTTTTGTTGAAGTGAAATATCTCAATTTGTTGATTTTCTGCAAGCAAGTAAACCCTATAGGATTTCAATGGGAGTCTATGGAAATTTGGCGAAATACTGGAAATAGCGCCAAGTTGGCGTCACCTTTAGTGACTAATTTCGGTCGCCAAATTTGGAGATATATCACCAAGTTGGCGACAAACTTGGCGACGTTTGGCGACAGATTCACGTCATTCCCCTTATGGCGTCAGAAAGCTCTGACCAATCTCATGCGTTTCGTGGTATCTACGCAGATTTTCATTGGTCCATTTCCAAAGCGTTACTTTTTTTTATATATAGAAGGATTACCTACTCTAATTATCATTTTGTAAGTTAAAGGTGAACAATAGAAGTAAGAAAAAAAAAAGCTGCTAAATAAATAAAGAAAGCATGAATAGAATATCGTCTGACACCTGCTTCGTTTTAGGAAAGAATAAATATTCAAAACATAGAGCGTAATCATATTTCTTCAACATAGGTAAATTTCGGAGGCTTGTCAATTCTTCCCCTTTGTCGGTAGTGAAGCTAGTACTGTTGCCATTAAAGATTTTGCCGTAAAGCCCCATCTTGTATATTAATCTATGCTGCGGAACAGTTATTTTTTTCGTACTCTCTGAGTTATGATAATAATCAAATATCATTGATAAGTGTGTTTTAGCTGGCACGAAATTGTTTATAAGTTGTTTATGCACGAAATGCAAAAATCATGGCAAGTTTTGCAAGTGTCTTCGGTCTACTTTCCAGCATGCGTCAGCTAACCATAATCAACATCGCAAGCTTCATTTCGATTCAATTCGTGTTCATCAACAATAATAAATTCTCTATAGAGTGCTGACTGGTCGTTTTTATGCATTTTAGAATATGAAAAAAATGACATCTAAGAACGATAAACAAGTAGAATGAAAATTTAAGTCCAATGTAGAATAAAATTTTTATAAGATTTTTAGAATAAGAAAAAAGTTGTTCATTGCAAAAGTTTAAAGAAAAGCTTCTTATTTATTTATTAGGTAGATTTCGTAAGAAATACTACCTATTGCATTCGTTACCATGGTGCGACTTTTGAAAAATTCCTTCATAACTTTTCATTATAGGAACCCAGGAACCCAAAACCACCCCCACCTAAAACGTATGTATGTATGTACTAAATTTTTCCGCACGATAAAAGTCGCAATTATGCACGAATCATCTTCAAACTCGCCAACAACTTTGAGATGGCTAATATCTCGGCGGGTATTGAAAATGGGCGAAATCGGCCCAAGAGGGTGGAAATGGAGAGGGTTCAAAATTTTGAATACTGTCTTAACATGATTCTGATAAAACCAGCTCTTACACAACAATGGCAGGAAAAAAAATAAAAGTTTTAGGTAGATTTCGTAAGAAATACTACCTATTGCAGTCGTTACCATGGTGCGACTTTTGAAAAATTCCTTCATAACTTTTCATTACATGACCCCAGGAACCCAAAACCACCCCCACCTAAAAAGTTTATATATATATATATATATATATATATATGTATGTATGTACTAAATTTTGTCCGCACGATAAAAGTCGCAATTATGCACGGAACGTCTTCAAACTCGCCAACAACTTTAAGACGGCTAATTTCTCGGCGGGGATTGAAAATGAGCAAAATCGGTCCAAGGGAATGGGAATGGGGAAGGTTAAAAATTTTGAATACCGTCTTAACATGATTCTGATAAAACCAGCTTTTACACAACAACGGCAGGAAAAAATAAATATTTTTCGTTATAGCTGTTGCCAACAATTAAAAAAAAGCAATAAAAATTGTCACCACAACAATTGCTTTTGTAATGCAATGTTTTCACGTGAAAAATTAAATTAGATAAACAATTTGACGAATTGAAAACAAATTGAATATTACGTCATAAGTTTTCTAGAGCAAGATTTCTGCATGAAAATTCAAAATAAAATAAATAGTTTGACGAATTGAAAACAAATTGAATATTACGTCATAAGTTTTCTAGAGCAAGATTTCTGCATGAAAATTCAAAATGAAATAAATAGTTTGACGAATTAAAAAAAAACAACAAAATATTGTGTCATATAGAAAATATAATGGACAACAGCAGGTGAACATGTAACGTCATGTGAGTTTGAAGAAACGTATTAAAGCATGATAAAAACCCGAGTATGGAAATATTAACATGTTTTAACACTTTGAGGTTCTCTGATTTTGATTTAACAATTTTTAAACCTATTCCATATACATGCGTGTGTGTATTTCTGTATATTAGAATTTTCACAAAATGTTTAGCTCCCTAGAGCTCATTCTTAGCGAAGGAACTGGGTTTATCTTTAATCTTGATTTAAGTTTTGTTGGTGAATTTAGTACTTAACTTCGAAATCTACCTCCGCCTGTAGGCCCGAGCCGGCAGGGATTTTTTCGTTATAGCAGTTGCCAACAATTAAAAAAAAACAAATAATAAAATTCTCACCACAACAATTACTTTTCTTTTTCAAAATTTTCACGTGTAAAATTAAATAGTTTGACAAATTGAAAACAAATTGAATATTACGTCATAAGTTTCTTAGAGCACGATTTCAGCATGAAAACTCAATATAAATAGTTTGACGAATTAAAAAAATATGTATATTGCGTCATATTGGAAATATAATGGACCTCAGCAGGTGTATATGTAACGCCATGTAAGTTTGAAGAAACGTATTAAAACATGATAAAAACCCGACTATGGAAATATTAACATATTTTAACACTTTAAGGTTCTCTGAATTTTTTGTAGGCATTTTTTAAACCTATTCCATATATATGTGTGTGTGTATTCGTGTATATTACAATTTTCACAAAAAGTTAACTCCCTACAGCTCGCTCTTTGTGAAGAAACTGGGTTTTATCTTTAATCTTGATTTAAGTTTTGTTGGAGAATTTAGTACTTAACATCGAAATCTACCTCCGCCTGTAGGCCCGAGCCGGCAGGGATTTTTTTTTTTTACATTTATAGAACTTCTTGCAAAACTACCAGAAAAAAAATCTCAGCAAATCAACTCTTGCTACACAGTTAGAATAATGGTAACTGAAAGTAACACATAAGTCAGCAACTTTACAAAACGCTTTTTTGAGTAACAAAAGCAAAGAAATAAAAAGCTTGATACTTAAATATTAGTTTTTATTGTAAATACATTTTGTCACAAATTTATATGCTAAAAAATGTAATAGTATAAATATCAAATTGATATATTAGTTCATTCACAATTTTTATGTATGTATTTTCCATGTAATACTGTTCCTTAAGAGAGTTTGGACTACAATTTATTTTACGAATTAAATATTTCCAACTCCAGAACGAGAATAGAACCCAGATCCTTAGCTTACAGGGCCAATGCTTTACAGTTTAAGCTAATTGGACTGACAACCGGTGAACATATTTCGCTGAGATAGCCTTATTGGTAGTAACATCTCGTCTGTCATGTAGACAGCTCAACAGAATAAACCGCAGGTAAAGGAACTCCATATAAACGATGGGTACGTAGATAAACTGTTATTTTAAAAAAAATAATACTGATTGGTAAAGTTATCATACGAATTAAATATTTCCAACTGTGGGAAATTACCAATAAGGTTATCTGAGCGAAATATGTTCACCGGTTGTCGGCTCAGTTAGCTTAAACGGTAAAGCATTGGCCCTGTAAGCCAAGGATCTGGGTTCGATTCCCGGCCTGCGCATTTCTTCGCTCAGTTGGAAATTTTTAATTCGTATGATAACTTTACAAATCAGTTTGATTGTGTTAAAATAATAGTTTACAATTTATTTCATAAAAATAAAAATGATCTCATTTTTTTAAAGCGTGTATTGCAGATTTCAACTTAAAATATTTTAATTTGCAGCTTTCAAGCCGCGAAACGGAATATTATAGATTGATACAGTACAAAAAGTTACAAATTAACTTTAAGTAGTTTTTTCCAAAAAATAATGGAATAACTTCTTGGCATCTGTGATAATCAAAGTTAAATGGAAAGCGACTTCATATTTCTAACTTCTTCTATTACTAAAAAAGATACATCAATGCATCGTCAACAGAACATACGTATAATATTTCACTAAAATATACATGATTATAGTTAGAATATATGCGTACCAAACAATGGATATTGTCGTAAACTCGATTTTAAAGATATTTTGCTTTATCACCGCAGCGTACGAAGAATGTCTACGCACTGTAAACTGAATTCTTACATTTAAGACATAATTTCTTATATTCAAACCCAGTATGTGCTTAGAGTACCGCCTCAAAAAAATTACTTAAATGTGCAAACACAATTTCCTCTTTTAAGATACACTTTCTTCAAAAGAGATTTAACATGTGATTATTACTTTTATCTTAAAAGTTTTGCTACAATTCTACAAATATTTTGCTACAATTGCTACAATTGTAAGACAACAAAACCTTTAATAAATATTGTTTATTATCTCTCATGAGAGAACTGAATGCATGTCAGTACATAAAACGGAAAACAGCGAAAACTTATCTTTGAGCCAAAATTACTTTAAAAAAATGTGTAGGCTCATGTTCCCATTTTCATGCGCATTTGCAACCCCCTGACCGCCGAGCAAAAGGGGAAAATTGTAATGTTGCTTCCTCTGCAATTTTGTTTTTATTGATTAAAAAAGATGTTTTTTCCAATATGATATGAATTTATATGTTAAGTATAGGTATAAAGCCTTGACAGTATTAATCATAACCTTATTTTTTTAAACAGGACTATATCTGTATAATTATATTAATTGAAATAATGCTTCCGTTGCAGTCAAACCTACAGCTCAGTGAACGGATATGTCAGTTCGCGGTGGTGAGAAGGTTAAACAGCGTGTAAACCCAATAAAATATGACTTAGTTTCATTATTACAGGTTGTGAAACAGCAGACTATAGGTTATTACAGTACCAAAAGTTCCAAATAGGAAAGATCTTTTTATATTAGCCATTCCCCAAACAGTCAAACAAATATCTTCTTCACAGTTGCGCATAAATAGAAGATAATCAAACTTAGTTTGAGAATTTTGCTTCTTCAACTTTCTAGATTCTTCTTTTATTAACAAAGATGCGTCGTGAGCAAAACTTGGGTATAACAGAGGAAGAAAAAAATTTAGGATTTGAGCAAAAAAGAAAACACCCTTTAGAATGTTCGATCCTGCATTATCATATTTTAAACTTGCTTCGTTTTCTTTGCTCACCATAGATGAAATGCCTATAAACATCATTATGGCATTAAAGAAAAATGAATTAAATACTAGAATACCAACTTTTGCATCAACAAGATTTACCAAAAGTCTTATTTTGTTGTAATCATCGCAAAGACTGTCAAATTTGGATTTAGATATGTTTTTCATCACATTTTTAAAACCTATAATTATAGTTTTAATATCCGAACAAACAGACATGTAATACATGTTAAATAGATTAATCGGTATATAAAGATACACGTGGGAAAATACAACATATATCAAGCGACAAAATATTTTGAAAGTGTTATTATATTTAACATATCCAAGAAGCAACATTTGTATGGTTTCATCACAGTTCACAGTTAGGAATGTCAATATAGCCGTTGTTATAGCAAAAACCAAATTGTAAAAAAAATAAATAATCAACATTAAAGGTACTTCATATTTTTCTCTAAAAATATGTAAAATATTATTGAATTTTTTTGACAATGCATAAAATTCATTTAGGTGCACAGTTACATAAATACGGTTAACAGTGTAGGCAAGGGTGCTTGCAAAAAGTGCAATATTTATCTGAAAAGTATTGCCAGATGAATATATACAGTAAGATAAATTCAAGATAATACAAACAATAATCACAACTGAAGAAAATATTTTGTTGAATAAATTTGCATAAGAAAAATATCCGTGATTGTTATGCTTATGTTTTGTTACTTTAAATATACCAACAATACGAAATAAGCAAAATATGTATGTGTATGCATTATTTTTAATAGTGTTTCTAAATGCAATAGAAGAATTTCTCATGGCGATGCAACTTTTGTTAACTATAACACTTTAAACGTTCGTGAGATATTTAAAAGAAATAGATACTAGAAAATGGAAATTCTGCTTTTCAGAATTTGATGTCGCCCCCAATAAAAAAAGAAAATAAATATAGATAGTACAAAACATTTTTCAGTATTAAGACTTAAAACACACATTTTTATTTTATATAAAATGACATCATTCACATCCGCTGAAGAATTCCACATTTAACATCCAGTCTTAAACAACGTCTACAGAAAAGTATGCATATGACGTCACTATCGCAGAATAATACACAAACTCAGCAAAAAGTGATGTGATGAATCAAGTAACTCGAAAAAAACAATCGGCTATCTAAAGATTCATATGTTTTCATTTGTTTGTATCATTAATATGGATACCTAAAATGAAATATAGTTTATAATAGCTCCATGTTTTATGAGAAATAATTCATTTATATTTTTTCAAAGAGCACACATTTTAATTCTTTTTTTTCCGTTATTATGAGAAAATTGCAACATACAGTAATGTACTGTTTTCGAACTATTTTCCCTTTTCTTTCTATAGAAATGAAATACTACAATTGCCAACATTACAGGAATGACATTAAAAGTACAAAAATATTAATATCTTAAAAATAAATTGAGATACAATTTTCAGACAAATTGCATTTAAAAGTATTTTTTCTCCCCTATGCGATGGTGTAAAACTGAAAATGTGCAATACTCAGAAGTTTAAAAAAGTGTAATTGACATTGTCAGTATTTAACCGTACAATGATACATGTTAGTTTTATAGTTGGCTTATGTAACGGAAAGTTCTTTTTCAGCAACGACACTTTAATTGTTTTCCGAAAGAAATAGCATATCGAGGGCTAAAAAATGCATACTTATGAAAGCATGATCTTATGTTTTTACGTTCTTTAAATTTAGTTAGATAAAATGCATTTAGATAGTATTTATACAACATGAGATATATTTGACTTTATGGAAACAGGACCATTATTTAAACGTCCAACGCCTTGTTATATCACAACCATGCAAAACATTCTCATAATGCTTTTAGATCTTTAGATTGAAACAATCAATGTGACCCTTTTAGAATTGACCCAGTGCGATACAAGAACTTCAAATACTGACAGTGAAAGTAATTTCAATAATTAAAAAGGCATGAACGTCACACTAGAAAAATATTATGTTAAAGATTTTTTCTTTATTTTATATTCAAGATTAGAGGATTCTAATTAAAATCGATATATACTTTCAAAAGTATGTTTTTCGTTTTCTAACAGTGTCAAATAATCTATTTTTTTTTGGAAGCACAATACATTTTGAAATTAGTTCTCCATTCATTTTTAGATTTATGCGATGGATTTGTTTGGTACCATTTTCATAATAAGTAAAATATTTAAGTGGAGAACACGATATAAGGAATTACATGAATAAAACAATCTTTTTGTTACGAAAAACCTCATTTAATAAATAAATTATTTTTTTTATAAGCGATTTCAGCATTTGTTCTTTTAGGTAGATTTCATAAGAAATACAACCTAGTGCATTCTCCCCTATGTCGGAAATTCTGAAAAAGTTTTGCAGATCTACGTCGATCATGACCCTTAAAACCCTGAAAAAAACACCCAGTTCAAAACTTTATCTATCTATCTATTTATCTGTTATACATCACATTTTTATGGACACGAGAACTTCCATAATTCTGCACAAATCTCTCCCAAACTGATACATAAAATCAAGGGGCAGAAAATCTCGATCAAGTTCTTTAATGGGCAAAATCGGACCAAGGAGATGGAATAAGGAGGGGTTTTCTGAAAACAGAAAAAATCCCTTAATTTCTTATAAGGCCAAAAATTTCAGTTTAACTGATTTTTGATGCCATTAAATATAGGTTCAAGGCGCGAAAAATAGGGTTTTAAGAAGAAAAAAATTCATAACTTCGTCAATTCTCAATTCCACTTAAATTTATTCCAAATCTTCTTAATCTTGTCTATAACTTTTATATTGATAAGTTTTTGATAGGACCCACTCTTACAGCAAATAAATAAATAAACAAAGGGAGCTGAAGAAGAAAAAAAAAAATCATAACTTTGTCAATTCACAAGATATCAAATCTGCTTGAATTTATTATAAATCTCCTTACTATTATCTACAACTTTTATATTGATAAGTTTTGATTGGACCAACACTTGCAGAAAAAAGGATGGGTGAATAAAAAAAAAATGTCGGATTAACATGATTCTGATAAAACCAGATCTTACAGGAAAATGAAATAAAAACCCGTCAAAAGCGGCCTTCTGTTGAATTGGGTTTGACTTTAATCTTGATTTACATTTTGTTGGTGATATTAGTACTTAAATTCGAAATCTACCTAAGAGTGTAGGCCGAGTCGGCAGCGATTTTTTCATTTTCCAAAATACATTATTTTCACAATAATAGCATTTGATTACGTTTATTATGGAACACGATTTAATAAATTTTAATAAATTTTTAAATTTAAATTTATAATAAATGCTATCAAAACTAAAGAGAAAAATGAAGAACATTATATGATATACTAAGTTGAATTTAAAAACTTTGTCATAACATAAAAATTAACTACATACTATAACTGTAACTAAAGCTGTAAAATCTAATACTAAATATAGCTATAACTCTAATGCTAATGTAGCATGGTGAGTATTTAATTTTTTTTTATAAGTTTCGATTAAATAATACTAAGGAGCTACAGATTTGATCCTATAAAATTAAATAGAAAAAGTCCATCGGCACTTAAAAGGCCTCAGGACTCTTAAAAAAGGCCATTTTCAACATCTAATATCTTAAAATGTATATGATTTTAAAACACAATTTTGATTAGGTTAAAAGATATATAGTAAAGCGAGGAGAGTTCGCGCGGTAGGAGAGATTGCGCACAAAAAGATTCGACGGGAAGGAGTAGAGTGCACGCCCAGCGATTCCAGATAGTTGTACAGCAGCATTAGTGCAGCGTCTATATGAATGTGCATATTGATTGTTCCAAGCGTCTTGGATAAAGCGGTGCTATTTTGTTTTGTTTTTCCAAAGTAAGTGCTTGAATTTTCATAACTGTTCGTCAGAATTTTTATAGAACGTCAGTAGTACAAAATATTTTGAACTTAAACGATTTCTTATAAACTACTAACCTTGACTAAATATGCGAACACCAAAAATTCCTTTTACAATAGAAGCGGCCCTATTTAAATAAAAGGCCGCTCAATCTCTCCTACCAAAATAGGAGAGTTTGCGCATCTGCTACTTAGGAGAGATGGCGCATTTCCCCATAAGTTTAAGTGCTAGGAGAAATTACTCAGCTTATTGACAAATTTGTATGAATTGCAAATTACGTGTAAAACATATGAATGAATCAATTTTGAAATAATTTCGGAAAAACACATAATTATCAAAACTAAATTTGGTAACAAATTAATTTGCAAAAGAATACTTTTGCAGATAAAAATTTTATTATTAAATTAATAATACAGTTGTTATTAAATAAATTTTATGTAATTATTTTTGTTAATAAATTAATAATATATTTGTTAATAATTTAATTAAATATTTATATATATTTTTTTAATTTATGAGCAATTAATTTGCTAATGAATTAATTTTGATAACTAAAATAAACTTTCTAATACAATGTTTTGGAAAAGCTTTCACCCATTCCAAGAAGTGTAATGTCATCGAAATCAAAAGGAAACTAATGTTACTAATCCTCAAAATATACATGAAAAAAGGACTTAAAAAGAATGCCGCTACAAAAAAAAAAAAAAAAAACAAAAAAAAAAAAAACAAAAAAAAAACAAAAAAAAAGCTAAAGATAAGGTGCTTTCACAAAAAAGCAGGAGAAAAAAACCGAAGGTCAATGAGGATGAGTGCACTGAATGTCTGGAACTGTACCAGGAGACAACATCGACAACTGACTGGATTCAGTGTATTGCTTGTTGCAGGTGATTGCACGAAAGATGCACGATTTACAACAATAAGTGCATCGATTGTGGACGACGACAACTTCGGTTAGCAAACAAAATACAATGAAACTGTGGAATTGGAAATGAAGTAATTTTCAAGTTAAAGATGTTATCAACTAAATTAATGCTATTTTGTAATCTTAGTAGGGCTTTCTTTTTCTGATATTTTAATCTTCTTAAATTAAAATGTTTAACTGTTGTTAAACTTCTTTCTTTTGTTTATTATTTAAACATTTGGTTGAAATATTCACTCCTAATACAATAATATTTACTCACAAAAAACTTTCAACAATGTCGATTAATTGTTAACAATTTAATTGTAGTTATTATTAAAAACAATCTCTTCTACCTATGTGCGCAATCTCTCCTACCCATGTGTGCGTTCTCTCCTACCCTGTAACGAGAGATTGCGCAAAATAGTTTTCTTGGTTTTATTGCTGCTGTTCGATTAAATTATAGTATAACAACAAAATAACAATGAAAATGCATAAAAAACAAATGAAGTCAAAATTATTCATGCATAGTTTAGCAAAATATTAATATTTAGATTTCTTATTATTATTCTTTTGAAATGTGCGCAGACTCTCCTCGCTTTACCTTATATTTCATTTTTATATTCAAAATATCAAAATTTTTGATATTTTCGATATTTTCAAACATTTAATTTTTATTTTCGAAATAGTGTGCATGATATTTTTGATACTTTCAGTCTAAACTAGTGTAAATGAATTTTCCAACCGCTATTCACCGTTTCAGTAATAATAGTTCTCTAGACAAAGAACTGTTGGTAGTGTTTTCTTTATAGATAAGGCAGAAAATATAATTTCCATGCTGTAGTAACTCAGAACATCTATTGAAAGATAAACTGTCTAATTCAGATAATCAGTTCTGCACAACCTCATTAGAAAATAACCTTTTCTAATTTTTCTTTAGTTCAGCTCCATTTGCGAGACATCATAGGGGATAGAAAAGCAGAGAAACTTACATATATGCTTAAATTTCTCAGTTAAAAAGAAATTAAATTTGTTTTTATCATTTTGTTGTATAAAACGTGGAATTTTCTTGTTACATGATATTTAGTGATATACTTTGTTTTTCAATGAGGGTATAAGCAAATTGTTTCTGATTTCAATTAGTTGATCGTAAATTTAGTTGTAAGTAGAGATGATAAATGTAGTTATTTTTGTTAACAGGTAGCAACAACCTGTTATTTTTGTAAGGTATGACTAATTACAGTATATGCTCTACCAACGGACGTTTTAATTAAAAAAAACTTGTAAACAAAATGTTTCAAATTATTTTGCGAACTAAATATAGACGCTGTTTTCTGATGAGGTGAATCAAGTTCATTAAAAATCATTAAAATTAGTTTATGGTTAAAACTTAATTTTTGTGTGCCAAAAATTTACCCAGATATGATACTTTGAGTTTCATGCAGTTTCAGCGCTTCCTGACACTAAAATTACTTTTTTTCATTTTTAGTGACTAAATGGCTGAAAATTCATAACGTTCTAAGTATCATAGCTCAGTAAATTTTCTTCATAGAAGAATTTTTTTTAATGAAATTTGATCACAGGCTTCATTGCGACTATATATATAAACGCATATCCGAAATGAATCCAACAAGAACCTGAAAATATTATTATACACTTTTAATCAAATAAAATTCATCCAAACAAATTTTCAAATTCATTTCAATTGTATTAAAAATAATACCCCCACAAATATGTTATATTTTCTATTAAAGTTTTTTTTTGTGGAACACGAATATGATTCGTTTTTAACTTCCTAAATAAACTTAGAAATAAAACTTATATGTCTTTTTCCTTTTAAATATGAAAAATCAAAAGAGAAATCTACTATCATACATCAAATAGTGTAAACCTATTTGCATTCATTTGAATTCATTGTAGTTTACAATATCATGTCAAGTACAATTCAGAACAAATCCATTCTTGTCACGATTTTAATTGTAAATGAGCCTATTTATTTGCTGAATAATATTCCCTTCTCTACTCACTAAACTTTAGCTTTCGCAAATGACCTGAAGGGTAAACGAGATTTCGAATAACGTATTTTTCAAATAAAATTTGCATTATTCTCAGCGATAAATGTTCATAGGTCTAGAATGTCAAAAAATTCGGGTTTAATAACCAACGTAAGAAATAAAATGTCTTAGATTCACTAAAATTATTTATTGCAGAATATGTATCTTTTGTTAGTTATACAATTATTGGAGTAAATAGTATCCTAGATCAATGGATGTTTAATTTTTTAATAATGAATTGTATATATTTTCTAATTTAGAAAGATGGGTGTTCATGTAAAAAAGTAAGAGGAAATATTTTTAATATTTCTGTATAATAAATACAATTTTACATAAACTAGACAATTATAAATATACGTATTGAAAGTAAGATCAACAATGTTATGTCCTAAATTCGAATGAAAGGCTGAATACAAAATTTTTATTCTATGTTTATTATACAGTGATTATAAAAACCTTTCGTAATCATCAGAGACAAAAAATATTGATTAAATTTCAGTCTGAATACAGTTTACGTTTAATCAGACATTAACATACAAACATGTAATAAACAAATATTTGCAATTTTAAAAATTGTATTCAGTTTTTTACATAACTGTAAGCATATATAAAGTTTAACAGGCAATCAATAGATACTGAAACATTTTGTTTTAAAAAGGATAGAAAAGAAATCGATTATGATGATGCGAAAATTATTTGGCCAAGTAATTAATTATTGAGAGAAAAGTCTGGTTAGCGATTCACTAGATATTGAAATGAGATTAAGTGACGTCTGCATCGATTGGGTATCGTATAACATACGCAGTATGTTATGGTTACATTTTCTAAACAATATAATTATTTTGTTTAACGCAAGGTTCAAGAAATTTCTCATAGTTAATACTATTTTATGAAGCCTTTTTCTATATTTTCTTTTGGAAATAGATTGTTGACTTTTAGCATTATAGACTGCGCAACGATACCAGAAAGATTCACGTAATATGTTTACTTACGAATTTCAAATCCATAAATATTTTGAGTTTCTCGTCACTCTAAAGAGTAATCATGAATATGGCTACAGTGGGGCCGAAACTTGTTGGTTTTAAGATTTTTAGCTTTTTAAGGGGACAGTGGACCTTTTATTTGAGCTAAAATCGACCCAAAAATCAAACTTTCTTTTTGTGTGTATTATTATTTTCCAATTTGTACTGAGTCTTTTTTGAAAATCCGTATGAGGATGCGATGATTTTTTGTAAAGTTATAAGTTGTTTAATTATGTATACAAACATTTTTTGGCCCTTTATATACTTTAAACCTGTTTTCTCAAAACAGATTTTTCAACTTTTTTAGATTTTTGAAATTTTCCACGCGTCTTAATTTTCGAACAAAGTTCATGAAATTGATAAGGAAGTATCTTGATATTGCTTACAAAAAAGCTGTGTATGCATTTTAAAATTCGAATTAATAAAGAAAATTAAATTTGATTTTGAACTTTTTAAAAGGCAAAATTTTAATTAAAATCAATATGAAATTTAGAAAAAAAAATCTCTAAAAAATTAACTACTCAAGGGATTAAAAAATCGATACACAGATTTCTTTTTAAGAGAGGCAGATAGGGTAAAAGTGATTAAAATGTAAAATTGAGTACATTTTTCAGAAATTAAGACACATGAATCATTTTAAAATTTCGTTTTAAAATTTATTTATTTTTTAATCTTAAAATTATAATAAGATTGGAAATTTCTTTTAAAGTGTTCTATATACTTATGGTTAAGTGTATATTTGCACAAAATTTCTTATCTCTATGATAAAAATTAAAGAAAAATTTTTTTAACGTTCACCGCCCCCTTAATTTTTATAGTTTTAAATGTTTTAAAATGTTTATCTTATACGTTTTATCTACGTATTTAAGTGAACTTCTTAGTGTATGAGCCAAAGTTCAAGATAAAAACTAAATTTAAGACGTTACTGTTATAAAGTTTATTAAATGTAAGGATTTACTAACAAAAGACATACCAAAAATTTTAGACTTTGTGAACTGCTGAACTGCTACTTTATATATTTAAAAGTAAAGCCTGTACTCAAACAAAAACATAAAATAAACTAGTCGTTGGGGGCCACCGTAATACTTACCCATCATGGATATACATAATATAAAATATGAAAATAAAACATGTGATACATGCTAAGCATTGTATCATGTTACTTTTATTCATAAACTAATTTACTTAGACTGCAATATAATTAATATAATCCCTTAAACTAATATTACTTTCTGTTGCATTAAAATATCTCGATTTGTTGATTTTCTATAAGCAAGTAAACACTATTGGTTTACAATGGAAGTGTTTGGGAATTAGGCGAAATAATAGCGCCAATTTGGCATCACTTTTGCAGGCTAATTTTGGTCGCCAAATTTGGCGATATATCGCCAAGTCCCGTATGGTAACACCCTTATAGATATGGAGATGAATTAAATGCTTGACAATTACGATAAGCCATTATTGTCATTTTATCTTATAGTTTGGCGATAGTTTTTAGGTCGGTGGGATAATCGAGTAGTACCGAATTGCATAAAACAAATACCGTTATAACTCGAAAAATTATAATCATATTAACTAACAGTTTACTGCGTCGGATTAAGCGTCTCATTTCCAATTATAATATATCTTTGAATTGAAATTTGAATGAAATACAGGGTCATGAAAAATCAAAGAGTGTGAAAAATATGATTACAAATATCTCGGCCGCTAATTCACTGATCGACTTCATTCTGTATGCAAAATTTATGGTTTTTTTTTACTGTATTTTATATTCACTCCTTGAAATAAGCAATTTCGAAAATTTTTGTATACCTTTTTCAGAACGAATAATTCGAGAGTCCGAAAAAAATAGTTCCCGATAATCGAGGTTACTGATATTCAATAGGCTTCTTCCCATTGTTACTTCCTAAGTACACACAAAATTTCAAGTTTCTATCTCAATTTGTTCGGGAGATAGAGCGTTTACAGGCACGCAGACACACACACACACCCAGACGGACGGCAATTCTTTTTTTCTAAAAATATGTTTCTCGGAATCTCCAGTGTCTGAAACATGTAAATCTGTCAACTTTTTTTCGATTTTTAAAGCGATTACAAGACTTACCATATACTACGAATGATGAGTAAATAAAAGAATAATAAATAAATAAATAAACAAGAAAGGAAAATAACGCTTCAAGCGAACACAACCAAATCTAATAAAGATCTGTTTATTTGAAAGTGTAACAGAATATGAAGTTTTATTTAATTCCATGCATTAGTTTTTTAAATATAGCCATCGCAAAAATCGTAAAAAATTCTTGCATTGAAAAATTCTCGCACACACTGACACATATGCCTAACAGGTTGCTGCACAATGCAACAACGTGTTGGCGATTTGCACCAAAGTAATCAACAATAAGTTACGTCAATATTCAACTGAATCTGATGTTTGACGGAAATCTATGCATTGGTTTGCTAGTTTATAGTCTTTTGAAATATCTTTAATTGAAGTAGTTAATCTTGAAGCGGAGCCTTTATCCTTATAAAGACTAGTCGGGTGTACCAATCCCAAAACATTCTTCTATCTCATACATGCCAATACTTCAAAATTCGTTATCACTTTGCCAAAATTAAATGGCAATCTATGCTCATCATAAGGATTCTAAAAAGATGAAATTCCGTGCATTAGTTCTGGAGATATGACTATAGCTGAAATCGTGTAAATGCAGCAAAATGCTGCATATCAGTGCTACTTATAGGGCGATTTACACCAGAACCTAATCATCATCAACTTATGTCAACGTCTAACTGAATATGAAATTTGGAGAAAATTCGTGCATTAGTTCTTGAGATAGAGCTATTGCGCGAATCATGACAAATGCAGCATAACAGCGCCACCTGTTGAACGATTTGCACCAACACATAATCAGCAGCAATATTAATCAAGGTATACTTGAATCTGAAGTTTGATGAAAATTCGTGAATTAGTTCTTAAGATAGAGCTATTGAGGAAATCGTTCTAAATGCAGCACACCAGAGCCACCTGTTGGGCGATTTACACCAACACGTAGTGAGCATAATTTCATATCAAGGACTAACTAAATCCGAAGTTTGATGAAAATGTGCGCGTTAGCGTAAATCCTGCAAAATGCAGCATAGCAGCGCCACCTGTTGGGCGATTTACACCAAAGCTTAAACAGCACCAACTCATATAAAGGAGTAACTGAATCTGAAGTTTTATAAAAATCCGTGCTGTAGTTCTTGAGATAGAGCTATTGCGGAAATCCTGCAAAATGCAGCATAGCAGCGCCACCTACAAGGCGATTTACACTAAAAACTAATCAGCACCAATCTATATCATGGGCTACCTGAATATAAATTTTTATTAAATTCTGTGCATTAGTTATTGAGATAGAGCGCCCACAAAATTTGTGTCACATACATACTTACAGACAGAGAGACAGACGGACTCACAGACTCACAGACAGACATTTTGTAAAAAACATGTTTTTTGGAATCTCTGACCCCTAAAACATGTGAATCCGTCAAAAACCGGAAGTCGAAAATTTTCATGAATCCAATACTTTCTTCTTGTTAAGATAGAAGAAAGTAAAAAAAAAAGAAAAAAAAAATCCTACATCATTGTAAGCAGGCGGTCAAAGAAGGAATGATAGAAATATCATAGCCGCAAATTCTTTAGTTTCTTGGCAACTAAATTTGGCGAAAGAGCATGAATAATCAGATATCCTTTAATAAGAAGAAATGATAATTTTGAACTTAATGAGAACCTTCTTAATTTAGAATAACTAAACCTCAGCCAAATAATACGTTGCTCAAGAATTTCAATAACTACATGGGAAGAAATATCTAGTCAAAATAATGCAAAGAAACTACCGCTTCGCTCGTTATGGTTATCAGACCAATAACTGTATAAAGAAAAAAAATATAACGAAATATAAATGTCTTTCTTTCATTAATATACGTGCATGTATTAATTAAAATGCACATTTATTCTGTCATTTCTGTTTATTTTTTAGTATCCTGGAATATTTTTGTTTTGACGCAATTTTCAACAAACCAAATGAACATAAAAAACTGTGATATAAATAATCATTACAATTGATAAGCAATAATGTATTAGATACAATTTATTATGCCAATTTATGATAGTAATATAATTAGTTCATATCTAAATAATTATACATCTTCTGTTCTACATATATTAAAACAGTCGCTGAATTTCAACAAAATCAAATATTTTATATTATTCACAATATGTAACTAACAGCCAGCAGTTTTATTATTTCAGCTAAATCCCAAATGTCTTAAAACTGCTTACATCAGCGGTTTCCAACCTGTGGTCCATGGACATGAAAAGTCTCAGTATGCACTTATCAGATACTTTTCAACCAATCGAGAAAAATAGATTAAAATTGCATAAGATTAAACATTATGAATGTTATTTAGAATTGATGCTTTCCTGAACTTCGTATCTCTGTGATGCGATAATTCTCCCTTTTACTTCTACAAAACTAAAATCAAACAGTCGCATATAAATACTATCAGTTAAAACAGCTATTTTCACACTGCGAAAAAAAAAAAAATGCAACGACCAGATAACATTAAAAGCTTGTTTTTATATGATATTTTATAGAAATTATTGTTGCTCGCACAAAAGTATTTTAGAAGAAGTATTATTTATGTCAAAACTTTAATAATATCATGTTATGGACGCAGTTTAGAATGAAATGAATATTACGGATAATTCCTTCAAAATTCATAAAATAAAATTTCATGGCGAGAACATTGCGCAATTATTTTAAACATATCTTTATTTGATAATTACTTATTATCAGCCTCTCTGCTTCATCTTCTACGGAAATCTACTTCTAATACTATTAACTTTTGAGAAATAATATTGAGCTCCGTAGCTTGGCCATGCAATTCAATTTTTTTTTCAAAAGTGTTTAAGTCAAAAAGGTTGTGAATCACTGGTTTAAATAACAAAATGGATACGTGACATTTTTTAGCTTTATCTATAAATTTTTGTGAGTCGCTACCCTTTACAGACTTCCTTACTGACATAGCACTTATACGTAAGCTTAATTCATCTGCACTTATTATACCCTCAATTTTCAACCATGCTGAACATGATATAGTGGTTTTACCAGAACATTTTAGATGACGAAAAGTACTTTGAAGTGACTCACAAACATTTTCAACAGATTATGTGCTTAGAATGTGACAGTTATGTAGTTAGTAGCTTTATAAATTCTGGACATGTTCAGATGCTCATCAATCATTTCCTCTGCTTTATAAAAGCAATTTCCTCCAGCATTATCCAAGAAAAAAAGGCAGGCTTTCAAGTTCACATATTTAATAATTTTCTGAAATGAAAAGCAACAGAGTTTAATGCAGTATATAACAAAATATATTTAAAAAATTAATGAAATAAAACCTGTGAAACGGATTTTGCTTATAAAGAAATCCTGTCTTAAACGGGTAAAACATTTCCCGGTATGGCCAAAAGAATAAATTTAGTAAAGGTGTGCTGGGTTGAACCAACTTTTGGTGCTATATCAGCCATTATGTTGTTAAATGTTGTTCAGCCATTAAATTGCGAAATCTCGTTCCAATATTTGGATCTCTTTACAATTACAAAACGGAATTCTGTCTAAAATGGAATTTTTACTTAAAAATTTATCTGTTTTCTTTCTGACTAAAATGACGTTTAAATCACGTTTCTATCTTAATTGGAACAGGAAATATTATTTTTTTCGTTTTGGTTTGTTTTCAAAATCTTGCTTTCAAGCAATGGTTATCAAGGAAAAGACTTCTTGTAAAAATGCATTTTTCTTCATGATGGGTTTTTCACAATTTCTCGTATTTAAATTGTTATAAGAAAGGAACCGTTAAAGCTAAATTGTTGGAAAGCTTGGAACATGCCTTTTTCAATTGTTTTACTTTAATTTTGTTTCAGCAAATTTGAAAAAATCTTTACTTTTGAAATTATTATTATTTTTTAAAAGTTACATCTTTTTTTTTTTTTTTGTAATTTTTATTTTAAATATTTTTAATTTTTTAAGTTAATATTTTTAAGAATGCTGAATAAAAATTAAAACATATATTTCTGTTTATTTAAATGAAAGAAAATTTAAATTTTACAAATAATATTTCAAGTTATAAAGATTTTAAAATACCCTTACTTTTTTATAATTTTTAAAATTTTAAGTTTTTTTTAAAATTATGAGAAGTTTTACCATGTGATTTTGTTTACAAATGATATGGTTAACCATCACAAAAAATTCAAAATGTCCCGGATCCCCTTAAATATCGTCATTCCAAGCTTTATTGCATGTATAATAAAAAAGAATGAAAATAAATTGAATGTTTAGAAAATTTAATGGATTAATAAAAGAGTTAACGTAACGCAATACTTTAATAGATTTCAACAACAGCATTATGAGCAATTCAATTTTTAAAAAAAATTTAAAAATCTATAGGTAAATAATATTCTTGTACGCAGGCACGATAATATATTAATATTTTATTCAATGTTTATGAAAAAATAAATTAAGCTAAAATGGCGTATTGCGAATTTTTCAAACAACTGATTGTAATGAAATAATAAATAATGTATGTATAACTTGCGCTTAGAATTAAAATTTAGTAATGAAATAACAAACTTCCATAAATGTCTGAGAAGAAAAACAAAATCATTACGAATAATTAACAAAACATCACGTGTTATAATGGATTATTACAAATAATTATGCACAAGGATGAGTGATAATCCGATCGAGAATACTTTTACAATTATGTTTAAAAATTATAATTTTTCTCGAAATTTTATTTTCCAAATTCTTCTCTTAACACACTTGGGTGTTTTCCATTTTTCCATCGTTTCAGTGTTTGTTTCAAATTTTATAAACATTCTGATCAACTGCTATGAAAAGAAGGCTAAAACGAAACCACAATACAGTGTGTACACTGTAAAAAAAACGACCTAAAATACGGAAATAGTACTGGCGTCTCGATTGCCAGTACACTATCTGTATTTTAGTCCGTTTTTTACAGTGAAAAAGTATATAGTGCAGGACAACAAGTGAATTCTTATCCAAAATGTAACATTTTCACCAGATGGCGCTATGATCGAGTTTCTTGCTACAAATGAATAGAAACTGTGTTTTTATATATTTTTTGCTACGAATGACTAGGAATCCAGTGGGTATTTAGATATTTATCATCCAGTTTAAACTACGGGAAACTAATTTTTGAAACATAAATTTTACGAAAAACATAATTATTAAGATTTATGATGTAATACGCGATACATTAGGAATGAACGAAAATTCAGGTATATATTAGATCATTAGGCATCACACGTCCGACTTGAAAGTGTTTTTTTTTTTTTTTTTTTCGAAATTCTGAATTCATGCCAAAAAATTGTTAATAGTATTTTGTTTTCTTTGT
Organism: Maratus speciosus; assembly: GCA_963932465.1. Lineage (NCBI taxonomy): Eukaryota > Metazoa > Arthropoda > Arachnida > Araneae > Salticidae > Maratus > Maratus speciosus. The sequence continues at coordinate 85,718,557 of OZ010789.1, forward strand.
GGAATATGTGTCACCTAATAAAGTAAAAATAACCAAAAAAACTTTCTAGTGATAATTCATAATTTCTAAATAAAAAAAAGCTTTTAAATCGGACGTTTCATACAATGGGATTTAAAATGGAAATTTTCGGATAATCGAGAATGCTTCAATTTTAGGATTAAGGAGAATTACATAGAATACTTCTTATTATGGCAACAAGTGCTTAATAAAAATAAAGCAATAGCAAAATAGAAACAAAAATAAATTACCTGAATTTTAGTTTTGAAATAAAGTACCTTTTACATATAACACAAGGTTTTGAAAAAATGTTTTGTTTGTCGCACTTTCTATTGGTTTTGCTTTGAAGCTCTATCACGGAGTTTTTTAATATTATTAGTCCATCAGTATCACGGTCTTAATGGTACTCCAGCCATTCCAAAAGTTTTGCAAAAAATTCAGAAGCTTCAGAATTGCTATTTGTTCGTTTTCATCTTTCCACTCTTGCGGGAGCTCAAATTAAATTCAAAGGAACTCTAAGAAATGGGATCGAAAGTATTTATAGGTGCTCGTAGTTCGGAAAGGACCGCTTGCACATGGTAAGTTAAAAAAAAAGAGTTATCAAAATGGATTTTGCACACAAGGAATGTGATAGTTAAAAAAAAAAAAAAAAAAAAAAAAAAAAAAGCTTTAAAAATGGATTTCGGTTAAAAGAGTTTCTGATAAAAGATGTTCTACTGTATGTATTTCTAGATATTGTGTCTACAACGTATTTTGAGTGGTATTTGTTGAATAATTTCTTTCCTGTGTAAGAGGTTATTTGGTTATACTTGCGTTGTTTGGCAATATTTGTTATTCTATTTTTAAAAAGTTACCTTTTTCTAAATACTAATGTAGTTACTAGATTACAAATATGCAATGCACGGCTAAATGTGTTAAGTTTCTAAATGATCTTCAATGATAAGTGATGAATTTTTAAAAAATCGTTTGTGATTTCTACATGAATCTTAAGGATTTCTAGAAACCTATCTGCAGCAAAAAATGACCACAATGAACAAATCAAAACAAAACCATTTTATAATGCCACGATTGCAATTTTAGAACAGCCTTTACACTTTTACGACACTTTTATAGGAAACTGAAATGATTGATTTATAATTTTTTATCATTTGATTTTTTTGGCAATATTATAGAATGTTTATTTTAATTTTCTGGCTTTTATTTACACTCGATTTCTTTCCAATATAAATAAAGTTTTGTTCATAGAACTAATGAAGGTGCATCTTCTTTTCCGTCGCCCTTTTTGATTTAGTGAGGAAAAATGTATGCAAATGAATTTATTGAGTAAAATAGGGAAGTGGTCGAGTAAACTTCATTGGTCATCTACTTATACATATGAACTACAATCGAAATTTTCGTTCCGTCTGCTTATAACGCGAAATCTACTGAATGACTTTTGATGGATATAATTTCGGTTCTATAAACACTGTTAGATAGATATAATTTCGAAATTATTTTTTTTTCTGCTAGTTTAAAAAATTTCCATTTAAAGGAGAATTAAAACTTTATCTAAGATAATATAAAATATATATTCCATGTTTATAATTATAAGCAAATTTAACACAAGGAATCTTCACAGTAAGAGTTACTAGGTGAAAAATTATTTCAGTATGGCATTGATGATGGTGGATAGAAACATTATGAAGAGGTCATTAACTTTGAATATGAAAATATCTGACTAGATAGTATAATTGAAAATATTCTGTATATTGTAATGGAAATAACTAACCACCCTGAATTATGCAAAACCAATTGGATATGTCTAAAACGAACAGGTAAAAACAAAATCTTAATTTATTTTGTGCTAAAATAAATTTTCTAAAATATCTTTAAAAACATAAAAAGTACATTTAACAATGGTAATTCTGCAACATTTAACAATGTTGAGTTCTTAATTTAGCTAAAATTTACGAAATACTTTATCCAATAATTTTAGCTGTATTCGGCTGAATATTCTATATTCAACTTTTTGGTCAAGCTACTTTTCGTTATATGCCTAACAAAAATACAAGAATTCTAATGGAAAAGTGTTTTTTTTTAATCAAAATTTTCCAAAGATATAAGCGGGAATTTGCTTCACGTTTTTGTTAAAAAATTAATAGGAATTTAAATAAATAGGTAGAGTTTTGATAATTTTAATATCGGTGAATTTGAAGCAAAAATATTACAATGCTACTGAAAATACCGTACATGTAAGATATTTAGTCAGGATTCGGTGACAAAGTATTTCAATCTATCTATATAATGATATATCTGATAGCTACTTTCAAACTATCAAGATTTTCATATTTTCATATAGTAAAGCGAGGAGAGTTCGCGCGGTAGAAGAGATTGCGCACAAAGAGATTCGACGGGAAGGAGTAGAGTGCGCGCCTTGCGACTCCAGGTAGCTGTACAGTAGCATTAGTGCAGTGTCTACATAAATGTGCATATTAATTGTTCCAAGCCTCTTGGATAAAGCAGTGCTATTTTGTTTTCTTTCCAAAGTAAGTGCTTTAACTTTCATAACTGTTCGTCAGAATATTTATAGAACGTCAGTAATACAAAATAATTTTAACTTAAACGATTTCTTATAAACTACTAACCTGGACTAAGTATGTGAACACCAAAAATTCATTTTAGAAGCCGCCATATTTAAATAAAAGACCGCGCAATCTCTCCTACCAAAATAGGAGAGTTTGCACATCTGCTGATTAGGAGAGATGGCGCATTTCCCAATAAGTCTAAGTGCTAGGAGAGATTACACAGCTTATTGATAAATTTGTATGAATTGCAAATTACGTGTAAAATATATGAATAACTCAATTTTGAAATAATTTTGGAAAACCACATAATTATCAAAACTAAATTTGGCAACAAATTAATTTGCAAAAAAATACTTTGCAGAATAAAAATTTTATTAATAAATTAATAATACAGCTGTTATTAAATAAATTTTATGCAATTATTTTTGTTAATAAATTAATAATATATTTATTAAAAAATTAATTTTGTTACCTAAAATAAATTTTCTAATACAATGTTTTGGAAAAGCTTTCACCCATTCCAAGTAGTGTAATGCCATCGAAATCGAAAGGAAACAGATTGCATCTAATGTTACTGATCCACAAATTATACATAAAAAAAGACTTAAGAAGGATGCCGATACAAAAGAAAAAAAAACAGCTAAAGATAAGGTGCTTCCTCAAAATGTGTGATAAAAATACTCAAAGAAAAAAACCGAAGGTCAATGAGGATGAGTGCACTGAATGTCTGGAACTGTACCAGGAGACAACCTCAACAACTGACTGGATTCAATGTATTGCTTGTTGCAGGTGATTGCACGAAAGATGCACGATTTACAACAATAAGTGCATCGATTGTGGACGACGACAACTTCGGATAGCAAACAAAATACAATGAAACTGTGGAATTGGAAATGAAGTAATTTTCAAGTTAAAGATGTTATCAACTAAATTAATGCTATTTTGTAATCTTAGTAGGGCTTTCTTTTTCTGATATTTTAATCTTCTTAAATTAAAATTTTTAACTGTTGTTAAACTTCTTTCTTTTATTTATTATTTAAACATTTGATTGAAATATTCACTCCTAATACAATAATATTTACACACAATAAACTTTCAACAATGTCGATTAAGTGTAATTATTATTGTTAACAGTTTAATTGTAGTTATTATTAATAACAATCTCTTCTACCTATGTGCGCAATCTCCCCTACCCATGTGCGCGTTCTCTCCTACCCTGTAAGGAGAGATTGCGCAAAATAGTTTTCTTGTTTTTATTATTGCTGTTCTATTAAGTTACAGTATAACAACAAAATAACAATGGAAATGCATAAAAAAACAAATGAAGTCAAAATTATTCATGCATAGTTTATCAAATATTAATATTTAGATTTATTATTATTATTCTTTTGAAATGTGCGCAGACTCTCCTCGCTTTACCTTAAGTATGTTCTTTCATTTTATGTATTTAAAAAATTGCAAGATGCGGATAGTTGTCGGTGTCAGATATTTGGCAAGCAGAAAATTGGTACAACAGCTTATTCGTACGATTACAAAATAAGTATTACAACTAGAATGTTAATTTTGATTCCTAATTATACTTAAGATCTACTAAAAAATAACTTTTCAAAAGTAAAAAAAAAAAAAAAAAAAAAAAGATGAAAGTTGTGGCTAAAAAATAGTGTGATATCAAATTTCCAAGCTTATATTACGGTACTTATTTAACATTTTTTGATAAAAATTTACCATATGTAAGTCGAGTACCTAAGTATGCGTTGATAGAAAGCCTTTTCTCCTTTACTAAATACATCATAACGTGTTTCTGAAAATTAATTTTTTTTAATTATGCATGATGGGCTTGGCGGCCATCTTTCCATATTTTACACAAATTTCTAAGCACACAAGTTCATTGTTAAGCTTGGAAGTTCGAAACTGTTACTAAAGCAAACATTTTATTCTTTTAATTTATGGAAATGAGTGCCTAAAAGTTTGTGTCTAAAAATAAAGCTGAAGTAACTTCAGGTTTCATCTTTTGATTCTCTTTTTTCGGAGGGGGGTTAATTAATTAGTTAAAGCATTAAAAATCAATTTGTTTTTTCAAAATAAAAAACTTTCCTAATTTATCTGTCTGTAGCTAAAACTAGAAGTTCGAAATTCTTAATAAACCAAATATGTTACGAGCTTGAGTGCTTAGAAATTTGTGTAAAATATGGAAAGATGGCCGCCAAGCCCATCATGCATAATTTAAAAAAAATTAATTTTCAGAAACACGTTATGATGTATTTAGTAAAGGAGAAAAGGCTTTCTATCAACGCATACTTAGGTACTCGACTTACATATGGTAAATTTTTATCAAAAAATGTTAAATAAGTACCGTAATATAAGCTTGGAAATTTGATATCGCACTATTTTTTAGCCACAACTTTCACCTTTTTTTCTTTTCCTTTTTTTTTTTTTTTTTTTTTTTTTTTTGCTTGGCTTTTTTTTTACTTTTGAAAAGTTGTTTTTTAGTAGATATCAGTTCTTTTTTTAAAACAAATGATATATAATTGAAATAATTCTACTAGTTCAAATTAAAATTAGTCCCTGTATAGCCTTTATAAGCAGGGAGCAAACACAATATTATACATTTTGTTTACCTATCATTCATTTTTTAGAGTGATTAATAATTTAAAAGTAAGGAAAGTCAATTTCTTCTTCAAAGTATCAGTCTTTCTCAATTTATATCTCCTTAAAATTTTCTACGAAAGATGAAAATTTAGTAAAAAGCAGAGTCGAAATAAAATATATATTTACAGTTAGTCTGTCAGTTAATTGTTTTTTCTAACTTTTTTTTTGCTGACGGATTTGCAAAATAAATTTACCTTTACAAATACCTACGGTTAATCCGAGAATGAAACCCCGCAGGCATCTAAAGAATCGAAGATCTGCAAATCTAGCAATTCTAGACAAAATAAAGGAACATTTTTGACATAAAAAATCTAAAAATTTAAAGATATAAACTGTACATATAACTTTATCTTCATTTAGATCGTGTTATAGAGAAGAAAGAATAAATATGTAATTTTACTCAAGTCTGTTTATCCATACCTATTTGCATAAAAGTGAGGATATTAATTTACTATAAAATTTCCCCTAAATTGATTATCTTTAATAGTCTATTATTAAAGCCGCATATACATTAGAATTAAATATTTTTCGGTTAAAAATTGCCTGAAATCTATAGTCTTATCGTTCGTCAAACATTTTTTTTATTTTTTTTTATGACCAGACTCTTTTTCGGAACTCTGACAAAAGATCACAGACATATTGAAGCTATCCAAATTCTTATATCTTTCTATCGTATTTTCTTTTTTGAGGGGGGGGGGGTGTGAGTAAAAGCCATTAAGAACTTCGTTTTGTTCTCAGAATTCTGAATTATTCATTCAACAGATCTACCTACATAAATCTTGTTGCAGAATTTTCATTAGCTAAGAGTTGCATCAAGTTATACATCATGTGAATCTATTAAATTAATTTTGTGAAATACTAGATGGGAGCCATTGATATTTCCAGACCATTTGCCTACATTTTAAACTTGAGTCATTTACAACTATTCATTAATTTTCTATACGAATTAAAGAAGTCGTTGTTTCCATGCCAACTGTACCTTTCACTATTGCTTGCTTGTTTGTTTGTTTGATTTATTGAACACATACACCATATCACATGCGGATCACGGCGGGATTCGAATCTGCTTCCACCTACGCTCTCAAGCGATTAGCGGCATGGTGTCTTATCCACTCAGCCACGGTCGGCCACTATTGCTTTCTCTAATGCCCAGATACTGAAATTTAACCAACTGCACTTATAATCATGGTCACAAACGAGAACATTTATAGGTCAGAGCAGTGTTGCCAGTGAGCTACTTTTCTTTATTTCAGATTTCTTGATTGCCAGCACTTATTATAAACGGTAAAATTCCCTTTGTTTTCGCCTTAATTAATATGTCATTAAATAAGGCGCATTTTACAATTTCAAAAAAGTGGTGCCAATCAAGTATCTGAATTAAAAAAAAGTAGCCCATCTGGCAACACTGTGTTAGAGTGGTGACATATGCACAAGTCGTGTATTCATATTCAATTTTTTGTCCAAAGTACGGTAACTCAGTTTTCAGTAATAGACGAGAAATATTTCAATTAAACTAACCAGAAAAGTTAACAAACATTGGCTTCCTGATTTGATTTTATTCAAAATTGTTTAAACCAACCAAAGTTAATGTCCGAGATTCAGATAAATTTTTCTCTGTTGGTAAAATTACATTGACAAATCAGTAGCCTCCATCCTTGCAGGTTTTTCGGTGTTTACTGCAAACATCAAAAAGTTCGGGAAAATGCAGACGTCTGATTGATCAATCTCATCCCGCTAATAGCGAAAAATCTATCTTGATCCCGGCTTATTCAACGCCCTTTAAATATTGGAGAAAGCCTTGACACGTGTCAGGAAAACGTCACGCAAAGCAGGTAAAACAAAGAAGAAAAATCATTCATTGGCTCGTTCATATTCACGAGCCAATGAATGATTTGTTTCTTTGCTTTGACTGTTCTGTGTGATGTTTTCGTGACGCGAGTCAAGACTTTCTCAAATATTTAGGAGGCTTTGGCTTATTTCACCACCATGAAGTTATGAAAGGAGAGGAACAGACATGTCAATCTTCCCGTGTGAAAAACTAGTTACCAAAAATACCGAGTTCTTTCCCTCTCTTCTGCCCTTTTCTCTCTTGATTTTGACCGATAGCAGCCCATTTAGCAGTCTCCAGTACAAGATGCCGCTATATACGGTGGATGCATGAGGGAGGGTGTTAGCGCGACCAATGACATGATAGGCCAGTTCATGATGTTTAAAAGTCACACGGAGTTGGATCGAGGCTAACGAAAAAGACAGGCTACCGCGGTGGGTCCGATTCTTCTTTTTTTACAAACCGCTGGAGTCACGTGATGCTCATTTCACGCACCTTCTTTGGTGCATTCTAGCATCACGTGACTCCAGCGGTCTGTAAAAAAAGGAGAATCGGACCCACCACGGTAGCCTGTCTTTTTCGTTAGCCTCAGAGTTGGATCATCTTTACACGATGATTAGTACAAAGCTGCGCGCCGATTTTTTTTTTGTGTCCATTGCCGTGTACAAATAATCAACTCCGTGTGACGTTATGAACTGGCCTTATATGTTGTTGACCACAGTTTAGGAACAGCTACAAATGACTTCATCTATATCTACTCCGAGGTAAACGAAAAAGACAGGCTGCCGCGGTGCTACAGCGTCTAGAATATATAGTGTGGAAATCGGCTATCCCAGTAATACTTACAAAAATGCTAAAATATTGGATCTCTTAAATTTCAAATGATGATGAAATCCAATGAGTCGATCACAGCGATATCTGCAGGATATTTCCTAAAACTTCATGACGATTTGGTAACAGCGTCTAGAATACCTAGTGTGGAAATATGTTATTAAACAACGCTAAAAATTTGTATCCCATAAATGATCGACGATACTGCTAAAGTCCCAAGTGTCGATCGCAGCGAAATCTGCGGGATTTTCGTATTACATTGTACAGACTAGCAATATCTTGCAGTTATAGAAAATATCCTGCAGATGTCGCTGCGATCTGTATATTTCAGCAGCATCGTTGCACATTTAAGGATACAATATTTTAGCACATTTTTAAGTATTACAGGGATAGCCAATTTCCACACTATATATTCTAGGCGCTATAATTTGGTCTAGACGCTGTAGCATTTTTTTTTTTTTTTTTTTTACATTTTATTAACATACATCTGACCTGTGTGCTTGGCGTCAAGCCCGCCGTAATAATACGATGTTTACTTTGAAAGTATATCACAGATGTCGCTGCAATCAGCTCCCTGGATTTCAGCGTCAGTGCACATTTAAGGATACAACTTTTTAGCGCTGCTTGGATAGCAAATTTCCACATTATGTATTCTAGACGCTATAGCGGTGCATTACACGTGTCTCTTTCTTCTTTAAAAAATATCCTGCAGATGTCGCTGCAAATGACTGTTTGGAATTCAACATCGTTGTACATTTAAGGGATTCACTATTTCTGCGCTTTTTTAAGTATTGCTGGGATAGTCGATTTCTACAACATATAATCTAGGCCTATAACGGAGCTATAGTATCTAGAAGATATAGTTTAAAAATCGGCTTATTAAAAAGGTGCTAAAAATTTTATCCCATAAATGTTGAACGAGGCTGAACGATGAATGTCGATCACATCCACATATGGTAATTCCAATGTAACTATTTCAATAGACATCAATTGAGAAAACGTTTCGCTCAGAGAAGATCTAGAAAATGTTGCTGCTATCGACATTTGTCATTCAGTATTTTTCAATATATATGGGATTCAATTTTTAGCAATTTTTAAAGTATTACTGGAATAGCCGGTTTCCACACCATGACCATGATCTAGGTAGATTTTTCTTTGTTATCGCAACGAGATTGACCAATCAGAAGCCAGAATTATTGCTACCATTTCACTGTTTGCAAAAATGTACCTGGATCTCGGCCTATATTTCTAGACGTTATAACTGAGCTCAGGAATAGTACAGAAAGCAAACTCCGTATTTTGATACATTAAGGCCGGGATCCAATTAGGAACAAGTGTGTCGCTATAACGAAGAAGCGACATATGGCCAATAAAGGTTTATTGGTAGGAGTGATAAAAACAAATCGTTAAAGGTCTTTGCGAGCGTGTCATTATCGTCAGGCTAATGCATATTGAATTATTTCCCTAGTCTAATAAAGCTCGTCCATGCGCGTATCGTCTAATGGAGGATATTCCAAATATGGGTTCAAGGCTGAAAAAGTCACGTGATACCGGCAGTTTACCTAAAGAACTTCTAACTGATGAGAAGGGAAACAGGAAACTACTACTGCTTTCTCCCGTGAACTGTTTCATTGGCTAGCGGGGATTTACATTACGTCGATGGAGCCTTCCCTTCTTTACGTTATACGTTTTTGCCTTGACCACGTGATCATAACGTAGATAGAACAGCCTCTATTCAAGAAAGTGGATTGCCGTACTTTAGCACCTAGAATATATAGTGTGGAAATTGGCTATCCCTGTAATACTTAAAAAAGTGCTAAAATATTGTATTCCTTAACTGTGCAACGATGCTGCTGAAATATACAGATCACAGCGACATCTGAAGGATATTTTCTCAAACTGCAAGATATTGCTAGTCTATACAATGTAATACTAAATCCCGCAGATGTCGCTGTGATCGATACTTGGGATTTTAGCAGTATCGTTGCACATTTAAGGGATACAAATTTTTAGCGTTGTTTGGATAGCATATTTCCACACAAGGTATTCTAGACGCTGTAGCCATACTTTCGGCAAAAACTTGAAATGAGCATGCTTCCTGTGCATATATCACCTCTCTTATGTATAAAGGCTCTCTGTTATGGTGTTGATTCTGAGCGCTCTTTGTTAAATTTCTATATTTGTGTTTTAGAGAAAGCAATACAGAAAAGTACTGTTACTATGGAAACAACAACTTCTTTAATTTCGAAATGTATAGTAAAGGAGTTCAGAATCACTGCCTTAAATAGTTTCGAATATGTATTGTTGTTATGGGCGAGTCCAGCCGACCTCAACAAAGTCACCGGTGAGATTGGTTACGTTACGTCACGGTAAGTGACCGGTCTCTAACCGGTCGACAGACCAACTGGACGGCACTGGTGTTATTTACTATTGGCGCCATCTGTATTACGTTGCCGTAATTATTCTTTTATTATTGTTTCATCATGTACGATGCAAAGGTAAATAAACTTTCATGTAACCGATCACGTGACCCAACTAACCAAGAATTTTCTTCGGTTAGTTCGGTCTCTCACCGATCACTTTGGTTACTTGTGCTGAACGACATTGGTTGCGACCCGGTTAGCAGCACTGAACGCCTTGGTGACTAACCGATCTCACCGGTGACTAACCGGTGGCTCCTCTGGACGCGCCCTATGACAACCAATACCCTTCCTGGATGTGGAAATGCAAAATTGTGTTCAACATAATGGAGGATATTCCATCTACATTTTGATCACGTGGTCAAGGTAAAAACTTCTATCGTAAAGAAGGGAAGGCTCCGTAGACGTGTAATGTAAATCCCCGCTAGCCAATGAAACGGTTCACGATGCAAAGTAGTAGTATCTTCCCTTCTTATCAGTTAGAAGTTCCTTGGATAAATTACCGGTATCACTTGACTTTTTTCAGCCTCGAACACATATTTGGAATATCCTCCATTGGGCGCAATCTAGATAGATTTTTGGCTGTTAGAGAAACGAGATTCATCAATCAGAAGCCTGCATTTTTGTGAACTTTTCACTGTTTGCAGAAATGCAGGCTATTGATTGGTGATTCTCGTTTCGCTAACAGCGAAAAATCTATATGGATTCTAGCCTACATTTTTACAAACATTGCACTTCATCCACGGCACTAAAAAAATGACTCAAAACTTTCATCACATAGGCCGGGATCCAGAAACAGCAAATATTTTCAAACATGCAGGCTTCTGATTGGTCAAACTCATTTCGCTAACAGCGATAAATCTATCTGAATCTCAGCCATAGTTATCTTCGATGAAATCAATGCAAAAGGATAATATTAAAGAAAAGTATAAGATTTCTAAAATATTTTGGCGGGTTTATCGCTATTTGGCATAATTTGTAAAATTTAGAACTAATTAACAGTTTTTCGCTAATTATGAATAGAAAATTAATGTTTTTAAAGCTGAATTTTATAAAAGCACGTAGATTGAGTAAATATCTATCCAAAAATTCAATCCTTACTTTTTTCTGTCCATTATTTAAGTCTCTACCTCGATTGAAACATAAGTTGTGACGAAGAAAATAAATCTGTCATTTTCAGTATCTCGACGTTATTTTAAAAAATCTATATCTCTGTTTGTAATTAATTTATGAGGATGCATTTGATCTCAAATTGAAGATCTTCTTTATTAGGTCCTTCTGGTGTTGGTTTTATTTTTCTGCGATGATTGCTTCTTTTGATATGGGAAATTTTACGCTGGCATATTTCGTCCATTTAACATGGAGAAGTTTTACTCAGTATAATAAGCAGTTACGGTGTCTTGGCGTTTGTTTCTTTGGCGGGGCTAGCATTTTTTTTCAGCTTGGCTTGGCAGAACGACCGTCCTGCTTGATAGTAACAATTACCCTTAACCTTAAAAAAAAAAAAAAGTATGTAAAGCATTTTTATATTTTGAATACAAAGTTGTATTTAGCTAATGTAAAATTTTGAAAAATTCAACACTATAACAACCTAAAAGAATGTTTTTTTTTTAACAACTAGGGCGCTCGGCCCCCTACGAGCTACGCTCGCCAACCCCCGTCCAGACACCGCAGACTCTAAATGCACGCTAATGTGATCGGCTTTAAAAAGATTTCGAAAGATTGAATTATAATTTAAAAAACAGTGGCGATCTCCCTATAAACGGATTTCTATTCATTTCTCTTTGATTGGGGAAATTTTAACGCCAAATCCGCTGCGGTACTACTTGATTATCCCGTCCACTAATTTCGCCAAATTATATAAATCGCCAAACCACTCGCCAAATTATACAAATTGACATAATTTTTATTTTAAATAACGAAAGAACAAATAAATTAGTACAACATTAATAAAAATACAAATAAAACGTCGAAATAAAAATAACATGATGACGTAGACACGTGTAACAACATTTCAAAATAAGCTAATATAAAAGGAATTAAGTAAAAAGAATCTTTGTCTCCCGGTATTTTTTAACAAAGCGAAAAGAAAGTTCTTTTAAATGACACATTTTAAATTAATCGCTTTTAATCTGACGTAATTTTGACCAAACTATTCTTTCTCTTTTTAATATTCACGTGAAAATACTTGTGTTAGAAATAAAATATTATTTGCGCTTTCCTAAGAAAAATAGTTGAAAGGTATCCTTTCAAAATATCAAATAAATGTCTAACGCAATTTGTAAATTTAAACCGTTTTGCAATATTATTTTGCGTTCATTTTATGTAATAACTGTAATGTGACGTAAATATGACGTAATTTCTCCTATTTAAGACTTCTAACGCATGTTAATAAATTTATTATTTTACAAATTCCTTTCTCTCTTAAAATTCACGTGTAATTATAGTTTTTATGACGTATTTTTTAATAAGTTCCTGCTTTTTGTACATAATTATTTAATTCTAATTCCATTTTTCTTTCTGTTTATAATAGTCACGTGTAAATAAATTTTTAATTTATTCACGTATAAATATATATATATATTTTTTTAAGCAAACATTATTCTTTCCGCTGTTTACACAGTTTAAATTAATATCACTTTCTAAAATCTGTAAAAAATATCTCTCGAAATGCTGAAAATTTGAATTTAAAATAGATATAAAACCTAGAAAAATGAGTCAAATTAAAAAAATAAATCAATTCTGCACACCGGGAAATTATAACGTATAAAATGAACTAAACATTATTAAATTCCGTTGTGTAGTTTTTGCTACTATAAAACTTTTTCAGTGGAACGATTTTGTCCAACTTTAGCATTAAATATCTCTTAAAATAATTCTTCGATTTGAAAACTGTATGCATCAGCGTGTTTATCTAACATTTCTGTATAACACTACCGATTTTCATAATTTGTGTATGCATTATTTGTCTTAATATTAACGAAGAATGACCTCCGGTCACAAAAAATTCCAAACCGGCCGCGGCGGTGACAGCGGTAGTTACCTTTTTTTAGAATAGAGAGATAAAAAGGAAATTTTCGGTTCAGTTTATACAGACTTACACGAAACATATTTTTTGAAAATTTCATGAAAAAATATTCAGAAGTTTTTGAGATGTCGTGCGTGTTATGCCCAAAAACGTCATTTGAAGAAAAATGACTTCAAAGTTTCGTATACGACGCTTCAGCTATTGAGCGGGTATAACTCTAAAAGCCATAACTTCTATTCTAATGGGAATTTAAAGGAGACTTTTATATCAAAATGTTCAGAAAAGAAAGGAGTTTAATATCTTTAAAAATTAAAATTTCGAAAAGATTGAAACTCTAGAGTCCTGAGATCACTTAAAAAATAACTCAACATTTTACGATTTTGAAATCAGTATATGATTTTCAATTTTGAATATTTTGGGTGAAACTTGTTGAAGTTATGCTTGAGCGTTATCATGCATTTCGAAAACTTCTTTAGACGTATATATAGAACATATTTATTGATTCTTTATAAAAATAATTGGTATACACTTTTTGACTAAAAAGTGCATCACGAGGACACTACGCGACGTGATTATGACAAAATATTTAATATATTTTTCTTTAACCTTTATATTTTTTCTAAAAATGTGTGGTAATCACTTATAATGAAACAAAGCTAAACAAATGCTGTAAAATTGATAAAATACCTTTGTTTAGATTAACGCTCATTTCATCGCACAAACGGCGACATTTTCAAAATGATTCATGATAGAAAAGTTTTCGCAAACAAATTTTAAAAACAATAACTTTGTAAATAATGTCAGGAGACTTCATGCATAATGAAAATCCGTGCAAAAATAAAATAAAATTAAATTGAATATTTGTGAGCTTGGATTAATTTTTACTATTGTTACCAAAACTGCATAGCATCTCTTTCCAAATTTTAGGTAACTCACGAGACACTGAGTCATTGCAAATATTCTTGTTGCGTAAAATATCTCTATTGATTACCGGATAATTGATAACAAATATAATCTTGAAGGATAAATTATTGTGCTATTTTTAAAATCGATCTGCAAAGGTTCTTTGCTGCGTAATCTGGCCAAAGCTGTGGATATCCTGTTGTATTTGATATCTGCTATATGTTCTATATATTCTTTGATTCTAGTTTTAAGTTTTCTGCTTGTCATACATAAATAAAACTGCATTGCTACATCTTCTTTGGCGAAAAGTATTTCATATACTCCTGATAACTGGTTTGATTCAACTGGATACATTTTCTTGCACACTATATTTTTTAATTTCATGGAAGGTTTTGTAAGAAGGGAGACATTGAATTTATATATTTTTTATAAAACTCCAGAGATTTAATTTGTTAAATGTAGCTTTACATATTTGTAGCGTCATCATAGTATTTAGATTATTATACTTCAATTAGTAGTAATAAGGATTGAGATTTTTTTCTGAAAATCTTTGCGTACAATTATAAAGCATGCTAACCCATGTAGTTGATCGAATAGATTAATTAGTTACTTTCCGTTTAAATTTATTTATTTTTATGGAATTCTTTTATAAAATACATGGATATTTACTCTATTATCATTTTATGAAAGCTCTGTGAATTAGAACTTTTAATTTTAACTCAAAAATAAATATTTAGAGCAGACGCAAAATCCTTCATTTAAAAAAAATTATTAGAATGTGATTAAAAGTAAATCTAAAAGACTGCACCTCCTAACTAAATGTTATTTTTGAAGATAAATAATCTGATCTACGTTCTGAAAACATTTTTATTATACAATTTTAAAATATAAGATACTTAATGCATTCATTAATATATAACACTCAAAACATGCTTTCTAATGCTAAAAAATAGTCATCAAATTATTATTTATTGCTCTGACACTGGCCCTTTTTTCTTTCTTTTGTTTTTATTCAAACATATGGTCACATCGTACCGTTGTAGTGTCTTGTAAAGTCTTAGATTATTTCTCCTCATGTACTAGACTTTCTAATTCCGATTTAAGAAGCAACTTTAGTTGTAAGTTTTATGAAAAGAATAGCAGATTCAGAATCATATATCATACTAAAAATGTTTACTTCCTTGTTTTTCTTCTTATTCTTCTTTAATCATATTTTTATTAGTAAAATAATAAATTATGTTCAATGGGAATATTTTTCACGGTGAAATAAAAAATATTTACTTATCGAGAGTAAAAGAGATGTAAAAAATTACAACGTACTATATTTAGATTTGTTTAAATTCTAAATATTGCTGTTGAATGATTTTAGAATAAAAATTACAATTAAATAGAATTAGAATATAAACTACAATTTAAGTTACAATTTAAATTATAGTTAATTTTTCTTTGTAAAAGGCAAAGTTTATACACTGGTGGACAAAACTTAATGAAAACTTAATGTTATTTTCAACAATTACAATTAGAAATAGGTCCGCAGCAACAATGTGCAAATTTGTAAAATTTGCTCTGTTTTGTGAAACATGCAAATTTTACTGTATTTGTCGATCACATGACAGTACGGATAAGTGATTTCAGGCAATCGGCGCGTTCTGTGAGCTGCCGTTAGATCTAAAAATTGAAGGAGAAGGAATAAAGTTAGAACATTGAAATTTTGAACATGTCTTCGAGGCATTATGTAGATGATTTTACCCGTGGGAGTAAAATTGGGAAGCTGGAAGAAGGGTGCATAATGAGAGATGTTGCCATGAATTTAACATCGTGCGCAGTATAATTTCTTGTCTATGGGCAGCATTTCAAACGAGTGGAATGTGCACCAGGCGCACGGGCGGATGTCTTCCTAGCATTACGACGTCCCATGAAGATCTTTAATTATTATTTCGTCAAACAGGAACCAACGTATCACAGTTGGGTAATTGACAAATCAACATTGTACTTCCACATATGCTCAAATGTCCCAGAAATCTGTTGCAAGTAGTTTGGAAAAGGATGGACTGTACGCGCGAAGACCTGTTGTGTGTGTTCCACTCACGAGACGCCACTGTAGCGGCCGTTTAGAGTGGTGCTGTATGCATCTCAATTGGACTGATGAGGACAGGTCTACCACGCTGTTCTTGGGTGAGAGTAGGTTTAGTCTATCGTTCACTGTAGACGTAAATTGATATGGAGCGAGGTTGGCATTGCTTACTGTCGCAAAAATATTCTGGAAAGAGATCGATATGCGACTTCCAGTAGCAAGGTGATAAAATCTTGTCTCTTAAACAATAATTTAATCTTAGTATTTTAGCCTCACTATATGATACACTAGAAGAAAATGTTCAAGAAACTTAAATACAAACTCGTCTATCATGAATACGTTTGCAGCTAAAAGCATGAAACTTGCTGAATATCTTTACTTGAAAGACTACAAAATGTGGAATACCATGTTCTATAATATGCAAATTAAAAAAATAATAATATAAAGAAAGTGATATAAATTAAGTGTGGGAAAAAATCGTTTTACTTTTTGCATTTTTTTGGACATACGTAGAAAAAATTATGTAAAAGATATGTGGACACCACTGGTCAAAATATAAGAATTAGATTTTTACAAATTTACTGTCCTTTTTCCATTCGTTCAATTGAGCGTCATTTTTCTCAATTCGTTAGATGCCTTCTAAATCACACGGTCCACATTCCACTTGTGAAAATTTGATCGAGTTTGCATATTTCTCTGTAGCTAAGAACAATACTGTTGAAGTACCTGTTGAACTACATTATATCACACTATATTTCGTTGGACTTCATTTTAGAGAGTAAAATGAATTTATAAAGATCTTTTAGCAATGCACTTTAAAACATACACAAATAATCTTCTCAAGAAGATAATACATCGCTTTTTTAACCATAAATCTCAAATAATTTTTTTAATTTAGTTAAAATGTTGCATTTCACGAAAATTAATACGTACTTTGCACATTTAAAAATGTAAATGGAGGATATGCTAAGGCAATACTTTTCAACAAAAGGTACAATGGGTTTATTCGTTTAGTAAATCACACATTATTAAATATAATATTGTTATTAAAAATTGTTTTCTAATTTTTCTTTTGATATTTTAAATTATTACTACATATTTTAAAACTTTATAAAGAAAGTAATAATTTAAGATAATATTTTTCTCTTTATCTTTTTAAAATAACGTGAAGATTTACATAATTCTTTTTCTGTCTTACTTGTTTTTCAAACTCATGAACATTTATCGCAATGTTTTTACGCTGGATTAAACTTTACAATTGAAATATTTACCGTCATTGTCTTAAATCCTTTGTCGTCCTTTTTCCTTTACCGCTAAATCTGTATATAATAGTACTGTAACATTTCACTTTAAAGCATAGACGAATGGATTTTCGAAGAAGAATGTGGATAGCTTTACTCTTTTATATAAATTTTAAATAAATATTTCATATTAGTCTAAATTTTATACAGTCATTGTTACGAAGTTTAGAACGTTTTAAAAATGTGAATTTAAAACGTGCAACACAAATCCTCCCAAAATTGCACTCTCCATTCAATTATGTAACGTTTAAAGAAAAAAATTTAAATCCTTAGTTTAATATATAATTCTATGTATCAAATTTAAATATGCAATTTTATTTATTTTAATAAATTTCATATTTTTCATGGTGTAAGTTATGTTTTCTTTTCTTATTTTACAGTATAAAGTTTTGTAGCTAATTACGTACATTTGGCAAATGGAAAAAAAAAATACACCACACATTTTACTCACTAGAATGTCGCGGAGAAAAATGTAACTAGCCTTTCGACTGGGAAACATATATTCATTGAATATGTTTTTAAAAATAAGTTTAGGGGGCGGGGGGGGGTCTCCATAATGAATCTATAATAAAATTTTAAATTTTCAGTGCAAACACCTCAGTTTGATATCATATTTTTAGTCTTCAGTAAATTTTACCTTCTGATATGAAATTGAAAGAGGTTAAGAAATACGCAGATTTAAGATATTTAATCCCTGATGCTAATTGCGGCTTAACGAATTGCAATAGCAAAACTCAAACAACTTAGAGGAATGAGCTCCAATACTGGATTAATGTATTTGATACTTCATAATAAAGATGTTGCTAAAAGCCCAAGTTAATTTCTGAAATAAAGTAATTTGTTTCAAATATTTTTTTTCAAATGAAATTGATGCAGGTTTCTTCATAAACTGCTTTAAATGTATAATAGACTGACAAACAGAAACCTGTAAGTTATTGCAGCATCAAAATTCCCAAACACAAAACACTGTATAATTTTTTTATTTCCATAAATTAAAACATATTTCTTCTTTACATTTGTAAAAAAAACGTAAGGTAATCTAAGATAAGTTGAGAATAAATTTTCTCAAATATCTTAGTTTAGCTCTTCTATTATTGAAAATGAACTTTTATGAATTTATATTTATTTCTTCACCAAATTAAGATCTACTTTAATGTAACTTTCAATATAAAAATGCTTTATTTTTCAGTTTTCGTATTTTAAATACAATAAACTACATCAAAGTATATAAAAGAAAAAAAAAATCTAGTTAAAAAATAAAATAAAAATAAAACATGCACGATTTTATTTAAATATTATTACTATCCCGGGAGTCAGATTTCTTCTTCAGAATTATAAAGAAGTCATAGTAAATTATAACATGATCAGAAATAATTTTAAAGATTTATTTTCTTCAGCTTACTTGCTTTTCTTTTTAATAACGACACATCAATCAAGAAAGATTCATTGAGTTTGACAGGAATTAAGGAATATAGTCGATGAATATGCGTATTGTTATTTAAATCTTCAGTTATTTAACCAAACATTTAAATTTTTATCTAAATTTTTTTGTCAAATTATTTATCATTTAAAGTTATAGACTGTCAAATAGAAAACTGTATGTTATTATCGTGCCAAAAGCTCCAAACACGAAAGATCTTTTTATACTTGCTATGCCCCATACCGTCAAGCAGATTTCGTCTTCACAGTTTCGGAGAAATCTAAAGTAATCAAATATAACGTCCAGATTATTTTCCTTCATATTTCTGGATTCTTCTCTTATTGTCAATGATGCATCATGTACGAAAGATGCGTATAGCATTTGCACGAAAAAATTCAAAACTGTGGCGATAAAATAAACGGAAATAGAAAAACCTCTTAGTGAGAATTCAAACGTGAAATATGTATTGCGCATTGAATGTGACCATGTGTTGGATACTATTATAAACATCCTTAATGCGTTATAAAAGAATGAAATAAATATTAGAACGCCCACTTGTTTGTCAAATAGCTTTACTAAACCTCTTATTTTATTGTAAATGTCGCACAGATAATTCAAATCGGATTTGTGCGTATTTTTCATTACGTTTTGATAACCGAGAATAATATTTTTAATATCAGAACACATACATATATAATACGCAGAAAATATGTTGATAGGCGTATAAAGATATACGTGTGAAATTATAGTAAAAACTAGGCGACATAAAACACTGAAAGCATAATTATTGTCTTTGTTTCCGAACAGTAATAATTGCATTGTCTTGTCGCATTCGAAATTTTTGAATGTCATTACCGACATCAGTATGTTTAAAAGAAAATTATAAATCCACCAGATAATTAACATTAAAGGTAGTTTAGATGTTTTCTTGAAAATAAGTATACAATGATTCACTTTTTTTGACAATAGAAGAAAATCATTTATGTGAATAATTATGTATATGCGATTAATAGAGTAAACAAGGAAATTTAACATGTAAACGATTTGCTTATGTGGAGTTATATCAGGCCAACGTAACATATAAGATAAATTTAAGATAAAAGGAACAATAATTAATATTGAATTCAGTATTATATTGGAAAGATTTGCACAGATGAAATGAAGACTTTTCGCACTTCGTTTATTTTTGCTCATATGAAACATTCCAACTGTACGAAATAAAAGGAATATATAGTGATATCTGTTATTTTGCATGCTGTCTTCAATTAAGTTAGTTCAATTATTATTTATGAACTATTTTACATATATAGATAATACGGAACAAGTCCATTCTAAAAAAAACGTATAGAAAAATACAACTGATTAAAGCAAAGATTCTAGCTTAAAATGCGATAATACAACTTTAATGTTGTACCACTGTTTATCTCTATAAACGGTTCAATTATAACTAAAATATTCTTCAAAGCACCTTCACGCTAAAAAAAGGCTTTTACAAATTTCCTAGCTAATGGAAACACTATGGAAAAGTAAATTTAAGTAAAATTATATGAACAAAAATTATTACATCTCGATGCTATAATGCAAATTCACACAACTGGTAGAAAAAAAACGTCTCACCAGAAAATTCTTTTATAAAATAATTTTTTAAGCTCATTTATTCTTTCCATTTTGACGTCATAATATTAAGTCAATATTTAGTTTCCATAGAAACATATTTGCTTCATTTCTTAAGCCAACTTTGAAATGATGCTCTTTTAAAAAAATATTTATCAATTTTTATATGAATTTCAATATAAAATATAATATTTTTAAGTGGTGATGATCCTTGTAATGATGCTGATACTACTAGTGTCAAAACAGTTTGGAATCAACTGTCTTTATAAAACAACTAACAATACAATATATGGATTTTAGTCATACTTGAAAAGCTGTAATATTTTCCTTGCCAATAACGGATAATGGAAAATAGTACGATATAGATACAAAGCAAATTAAAAAATAAGCAATCTATAATTCTTTATACTGTGTACTTTTTTGCATAACTTGCGAGGGAAAAGAACTTTGAATTACTTTGATTCGGTGAAAAAAGCTTGGAACACTTTTTTCAAAATACGTGGTTAGTTCTTTGCATCTCCAATTTTTTTCTTTGATGATTGACTTGATTCTCTCAGGCATAATTTTAACAAGGTTTTCGGATTTGTTTAGACCGATGGCTACCCATGTTTCCCACACGCAGTCCTTTAAGTCCCTCCTCTGGTGCTTAAGGAGGCTGGTCACTCAACTTCGGAATTCTCCTCCGTAATGTTAAGTCTATGGACTTTTCATGCATTCGTATATTTAAAATATCTTCTCCGGAAATTCATATTTTTAACATCTTTTTTTCTGTGTACTCTTCCTAAAGGATGTCGCTTTTATATTAGTTTTCAAATTATTTCTAAAATCTATGCTGAATTTGACATTTTATGTGTTAAAAGCGGGCGAACTCTGAGTAAGATCTTAACACTTCCTATAAACTTAAGTCTATACTTTAGAAATATTTTGAGAACTAAGAAAAAAAGAGACATATTTTAGGAAGTGTACACAAACGATAGAAGTTTAAAATATTAATTTCCTGAGGAGATAATTTAAATATACGAATGCATCCAATGCTCATAGACTTTACATTAGTGAGGGGAAATCGGATGCTGAGTGACCAGCCCCCTTAAGGGGACAAGGGACCTTGAAGAACCTTAAAAATCATTTTTTTTTTTTTTTTTTTTTTTTTTTTTTTTTTTTTTTTTTTTTGTAAATTTCACTTTAAATATTATTCAAGGGTACATAATATGCATTATGGCATGCATTTATAAAAAAAAAATTATTTTTGAGAAAAAAATGGAATTATTTTCTCTTCTTATATTCTTAGAAATATTCAAAATGTCCCCCTGCACGTTCTATATCAATGAAAATCCCCAATATTTTTATAAAAGTTTTGTTTATATATATATATAAACAAAACTGTGCATCGAATTTTATATATTTAAATATAAATGTAAAAAAAAAGAAAAAATCATATTTTTTTTGTAATTTTTACATTAAATATTATTTAAGGGTTCATTATATGCATTATGGCATGCATTTATCACAGAAAAAGACAGAAAAAAATGGAATTTTACGCGTCGTCTTAGAAATCTTCGAAATGCCCCCTGCGCGTTCCATATCAATGAAAATCCCCAATATTTTTTATGAAAGTTAGGTTTATATATATAAATAAACATGTGCATCGAATTTTATATATTTGAATATAAAAGTAAAAAAAAAAAAATGAAAATTTTTGAAATTTTTTCGAATTTTTTTTCAAAATATTTTGATTTTTTTTTTTTTTTTACTTTTATATTTAAATGTATAAAATTCGATGCTCAGTTTTATTAACATATATAAACCAAACTTTTATAAAAAAAATATTGGGGATTTTCATTGATATGGAACGCGCAGGGGGCATTTCGATGATTTCTAAAACGACGCGTAAAATTCCATTTATTTCTCAAAAGTATTTTTTTTTTTTTTGTGATAAATACATGCCATAATGCATATAATGTCCCCTTGAATAATATTTAAAATGAAATTCACAAAAAATAAAAAATTGATTTTTAAGGTTTTTAAGGTCCCTTGTCCCCTTAACCCTTGGAGCTGTAATGGGTGAATTTCTTCCCACTTAATTTCAATCTCCAAATGTCAAATTGGCACCGGAATATTCAACCAAATTTATCTGAAAATATTCTAATGCATTTTTTCGTGTATATTATAAACCGAATCTTTTATTTACAAAATACAGGTGCCAAAGTGACGTTTGGGCATTTTGTGGAAATTCACCCCCAGAGCTCAAAGTGTTAAGGATACAGTGGACATTCAAAAAGATTTTTTCCTTTTTCACTCAAATGTACGGAAATTTTGCGCACATAATAATTTATAAGTTCTGTCAGTAAATTAATCTATTATATTAAAAATTGTGTGTAATTAATTAAGATAATTAAAATATGTTAATAAATCATTCTAATTAAAAATGCTCCTTGAGCATGAAATTCTATTGTAGGAACCTGGTATTTTGTTAAATGGTAGCGTTATAATAGTCTTAAAAATATTGGTATGCGTTTAAAAAATTATATTAATATATTGAGAAAAAAAAAAAACTTCTAATATTTACACTTTTTCTTGAAATTTCATGGAAAAAAAGTTATATATCTACCAATTTTTCCTATTATGAGAGGTAATGCATAGGTTTTAATACTAAGTTTTGAAACATAGCATATTGCAAACAATATTATTTAATATTAGATGTAAATTTCCAAATGGGCGAAAAATGTCCGGAGCAGGATTCGAACCCGGAACCTCCTGAATGAAGCCGCCAGTGCGCTGCCGTCTGAGCTATCCCTCGGACCAGGATTCGAACCCGGGACCTCCTGGCTGAAGCCGCCAGTGCTCTGCCATCTGAGCTATCCCTAGGGATAGCTCAGCCAGGCTCAGCCTGGCTTCAGTCAGGAGGTCCGGGTTCGAATCCTGGTCCGGACATTTTTCGCCCAGTTGGAAATTTACATCTAATATGATTTTTTTACCAATTGGAATAATTGTGTTATTATTAATCTAGAATATTATTTAATATTATGAAAATTAGACAAAAAATAAGGCGCATCTAACATTTTGAATAAACTAACTCGACGAAAATTATCATTTCGAAAAAAAGCGATTTTAAGTTTTATTTTTGGTGTTACTTAATTACGATGTAGAAATATGAAATGCTTGTAAGTTTTCTAGAAATCGTTGTAATTGCAAGCTGTTTTTTTTTTTTTTTTTTTTTTTTTTTTTTGCAAATCATACAGTTAAGGGGGTCGGGGACACAAACAATCTTCAAATTTTTTAAAAAAAAATTATTGCATTAAAATTTTTTTCTGTTTTTTTCTGCCTAAAATAACGTTTAAATAATGTTTCTATTTTAATTAGAATAGGAAATAGTAATTCTTTCGTTTTGGTTTGTTTTCAAAATCTAGCTTTCAAGCAATGATTGTCGTGGAAACGACTTCTTGTGAAAACGTGTTTTTCTTCATGATGGTTTTTTCCCCCGTTTTCCGTATTAAAATTGTTATGAACCAAGAACCGTTAAAGCTAAATGGTTCTAACTTGGAACATGTCTTTTTCAATTATTTTACTTTAATTTTAATTCAGAAAATTTGAAAAAAATATTTACTTTTGAAAATATGATTTTTTTTAAAGTTACATCATTTTTTTTTTTAAATTTTTACTTTTTATTTAAATTATTATTTTTAAAAATGCTGAATCAAAATTAAAACTTATATTTTTCTGTTTATTAATATGAAAAGAAATTGAAATTCTACAAATAATACTTCGAGTTATAACAATTTTAATCTACCCCCATTTTTTAATAATTTTTTTATTTTTAATTTTTTTTTTAATTTATCAGAAGTTTCATCATGTGATTTTGTTCACAAATGATATGGCTAATCATAACAAATATTTCAAAATTTTAACTCAATAATAATAAAAAAAATAAATATTTTAAAATGTGTCCCGGACCCCCTTAAGATTGAAGTTGGAGGGGGGATGGTTGACTATAGGAGAGGCTTGACCCACCCTTCAGTTTTGATATTTAAAATAAGTTCAGAATTCTGTCAATAGGTGACAAACAAAGCTACTGAAATGCTCAAAAAATAGTCTTTGTTTCATGCAGATAATGGAAATAGGTGTGGAAAAATCAATTGTGAAGACTTTTCATCTTAAAAAGTGTATTTTTTAGAAACATTTTGTAAGATTTTCTCAGATAAAATATGTAATAAAAATTTAAATAAGTAGATTGTAAGTAATGCAGAAATATTGAGCTTTCAATCAAGGCATAAAGATTGTACCGTAAATTAGGGTAAACACAACCATGTGCTATACATTAAAAAGTGGCTATGTGGGGAGCTTGACCCAGTCAATGTGGGGAGAGTTGACCAATTGGTCAAAGCTCTCTTAACTAAGTGTTTTTGGAAATCCTTTTATTACACACTGTACATAATGAAGAATTAATGGTTATATTTCTAAAATAATGTAAATTTATTCTGTAAAACTACTGTAAATTGGGGTGTTTGATAGAAAGGAAAATGTTTAAAACGGATGAAATGAAGATGAGAAAAATTGATATAGAAGTAAGAAAAAATTTAATGCAATATAAAATGGAAAGTTGATAGGAAGTTCTTTTTCATTTAAATAGTAACCATAGTAGGTAAATAGAAAGAATGGAAAAGTAAAAAAAGGATGAAAGCAGCAGCCTTAAGAAATGTTAGGTATTCATCAATCTGCAAAAGAATATAACATTGATCAAAAAATTTTAGGAAGGTATGTAGACAAATTTCATCAAGATAAACAAAATGACATGAAGCTAAAATATGCGTCAATTAGTGTTGACAGGTCGAGTGTAAAAAAAAGTGGGTTTTAAAAACGAAATTTTTCTCCTGTGCATTAAATTCTACCTAAGCACGTTTTTTTACGCATCATATTTTCCCAAATAATTTTTAATAATAATTAAACCATGTAACAGAAAGTTATTCGTCCTTTTTTAAAACTCAATTTATTTTCTTTAACAAATATTTCTGCTGGGGACACGTAACGTATCCAGCAGATACATGTGTGTCACATAAAAATGTACTCGAGATTTTTCATACTGAGGTTCGTAGTTATTATTATTGTTATCTTATGTTTTCAAAATTGAGTAATTAAATGTATTATTATTATTGTTCTTATGGTTTATGCATGTGTATGTATTTGAATATATGTAAGTAAGTTAGGCCAAATACAGTCTTGTTTACAAAATCAAGATAACCAGGTGGTTCTATATCAGTAACAGACATATTTGGGCTGTTACACGAGTGTCGCCAGTGTAACAAACAGGGAACAATGACTGGACAGTTTATGTCAAGGTTCAATTTATGAGTAAATTTACGGTATGTAATAAAATCAGCCCACACACTTCACGATCACATGAGTACAACTATTAGGAGCGCCCCGACGTAAGGGGAAACCTGAGTAGTAGCGCCCATCCTTCCAAGAAAGTGTCGGCGAATAAGCGAAGGTGAGGGGACGCGATTCTCAAGGAGCTCTGAGGGGCTGGACTATGATTCCACAAGGGTCCACGGGCCCCTACTCTTAATTATGCAACAAATTGTTGCAAAAATGTATGTAAATAGCATCCTAATAAGAGTAGTATTGAAAATAAAGAGAAAGAGTAGTATGAAAAAAAGTATGAGTATTAGCAGGATGAGTTGTTGAGGAATGTGGCCTCCGCTCTTAAGCATCTCGGAGTTGGTCGGGTATAGAGCCGAACGAATTAGTTTCTTTTTCTGCCAGTCTGAATCACTGACTGCAAGTCCGAGTCTCATACATCGGGCCAGCTAGTTGTAATAGCTTTGACCGCATCGTTAGCTCGATTTAGAGCTCCAGTGACATGATCTACCATCGAATATACATAGATTAGTGGTGTGCGGAAGGATGTAACCATATACTGACTTTACATTCAAGAGCCCTTGTCTGTAACAGTATGGAGTGGTATTGCAACCACTGATAAGATGTCCAAAGGTATTTCCCATTTTCATATTTTGTTCCCAATTATTTTGCATATGTATATGTATAATACAAGTAGGACAATATATGCTCAATGGCAGTCAAGTGTCCATTTAGTATTATGAATTGTAAACCCAAATGAATGTATTTTCATTATTGAAGAACTAAGTGGAAGAACATGTTAAGTAACAAAAATTACATTTCAAGAAATTTGAGGTGAAAGTTTTTGCTGTAAATTTTAATGATTTATTTTCTGTGTGATACCATTGTGTTTAAATATTAACAGGTATGGTACGAAACTCTTCCAGAAAAACTTAATCATATTTAATTTTCAAATATTAAAAATTATTAATATTATTGACATTATTAAATATTAAAATATTAAATATTAATGAATAATGCTTTAAATCTTCAAGACAAAATAGAATCTTAGTATTTTTTTACCATGTTATAGGATACATCATAACGCTTTCATCCAAAAGAAAAAAAAAAAAAAAAAAAAAAAAAATTAGAAAATGTAACATAACATGTTCATCCACTCAGCTCTTCAATTAAAGCAACAAGTTTGTTTCACTCGCTTGGAGTGAGCGTGTTGTATGACACACCTATTTAAAATTGTAAATATTTCTGTAATAAATATATTATATTAATTTTAAGAAAAAGAAACAACGTATAAGGGCACAAAAAATGTGTTTAAAAGCATACAGCTGTTTCAAAACCTCTAAGGTTTCCTCATCAGCGCTTAAAATGAAAGTTAAATTAAAACTAAAACATTGTGTAAAAAGGGGGGAGGTGGTCAGAGAGTCAGAAAAGCGTACGTTTCAGCTCTACTGCCAACGGTGAAATGCGACATATGGCTGACAAACAGCTACGGAGTTGATCTCACGCGCATATTCAGGGAGACCAATCAAAATCACCCAATTGCTCTGGAAGAGTCCAAACTTAGTAGGAGAAAAAGGGGGAAGGGAGTGGAGAGAATTATAGAAAATTAAACCATATCTTTGAAAAATTGGGCGTACTGGATAAATAGCTAACTAAACTGTTTGAATTTTTCATTATGTGATAAGCTTCCCAGAAGTCCAGATCATAGATTGAAGTACATTTCTGTATTATGGAGGCTTCGGAAAATTTAAAATTATAGTTGTTGGACCAGCAGTGTTTGGCAATAGCGGAACGTTTAATATCACAATTTTTAACGCAAGTTTTATGCTCCCCCAAACGGATCTTAAAGGCACGCTTCGTTTGACCAATGTACATTTTGTTGCATTCGCAAGATATCCTGTAAATACCCCAATTTGAAAAACTATCAACTGGATGTTTCAGATTTGTGAATTGGATTTTATTAAAAGGAGTATAAACTACTTTAAAGTCAAATTTTGACAAGATTTTAGAAATTTGATGGCTTATTTTCGGAAAGTATGGGAGTATAATTAAATTTTCATTACCGACAGTATTAGCCCTGGATTTTGTACGTTTGCTTAGTTTGTTATGAATGAAATCGACGATTTCAGCTGTAAAACCTCGATCAATGGCAATGGATTTAATGTAGTCTAATTCTGTTTTTAGTAAACTGTCGGAAGAACAAATATTTAAAGCCCTGTAAACATAACTGTTAAAGGCAGCCAACTTTTGATTAGGTGGATGGGATGAAAGGTGATGTGGGGGTAAGGATATGCGAATGGTTGACGGTAAACAGTAGTGTGAAACAAATTATTTTCGCGGAAAACCATAACAACAAGAAAGGGCAAACGACTGTTATTTTCGAGTTCGAAAGTGAACTGAATATGTTTATCTATAGATTTCATCATATCGAGAATATTAATAAGATTAAGATATCAGAGTTCAATAATGCAAAGCAGTCATCGACATAGCGGATGTAAAATGGAAAGGATAATATCTTGAAAAGGTTTGATTCGTAATAGTGCATGTAAATATCACTGATGATGGGGCTGAGGGGGGAGCCTATGGACAAACCATCAGTCATGCAATAAAAATTACCATTAAAAATGAATGTGTTTTGCGATAAACAAATGCTAGTAAGATGTATAAGCTCATCAATTTCTTAATATGAATAATGAAATTCTTGTACGCGTAATTTAAGACAATTTAAAGCACCTTGAACCGGCACGTTAGTAAATAGTGATTTAACGTCGAATGAAACCATACTGTTGTTTTGAGTACCACTGAAGCTACGAATTTTATTAACAAACTCATAAGAGTTCCTCAAGTGTAGATATTGTTAGAGAGAAAAGGGGAGAAAATAGAGGTCAGATATTTCGCTAATTTATAGGAAGAGGTACCAATGTTCGAAACTATTGGTCTGAAAGGGATGCCTTGCTTATGGACATTTGGGAGCGTATAAAATCTTGCGCAGTGTGACACTGAAGGAATGAGGGATAATTTAACGTTGTTGGAAATGAGAGGAGAGTTCTCGATAGCAGATTTTATAGCTTTCGATTCTTTTTGAGAAGGATCAGAAAACAGAATTAGACTACATTAAATCCATTGCCATTGATCGAGTTTTTATAGCTGAAATCGTCGATTCCATTCATAACGAACTAAGTAAACGTACAAAATGCAGGGCTAATGCTGTCGGTAATGCAAATTTAATTATACTCCCATATTTTCCGAAAATAAGCCATCAAATTTCTAAAATCTTGTCAAAATTTGACATTAAAGTAGCTTATATTCCTTTTAATAAAATTCAATTCACAAATCTGAAACATCCAATTGATAGTTTTTCAAATTGGGGGTATTTACAGGATATCTTGTGAATGCAACAAAATGTACATTGGTCAAACGAAGCGTGCCTTTAAGATCCGTTTGGGGGAGCATAAAACCTGGGTTAAAAATTTTGATATTAAACGTTCCGCTATTGCCAAACACTGCTGGTCCAACAACCATAATTTTAAATTTTCCGAAGCCTCCATAATACAGAAATGTACTTCAATCTATGATCTGGACTTCTGTGAAGTTTATCACATGTGGAAAAATTCAAACAGTTTAGTTATCGATTTATCCAGTACGCCCAATTTTTCAAAGATATGGTTTAATTTTTTATAATTCTCTCCACTCCCTACCCCTTTTTCTCCTTCTAAGTTTGGACTCTTCCAGAGCAATTGGGTGATTTTGATTGGTCTCCCTGAATATGCGCGTGAGATCAACTCCGTAGCTGTTTGTCAGCCGTATGTCGCATTTCACCGTTGGCAGTAGAGCCGAAAGGTACGCTTTTCTGACTCTCTGTCCACCTCCCCCCTTTATACACAATGTTTCAGTTTTAATTTAACTTTTATTTTAAGCACTGATGAGGAAACCTTAGAGGTTTTGAAACAGCTGTATGCTTTTAAACACATTTTATTTGTGCCCTTATACGTTGTTTCTTTTTCTTAATTTATTGGCACAAAGTACAATCCTTCCCCACTTTTTATATATTATATTAATACAGTGAATTCTCAACAAGTCGAAGTCTGATAAGCTGAATATTCGTTTAAGTCGAAGTTTACATAAAGTCCCGACCCCTTTATTACAAATCAATGTTAAACTTTCTCGTTTTGTCGAAGTCTACATCTTTTAAGTCGATTTTTTTTTTTCAGAAAGACAAATAACAGTAATTGGACTAACTTCTTAATTTTTCAGCCACAGCTCAAAAATGCTGACACTTCTGTTAGATAAAACTTTTCTGAACTGCTTAGCGACCTTTGAAGGATGCTATTTTTACTTCCCACCTTGGACAGTGAGAAGAGTCTGCGGGTTTGCAATTTCGGTGGCAATTGTTCCCCCTCCCCCATTCATTTCTCTTTTACGTATTCCCTTTTCTCAACTCTCAGGTGGCTCAATGTATTCTAATTTGCCAAATTTTTCACGATTTTATGGAAGAATTTATTTTTAATCTTTCGATTCTATTATTGAGATTTCATTCGGGTTCTTTGTTTTAATGTTAAGTCTTGTCATTTTAGTGTTTATTGCTTTCACATCTTGATATATTTTTAGTCGGGTTTTTTAAAATGTCGAAGCGCAAATTAGAAATTCTTACTTTAGAACAAAAAGTAAATTTGATTGAATTAATATTGAAAACAACCCTAATGTAATGAAAAAGATCTAACCCTGAAATATTGTATCCCTCCGAACACTCTATCTGCCATACTCAAAGATAAAGAACGCATTTTCAAAAGACGTAAGTCAAGTGTCAACCCAAAGAGCAAAAAGGATGAATAGGTGCGTCTTCCAAGATATCGAAACAGACCTCGTAAAGTGGTTTACATCTTGCAGTGCACAGAAGAGTGGAATTCCTTTAAGTAGTACAATGTTACATGAGAATTGGATTTCACAAAATTATTGAATGTGGAAGGATTCCCTGCAAACACGGGATGAGCGGGAAAATTTAAAGCTAGACACAACATTGTATTTCGGACATTAGACACTGAAGCAGAAGATGTGTCTGATACGCTGTGTGATGAATGGAAGACAGTTTCATTACCCAAACTTCTTTCAGGCTATAGTGCGGACGACGTTTACAATATGGATGAAATAGGAAATTTTTACAAATGTTTTC
Organism: Maratus speciosus; assembly: GCA_963932465.1. Taxonomy (NCBI): domain Eukaryota; kingdom Metazoa; phylum Arthropoda; class Arachnida; order Araneae; family Salticidae; genus Maratus; species Maratus speciosus. Next base: position 85,749,711 of record OZ010789.1, read on the forward strand.
CTAATAAGACAATGATGTTTAACGGTTAATCATGTTCCGGTGGAAAGTTAAGTAAATAACGTTTAAATGTGTTTGTAGGAGCAAATGCTTCTGGAACAGATAAATTACCTTTATTGAACATCGCTAAATAGAAAAATCCTCTCTGTTTCAAACATAAAAAGTCACTTCCGGTAGAGTAAAGGTCCAATAACAAGGTTTGGATGACACTGATGTTGTTCGAGGAGTACATCAGAAATTTAGATGAAGTGTTTCATGCAAAAAAGCGTAAAATGTGGATCTTCGTTGATCCGTGTATAGTTCACGATCAACTTTTGAACTTGAAATCTATCAAGTTAGAATTTCTCCCTTCTAATACAACTTCTAAACTACAGCCAGCGGACCAGGGAATAATTAAATGTTTAAAACATTCCTACAGAAAAGGGTGGAAGGCAATCGAAGATGACGAAAATGGAATAAATCAAAAGTGTGATGCGTTAGAAGCAATTAGATTGAGTTCAAGTCCTTGGAACAACGACGTGAAACAAATCACTATCAAAAATTGCTTCTGTAGATGTGGCTTCTTTGCAATGCGCATTCATGTGTTGTAAATGAAAATCTACACGATCACGTTATTTCTGAAGATGACGATAATGAGGTTTTGAATATTGACGAAAATGTTGCAGTTTGCGGAGAAATTAGTGCTTCAGATATAGTTGAAGCAATGAAAAATGTGGAGAACGATTCTGAGTTTGAGGATGATGAGGAAGTAAATTGCGTTTCACCTCCATACAATCAAGAAGCACATGCGGCAATGACGACACTACAGCAATATCTCGAAAGTAGAGACGGTGTGGACGATTCTCTTTCCCTTTGATTACATACTTTCTGATATGTGACAGACAAAAAAGTTTCTTCTAACAGTCATAATTAACAAGTTTTTTCGGAAAACTTGAGTTTGTATGTATCTTACATGTAGCATAGATCTTTAGCGCTCATTTTGCAGACTCCATTATTACAGTATAATTGCAATTCCTATGTATATGATTGAATTATTTTTCATATATTTTCTGTATGTATATAAGAATTTTTGATAAGTCGAACTTACGATAACTCGAATATTTTTGCCAGTCCCTTCGAATTCGACTTATCGAGAATTCACTGTACATTGAAATTATTCCAGAGGGTATCGTTCCAAGTTGTTTAGTCTGCTGAACGTCAGTGCGTTATACTGATGGCCTGGGTTCGAGTCCCGGCTTGGGATCTTTTTCACTATGTTGGTCTTAGCGCCTTTTAAGCAATTACTTTGAAATTTGATTTTCATTTGGAATATAAATATATTAGTTGTTAATTCTGGGTATTTACTTTACCAGCATGAATCGTGTTTAATTATATTAATGTTATGAGTTTTATTTCAGATAATGTTCGGGTAATTGGTAAGGATTATCAATGATAAAATTTTATATTCTCAATTTAGTTGGTCGGTCATTTCTCGACCGGGAATATACCTGTTGTGTATGGTCAAACGCTAACTTCTTTTTCGAAAAAATTCATAATGCTTTGGGGTAATTGAGGCAGTTGGCTCCCGCCTTCATTGGGATAATTGGGGATTCATTTATCTCAGAAGTTAGCCAGGACCCTGTAACGATCACATTTTATTATAATCTTAATTATATTTGTTTTGTATTTAACACTATAAATATTTCATGTAATGAGTGATTAGGACTTGCTGCCCTTAATTCACTCTGGGGTAATTAGGTGTTCAGTCTTCCTTTCCCTTCCGTTCTTTTACTCCCCCTTTTCCCCTTTATAATTTAACCCCCAGGGACCTTTCCCCGGGTTCCTCACCTATATGCCTGGGTAGATATTTTGTTAGCTAAGTGGTGTGTTTTAATGAGTCCAGATTGCTCAGCAATTTCAATATAAAGTAAAATGAGTCAAACCTGCCATATAAAGGGAGCCTTGACCCATAATTTTCTCATGATTAAAATCAAACATTTTTCAAGTTTCTTATGCATTACACTTATGTCACAATTTTTTTTTTGATAACTGACTATATAACGAATAAAATGACAAATGAAACTTTATTGTATGTTCAATATTTAAAAAAAATCGTTTTGTATTAATGGTTAAATCTCCCCAGTCTCAGACAGAAAAAAATCAAAACAGAAAAAAACGATATTTTCGCCGATTTTTATCCATCGGAAAGTTCAAGATCCACTTAAGCACATTTTTTCTTTAAATTTACCACTTTTTTCCATAAAAGTGGCATCTGAATTCCATGCATGCCAATACATTTGAGAAGAATTATTTTCAGAAAGAAAAATTTTCAATTTCCGTGACCTATGACACGAAATATTGTCACCCCATAAATATAACATCACTATTTCTAAATTGGCCTTTTAGACTAGGAATCTAGAATGTTTCTAATATTGAAACGTATAAAGTTCACTTTACAATTCACTAAAAATAGTCTTTCAGGTTTTATTATAGCGTATGCAGCTGCAAATCATGATTTTATACGGGGACTTAAGATGACAATTGGAGAAGTTTACACTCTCCTTTTCAATTTGCAACTTCCAAACAGTTTTCCTTTTATCGTTACTTGCATCAATGTAATGGCAGGAGTCAATGTAATCGCTGAGTAACAGTATATTCCAATCATCAACAGACTTATAGACCATATGTTTCTTGTCCCATCTAAAACTCTCATGTTTGTGCCGTAGTGTATGTTTTGTGCTTTGCCTTGTATATGGGATAATGGTAAAACTCATTTAACTTGTCATGCAATATGCTGATTGGTGTGTTGGCCTCATACTTTCTCTCTTTAAGTATTCGTATTGTTGGATGTTGCCCATATACTCATAATAATCCATAACTCATATTCTTCCATATTTTTAGCAATGTACGGTGTAGATGTGCTGATATAACTTGTGGTCTAGGGGGAAATTTTGGGCATTTAATGGCCAACATCACAAAATACGAAAATTGTAGTCCGCACAATAAAATTTCTATTTAATGTTATTTAATGCAATTTTGTTTTTTACACTCTAATAAAAATATTCTTATAAGTATTTTCAAGACATATTCTATTCATAATAACACAAAAATAAAGCAATGAAAGGATTTAAAATTTCAGATTGTCATTTTCTTGGTATGTCAGATTGACATGTGTGTAAAGTAAAAGTCTTTCTGCTATCATGTACAAATATCTTTTTCTAGTTTTTTTTTTAATTTCTAATTAATAATTATAGGGTCATTCCACACAAAATGAGCAAAAATTTAAAAAAACTCGTGGCTGCATAGTAACCGATTTTAATAAAATTTAATACACAGATTCAATTCATATTCAAATAAAGCATTTCAAAATATTTCGACAAAAAAATAAAAAAAGAATTGGAAGTTCTGGATATTTAGAAAACTTGTGACATAGAATGGCATGTGTACAATCGTTCAAAGTTGCTAGTTTGAAGTTCCGTATGTTGAAAACTATTTAACATAAGTTAAATCTTTTTGTAATATTGTAATCTCTGGAAAATTATCTTTATATTTATTTAATAATACTAATTTGGTAACGTCATGATTAATCTTAAATTTGTTGTAAAAATTGAAAATTTGTCAATTTTGAAAAAAATTAAAAACGTTATAAAAATTAAAGGAATTCAAAAGCATCTGTGAAATTGATGCCTGATGTAGGGTTACATATTAAGATCGAATTGCTAAAGTTTTTAAGTTGCCATGTATTTTCTTCACCTTTAAAAAAATTAGGAAACATTAAAAAAATGGCAAAATCGTAATTTTTCCTCTTATTGATAGGCAAAAATAATAATGAAGGAAAGGTCAGACACAGTTATTGCACAGACATAAAGATCAATAAGTCCATGATATGCTAAAAAATCAAGATTGCCTTTTGATTCCTAACGTCACAAAATTCGGTTTAAAATGTAATATTTGTTGCATTCTTCTTTGAATCCGCGCGCGTTTTTTACAATATTGCGCGATTTCAAAGGGAAAAAAATAGTGCTGCCATCTATGAATTTAGAGGATAAATATATAATTTTTTATTCAACGTAATATATATATATATATATATATATATATTTACTGTAGTTTAAAATAAATGTATTAATAGCCAAAAATAAACTGAAAGCAAGAATAAAAGTTTCTATTTTTAAAATATACTCTTTTATCAATAATATTAAATAATTTAAAAGTTTAATAAAGCTTTCATTCATTTAAAAAGAAGTGATAGAAATATTGCATTTTACACTCAGCATTTTTTACTATTTATTTTTTTCTCTCATAAGGAATAAAAAGGCAAGAATGAAAGTTTCGATATTTAAAATATATACTTTTATCTATAAGGTCAAGCAATTTTAAACTTGTCAGAACTTGTCCTTAGTGTGTAAAGGAGCAATAGAAATTATGCATTTTTACCTCAAAATTTTTCAAAATTAATTTTTTTTCTCATTACGGAATAAAAATACAATTACTAGCTTACGCCAATCTGTTAATTGTTATTCATTTCTAATTATAAATAATTTTTAATATAGTCTTTCCATTCCTAAGTCTAATAATCACAATTGCAATTTTAAGCATGTAGAAAGAACCTCGATTTTGCAATCACTTTTAATGTATATTTTAATGCTTAAATAAACAATCCTGAAATCTATTATTTTACATTTACTCATAAATAGACATGATCTACATATAGACTGATTTTCATTAAAATCTGTGACATGTTTGCCACAGTTGATTTGCTCATTTTGCATGGACTGACTCTATACCTTATATAATACATATGTGTAGCAGGTAACGAGTTCTCTATTTTATAAATAATTTTCAATAATTAAAGTATGACTGTCAGTGAAAATGAATGTCATTGTCCTGGCCTGCTCATTTTAGTTCTTTATGGATCTATAAATAGGGCGCTGCAGAGTAATTCTTCTTGTTCTTGACATATTTTAAGTCAGAAGTAGTAAAATCATTGCTACCAGCAAGATCTTTTAGATATTTCTTTGAAAATAATGTGTTTAAAGGCTTTGTAAAAAATGAGTAGACTTTTATTATGTCATTTTCCTGGCTTCAATAAATTATAAATAAAATTGAACATTACACTGAATTTGAGGTACTATAGAGGAAACATGTTCCTTTAAATAAAATTTAAATGTTAGATCTAAAAAAATAAAGAAAACAAAAATGTGAAAAATGTTTTAGAATAAAATTGTCATTATCCTGGCATACATATGCCAAGAAAATGGCATATAATTGTAATTACATAAAAATGAGCTTAAGCTCTTCAAACTTTAACAATTTTACATTTAAATTCCTTTATTCAGCTGTTCAAACAACATTTTAAAAAAAATCTGAAGCTTTGAAATGATTTAAATTTTTAAAATTTTGGTTTTCAAAATCCCACATTTTGTGATATTTACCCTGAAGCTCTATAAATTATTTCGAAATTTTGGATACATTACATTGTGAGCGTAAGAATGCTTTGTTACATTGTTTCTTTACCCGACTGCCCAGAAGGGTTATGTGTTTCACGCGTATCTGGATATGTGGATTTCTTTATAACCTCGAAACATCCCAACGGCCGGATGGATTTTAATGAATGAGATCTTTATCGATTCGCTTTAACCGTCCGATGGTTATAGGCTAGGTTTTGTTTTATAAATTCAAAATGGCGGCCATAAAATACAAAATGGTGGTAGAGACGAAAAAAATTACGCACCCTATTGAGTGGTATATCTTTGGATAGGTCTCTCAAAGTGAAGACGATGTTTCATTGACTATTTTACAGTCAGAAGCTCCATTTAAATATTACACAACCTGGAAGTTGCGCATGTAGGATCTCTAGCTTTACTGCAACTCTAACCTTCATAGAAATATTTATAGGCCTCATCAAAACAGTGTTTATAGATAGGAACTATCAATTAAACACAACTTAAAAGTCATCAGTACAAGTAAATAAAAAAAATAGGTAAGTACTATAAAAAGTAGTTTCACATTGAGGAGAAATAAATAATTAGTTCGCTTTTTATGCAATCGGTTTTTTTTTTATTTTTTTAAATGTAATTTTTACTTGTTGATATTTCTTATGAGGGCATTTCTGGTTTTGAAATTCAGCTGTATTGTATCTGCCACTTCATACAATCGTTTACATTTAGCAACGAAAAAAAAAGCCCAATGTTTTTATACCCACCAAAAGTAGAACTGTGCTAGACCATTGCATAAAAAATCATAATCAGCCAAAATATCATCATTGCAAAATAGTTTTGCACATAGTGTAAGTTTAAGTTTAACTTTTAAAGATGAATTAAGCATTTCTATGTATTTATTTACTAATCATAGTCAGATATGACATTTTGTGTAAAGACGCGTGTAATCCCAATTTTTTCCCCCTTGAATCGACGTGATGTTAAAGTTTTTCCTGTACAAGTACACAGTAATTAAAATGGTTATAGAATTTTTATTTTGTTATTTGATTTAATCGTTCATTATCAGTTATCGTATTGATGATGGTACGTTAAAAAGGAAACGCTTGCAACTTTTGAATTACGATTAAAATGTTTATTGTTAGTTGTCATTTAGTGAATTATAAATTTATGCATTTTATAATGTGCAATACTTGTTTATTTAAGCCGATAATTGGCTTTTGAAAAATCAGCATTTTAGAGCTTCTAATACAGTAATTTTTACATGTTAGACATCATTTTTTACAATAAAGGATGTTCTAAATTTTTATAACTGACATTCTTTCGCTATTTCCCATAGTTTTCATGATAGGATCGATAATTTCCACGTTTACCACTTGGAGGCTGTTATGGCCTATGAGCTCCATATATAAAAGGAGTTCTGTGTCCATGGTAAGAAGTTTGGAAATCAAATGAAGCATGCAAGGCAAAGGTAAAAAAAGTCCAAGTTGTGAATGTGAGATATTAGTGTTCTCATTCATTCTTATCCCAATTTAAGCTTATCTAATAAAGCTGTACTTAAAAAATTAATAAATGATTCTCAAGTCATATAAGGGAATGCGATAAAGAGCATTTTTTTGCCATGAATACGAACTAAAATTATCGCCGCTGTATCCTTCAGAACTAACCGCTGGGAATCATGTCGGGAAATAGGAAGACAGAGCGCCTGTTATATATGGAGCTCAGTGGTTACGGCTTGCCTTGACACTGATTCGAACGCATTCTACCAGACTTTGGGTTTAGCCGTTTGGCAATATCTAGTCTCTTTCGCATTGTTGTTGTGAACGCACGTCAAATTTTATTGTGGAATAAAGCTGCATTGAGCTATTTCCTTAACTAAACCGACCATGAATTATCACTGTTTGTAATCTCTCTTATTTTATTGATGTAAAGAATTATATAGATCACATCTTTAATTCAATTGGTATTGAACGCAATTCAATATGCTATATATTTCGTCACTGACTGTGGTGTCAGTTTTTATTTCAAGTGGATGTGAAAATGTATATAAAGAATTTCGTCAGTTATTAGAGATTCTTTGAATAATTTGACCCTTATCGCATTATATATATTAAACCGTTCCAGTCCATTCAACCTCAATTTAGTACATACTCAACCAGGGATACTGCAACCACTCTCATATTAAATCGTATAGTCGTTTAGTATAAGTAGACACTCCTTCCACAATTCTAGTTATATCGGTTCAAGATATATTGAGTGTACTGGGACATTACTTGGTTAATTCCCAGGGGCACCCGGCCAGACCTACCTAAGCTCGTTTAAATGAAATGATTCACTTATTTGTATATGAAATACCTGTGTCTACTGCATCGTTCTCAGTCTTCCAGAGACTTCTAGTGACATTTTAAAGTTAATTTCTACGGCGAATTTAGTGCGAATCTCACACACTAGATGTTTGTAACGTTGCTTTTTTTTTACCTTATACCGAAAAGGCACAAAGTGATACAAAAGATTTCTTGTAAATTAAGGCATATTTGGTTCAGTAATACAAACGGTAATCAAATTAGAAGTGACCCTTTTGAGATGTGAACGCCTGAAAATGGGATTGAATTTATGAAACATTTTTGAAAGGATTTCAAAGATGAATAAATTAATATTTAAGCAGTAGAGAAACAACTTCAGTTGCTCTACTACCTCTTCGTAGGTAATTAATTGATAAAGTGACAGACTTTTAAAATAATTTTTACAGGATTTATAAACTGTTAAAGTAAGTGTAAAATGCATCGTTACAGGTCGTATGGCCTTCTTTGAGTCCAATTAATGACGAAACTATTAATTGGTGATCTTTGAAATTGAAATTATGTTTGCTAGCATAAAAAGTTGTACTAGATCACATATTTTTAATAAGTAAGGTTTCTTGTATCAATAAGATGAACAACTTGGTTATTTGATCGTTTTTCGTGACCCAACTGTACTACGTCTGACTTTCACGATTTCCAAATGTTCATCTGCAATCTATATATATGTTCTTTTACGAATCATCATATTGGACTATAGATCATAGATATAGGTCAATAGATTACATCAAAATTGAAGGGTGTAGAACCATATCCTAATTTAAGCCACTTGGAATGGATGTCAAAATGAAAGCATAAAATAACTATTTTATGAGACTATTTGGGAAATAACAGAAATATTATTAAGTTAGAACTTTTATATCATTTAACTTTTCCAATGCATTTTCTTTATCACACTTTAAACCGTCAGTATCACAAATAGATAAATAAAAAATACTAAATAACAAATTATTTGATAAGAATGTATAAACCAACTTATTTTGACATCTTAATAAAGAACCTTACTTTTAATTTCTTAATAATGACTTCTAACATCTTCACAAAAAGAAAAAAAGTTTCTTTTTTCTCTTCCAAAAGCTAAATAGAGAGCTTTAAAAGAATGTTTTACGCTAAAAAAAGTTAAATTTCAGATTTAAAAGTGTTTTGTTAAAACATTTTTGCTTAATTTATTTTGTTATTATCTAATTAAACTTTCTATTATATATTTTTTTAAATCTTAGATAATAGTTGAAGTTAATTTTAACCACTAATGCAAAATCAGATTTTCTCACAAACTTACTCATTAATTTTGCATTCTTAAAGAGTCAACATAAAACTTTTTTGAATGAATATAAGAAAACAAGTACTTAAATAAAAACAAAACTAGGGAATTTTAAATGTTGAAAGTTACACTCATTAAATAATTCAAATGACATGAAAAATAAATGTGACACAATTTACTTAAAATTTCTGAACGCGACTTTCTTTTATTCCAGATGTTTATTAACTAGAATAAATAAACATATTTTTCGAGATCTGTGTTAAAATACAAAAAATATAGATATATGAATATTTCGCCTCATGCTTTTAAATACTAAGCTAAGTCAAGATTTCGAAAATAAAGCGTAGCATGTTAGTATGGGATTTTTCTAATTTATCGTACAACAGATGAAAGTAAGATATTCAGAGGAATTACAAAGAAAATTCTTTATAAAAGAGAAATGTAAAAAAATAAATGCTATAATTAAATTTGATTGTTAAATTAATTGTATGATTGCGAATAATGACCCACGCATATGTACAGCGCGACTACAGAAGCCCAATTATTGAGGATTGTTACACACATGTTTTGAATTAGAATTTTGATTTTTAATTAATCGGTCCACATATTAATTTTAAAAATGAGGCCCTGTTATTACCTTTGTCGTTCTAAGTCTGTATGCTAGTTTTAAATTTCAGTTATTTTTTTAAATGAAAGAAACAAGGCGCCATGAATAAGGGCGATTAGTTTACAGCTCGATTATGATAAAGATGCAGCACCAAAAACAACAAAATTTGGTTTAAATGCTATTTTAAACATACGAACCAGCCTTAATAAGAACGAAATAAGATCACCATCATGAGTAAAAGTAGCGTTTTAGGCTGAATTGAGCAGTAAAATAGGCCACAGACTGGAAAAGACAAATTTTAAATGTTAAAAACTTAATGTAAATAGCGGAAATATTTCAGTGTTAAATATTTCTTAAAATGTTAGACAACCACACTATTAAAAATATGCAGCAAACTGCCTAGCCATTCGACCGTTTTTAAGAATAATGGTTCCATGTCTATATTGTTAAACGTGCCTGACCATATTATTGACCATATTCCACCGTAAATAATTTGCAACAAACTGTCCACTCATTCGACCGTTCTTATAGAAAACGCTTACATAACCGTAATTTAGCTCTATTCTGATCGTATTATTGCCCATATTATGGTAACAATAGCGTTAAATTACGATTACGTAACCGCTTTTTATAAAAAAAGGTCGAATGATTGGACAGTTTGATGTAAACTTTTAACAGTTCATTGTCAAGATAAAGCTAAAATGCGGTTCTCTAACCGTTTTCAGTAAAAACGTTTAAATGACTGGGCAGTTTGCTGCATATGTTTAACAGTACATTTGAAGTTCTCTTCTTTAACTTCTATACCTATTATTTTATTTAAATTAAGACTAAAGTGTCATTTTCTCTCTAGCAGCAAAAACCTGAAATCATTTCTTTAAAATTATATCTATTCTTTTGGTCTAAATGGTACTGAAAGAAAATTTGTTTTGCTTGGTTTCGTGGAAATTTTATAAACTATAAAATACACAAACTAATTTTGATACACTAGACAGACTTGGCCACATTAAAACAGAGAAATTAAATTAAAATATACATAAAAACATTTAATTAAAGCCCCAAAATATACAAAAATAGACGTTTTGCTGTGAAACGCACAGCCTCATCAGTACAAATATCAAGAATACCAAAATATCGAACAAGTCCTGGACACAGTCAGTCAAAGTTAAAGTTATTCTTTCAAAAACACAAAATATTCGTTCCGGATCATACCAGATTGTTTGAGCGTGTAAGGGAACTAAGGAACTAAAGGGTCTAGGGAACTAATTTTCCATGGATAATCTATAATGATAAGCGTTGCAATTATTTTTGAAAATTAATGAATTTTTGAAGTATAGGGTGGGGTCTGTCAAAAATTCCATCCGTCAAAAATCCTTCAAAAATTCATTGATTTTGAAAAATGATTGCAACGCTTACAATTATAGATTATTCATAAAAATTGGTTCACTAGACTATATCCTTACACCCTCAACGAATCTGGTACGATCCAGAAGGAATATTTTGTGTTTTTGAAAGAATAACTTTAACTTTGACCTTGACTGTTTCCAGGACATGTTCGATACTCTCTTATTTCTAAGTTTGTACTGATGAGGCTGTGCGTTGCACAGCGAAACGTCTATTTTTTATATTTTTGGTTTTTAATTAAATGTTTTTATGTATATTTACTTAATTTCCCCGTTTTAATGTAGTCAAGTCTGTCTAATGTATCAAAATTAGTTTAAATATTTTAATTCAGACATTAAAAATATATGTGTATCTTAAGAATAAAATACATCACGTTTAATTATGACCAATATATACACATTACAGCCAAAGATGACCGGCCACTTGCGATTTTACACGTTTTCTTAAACATCTAGAAATTATATGAGGAATTATCCTGAAACTCCAGATGTGTAAACAGAATAGTACAGACCATATATTTCCGTGAAGAGTTTTTCCCGAAATGCCATAGGGGACCGCCAACAAATTGAAAAAGAACTAATATCTTTTAGATAACCCTGTCAAAACTAATATTGCAAAAACGTTCAAACTGTAGATTATGATTAAGTGGCTTATTGTAATAATTTGTGTTCATTTTTATGAGGATTGCATGTATATTCGAATAGAAATTCAGGTTTTCATAAAAACAGTCTCAAATTTTGCCAAGTTTTTTGCTTATAATTTGCAGAGCTCTTAATATAAAAATAGTTATTTTCAAAAAATATGACAAACAATATTATACACAATACCCTGTATTCAGAATTATAATATAGTAGAAAGAATTGTATGAAAAATGAGCAGGTATACTAAATAATGTTTCACTGTGCATGCGTGAATGCAATCAAAATATAATGTGCATAATGTGTTAGCTAAATGTATAGATCAACCTTTGTAAAAGTCTCAAAAACATAGCTTGGAAATTCTGAAAATTATCGTTGATAGAATAAGCTCAAAATCCATTGTTCCCAAAATGAAAAAAAAGATGAGGGCTGTAGCCAAATATCCACTGATTAGTGCCAATATAGCATACACAGTATTACACGTACTACTATATTTGGATACAGCTCCTCGTCTTTTTGGCTACTTTTGGGAACAACGGATTTTGAGCTTATTCTATCAACGATAATTTTCAAACTTTTCAAACTATGTTTTTGAGACTTTCACAAAAGTTGCTCTATACATTTAGCTAACACATTATGCAAATTATACTTTGATTACATTCAGGCATGAGCAGTGAATCATTATTTGGTAAACCTGCTCATTTTTCATATAATTATTATTATTTTTTATTTTGATTGCAGGGTATTGTGTACAATGTTGTTTGTCATATTTTCTGAAAACGATTTTTTTTTAATATTAAGAACTCTACAAATTATAAGCAAAAAACTTGCCAAAATTTGGGATTCTATTTATAAAATCTTTAATTTCTCTACGAGTATACATGCTATTCTTATAAAGATGACTACAGTTTATTACAATAAGCCGATTAATCATAATCTACAGTTTGAACGCTTTTGCTACATTAGTTTTTACAGGGTTATACAAAACATATTTATATTTTTTTCAGTTTTTTTACGGTTCCATATGGGGTTTCGGGAAAAAATCTACACGGAAATATATGACCTGTACTATTCTGTTTACACGCCTGGAGTTTCAGGATAATTCCTCATGTATTTTTCTAGATATATAATAAAACGTCTAAAATCGAAAATGGACGGCCACCTTTGGCAATATAGTGTATTATGCTAAAGTATTTAAGTTTTATTGTGCAATGAGTAAACAAATTGGGAAATGATTATAAATTGATATTATAAAATGATTATAAAATGATGTTATGTAATGATTATAAAATGAGATTAAAAAGGATATAATAAATTGATTGTAAAATGAGTAATTATATAAATAATTACCCTTTTTCATTCTCTGTTAACGCCATTGTTCAGCACTTTAACGTTTCTGGCTTTAATTAATATCATTCTAGAAGTTTGCTTCACAGAGATTGACTTCACTGACTGAAAACTTCACTTTGTAGTTTGCTTCTTGTCACGTCACTGACCGAATTCTGAAGTAGAAATAAATTCTGAAATATATTGTTTTTAGTCACACCTTTCGTGTCCAAAGGGATTATCAAATGTTTAAGAATTGTTTGTAAAAAATTAGAAATCAACATTATGTCAGATGCAAAGCATTTAGTCACTGACCATTCCACTAATTGGATTTTTTTTTAAAGCCAAATATGTGATTATTCACATTTATCTCTACTGTTTTGCATATAGTTATTATTTAAATTATGTTCTCAGTAATAAATTCCTTAATTAAAATATAATTTTTAAATTTCTTTATCACAATATTTAACTTTTCCAATTATTTCAACTATATATATGCCACGGGTCTAAAAAAATTTACACGTATTAAAAAACAAGAAAGAAAAATCATCTTTCAAGCGCAGATTATGAATAACTTTCCAACACTTCCAGAACACTTTAACAAAACTTCACCGTTAAATAAGGCAAAGGAGTGTGGCAGAGATATATCACAGATCCTTATTGCTTCAAAATTAATTTAATTCATTTATTTTGGCTTTCGAAACATGCCATTTTTCCCCCTACGTTAGGTAAAATTTATTATTTAACTCGATGCGTAAAATCCATTTAGAATCTTATCAGTTTGTTTTTTTTTCTTTCTTTCAATATCATCTAGGCTGTAGTGCAGTAAGTTTAAATTCATTTATTTATTATCGCTTTCCTAATAATATCTGCACCCGTTAAAAAAATAATAAAATATAAACAGATGAATCAGATGCACCTGCTTCTGATTTCAATGTATGTTATTTCTTTTCTTTTGCATCGCCTACGCGAGATATATTTATCTCTCATTCTTTTTAGTAAAAGTGACCGTTGAAATAATATATCTAAAATATAAAATGAATGTTTATTGATGCGGTGTTTAAATTACTTTTCATGTACGTTAATTTTCTTTGTCAGTTGTATTAAAACATATCGTTCTCAGTATTTCGCAATTTTATGTAGCATTTATTTAACTTATTCATTTGGTTTGATAATTTATGGCCGGCTTTATGGCGTCAGGGATGAACCGTTTTTTTGGCAACCATTCTGCATCACGCGATTTTATTGTTTTTTTTTGTTGGGATGCTAGATTCTGGGGCTAATCATGTTGGCGTGTGAATATGACCTTTTGTCTTCTTTTCGTACACTTTTCTAATACTGAAATCTGGCGATGTTGTGGCGCCAACTCATATATGTTGCTTATGAAATCATCCACTTTAACTTCTGCTCTCAGCATGTAAGCATGTAAAAAAAGACCTTGTGGTCTGAGGATACGCTCAGGCGTACCTCTTACTTATCGATTTCCTCTCTCTGCCATTTAATAATTCTAACTTATTTTACTTTAATTACTATAGTTAAAATGTTAAAATAAAGTCTTCTAGTTCCTGTATCTTTGGTTGGAGTTTTTTTTTCTCATGCACTTAATCGAACCCCACTTAACTGAACCACCCCAATATCTCCGTTACAAGTATTTTTTCTTTTCCTTTCACAAGGCACTTTTCTCAACACATATAAAGATTTATGGTTTCAGATATTTTGTTTCACTTATTCAAAATTCTCATTCTCGATTATTTATTTATTTATTTCCCTTCCTAACGGTTTTTAGTTAACAGCAATCGTTCGCAGTTATAATTCGTACAGCTGCACTTCCACTTTAACCGTTCATTTTTTCTTTAACGTGTTTCATTTGCACTATAAATAAACTACTCTCATTTCCTATTAGAAATTGACGGGTAAAAAAATGAAATAAAGAAAAGATGTATTTATTGGAATTGCAGTTATAAATTATATCTTCAATTATCATTATGCTTTCTACAGTTCACATACATTGATTAAAGATTGCTCAATCACATTTAACTGCAATCTGTTAATGTAAACATAATCGAGACTTGTTGTCGCTCTTAGTCTTGAAACATGTAGGGTTGCTTCACATCCTGTTGGTGTGCCGCAAGGCTGAGCTGCCACGTTATTTGTCCGCTAATCCTGCAGTCAATCCTTTGTCTCTATAATTTCGGCGTCAAAATTTTGATTAGTTGGAGATAATGCAATATGCCAAGACATATGAGTTCAGTACGCATTATGACGGAGTTCGCCCCTGACCGCCTGACTGGAAGGTCCGTTAAAGGACCGCTGTTGTTTTCCTTTTCTTTTCTGTAACGTTGCTTGGCAGTGATGAAACGAATTTGTTTATACGCATCGAGATAATGTGTCCTTCTGTATTGCTTCATATCCGAAGATCCATTTTTATGAGATGTCTTCCTTTGTTTTTGAACATAAATAAATAAGTGATTGTACTTTCATCGATATGTTGGAGTTTTTTTTAATCATCTTTTCAGCGAACCCGAGAACCACCATCTGATGCTATCCCCCCGAGATATAATATTGTAGTGTGAAAATTCATAAGGTACTAAATTAAAAATACTTTGATTTTTTTTTAAAGCGGGAACTTAGTTAAATTGCAGGAATCTAAAAAAAAAAAAAAACTACATCTTGTTGCTTAAGGCAGAAGCCATAAGCTGATGCCTCTTTAATTGAAATATTTCAATATTTAGGGCTACACTTGTTTGAGCGCATGCACCTTGCACATTTTTTTGTCTCTGGTAGTTGTGACAGCGTTTCTGTCCCATAGCTATCATTTTTATTCAAAATTAATTTAAAACATAACTTTATTACTTTTAGATCATATTATCCTCCCCCCCCCCCCTCTTTCCTAAAATGAAATATGTTATTAAATTCGTTTCTCAAAACAATCCAGATTTTATTAAAGTGATTTCTTTCTTCTTTCTAAAAACATCTTTAATTCAAAGCGCTCAAATATTCATTTCCTTTTTTCCCTTTCTTATTTTAATCAGTATCTACCCGTTACCGCTGCTTGTGCAAAAAAAATAAATAAAAATTAGATTCGCAGCTGCTGGTAACAAGGTCTGCATTTAATTCCATCGGATTTTTGCGCTCCACATTGATAGGAAATTCTTTATCACTACTAATACTTGAACGTTGAAAATGTATTAACAACAAAAATAAAAAGAGCGGATTTTGTGAGAAGCATGTACACTTTTGTGAATTGTGGTCGAATTAAAAGGCAGATGTCCTGGATTTTCAGCATTTTTCTCATCCAGCAATCTGCTGTCTGCAATTTCATGTAACAGTAAGTTGGGCAAAGGCCTATCTCTAATATAAACAATTTCGGTTTGTCTGTTACTTTTCTCATCCTAATTAGAAGCGCTTACTTGCAATCTCGGCCTCACCCATCCGGTAGTGTCACCACATTTTTGCGGTAATGTTTATCGCCAAAAGCCTTTGTTCACTTTCGCGCAGTCACCAAAAGTTTGTAAATTGGCGATTCTGTGCAACGCCAAGATTTCTTGACTTCGTGCAAAAACGGCACTTCTTTTTCAGCTTTCGAGATGTAAAGTTGTCTAAAAAGAAAAGGCGCTTCGGCGTCCCATGTATCATGGGGGTCTCTCTCTCCCATTTGTCGCTAACTGAACCACCTTTTAAAAGATGCTTTTAAATAAAGAATAGTTCCTGTAATATGGTTGGAGTTTTTTGCATTTAAGTGAACCATCCCACTGAACACCGTTACAGTAGTCCTGTGCGTTATGCACAAATTTATGTTTGTTTCTTATGCCAGTAATGCAGCAACCTAAGATAATACAAATAAGCTTCAATTTTATGAAAGGATTCACCTTTCCTTAAAGTTACAAAATTTTTATTGGTGTATTTGTCTTCTGTGTTTTTTTATTTGCTTGCATTTTTAATATTATGATCTCATGTAAGATCAAATTTTGAGAAGTGGTAAATACAGTTAATGTAAATTCTTCTGTATATGAAAATATACATGACTAAAATGCTGGTACCAGCGCCACAAACACAATGCCACAAATATTAAATATAGGATCCTATGTCATCAACAAATGTGGTACTTTTTATTTTGTGGAAGATATATTAAAAAAATGATTATTTTGAATATTATGAGTGCTCAGTCATGAAATGATACAATTCCTTGTGAATTGTCATTAAAGCAAGCAAATATTTTTTTTTTCTACTGAATTGTTGTTTTATAAAATATTTACAGGAACTACGGTGTACTAACTTCTGTGACTAGTTAAAAATAGTTTTCTCTTTGTGTGTCAACTTAAATAGTTTTTTTTTTATTTTGTAATGGTACATATTTTGTAAGTGCGAAGGTGCACAAAGGGTGTGTTTATAGAAAGCTGCAACGTACACGTTGCATCTTTCTTCGGGTGTCCCTGTGAGATATGTGACAGAGATATATCACATATCCTTATTGCTTCAAAATTAATTTAATTCATTTATTTTGGCTTTCGAAACATGTCGTTTTTTCCCTTCGTTAGGTAAAATTTATTATTTAACTCGATGCGTAAAACTCATTTAGAATCTTATCAGTTTTTTTTTTCTTTCTTTCAATATCATCTAGGCTGTAGTGCAGTAAGTTTAAAATCATTTATTTATTATCGCTTTCCTAATAATATCTGCACCCGTTAAAAAATTAAATATAAACAGATGAATCAGATGCACCGGCTTCTGATTTCAATGTATGTTATTTCTTTTGTTTTGCATCGCCCACGCGAGATATATTTATCTCTCATTCTTTTTAGTAAAAGTCACCGTTGAAGTAATATATCTAAAATATAAAATGAATGTTTATTGATGCGGTGTTTAAATTACTTTTCATGTACGTTAATTTTCTTTGTCAGTTGTGTTAAAACATATCGTTCTCAGTATTTCGCAATTTTATGTAGCATTTATTTAACTTATTCATTTGTTTTGATAATTTATGGCCGGCTTTATGGCGCCAGGGATGAACCGTTTTTTTGGCAACCATTCTGCATCACGCGATTTTATTGTTTTTTTTTTTTTTGTTGTTGTTGGGATGCTAGATTCTGGGCTAATCATTTTGGAGTGTAAATTCGGCCTTTTGTCTGCTTTTCGTACACTTTTTTAATACTGAAATCTGGCGATGTTGTGGCGCCAAGTCATATATGTTGCTTATGAAATCATCCACTTTAACTTCTGCTCTAAGCATGTAAGCATGTAAAAAAAGACCTTGTGGCCTGAGGGTACGCTCAGGCGTACCTCTTACTTATGGATTTCCTCTCTCTGCTATTTAATAATTTTAACTTATTTTACTTTTATTACTATAGATAAAAAATGTTAAAGTCTTCTAGTTCCTGTATCTTTGGTTGGAGTTTTTTTCTCACGCACTTAATCAAACCCCACTTAACTGAACCACCCCAATATCTCCGTTATAAGGAGATACCCAAATAAACATTTTAGAAAACGCATGACACATTTGATAACTAGATTTCAACTATACCGCCATTACCCAGAAAGGTACTCCATTTTTTTTGCCTAATCCTGTGTATGCTCTATATATTTGTATATAAAATCAATATAATATGCTAAAATTTAGTTTAGTCAGAAAATTCATTACATAGTTGAAAATTCCTCTTCAACAATTTTCACCAATAGACTGAAACGTACTTGAATTGTTTTATACAACCCTATATATTAATATAATATATAATACTATATATTAATATAATTCTACAGATTTTTATACATGCCAAATATTAAGCTCAAAATTAATTCAGGAAGAAACACGCTTAGAACTACTGAAATTACATTTCCAGGAATAACTATTCATAAGCGGTCATGTATCCAGTTCATTGCATAATGAATAGCTCTGTATATGATTTTATTTATATTCACGAAATATCTCTTAGTAAACAAATTGTAGTTGACCTAGAAAATGCATAACTAGAGTTAAAAAAAACCCTTTAAGCAATTCACCTTTATCCTCAGTAATGCTTACGAATTCTTTTATGTAGCCCTGTATATGATCCGTTGAAGGGTTTTTTTAAACTATGGTACGCGTACTAGTTCTGGTACACGAAGCTCTATTTACTAGTACGTGAATGTCCGATACTGGTACGTGAAAGTCCGATACTGGTACGTGAATTGAAATAAAAATACAACAATAATGATGGATGACTGGAATCCACGTTAAAAAAATGAATGTTAGTTTGTAACACTCCATATAGGACATTTAAAGAAAAGATACATCTCCATTATCACGACCACCACTTTCTATAAAAAACAACTGCAGCTAAACTATAGTATTTAATATTTGATGTAAATTTACAACTGGACGAAAAATGTCCGGACCAGGTTCAAAATTTACATCTAATATGATTTGTTTACCAATTAGAATAATTGTGTTAAAATTAATCTAGTATAGAATTAAATGCCAAAACTGCATGATCGTGGGGTCTGATTCATTACACATATTTGTTATGTATCAAGTGATTTTCAATTCGACGTTTATCTTTTGCGTCGTAAGATTATTTATGTCGTTCTAGGTGGTTTTAATATAAAAATTTAATCAAATCCATTTTTCTTTTATTTAAACAGATATTATATATTTTAAAGAAACACTGAAATAGCACTATTTGCATGACTGTATGTAGTGATTACATGAGGATCATTTTAATATGATTGCATAATTATTTACATTTTTCTTGGATTTATATACGTCACGTATATTAAACACACAATATTGAACATCACAATTAGAAACACATTACAACACAATATCAAAAACCTACTATTTACAATTCACACATACTAGAGTTTGGGGAGACGCACAAGATAAAAGTTCAAAAGTGATAGAAGTTTCAGGCACCCGCTAATAACCCGTTTCTCCCTCCATGTTACACCCAAATGATGGAGTCGGACTAGAATCGCTCTGGATTTCAAAAGATTTACTCGTTTGTTTCTATAAACCTCATGCATTGTATGATCCGTGATTTATTAAAAATATGTGAAAGTATCTATTGTTTACGAAATATTTACGTTCAACCAATGGCAAGAATTCCTTCATATATCAGCCTGTGTCGGAATCTGTCCAGCGTTTTTGCCAATTTTTTGACAGATTCAGCTTTGTCTGTGATTTTAGGGAAGAAGCTGGATATGGTAATAATGTATGTATTAGTGTTTTATCCGTTACTGCCAATTTTGCAAGTTGGTCAGCTGCCTCATGGCCCTCAACACCTGAATATCCTTTTGTCCAATTGAAGTAGATGTGTTTTACTGTTCTTTGTAATTGTTGAAGAATTTTTAGTTTTAAATAGTTTGTATTGTCAAAATTGGTTAATGCTTTTAAACTTGATGGGCTATGTGTAATGATCAGTATTGAGAATGTTTGTCCGACTCTACCCATTCTAATGCTGAAGAGATCGCGAACAGTTCTGACTTGAAGACGGAGTTATCATGGGACAGTTTCGCTCTCCAAGTATAGATTTGCTCGTTTTTTCGTACTCACAAAATGCCGAGGCTATGCCTTCGGAAATTTTTTAACCGTCCGTTTATATTATAATTTTGACTATATATTCGTTTATTTCACAAATTTGTATTTCACTTGTTAGTGGTGATGTTTTGTATTTTGAGCATTTTGGATAGTATAATGAAGCAAAAGTCTTTTCTGTTGACTTGGCGAGACGAAGTGCCCCCGCATACTCCGCCTCTGCCTCCAGCTGCAAATCCAGTGGGAGAGAGACCTGTGAGGACCTGCAGGGCATTTTTCGACGTATTGCGATATGCTCCCGTTATCAGCAACAAAGCTTTCTTTTGTGCCGAGAGCAAATGTCGACGACCGTGATATTGCGCCATACACGGAAACAAAACAGCGCACGCGTAGGCCAGTTTCCTTTGTAAGATCGCCGAGTACCAAATCTTAAAAAATCCGTAGGGAGTCTCCCTGAAATTGATGAAAATTTATATAGATTTTGAGTTATTTTTCCAATATCTACTCACTTTTGTGCCACATTTGGAAGAAATTATAATTGTTTATCTAATATTACCCACAGGTATTTTAGTGTTGTTTCTGATTTTATTGATTTATGTTGAAGTTTAAATGTGGGGCCCCGCTTAAGGTGTTTGGGTTTGCAAAAAGTTAATGATGAGGATTTTTCATGTGAAATTTCTATTTTGTTGGTTTTCGACCAATTTTGAATAACTTTTAAAGCTTTCTGACATTTTTGTTCAAGTTGCTGTATCGACTGTGCCCAAATCAGTAAGATCACGCCATCCGTATACGCCACCAGTTCACAGTCCTGCACATCAAAGGTCCCCAACAGAGTCTCCAACAGAACCAACCAGAGAAAAGGACCCAGACACGAGCCCTGCGGGCATCCCTTACTAAAGAAGTACAACAAAAATAGTGCCATCAAATCCTCCTGAGATCGCCTACCCGAAAGAAGTGGTCAAGGTCAAGAGATTTTCTGAGTGAGCTGCTCGCAACCCAGCGACCCCAGTCAAAAAAGGTTGTAAAAAAAACCGCGGCCTAGCGTGCCGGATTATAGAATGTGCCGAACCGTAGAATGCCGGATGAAAGAGCTTTTACTGTAACATAATTTCGGTTAGTGAGAAAAGAAGAATATCCTCTGACATATGTAAAAGCTCTAAAATTCCTGCATAATTTTAGCACAACATATCTTTGTGAATGTGCTTTCTCTTAACTTCTTTATATGAAAAATAAATACATTAATAAACTAAAGATCGAATCTTACTTACATCTAAAACTAACTAGGATTGAGCAAGACATAAGGAAGCTATGTTTGATAAAGCAAGCACACTCTTATCATTACCAATACGAGGGAATAGATATTCACTCTACTGTATTATTAATATACGCCAATATGTCATTAAGTATTGCAACTTTTTTTCAATCAAAATGCTGTATTTTAATAAAGTGCATATTATTAAGATTGAATGATGATGCTACCTTCTATTTAAATGTCAATATAAAGCAGTCAATCTAAATACCACTTTAATAATATCATCATCATGCAATTTGTAGTAAAACCTCCTTACACGGAAGCACAAAATACTGGAAAAATATTTCGTTTTAGACATATTCCGTTTAGACAGATAGTTCTGTATTAGCTTTGAGTTTACCACCTTGGTGTTACGCTGAAGTATGAAGTTCTATTTAGTGGTACGTCGGTATAAACGTTTGAGAACCTGTGATCTATAGAATTTATATCACCACCTAGTATTAAAAAAATAGTTAAATTTAAAAATGCAGTTTTAGCAATCATCCCTAAGAGACAATATTTTGGATACGGTATTGTACACAAAATCTTTTGTATGTCCTTGTAAGTTAACTATAAATGTGATGCACATCATATTATACTGCAAGCATTACGTAGTAAATCTCAGTAATGTATATCAATGTCATCAGGTTTGAAATAAAGCAATATAATTAAAATACGCTGCGAACAGGTTTTCCCCGTAGAACTTTATATAAACCATTTTTTTGTGTGATTCTGTAAATGAATGTTGAAGGCTTTGCACCAAAATTCTACATGTTTTAATGCACCTCAGAAATTTACATCAATATCAGCATGTTTTCGCAACAAAGCAACATCATTAAAAATTATTTTTATTATTCCTTGTGTAAAAAAAAAAAAAAAAAAAAAAAAAAAAAAAAAAAAATCTGGCTATTTTAAAATCTTAATTTGCAATCATCACTCTGGTCGATATATTTCATAATCGCGAGTAGGCTCTACTTCAAAAGAAATTACATTTTATTTTGAATTATGTAAATGTAGAGAATCTATAAACTCAATCTACTTAACTGAAATTGCAGATAATTGTTGATGTTGTAATACTATAAATTCCAAATAATACTAAAAAAATAGGACGAGTAATATAAGTTTTACAATTTTCAATTTGATACATTCATGAAACTTAAGTGTTAAGTGACAACGGTATCTCGGCAAACTTCACAGCATCTTGTTATCAAATTGACCGATTATTATCAATTTAAAAAATCCCTGCGAAAAAGACTGAGGGAAAACTGTTGCAATGAATATGATAATAATGCTCGTGATTTGAATTGTTATTTTCCTTTTGTTTATTCCTTTGTTATATCCTTATGTTTTATTCAGAATGATAATATCTACCATTTTTCTTTGATAAAGAGATTTGATATCGTACTTCATTATTCAGTACTTCCGTTTTCATAATAAAAAATTTAGATAAATACCGATATCTTACACTTATTTCTAAAGTCATACAGTACATTATGTTCTACAGAAAAAAAAAATATTTTTAAACTTGAAAATAGAATAATTTTAAAATTGAAATAGGTAAAAAAATAATTATATATCTGTAAATGCAGGTTAAAAAGCATTATTTTTGTTGTATGAACAAGATATAAAAAAATAACCTTATGAAATGCAATGTGAAAAAAACAATGCTAGTGTAATTCAGCTCATTTTAGATAAAATCAATTTGCTTTTCTTTAAATGCTGCAAAGCACTTTTGCAAATCTTGCTTACTGATATCTTAAAAATGACATCATTTGAATTGTATCACTTTTTAATTGAAGTGTGTACTTTTTTTAGACCAATCTATTTTACAATAATCGATGATATTTAAATAATTATAAAGAGAATTCTTTCATAATTATCTAAAACTGAATGTATGAGGTTTTCGGGTACAGCAAAATAAGTATTACAACGAGATACCATAATATCGGGTATATAAGCCGCGGCTCAAATAATTCTGTTTCCGACCAGAAACTTTATTTCTCAAAATGTAACTTATTCAATCTTCGAACTTATTTCACAATATATGTTAAATAACATTTCTGGTTTGAAACAGACTTATTTTATCCGCGGCTTATACACCCGAAATTACGGTACTTAAGCGTTCTACGAAATATTTCTTTTATATAACATATATTTAAATTATACTTTCAGTTAAAACAAACTAATATTTTAAATTAATGTTTTCTCCGCTTAACTAGTCGGATGTGCTAGACCAAAAACTTTCTCCATCCTCATACTTGTTCCCCCTCACTGACAAGCCCGTGTTAATACGTTCACTAAGCTCCAGGTTTCACTGCAATACAAGCAATATTTAAAATAGTATAATTCTATTGATTTAATGTATTTTTAATACATTGAACAATGATTTATACTTCAAAGGATTGCATTCATATTCGTTATTAAGTTTTTTTATAAAATGTTCAAAGAATCATTTTCTTTTTTAGCATTTAAAACAAAATGAGGAGAAAACAATATTACAATTTTGCCCTTTTCCAAGACAGTCGGAGGGTTAATACTTCATAAGGTATACATTTTTTAAATTATGCATTTTAGAAAACAAAAAGATGCGGAAATGTGCGTCGCTGCGCTAGCATCCAGTGCAAAATACAACTACACACGACTTGGATTTTCATCTTAAATCTTTGCTTCCTTTTATAAGTCGGGGTAAATAGGAGTTAACTTCGATCATATCTATACAAGTAAAAGAAAGTTTCGATCTGTCTATGTGTTTGTCTGCGATGGCTAGGAAAATCTACCTCGCATAGAGGTCTGAAATTTTGTACGGAGGTAGTGTAAAGCAGGTCCAGATGTACATGAGGCTCAGGTTTTTTTATTTTTTGATATTAGCCAAGATATTAATTAAAAACTCATCAAAGAGCATTCTTTTTTCGCAAATGAGCTGTGGCGCAAGAGCGCATTCTCAGTCCCTGCTTTGCAGAGCGTATAGAAGGGAAGAACTAAATGCGGATTTTTTTTGGCTGTTTTCCTTCTCGTCAAAAGGTCGTAGAGTTTAAAATGAAAAATGAAAAAGAAAGGACGACATACTGTTAAAGTTTGTATTTTTACGTCTTAAACGCGTAATAAGTTGAAAAATATATCATTTTTAACCCTCTGAAAAAATAATTTAAAAAAGTGTTGTTTTCGCGGGTCGATTTTCTTCTTTTCTCCGACGACGGCCTATAGCTCGATATAAAAGGTAGCTATTCACTAAAAGTACCTATTTGAAGTTTAAAACTTATTCCTTTAAACTGTGCAATAGTTTTTCAAAAATACGAATTTTAACTCTTTCGAAAAAATTCGCGCCTCCTGGAAACGATCTTTTTTCTAAGCTAAAAGTAACTGAAACGTCCGTATTCTGACACAGATCTTATAATAGCATCTAGGAAGACCTGATTTACATCACCTACAAAAATTTATTTTAAAGAAAATTCTTTAAAGAGTTACTTTAGTTTGTTAGTACTTTTGTTAGTACATTCGACATAAGCATGTGGAAAATTACGGTACTTCGATGAAACAGAACAAACAAGATTCAATTAGAACCTTACGTTGATATCACTTTCGAACATAGTTGAGAAGTATTTATGAATTCTCTTTGACTGTCTGACTGACGTCTGTCCGTGCTCTAACGCGCGTAAATATAATCGAGTTGCCATGCAATCATTATATGTTATTGAGGTTTAGTATTACATGTTCATTATTGTAAACGACGTGTGTAGCATGTACAGTTTGTTTAAGAACACTCAAAAGAATTCAGCTATATTACGGACAATGCGGAAAAATCGTTTGCGGTGTATTTTAATAACGTTACAGCATTTCGGATTAATTGAAGCTTATAGCTTTGTACCACTGAAGTGCACTATAAGATGCTTACTATAGAATAGGGTGGTCATACAGTTTATCGTATATTTACAGGGACTCCTAAAAGAATTCGGTTACAGTACTGTCTATGGACGATAATTGATGAAAGTGCGTTTTCAGTTGTTGTACTTTTTTTAAGAGGACAGTGGACGTTAATTTTTTTTTCTTTAATTTTCATCACAGAGATATGGAATTTTTCGGAAATATACATTTTCCATAATTACATAGAATACCTTAAAAGGAATTTCCAATCTTATTATAATTTTAAGATTTTCTTAAAAAAAATAAAAATAAAAAAAAAAAAAAATAGGACGAAATTTTAAAATGCTCCATGCGTCATAATTTTTGAGATATTTCCTCTATTTTGCATTTTAATCACTTAAAACTGTATCACAAACAAATCTATTTATCGATTTTTTTAATCCCTTGAATAGTTAATTTTTTAGAGATTTTTTCTGATTTCGATATCGATTTTCCTCAAAATTTTGCATTTTAATAAGTTAAAATTCAAATTTAATTATCTTAATTAAGTCGAATTTTAAAAACAGTTTCTTTATAAGTTGCATCAGGACAACATCCTTACAATTCGGAACATTCGGCAACATCCTTATCAATTTTATGAATTTTGATAAAAAAAATTATAACACATGAAGCATTTCAAAAATCTAAAAACGTTGAAAAATTCATTTCGAGAGAAACATATTAACCCTTAAATGCCGGGTGTTGCTTTTCGGCAACATACCCAATTTAGGCTCTAAAATACTATTAGAATAATATTGAAGATATAATGCCTAATGTTGCCAATAAAATACATTCTGAAAATATTATTAATTCGATTTTCAACTAGTAGATGGCAACACTTGTGCTGTTTAAGAATAAAGATAGATTTATTTTTTCAATTGTTGCTACTTGTTCTTTTTGTTTTGTTTGGAAGTTTGCAAAATACCCTATTTTGATCTGCAGTGAGCAAGTAAAATTTATTTCTTATTATAGTTCCTAAAACTGTTGTGTGTTTAATATTATAGAATTTTATCAAGGATTTTTTTTTCAATTAAAGACTAGTATTGCCGTTTAGTAACAAGCTGTTTTTTAGCCGTAAACCATACTTAAAACAAAATATGATTTTTTAAAGTATTTTTCCCATGATTTATTTAGAAAATGAAAGCCGAAAAACATTATTACAATGATTTTTAAAAAATCAGGAATTTAAGGATTAAAAGTGCAATAAGGGCCGAAAAATTATTTTTGTACAAAGTTCAAACGCTTTTAAGTTTGCAAAAATTAATCGCATCTGCATGCGGTTTTTCACAAATGGCTCAGAACAAATTAGAGAATAATAACATGTTCAAAAATAATTTTCCATTTTTGGGTTTATTTCTGCTTAAATAAAGGTCCACGATCCCCTTAAATGTAACAAATATTTTAAATATTACTTGGTGGGAATAAATTGTGTAGATCATTATACAGAGCTTTGCAAAAGATCTCAAGTGCATTTCTATTTATTAACGGAAAATACTGAAAGGAAATTTTTAACTGTGCTGTGCGTTTTCTAACAAAATTAAATTTTAGCATACTATGTAGTATATATACAAATGTATTGATCATATATAAGGCTACACAAATGAATTCAGATATTTTTCCTATTATTCATCGAAAGTGCTGAAATTAGGTTTTCAAATATGTTATGCGTTAGATATCGCAGACCTTATTAACCATTTATCTACTGACGGTACATATAAGTACCATTAAAATAACTTGTTATAAAATTAGCTTAATAGATGGATTAGTAGTAATACAGTTTGGAATGAGTTATAGGTGAATTACTTTATATTGTTCCAAAAGCATTATTGGTTACACAGAACAAAAATATTTTTAAAAGCATAATTTCTTTTGTCTTTGCATCTTTTCAGCTTTCTTGGCGTTGGGGGGTGGGAGGGGGATTTTTAGGAAATATTTTTATATTTTTATTGTAAGAACATCATATTTATACATTTCATAATTCAACAAAATTCTAAGAAAAATATTTAAAATAAAAGATTTGAGTGGGGTTATAAATATTGCACAAAATACCTATAAATTCAAATTTAATTAATCCTTCTAAATCCTGCAATCATTCTAAAATGTATTAAATCATTATATAAATATTCTATTCTAGTTTCAAAAATTCACGAAAAATGCTTTAGAAGATAAAATTTTCATGAATTCATGATTCAGTACATAAAGGGTTAAACTGTGAAGATTTGTAATGGTATTTTTGATGTGTTGGAAAGTGTTTCATAATCAATCAATGCTTGACTCATAATTTTTCGTTCTTGTTTAAGAGTTAAACTGGCAACCCTTATTACTGAGCTTAGTTAAAATAGTGGTATTGCTTGAATGTATAATTCAAAATCTATTTTATCCATGTTGGATTCTAAATTATCTATCAGTTTAAATAAAAGGGTATGAATTTCTTCATATTTTAAAAAAGTAAATTTTATTGGATTAGGTTTGTAGAATAGAAATTATTTTTTTTTTTAATCTTCAAAATTAAAGCGTTGCAAAACCTTTCCTCCTAAGCTGTACAAATTTGAAAGAATGTTCTATAACCCTAGATGCTGAACATGCGACTAATACAGTCAAATATCTTAAACAAAATTCCCTCCATCTTGTGATAGTTTCTGCATCTGTTTCCTAACTTTTCCTTTCTATATTTAAAACGGAAATATTCTGAGATAAGATACTATTGTTTGTTTTGTCGCTATCTGATAGTCTGAATTCAAAGATAGCGAGCGGGAAGTCCCCTCCTTTCAAACGATTTGATAACAGGTGATCAGACAGAACACACCGAAAATCCGGGAAAAATAAAGGGAAATATTGAAAAGCCATCTCAGAAAAACAGAATGGAAACCAGTTTAAGTTTAGATTTGGCTTCTATAAATAATATCACAGTATAAACCTAAAGGAATTTGGTGAACTTTTATCGAGTTAAGGTGAGTATTACTATGCATGACTTAATTTCTTCATTATTTTATTTTCTCGTAAGTAAATTTTATATTAGTTTTCGAGTTTGCTTCACGTGTCTTTATTCTAATACGATTTTGTCTTAATACATTATGATTATTGCTGTATACTGATGACGATTTTTGATTCATAATTGTTTCAAGTTCTTCATTTTTGTTATAAATATCGTGTACAATAGATTTTTAATGTTTTAATTTTAATTTTAATTTAAATAATGACGTTTTTATTATAGAAAAATCAGGTATTCTCGGTGTTTACAAATATGTTTAAGCAAATAAAATGTAAACAGACATGTGCTCCAAGTGGGTGTTCCGTAAGTTTTCCTTTACACAAGTATAAGTTAACATAATTCGATTTTATATACAAGTAAATAAAACAAGGTCTAAAAAGAGGAATATTTCAGATTGTTTATATTTTTTACTGATTTCCTTTATTAGTTACTTTGAAATTTTTTATATAGTTCCTTTGCATGAAAAAAAATGTCATAAAGCTTTTGTAGTTAACACGTTGAGGGGCCACGGTGACTGACACTGAAACTGAAAAATTTACAGTTTTTTAAGTAATTTTTAAGAAAGTATAATCCTGTAATAAATAAAAGGTAAGTAAATTTTAAATAAATTTTCAGTAATTACTTAAAACAAAATATATTTATTTAGTTTTGTATCATATTTTAAACCGTTAGTCAACGGTGAATGACGCGTTCCAAAGGGAAAGATCAGTGTCAGTCACCGGTGACTACTGACGTGGCGATTAACATGTTAAAACTGATGCTTTTTTACAACTTTCAACATAGTTGAAATATGCTTATGAGTTAATTTTCTCTGTCTGTCTGTCCGTGCTTTAACTCGCATAAATATAGTCAGATTGTCATGAAATTGATATATGTTATTGGGGGTCTAATATGGAATATTCGGTATTGAACATGGAGTGCGTAGCATTTACGGTTCGTTTACAGGGATAATCAAAATTATTCCATACATTATGGTATATGGAGAAAAATCGTTTATGGTATATTTCAACGATATTACACTATTTTAAAGATATTTAAATTTATATACATCACTGAGGTGTATTAAAAGGCCCTAACTGCAGAATGTGGTGTGAATAGAATTTATTGATCATTTACAGAGACGCACAAAGGAATTTGGCTACAATATTGACTATGAAGTATTGCTGAAAGTGCGTTTTCCGTTGTGGTAAGCGTTTTTACATTTAACTTTAAAAAATATTACTTGCTGTGTAGAAATTCTGTAGATCATATACAGGGTTCCACAAAAGTTCACAAGAACGTTTGCGGTAATTGACAGAATTTTCTGAGGTGGAATTTACAACTTTGCTACGCGTTTAACTGAACTAACTTTTACCATACTATACAGTATACATACGAATCTATAGATCATATCCATGGCTGCCAAAAAAAATCGGATATTTGTCCGACTATTGTTGGTAATTGCAGAAATTGCGTTTTCAAATGAGTTATGCGTTTTTCAAATTGTTTATTTAGATGTCATCTTTCACCTTAATAAACTGTGAAATTTTATTACAGTATTCTGAATCTGTTATAAAAGGTTCAATAATGTATGCTGGATGCATATTTCTTTCTTAATAAAATCTTTATCCGCTTTAATCCCATGTCAGTTTACATTTTATTTACTTAAACGCATTTATAACGTATTTCTATTCTGATATCTAATTTTTTTGGGAACAAATTCGGAACAGTTAAATTAAACGGATTAAAAATTCGCAATACAACAAGGGGAGGAAAAAAATCTGCTTAAGAAATAAAGTAACTAATTTTAATTTTGCTTTTGATGTTCTTGAAGCTATAGTTTTTATGGGAAAGTTTTAGTAAGATTTGGAAATATGTATTCAGTGGATAATCATTATTTCCTTCCTGTGTGTAATTATGCATAGAACGAATTAATGCAATGAGACAATTAAACATTTAGCTTTTTTCAAATATTAATCATTCATAATCTTAACGGATTTTTGTGTTTTTCATATTTGGATTGAAATTTTAAAATACTTTTTCAGAAAGGATTATTGTATTATTTATTAATTTCCATATTATTCAGTTTTAAATTATTGTGATAAAAGTTGTGTGTCAATACGTACATTCTGAATTAATTTATCTTGGGAATCGTGATACGACATTCATAAAAAATCTATTATTTTAATTATGCTATATTTGAAAATTTAATGAATTAAGAGTTTTTATGCTATAAATTTGTACGAGTTGAAAACGGTCTTAAAAATAAAATTCTATTTAATTTCAACAAAAATTTTAAGCATCATTATTAGCCGAAGTTGACATAATTATATTAATCCTTAAATGGTACACTGTAAAAAAAAATCCGCAAAGTCACTAAAGTTTTTCTAGGAAAGTGGGGTTCCAAGAACATTTTATGTAACGGCAACAACAAAATTTCATGTAACAGATACACTTTTGCACCGAAAATCAAGAAATCTGTAAGGTTACTAAGAATTGTTTAGGAAACTGGGATGCCTACTACTTTTCATCTAACTGCAACCAGGGATACAGATAAAATTTTAGTAAGATTACTGTAATTGTAGCACATTTATTTGTTAAGCTACAGATTTCTATAACTTTACAAAAAGTAGTTTTGCAGATTTACAGCTTTTTTGTACAGTTAAAGATGAAACTTTAGTAAGCATGTAACTTTACATCTGTAGAACTACAGATTTTTTTTTTACAGTGTATCAGAACCGTTGAGACATTTTGCTTTATATATCTAACAGTGGCAGAAGAATGAAATATCTCTCTGTTAAAATAATTTTATTATATAATAATTTTATATAATTTTATGACCTCTGGTATCATGTAATCTTTAATTTAGCTTATTTTATGCTAAATGTTACACAAAATATCTTTATTAGTTACCATAATCTGTAAAAGTAAGTACTACTCTTAGTAAAATTAGGTCAAAAAAGGGCCGTTTTATGCAAAAATTCGCGGAAAGCTGGAAATTGTTTTAATCACTTTGATTTCATTCAAATGAAGGGATTTGAAGTTTGTCTCACTTTTCCTAGTGAGCTTCAGACGTGGCGTCACAAAAACCTAAAAAATGGCGGACTTTTTTCAGTATTTTGTAAGTAACTCGAAAACCGTTCACTCTACAGAACCATCTCTACTAATACAGAAACATCTCTATAAATTGTAGACCATAAAATTCTGCGTCGATTGAGTACCACAAACTAAAAATTCCATAAAAAATAAGCGAGATATGATGCATCAAAAAAGTGTATTTTTCCATTTTTTTCTAAAAAATCTCAGAAAATTGGTTTTCTGAAGTGCTCATGTAACCAAACGAAATGTACTCACACGTATATTTGCGCTTATGATTACAATTTTAAACCTTAACCCAATCCTAGTGTTACATTAAACAAACACTAATAGTGTCTGAGTACAGGAGCGATTGGTGGCGATAAAATAAATTTTCATCTAGCCAAAAAGATTGGAGTTACAAGTATAAAACGTGTCAATGGTGGTGATTTTGGCCATTTGAAATTCAAGAGATCCAATCGAGTAAGTCCCATGAAAAGCTTCACGTGTGCTGTTAAAATCCGTGCTGAGGTGGCATCCGTCGATCCAGAGACTATGTTCGAGTTTCTTTCCACAAGAAATTAGAGGAAGAACTTATAAAGTTCTTTGAGTATGAATTGGCTCCATTTCCGACTTCTGTGTTTGATAACTTTGGGATGAGGAAAACGCGAAAGTCGGTATTTTACGATTTGTTCACCCCCCCCCCCTTAAATAATTTAGAACAAACCATAAAAACTGTCCATGTGATTGATGGTGGCTTCCTCCTTCATCGAGTGAGTTGGGAGCTAAGAGAAAAGTTCTCTTCAATTCCAAGTACATTGGATATTTGAAAAACAACTATGGTAAAACTGCAACAATTGTTTTTGATGGTTGACCAAAGAATCGTCAGAACATGGCACCAAGTCTGATGAGCGCTTCCGCCGAAAAAATAAATACATTGCAGCAAGTGTTGACTTTAACGAAAATACGACGCTCACAATGCAAAAAGAGCACTTCCTTGTAAATGAAGTGAATAAACGCCGTTTAATAAAAATGGGCATTGAAAAATTGGAGCAACAAAATTTTACTGTAAAACAAGCTGTCGAGGATGCAGATCATCCATCACTAGCATCGTGATGGAAGCCATCCAACTTGATCAGCAGTCAGAACATGTCATCATAGTTGGGAATTTATTGATCTGCTTGTGCTTTTGACTACATTTATTCCCAACTCATCCACGATATACTTCTTGAAACCTGGGAAAGGACAGTCGGGCAATGTTTTATGTTCACCATTAAGTTTCAAGTACTCGCCTATTCTGAAGACAAGCATCCTATTCCTACATGCTTTTAGTGGTTGTGATTCTACATCGGCCTTCTTCAGGCAGGGCAAACTGAAATTCGTCAATCTTTTAGAAAATCATGCTCAACTACAGGATGTTCCAACTGTCTTTAATAACGAATGTGTAACGCCTGAAGAAGTAAGTGATTTGGGGAAGAAATTTATTGCCACCTTATACAATCCCCAGTATCACGAATCCACAACACTGCACAAATTGCGATACAACACATTTGTAAAACATCTTATGAAGACCCAATTTAACCTCGCTTCTCTGCCGCCAACTGAAGATACAGCCAAATAGCATTCATACAAAGTTTTTCTTCAGATCATTATCTGGAATGGAAGGGTGATGAATCCCACTGATTGGGGTTGGAAGTCATTCAAACGTGGTATACTTCGAATCACCACGAACGATATAGCTGCAACACCAAAGCTTCTAGACACTCTGTTATGCAAATGCGCAAAGGGATGCAAAGACAGTTTATATTCTTGTAGGAAGAACGGTGTTAAATGCTCAATTATATGTCACTATAAAGGTGCGTCGTGCACAAATACCGCAGAAGAAGAAGACTCACAAACCGGATACGACGAAAAAGTAGATATGTATAAGGATGCCTTCCATGTGCAGGAGGAAGAAGAATGGGCAGATCAAGGTCCAGCAAAAAAACGCTCCAAGCTCGATTACCCTGTATTTCCCTCAAGTAAATTGAGTTGATGTTATCACACTTGCTTATATACTAATTTTTTAAAATAAATTAATTTTCTTTATTTTCTGTTATTATTATATTGTTCTCTAACATTTTATACATAAGAACTTAAAAAAACCAATTTTATGAGATTTTTTAGGAAAAATTGGGAAAAGTATTTTTTTTAGTTTATCATATCTCGCTTATTTTTAGCGGAATTTTTAGTCTGTGGTACTGAATCGACGCAGAATTTTATGGTCTACAATTTATAAACTAGAACTGTTTCTGTAGAGTGAACGGTTTTGAGTTATTTACGAAATACTTAAAAAAGTCCGAAAATTTTGAGGTTTTTGTGGTGCCAAGTCTAAAGCTCAACAGTAAAAATGGGACAAACTTCAAATCCCTTCATTTGGAAGTAAAACAAAGTGATTAAAACAATTTCCAGGTTTCCGCAAATTTTCGGTTATAAAACACCTATTTTTACTGCCTACAAAGCTTTTTCAGTTAATATAATCTCGTTTTTTCCAAATAATGAACTAAAAATAGGGAATATTCCCGTTTGTTCACATAAGATTATTTATGTACTTCTTTCTGTGGCATTTTATAATTTTAAATTCAGTTTATTAACGAAGCTAAACATTATGCAACAATGCTTTAGTAGGTGAGATTATCTACTTTCCTCAAATAATATTGAGGTAAAAATATTGATTATAGGAGTCTGTTTAAACAGCTTTATTTATTTTTTCTCTGGTGATTTGTAACTTTTAATTTAGCTGAATTATATCGCTAACTATTATAGAACAAATTCTCATTATTTAGCACAACCTGCTTTTACTTAATTGAAAGAGGATAAAACATATAATTTCTCAGTTCTTTTACATAATTTTAGTTAATTCTTTCTCTGTATTTTTCAATTTTCAATTAATTTATTTTCACGACTATTGTTGTGAAAAAAGTTTTATCAGATAGTAATCTATTTTTAATACTTTCCAACAAAGTTGAAAAGTGTTTATGACTTTGGTACTTTGATTTATCTATACGTCCGTCTGTGCGCGCTCTAACTCTCGTAAATATACTCAGATTGCGCTGAAAATATTGTATGTTATTGACGTTTACCATAGCACGATCCCTATTTCGAATGAAGTTTGTAGAATGTTTAGTTCATTTACAGGGACAGTCTTAATATTCAGTTACATTACGACCAATGAGAAAAAAAATCGTTTCAAATGATTTTTAATGATGTTACACGCATCCAAACATAACAAAATTGATATGCATTTATGAAGTGCACTAAATATGCATTCTTTAGAGTATGTGGTGCAAATAATAGCTATTGTTCATCTACAAAGCCACACAAAAGATTCCGTTACTTAATGATGTGGGGGGGGGGATTGTTTGCGGGGTATTTTAATTATGTTGAATTATTTCATGTATAATGAAATTTTTATACGTCGCTGATGTTTACTATAACTTATTTCATGTATAATACGAAGCGCACAGCATTTACAGGGAAACTAAAAGATTTCAGATACTATGTTGTATCCGAAGTACTGCGATGATTACATTAGCGATGGTTGTTGGAAAGGCATTTTTAATTATCATATGCGTTTTTATGTTTCACTATATTTATGCATACTATATTGTTTGTATAAATGATATAGTTCATATATACAAAAGAACAAAAGAATTCGTAAGGGTTACTGAATGTGGTTTTTAAATGAGTTATGCATTTTTACGCTGAACAGCATTTAGTTTACTAAGAAGTGTTTGTAGAATATAGATAAAATTATATACAGGTTTACGCAGAGAATTGGATACATGGCCGTCTGTAAATGATAATTTCTGGAAAAGTGATTTAAGTAGTTTTATGTGTGTATTAGTTTGAATTAAATTTTAGCTAAACAGTGGCGTGTAATAAGGGTTGTACAAAAGTATTCAAGTATGTTTCCATCTATTAAAATACATTGTTGAAAGAGAAATTTAGACCTGTTATTCGTTTTCTTGCTAAACTCAATTTTCCAATTATATAGTATACATATCAACGTACAGATCAAATACAGGGAAGTTCAAAAGAACTGTAATACATATTTGGCTATGGACGGTAACTGCTGAAATCAGTTTTTCAAATATTTTGTGCTTTTTCTAAAATGTTTACTTAGTTATCTTATTTACTTTAATCCCTAAATAACGAAGTTTTGCTAAAGCATTTAGGAAGTATTGGAAAGTGTTTCATAATCTATGCTTAACGCGTGATTTTTCTTTCTTGTTTATAGCTGGCAGAACGTGAAAAAGTAACCTTTTTTCTCCCAATTAGAGCCATTTTGTTCAAAAAGTACTTTTAAAACTGAATGTTGATGAACGCTAGAGAATTTAATGACCGTTCATAATATCGTAACCAAATTTGTTTGAGAAGCTTGTGAACGAAGAAAAACGTTGCTAAATATGCATTCTTTAGAGTATGTGGTGCAAATAATAGCTATTGTTCATCTACAGGGTCACACAAAAGATTCCGTTACTTAATGATGTGGGGGGGGAGGATT
Organism: Maratus speciosus; assembly: GCA_963932465.1. Classification (NCBI taxonomy): domain Eukaryota; kingdom Metazoa; phylum Arthropoda; class Arachnida; order Araneae; family Salticidae; genus Maratus; species Maratus speciosus. The sequence goes on from OZ010789.1 coordinate 85,786,008, forward strand.
GTTTGCGGCGTATTTTAATTACGTTAAACTATTTCATATATAATGTAATTGATATATATCGTTGAGATTTACTATAATTTATTTCATTATAATACGAAGTACCTAGCATTTACAGGGACACACAAAAGATTTCCGATACTATATTGTATCAGAAGTACAGTACATTAGCGATGATTGCTGGAAATGCATTTTTAATTATGATATGCGCTTTTATGTTTCAGTATATTTATGCATACTATATGGTGTGAATAAATGCTATAATTCATATACAGGGCTACACAAAATAATTCGTGAGGGAAATGGGCGCAAATTGCTTAAAGGTGGTTTTTAAATGAGTTATGCATTTTTTACACTGAACTGCATTTATTTTATTAAGAAATGTTTGTAGAATTTAGATTAAATTACATACAGGGTCACGCAAAGAATACATGGCCGTCTATAAATGATAATTTCGGGAAATGTGATTTAGGTGAAGTAGTTTTAAGAGTGTTTCAGTTTGAATTATATTTGAGCTAAATAGTGGCGTGTAATAAAGGTACTAGGTAAACTACAGCGCTATAAAAAAGTATTCAAATATTTTTCCATCTATTAGTATAAATTGCTAAAAGAGAGACTTCAAGATGTTTTGCATTTTCTTGCTAAACAAAATTTTCTCGTTATATAGTATATATGTCAACATAGAGATCAAATACAAGGCAGTTCAAAAGAATTGGAATACATATTTGGCTGTGGATGGTATCTGCTGAAATCAGTTTTTAAATGTTTATTTAGATATCTTATTTACCTTATTTCCCTAAATAACGAAGTTTTGTTAAAGCTTTCAGGGAGAGTTGGAAAGTGTTTCATAATCTATACCATACGCATGAATTTTCTTTCTTGTTTTAAATAAAAATGGACTAAAAATAGGGAATCTTCAAATTTGTTTCATAGTGATATTTAATTTTACTTCTGGCAGTTCGTAATTTTTAATCTTGCTTATTTCCATAGATAACCAATACAGAAGAATGTCTTATTATTTAACATAATCTCCTTTTATTAAATAAGAGGATGGAAAATAAACTATCTGAGATTATTTACATAATTGTATGTAGTTTGTCATCTGATACCTCGTAATTTTCAGTTAAGTTATTTATATGACTATCGTTGACTGATAAAAATTTATTAGCTAGCACAATCTGTCTTTTTAAATAACAGTGAACTGAAAATATGAAATCTATAAATTTGTTTATATACTGATACTTAATGTTTTTCTGACACTTTGAAAATTTTTAATTTAGCTTTTTTGCATAGCTACCAATTATACGACAAAGACTTAGAAGTTTACATAATGTACATTAAGGCGTCTCAGGGCTCCTAAAGCTTTACAATTTTCGAAATTTTAATTTTTTTAGATGTTAAACTCCTATCGTTTCTGAAAATTTTGATATAATAGTTTCCTTGAAATTCCCATTAGAGCAGAAGTTATGGCTTTTAGAATTATACCCGTTCAATAGCTCGAGCGGCGTTTCCTTAACGTTGAAATCATTTTTATCCAAATGACGTTTTTGAGCATTAACGTGCACGATATCTCAAAACATTATGAATATTTTTTTCATGGAATTTTCAAAATGTATGTTTCATATTAGTCTGTATAAACTGAACCTAAAATTTCCTTTTTATTGTTAAAAGAAAATATTTTTAGGTGATTATATTGTTGAAATTTTCTAAATTTTACATTAGCTAAATACAACTTCGTATTGAAAATACTGTAAATACAAAATTGTTTATGTTCAGGGTAATTCTTATAATCTGAATTATAAATAGGCATCGAAATTTTTATTCTAGTTGCGAAATTTATTCTGTAATCCTGCACGTTATCTCTTTTGCCGATTTTCTGCTCGTCAAATATCCGACAGTTTGGACCCCCCTGTAAATGCTAATTCTGAATCTTGCAATTTTTTCAATATTTGAAAGGAAAGAACGTACTTATATTTTTCATCCCAATTAAATTGTGTCTTAAAATTAAATACATTTTAAGATATTAGATGTTGAGAATATTCTTTTTTTTTTCATTTTTTCTAATTTTAAGAGTCCTGAGACCGCTTAATTAAAAAAAAAAAAAGTTGAGGAAAACCTTCAATATCCGAGTTCATTTAAGTAATTAATTTTAATTTTTCTTCTGGCACTTTGTTCGAAATTTTAAACTTAGCTGAATTGTATGGGAAAAATGATATAGCAATGCTTTATTAGTTAACAAAATATGGTTTAATCGATATAAAAGTGAACATCATAAAATAATCCAATTTGTTAAGAAAATGTTATTTGATTCTCCATAAAGAACTTTATAATTTTACTTATATCATTGCCAAACATTATTTCACAATTTATTAAACTTCACCACCATTTTCATACATTTTATTAGAGAACATATCTGTTTTTCTTTAAATAAGAACAGAGAAATAAAAATATGAAATGTAAAATCTTATTGTTATTTATTACTTGTGATACTTTGTAATTTTTAATTACCTTAATTATATCCGCCGTCCATTATATGAAAACCTTTATTCGTTAGTTTATTCTGGATATAACTAATTAACATTGTAATGAAGGTATAGTTTATCAAAGTTGGTTTACGTAGTTCCATTTACTCATTTCTCTAATATTTTGTAATTTTTAATTCAGTTCTTTTGCAAGTGTTATTTACGGACAGTGCTTTTACAGTCCTTTACTGAGAGTCAAAGATATTAAATGAAACATAATAAATAAAAGCTATTGAAAGCGATTAGAACAAAGTATTTTATAAAATCCAAATATCTTAACTACTAAGTCATTGTCACATGAAGCTTATCTACGGAAATAAACATAATTCGAAATTATAAGTTATCAGAGAATAATGATTAAAAACCCTTACTGTACTCTTCAGCGTACAAGATAAATAAAAACTATATTAAAAACACATTAAAATTAAACCCAACGTTTCATGCTCTTTCTAATGAGCCGTCATCATGGGAGGGGGTTCTTGACTCCCACGGGGGAAAGTTATGTACAACACAGTCACTTTCACAACATCAAATTGAAAACATTTCTGTAACAGATCATTAAACATTTTGCATCGGAGATGGCGCCATCTGTTGGTAGGCTATAGCACTATGATTAAAACCAGGAAAAACTGAAATTAACTTTACAAATGTATTTCTTTTAAAACATTTAACCAAACAATAGAAATCTGAAATGAGATATTGTCATTACATACTTCGCTTTTTCTCAGACTAATTTCTATGGCTTCTCGTATAAGAGCTTTAAGAGGGTTGGAATATCTAGAAATAATTTTTACATCATCAAAATGAACTGTCTTAACCCTGCCTTGAAATGCTAATCTAGATAGAGCTGTAGACTGTCTATTGAATTTTAAATCTCTTTTATGTTCTTTAATTCTTTCAAACAGGCATCGTTTTGTCATTCCAATATATGATGTTAACAAACCAGAATTGAGTTGCACAGGGATTTCATAAACACCACAATGAAATAAAATTGGTAGAGGATCTTGCTTTTTGGCAATAGCTGTAAACGGTTTTTTTGAGGGGGAGGCGACAAGAAGAATTTTCACACATTTTATTAGAGAACATATCTGATTTTTAAATAAGAACATAGGAATAAAATATGAAATGTAAAGTTTTATTGTTATTTATTACTTGTGATACTTTGTAATTTTTAATTACCTTAATCATATGCCTCGTCCATTATGTCAAAAAACTTTATTCGTTAATTTATTCTGGATTTAACAAATTAAAATTATAATGAAGGTATAGTTTATCAAAGTTGGTTTATATAGTTCCATTTACTCCTTTTCTAATATTTTGTAATTTTTAATTCAGTTCTTTTGCCAGCGTTATTTACAGACAGTGCTTTTACAGGCCTTTACTGAGAATCAAAGATATTAAATGAAACATAATAAATAAAAGCTATTGAAAGCGATTAAAATAAAGTATTTTAAAAATCAGAACTACTTAATTACTAAGTCTTTGTCGCATGAAGCTTAGCTACGTAAATAAACAGAATTCGAAATTATAAGTTATGAGAGAATAGCTAGGCATTATAGAAGAAAGTATTATTAGATAATATGATTACCTTTTATTTAAATAATAATTGACTGAAAAATAGAATGCATCAGTTTGTTTGGACATAAATTTATTTCTTCTTTTGATATATTGTAATTTTGTAATTAGCTTGATAAACAACTCACAAAGCTTTATTGGGAAGAGTTCCGTATCCTATTCTGGTTTTCACGATTGGTTAAAGAATCCAAAATGGCGTCAAAAGGCCGTTTTAGTATCTTAGCACATTTTTTAAGAGGGTGGAAAAACCAGATTAAAAAAAAATTTAAACATATATTTTTATCCACAACATATCCAAACATATATTTTTATACATTTACCGTTACTCATTGGTTTCTAAAATAGAAATAAACATCCAAGTAAAATAAAAAATAACGTGCGTTACATGAAAAACTAAATGTTGGCTTTTCAGTTCATTGCATCATAGACTGTGCAATTTCAGAGTATCATTAATTATTTGTTGTGAAAATGACTCGGGAAGAGTTAAAACATGTCAACAATCAAATTAAACTCTTTTGCTGTTTCTAAAATTTTAATCTGGTTTCTTATTAGCAATTAGAATTAATATATAATTTTATATTGTGGGCATTACACTTGTATTATTTATATATATATATATGTATGTATTTTATGGATATAGATATACATATATAAACACATATTATATACACACATAAATAAATACTGTGTACTTATACATGTTTTTATGATTTTATATATTTATTGTACATCTGAAATTAAAGCATAGCATTATAGTATAAAGCTTAATAATATATACATCTTAAAACATATAAAAAATGCTCAGCGAATATATTTACATAATATTAAATCTAAAAAAATATCGTTTAAAGAACATCGGAAAATTATAAGTAAAAAAATAATGATTAAAAAAATATATAAGTATGCAAATTTATTACTTTTCCACCAGTAGCATTAAAGTAATACCCCCCCCCCCCCAAACATTGAAGATCACAACAATCATGTCGAAGCATTTATCGCAAAAAAAACAAGAACAGCATATGGAACACATCCCACTTTATTAGTTAATATGTTTTGGTTTTATTTAAATAATGGTGGCCTTTTATCATGATCTCCAGGTTTGTTTACATAGCTTTCAGTACTTTTTCCTCTAACATTTTATAATTTATAATTAATCGCATTTCCATCGCTAAGTTATTAACTAAACTAAATCTGTTTTTACCCAAATAAATGTGCACTAGAAACACGGAATATCCCAATGTGTTTATATAGAATTTTTTATTTCTTCGTTTGTCATAACGACAGAAATTGTAATAAAGTTTCTTATACAGAGCTTTTTCTTTAAATATAATCCTTGATATAATATTTAAATTGTAGACTTTATAAAAGGTTTCTTTTTCTAATCTTTTCCATTAAATCAATTACTCCTTCAGCTATTTTGCACAGGCTTTATCTCTCTGGAGGAAATGATATTACAAAATCTGACGTTATTTCAGCTGCAATGTGTTCACGGAAATGAAGTTACATAAATTAATAAACGAATTGAAATATTGTAGAATTAAATGTCATTTTAAGAAAGATATTTTGACTCATAATATTGTACTTTTTACTATAATTTTATTTTTTATTTTTAATTTTATGATTTTTATCTCATATTTTATGCAACAACCCTTGTGTTTATTGTTTTGATATACAAGGTATTGCCGAATTCGACTGACAAATTCAGCTGTGGGGGGGATAATAAAAGCATAAAGAGAGTGAAAAATTTCCATATAACGCGGGGCCGCTAACTATGTATTTAATTAAAAATATAGGGTATTCTATCCTAATTTACCTTACCTCAATTGCGGTAACTCAATTGCGGTTGACGGTAATAATTTTCAGAAAACTGAAGTATATTACAATAAAGCTTTTAATAGACATTTTCACATTTGTTGTAAATGTGATATATTTAAAAAAAAATGGTAGAAGTTTCCATCATACGCGGCAGCAGTGTGCACTTGACGATCCACATTTTTTACTGCAATTACAAGTTTATACTATATCATCGATTGCTTGAGCACCCTGTTTTTCAATAACTTTTCATAGTCTTATAACATTTCACACAAAATAACGTACATTACGTTGCATTTTCATTGCAATGTTTTATTTTTCTCAAAATTATTATCATCAGCACAACTTTAGCTAGTCTGAAACACCCTCTATTTGTGACTAAATAAGTGGTTTTTGACCTCCTGTTCTATGGAAATTTTTCATCCTCTAGATCAGGGGTTCCCAAACTTTTAAACCGATGTACCACTAAATAGAAATCCATACTTCTACGTACCACCAAGTGACAAACTCAAAGTTAATACAGAAGATCTAGTGTAAACCGAATATGTCTAAAACGAAATATTTTTTCAGTCATTTGTGTTTACTTTTGAGCAGATTTTACTGTATTTAATTGACTGATTATATTACTAAATTGCTACTTTGATTGACTGCTTTATAAACAATCAAATAAAAGGTAGTATCACCATCACATTTTAATAATATGTACATTATCAAAAAACAGTGTTTTTGTAGAACAAAAGCTACAATGCTTAAACACATATCGGCGTCAGTTTTTTTGTTATATGAATACTATGTTTATATCAATAGTAAAATAAGAAAATTTAATAAGTGAATAACCTGCATGCCTTCTGAATTAATGCGAGATCGAAGCTCGTTGACATAAGTAATATACACACATACAATATAGTAATAGAAGAAAACTTTTTCCTTTTGTTTCAGGGGAATGAAAGATAAACGCAACATTTACCGAAACATTATTTCCATTTATGTAAAAATGCTAATCGAAATTACATAAATGTACCAGTATCGGACTTTCGCGTACCAGTAAACAGAGCTTCATGTAGCAGTTCTGGTACGCGTACTATAGTTTGAGAACCTCTGTTCTAGATGCCTACAATCACCCCTGTGAATTTGTCGTTGGATTTTGGCAACACCCTGTATATGTATGGAATATTTTTTTATTTCCAGCTTGCCTTCAATGACCCAGCCAATCTTTTAGAACTGATGTCCTATTTCAAGGTTGTATGTGCTGTAATTAACAACAGAAGCTTGTTAACGTAGAATATTGATGTGCACGTGATTGAGCTTTAAAAGATTAGCTTTAAATACACAGACATGTCTTTGAGTCCGAAACTTAGGGTAAAAAGAACTGAGCCGTCAGAGCTTGTGGAAGAATTTACAAACATTTACTGTGATCTTATTCCAAATTTATATAATGTAAAGTGCTCAAAATTTTTGGATGATGTAAAGTGTGCTTTAAAAGACATAAGACGCTTGAAATATGACATAAATATAAGACATGGAAGGGAATTTTATGTTGATTTGAAGTATGAAGAACCGTCCGTAAGATGTGCCTACATGTATGCCTACAATGTTTTGAATACATCCATTGTGTATCATGAATTTTCAAAGAATTTAACGGATAAAGAAGAAGTAATTCCAAAATTGTTTTCACAGAAATCTCTAAAAATATGTTGTTTAGCAGGTGGTCCCGGAACTGAGGCTGTTGGTGTTAGCAAAGCTATCGCTGATGTCATCAGCAAATCTTCCACTAAAGCAGATACATTCACAGATGTCCAAGTGACAGTCGTTGATATTGTATCTGAATGGGAAGGTGAAGGGAAATCTTTATTTAATGCCCTAAATAAACCTTCAAAACTGTTTGGCCCAAAAAGAGTATATTTTGAGTACAGTTTTCTAAAAGCTGATCTGGTCCGTCCATTTGATAAAATGCTGAAAGAGAAAATAGCAGAATCTGACATTATAACTGTCGTGAAGTTTGGAAGCTCAATTGAAGAGAAAAGTGAAACTGTTTGTGTCTCTTATCTAGAGAACATGATAAAAGTAAGTAATTAGTTTCATATTCAATTTTAAAATTTTCATAATAAGACGGCTTATTTCAAATAAGGGAAAAAGTAAAAAGTAAAAAAAAAAGCACTCTTTTCTAAGCTTTTATTCAAGGTTCGTCTTAAAACTTAAGTCTAGTTTTTTTGTTCTACAATTCATGTTTTTCTCCAAACTTTTTCGTTACATTATAACGTGGGCACCGAAATTAATTGTTGAAAAGTCACTGCTTTTTACATTTGGAAGAAGTAACAAGCAAGTGAGTTTGATAGAAAATATGTAATTTTTACTCTCTTTGTCTTTTACGATAGAACAACAGGAAAGAAAACGATGAAACGTTATGTAAACTATCTTTTTAGGATTTCTAAATTGATTTCGCAAAGTATAACTACTAAACTCCGTTTCTGTAGAATCCATGGAGGATCTGGACCGACAGTGCCGTCCCTGTTTTCCTGATCCTGGGCTCCGATGTACCGATACAAATTCTAAGAATTTCGCTTTTTCTTTTCAGAGTCCGCGGAACCGAAATAGAAAAATTTACGTTTTGTTTTTATCTTTAGATTTTGAAAGTTCGATTATTTGGGCTTGCGGGGACGCGAAATTTCGAAATTAATGAAGCGGAATTTTTTTTTCTTTTATCTTTTGAAGCCCTAAGAACAGAATTAATGCCGAAAAGTGAAAATTTCGCTTTATTTTTCTTGCGTGCGGTCATAACAGGCAACACTAGTATATTAGCCAGCCCGGACTCGGAGTCAGAATCGTTAAAATTTCCGGAGTCGGAGTCGACAGTTTTTCCGACCGGCTACGCAGCCCTGGATATAACAGAGTAAAACCGGCTACGCAGCCCTGGATATAACAGAGTAAATTGATTAATCTGGCCTATATTAATATATCAAGCAATAAAATATTATAGGTTATCAAGCAATAAAATATTATAGTTTCTTACCTGTACATCTCCGCAGCAGCAATTCCTCCTTTAGTTGTATGGCCCGTTTTATCCATGTTGGTTTACGTACTATTCCAGCGTTATATTTCACTTCTAAACTGTGAGAAAAGAATCTTGTTTTATTAATATGAGACATGGGGATTTCTTATTTGTGAAGCTTGTTTTTGCTTATTAAGATTATATTTAAAAATTTAAACATTAAGTATTAAATTGAATATTGCATGCTACAAGTTACGCTGCATCCTTCGGCAGCGATGTAATTTTTACATGTTATTTATTAATAGCATACTGTTTAATAATAAAAAAAAAAGTCAGTAGAATTTTTTTAGTCCTTTACGTTAATCACGTGGTATCTCTTGCATCATGCGTGGGAGAAATAACAGTCTGGTTTGTTATATGATTAATTATTGTTCACTTCGGATAAATACAATTTTGATGTTGCAACGCTTTGGTGATTATATATTGATTTATAGTCTATTTTTGTATGAATGAGAATTCACAAATATTAATGTTCGTAATAATTAATGTCTCAATTTACTGTTTTTGAGATTTATTACTAATCTGAGGACGGTTATATTTTCATCAATAGGTTCAAATTGGATAAAATATTTAAAGCTGTATAATACTTCAGAGCTGCAACTAGCTTTACAAACCATCACAAGAACATTATTAACGAACAAAAAAGAATAAATAAAAAATTTTGTGCAGGATTTGTCGACAAGGGGTACGCATACATGAAATGCATTAGAAAGGTGTAGGAATGACATAAAAGGTTGGGAATCGTTGTTCTATAGTATACTAGTAATTTTAGTTTTAAATCCTTTATGTCAGCAAAGGCAATGGGGATACGAAAAGAGGCATGTATTAACTAAGAAATTAAGAACCGTTATTCTACACTGTAAAAAATTACAGCAAAAGGCACCGTCATTCAAACTTTCAATAAATAACTGTTATATGAACAGGTTAAGAAGCGTTCCCTTTGGTTAATCCATTAATGGCCAGCATGTTTTACAGGAATTTTATTCAGATTACACCATTGTTTGTTAAACACTTACTTTTACGTTATGAATCACTGAAATGTTTTAAGTAAGTAAGGCAAATTTTACTTTTTTCTTTTACTAGTACTAAGATTATTATATTTTTTTTTAATCACAAATATAATGTTGCGAAAACGTAACGTCAGTCTTTAATGAGTTAAAATTGAGATAAATTGCGGTCAAGTAACACATCGGCCGCCACAGATTGTGAAACTGTACCTGTTTTGGCCCGACATTTACAAAGTGGTTTTAAGTTCTTGCCGAGTTGAATCGCAGTTCACAATCGTGATAATTCTTACTAAATTTTTAAAAATGGTTCATTTTATACATATTTAATTCAAAAATATAAAACTTTAGATATTTTCTTTTTACTTTGAGCGTTAGACTGCAATGACCAAACGTGCTTTTCGGGACACACGCTTTATTTGAAATACACTGTAATAAATTATCAATTGTCCCATTTCATAGCAATAATTTGTCTTCAATGAAAATATTGATTAAAATGCGTCAAAGCACAAATAAAACACACTTAAATTACAATGGTCTCTCATTGACGAATAAGCGCAAAGACAAATATAAAATTTTAAATAACCACTGACGATGGCCGTGTGAATTTGGCCGAAACCGTTTTGGATTTTAATTTGATTTTTAATGAATTTTTAAAGGATTTTAATATATTTTAAATTATTTATATCATATATATATATATGTGTGTGTGTGTGTGTGTGTGTGTGCTCCTAAAAAGAATATTAGAACATTATATTTGGGCTTTATCCGAATTTTAATTAGTTACTTAAGGTAAATTTAGCACTACAATTTTAACGTTCCTTTATCAAAAATATCAATTTATAAGTGTTCATGTGGTATGGAGCCCCAGGAAATATTACTGGCACAGATATTTTTGTTTCATGGCTGTCAATGTGTGAACCGTTTTCTATAAAAACGGTTGAATGTTTGGACAATGTTTAGCAACTATTTTGCAGTGTAGAGTTTTTCCTCCATAGAATATGATTTAAAAAAATACTGACGCATTTAAAATTATTTGCAGCTTTTGAAGAGTAGAATGATGTATTATTATTTCTCACGTATTTGAAATGCATCAATTCAATCTATGTGTGCACTATTAAGTGATTGTAATGTTGTAAAATATCAAAATGATGTTATATAAGAATCTAGGAGCATTTATTTATTCTTTCTTACATTTATTCAAGTTTCAGTGTTTCCATTTCTACCAATATAAACCCATGCCAATTACTTTTTTTATAGTGAATTTACATAATAATATTTATATAATAATACTAATAATACTTGATGTTTTGCGCAATCCAAACCCATGCCAATTACTTTTTTATTTTATTTTTAATAGTGAATTTACATAATAATATTTATATAATAATACTAATAATACTTGATCTTTTGCGCCAATCAAACGCATAAATATTAGGGCTTAAAAATTAATATGCTATCTCACTTGCAGCTTAGGAACACTCGTAAACTCAATATTGCAACCAATTTTTCTTTTACTCATAAACATTCATAGATAGCAATAAGAAGCTATCGTGTAATTATTGAATATAGAAACTCAGTATTACTGAATCAACAACATTTCTTCACGAATATCCGAAACTTTACACACATGCAGATGCAGAAGAGGAACAACTTTATTTGAGTTTTGACTCATACAAGGAGATTTTTAGCTGCATCCGAAATGGTGTCATTATATCACTAATACTACAGACTTATGAATTATCCAAATGTATCAAAATAGGTAAGATAATTAACAAAGCAATCCAGCGTTCAATTGATTTTTTTTCAACAAGTATCTTCAAAAAGCAACACACAATTTAGGGTAAAACCACCAGTGATGGCCAGGTAAGGACGAAATTTTGGCTTTTAAGCTAATAATTACTATGGCGTGCGACCTCATTTCTTGATGATGATCAAAATATAACAAGAAAGGGTGGAAGAAGACTTTCGTGTCAAGAAAATCAACAAAATAAAAATTTATTCCTTTACAAGACTTTTTTTACTGTAAAGTACAAAAACATCAATAATGGCTCGCTTTGCATCAATAATGGCCCATCACTGCATGAGTGATGACCCACCGAAGTTTTACTTTTCTTTTTAGTTCACAGGCTATCAAAGCATGAGAGCTAATGGGCCCGCAGGTTCTGTATGTATGTATATATGTACGCAACGCAATAACTCTGGATAGAAATACCCAATTTGCTTCAAATTTTTTCTAGGTTCATTCTGATAAGGCGCTTCCCTGATTAGTTTTGGGGATTCATTGGTTAAATATAGGGGGGGGGGGTGTCCTCTTAATTTAGATAAATGGGTTTTCATGCAGAATCACTCAATTTGCATCAAATTTGGTATACTGGTTTATTCTGTTAAGGAGCTTCCTTGATTAGATTTTGGGTATCATTGATTAAGTATAAACGGGGGGAACAGGGCTAGTCCCTTTAATTTAGATAAATGATTTTTTTATGCAGAATTATTCGATTTGCTTCAAATTTGGTATACTGGTTTATTCTGATAACGCACTTCCTTGATTAAACTTAGAGGTTCATTGATCAAGTATAAAAAGGGAGGCTAATCCCTCCTTATTTAGATAAATGGGTTTTTCATACCAAATTATCGATTTGCTCATTTTTTTTCCTAGGTTCATTCTGATTTGGAGTTTCCCTGAGTAGAGTTGGACGTTCATTGGTTAAGTATAAAGGGGGAAATAGGAGAGCTAATACCCCCTCTTAATTTAGCGAAATTGGCTTTTCATGCAGAATTATCTGATTTGCTTCAATTTGGTATACAAATTAATTCTCATAAATCGCTTCACTGATTAGATTTGGGGGTTCTTTGATTGAGTAAAAGGGCCTAAAGAGGGGGGTCGGTTTAATTCCCCTTAATTTATTTTTTGAGGGGCATTAGAGAAAGATTTTGCTCCTGCATCCCGTTGGGGTTATGATACCAACGTAAAATATTGTCCATGGTGAAGTACGGACTGTCACCATCATTTTGCCAACATCACTTTTGAAATGGTTTAGTAGTTCCATAGAAAATCGCTACAAACAAATGTTTCTTCGTTATAATATTAGTATAAAAACAATATTTAAAAATACATAAAGTTAACATTGTTTTGAATTATTTTTATAACTTAATTAAACATACTGAAAAATAAAAATTTTCTTTTTTGCAAGATTTTCACTAACTATTCACGAGGTCCGGTCTAGATATGAATCCTACTTGAGCAAACCATACCACTGAACTACCTTGCACTCTATCTAGAAAGCTTAAAGCTATATTTTAAATATTCATCGCTGGCTATAGACGTTAGTTGTGACAGCAAAGTTAGGTAGTTTGAGTGCAGAGTAGTGCTCGCGATTATACGTATAATAAGTATAAAACGTATTATACCGATTCGGAAATTTGGAAAGGTGTAATATGGTAAAAACGGTTCTCTACGTATACGATTTATAAGTAATATACGTATAATCGCGAGCACTAGTGCAGAGCCTAAAAGAGTAGTCAGTTATGCCATTTACAAAGGAATGTTGCTAGTACAAAAAAATATAAAATTTTCGCCTTTTTTACGGTTCTCTACGTATACGTTTTATACGTAATATACGTATAATCGCGAGCACTAGTGCAGAGCCTAAAAGAGTAGTCAGTTATGCCATTTACAAAGGAATGTTGCTAGTACAAAAAAATATAAAATTTTCGCCTTTTTTACGGTTCTCTACGTATACGTTTTATACGTAATATACGTATAATCGCGAGCACTAGTGCAGAGCCTAAAAGAGTAGTCAGTTATGCCATTTACAAAGGAATGTTGCTAGTACAAAAAAATATAAAATTTTCGCCTTTTTTACGGTTCTCTACGTATACGTTTTATACGTAATATACGTATAATCACGAGCACTAGTGCAGAGCCTAAAAGGTTAGTCAGTTATGCCATTTACAAAGGAATGTTGCTAGTACAAAAAAATATAAAATTAAGTGGATGTAAAGAAGAGGAATATGCTAATAAAATTTATTATTAAGCACTTTGCTTTAAATTTTCGAAAGAAATACATGTAATCAAAAACTTTAATTTATGACAGCACATAGCTATAAAATATAAAAAGTAAGTGTGGGCCATCACTGCTGCGATCATGAAGAAATAGCATCAGTAATGTCCTACCCCAATACCTGGATTAATAGGCTTATTTTGATAAAATCAATATGTTTATATATTTCTTAAACTTTATATAAGTTATTAAAACTTGCTTTTTTCCGTTTATCCTTCTTGAAAGTTTCATACACAGAACGAAACCCAACTTTATTCACTAAAAGTCTTGCTAGCAAACCGCAGATGAAACAGAAAAAAGAAAACGAAGCTTCGGTAGGAATAGCCCCTGTTCACGTGGCGTGCGTCTATTTGTCGAAACAAAGGTATAATGTGACAGTCCAAAGACCATTTTATCATTTCTGATTGGCACTAAATTCAAATGTTGTGTGTTGTGCGTTACGCGTCTAGCATTGTAGGAATAATTAATGGACCATTACTGGTATATGGACCATTATAGGTGATTTTACCCTAGATGATATTCTTACTGTTACAGATAAAGCGCAGATATAGCAAACGCTAGAGTATACAGCACGAAAAGAAGGAAATACTACAGAAAGTGGAACTCCAGGATGGAGCCAGTGAGAATCGAACCTGCCAATATCAGAATATAAAAGGAATCGCTTAGCCCTCTAACTCACGGGGGCACAAATGACTTTATTTTTGCATAAAATTCACAACTGACTACTGTAATCTGACGAGATAATTTAGTTTGGCTTACTAAACAAATTAAATTAACTCGGCCGATTTAAGTTACAGATGAAAGTTATGGAATACATAGCGAAAAAAAGATAGCAATTTAAATATTTGTTAAACTGAAACACGTATCCACTCATTCACAACTTGCAAAGTGCCCAGTTTATCTTATAATCTCTTTTTTAGTTTTTTCTCTACTGTATGTGAACTAAAATGATCATGAAATATTCCCAAGTTTTGATCTAAAACTGTTTATAAGATTATTTTTATGTTTTCAACAGTATATTATTTTATCAAAATAAATACATGAAAACTGTATTTTTGTTATTTTCCTTTCATTTTTTTTCAGAATGTAATGGACTGTATGCAAGCAAGAAGCTCCCTCTTTATGCTCGATGTGGCGGGAGGAAAGATCTTCAGGCATACCATCGATATTGTGTCAAAACAGCCAGATAAATACGCAATGAACTTGTCTTTGCATAAAAAATATCGATTGTTGCCAAAAACGCTGCAGAAAATGGAAAGCTGTATAAATTTTAGGAATGTTGCAGAAGCTGCTACTCTTTTTCCAACAGTATTAACTACAGTTTCCTCCTGTCTCTGGATTAAAAAACCTAAATAGCTCAAAGAAGAAAATAACCGAGGCGGTTGAAGTAGAAATTTATAAAAAGCGTTATTAAAGCACGCGCCTTCGCTCAATTATAATTTTTTTTAATGTAATTTTATGCTTGTTTATTTTTTGTTTTTCGTTCTGTAGTTTGGCAACAAAAAAATAATTTTTATTTATTTTTTGTAACCCCGTAGAAAGATCAGAGTTTATTTCTCGGCATAGATAGGTCGTTATTTTTATGTATGAATTAAATCGAGCTCTTTTTTTTAGCATCGAAGTATTTTATTATATTAAAAAAACATTTTACATACTACTGAGTGTCCACAATGTAGCAATATGAGTTTATTTAAATCAACATAATACGTATATCCTCGGGGAAAATTATTTTTAAAGTGCATTAAATTCGAACAATTGTATAACATGAGCAGAAATGTGTTAAAAAATGTGGTACTACTTGATTATATCGTCGACCAATTTCGCCAAATTATACAAATCTCCAAAATTACACACATTGACAAAATGAACACAAGAACAAATAAATTAATAAAACATTAATAAAAATGCAAATAAAACGTGGAATTAAAAATCGCTTGATGACGTAACAAACACATGTAATGTATGTAATGTCAAGTTAATGTGACATTTGCGATAATTTATTATTCGCTTTTATCTTATAGTTTTTCGATAGTTTTTTTGGTCGACGGGATAATTAAATAGTACCAAAAAGTATATATAACGAAGTGGGATTTTGTTTTAAATTAATTTTGAAACTGCTACACTTTACTCAATAGTTGTAACTACAACTTCTTCATCTTTCGTCATTAAAAAGTAAATAAAATCGGAGGAAAAAAACTGTTAAGATTGTAAATATCACAAACAGAAAAAGTGTATAGCATGTATGTATGTGACTATGTTAATAACAATAAAAGAATAAGTTTATGAACAGAGTGTTATATGATGTTTTGGAAACATTGTACCTTTGGTGACAATTTTCCTAGCAGCGCGAATTATAGATTTTTCACGCATCTGAATTAAACATCCAATAACATCAGCGGACAAATCTTTGCCTGTAAAATAGAAAAAAAAGTTAAATGTCACATAATATAACTACTGATAACATTAACTAGATAAATTTCTGGAATGTTGCTGAAGCAATGTGTAAGGTTGGTTATCAGATGAAATATCTATGAAGTTTTGGCTGATAAATTTTAATGTAAATAGCAAAGATTTATGACAGCCTTTTTGGGAGTTCTGCTACAAAGTGAAGTTGTAAAACTCACAAGCACAAAAACTATATTGTATATATGTGACTATATGATTATTAATAATAATATAAATAAAAATTAATGCATTCACTGTTTTATTTTTGCAGTGTTGATGCTTCGGCCACTCTTTTCTTAACAGAGCCAACTGCAGTTACTTCATGTATTTTAATTAAAAATTCTATAATATCGGGGGGGGGGGGGAGAATTTTCAGAATGTAAACAAAATAAATAAAAAGAGTATGACTGTATATATGACCCTGTAACTAATAATGACATTAATAAGAAAAAAAGTATATTAGTTTCTGGAATGGTGCAGAAACTTTCAACATTGAATCTTTTTTCTTTTTCTGCTTAAAGCATTTTTTTCATGCTTGTTTACCAAACATTAAATGATGTAAAATATGTCAAATGTCTCAAATGGTAAACATATGCGTATGATGAATTGTGCAAATAATAATAATAATAATAATAATGACAACAATAATAAAAGTAGTAATAATATTAATAGAAGATAAGTACAAGTTTTTAAATGACAAAGGTTTTATGCATATGTGAATGTGAATAACAATAACAACAACAACAACAACAATGATAATAATAATAACAGAGGTGTACAAGTTTTTGAATGCTTCTAAACTAAAATGATAAGAGTTTATTTGACATGACTATGCGAATAATAATGATAATAACATGATTAAGAAAATAAACATCGCTGTTATAAATTTTTCGTATAACGCTCAATCTCTTTTCTTAACACTGATAATTAAAGATGCTTCATATCTCTGGATTAAAAAGACTCTACAACTCTCTAAAACAGTACGATATGATGAAATGTGTGTATAAAAATGAAAAGATAGAATACAGCAAGTGTATCATAGCAATAAATGATAAATATTTTAGCATTAGTAAATCGGTTTTAAGAGTTAAATTTTAATTAAGGGGTCTCAGGATTCTTATAATGGGAAAAGAACGAAAACAAAAGTCCATTTTGAACATTTAATATATTAAAATATATATGATTTAAAAACAAAATTTTTATTGGGATGAAAGATATAAGTATGTTCTTTCATTTCATGTATTTAAAAAATTGCAAGATGCGTATTTATAGGGCGCTCCGAACGGTCAGACACTTACCGAGCAGAAAATTGGTATAACAGCTTAGGCGCAGGATTACAAAATAAATTTTGTAACTAGAATGACATTTTTCGTGCCTAATTATACTTTCAGACTTATTAATTACCCTAAACATAAATAAATTTGTGTTTAAAGCATTTTTATATTTTTAATAAAAAGTTTTATTTGAGTAATACACAATTTGAAAATTTCAACAGTATAATCACTTTAAAAAAATATATTTTTGAACAAAAAAAATAAAATTTTAGGTTGAGTTTATACAGACTAACATGAACAAAATATTTTGACAATTTCATGAAGAAAGATTCAGACGATTTTGAGATATCCTGCGCGTTATGCCCCAAAAAGCCATTTGGAGAACGGAAGTTTCTGAAACACCGCTTCAGCTATTGACCGGGTATAATTGTAAAAGTCATAACTTCTATTCTAATAGGAATTTCAAGGAGAGAATTATATCAAAATGTTGAGAAAATATAGGAGATTAACATCTAAAAAAATTTTAAATTTTGAAGCTTTTAAGAGTCCTGAGACCCTTTAATGCATTCAGTAAATAATAATTTAAATTTTGTGTAATACGTATGTTTTAAGTCTGTAGATAAAATTATTTATGTAAATAAATAACTTTCGAATTGAAATATAAGACTTTTCTTTCATTATATCAACGAAGACGACTTAGATATTGTTTTTGAATCAAAGATTTTGCGTCTGTTCTAAATAATTTTTGTTGCAGTTGAATTTAAATGTGTAAATTCACAAAGTGTTAATGAAACGGTTATAAAGTATATTTTCAAGTATTTTATAAAAAAATACATAATAAATGTATAAATGCAAATATGATGTAAACAACTAATATATTCGGTCTGCTGCTTTAGTACGAAAGGGCTCTGAGAAGAAAACTTTTAAATTTTAATATAACTAACTGAAATATAATAATCTAAATACTATTATGAGGCGACACACGTAAAAAAACTACATTAAAAAATGTATCCCTAAAGATTAAGAGCATTCTGTTAAAGGGGAAAAAATTAGAGGGTTTCTACTTCTTTGGGTTAACATTTTCGGATCTTTTTTTGTGTATTCCTCAAGTGTGTAACATGTTCCCCTAAATACTTTCTTGATATTTCAATCGCTTAAAATATTTTTGGTCAGTAAAGGTAACGTCACTCGTTGTACGTAACACTATTGTAAAATTTTTAACTTTGTTTTTCTAGAAACCCTGTTTTTTAAACTATGCGGCAATTTTTCTTTAGAAGTATTAAACAGATTCCCTTCATTTTCAATTTTTAAGAAAGTTAATCGTTTTGCTGTATTTTATATCACTGAAAAGTATAACTTTTTATTGTTTAAAACTTTTTAGAAGCCAACAAAGTTGAAAAGTGTTTATGACTTCGGTTTGTCTGTCCGTCTGTCCACGCTCTAAATCCCGTAGATATACTCGGATTGCCCTGAAATTTTTGGATGTAATTGAAGTTTAGCTTAGCACGTTCCCTTTTTCAAATGAAGTTTGTAGCATGCTTAGTTCATTTACAGGGGCAGTTAAAATCTTCCGTTACATTATGGCCTAAGGAAAAAAATCGTTAAAAATGATTTTTAATAGTGTTACACGCTTTCAAACATAATAAAATGGATATGCATTAATAAAGTGCACTAAAATATGCATTCTGCAGAATATGCGGTGTAAAGAA
The DNA here is from genome assembly GCA_963932465.1 of Maratus speciosus. NCBI lineage: Eukaryota > Metazoa > Arthropoda > Arachnida > Araneae > Salticidae > Maratus > Maratus speciosus. The sequence goes on from OZ010789.1 coordinate 85,805,459, forward strand.
TAGTTATTATTCATTTACAGGGTCATGCAAAAGAATTTCGGTACATAATGATACAAGGGTGGAGGGAATTGTTTGCGGGGTATTTTAATTATGTTAAATTATTTCATGTATAATGGAATTGTTATACGTCGCTGATGTTTACTATAACTTATTTCATGTATAATACGAAGTGCACAGCATTTACAGGGAAACTAAAAGATTTCAGATACTATGTTGTATCCGAAGTACTGCACATTAGCGATGATTGTTGGAAAGGCATTTTTAATTATCATATGCGTTTTTATGTTTCACTATATTTATGCATACTATATTGTTTGTATAAATGATATAGTTCATATACACAAAAGAACAAAAGATTTCGTACAATTTCTACACAAGAGAATTCGTAAGTGTTACTAAAGTGGTTTTTAAATGAGTTATGCATTTTTACGCTGAACTACATTTAGTTTACTAAGAAGTGTTTGTAGAATATAGATAAAATTATATACAGGGTCACGCAAAGAATTGGATACATGGCCGTCTGTAAATGATAATTTCTGGAAAAGTGATTTAAGTAGTTTTAAGTGCGTATTAGTTTGAATTAAATTTTAGCTAAACAGTGGCGTGTAATAAGGTTTGTACAAAAGTATTCAAGTATGTTTCCATCTATTAAAATAAATTTTTGAAAAAGAAATTTCGACCTGTTATGCGTTTTCTTGCTAAACTCAATTTTCTCATTATATAGTATACATATCAACGTACAGATCAAATACAGGGAAGTTCAAAAGAACTGGAATACATATTTGGCTATGGACGGTAACTGCTGAAATCAGTTTTCCAAATATTTTGTGCTTTTTCTAAAATGTTTAATTAGATATCTTATTTACTTTAATCCCTAAATAACGAAGTTTTTCTACAGCATTTAGGAAGTATTGGAAAGTGTTTCATAATCTATGCTTAACGCGTGATTTTTCTTGTTTATAGCTGGCAGAACGTAAAAAAGGCGAAAAAGTAATCTTTTTTGTCCAAATTAGAGCCATTTTGTTCAAAAAGTACTTTTAAAACTGAATGTTGATGAACGCTAGAGAATTTTATGACCGTTCATAATATGGTAACCAAATTTGATTGAGAAGCTTGTGACCGAAGAAAAACGTTGCGTCATTGGAAGTATATGCTGCGCAAATGCATTCGCGCAAGACATATTATTATTATTATTATTATTATTATTTTTTTTTACACAAAATGTATAATTAAACTATCTATTAATGTAATGGAAACAGTCCAAAAACGACATCTCATCTCTTTGTAACAAAAAAAAAAAAACAAAAAAAAAACAAAAAAAAAAAAACATGAAATTCACGTAAATTTTACGCCAAAGGAAATAGAAACTATACTTAAATGGTTCGTCATAATCAAATCACGTAATGTTATCTTGATGGCATTTTCAACAAATAATTGTATAACTAGTTACAGTAATTAATTACATGAATTCGATAAATATTAATCTTGAGTTCCATAAGTATGTCAAAAAAAAATTTTTTTTAATATATAAAGCGCCAACATAATTTCAACAAATTACAATCCACAAATATTCAAAATTGAAAGTCATATACTGATTTAAAAGACGTAAAATGTTAAATAAAAAAATATGTTTATTTTAGATAGGTGTCAATTCTTTATATTTTCAAAATTTATGGATCCAATCTGTAGGTTTTTAAATATCCTTAGTAATATTTAATTGAAACTTATAAATAATTAAATATTCGTACTAATACTTTAATATTAGAATATGTAGCTCTTTAAATTAAACTGACCTAAAGTTTATTATTCAATAAAAGCCTTACAAAATTAGTTTAAATGCAATTTTTGGGATATGACAAAGGTGTAAAATTTTTATTAATTTATTATTTTATATTCTTCATTATCATGATTAGTTTTGAAAGCATTTAAATAAATATTAATTTTAGATAAAAATGCTAGGTCTATTTTCTGTAAAAAAATTAATCAAATGCAATGTATGTGGAGAAAAAGATTTCGGAAAATGAAAAAGAACGTATTCTAAAATCGTTTATAAAAAAAGTAGTCAATTTATTAAATGAGGATATTGTGTATGAAATAAAATATGTTATTCATTCATATCACTCATTATATCGTGTTTTTGGTTTGTAAAATTCATTTAATATGAACAATGTACCAAACAATCTATCACATAATGCCAAAGATAAAAAAAAAAAAAAAAAAAACAGGAATACCAATTTCGATATTGATATCAATGAATAGGTTATCTGAAACCGATGATGTTAGTAAATATGAACATAAGACTTTTGAAATTATGTATTGATTTTAATTTCAATCATGTAATCTAGCTGTAAAAAAGCTTTTAGATGATATTTTTCAAGAGCGAAGTTTGCCTTTTTCTAGTTTTTAAAATTAAATTTAGTGTAAGATTCAGAGTTCTTGTAACGTACGGACAATATATAAAAGTTCTTTTAATACATTAATTGTTTTAATATCAGGAACTAGAGACATTATGTGTGCGTTTCGCATAATTATGAAACAAAACGAGGAGTTGGAGCTTTAAATAAGGGTTGTAATATAGCAATATAGGTTGTAATAAGCAATGTTTTCAGAACGTTAAATGTACGTTATGATGGTTATATGTATGTTAAATGATATATAAATGCATATACCTGAAAAAGGTGTACATTCAGAAGAAAAACCTTATATAATTCTTCTTATACATGCGAATATGCATTCATAAGTATATATATATATATATATTGTATTTTTTAAAAAAATATTTTACAAACATTTTAATTTTTATATTTAGAAAAAGTTGAATCACAATGAGAAATTCTGCAAATGCATATATAAGCACATTTAAAAATAATGCATACACATATATATTTTGTTTATTTCGTATTGTTGGTATATGTAGAGTAACAAAACTTAAGCATAAAGAGAATACATATTTTTCTTTTGCAAATATATTCAATAAAATATTTACTTCCATTGTGGTTATTGTTACATTGTCTAATATTGAAGACGTGAATTATCACATTGCTAACAAAGCGTAAATCAACTTAGTGAAAAATGTCCAAGACGGGAATCGAACTCGGGCGCCTGGAATAGATCTCCAGTGCTCTACCACTCTACCACAAGGACGATGCCCAGCTTGACATCTTTCACTTATAGAGCTCACTTATATCGCTCACTTAATCTCTCACCAAGCTGGGCATCGTCCTTGTGGTAGAGTGGTAGAGCACTGGAGATCTATTCCAGGCGCCCGAGTTCGATTCCCGGCTTGTACATTTTTCACTAAGTTGATTTAATCTTTGTTAGCAATGTGATAATTTACGTCTTTAATATTCAATAATTTCAAGCGTAATTTCACTGCTGAAAAGTAGTTGAAAAATTAATTAAAATTGTCACATTTTTATTGAATTTATCTTACTGTCTATATTCATATGGCAATACTTCATAGATGAATATTGCATATTTCAAGATTTCTTTCATTTACATTATTAACCGTATTTATATAACTACGCATTTGAACGAATTTTACGAATTGTCAAAAAAATTAAATAATATTTTATATACTTTTAAAGAAATATCTAAAGTACATTTAATTTTGATTATTTCTTTTTTTTATAATTTGGTTTTTACTATATCATTGGGTATAATGTCATTCCAAAATATGAACCTCGATGAAACCATACAAATATTATTTCTGGGATATATGAAAAACAATTATATTTTCAGGGTGTTCTGCCGCTTAATATATCTTGTATTATCGCACATGTACCTTCATACGCCCCTTAATATATTTAACATGTATTACATATCTGTTTGTACAGACATTAAAACTATAATTATAGGTTATAAAAATGCGGTAATCGCTATACCTAAAACAGATTTAAACAAACTTTTCAGTGACTATAACAAAATTTGACTTTTGGTAAAACGTTTTGATGGAAAAGTTGGTATCCTAGCATTTAATACATTTTTATTTAATGCCATAAGGATGTTTTTAGGCATTTATGGTTTATTGCGTAAAGAAAATGATGTAAGCATATATTTTGAATATACATTAGCGTACATTGTATATAACACATATTTTTGTATAACAATCATGATTTTTTTTTGTTGAAATGCTATACCCATGTTTTCTTCACGACGCATCTTTGTTATTAAAAGAAGAATTTAGATAAGTAAAGATGGAAGATTTCCAAACTACTGTTGATTATCTGGTATTTTTACGTAACTTTGACGAAGAGATATATTTGACAGTATGAGGAATAACTAATATAGAAAGAGGTTTAGTATTTGGAATTTTTGGTACTGTAATATCTATAGTCTGCTATTTCACAGCCTTAAATAAGCAAATTAAAATATATTTGATTTTGCTTAAACACTGTTTGAAAAAAATGTGCATGACAATTAGAACATAGAATTGCATATTTGTGCCATGTCATTGATGGAACAGTGGCACACAAGTTGAGCGATTGTCACCACTAAATTTTTATAGTATTCTCCTGCTTCAGAAATCTCAGAAATTCTGTTCTGAAGTTAGATGAAGAATACTAATAAAATTTTGCAGTGTCAATTGATTCTCTGCTGCTACACAGTTCCATCATTGCCATGTATATCTCATTCGGAAATATTTTTTTGCTATCGATCATAGTTACAGAAGAAAAGGGTAAATAATATTTATCAAGCAGTATTGATCTTTTACAATAATATGTAATAATACACACCTTAGACGCAAAACATTTTCACTCACGTACTTGAAAATGTTTATCCTAGTTATGTCACGTCAAACTGAATTGTTTTTTTCAATTTATGCCAGCTTCTATAATATGTTTTTTTGTACATTTTTGTGTAAATGATGTATTTTTGTCAAAAGTTGCATACATGATTGGAAGTTGCAAATATGTTTGCTTATAAACATTTTAACTACCTGTTGTTTCTAACGTTGTTCGCTAGTGTTTTTTTTTAATTTATTGAGACATTTTTCAAAGTTTTTGCTGAATGCTAGTAAAAAATGGAAAGTAAAAGAATGAAAACATGTCAAGGGAGTACATTCTGTGCATAAATATAAGCAATTATGCATTAAATAAACAAACTTAGCTTACAATACATACACATTCCGTTTTCGCTGTGTACATACAGCTAAAAATGTTTAAAAATCGAGTTTACGACAACAGCGATTGCGCATTACGGATGTAATATAACTATATTCATGTACTTTTTTGTTGTTGAAATGTAGTATAAATCTTCATTTTACGACGCATCGATCTTCGTTTAGTAAAAGAGGACATTATAAAATGAAGAAGCTTTCAAATTAACTTTATTTATCTTATTTTCCTTCGTAGATGCGAAGACGAAATTGAATTCCATGCGCTAAATCTAATATAAAAAGATCTTTTGTATTTGTAACTTTTTGTGCTACATTAATCTATAATTGTTATTTGATGACTTGAAGACTGCGTATTAAAAAGTTTTATCTTGAATTAGTTAATACACGCGTTAAAAAAAGGCGGAAGAACATTTTAATTTTTATAAAATATTTTAAGGAGCAATATTATATGGCTAAAATATACAAGAAATTTTGAAAATGGATTAACATATCAATTCTGCATAAAAACGGGTTTTTCTTATTAACCTTTTTCTTAATATTCCAGAAAAGTGCATTTACGATTACAATTAATAGCAAAAATTTAAACTTTTTATTATATATTTGTACTTAAAAAAAGAATTTTAGAAATGCAATCTCAAAGTCTCCGAATTATGGATGAATTTTTTCCAAAAAATAGTAAATGATTTTTAGACATCGAGCTCATTCAAACAATTTTTCACCTCCGGATATATTTTGCGTGTGTGTTTAGTTTGGTATGTTTAAATAAGCATAACAAGCCCACATATTTGTCTAATGAAAATATTAGGTTGTTCCATAGGTTTCGTTTTTTTTTTTCCAGAAAATGAACCATGGAAATTTTTTAAAACGGTGTGATTTTGTTGAAGTATATACATGTGCAATTATGTTCATCAACCTTATTCCGGCTCTTCCGAAGTCCTGAATGCCTTCTATCCAAAACGTTTGTGATTTACTGGCAAAATACTTATCGAGGTGTTTTTTTATGTCGTTCAAAGAGTCAAACATTTTTTGAGAAGTGAATTTTTGAGAGAAAGAAACAAACAGTGGTCGGACGTAGCAAAGTTTGGTGAGCAGGGAGGATGGAGCTGAATGTCTCAATCAAATGCAAGGAGTTAGTTTCTGACAGCCAAATATACATGTGGCCTGGAGTTGTCATGTTTGAAGACAACATCACATCACTTTGCTAATTTTTGGAGTTTCCTCGCTATTGCTACCTTCAGTTCGTCGAGTTGCTAGCTGTATTATTCAGAGTTGATGGTCTGGTATGGCGTATGTCGCTTTTAGTATATAAGGCCCTTCCTATCCCACCAAATAGACAGTAGAACTTTCTTACGGTAGAGGCCGGCTTTTAGAGACAGGAATGGGATCTTTGTCGCTAGTGAACCACGATTGTTACAGTCGCGCATCCTCAAAAAGTATCTTACTTTCGACACCAGTGACGAATCCATTCAAACAAGGATGGAAATGCGGTGTATTATGTTGCTCTCCATTAGGTCATTCGCAGCCCTACTACTGGTGGCTATTTTTATAATTCGCACCATTATTTAAAAAAAATACGTTTTGTAGTATATTTCATTTTTAGATACTTTATCATTTGCACCTTACCTTATGTGTCTATTGCAGTGAGAAACCGCTTATAATGGCACAGTATATAAGTATGTTAAATTTTGTTTAAAATTGGTATTACGTTTTCCGTAAATTAAAGTTGATTTCAAATTTCAGTATCCAGTTGCAAATTGTGTATTTACTGTATTGTTGGATTGGTATTGATATTGGTATTAAAGTGTTTCTGCATTTTTATAATTACATATTCTCGTTCGCACCCTACTCTTCGTGTCTATTGAAAGAAGAAATCACTTATAATGATGTATTATAATCACTTGCATAACAGTTAATTGTTTGCTTTATTTTATATCAGTATTGTTTTTTTCATTAGTACTTGTATTCTTATATAGTATTGGTATTTTATTGTAGTTTTCGTATTCGTAATATTAATAATTTTATGTATTGATAGTATCAAATATAAGTTTTGTTTTCTGAAATATTTTCGATTAGTCAAAATGGCCATATGTAATCTCAAAATGACCTTATACTCTTTACCAAATTATCAAATACATAGGATTTTCCGGGCCATACGTTTAAAATGACCTAGAATCATCTAAATTGTAGAGTTAGCACAAAAATACTTTGTTTGGTCAATTGACCTACTGACCTTAAACCATGTTATACTTCAGAAGTTGGAATGTATTCCCCCCGGGATTGCACCATATTTTGTCAAAATTTTCATACTCATAGTTTAAAGTTATATCCATCTTCGTTTCTAGAAATTTTAAACGCTTAATATTTTTAAAATTAATCGCTAGACTTTTACATTATATAAAACATTTCTAGATTTTCACACAATTCTAGCCAAATTTTAATGCTAAAAGAATGAGCACACTTCAGATATTAAATCAGTTTCGAGAATATGGCCTAAAAACAAGAATAGGTATTTGTATATTCAAGTAATTTTGTCGAGGAGTTAATCGATAATTTAAACACATACTGTGCTTGGATATAACCAATTGTGTCTTTCTAATACAAACCCAGTTTAGATAAACGAGATATTTCCTTTCCGCTACATAGATAAAACGAAAGTTCTTTAACCCTTTATGTACTGAATTATGAATTCATGAAAATTTTATCTTCTAAAGCATTTTTCGCGAATTTTTGAAACAATATTAGAAGATTTATGTAAACATTTAATAAATTTTAGACGGATTTTAGAAAGATTGAAGGAATTAGGTTGATTAAATAAACATAAATTTATAGAGATTTTTTACAATATTTATAATCTCACTCAAATCTTATATTTTAAATATTTTTCTTAGTATTTTGCAGGATTAGGAAATGTACAAATATAATGATCTTACAAAAGAAATATAGAAATATTTCTGAATTGAAAAACTCCCCCCACCCCACCAACGCCAAGAGAGATTGAAAGATGCAAAGGCAAAAGAAGTCATGCTTTTAAAATTATTTTTATTTTGTGTAACCAATAATGCTTTTGGAACAAGATAAAGTAAAGCATCTATAACTCATTCTAAACAGTATTACTACTAATCGATGTATTAAATGAATTTTATAACATGTTATTTCAATGATACTTATAAGTACAGTCTGTAAATAAAGGGTTGACAATCGAGTTTATGACAATATAAAGGCTATCCATAAAAGAATGTCCCAGTTTCAGTGGCTTATCAAAGCAATTTAATTCGGACTTTTTACAAAAAATAACACATTAACTTGAAGGTGTTTTTCTTACAAAGGTTCAATATGTGCAGCTTTAGTTATACGACACACATCCAACCTAAAGTCCAATTATTTCCACATTTCGGTTAACACGTCTGGAGTAATAAAGCAATAGGCACATCAATTCTATGTTTCAACTCTGGTGGATCATTACGTAGTAGCTAAACATAGACGCGAACTTTTACAAAATCTCTAACGAAAAAATCGCTTGTTCTAACGGCTTTTAAATCTTCAGCCCAGCAATAACGCTTTACAATTAGGAGTCGCCCTTTTGCGCATATGGCACTGTAAGTGAGAAAATAACAAAGCAGTACTCGCGAATGCACTTATCTAAAATTGTTTGTGGTACTCTTTATTTGTGAGCTTGAACCCTACAACGCTTGCAGTTGATGCTTTTAAAATTTATAACAGGGACATCCTTTTATTCCATTTCTTGGTATATTTCTAGATGCGCATACATTTATTTAATTGTTCAAATATTATACGCATTTTCCGTTCATAATATATTCATGCATCTTTTTCGATGAAAATAGAAAGCTCACAGAAAATTGAAGAATTTTTTAATCTGACTTTGATTATCTTATATTATTTCTCCAGTTCGAAGGAGTAATTTGTTTGATTTTATGGGGAATGACAGATATAAAAACAGTTTTTGCATTTGTAACTTTTGGTATTTTAGAAATGTTCTGTTTGTTGTTTGGCTTGTTAAAATCTTTAAATTAAATTACTTTATGTCGAGAAATTTAATGGATGCCTTAAAAAAAACTTGGAAGGATATTTTTATTTTTATTACAAAAATATTTTAATTTTGCTTCAAAATATTTTAAGGAGAAATATTATGCGGTTAAAAGAAGAATGAAAACTGTAAATCAACTAACATATCAATCGGATATTTAAGCTATTATTTGTTTTCAACATTTAAATCTGCCAAAAAAGTATCTCTCTATTTAAAAAAAAGTAATTAACGTTGTCACCGCCGCCGACGCCGCCAGTTATGAATTTTTTGTGACCGGAGGTCTTTCTTCGTTAATATTAAGAAAACTATTACTTACAAAAATGTGAAAATCGGTAGTATTACAGAGAAATGTTTGATAAACACGCTGATGCAAACTGTTTCAAATCGAAGAATTATTTTAAGAAATATGTGATGTTAAAGTTTGTCAAAATCATTCCATTAAAAGTTTTTAGGAGCAAATACTATATATATGGGAATTTAATCATTTTAAAATCATTTTATAAAATAGAAGTTCCCGATGTGCCGACTGCATTTATTGTTTTTAACATGACTCATTTTTTGAGGTTTTATTTCTATTTTAAATTCGAATTTTCAGCATTTCGAGAGATATTTTTTACAACTTTTAGAAAAGGTTATTATTTTAAATTGTTCCCAAAATTAAAAACAGCGCAAAGAATAATATTTCATTCAAATTAAAAATTCATTTACACGTGACTATTATAAACAGAAAAAAACTTTCAAATGAGAAGTAAATGATTACGTATTAATAACAGGAAAACATTATAATTACGTCATAAAAACTGCATTAAACGCACCTCATTCGTTATTGAACAGTATTTAATGCATCTACATACCCATAAGGGGTGTTATAATGTACCATAGCTGGGGACTCTGTTCTGTCGCCAATTACCGCCATGTTTATCGCCAACTTTGTGACATGTCGCCAAAAGTGACGCCAACTTGGCGATATCTCTAATATTTTGCCAAATTCTCATAGACTTCCATTGTAAACCAATAGGGACAGACAATCATCAAATGGAGATATTTTGAACCAGTGACCCAATGCAGATGTTATTGAAGTGTCTACAAGAGTCGCATAGCTCTTGTGATGAGAATTCTAAGACAGCGTAAATAATATTTCCTTTCTAACAACAAAAATATTTTTACGTGAATATTAAAAAGGGAAAAAAACTTTGGTGAAAATTACGTCAGATTTACAACGATACATTTAAAATGTCTTATTTAAAAATACTTTCTTATAGCGTTCTTAAAAATACCGGCAGACAAAGACTCTCTTTACTTAAAGCATTTTATACTAGCATATTTTCACATGTTTCACTGATCTGATTTAATCAAAGACGAAAACAACCCGTTAACAGGGAGATAGGTACTGTTTTTTATATTGTAATTCATTCTTCCGAATTTTTTTTTTTAAAGCCGACCAAATTAGCTTGCTTTTAGAGTTTGCGGTGTCTGAACGGGGGTTGGCGAGCGTAGCTCGTAGGGGGCAGAGCTCCCTAGTTTTTAAAATAAACAGTAATATTTGAGGGTGGAGTTTTTTTTTCTTATTTTACCTAAACAAAGCTTTTGGAAATAAAATAAAATCATAAAATCCCAGAATTTCCATTCTTAGAAGTTATACTAAACGTTATTGAGGAATTCCTAAAGACCTTTCACAAACTGAAAAGCTTCTCACCTTCTTATAAGCATCTAAAAAGTAATGTCAATATATTTTTCACAAAATTCCAATAATGTCTTCTAGCTAGCCGTTAATAAAGCAGAATATTGTTCCTTTAAATCATATTTTGCACTTCGAGTTGTGCAAATTAAACTTTCTTTGATGCTCAAAAATATTGTTTTATTTATCTAATACCGAGAGAAAAGTTCAAAAGAGGTTAACACAATTTGTAGTTTCCTGTGTATCATTTACCAAGAAAAGATTTTTCTGATGCTATATCGAACAACAATCCACACCATTAAGGGGAGGTTATATTTCTTTGACATAAATTAACTTGAGTTTTTTACGATTTGTTTTTCGGTAACAGAGAAAAGAGTAATTTCGGACTTTTTGCAGGATATTTATTGACATAGCACATATCTATTTAAATCTTTGTGAGTAAAATAACTGAATATTACACTTTGTGCGCCATGAAGTACCTGGAGTTGCACGCCATGAACTTCTACACGGACAAACGGTTTTTTTTCCGGTCGCTAGCATCACAGAAAATATGGTCAGCAAATTATGATAGGTTATTACATTATCTGGAGTTTATACCTACACATTTAGATTAAAAAGTTGTTTCGTGAAAAAATTGCGGTTATTTGAACAAAAAAATATAAGTTTTTTTTTTTTTTTTTTTTTTTTTGCTTTTTACAAGCTAGAAAATGTAATTAATCAATCAGTATTATACAGGCTGGTTATAATTAAAGTTACCCTGTTTAGACCTACGTAAAGTACGTTCTGGTTGACAGATATCGGTGAAAAATTGGAATATAAGTTATATGGGCCATGGGGAAATGAAATCTGCAATAAATAAAAAATAGTTCAAATGTTGACCACCAGGTGAGAAAGAGGCGCATGAAGATAAAAAATTTCAAACTGGAAACACAAAACTTTTTTCATTTCCAACGTGCATTCCATTTCCGTCAAGCTCATGTACAGCGTATGCAACAGTAGCGCGAAGGGATTCTTGATCAATTGCAGCAACATGAAGAGTTATGCTTCCTTTTAAATCACAAAGGAGTCCGTATGCTTCCTTCATACACAGAATCTTTCAGGAATGCCCACAACCAGAAGTCACAGGGATTCAAGTCCGAAGAACGAGGAAGCCAGGTTGATACGGTTGTCTCTAAACACTCTCGCTCTCTTAAGGAGCTGCTGCAGAATGATCTGCTGCTGCAAGAGGTCGAAGTAACGATTACCTGTAATGGAACACCTTCAAGCACCGTGAGAAGTGTTCTACTAAAAAAAAGGAACAAGAATTAAATCACCCGTAAAGCCATACCATACAGTAATGTAATCAGGTTAAAAGACTGTTCATGCGCAATATTAGGACTTGTACTACCCCATACGCGACAGTTATGAGTATTCACTGCTCCGTCTTGGGTAAAATGCGCTTCGTCCGACCACAAAATGTTCCAAGCCCATGCATTGTCAACGGCTATCATGGCCAAAAACATCCTCGCAATTGAGTTCTTGTGTCCGGGTAGGCAGGGTTCACCGCTTGCGCAACGTGAATCTTGTATGGATACCACTTTATAGTGGATCGAAAAACTTTTCGTACCATAGTCAAAAGGAGAGACAAATCACCTGACACCGCTCGAGCACTTGTCGAAGAATATTGGGAAACGGACCTCTTTCCACTACGGTAAGAGCGACTTATTCGGGAGTTTCATTTGAAATCCCTTCTGTCCTCTTCTTTGCAGCACATCCAATCCGCAGTTTATTCGAATTTAGACATCATTTGTTTTTCAAAGACTGCCTCAACATTGGTCCTATTCGTAAACCTTTCAAGAGTGGATATTCTCGCAGTGCAATTGGCAAATTACTGCCGTTCTGCTAAACCAACTTCACTAGTAACGCTCGTTCCTTCTTCTCTAAAGGCATGGTGCAGAATGACTTTTCGGAAGCGACTTTACGGCTTTTAAACCGCTCCAGATTTCCATAAAGCCTTTTCTCGTAGATGAAAACCGCCACCTATCGGTCTAAATTTGAACTAGTTTTTTTATTGCCGAATTCATTTTCCCATGGTCTATATAACTTATATTCCAAGTTCCATTGATATCTGTCAACCAGAGTGGACTCTACATAGGTCTAAACAGGGTAAATTTAATTATAACCATCCTGTACTTTTTGGGGCCAGAAAATTCAAAAACGCGGTTACCTTTCTTTTTTTGTAAAAAAAAATGAAGGAAATCGGTCAAATGGTTTTCGAGAAAAATTGGCACTCAGTTTGAAAAATATAATTTCGACAAAAAAAAAAGTTTAACGTTTATAAATATCTTTATAAAATTTATAATAATTTTCTATATTTTCATACTACAATGATTGTAGTATGAAAGTTGATTGTAGTAGAATATTGGCTAAATTAGTTTTATTTCAATAAGCCAGAATGAAACATTGTTTTGTTTCGAAATCACTTGATCATTTTCAAATTACTCTAAAATCGCAGAGGCTCATTGAAAAAAAGCGCGAATAATATCAGACTGGTTGAAAAAAAAAAACCTGATGATTCTCGAAACAGACTGGCTCTTTTGAAAGAGCTTAATTTCTCAATTAGCCTACGATTTTCGATTTTGTGCCAGTTATATAGAGAAATACTGGACAAAACTTCTGGATCTTCAAGGTTATAACAAGCATGCTTAACCTCATATTTTTCAACGAATTTTTCCACGAAAGCAATTTGGTGACCTGCAACAAATTAAATAAAAATGTAAATTTGGAAAATAAAATTATTAAAATGATCTGTGTGTATGAGAGTCCTGTACAATATCTGTATTAAGTTGTGTAAGAAACGATTCACGAAGATATAAATACTTCTTTTAAAAATTCAAGAAATTTTCGCACATTTTGTATTCATAGAATTTATGAGTCTAAAACAAATTTACTACCTGTGATTTCAAATCACACATTTTTGCCATAATTACTTTAATTGCATCAATTATTAAATTATTTAGCTATTTTAATTAGTCTCTCAATTTCTCTAGAAAGTATTTAAGTTTTATCACGAAATACATTCTTTCTTGTACGTTTTTCCGTTATTCAGTCTTAATAACAAACGTACTAATTAATTGAATGTATTATATCATGCTAATAATTCATTTCACCTTTCTTAAAGAAGCAGTTCTTTTCCAGTAAAATATTAGGTCACTGTATTTCTTTTTCGTTTAAAAGTAATTGCATATTCTTTAAATAACGCCTTTTTCAGTTATGCTCTAAAATATTATATCATAATAAATCAATGTTTTCACTTCCTTTGACAATTAAAAATTTCGTACGTTCAGTGTAATAAATAATTAATTAGTTGTTTTTTCACTCATAATAAAAAATAACTTCATAATTCATTTTTACTTAATAAAAAATATTATGTAAATAAAAACTTCAATTTTTTGTTATAATCAAAAAAGTAATTCCCCTTTATAAAAAGACCATTAATCAATAAAATAATATGTGTCATTTTGATTAACTTAACCAAAACTCCTTTCAAATTAAATCATGGAATGTACAATGAAATGGTATTATATCAATTTCATAATTTTGTTAGTCAGAGAAAATACGTTAAATGTCATCATTAATAATTTGGCTTCTGTTTATTAATTTGGCTTCTGTAATGTAAACCACTACAATCTCCAGTACACCACCACGTTCAGAAATTTTTAAACATTTCAGTAGAAATAATGTACTGCAATTAGAATATAAGTACATCAGGCATTTTATTTAAATTGAGCATTTCTGCCAATTTTTTTAACAAGCATATGCGAGCACAAGCATATGCGAGTGGTAACATTTTTTTATTTATTTTTTTTTTTTTTAACCTTCCATAGGACAACTATTGGGTCATCCGATAAAATTCTGGAAGCTCGATTTCGTCTAGTTATTTTTCTACTAGTGATTAGGCGTGAACTTGAATAACACAGAGATATGCATGTGCAATCAGTCTTTCTGCTGGCGCTGCATAATTCTGGCTTGTATTGGCACATAATTTTTGATTCGGAGCAGTGCAAAGAATGGAGAACCAAAAAAGTTCATTTTCGTCTTATTTTGATCTTTTACTTCAAAAAAGTTAAAAAGACTGTAAAATTTGTGCTGTATATGGATAAAGTGCTGCTTCAGATGACACAGTTCGAAGGTGTTTTGAGAAGTTTAAGTGCGGAAATTTCAGCCACGAATATGACGTTTGCTCTGGACGACCATCATCTGTAAAGGAGAACCTAAAAAAGAAGCTATCGCTGAAAATCCACATTACACAATTCAGGAGCTATCACACAGAGTAAATATTCCGAAAAGAACAGTGCATGATCATTTGAAGATGATTGGGTATGCAAGCCGATATGATGTGTGGGTACTCCACACTTTATAGTCCGGGTGTTACGGTTGAGAAAACTGCAAATCGTGATAAGAATATACCGCTTGGTGAGTATCTACTTTATGTTAATACAATGCATTTCAGAGGGGGAGGCATCGCGAAAAGACGTGGGTATTCAAGATGCGGGTGTTATTCAAAATGGCGTCATTTTCCGTAGTTTCTTACTATACATAATATGAATGTATGTTTCAGGTAAATTTCGATGGTTTTAACGTCAAAAATATCTTTTTAACACTTTCTGTCATAGCTGAATGGGTTTATGATATCAGTTTGTATGTTTGTTTGTCTGTCTGTCTGCTTGCCGTTCTATGCTTAAACTCGCTTAAATATCGCTACTCGCTTAAATTCATTCAGATTGTCATGTAATTTATATGTTATTGAAGTTTACAATAACATGTTTGGAAAAAAAATTGAAGTGTATAGCTTTTACAGTCCGTTTACAGGACCCTCAAAAGAATTCCACTACGTTATTGTCTATTGATCCGGGTGCTGCTGTTGAGAAAACTGCAAATCGTGAGAAGAATATACCGATTGGTGAGTATCTACTTTATATTAATACAATCCATATGAGAGGGAGAGGCATCACGTAAAATCGTAGGAATTCAAAATGGCGACTGTTATTCAAAATGGCGTCATTTTCTCAATTTTCTTACTATCTATCATATAAATGTGTGTTTCAAGTCGATTTCGAAGTTTTTAACGTCAAAAATTTCGTTTTTAATACTTTCCGCCATAGTTGAATGAGTTTATGAATTCAGTTTGTCTGTTTATTTGTCTGTCTGTCTGCTTGCCATTCCATGTTCTAACTCGCTTAAATGTCGCTACTCGCTTAAACTCTCTCAGATTGCCATGTAATTTATATTTGTTATTGATGCTTACAATAAAATGTTCCGAATAAAAATTCAAGCGTGTAGGTTTTATAGTCCGTTTACAGGGCCCTCAAAAGAATTCCATTACGTTATTGTATATGGGGGTCAAATCGTTTGAAATGTGTTTACTCATGTTATACTCTCTAAAACACATTCAAATTGGCACACATCAGTGAGGTGCACTACACGATGCTATACTTACGATAGAATAAGGTGTGCATGATATTTATCGTTTATTTTCAGTGACACACCAAAAAAAAAAGAATACGTGCGTGTGTAACTCGTGTATAAATTCTCTAAAGATCATCAGTTAAATCAACTATTATTAGTGGAGTTGCTAGGTATGAAAAAACTGCATTTTGTGATAAAGATATCCCGAATGATCAGTAACTACTTCATAATAATACAAAGCATATAATAATTTGAGGCATCTTGGAAATTCATAGGAATTCAAAATGGCGGCTGTTATTCAAAATTGTTTGCAATTTTATACCTATACATCAAATAAAAGTGTCAAATAAAAGGCGGCGAAATCTAACCTACTGGAACGGCGGGAATGGGTCATTTTGACCCCTCGATGAAACTACTGAAATAACAACGTTAAAACAATTTTAAATGCCATACATTGGCAAACATATGTAATTTATGTGTATTTCATAATTTATATTTAATATTACTCGATAATTTATTGAATTTTTAAAGTACTGTATATGTAACGCCAACAGGGCGATTAATTGGATCATACTACGATTACTCAAAAAACTCATTAATTTGATATAAAAATCGATTTAACCCTCCGTCTACCAGACGGGTCCATTGGACCCGACAGGTACATACAAAATATTCATTCAAACCAGAAATTTCTTTAAAATAAACTAAGTATATAAACCAGACAAAAATAAGGTAAATAAATAAGTTAAATAGTTTTAAATAAAAATTCTGGTGTAGAACGTTTTATTAAAACTTGAATAAAATTCCCGGTAGATCTAGGGTTAAAATTAATGTTTTCACAGACTAATGTTAACTAAAATAAAACACAATTTATAAAATAATATATATTTATATTTTCATCTACTTACTCGCCGAATGATTCACTCTCTAAATCCATAAATGAGAAATATGTTCTGTTGTTTTCGTTATTTCATTATAAGTGTAGCTGAATGGTTAATATGTTAAGCATTCTCTTTCAATTTTATTTAATGCTTATAGTACTCCAAATTGTACACACGTATTAGGAATTAATTCAGTTGTAACAAGAAAAAAATAAAAATAGCAATTTTTCCAGTACAAAACTTTGAAACATGGTGTGCAAAATTCTTGAGATTTGTTGCCATTGCATGTCTGTACTTGACATTTTTTCTCTTGATATCTATTTTATTTTCGTGTTTTTTTTTCTGAAGACTCAGGAAAGATCTTTGGGAGATTTGAAACCATAAGATCCATTCTGAACACATCTCCTAAATTTAATAGAAAATCTCTTCTACTGATAGGCTTGCCTGTTACACTTTTATATAGTATCCAGGCGTTTAAAGCTGCATGATCCAAAATATTGAAAAAGATATGTACAGGCCATCGTCTAGAAGCCGATTTCACTAAGTATTTTCGGCACATCTGATCATGGATATCCATACCATACTTCGTTGCGTTGTAATATTCTATTGAATCGTGCAACTTATTGAGACCGTCTTCAGTTTTTACAGTAGAATGTAATGAGCTCAGTAGAAAAACACATTTTTTTTCTTTTGGCTTGATAGATGATGGTAAGTGTCATATCACATTCCACTATCTTCGATGAATAAAGAGTACTGCGCATATTTTTCAATGATATAGGAATTTCTCTTCGGTTCTTTTTCATTGTGCAACCAAAGTTGTATTTTTAGCTTTTAACATTTCTGCTAATTTGATGTTAGTAAAATAGCTATCTTTCGTAATATTCCTCCCTTCGTTTAGATGGGGATCTGTTAATTTTACGACAACATTTTCCGATAAATGTAATTAAGGATTGGTTGTTTCATCCTTTTCCAGATAAATAAATTCATCCAAGAGGTTTTTAGTATCAACGTCAACAGATCACCAAAATTTTATTCCAAATTTATCCGATTTATTTGGCAAATATTGCGTAAATTTATATCTAACCTGAGATGCGAACAATTGTTCATCAACTGTAATATTTTGTCCTGGTCGGTAGCATGTTTTGCAATTTTCAATAAATTTATTCCACATTTTAGATGCAAGAGCAAATTTATCAGTCTGTAGTCTGCTAGATCCTGTTGTCTTTTCATCAAACCTAAAAAAATATTTTTCTTTCTTTGAATCTATCTCTTGAGATAGTTTATTTGCAAAATAGTATTCCTCATGCCTTGGACGACAATGAATATAAATCTAAACCATTTTTTTATTGCTCCTCGAACATATAGTATAGCAACAAAAGCAGCTTCGAGTACAAAGAGTATTTTACTAATGGGGTCAAAATGACCCCCGTCCGCCGTTCTAGGAATACAAGTCCATATTTCAAAAACTAATAAATCTAGAAAGCTGAATTTTTCATTGGAAATATATGTTATCTATTTAGGAAAAGTCAAAAAATTTCAAACGATTTCGCCCAAGCAAACAAAAGTAATCAACGGACGAAAGTACTCAGGTGTCAAAATGACCCCTACCGCCGTTCTAGTGTTAAACTGTAAAAATTCCTTTTTTAATATCAGAAATACACTCAAAATGAAAATAGGATAATTATTAAAGTGTTTTGTATTTTATAGTGAGGAAAATGAAAGGAATAAATAAATAAAAAACTGCATTTTTATTAATACCTTAATTATACAAGAAATTAAAAATATTGCATGTTACACTTAAAGTTAGATAATATATAAACTTCACTTTGTATCATTATATTTCTCACATTCGTTTTTGAAGTTGCACAATAATGTGCAAGAAAGTCTAACCTTTCTAGAACCACACTTATTTTTACAGATTTTGCACATACATTTAACATCAAACATACTTTTATACGATAAATAGTATGAAAATTACAAGAATTCCAGAAAATGACGCAATTTTGAATAACAGCCGCAATCTTGAATTCCTACGACTTGACGCGATTCCTCCCCATCTTATATGGATTGTATTAATATAAAGTAGATACTCACCAATCATTATATTCTTCTCACGCTATGTAGTTTCTCGCACTGTTAGACAATAACGTAATGGAAATCTTTTGAGGGCCCTGTAAACGGACTATAAAAGCTTTACACTTCAATTTTTATTCGGAACATGTTATTGTAAACTTCAATAACATATATAAAATACATGACAATTTCAGTGAATTTAAGCGATTAGCGATATTTAAGCGTGTTAGAACGTGGAACGACAAGCAGACAGACAAACAAACAGACAAACTGATATCATAAACCCATTCATCTATGGCAGAAAATGTTAAAAATGATATTTTTGGCGTTAAAATGATCGAAATCGACCTGAAACACACATTCAAATGATGGTTAGTAAGAAATTTCAGAAAATGATGCCATTTTGAATAACAGCCACCATCTTGAATTCCGACGACTTTACGCGATGCCTCCCCCTCTGAAATGTGTTGTATTAATATAAAGTAGATTCTCACCAATCGGTATATTCTTATCACAACTTGCTGTTTTCTCAACTGTAGCACCCGGACTAATAGACAATAACGCAATGGAATTTTTTTGAGGGTCTTGTAAACGGACTGTAAAAGCTATACACTTCAATTTTTTTTCCGGACATGTTTTGTAAATTTCAATAACATACATAAATTACATGACAATCTGAGTGAATTTTAGCGAGTAGCGATATTTAAGCGAGTTTAAGCATGGAACGGCACTCAGACAGACAGACAAACAAACAGATAAACTGAATTCATAAACTCATTCAACTATGACAGAAAGTGTTAAAAAGATATTTTTGACGTTAAAACCATCGAAATCGACCTGAAACACACATTCATATGATGTATAGTAAGAAACTTCAGACAATGACGCCATTTTGAATAACAGCCGCTATCTTGAATACCCACGACTTTTCGCGATGCCTCCCCCTCTGAAATGCATTGTATTAACATAAAGTAGATACTCAGCAAGCGGTATATTCTTATCACGATTTGCAGTTTTCACCTTATTTTGGTCGTGTAGCACTCGGACTATTAACACCGCAGACTACACTGTTAAAAATATTGCAGCATTCTGGCAGGTCATTCGAACGTTTTTTTTTTTTTTTTAAAAAGTCTTTCATAACTATAATTTTACTATATTCTGACCATACAATGGCCAATAATATAGTCAGAATAGCGTTAAAATAACGGTTGTGTAACCGTTTTCGAAAAAAAAAAACGGTTAAATGACCAGCCAGAATGCTGCTGAAACGATTCTTTTCTGAAACGAAATGAAGAAGCTCCTTTTTTAAAACGACTCATTACTGGGTATGAGAAATGGATGATATATAAAAATGTTACAACGAAAAGATCATGGGGTAAGTCAAATGAACCTCCTCAAGTACCACCGGGAGGAGGGCTGCATCCCAAAAAAGTAGTGCTTTATGTATGGTGGTACTACAAAGGAGTTATATATTACGAATTGTTGCACCAAATCTGACAATAAATTCGGAAAAAATACTGTTCCCAAACTTGCTTTCAGTTTTGAAAGCAAAAATCGATGAAAAGCGACCTGAACTGACCAATCGCCGAGGTTTTGTGTTCCAATATGAGAATGCTCGGCCCCACATTGCAATGAATGTCGGGAAAGCCTTATTGAGTATGTCTGGGATGTTTTGTATAACCCACTATATTCACCAGACAAGCCCTCTCAGATTTTTACCTTTTCTGAATGACCAGGAGTTCATTTCTCTGGTGTATGTCAAACAACACTTTGATCATTTCTTTGTGTCTAAATCTAATGACTATAAATAAAATAATTTTCCAGCTGCTAGAATGATGGCAAAAAGTCAAAGAACAAAATGGCACATATATGATTCAATCAAATTTTCTGATCTTTTTGTACTTATTTATTCAAATCTATCCCAAAAATCCACAAAACCTTCCTGATGACCCAATAATAAAAATAAGAGAGTAAAATATAGCGAAATTCTGAAAGATATCAGCGATGTAATGATCTGAATTTCGGTAGATTTCTAACAGTACTTGGTGATAAGGGATTTTCAAAAAATTGTAACGTAAAATGCATTTTCGGCAATTATTGTTCATTGTTCAATTGTACTGTAACAGAATTATTTTGTGTGTTTGTGTCTATGAATTAATGATAAGCGATGGTCGAAACTTTACAAAACGAAAAAAATCGTCATCTTAAAAAACACAATCGATACAGTCATCAATTACTTCCGAGACTCTACAATCGAGATGTATTACAATTGATTATTAAAATCATTTATAAAGCAGTTTTTAGTAAATACATGGTAACTGAAAATAGATCGAATTAAAAAACATCAAACCGAAGGGAGGTTATAATGGAGTCACAATAGTGGAAAAATCATGTGACAGCATCCCCTGGTTGCAAAAAGTTTAAAAGACGCGAGTAGGTAGAAAAAGGTAAGAGGTGTTTAAATATAAAAAATCAGAATTTTTTGGCAATTAGCAGCAAAATGGCTACATAAATAAGTATCGATAACACCCCCTAGCAGCCAAAACATGAAGTAAAAGGATGGTAAATGGGATCAATATTTTTTATTGATTTTTCTACGTCTTTTGAGATCAGCTCTATAACTTCCCCGTTATTAGAAGACCATCTACTAGAATACGTTAAACAAACCCCCTGTGGGGAAAAGTGGGGGGGGGGGGCAAGGAAAGTGCATAATGTGAATAAGTGGTCACAGGGCTTTCCAATGGTATATTACATTAGGGGTGTTGGCTAAATTCAGCAAAGTGCCCTACCGCGGGGTCAAAGTGAAGGGGAGGGGCGCAGGAGGTATATAAAATTAAATTATAGTCTCAGAGCTTTCCAATGATATATCACATGAGTAGTGTCGGTAAAAGATAGAAAAATGCCTACCAGGATTCCAAATATCGCCCACCCCCGTAATACATCCTACCCCCTCTCTCTTTGAAATTTTCATTTATTATAAATTATTTATCGGAGGGCATTGTAAAAAATCCTACCAAAATGATAAAAACGCTCCAATTTCAAAAAAGTTCGAAACAAAATTGAGGAGGGGGGGGGGGAGAAAAGTTCATAATATGAAAGAGTGGTCCGAAAACTTTCCGATGATATATCATATGATGCTTCCAAAAAAGTTTGAAGGTTACCCCCCCCCCTTTTGGGTTCACTCTTTTTTTTTCAGAATACACCCGGAAATCACGCAGCCCCACTTTTAAATTTTTATATTTACTAAATAATATTTACCGGAAGGCACCATCAAAAAACCCCATTTAATATGGATTTTTTTTTGTAGAAATCGCTACGATTAAAAAAATTTGTTCGCGCGCTCCCCCGCCCCTCTCCCGACATTTATCTTCGAGAGGAGAAAATGCTCATAATGTGAAAGAGTGGTCAAAGCGCTTTCCGATGATTTGTCACAGGAGGAGTTCGGTGAAAATTTAAAAATTTCACTCGTCGTCGGGTTCACTCTCGCCACCACACCGGAATTCACTCATCTTCCTCTTTAAATTTTTATATTTAATAAATAATATTTATCTGAGGACTCCAGGTATCAGACAGCTTGGCAGACCTAAAATAAGAGAAAGATTGAAAATTCGGGGCACAATGACACTAAATTCATCAGTAAACATTGAAACTAGGACTATACAGAACTGAATACATATACCACTATGCCTCTTAACTCATATCGGTTAATAACAAAAAGAGATTGGGTAAGCCGATGCACTCCTGTGAGAAATTATGACTTAAACCAGACACGCGATAAGTTTGACTCTGAAAGCTTCATTTCCCTCTCTCTCTCGCATTTCGGCAAATCTCATCTCGATGATTTCTCTGGCATCTCGACTTCGATTATTTCTCTCGCGGTTTTCGATTATTTCTCTCGCGCTTTTGAGCATTTCATATGTTGTCTGAGAATGGGAAATCAATTTTCTTCGCTCCTCGGTATGTTGTTCTCGATTAATGTCTTTTCACACGTTGCCCGAGAACGAGAAATCAATTTCTTATTCTTGGCAGAGGAAAGATGGGAGGAGATTTATCGAGAAGAGATATACCAAGATATAATATAGTACCAAGGGACGAGATAGAGAAAGGGGCATGACAATGAGCTGTGAAATAAGCCCTAATTTTCAAAATTTCTCGCATTTTAGCACTACCAAGTAGACGCATATCTGGAGCAATATTTATTATATATAAAAATTTCAAAAAGGGAGGTGGATGAAATCCGAGAGTGCAAAAGTGGTGCCATGGGGGAACTAAATTTCAAACTTTTACCGAACCCTTCCTGTGACATAAAATCCGACAGCACTATGAACAATTTTTGACCTTATGACACTTTCTTCTCCCGAAGTTGAATTTTGGGGGTGGGGAGGGGGCGAAATTTTTTTTTAAATCGTAGTGATTTTCTAGTATAAATATCATTTTAGATGTGGTTGTTTTGATGGAACCCTTCGGTAAATATTATTTCTTAAATATAAAAATTTAAAAGTGTGGGCATGAATTCCGGCAAAGGAGTGGACCGACGGGGGGGGGGGGGGGGATTTTTCAAGCTTTTTTGGGACACGTCAAGTGATATGTCATTGGAAAGCCTTCGGATCACTCTTTCATATTATGAAACTTCCTTTCACCTCCCCAGTTTGGTCCCTACGGCGGGGGAGCTTTTCGATTTTTTTTGCGTTTTCATCATTTTAGATCAGATTTTTTTTACGGAGCCCTCATCAAAACTATTATTTATAATATATGAAATTTCAAAAAGGTGGTCGTATTTCGTGCGATACTTGCCCCCCGGGATAGCACTTTCTTAACTTTTGCCGACACCCCTCGTGTCACATATCATTGGAAAGTCCTGTGACTACTTATTCATATTAAGTACATACCGTGCCACTCCTCCCACTTTGCCACCTACGGGAACATTTTTCTTAATTTTGCCGACAACCCTCATATGACATATCGTTGGAAAGGCCTGTGACCACTTACATATGATATGCACCAAAGGTGTCCCTCCCCCCACGGGGGGCACTTTTCTAAACTTTGTTGACACCCCTCATGTGTCATAGTGTTGGTAAGGCCTGTGACCACTTATTCATGTTATGCACCTTCCGCGCCCTTCTATATCCGAAAATTAGTCGTGAAAATCATGTAAATTTTAGACCAAAGAAATAGAACCTCTCCTCAAAATGCTCATCATAATCAAATCCCGCAGTGTTATCGTGATGCGATTTTCAGCCAATAAGTAAATAGTAATTATTTATATGAACAATCGAGAAATATTAATCTTGGGTTACATACAAATGCTTAAAAAATGTTTTCAGAAAAATTATAAAGCTCCAGCATAATTTCAACAAATTACATTCCAATAAACAATTAAATTCAAAAAAATCAAAAAACCCGACTGCGTAAAAAGCGAACTAATTAATTATTTCTCATCAATGTGAAACTATTTTTTTTTTCAATTCCAACTATTAGTTCACACTCTCGCTATATATATCTTGTTCAAATTTTCAATCGTTAATAAAATACTTATTATTCATCCAATAAACTCAAATGAATATTTTAAACTTGTAATGGATGACACTTGATGTTAATCTATTTTTTTTTCAAATATTATTTCATTGATTAAATTTAATTAATTAATTTTCAATACTCGAGAGAGCCCTCTTCTTGATCAAGGTATTTTAAGACCGAAAGAGCCCTCTTCTTGATCAAGACGTTTTAAGCGTCACTCAAGCGGAATGAAGAATGGGAGAAAAAATTCTCTTATTGACCTAAGTAGGAATTGACTTAATTTTTTTTTTTTATATTACTTGTTTATATTACCTATTTTTTTTTTTTTACTTATATAAGATGAATTTTAAGTTGTGTTTAATTGTTAGTTTCTATCTATAAACACTGTTTTGATGAGGTCTATAGATGTCTATGATGGTTAGAGTTGCAGTAAAGCTAGAGATCCACAATAAATACACAACTTCCAGGTTGTATAATATTTTAACGGAGCTTCTGACTGTAAAATAGTCGATGAAACATCTTCTTTATTTTTAAAGACCTATCCAATGATATGCCACTCAATAGGGTGCGTAATTGTTTTTGTCTCTACCGCCATTTTGTATTTTGCGGCCCCCATTTTGAATTTATAATAACAAAACCTAGCCTATAACCATCGGATCGTTAAGACGAATTGATAAAGACCTCATTCATTAAAATCCATACAGCCGTTGGGATGTTTCGAAGGTGTAAAGAAATCCACATACACAGATACGCGTGAAACACATAACCCTTTTTTTCAGTCGAGTTAAAATACTCAAAATTGAAAATCATACATAGATATAAGAGACGTAAAATATTGAGTTAAAATTTCTTTTTCTTTTAGATAAGTGTCAATGGTTCTTATTTTCAAAATTTATGGATCCAGTTGATAGGTTTATAAATATTCTTAGGAATTTTCAATTCAAACTTATAATAATTAAATATCCCCACTGATACGACCCTTTATGACCCGAATTTTAAATCAGAAATTTGCTCATCTTGAATACTATCTTCGTTAATGGAGGAAGATATCGAAAACAACTTATGAAATAATTATATTTTTAGATAGATTTTTAAATAAAACCGATTTAATAAATTGATTGGAGATTGTAATTAGTGGGTTTTTGTAAAATATTTACAAAAATAATTAGATTAATTAACAAAAAGTACTGTTATGGTAACTTCGCATTTCCTACAAGAAAAATGTAATAAAACGTATTGTGACCCTGTCTGTAACTGAGCAGTTTTCTTTAGTTGCAAATTTTTCATAAAGATTTTTTAATAGGAGAACAGCTAAATCAATGTAAATGATTGAGAAAATAACCATACTTAAATTTCTTACCTTAGACTGTTTCGCTGTGCTTACTGAATGTGTTCCAGTAAAGTATTTTGTAAAAAAAAAAAAAAAAAAAAAAAAAAAAAAAAAAAAAAAAAAAATACTTTTCTTAGTAGACGAATAAAATAAATTTTATATAACATTTTCTTTAACGGGACTTGAAAGACCAGTCGGAACTTAGAGGGTTAATATTATAATATATATGCATTTTTTAATTAAACTGATATAAAGTTTATTCTTCAATAAACGCTTTTCAAAAGTAGTTTAAATGCAATTTTTATCGTATGGCAAGAATTTTAAATTTTCATTAATTTATTATTTTATATTCTTCCTTTTCCTGGTTAGTTTTGAAGGCATTTAAACAAATATTATTATTTCTTTTAAATGTTCGATTTTTCTTATATAAAACAATCAAATGCAACGTTTGTGGAGAAAAATTTCCCGGAAAATGAAACAAAACATACCTTAAAATCGTTTATAAAAAAAGTAGTAGACAATTTATTAAATGAGATTTTTTTGTAACAAATAAAAGTATTTTAGTCATGTCACTTATTATATTGTGTTTGTTGTTTGAAAACTTCACTTAATGTGGAAATTATACCAAACAATCGATCACATATTGCCTTGGATAGACAAAAATGATAGGAGTACTAATTTCGAAATTCATATCAATGAATAGATTATATGACACCGACTAATGTTATAAAATGAACAATAGGCTTTTGAAATTATATATTGATTTTAATTTATCGTATGTAATCTTTTTTATAAGTTATAAAAAAGCTTTTAGATAATATTTTTCTAGTACGACGTTTATTCTTTTCTAGTTATTGAAATTGCATTTAGTGTAAGCTTCGAAGTTCTTGTAACTTACTAAACAGTTTCTAAAAGTTATTTTATTGCATTAATTGTTTTAATCGGAAGAACTAAAGGCATTATGTGTGTGTTTCGAATAATTGTGAAATAACAAGCCATTGGTGTTTTAAATAAGGACCATGGTTTCATAAGGATAAATGTACAGCATATTGGATTAAATCTAAATCCATTTGACCTGACAGAGTGTATTGGAAAAGCTTATATAATTCTTCTTATACATGCGAATATGCATTCATAAGTATATGTAAACTGTATTTCTTTTAAATATTTTACAAACATTTAAAGTGTCATATTTATTAAAAATTGGATCACAATGAGAAATTCCTTGAATGCATATAGAAACACATTTAAAAATAATCCTTACACATATATATTTTGTTTATTTCGTATTGTTGGTATATTTAAAGTAATAAAACGTAAGCATAACAAGCACGCATATTTTTCTTATGCAAATATATTCAATAAAATATTTACATCAATTTTGATTATCATTACATTTTTCTTGAATTTATCTTACTGTCTATATTCCTATAGCAATACTTCGCAGATGAATATTGCATATTTTGTAAGTTTCTTCATTTACATTATTAACCGTATTTATGTAACTATTTATTTGAATGAATTTTACGAATTGTCAAAAAAATTGAATAATATTTTAAATCCATTTAGAGAAATATCTAAAGTACCTTTAATGTTGATTATTTATTTTTTGTATAATTTGGTATTTAATATAGCAATGGCTATAATGTCATTTCAAAGTGTGAACTGCGACGAAACGATACAAATATTATTTCTGGGACATGTGAAAAATAACTATATTTTCAGCGTGTTTTGTCGCTTGACATTTGTTGTATTTTCGCACATGTATCTTCATATGCCGATTAATATATTTGGCATGTATTACATGTCTATTTGCACAGACATTAAATCTATAATTATAGGTTTTAAAAAGGTGATAATAAATACATCTAAATCAGATTTGAACAAACTTTACGATGATTATAACAAAATAAGACTTTCGGTAAATCTTGTTGACGCAAAAGTTGGTGTTCTAGTATTTAATACATTTTTATTTAATGCCATAATGATGTTCTTAGGAATTTCTGGAATACTGCTTAAAGAAAAGGAAGTAAGTTTAAAATATGATAATACAGGACCGAACATTGCATATTGCTTCTTTTTTTGTACAACAATCATGAATTTTCTTGTTCAGATGTTATACCCATGTTTTGTTCACGACTCGTCTTTGTTAGTAAAAGAAGAATTTAGAAAATTAAAGAAGGAAGATTTTCAAACTAATGTTGATTATCTGGTATTTTCACGCAATTTTGACGAAGAGATTTGTTTGACAGTATGGGGAATAAGTTATATTAAAAGAGCATTTGTATTTGGGACTTTTGGTACTGTATTAACCTATAGTCTGCTGTTTTACAGCCTTTAAATAAGCAAATTGAAATAGTATTTTATTATGCTTAAACACTGTTTAAACAAAATAAGACTTTTGGAAAATCTTTTGACACAAAAATTTGTATTCTAGTATTTAATACATTTTGTATTTAATGCCATAATGATGTATTTAGGCATTTATGGTTTCTGCGTAAAAAAAATGAAATACCTTTATATTTTGGCTACACATTCGCATAAATTTTATATTGCACATATTTTCCTATAACAATCATGAAATGTTTTGTTGAAATGTCATACCCATGTTTTGTTCGCGGCGCGTCTTTGTTACTAAAAGAAGAATTTAGAAAACTAAAGATGGAAATTTTTATTTAATGCCATAGTAATGTTTTTAGGCATTTCTGGTTTACTGCGTAAAGAAAATGAAGTAAGTTTATATTATGATTATACATTAGCGTACATTGTATATTGTACATATTTTTGTATAACAAACAGAAATTTCTTTGTTAAATTGTTATATCCGTGTTTTGTTCACGAAACATATTTGTTATTAAAAGAAGAATTTAGAAAACTAAAGATGGAAGATTTCTAAATTAATATTGATTATCTGGTATTTTTATGCAGTTTTGATGAAGAGATTTATTTGACTATATGGGGAATAAGTTATATTAAATGAGCTTTTGTATTTGGGACTTTTGGTACTGTAATAACCTATAGTCTGCTGTTTTACAGCCTTAAATAAGCAAATTAAAATATAATTTTATTTTGCTTGCACACTCTTTAAACAAATGTGCATGAAAATGAGAACATGGAATTGCATATTTTTGCCATGTAATTCTGGTTCGAAAATAAATTTTATTTAAAGCCATAATGATGTTTTTATGCATTTCTGGTTTATTGCGTAAATAAAATTAAATAAGTTTACATTTTGATTATACATTAGCGGTCATTGTATATTGCACATATTTGTGCATAAAAATCATGAATTGTTTTGTTTAAATGTTATACCCTTGTTTCGTTATCTTTGTTAGTACAAGAAGAATTTAGAAAATTAAAGAAGGAATATTTCCAAAGTAATGTTGATTATCTGGTATTTTTAAGCAACTTTGACGAAGAGATTTGTTTGACTGTATGGAGAATAATTTATATTTAAAGAGCTTTTGTATTTGGGACTTTTGGTACTGAAATAACCTATAGTCTGCTGTTTTACAGCTTTAAATAAGCAAATTGAAATAGTATTTTATAATCCTTAAACACTGTTTAAACAAAATAAGGCTTTTGGAAAATCGTTTGACACAAAACTCCGTATTCTAGTATTGAATACATTTTCTATTTAATGCCATAATGATGTATTTAGGCATTTATGGTTTCTGCGTAAAAAAATGAAATAACTTTATATTTTGACTACACATTAGTATAAATTTTATATTGCACATATTTTCCTATAACAATCATGAATTTTTTTGTTGAAATGTCATACGCATGTTTTCTACACGGCGCATATTTGTTACTAAAAGAAGAATTTAGAAAACTAAAGATGGACATTTTTATTTATTGCCCTAGTAATGTTTTTAGGCATTTCTGGTTTACTGTGTAAAAAAAAGGAAGTAAGTTTATATTCTGATTATACATTAGCGTACATTGTATATTGTACATATTTGTGTACAACAAACATGAATTTCTTTGTTAAATTATTATATCCATGTTTGTTCACGACATATATTTGTTATTAAAAGAAGAATTTAGAAAACTAAAGATGTAAGATTTCCAAATTAATATTGATTATCTGGTATTTTTACGCAGTTTTGATGAAGAGATTTATTTGACTATATGGGGAATAAGTTATATTAAATGAGCTTTTGTATTTGGGACATTTGGTACTGTAATAACCTATAGTCTGCTGTTTTACAGCTTTTAAATAAGCAAATTGAAATAGTATTTTATTATGCTTAAACACTGTTTAAACAAAATAAGACTTTTGGAAAATCGTTTGACACAAAAATTTGTATTCTAGTATTTAATACATTTTGTATTTAATGCCATAATGATGTATTTAGGCATTTATGGTTTCTGCGTAAAAAAATGAAATACCTTTATATTTTGGCTACACATTCGCATAAATTTTATATTGCACATATTTTCCTATAACAATCATGAAATTTTTTGTTGAAATGTCATACCCATGTTTTGTTCGCGGCGCGTCTTTGTTACTAAAAGAAGAATTTAGAAAACTAAAGATGGACATTTTTATTTATTGCCATAGTAATGTTTTTAGGCATTTCTTGTTTACTGTGTAAAAAAAAGGAAGTAAGTTTATATTCTGATTATACATTAGCGTACATTGTATATTGTACATATTTGTGTATAACAAACATGAATTTCTTTGTTAAATTGTTATATCCATGTTTTGTTCACAACATATATTTGTTATTAAAAGAAGAATTTAGAAAACTAAAGATGGAAGATTTCCAAATTAATATTGATTATCTGGTATTTTTATGCAGTTTTGATGAAGAGATTTATTTGACTATATGGGGAATAAGTTATATTAAATGAGCTTTTGTATTTGGGGCTTTTGGTACTGTAATAACCTATAGTCTGTTGTTTTACAGCCTTAAATAAGCAAATTAAAATATAATTTTATTTTGCTTGCACACTCTTTAAACAAATGTGCATGAAAATGAGAACATGGAATTGCATATTTTTGCCCTGTAATTCTGGTTCGAAAATAAATTTTATTTAAAGCCATAATGATGTTTTTATGCATTTCTGGTTTACTGCGTAAATAAAATTAAATAAGTTTACATTTTGATTATACATTAGCGTACATTGTATATAGCACATATTTGTGCATAAAAATCATGAATTTTTTTGTTTAAATGTTATACCCTTTTTTTGTTATCTTTGTTAGTACAAGAATTATTTAGAAAATTAAAGAAGGAAGATTTCCAAAGTAATGTTGATTATCTGGTATTTTTAAGCAACTTTGACGAAGAGATTTGTTTGACTGTATGGAGAATAATTTATATTTAAAGAGCTTTTGTATTTGGGACTTTTGGTACTGAAATAACCTATAGTCTTGTGTTTTACAGCCTTAAATAAGCAAATTGAAATAGTATTTTATAATCCTTAAACACTGTTTAAACAAAATAAGGCTTTTGGAAAATCGTTTGACACAAAACTCCGTATTCTAGTATTTAATACATTTTGTATTTAATGCCATAATGACGTATTTAGGCATTTATGGTTTCTGCGTAAAAAAAATGAGATAACTTTATATTTTGACTACATATTAGTATAAATTTTATATTGCACATATTTTCCTATAACAATCATGAATTTTTTTGTTGAAATGTCATACCCATGTTTTCTACACGGCGCATATTTGTTAGTAAAAGAAGAATTTAGAAAACTAAAGATGGACATTTTTATTTAATGCCATAGTAATGTATTTAGGCATTTCTGGTTTACTGTGTAAAGAAAATGAAGTAAGCTTATATTTTGATTACACATTAGCGGGCATTGTGTATTGTACATATTTGAGTATAACAAACATGAATTTCTTTGTTGAATTGTTATATCCGTGTTTTGTTCATGATACATATTTGTTATTAAAAGAAGAATTTAGAAAACTAAAGATGGAAGATTTCCAAATTAATATTGATTATCTGGTATTTTTACGCAGTTTTGATGAAGAGATTTGTTTGACTATATGGGGAATAAGTTATATTAAATGAGCTTTTGTATTCGGGACTTTAGATAATGTAATAACCTATAGTCTGCTGTTTTATAGCCTTAAATAAACAAATTAAAATATAATTTTATTTTGCTTGCACACTGTTTAAAGAAATGTGCATGAAAATGAGAACATGGAATTGCATATTTTTTTCATGTAATTCTCATTCGAAAATAAATTTCTTTTAATGACATAATAATGTTTTTAAGCATTTAACTGCGTAAAGAAAATGGAATAAGTTTATATTTTGATTATACATTAGCGTACATTGTGTTGGCTGTTTCACAGCCTTAAATAAGCAAATTAAAATCATATTTTATTATACTTAAACACTGTTTAAAAAAAATAAGACTTTGGTAAATCTTGTTGACACAAAAATTGGTATTCTAGTACTTGGTATATATTTATTTAATGCAATAATAATGTTTTTAGGCATTTTTTGGTTTTTGCGTAAAGAAAATGAAATAAGTTTATATTTTGACTATACATTAGCGTATATTGTGTATTTCACACATTTGTGTATAACAATCATAAATTCTTTTGTTGAAATGTTATACCCATGTTTCGTTCATGGCATATCATTGTTATTAAAAGAAGAATTCATAAAACTAAAGATAAACATTTTTCTTTAATGCCATAATGAAGTTTTTATGCGTTTCTGGTTTACTGCGTATAGAAAATGAAGTAAATTTATATTTTGGTTGTACATTAGCGCACATCGTGTTGGCTGTTTCACAGCCTTAAATAATCAAATTAAAATAATATTTTATTATGCTTAAACACTGTTTAAACAAAATAAGACTTTGGTAAATCTTGTTGACACAAAAATTGGTATTCTAGTACTTAGTATATTTTTATTTAATGCCGTAATAATGTTTTTAGGCATTTCTGGTTTCTGAGTAAAGAAAATGAAATAAGTTTATATTTTGACTATACATTAGCGTATATTGTGTATTTCACAAATTTGTATATAACAATCATGAAATTTTTGGTGAAATGTTATACCCATGTTTTGTTCATTGCACATCTTTGTTATCAAAAGAAGAATTTAGAAAACTAAAGGTAGGCTATTTTATTAAATGCCATAATGATTTTTTTATGTATTTGTGGTTTCCTGCGTAAAGAAAATGAAGTAAGTTTATATTTTTATTATACATTAACGTACATTTTATATTGCATATATTTGTGTATAGCAATCATTAATTTAATAATATTTTATATACTTTTTTATACTTTTAATTTTTTATTATTACATATTTTTTTTGTTTATTTCACGCCAAAAGTGAGTTACGTCGCAATATATAGCGCTACAATTTTTCCACCCACTTTATCCAAAGAGAAAATGTACAGAACATATTACTAGAATTATATCAGATTGCGATTTAAAAAAAAAAATAATAATTGATAGCATAAGAAACAAATATTATGTTTTTATTTTTTTCTATGCAGACTATAAATATATAAGTAATAAATATAATTCTATAAAAGCTTCGAAGATCATTGAAAACTATTTTTTAGTGAAATACAAAGTAAGCAATCTATTTTCTTTTGAAATCGAATGAAATAAATTTTCGAATGTTTAAAATGATATGTTGCTGTATTAAAAGGTTCTTCGGTAAAAGTAATCATAACGTAAATTAATATTTTTACACAATTTAGAAAAATTACAGTGACGAAATAGGTCGGACATTACAATTTCTAGCTATTACAAATTCAGATATTACATTTGGCTAGGGTTGCCAGCCAGGTCTACTTTTGAAATTAAACGCTAACTGTTTTCCCGTCAAAAGTATGAATATAAAAATGCAATTTTTCAAAATCAAATTCATGGGTTTTTGAAGGAATTTTCAAACATTTTTTTCAATATTTTATACTTATTATTAACTAATTTTTTATTTTTAAGTGCTTTTCTTTAAAAAAAATTAATGTTAATATATTCGATAAGTTGTCTCGAAAATGTTTAACAGAAAAATTTTATCGATTTTCAAACTTCATAATATAGAGCTTTAAAATGCACCAGGTCTCAATGCTAGGTGCGAGCAACACCAAAAGTGGTTCCCTTGTTAGTATATTTGTATTTAATGCCATAATAATGTTTTTAGGCATTTCTGGTTTCTTAGTAAAAAAATGAAATAAGTTTATATTTTGACTATACATTAGCGTATATTGTGTATTTCACAAATTTGTGTATAACATGAATTTTTTTGTAGAATTGTTATACTTATGTTTTGCTCATTGCACATCTTTGTTATTAAAAGAAAAAAATTAGAAAACTAAAGATAGGCCTTTTTATTTACTGGCATAATGATGTATTTATGTATTTCTGGTTTCCTGCGTAAAGAAAATGAAGTAAGTTTATATTTTAATTATACATTAGCGTACATTGTATATTGCATGTATTTGTGTATAGCAATCATGAATTTTTTTGTTGAATTGTTAATCCATATTTTGTTCATTACGTATCAGCGTTATTAAAAGAAGAATTTAGAAAACTAATGATGGAAGATTTCCAAATTAATGTTGATTATCTGGTATTTTTACGCAGTTTTGACGAAGATATATTTTTGACTATATGGGGAATAATTAATATAAAAAGAGCTTTTGGAACTTTAATAACCTATAGTCTGCTGTTTACAGCCTTAAATAATCAATTTAAAATAATATTTATTATGCTTATACACTGTTTAAACAAATGTACATGAAAAAGGAAACATGGAATCGAATATTTTGCCAAGTATCTGATTCGAAAATAAATTTTTGCTGTTGGTCATAGTTACAGAACTGTGAGCTAAATAATATTTATCAGTGTTCATCTTTAACAATAACATGTTAAAATATCAACCGTGAACGTAAAGCATTTTCGGTCACTTACTTGAGAATCTTCATCACAGTTATGTCACATGAAACTTAACTGTTTTTTAATTCATGTCAAATTTTATAGTGTGCTTTTATTTTTGTGGAAATGATGTTTTATTTGTCAAAAGTGTCATGTATTGGATGTTGCAAGTATCTTTGTTTATAGACATAGACATTTCAACTTATTGTTTCTAACGTTGTTCGCTGCTGTTTATTTATTTTTATTCAGACATTTTTAGAGAGGTTATATTCCTTTGACCGAAAATTAACTTGATTTTTTACGATTTGTTTTTTGGTAACATAGAAAAGAGCCCTTTCGGACTTTTTGCAGGTTATTTATTGACATAGCATTGAAGAATGAAAACATTGAATTATGAAAACTGTAAATGAAATAACATATCACACTGATAATTAAACAATTGTTTAATTTTCAACATGTAAATCTGTCAAAAAAGTATATTTAAAATAAACAGTAATGTCTGAGAACGGAGCTTTTTTTTTCTTCTATACCTAAACAAAGAGTTTGGAAATTAAATCATAAAATCCCAGAATTTTCCATTCTTAGACGTTATACTAAACGTTATAAGGATTTTTAAAGAACTTTCACAAATTGAAACTGCTTCTCACCTTCTTATAATAAAATTCTAAATAGTAATGTAAATATATTTTTCCCAAAATTCCGATAAGATCTTCTAGTTGGTCGTAAATAAACCAAAATATTGTTCTTTTAAATCATATTTAGCATTTTGAATTCTGCAAATTGAACTTTCTATTATGCTCAAAAATAATGTTTTCTTCAACTAATTCAGAGGCAGCAGTTTGAAACAATTTATTATAATTTGCAGGTTTCTGTGCATCATTGACAAAGGTAAGATTTTTCTCATGCTTTATCCACCAGCAATCCAACCTAATAAGTGGAGGATATGCTTGTTTGGCCTAAGATTATCTTGTCTATTGCGATTTTTTTATCTGTTACAAAGAACAAAGATATCACTTCGGGAATTTTTGCAGAAAATTTATTGACATATCACTTACCCATTTAAAGTTCTGTGTGCAAAATAATTGAATATTACTCTTTGTGTGTCGGAGAAGACCTGGAGGTGCACGTCGCAAACTTCCAAACGGACAACTGTTTTCCCCGGTCGCAAGCATCTAAAAAATTTTGTCTCCAAATTATGAAAGGGTATTACACTACCTGGAATTCCTATCCATGCACTTATTTTAAAGAGTTGATTTGTGAGAAAATAGCGGTTATTTGAACAAAAAATATAATTTTTGGTGACTATTTATTTACCTTTTGCAAGCTAGAAAATGTAATTAACCGATAAAAATAATAATTTTCGGTGGTATCAGCTCGAGGAAAAGCGACTAACTTTCTTTATATATAGGATAAGGTGACATATTATCGACCCCCAGTCAATTTTAGGCCCTTGGGAGTTGAAATTTTCAGTGCAAATCAACCAAATTTGGATTTTAAATAGACTAACTACCCACGCACATAGAAATATAGGCAATTGTCGTACAAAAAATTTTAACAATGCAAAAAATGTTTTAGGTAGCTTTCATTGCAAAAAGCTACCTGTTGCAGCCGTTCGGAGGAAAGCGATTTCAAAAACTTTGGTATGGACCCCGAAACCACCCTCCGTTAAAAATTGATATATATATATATATGACCTTTGTCATACTGTAACTCTCGTATTTATTAACCGATTTGGATGTAATTCGGTGTGTACATAGTACATACCAATGTCTCGACCGAGTTCGTTGGCCACCTTCATCCGCCATTTTGTTTCAAAATGGAGGCCATTTAAATTTTTTTAAAAAAATTAAAATTTGAAATGTGGTACCAAAATAAAGAAAATGGAAAAAATATTTTTTTCTTATGTATTTGACCTTTATACAATGACTCCGGAGCAGTTTTTGTTTCGTCTATATCTTAAAAAATGGCTGAGTTATAGCATTTTGAATTTCTAGCATGGCTGATATTTTGAAACGTCCTGAATTTTGTCACGCGATGAAAGACGTATTTATGAACCGATTTGGATGTAACTTCGTTTATACATAGTACATACCAATGTTTCGACCGAGTTCGTTCGCCAGCTTCATCCGCCATCTATTTTAAAAATGGCGGTCATTTAAATTTTTTTTTTAATTAAAATTTGAAATGTGGTACCAAAAAACTGAAAATTGAAAAACTAATTTTTTCTTATGTGTTTGACCTTGATAAAAAGATTCGGGAGCAGTTTTTGTTTCGTCTATATCTTAAAAAATGGCTGAGTTATAGCATTTTGAATTTCTAGCGTGGAAACTTCTAGCATTTTGAAACGTCCTGATTTTTGTCACGTGATAACAGGCGTATTTATGAACCGATTTGGATGTACCTTGGCGTGTACATAGTACATACAAATATCTCGACCGAGTTCGTTGGCCAGCTTCATCCGCCATCTAGTTTCAAAATGGCGGTAATTAAAAAAAAAAATAGAAAATTTTTAAATTTAAAATGAGATATCAAAAAATTAGAAAATGAAAAAGATTTTTTTCGTATGTGTTTTACCTTAATACAAAGATTCCGGAACAGGTTTTGTTTTGTCTATATCTAAAAAAATGGCTGAGTTATAGCATTTTGAATTTCTATATTGGCTGACATTTTAAAACGACCTGATATTTGTCATGCGATAACAGGCGTATTTATGAACCGATTTGGATGTAACTTGGTCTGTCTCTGTACATAGTACATACCAATGTCTCGACCGAGTTCGTTGGCCAGCTTCATTCGCAATCATGTTTCAAAAGGGTTGACATTTAAAAAAAAAATTAATTTAAGGTATTAAAAAATTGGAAAAAGGAAAAAGATTTTTTTATGTGTTTGGCCTTGATACAATGATTCTGGAGCAGTTTTTGTTTCTGAAAATTTGTTCTTTTGTTTATATCTTAAAAAATGGTTGAATTATAGCACTTTGAATTTCTAGCATGGATAACACTTTGAAACGATCTTGTATTTGTCACGCGATAACACACGTATTCGCCTATTTCGACGTAAGAAGGCAGGTGGATAATATACATCAATATCAAGACCAAGTTCGCTGGCCAGCTTCATCAGCCATCTTGTTTCAAAATGGCGGTCATCAAATTAAAAAAAAATATATATATTTAAAGTGAGGTGCAAAAAAAATTAGAAATTGAAAAAGGTTTCTTTCTTAAGTATTTGACCTTGATATAAGTATTCAGGAGCATTTTTTGTTTGTCTTTATCTTAAAAAATGGCTCAGATATAGCAGTTTCAATTTCTAATGTGGGTGACATTTTGAAAAATCTGATTTTTTGCCTGCGACAGCACTCGTATATATCAACCGATTCCGATGTGAGTGAGCATGTGCACAGCAATTACTAAGGTCTCGACCAAGTTCACTGGTTAGCCACATCCACCCACCATGTTGTCTTAAAATGGCAGGCACTTTAAGAACTCGCCGAATTTGGCAGCCAAATATAAGTTACTTTAAATAAAAGGAGCTTGGATAAAGCTGACTAATTTCGCGAAATTCTCATTCATAATGATTTAGTATTGATAAAAAATATCATTGAATCTTCTATATTCGGTTTTCACTAAATTGAGCTTCGTGTGTTTGAATAATATAAGTTGGCTTTTTTAAAATAAGGAATATGAAAGCTACCCCTTTCTCCCGGCACTGGCCGGAAGGACGTTTTTTCAAAAGCATCTAAAAATGCAAAAGAAAAAAAAATGGTCCCAAATTCGTCCCCCCAAAAAAATCCAATACGCCGAGGCTTAACTTATAACTAAATCAAAATTTATTTCAAGAAATGTACTAATTATCAGGGGAAGAATAACATAATGAAACATTAGCATAGTTGCCAACCTCCCGATTATTTTCATATCAATATTTTTATGCAGAAATGCTTGCTTTATGCAATCGCAATTTTAACGCAATTAAATAAGGAAAACATTTTTGTAAGATTTTACTGGTATCCAAAAAATCGTGAGATTGGGAACTATGCATTAGCCATCCAAACATGAGGAAAAAATTGAAAAAAATGTCATGAAAAAGCATTCCTAATTTCGTCCCCGTGTCGAAAATAAGAACTGCAAGGGGAACGAAATTGGGACCACACTTCTTCCAAATATTACTGAATTTCTGTTCCCGTAAGATGAATCGAGCGTCCTAAAACTCACTGCATGCTACTGTCAGCATCTTAACAACGTTAAACACATGCAATGAATATGAATTAAATCCTTACAGTACTGTAAATAACGTTCTACAAACAACGTAATAAGAACTCAGGTCGCCGTCTTTAATTTATGTATGCGTCTTGGCGAACGAATCTTTCAACACTGACCGCTTTTACCTTCCGCCCCCTGTGCCTTGCGTCATAAGAGCCGCCACTTTCGCAGAAGCGGAGATGTAAAGGGGGACGAATTAGGAGATGGGACGAAATATGGGCTATTTATGGGGCACTCTCACAATCTTTTGACTTCCGTGTCCCTGAATAATAATTTTTATTTTAATACACTTTTTTGTTTTTATTTTAAATTTCATATACTGGGGAACATCCCATTCCATGATTGAATAACAAAATTAACGAGATAAATAAGTTTTGGACGATACTAGGGGTCCAAATACCAGGGAAACTCCTATACCGTCCCGTGTCCCTTATGCTGATTTTGAGTTTGGAGCTGTCTGTGTAAAATTGTTTCAATAAAAATAATTCGATGTATTTTTTTTTTCTGAAACTGGGACAATTGTTTTATATAAATATGTAGCAAAAAATTAACCTATAGACATTTTTACGGTTGATATTATTTTTTTAACTCTGTCCTTGGGTTTTTCATCCTTACCGTCCCTCTTGGTAAACTTATACAGAAAATCACTTCAGATGCAGCCACAGAATTGTTTTCACGTTTTTTCCCATGTAGAAGTACGCTAGAGAAAGAATGTCTAACATTCTTTGACAGGAAATGTGCTGCAGAATTTAAATCAGCATTTAAATATAAATTTCAAGCATCGTGGCTTTATTGGTAGTCTTACCGTCCCCAAGGTTTATTCCTACAGTTTTTGAGGTAAATTAAAAAAATATATATATATTTAACCCATTAGTGCCTGAATTATTTTTTCAACTCAATATTGTGCTTAATTATAGTAAATGGCGTAAAATGAACGTAAAAAATAGAAAAAAAAATTCCCTTTGAAAAAATATTTATTTAACATACAAAAATCTAAACGTCCCAATTTTGGGATACTAGGCACGAAAGGGTAGGGGTTTTTCTCCGTTACTGTCTAAGCATTATATCTATGTTTTATGCCGTTTAATTTGTTTCAAAAAGGTTAACTATCATTCGGGTTATTATTTGACTATAAAAATTTCTTTATTATTACTATAAGAGGGGAGGGGGGACGGCTGGGTTCATCTCAAGAACAAGACTCCCCCTTCCTCTTCACCAAAAGCTATTGGCATAGTAAAAATTTATAATAATCAATAATTACTAATAGAGTATATATACCGTATATACTCACATATACGCCGCCCCACTAACTTTTGAATGCAAATTCTGCAAAAAATCAAAAACTCTCGTATATCGACCCCCTAACCTTTTTACTTCAATTTCGCACAAAATCAAACCAAAGATTTCACTTACTAATGCGAAAAATTGGTAAGTAAACAAAAACAAATCATTGACAATTTTTTTTAATAATAAATTATTGTTATTTGTATATTTTATATATTATTTTATTATTTATACACATAAGAAAATCAGACTTTTGCAGTATTCAAAGTTTTTTTTTTTTTTTTTTTTTTTTTTTTTTTTTTTTTTTTTTTGGTTTTTGTAATTAACTCCCGTATTAGTCTACCCCCCAAATTTACTTTCAGAAAATTGTCAGAAATGCATCGTTTTACACACGAGTATATATGGTACAGTAGAACCTCGATTATCTGACCCTCGTTTAACTATAACTCTCCGTAAACCGATGTCGATATCCTGAATTTTTTCAAACTTTTTTTTTCCACATTCCTTGTGTGTGCAAGCGTTTCTTTCCAAACCACGAGTAGAGATAAGCATGTTGGTTCCCCTTTCTTCGAATTCTATTGAAATTAGCTTGAGCTCTTGCAAGATCCGATCCCGGTATAATTGTACTCTCCCCCTCCCCCCTGTGTACACGTCCCTGTTCTAAGCAAATATAATTATTTTCATGTATAATTTAAATTTAGATATTTATTAAGCAGTTTAAATAGTCCTAATAACAGATCAATGACGATGTTACATATTAAACTAGATGATTATTGATAAATTCTCGATTATCCGGAAATTTCGATTATCCGCTGTCGGCTCGGTCCCAATTACGTCGGATAATCGAGGTTCTACTGTATATATTTTAGTAACCTCAGGATGTCAAGTACTAACTAGTACAAAACATAACGGTATGATATAAATTTTTAGTAAGCCAATAGCTAAGGGTGGGGAGGGGTTGGTGTCTTGTTCTTCAACCGAGCACAGCCCCTAACCCCCCCCCCCCCCATAGAGATAACAAAGAATAGTCAAATAATAATCCGAATAATAATTTTATAGCCAAATAATAATCCGAATGGTATGTAACCATTTTGTAACAAAATAAATGGCATAAAACATACATTTAATGCATAGACAATAACAGAGAAAACCCCTACCCATTCGTGCCTAGCGTCCCAAAATCGGGACGATATATAAAGGTTCAAATTCGAACAAAAAAATAGAAATCTGAAAAAATGAAAAAATACGTATTGTAAAATAATGTTTCGTCTTATAAATAATACCACTTATAAAATGATTGATAAAAAAATAAAAGAAATATCTCACCTTTTCTTACGCGCCATTTTATTTCAAGAAAATCCAACTTTGCGCTACAACAAACATTTATTTCACCTTTTTATTCTTAAAAATGCGCTGCCATTTATGGATAAATATTGAAAACAAATACTAAGGATATATTTTTCAAAGCTTTGAAAGGATAGCATAATTCCATTTGTAATGGGATTTTTTTTAAGAAAGCGTCCCAAAATTAGGACGCCAGGCACAAATGGGTTAATCCAATGTTAACAACTGATTCTAAAAATCAAAGAACATCGTGGCTATCACTTAGTCTTAACATGATTTGCCTAAAGTAGGTGGTAATTTTCCTTACCGTTCCATCCTCACTGCCCCTTTTTTTCCCATTTCGTCCCTTTTTTCCTATACCGTCCCCCTTTTTTACATTACCGTCCCTTCTTTAATACCCCTTTAAGACAATGTTATACCAAAATTTTGTACTAAATATACTACATTGTTATTATTTCTTATTTGAATGTCCTGTGGGTACTATGCAAATTCATTATAAGTAAAAATTTCGAAGAAAATAAAAAAGTTTTAGTGGTAAAATGGTAAGGAAAATTAAACTCGCTATGTTTAATTTTCCATAACATAAGTTTAACATAAACCTGAGTTAAATAAAAAAAGTTTTGCTGCTGACCATTTTTTCATTATTTTGAATCATTAAGGCATTCGTCTATCAGATTAAAATGTTATTTTAGCAAGTTTAATTTCGCCCGATTTTTTTCCCCAAAAGTCAAAAGTTTGTGAGAATGCCCTATATATATATATATATATATATATATATATATATAAATAGGAAATCGGTCAAATGGTCCTCTTGAAAAATTCTCCCCCAGTTTGAAAAACATGGTTTAAACGAAAAACGTTTAACGTTTATAAAAAACTTTATGAAGTTTATAATGATTTTACATTTTTTTTAGCCTAAAAAATAGCAGACTGGTTGGAAAAACACAGATGATTCTCCGAATAGACAACTCTTTTGAAAGAGATTTCTCCATTAGCTTTGTATGGTCGAAATTTACTGGTCACTTTCGATTTTAGATGTTTTGTGGTATATCTAGAGAAATACTGGGCAAAACGTCTGGAACTTCAGGAATAGGAAAAGCATTCTTGACCTCA
This sequence comes from Maratus speciosus, assembly GCA_963932465.1. NCBI lineage: Eukaryota > Metazoa > Arthropoda > Arachnida > Araneae > Salticidae > Maratus > Maratus speciosus. The sequence goes on from OZ010789.1 coordinate 85,848,423, forward strand.
TATTTTTCAATGAATGTTTGGTCATGATAGCAATTGGGTGACCTACAACAAATTAAATAAAAAAAAGCAATTTGTGATTAAACGCTGAAATAAAATTCCTCAAATGATCTGTGTAAATTAGGGTCCTGTACGATATTTGTCTTCATTCGTGCAAGAATAGCAGCTTTATTCATGGAGATGTAAATGTTTCTTCCAAAAATTTAAGAATTTTTCGCATCTTTTTTATTTATAGCCTGCACGAGTCTTAACCAAATTTACCACCACTTTCAGAAAATTTGTGTACTTTTTACTAAATTTTAAGTCTCCGCTTTTTTCAGTGTCATGGTCTGATTAGCTATACGCATATTCTTCAAATATACTCTTATTTATTTTCGTTCAAAGTTAGTTTATTGTTTCTGCAAGATGTGTCATTATTAGTGAGACAAGAAGCAATTAAGTTTCTGACGTCTTTATTAATTTAAACTTATTTTAAATTTTAAAGTTACTTTTGATTATGATATGATTTGATAATGGCTTCTTCACAACTGTGATGAAGAAATATGTATTTATTGGGAATAGCAAGAATACAAAGAGTGGGGGGATTGGGGGGATCTGTATGTTTCAATGCATTAAAAAAACTTTCATGATGTATTTGGATATATAATGAAAATTTCATTAAAGTAGAACTTAAGTTGGTATAGTAACAAATATAATTTTATAAAGCGTCAATTTTATTGAGAGAAGTAAAACGATATTTGACCAAAAATAATTTTTAGCTTTGCTCTGACTGTCATACTTTTCTATAAAACTGAGATGAAGAAATCTGTTTTAATTTATGAAAAATAACAAATATATAAAAAAGTTTTTTATTTGGAACTTTTGGTACTATATTAACTTACAGTTTTCTATTTTACATTATGTAAATTTAAAGCATTTGTATCAAGATAGTTGCATTAATTTCATTAAAAATTCATTTAAAAAAGTACTGAATTTAAGGAAACCGCTTACACTTAAAACATATTTTAGATGTTTCAAACATGCGGATCCAAGATTGAAGCTCATTCCATCAACTAGTTTGAGTTATGGTCAAAAAACTACCGACGTTCCAATTCGTTGTGCAATTATTAAAATGAACTGATCATTAAAATGATGAAAGTTGTATATTTGCATATTTCTTAAATTTTGTGATAAATGATTGTAAAACTTTCTGAAGAATGTAAACATGATACCAGAATTATGTTTCTGTACAGAATAATTGAAACTTTGTTACAATTTCAATACGGGGGCTACTTTCTAAGCGTATTAAAAATAATACACTAAAAGAAATCCGAATCGAAAATCTATTTTCGTTTTCCTCAGCGATATTTTGCTGACTAAAAGTATAATGCGTAAATTAGCTGACTATACATAATTTGTTAAAAACTGTAAACTGTAAAATTAAAAAAAAAGAATAATATAGTGAAATTTTTTAATGAAATAATGAAATTCCATGTTTAGAATTTTGTCTACGGTTTCTAAAAATTTCCAATTTTCGGAGGATTAGGTTTGTATTCTTCATTTCACATTTTAAAAATGTTTTAAACTTCGTAACAATGACTATATGAAATTTAAACTAAACTATTTATTAAGGATTTATTTAAAATAATAAAGTTATGCTTTATCTTCTTCGAAAGTCCACTCGTCTATACTTTAAACTGAAGTTTACAATAATCTTATGTATAGATTTAGCTGTAAAGGAAAATGTACGACAAAGGATTTAAGACAATGACAGTAAATATATCTTGTGTAATGTTAAATGCGATGTAAAAACTATGTTAGAAATATATATGAATTTTAAAAGAAAAAAAGACAGAAAAAAATTACTTAAACTTTCACTTTCTTTTAAAAAGATAAAGAGAAAAATCCATCTTAGTTTAATGTTTTTTTTCGAGTGCAAAGTTCTGAAATTTGTAGTGTGCATTATAAAAGCAAAATAGGAAACAACTTTCAAGTAAAAATATAATATATTATAATTTGTGATTTACTAAAAAAATAAATACAAACTATTTTCTGTCAGTATGTATTTTTGGGGTTTTTTTTTCCCATTTGCATTTTTAAAAATGTGTAAAGTTGGTTCTAAATTTCATGACTATGCGAAACTTAAAATAAATTCAAATATTTATTTGTGATTTGTGTAAAATAATAGAGCAAAGCATTTTCTTCTTCGGACATTGCGTTGGCTGTACATTAAACTGAATTGTTAAAGTGTCTTTATACAATTTGTTGTAAGAGAAAATGAACTAAAAAGAAATATGTAGACATTCATTGTCTGTTTAAAAAACTAAAGAAAAAACTTTGTCTAACATCTACTTTTTGTGTTAAGTTTCAAAACAGGTAGTAAGCGTTTTTTAGATGTCAGAAGAGAAAAGAATTTTTGAAGATAAATATCGTGTAAAAATATTATATTTAGTAAAATCTGATTTACAAAAAAATAAAATAAAATAAAATAAATAAATAAATAAAAATAAAAATAAGTATCTTTTGTTGCATGAATAAAGATTTGGATGAAATTTCGAAGTATGTTACAGCGTATTTTAAGCTTCATGTTTTTGCATTCATTTATGGACATCGATATTAAAAGAAACTACCAGTAGGGGATAGTTGTACAAAACCGGGTAGGCGGGTAAAACCTACTTGAGCTGTACTGCTATCTATCAGCCAACACTAGAAAATAGATGTCGACCACCATTACGAAATTTGTAGCTGCACAAAATGCTACTGTGTGCGGTTGTTCTTTTGCGTGAAGGATTTGGTTTAAATTACTCTTAAAAGTTTCATTGTTTGATTCTAGGTTTTACGCATATAATCACTATTTGTCAGCATATTAAGTATAGGTAAGTATTATATCTAATTATTTGCTTTCCTGCTAATATTTTAACATTTTTAATAATCTTTTGCTGTAGGATTGAGAGTAATGACGCAAGGTTTTAAAATCTGCGTAGTGATGGGGTAAAACCGGGTACTTAAGAGTGGATCAAAACCGGGTATACCCGGTTTTGTCCTACACTCATGAAATGATTTTTTTAGTATAGTTAATAAATTAGCATGGAGCTTTAAATTGCATTTTTAATGCTGTTAAGTTATCTTATAATTCTAAATCTATCTAGTTATAGTGAAAACGTTAATTTTGATTTTGTTTTATGTTTAAAAGTTGGATAAATTGATAGCTTAAATTCATTAAATTAATTAAAATGCAATTATTAATGAACAAATAATTAAGATACTAATTAAGGTTTATTTTTATATTATGCTTATTACATTTTATTAAATAACTTTCTAATATCAGGTATAATGACTTATGTTATAGGCCTACATAAAATTAAAATTATATTTTGTAAATAGTTTTTTTTAAATAAAATAATCTGTCCTAATTTATAAATAATCTATAATATCTCAATCCCATATAATTACGCTACATAATCTATAACCAGATTTTTTACCAAATAAATATTAAACAAGCAAGAGAAAATCCTCTCTTGATGGATGAGCCTTTCCTAAGCTCATTTGCTGTATAATAATATGAGTGGATGGATTACGAAAGAGTCCTTCATTATTTAGTTCAGAAAATTTATAGATTTTTCCAATCCTTCTCCTGGAAACAGTGTTGAATTCTGGGGGTGGCCCGGGAAAACATTCCTCCTCGAAGCAATAAGATGTCCCCCCGCGAAGATTTGAGATTTTGTGTTTTTAGTGGTCAAAAAGGGCAATCCCCGCCCCCCCCCCTCCCGAAACCACAAAACTCACTCCCGGAGAAAAGTTCCTCAATTCAACACTGCCTGGAAAGCCTGTTCTTTTAATCCTTGATGGGTATACAACTCATGCTAAAAAGATCGAATTAATCAATCTAGCAAGATAAAGCAATGTATTTATCATATGCTTCCCTCCATACGCAATGCATCGATTTCAGCCCTTTAATGTGTCACTCATGCGCCTCTAAACCCATACTACGAACAAGAGATGAATAAGTGGTTACTTTCCAATCCTGAGCGATCTGATACAATTTACCAAATTGAAAAATTATTTAAAGCTGCATTTTTGAGAGCAGCAGTTGTAAATACTGCATTTAGAGGGTTTCAAAGAACAGGGCTATTTCCCTACAACAACGATGTTTTTCCAGACCATGATTTTGCTCTTTCGTAAATGACTGTAAAACCCATGAAAGTCGTGTTAACACGCTTAGATCTATGCAACCACAGGTTGGCTTACCTGCAAAAGAAATATTTCTGAAGCAAGCATCACAGGATAATGGAGCTTAACCTTCCAAACCTAAAAGCGTTGACATCACACTCCATCAGTGGACAACATACAGCAACTTCTACGTCGGGCTGCTAACACATGCAGCAGTTGACATCACAATCACAGACTTCAACAGTGATTCAAAATGTTACTTTTACAGAATACATTAGTACCCAAGCACCACAAAATATTTTGCACAACAGTATTGAACCAATATTTATCAAATAAATTAAGGATTTCTTTAAGGGATGAATATTGTATTTTATTGAGGTTTTGAAAAACAGCACTTTTGTACTGTTTTTTGAGTAAAACAAAAGATGAAAAAAATGTTTTTTTTTTAAATTCCTTTATTAAAATGATGCTCAATGAGACAAAGTAACAGATAAAAAATGACCAAGGCGGCTATTATGGATTTGGAACAAAGATACAAAAAAGTACACTTGTGATAAAAAGTGCTACTTTTCAAGAAAAGCAAAGAAAAAAAACACATTTACAAACAAATTTAGGGTACTTGTGGGGCCCATATCGAGATGATAATTTCTGCATTTTATTACAGTACATAGTGTAGAATAATATTGTACAAAATATGATTTTTTTATTCTACTCGGTTACCTCGCAAGACTGTAGTTCAGTTTACTTTATCAACAAAGACAACATTTGATTTGGAAGTGATTTGTTTTTGATTTGCTTTTATTCATATCCCTTAAGAAGACTATAATAATGTTTTTTATTGGAGGAGTTAAGGTATAATTTTTGTTACAACTTAAATGTCTAAATTCGATGAACTTTCACAATCAGGGTATTAAGTAAATATTCATGTATTTTATACAAACACTCATAATATATATATATGGATGTGAAGGTGAATTAAGCCTCTAAACTTCATTCAATATTTTATAAACCTTATTTATAATACACTGCTCAAAAAAATTAGGGGAGTATGCAAAAAAGTGAAGAAAACAGTGAAAGATAAACATATATGGGTATAAAATGGATGTACACATGCATCAATGCGCAATACAGAAAAAAAGACGCAAAAATTTGTAAGGGAGCTTTTGTTCTTTGAAAAGATGGAAATAACACAAAAAGATGGATTCGGCAACAATTTGGTTACATCTAAATGATAAAAAAAAGTATTGTTTAGAAATGATGCAAAATTTTTAATATGGCATGTGGTCTCCTGGAACAGCTAAGACTGCTGCATACGTGTTTTCCATGGATACGATGAGGTTATTGATATGGCTTTGGGGTACACTGTTCGACTGCTCAAGAATTGCAATCTTTAAGTCCTGTACAGTAAAAGGAGGCCTTGGTCTCGCAGCAATGCATCGTCTGAATATGTCCCAAATATGGTCGATCGGATTCAGGTCAAGAGAGTATGCTGGTCATTCCATACTCTGTATTGTTTCAGCTTCAAATATGTTTTCCACAAGACGAGCTGTATGAAGTCTGGCATTATCATGCATGGAAAAAAAGAAATCACTAATTGCTGCGACTTAAGATACGACATAATGTCTCAGTATCTCGTTTGTATAACATCTGACCGTCAAAGTGCCATTCCAAATGATTGCAGGCCCGTACGTCCACCCATGCTGATTCCAGTCGATGACATCGACCCACCTCGCCTGTAATGTGATCTTTCACGAACAAATGTGGGATTATTTTGAGTGCCTCTTTCTCTCCATTGCAAACACAGCAGATGTCACATCTAGACTGAATCGGGACTCGTCTGTAAACAGAATTTGACTCCAACAACGTTGCCGCCAAACGCGATGTTCAGTTTCCACTTTCTTTGGACCGCACAGTTGCTTGAGATCAACGGAATACAGACTATTGGCTTACATGCATAGAGACCACCCTAATGAAGCCTATTTTGGACTGTTTGGATGAACACTCTTCGTCCAGTGGCCAAGAACAACTGTGTTTGCAACAGAGTAACATTGCCCGTTCCGTCTCGACGAGCTGTTAACAGGATATATCGCTCATTCGTTTTTGTGGTAACACATGGCCGACCTTGCCCTTGTCGATGCCTACCTTTCCATGTGACTTCGAATCGATTCCATAGTCTTGCATTGACACTTCTTGCGACCCCAACAGCGTCCGCTATACCTCGTTGTATTTCCCCATATTCAACTGTCTCGAACAACACGCCAAGCCATTGATTCAGTTAAATCACATTGTTGTGACATTTTCAAGTCACCTTTTCTAAAAATATAAGCTGAGCAATTGAATTTTTCAACTGAGACAGTGAAACAGACGTTTCTGCAAAATCTCGATTTCTGCACTTATTTCCTTTTTCTAGTTTTTGACGTCATAAACTTCAATTTGCATGTGAAGTTTTTTTTAATCTGTTTTCTACTACCCTTTAAATTATGGATGGTTGATTTTACGTTACTTATCGATATAAATATATACGTAATTTTGTTAAAATCATATGCTCCCCTAATTGTTTTGAGCAGTGTATATTTAAACATTTAAAAAAATTGTAAATGACGGGCTAAAAAAAAAAGTTGCTCCTACAACATTCATGCAAATTTTAATTTTTGAAATATTTTATGATTATTAACAAACGGTACAGAATCAAAATACTAAGCACGTATTTTTACAAAATATCGCAAATTTATTCACCGAATACACGTAATTCCAAACTTTTTACCACAAAAGTAAAAAAAAAAATATATATAAATGCAGTCAGATCCCGATTTAACGAACTCATCATGACCGTAAACTTTATTCGTTAAATCGGGGTTATACGTAATATTGGGGTCCGAAACGAAAAATAAGAAAAATCTGCATTCTAAAATAAGCCTTAGAAATTGTACACTTTTTTTTCAGCAGCTAAAAATACAGTTCATAATTAGCACTAATTAAGTTTACATTTTAAAGTACTGTGTAATAGATGTTTGAGAATTTCTTTGATTCCTTAATCGAAAAAGTTCTTTTTCGACTTTATGGAGAGAAGAACATAATTGAGTCATTTATTCCTACTGTATGCGGTACGTTTACAGTTTCCAAACCATGTAAAGGATGATAAAAAGTAATAGCTTTAAAGGGAATGTCATTATCGATTTCTGCATCAGAATCTCTATACATTGGTTACGACAAATTAACAGTTTCATTAACTTCAGTTGCATAGGTATACAGTCAGCCATCGCATGTAGCGACATAATCGTTAAAATCTATCTCAGGAGCGATTTCGTTCCATATAAATTCTTCTGAAGCGGCGATATCTTCATCATTTACATCACTTTCCACTTCTGTGCCTGGAAATATCCCACTTTATGAAAGCATTTTTCAATCGTATTTTTAGAAACTTGTTCCCAAGATTCTCTCACAAAAATATGAGCATCGAAAACATTGATTTTGAATCTTTTTTCCGCATTTTCGTCCAACGATGTTATAATTTTTCTCGTAAGAACATTTCTGTAATTAACTTTTACAGAACTAATTATACCAAGGTCTAGTGGCTAACGAAAACTTGTGCAATTTGCAGGGATAAACAAAACTTTGACATAGTTTAAATTGCAAATTGGAGGATGAGCGGGACATTGATCAATAAAGAAAAGATTTTTTCTCTTTTGTATCTGCATAGAGTTATCTAAAGACGTCTCAAAGTCTGTAAATAAAGAAAAAGTCATCCATATTTTTAGGTTTGCGGTATATTTTGTCGGTAAGGTCTTTATGTTTTTAAAACATCGCGGCTTTGTTTCCCTTCCTATAACAAATGGCTTCAATTGTCAGTTCCATCAACATTAACCGCAAGCAAAATCGCAATCCTCATTTTGCATGTTTCCCGCCGAAGTATTTTTCATTTCTATAACAAAGCGTTTTGTCGCGTTGCAAGTCATAAAGCAATCCTGTTGCATCTGCATTGTAAATGTGCGATGGTGAATACCCTTCAATCAGGCTAAGCAACTTTTCTTCCCAAACTTTTACTATATTTTCATTTGCACCCGCCATTTCTCCTAACATTTTCTCTTGGACTACGTTGCATCTTTTCTTGAAACTATTTCTCCAATCATTGGATCCAGAAAAATCTTTCACGGTATGCTTTTCGGCAAGTTGAAGTGCCTTTTCATATATACTCACGAATGGCTATTTTCTTTACACGAACGATGTTGAACCATTTCACTAGGTCAGATTCAAGAACAAAAAAAGGAGTGGCTTTCAATGTTCTTATTTTCGACGAATTTTCACCAAATTCTGCTGATGCTTTTTCAATTTCTACTCGTTGTTTTACAATGATTGCTACAGTGAACGTGGAGATTTCAATGCCCTCTATCAACACGTTTTGTGGTCTAACGCTCTTGTCAAATTCACGTAAAATGTTAAGTTTTTCACACAAAGAAAACCGCTTTCGTTTTCGACAATTTGCCATGCTTCATAAGGCTAAAAAAATTAAATTTTATGCAAAATCGAGCGTCCAATGCACCTCACTTCTCTCATGAAACAAAGCAATTGGTAAAAATTCTTAAACTGTATTCTTGTCCTATTTGAAACCCACATGGCAGGTTACACTCATGACTCATCTGCACCTGTGAATAATAATGAGCTCACCCTCAAAGAAAAGATGACTAGAAAGCAGATCCTGTAGCGGTCTGAACTCGCTCTTGGCCGCAGAATCGAGGGGTGAAGGAAAGCGCGGCATGCTATTGACCTAAATGAGAAATTTTTCATTTCGATCAACAGCGTCATTTCCCCCACCTTTTCTTCTGTAAAGTCGCATCAGAGAGGCCCAGGTGCATTCTGATTTAGTCTAGCAGTGAATGACGTATGCAAATTGCTCTGTTTTATTAAATAAAGATTTTTTTTTCATAATAGCCTTTTGATTTATAATTACTTCATCATATTATCATGAACTATGAATACTTCACTAAAATCCCATTGTTATTTGGAGGGAAAAATGACGCAAACATCAGGTCTTTTTGGCCCTTTAAAGGTTGTCTCTTTTGGCTGTAATCGCTGTCTTGACAGCTTTCCTATGACATTCTCTAGCAAAAGTGCATTAAATTCTAGAGAAACAACGACGAAGTTTCGGCCGGAATACAAAGATAAATTCAAAGGAGATTTTGACTGAGATAAATCGGTTCTGAATTTACTTATATGAGAAATGTGTGGCTGCATCCTCTCCCGTCAGAAATAGAGAGTTGCAAGGTGACGTCATGAACAGGTTTTTGCTGCTGCTGTAGGATAGCTGTTAGTACTTTTCTCATTGCTTTTCTATTTGTTTGTCCTACAGCTTTTCTAACATTTTACGGTAAAAGTTACGTAATGTGAAAAGCTCTATTACTGCGTCTGCAGTCATTTTCTGCGCCAGACAAGATGGGTATATCATTTGAAAAGCAATCCAATATTTTCTAACAAAAACTAACAATTGTTTTTTTTATTGGCTGTTCAAAAAAATCATTAATTCGGGGTTTATTATTCGTTAAATAGGGGTTTTTGCCTTCGTTTACGTCGGGGGAAAAGGAAAATTCGTTAAATAGGGGTTGGTTAAATCGGGGTCCGATTGTATATATATATATATATATATATATATATATATATATATATATATATATATATATAACAACTATAGAATGGTTAATTTTTAGTTTGCTCTGTTATATTTCCATGATGGTTCATTAACACAGAAAAGATGACATTTAATTATGATTAAAACTTATATGTTTTCTTGCTAATTATCGATAGATTCTACAAGTTTGCCATGGGCAGTATTAAAACCATTTCACGGATCCATACCTCTAAAAAATATTAAATTAATTATTCAAATTGATATTTGTTAAAAAGAGCATTATTTTAAAGCTGTGGTTAAAAAAACAACAAATGTGTTTCTATGGAAACTCCATATCGACTTAATATTATAACCTAAAAGGTCTTCACTAAAATATTAAATGGGATTGAAAAATATTTTTTCAAAGATTATGCCTGGGAGACTGTTTTGATTTTGCAGTTGTGTAACTTTGAATTTATACAGCGAGATATAGTTTTAAGTCTATAATTGCACTTAAATATATTTTTCACTGTGTTCGATTAGGTGGAAAAAATTCCAAAACCAATTTATGTTTATAAGTTGATTTTAAGGATATTTTACTTATAATTTACACGTTTATAAAGATAAAAAAATTAAAGAAGCATTTTCCTGTTTTAAACTAGAATCTTTGCTTTAATCAGTATACAGGGTGATTAAAAAAATATGGGAAAAATTTTAAGAGGTGATAGTACACACCCAAACAAACATTTTGTATCAATGTATGCATGGTCGAAAACTAAACGTAAAAAAATTAGAGGGCGCCGAAAGTTATCTTCTTATACGAGGCAAAAACACACAATGAACGATTAAGTTAAGTTACGAAAACAAATTTAATGGCATTAGATTACAATAATTGCTCAAAACATTGACCGGCAGCTGTTATGCACGCAGTACAACGGCGAAGAAGAGATTGGCGAATTTTCTGAAACACACCAGGCATATCGCGAACTTCCCCTACAGCAGCCGAAAGCTTGGCGACAAGTTCTTCTGTGGATTCAATGGGAGTCTCATTCACAAGAGCCTTTAGCCCACCAAAAAAAATCGAGACATGAAAGATCTGGCGAGCGCGGTGGTGCCTGGTGTGTTTCAGAAAATTCGCCAATCTCTTCTTCGCCGTTGTACTGCGTGCATAACAGCTGCCGGTCAATGTTTTGAGCACTTATTGTAATCAAATGCCATTAAATTTGTTTTCGTAACTTAACTTAATCGTTCATTGTGTGTTTTTGCCTCGTATAAGAACATAACTTTTGGCGCCCTCTAACTTTTTTACGTTTAGTTTTCGACCATGCATTCTTTGATACAAAATGTTTGTTTGGGTGTGTACTATCACTTCTTAAAATTTTCGCCATCTTTTTTGAATCACTCTGTATATTACCGTAACATTCTTTTAAGATAAACTCTTTCCATATTATCTGCATAGTTTAAATAAGTAGCATTAGATGTAGATAGTACTTGAACAAAAGTAATTGAAAACAGCATGGAAAAAAAGACATGTAACTATATATATTTTTTGTTTCGTATTGTTGGCATGCTTCAAATGAACAAATATAAACGAAGTGGGAAAAGTCTTCATTTCATATATGCAAATCTGTGTAATATAATATTGAATTCAATATTACTTCTTATTCCTTTTATCTTAAATTTATCTTATCTTTCATATTCGCCTGAGATAACGCCACAGAAGCAAATTGCCCAGTTTTGTAATATTCTTTGTTTACCCTGTGAACCGCGTGCATATAATTTTGCATCTTAATTCATTTTTCGCAATGTCAAAAAATAATAAAGTGAAAAATGTGTTACTGAATTTTAAGCAAACATCTAAACCACCTATGTTAGTTATCTCTGTGGTTTTTTTAATTTTCTTTTAAACATAATGATGTCAGTAATGACATTCGAAAGCTGAAAATGCGACGAGACAATGCAGTTATTATTATTCGGAAAGAAAGAAAATAGTTATTCTTTCAGTGTTTTGTGTCGCTTGATTTTCACCGTAATTTTCCACGTACATCTTTATACGCCTATTCCAATATTTTCTACATATTATATCTCCATGTGCTCTGAAATAAAATATAGTATTCTGGGTTTCCAAAACGTAATGCAAAATACAAACAAGCCCGATTTTAATTTTCTATGCGACATTTACAATGTAATAAGAGATTTAGTAAAGCTGTTTGACAAACAAGTTGGCGTTCTGGTATTTATTTCATTCCTGTTTAATGCTTTAGTGATGTTTATAATGGTATCAGGATCGTTTCATTCAAAAGAAAATACGCTAAGAGGTTTTTCAATTTCTGTTTTCTGTTTAACCACACTGTCAAAAAACGACATTTTTTACAGTACAAAGTACTGTTCATCTCGCGCACAAACTTGATCACAGTGAATGTGCTGTATCTTTTTTTGGTTTCCTGGCTATATTAACATGGAAAATATAGTAGTTGCGTAAAATTAATATATAATTTTACGCAACTACTTACGCAACTGCTGGCATTTTGAACGCCAGCAGTTTGTGCTGTAAAAAGATGTGTCCAAATTGCCAGCACATTGTGCTGTTAATTTTACGCAACAACTGTATTTTCCATGTTATTATAGTCAGGAAACGAAAGAAAGATACAGCATATTCACTTTGATCGAGTTTGTTCTGGAAAATCTACAGTGGTTTTCTTACAGTGCACAGTTTTACATTTTTTCGTTCAAATGCTATACGCTTTTTTTCATATGTGATGCATCATTGTCAGTAAATGAGAAATCAAGAAAGATGAAGGAGAATAATCTAAAAGTTATGTTTGTTTACTTAAGATTTATCCAAAACTGTGAAGAAGAAATCTGCTTGACATTATGGGGCATAGCAAGTATAAAAAGACCTTTTGTGTTTGGAGCTTTTGGTACTATAATAACTTACAGCTTTCTATTTAAAAATCTGTAATCCTTAAAGTATAACAATTTTAAGAAAGAAGCTTCGCTAATAGTTGAAATGTTTTTTTTTAATAACGTACAATCGAAATAACCACATGGAACATTCTTTCTCGTTCTGGAACATTCTTTAAAATATTTTTTTCAAAGATAATGAATCGTATTAGTAACAGAAGAAGCATGTAAGTTTAAAAAATGTACACCTTAAATTTATTTCGGATTATGATATGGTTCGAATATATCTTCTTTACCACTGTGAAGAAGAAATCTGACTTTACTGGTAGCAACAAGCATACAAATAGGCATTCTGCTTAAGTTTTCTTTTTTTTGGTACTATAAATTTAATTTTTTGATAAACTTTGATATAGCTTCTTATAGTAATAATATGATAACTGAAATGCAAGACAGCAATATACAGAATGTTTCATTATAGTCCAGGCAATAGGGAATTTTACCTAGCAAAATTAATGGTAGTTCTGGAAACCGGCTTACTTTAAGTTTTTTGGGTCGCTGAATCCGAATTTTTAACTTCCCCTCAAAATCCCCCCCCCCGAAAATCCCCCCAAAATACTTATTATTAACTTAAATTTCTTATTGTTTTAGGGGAAAAGCATTACGAAATTCAGAAACTAGACACAATTTCCAAGAAATAGGATATATGATATTATGACGTAGAATAAACGGGGAGAGAGGGGCTGGGTTGGAACATTCCCGCGCGCTTTTCTCAAAAACCACATTTTTTCAAAAAATCAAGTTTTTGGGTGGTTGCCAGGCCAAATTTTGGTGAGAAGTTACAAATTCGGATTCAGCGACCCAAAAAACATAAAGTGAGTCGAAATCCAGAACTACTATTAATTTTTCCAGGTAAAATCCCCTATAACCTGGACTTCATAACTTAGTGCACGTAGCGCCGCAGTGCATGTTCAGAGGCAGCCATCTTCCTCCGCGTTCATCCTACGTCATAATTTCATATATCCTATTTCTTGAAAATTTTGTCTAGTTTCTGAATTTCGTAATGCTTTTTCCCTAAAACAATAAGAAATTTAAGTTAAAAACAACTATTTGGGGGGGAAGTTAAAAATTCGGATTCAGCAAATCAAAAAACTTAACATAAACCTTATAGAGAAAGTTCGGAGGGGAGATGGGAGGGCGAATGTAAACGTGTGAGTGGTTAAGTGGAATTGCGCAACCTAGTTCACGCAGCACCGCGCGCATGTTCCGAGGCAGAACCCTCCTTCCCCTTCATCCTAAGTCATACTGTCATATATCTATTTTGTTTCAAATGCAATTCTAATATGGAGACTTCAACCCAGCTTATTTTAAAAACTCCCTGCCGGCTCGGGCCTACAGGCGGAGGTAGATTTCGATGTTAAGTACTAAATTCTCCAACAAAATTTAAATCAAGATTAGAGATAAAACCCAGTTTCTTCACAAAGAGCGAGCTGTAGGGAGCTAAACTTTTTGTGAAAATTGTAATATACACGAATACACACACACATATATATATGGAATAGGTTTAAAAAATGGCTACAAAAAATTCAGAGAACCTTAAAGTGTTAAAATATGTTAATATTTCCATAGTCGGGTTTTTATCATGTTTTAATACGTTTCTTCAAACTCACATGGCGTTACATATTCACCTGCTGAAGTCCATTATATTTCCAATATGACGCAATATACATATTTTTTTAATTCGTCAAACTATTTATTTTGAGTTTTCATGCTGAAATCTTGCTCTAGGAAACTTATGACGTAATATTCAATTTGTTTTCAATTTGTCAAACTATTTAATTTTACACGTGAAAATTTTGCATTAGAAAAGTAATTGTTGGGGTGAGAATTTTATTATTTGTTTTTTTTAATTGTTGGCAACTGCTATAACGAAAAACTTTTATTTTTTTCCTGCCATTGTTGTGTAAGAGCTGGTTTTATCAGAATCATGTTAAGACATTATTCAACATTTTGAACCCTCCCCATTTCCACCCTCTTGGGCCGATTTCGCCCATTTTCAATCCCCGCCGAGATATTAGCCATCTCAAAGTTGTTGGCGAGTTTGAAGATGATTCATGCATAATTGCGACTTTTATCGTGCGGACAAAATTTAGTACATACATACATACATACATATATATATATATATATATATATATAAACTTGTTAGGTGGGGGTGGTTTTGGGTTCCTGGGGTCTTATAATGAAAAGTTATGAAGGAATTTTTCAAAAGTCGCACCATGGTAACGACTGCAATAGGTAGTATTTCTTACGAAATCTACCTAAAAAATACAGTTGGTAGTTGAATTTTCCAATCCAAAAGCTATTTTTGTTTTTCTGAGCGAGAGTTTGTGAAGAAAATGTACGATGTTCTCTTTTCTTCTTGACTAATTTTACATAATTTGCAACAAAATTTTAATATGTAAAATAAGAAAAGAAACAACAAAGAAAAAATTATACATCATAGATTGTGAAACATTTTCAAACACAAACAGAATAATGCAACAAAACTGCACCGTTTAATATGTTAAAATATGATGTCGAATTCAGCCATATGGAAACGCATAATACATTTAATACCCAATTTCAGCAATTCTCATCTACAGTCGGAAAATTATCCGAATTCTTTGAGCAGCCCTGTTTACGATATTTAGATTTGTATCTATTAACTACATGCATGCAAAAATTTAGTTAAGTTATGAAATACATACCTGAGGTGAAAATTCCCGTTTAGCAATTTCTTCTGATAAGGAGAATGATACGCGAAATCTTTTCTGCAGCCCTGTATACGAGATAAATAATTTATATACAACGAATAAAATGCAAAAAATTAGTAAAATTTAAAAGCGCATACCGAAATTGAAAACGCACTTCCAGCAATTGTTTCTCAAAGACAGTACTCTAACAGATTTCTTTTGCGTGTACCTGTAAATACTATGAATGCCCTGAATCATCTTCTAGTACAATACAGTGATTTATATCAATTTCAATACATTTGAAATACATAATGTCATTACAAAACTCTCAAATGATTTTTCCCTTTGACCATAAATGTAACAAAATGCTTTTGGGTGCCCCTGTAAATGAACTAATAATGCTACCCACGTCATATACGATGCCGAAAACGCCATGGTAAGCACCAATAACATACATCCACTGTATAAAAATTCGAGTGTATTTAGAGCGTGGACAGACAGGCTGCTAGACGGCCAAATTGACAGATGGACAGACGGACAGAAAAAAGAATTTATAAACACTTTTCAACTTTTTTCGAAAGTGTTAAAAACGAATAAGTCCGTGTAAAATATGCATTTTATTAAAGGGAATGAAAATTTAATAATAAAATTGTACATTCAATATAGATTTTCATATTTAAGTAAGGAGTTTGAAATTATAGCAAAAACTGTACGTAAGTGTATGTTAAATGCGATTTTTGTCGAATTTTGTTTGCATTTATCGATTGTTTATTATTGTTTCTAAACTTCCTAAAAATGAATGTATAAAATTTGAACTAAACTAAAACATCTATTTGAAATTTACGTGAAAGAATAAAATTATGTATCATGTTCTTCGAAAGTTCACTCTTCTTTTCTTGAAAGTGAAATCTTAAAATACTTTTAGACATGGATTTAGCTGTAAAGAAATACAGACAAAAATGGGTTTAAAGACAATGACGGTAAATATTTCACTTGTAAAGTTTAATGAACCTTAAAAAGTTTGCAAAGAATATACATGGATTTCAAAAGAATGAAAGACAGAAAAAGAATTACGTAAACCTGATAAAAAATAAAGAGATGAATCTTAATTTAATATTTTTCCAGGACAGTTCTTAAACATGTAGTATGCAGTAGAAATGTCAGAAAAAGAAAAAAAAACTAATTTTCAAGTAAAATTATTATATTTTGTATTGATTTACTAAAAGTATAAATTCATAAACAATTAAATTTAAAAAATCGAAAAAAACCGACTGAGTTAAAAGCGAACTAATTAATTATTTCTCATCAATGTGAAACTACTTTTTTTCCATTTCTACTATTAGCTCACACTCTCGCTATATATATCTTGTTCAAATTTTCAATCGTTAATAAAATACTTATTATTCATCCAATCAAGCTCAAATAAAATTTTTATAACTTGTAGTGGATGACACTTGATGTTTATCCAGTTTTTTTCAAATATTAATTCATTAATTAACTTAAATTAATTAATTTTCAATAATCGAGTTTGCGTGCACTGTTAATTTCAAACTATATAATCTACAGCTTTAAAATATTAAACAAATATGCTTTTCTTTATAGTCTTCATGCTAAAACCTAAAAAAATCACATATTTCAGTTATTTATTTTTTTACAGTTGAAAAACTAGAAAATGTTTTTATAATTTTGAATTTTTTTGTGCTAAAATTAAATTTTAAGCACGACTTTTTGTATATATTTTGATTTTAATTTAGAAGTATGTGTGTTATGATTCTATTTTGTTCAATAATTGTTTTCTATATGTATAATGTAGAGTTTTATCATGCGCGCAGCTCTTAATGATTTTAATACATCCATTAGCGAGATGAATTTTTAATTTAAAATTTAAGTATTAATTTTGAATATTAATACATACATTTACTGTAAAAATCTGTAATTATTTTTTGTATCGCTTTTATTTTTCTGAAAAAAGTAGTTAATAATATATACTTCAGGCAGAAAGGGAAAAAAAATTTTTAATTGCATATTATTTGTGTTTTGATACTTTGAAAAAGGAGATGTTTTTGATCGTTTCGCCAAACTCAATGGTCCTGTGCCCTCTTAATTTTTCCCGACAGTATCTGAATTTTAAAGATCTGACCATTTCTCTTCAAATGCTTTATTTTAAGGAATCTATTTTATATAACTTTCGTTCGTTGTGACATTATGTTTTCGTATATTAGGAATTATATATATATATATATATATATATATATATATATATATATATATATATATACATATATATATATATATATATTTTATTTATTTATTTATTTATTTTTTTACAGACTGAGTCATTCAGGGAAAATCTTGTGCAAGGTCCATACTTTAGCTACAAAGTTATTCACATCGCATTAGTATATTTATATGTCTTCAGTTAATTTTTCCCGAGAATATCCAAATTTTAAATTTCTGACGCTTTCTCTTCAAACGAATTATTTTAAAAAATCTATTTTATATATCTTAAGTTGCATTATCTCTCAATTTCGCATTTTGAAACTTTGGATAATACAATCAAAATAAATATTTAGATTTGCATTTGATTTATTTCGTTCTGTTGTTTATTCAAGTAAAATGCATATATTACAAAGAGTTTCAATCTCTAATTTTCTAGAGGTGTTAAAGCAATTGAAAGAGAAAACAAGGAGATTGTGTGAAGTAGAATTATTTAAAGGAATAAATTTAGAATATTTCAGATACAAATTCAAGTTTTCATCTTGATTTATTCAATTCGGCATCATTTGTTTATACAAATTAAATTTACATATTATTAAAAGATTCAAACACATATAGTCAAATTCGCTATAGTGAACCGTCTGTGGACACAGCAATATGTCCACTATAACTGGTGGTTCACTATATCCAAATTCTTTGAAATTTGTTTTTTAGAATATGATATAGTATTATTAAAAACAGTGATTACAATAATACGTAATTTGTTTACAAATTATTAATTAAATAGCTAATAAATCAAATATAAAAAAAATAGTTACTTACTAAATCCTGATTTTATTTTTATATTGTATGGAAGAAATTAGTGATTTTTGATTGAATACAATTCGATATTAAATAGAGTTCATCGATTTTCTTATCAGCAATAAGTAAATAATCTAATATTTTTTGTAAAAAAAAAAAAAAAAAAAAAAAAAAAAATGTTCGGATATTCCCTGCCGATTTCACTTCCGGTATAGATGGTGCCAAAATTTCAAGTTCTTCTTCAACATCGTCTTCTAAGTTTACCTTTCTTTTGTATAACTTCTGATAAAATATCATCATTTGTAGGGGTACCAGAAGTGTACAACACTTCATCATCGCAAGATTCGAAGTGCTCAGTAATCTCCCCTGGAAAAATGCTCACACTGTGCTTTTCCAGCCATAGAGCTATTGGTAAGTTTTCTTCGTCGCCTTCGGCCTCCACGTTAGTATCGTTTCCTCCCAACAACACATCCTTTGAAAGACCTGCGCATCGGAAGCAGTTTAAGATTGTTGCTAATGTCACCTGGCTCCATGACTTTCCCAGCAGAATGATTGCTTCCAGAAGAAAGATGTTGTATTGCATGTTGTTCTCTTTGCAGTTGTCTAAAACACTAGCCTTTTCCTGTAGTGCGACTTCAGGCTGTGAATAACGCCATGTTCCATTGTCTGCAGACAGAAGTCGTATTCGGGACCAAAACGAGCTTAATACTCTTCAGATTTTCTAACTGCGGATGAGCTGTGCAATTGTCTACAAGGAGAAACACTTTACGTTTTGTTTCAACAAATCATTGCCCTATTGTCGAAGTTCTGCTTAAAAAAAAACTGGAAGCAATCCAGGATTATTGGTTGGCTTTGTAATTGACGGGGCAGTTTTTTAACATTTTTTAAAACACCTCGGCTTTTGGGATTTACCTACGACTGTAAATTTTATGTTTTCTGAGTCGTTCATATTTGCATATACAAGAACAGTTATTCTCACTTTCGAGAGCTTCCCTTTAGCCCACTTATCACCTTTAAATTAACATCTGATTGAGAGGCATTTTGTAAAACAATGCAGCTTCGTCAGTGTTAAAGATATCCTTCTCTTCATAATCCTGGATTGCATCCACCCACACTTGAGCTTTCCACCTTTCTATATCCGACGCACAACATTTGCTGCTTCACCAACAATCTTTCCACAAGAAATATTGTTCAAATTTTAGGTAGATTTCATTACAAAAAGCTACCTATTGCAGCCGTTCGGAGGAAAGCGATTTCAAAAAATTTTGGTATATTTTCATCAGTCATGACCTCCAGACAGCGAAACCACCCTCCGTTCAAAATTGATATATATATATATATATATATATATTACATCATTTCAAAATGCTAAAACACCATAACTTCAAAAGGAAGGTGTATATCTGCAGAAATTTTTTAACTATAAAATATTTATAAGAACAAGAAAGACAGGTAAAAAAACAAAAACAGTCTGTTCTTCATCAGTGGGAGGACAGACAGAAAACTAACTCCACCCCCCCCCACTTTTAAAATTTGCAGGTTTCTGAACACATGTTCACCCCGCATTCAATGCTGAAAAACTATTGTCATTTTATTAATCTAATTCCATAAAAAACTAAAACAACTCAAATTAAAAACTAACAAACATAATATTAACCATACAAAAACAAAAAACTTTAATAAAAAGGTCTTTTAGAGGAATGCTTACTTCAATACATTTAATCATTTTAAATCGAAAATCCGTTGTTACAGATTTCGCCATTTTCATGAAATTTTTAGAGTCTCTTGAAAAAATATCTTGTTATCTTAAATCAATAACGAAGAGAGACTGTAAAACGAGTGACATTCTTGGACTATTCCGATTATATTGAGGGGTGGGGGACGGAGTTAACAAAATAAATACCATACGCTTATGCCTAGTATTCGGGAGGGGTGCAAAAGAGAATTTTGTTCCTGCAAGGGGGTGGGGAAGAGAAGAAGGAAGAAGAGTGTGCTGTTTAACAACTTGTTCGCCCAAGTTTAAGGTGATGCGCACGAGAGTGAAACTTTACTCAATGTAAAGGAATACCATAATTTACAGTTACAACTTTTGCAAGTTTAAAGTTGGAGAACTTAAAAAAAGAATCTGAGGAAATAAAATTTGAGTCTACTATAAACGAACTAAGAAATTCTCAGCTGTCCACTATAAGCGTACAAAATAACATTTTATTAAATGGGAGACTGCACCATTAAAAAAGTTCACTTTATCCCGGGATAATTATAGCAAAGTTCGACAGTATTTTCTACTTAATGAACATATTTTAAGATGTTTTCACGTCTAGAAGCGAGGTGCACTGTGAAAAAGATATTTTTTTTTATCTAGCAAGAATTTACGAAACTGTAAAACAACCTTGTACGAGTTATCCACCATTCCGGAAAAGCGTTTTTTTTTATCGTCAGAAGAGATTTCTTAGACTTAAAGAAGCATTCCTGAAAGAAAATAATTCTTTCCTTATCTGTTTAAGAAAAAAAAAAAAGCCGAAAAGTTTCCGAGTAGCCTTTTTTTGTGTGCATTAATCAGTTTTTTTTCAACACGAAATATTGAGTTTTCGGACTCCATCAATTTTCAAACAAACATTTTCTGCTTCGTAACAGAATGTATACAAACACTAAAGAGTGACAAAATAATGTTAATTTTAGTATTAACGGTAGAATGCGATGAATGTTGTCTTCTTATAGTTTTTGAAAAAAAAAATATTTTAATTAAGTCGAAGATTAAAGACAGGAGACATATCAAACAGCATTTTCCTGTTTGTTTTTTCAATTCTAGGCAGATTTTGTAATTTTTAAAGTTATTTCTCATTGCAAATAATGAGTAATAAATTTAGAATATGGTGTCTCCAGTACTAATTAAACAGCAAGCCACAAAAGGGATTCAATAAGTCTAGAATTACCCTGTATTTAAAAAACATTAGAAGATTACTTGTCTTTATGGTAATACGCCTTTTACATAATTTTTATATTTTCAGTATTTATTACAGAAGAAAAGTTAGCAGTTTAAAAAGGGTGGATAATAATACCGCTGAAGTCATTACAATCAGATTTAAACTTATTGAAAATAAAGGCAATATATGGATACTTTATATCGAATTTTGGAAACAAAGTTGCAGAAATGAAACTTTTTGTCGATACGCTGCATTCTTTTTTTATGAAAAGCAGCAATCGTTGTTTTTGTAAGTATCAATGTTTCACTAGCATTTATTTTAGTCAAAACATCATAAATAATGTTGATTCTCACGTGGTTTATTTACCTGTTTTCTGTCTTATTTGTGAATAGACATTAAACACTATTATACCAGTCCGGGAGGAAGAAACTTTTTTACTTGTTTAAAGTTTTATATTTTTACTTTTTAAACTTTTTTGTACAGCCGGATTTTTAAAAGTATGATAGATGTCACTTTATCCATCACGAAAATAACAGGCCGCTGTCATGACTGCGGTGGATTCGGCTTTGGGGGCCGACAAACGCGCCAGTCAAAGTTAAATGAATGGCAGTCCGATTAAAAAATATGGCTACTTGTCGTGAGAATATCTTTCTATCTTCTGCAATCTGGTAAACTTGTTTGATAAAAAGTGAAATACAGCGTTTTTAAAGCCTATGGTGTCTGGTTGGTTGTGTTTATGACGGCCAATTGTCAACACGAGGAATATAGGCCCTAGGGGGGGGGTGCCCTTCATGGGGGTATTTTTAAGTCAACATAACACGTATTTACGCAAGGAAAGCAAAGGTTCGAAGAAAACCACGGAAAACTTCGAACGATTAGGCCGACGAGCGCGATTGGGATCGAACCCAGCACCTCCCGTCTACCAGCTTCGAGATCAGAACCTCACGGCCACTATGGTATCTGAAAGGATTTGGCGAGCGTTTCTTGTAGAGGTAAGAGCCCTCTTTTGTATTAAAAAATTGCTTCTGATTATTTCTGTTTGTATATAATAAAATATAAAATAGAGAAATACATACAAATTAAGAAGGATTTACTATTTTTAGTCATTTTGTTTTATAAATGAAATATACTAATATATGGAACTTTTTCCTTTTCTATCCTTTTTTTTTTATTCTTTATTTTGAGAAATAAATATAACAAATGTGTTATAATATAATCATTGTCCACGCTCTTTTAAATTAAGAATTGCTATTACAGATGAGTTTATGTTCATAGACATAATAAATATCACGAGTTTAAAACATTCTGTATAATGAACACCAATTTTCGAAAATAATCTTTATTTCAGATATAATTTTCCACTACGCTATGGAATACTAGCATGGACTCATATTAAAATTTTCTTTTGAAAAAAAAAATAAACATGAATCTCTCTTGTTTTACAAAATAGATAATATTTACTATACATTCAAAACAACTTACAATTTGAATCAAATGTCATGTAAAAGCGCACTAAGTAATTAAATTAATTACTATTCATTAGCAACTTAAAAATAATTCAAAACTGAAATATTATTATCTGTACATATAACTTAGTAAATGCTAACTAATTCTAATTAATTCTGTTCATAGTTTGAAAAAATATTAATAAAAAGATGATTTTTTAGGTAGTTAAAATAAGTACATTAAACAAAGTAAAATGTTAACTATTCCAGCCGTCCAGAGGAAAGTTTTTAAGAAAAATTTTGGTACATTTTTACCGATCATGGCCACCCAGACACCAAAATCATCCACCGCTCAGATATGACTTATATATATATATATATATATATATATATATATATATATATATATATAACCACAAACAAAATATCAAAATTCAACTCTCACCCTATCTAAATTGAAACTCTACAACAAAAATATTAAAATAACCAACATAAACATTAACTCTTAGAACCAAACTTTAAAACCAAACTAAGAAATATATATATAGCAGCAAAGCAGAACATAACAGAAGGCGAGCGGCATGGCTAACGACATGCTCTGCAGGGTTAAGTCAGACTTTACGTATGCTACGTCCCCCTTCACTCGCCGAGACCAAAAATGAAAAAAATGAAAAACAATGTTAAACTAAACAGATCTACAAAATCCATCAAAATATCTCTGTATCTCATTAGATCAATCAAAGCACCAAAACCACCACTCTCATCCATCATTGAGTTCAGTTCAGTTCCGTAACTACTACTCTTAATAAAATCACTAGCTATTCTCCTGATGAAATTGCGAGGATAACCATGCTTGAATCCCTTACGACACAACTCTAAAATGTCATTAAAAATATCCTTATCTCTAGTACTCAATCTTTCGATTCGTATTAAGCCATTTCTTAGGACATTTCTTTTAACCGAAACATGAACATTTTAATCAAAATATATCAACTTTAAGGTATTAAAATCGAAATAATTTCGGTTGTCAAATAACTTAGATATCAAATTTTCACTTTCTATGTTTAGAGTCACATCTAGAAAATCAATATTTTTACAATTTTGGGAGGAAGGTTCAGACTCAGAAACGTAGGATAATATGTAATATCAATGTTTTCAATATCATTATTTAATTATATCATTATTATCATTATCATTATTTAATATATATACATATATATATACATATAAATATATATATATATATATATATATATATATATATATATATATATATATAATTTCTGTCATGCGATAACTCTCGTTTTTATAAACCTATTTTGGTGAGATTTATTGTGTTATAGTACATACAAATGTCTCGACCGCGTTCGTTGGCCATCTTCATTCGAATCTTGTTTCAAAATGGTGGCCATTTAAATATTTAAAAATAAAACAAATACAGAGAAAATTTAGAAATCGAATATGTTTAAGTGTTAGTCCTTCATACAAGGATTCCTGAGTATTTGTTGTTTCGTCCCTAACTTAAACTAGTATGTTGTGGCCATCACAAAACTTTCTTCTATCTCATGCATGTAAATACTTCAAAATTCACTATCTCAGTGCCAAATTGAAGGGCAATCTGTGTTCATCATGAGAATTCTAAAAATATGAAATTCCGTGCATTAGTTCTCGAGGTATGACTGTCACTGAAATCGTGTAAATCCAGCAAAATGCAGCATAGCAGCGCCACCTTTTGGGTTATTTACACCAGAACCTAATTATCACCAACTTATGTCAATGCCTAACTGAATTTGAAGTTTGAGGAAAATTTGTGCATTAATTCTTGAGATAGAGGTATTGCGCAAATCATGACAAATGCAGCATAGAATCGCCACCTGTTGAGCGATTTACAACAACACATAATCAGCAACAATATTAATCAAGTTGTATTTAAATCTAAAGTTTGATGAAAATTCGTGCATTTGTTCTTGAGATAGAGCTATTGAGGAAATAGTTCAAAATGCAGCACATCAGCGCCACCTATTAGACGATTTACACCAACACGTAGTCAGCATCATTTCATATAAAGAACTAACTAAATCCGAAGTTTGATGAAAATGTGTGCATTAGTTCTTGAGATAGAGCTACTGCGAAAATAGTGTAAATCTTGCAAAATGCAGCATAGGAGCGCCACCTGTTGAGCGATTTATACCAAAACGTTAGCAGCATCCATTCATGTCAAGGACTCACGGAATCTGAAGTTTTATAAAAATCCGTGCATTAGTTCTTGAGATAGAGCTTTTTCGAAATCCTGCAAAATGCTACATAGCAGCGCCACCTGCAGGCGATTTACACCAAAAACTAATCAGCACCAATCTATATCAGGGACTACCAGAATATAAATTTTTATTAAATTCCGTGCGTTAGTTCTTGAGATAGAGCGCCGACAAATTTTGTGTCACATACAGACAGACAAATGGACAGACAGATAGACAGACAGACACAGACTCACAGACAGACATTTTGTAAAAACATGTTTTTTGGAATCTCTGACCCATAAAACATGTAAATCCGTCAAAAACTGGAATTCGAAAATTTTCATGAAACCAATACTTTCTTCTTGTAA
This sequence comes from Maratus speciosus, assembly GCA_963932465.1. Lineage (NCBI taxonomy): Eukaryota > Metazoa > Arthropoda > Arachnida > Araneae > Salticidae > Maratus > Maratus speciosus. Next base: position 85,873,799 of record OZ010789.1, read on the forward strand.
GGATAGAAGAAAGTAAAAATGGTTGAGATATAGCAGTTTGGAATTCTAGGGTGGTTGACATTTTGAAAGAAGACAACAACTAAGGAAAATCAGGCATTAATTTATGAGTGTTAGTGAACATTAGCTTCAAATTCTCGCCAAGCTTAGCGACACTTGCGAAATAAGCCAAATTTGGCGACCAAAACTAAGCAATCATAAATGATGCCACTTTGGTTATAGCTTACTAATTTGGTGCAATTCACATTCATATTCAGTACTGACGAATATTCTTTTATAGGGTTCGTCGCATTTTAGCTTCTTAAAATTTGAGTAAAATTTTCAGAATTTTAAAACCAAGAATTAAGGAATTTTTATTGAATCATCTAATCGAGTTCTTCCACTAATTTGAGCTTCGTGCTTTTGAGTAAAATTAGCTATATTAAAAAAAGGAATATGAAAGCTATCTATTCATCCCGGCACATGCCGAAGGGACTTTTATAAATTTAAGACACATATCTTTGTTTTTCCATTTTCTATGAAGATACATTTGCAAAATTTGAAACTACTGCTAATCCTTCATTATAGATAATTAGGATGGTATTACAAGTTTATTACTAATATAAACTTGATTAGTAGCGAGTCAATTAATGGGATGCTTGTGAAAACGAATTAAACATGATGAATGCAGAAACTTTCTTTAATCCGATAATATGAGCTCGTTACTTAATAAGACGAATAATTGCACAGGAAAACAGAAAAATATAAATACATATTTAAACTTTTGGTATTTGAGAAATATTAAACTGAAAATTAATAAGTTTTAAAATTTCTACCATACTATTTTGATCAGGCATTTTCGCTACACCTTCTATGATACAAATCGGGAATTTCGGAAATGCCGTTAATCCTCTGTATTACGTATTATGTTACTACGTAATACGACTCCTACTTACAAGATTATCAGCTTGTTATTAAAGAGTAAATTAATGGAATTCTTGACTAAATGAACCATAAGCGATAAATGCAGAAAATTTCTTAAATCTCATAAAAAAGAAGTCCTTTTAACTCCATAAGAATTACTTTAAAAGTATGTTAAATGGACAGAAATTTTAATTAAATCTTTTAATAGTTGGAAAAATGTAAATTGCTGCTCAGTATGTTTAAAATGTTCCAAATTATGAGTCCAGCAAAGAATATGGTATAAGTAAAGGGTATTACAAGATAATTGATAAATGATAAAACTTCTTTTAATTTTATAAACATCCTCTTAAGCTAATTATCAGGGTATGTTCATATAAACAAAGAACAAAATATATAAATGGATATACAGACAAAGGGGAGCTGTTATCAATTAAAATTAATTAATATTTTTGCTAGATTAAAAAAAAAAAACATGCGTAATAGAGAAAAGCACATTTCATAGTTAATATATTAGGTACGCATAAAAATGAAATTTGAAAACACACGGTGTAAAACCAAATTTTGGGACTGCATTTGCAGTCATAAAATGTTGAAAACTCGTTTCAATATTTAGAGCTCCGACTAGAACAAGGCTGCAAATGTTGGAAAGAGATTGCTTGCATGGTTGCACCTACTACAGCACGGAAAACTGGTTCAATTTAAAAACACACTGTGTGAACCAACTTTTGGTGTGACAGTAGCTCCAAACATAGAATGTTGAAACCAACATTTGGAGCACCAAGTAGACCAAGGCTCTAAATTCTGGAACGAGATATTTCGCTTGAAGCTGCACTGCAGTACTAAAAGTTAGTTCAATCCAGCACAAAAGTTTTAAAAGTGTAACTTTTTGTAATTACTTCGCGAAATATTTATCAAACTAAACGTTGGAAATTTCGGGGCATCGTCTGCAAATAACAGTGCAAGTGATTTGTTAATGATGTTTATACCAATTTAAACTCAATATATACACTCAATAGGCATACTATGAACAGTACAAGAATTTTTATTCAAGACACATCTAATTTATAATTTATGTAAAATTTCATAACATTTGCCTCGATTCCTTCTTTTCTTTTCCTTTTATCAACAGTGTCCGCAATAGAACTAGTCCGTTCGAACAAAAAATGAATTATCAAATTCCAAGCATATATAAAAAAAAAAAAAAAACTCACGACACTAGTTAATACAGTGTTTTGATTTTATTCGAAGCATATGTTAAAACAATACTGAAGACTTTCGGGTATTATGGAATGTGATTTTTATTTTTATTTGTAAGAAAAACTATTTGATACATATATTAAAAATTAGTAAAGTATAGACTTAAACTATTTCTTAACCGTATTTTAATGCGTTTAAAGTGCAAGAAAAAAAATAAATATTTAGATTTAAAAAAAAAAAAAAAGATTGCACTTTTCGGGTAATATGCACCAGTCGGGTAATGTTGAATAGGCTTATAAGGAATATTAAATTTGTAAAAAAAAATCATAATTTTTAAAGAATAACCAAGATTATTTAATGAGCAAGCAGTAGTGCACCAACTACAAATAATCAGATTTTGTGAAACATTGTTTTATTTGTTATAAAAATCACAAATGTAGTCTGTGATTTCGGTCCTACCACAACAGTTCACATGGATGCATATCGCACACACCAGGCATTTTATCCCTTGTTCCAGCCTCTGAATAATTTTCAGTGCAAAACACGAACAAACATCTTCCTCTTCTGATGTACATCATGGTAAAATGTCTATCTCAGATGATATATGTGAGTGGAATTGTTCATTGTACTAAACTCGTCTTAAAATAGTTCTGAGGTTATTCCATATTACTCGACACGCCGTCTTGAAAAAAGTAACCCCTTCACTCGTGAAAAAGTTAGTATATCGGTAAACTAACTAACGCAGCAATTAATATAATTGTTCCACTTCCTTACCTCATTGATATCGTTAGTGATAAGATCAATAGGATCCCAATGGATCGAAAATCTGTTATATATGAAATCCCTATCACTTTATCTAATAATGTTGAAAAAGTCTACATCGGCATGACAAAACGTAAGTTATCAGTAAGGATTATGGAGCATCACAGAGACATTAAACATCGCAAACAGAATACAGCTCTTCCTAGGTTCTACTTAGCTAATGATGTCTGACATATTAACTTTGCTGAAGCAAATTTATAGTTCCGTGCAATAACACCTTTGAGAGTAAAATTCGAGAATCAGTTGAAATCATTGCACGTTGAAGATAAACCTTGTAACGATAATTTATCCTATAATATCCCAAAAATCTGACATAATATCATAAAGTCATAATTGCACATCCAATTACAATATTCCAGCTTAAACTTGTATTATGTTGCCAAAACATGAATGAAAACTCAGTTGAACGTGGTTTAGTCCCTCATGTATAGATGGCGGCACTCGTGGTTTCTTAAATCGACCTTTTCATTTATTTAATCTCAGTTCATGAATAATTAGTTATTTTCACTAGATGGCAATACTACATTTTTGTATTCAAATCATTGGTCAAGTTTCGACTAATTATCTCTTGCACAGGAAGCTTTCGCCTCTGAACTTTGAGCCATTTTACCATCATATTTTCCTGAAGATGGCTGTAGAAACAATTCGAAACGTAGAAGTTAACTTTTAGCTTATTAAAGTTCATGTTTTGTGTACCTTAATGGTACACAAAACACGAACTTGCTTAATGCAATATTGTGTCTTTATTTATGAATATAACTGTTCAACTTAGTACCGAACTTCATTAACGTCACTGGTGAAAAGGTCTTATAATGAATACGAAATTTATAAAACTTACCTGCAAAAAATTGCAACAATCTAGAATAAGATTTGATATCACCGCGTCACTGAAACAACATGTATCCTCACCGCAGTGCACCATGGGAGTACTAAAAAGTCGTTTTACAGTTTTACACTTGGATACAGCACCGTACGCGCTAGATATTGGAGTATACCATATTTCCCCATCCTTTCACAATATCCCCTTTTCCTCTACACCTATAAAGAAGACGAATGTTTCTTAATCAACTAAAATATAATATAACCACGAAAGAAAATATATAATAGCCTCTCTCGAGTTACCCAGGATTCCAAAAACCGTTCTTTATCATAAGGAACATCCGAAACATGTCTATTTTCGACATTTAAAGAAGCATTTTTTAAAACAATTTTTTTTTTTCGCCATTGATTTTTAGAAACGTTGCTGAGTTGTTTTTTATTGCATATGAACCAGTTTTCTGAAACCGGAATGATGGTTTTTAGAATGGTATTTATTTTTAATTAAACATTTTCATCTGCGTTCTTGAATTTGTACATGTAAGAGTAACAAAATAATATTAACGTTAGTGAGAATTCTATAAATTTATCATATTTGTAGTAAAACATGTTTGTTTGAACATGAAGAGGTTTTTCTTGTGAATTAATAGCTCCAAATCTTATATTTCTGGTTTAGAAAGCAGACTATTACACTATAAAAACTTCTTGTAAATGTATCCGAAAATCAATGGCTCAAAAATAAAAGTATTCGTTAATGCCTCTTTATATCCCCCCAAAAATGGTTTATGAATTTTCCAAAGTTAAAGAGTATTTTTTGGAGTCATTAATATCTCAGAGGAGATTATCATATATTTTCGCTTCTTGTTGTATTATATTTTCCTATATTAAATTACTTTATATATATATATATATCACTTACTTATTTTTTCTAATATACTGTTATAAATTTATAAAAATATTTTTAATTATCATTTATATATCTCTAGACAGTATATGCTTTAAATGTTAATGCAATAATACACTGCTCAAAACAATTAAAGGATATTGCAGTTTTAGGTGGATTTTGTATCTGGTAAACTGTTTAGCTGATTGATACATGGTCGACAGACATAGTAGGTTATATGAGAATAAATTACACATGTTTGGCAGAAAAAAATGCATTTTATTGCGCATTTGTGTACTAAAGGAAAAAAACACAATTTGTGCATATGAGAAAAAAAAGAATAAGAAAAGGTGTTTTCCTCAAAGAAAATCATTTTCAGTAGGGGGTATGGTTTCCACGGACGGCCAGCAACGTTGAACACCTTTGAGGCATGGACTCAATGAGGCTATTAATGACGAGTTGGGGTATTCTGCCCCACTCTTCCAGAAGAGCTCTTTCCAGTTCTTGGAGAGTTTGAGGGGGTTGTTGGCGGCCAGAAACTCGTATTCCTAGAGCGTCCCAAACGTGCTCGATTGGATTCATGTCTGGAGAACACGCTGGCCATTCCATTCGAACGATTCCTTCCTCGAAAAGGAAATCCTCCACCAGGTTTGCGCGATGTGGCCTGCATTTATCGTCCATTAAAATGAAGTTATCTCCGATTGCTGCAGCGTAAGGGACTACAATAGGTCTGAGGATCTCATCCCTATATCGGCGTCCAGTCAGAGCTCCATCTCGAATGATGTAGAGGTCAGTGCGCCCGTCAATGGAGATGCCACCATACACCAACACTCCTCCACCGCCAAATCTGACACTTTCGTGCACGAACGCAGGATTATTCCTACTGCCACGGACCCTCCAGATGAAAATACGCCTATTATCCGGATGCACAGAAAAACGGGACTCGTCAGAAAACAGAATATTGCTCCATTCATTTCTCCTCCAGTTGACATGCTCGGTTGCCCACTCCCTGCGGTCGTGACGATGCCTTGATGTTAATCTAACACATACCATCGGTCGGCGAGCATACAGACCTACAGCATGGAGCCGGTTTCGGACAGTCTGAGTTGAAATCGTGGTGCCTGTAGCCGAGCGAAGGTGTAGTTGCAGAAGAGTAGCGTTCATGGTTCGGTGTCTCGCTGTTTTAGCTGTTAACGCTAAATACTGATCTTCATTGGGCGTTGTTGCCCGTCTACGACCTTGCCCTGGTCTTCGGCCTGCACATCCATTCTCCAAAAAACGGTTCCAGATCCTGGAAATGACACTTTGTGACACTCCAATGGCTTGCGCTACTTCGGCTTGAGTTTGGCCCCCTTCTAACCTACCAACAATTCTCAAAGCTTCTGAATCTGTCAAATGACTTCGATGAGACATCGTACTCATCGAAACAAAGCAATCACTGAATGCCGATCATCCTTGTCTTCATTCTCTTTTATCCAGTTGAAAGTCAAATTTCATTCGCTGCCACTGAAGCGACGTTTTTGACGTCGAACTCAAAATTTGTATACTCCACAGTTTGAAAACCAGAAAAATTTGCATTTGTGATTCTCTTCTTCTATTTTCGGCAAAAAAAAAATTCGTTTATATCTTTATTTTATATAAAACTTCAAATATCCGTTAATTGTTTTGAGCAGTGTAGATATAAATATATTTTTTAATTATATATTTGGTTTTATATCAAAACAATATATTTAACTAATAATAGATACTACAGATGACAGCACTTTATTTATTCCTTAGATAACAAACTGGAATTCATTTTTAAATGTTTTATAGAGGGCGCTGTTTACATAGAATGGGGTTTGTGCAAGATTATACTGTACATTATTATTCCTTGGTCCATTATCTTTTAAAAAACTGTTTTGGCAATATGTGCAGATAATTTCTTATACACTTTTTTTTTCTGTATCATACAATGTTAGAAAGATTTTCAAATTGGTAATAGGTTTTGCCTTTCTCAGTCCTTTTTAATCATATTTTATTTTAAACTTATTTCTTTTCCAATATTATATTTCGGTATTTATTGAGTGTGGTAGTCCTATATTAGTATTTTTAGCAATGGTATGGTTAACACAATGATGATACCACACACTTTATTTGTGGTAATCAACGTATTTAGGGCCTGATGAATCTACATTGGTTTTATAAATTTCCATTATTCCGTTTATCCTATTTTTACAATGTTTTTAAAATCCATGTTGAAAATGTTTAGGGGATTAGTTTTACAGTCAATGAATTAATTTGTGTATTAATTATACTTTCTTAATTTTTGTTGGTAATTTGTAATGGTTATATATATATTATAGTGTATAATCAGGTAGATTCAGCTCAGACTTAAATTTTATTCCAGTCTTTAGGCCTGGTGGATCCGGAATAAAATAAAAACTGGCCAGATATCATTTGAGAAGCATCGAGTCTAAGATAGAAAAGTCGAGTCTAATTTTCTTAAAGTGACTTATAATTTTTGGTACTTCTTAGTTATCCCGTCGACCAAATGACTGTCGCCAAATTGTAAGAGTAAATGCCAATAACGGTTGCCATTAATTAATTAATTGTAAGATTATATGCCAATAATGGCCAATAAAACCATTATTTTGACGTTTTATTTGTATTTCTATTAATGTTTTTCTAATTTATTTGTTCTTTCGTTATTTAAAATAAAAAATTATGTAAATTTGTGTTATTTGGCGAATGGTTTGGCGATTTATATAATTTGGCGACATTGGTCGACGGCTTAACTAAGAAGTACCTAATTTTTTTTTTTTAAAGTAGTTTGAAAAGGAACTGAATGAACATTGAGGGTATATAAATAAAATGTTCAATCTTATTCCGAATATTTTTCACTACCAATTTCAGTAACATGAATAAGCCACGGTCTATCTCTCGTCTATCGTCGGTTTCTGATTAAAATTCTTTTTTACATTTATCGAAAAAGTGAACTCTTGTCTTTCTGCCATAGAGGTGAAATGATTTATTTTGATATTTGCAGATATCTGCCAGTGGCCGGTTATAAATAATAATTTTGTCATGTTAAAAGGACTTTCAGGGCCATAAAAGTCACGAAACGTTGGCATGCACAAAAATTTTTAGGATTGATATTTCTTTCTATCCAAGGTTTTTTCTTAAAAGAAATAAAAAAAAACCCGAAAATACATCTAGTGATATCGATATATTAAATTTGTTATTCTTGTTTATTTTTTCTTTAAGATTTGATAATAGTATCCAAAAATATTTTTTATAATACTATTATTCGAAACAGAATCCGAAAAATCATAGCATGGTAAAAGGAAAGCAGCCGAATAAGTACGCTATCCCTTAAAAATTATATTTTGAGATTAAATTATATTAGATACAACAGTTATTTAAAGATAATTAGAGCATTTAAAAATTATATTATAGACATTTGTTAGATGAACACATTTCGTCCCCTTTTCCGATATTTTAGTCGCATTTATACAACGACATTCTTTTATTTTAACGTTTGGATATCAAGCAAGAGACATATTTATCTGACAATATCGCAAATGTTTGGTTTTTATTTTATTTTAGGGTAGACTGAATCGGAAAAATCATTTGTTTCTATCTTTCTTCTTCAAGTAAAATAAATCGAAGAAACAATTTATATGTATAGGAATATCCATTAAACATTTCTAGTAAAATGGGTTATGGAAAAATAAGTTTTGTTTCCAAACAGAAACAAAACACTTTGTAGCAGAAATGCTACAGTATGTATTGTTTCTTTTAAGCAATCTGTTGTTTGATTTCGAAGAATCATTCTAAAAGAAAAAAACAAAAATTCCATTTAAATAATTTTTCATCAAACAAATGAAATACTTTTATTTTGTAAAACACTTCTGTAAAATAATTGTACGTTTAGTTGCATATTTCTTTATTTTAGAACTACATTTTAATCAAAATTACAATTTAAAAAATCTATTATCTTGCTGTTTAATTTATTTTATATTCCTGTTAGTTTTATAATGAAAACTGGATTATTTTCCATTAATAAATAGAATATTTAAAACTTGAAATATTCAGGTTTCAGAACCATGATATAAATATATTATTGTTAAGATGTTCAGTTTTATAACTGTTTAATAAATTTAAAATGCATTTGAAACTAAAAAGGGTGAAAATGCTCGAAAAGCGGTCTAAAAACGTTCTAAATTGCAATTTCTACGCAATCTCGGGAAATATCAAAACGATTTCAAAGTAATGGTTGAACATTAATGGTGACAGTCCCTATTCCAATGTAGGCTATATTTTATGTTGTTGTCACTACCGCCTGGGGGTTGCAGGAGCAAAAAATGTTCTACATCGCATTTTTTTTTTTTTTTTGTATTACTAATGGGTTTGAATGGGATTTTGAAATTTGGCATAGTAATTACTTAAAATTGTAATTGCTTTCTAAGAACCGTTAAGAGAAAATTCCAAATTTAAAAGGATGAAGTGAGCAAAAAGGTGTTTTAAAAATCTTCTAAATTACGATTTTTATGCAATTTTATGAAATACCAAACCGATTTCACAAATAGTGGTTGCAAATTGGTGGTGATAGAACCTTCTTAAACATAAGCTATATTTTATGTTGGTGCTATTGCCATTGGAGTGTTGTAGGAGCAAAACACGATCTAAATTGCGATTTCTGGGTTACTAAAGAGGCTAGAAACTTCTATATAGCATGGTAGTTATAAAATTTAAATACCATCTAAGGTCTGTCAAAAATAAATTTTTAAATTTAAAATAGGGTAGGGCGAAGGGAAAAAGCGAAAAGTATTTTATAAAAGGCCTAATTTACGTTTTCTATGCAAAATCAGGAAATAATAAACCGATTACAAAAGTAATGGTTGCGAATCAATGTTGACAATCTATGATCCTACATACGCTATATCTTATGCCGGCTCCACAAGCACTTGGGGTTTGCAGGAACAAAAAATGTTCTAAACAAGTCTTTAAAAACTTTCTAAATTACGTTTTCTATGATATATTAGGAAATACCAAACCGATTTCCAAATAAATGTTGCCAAATTAATGGTGACAGTTTCTGTTCCAATATAGGTATTTTATGTTAGTGCATCTCACCAGAGAGGTTGTAGACCATTAGACAAGAAGCTAGGAATTTGACATGATGTTTAATTTTAAGATGTATATGCGTACTAAATTCGGTTTCTAAAAACTTCATGAGAATACTGAAATGTGTGTATAAAATGAGCATAAAAGCTTTAAAAGTCTTTCTAAATTATCATTTAAATAGAATGTGATTTAGTTCTTCTTATTCTTCTTATCTTAAGACTCATTTCTGCCTAGTGCCTGCAATAATGAAGTTTAGTCAAACTGTGTCTTAATTAGTAATTTTCGAATTATTCCCAAAAGTATAATTTCTTCTTAGAAAACTTAGGCGTACAAATATCACTTGACATAGCTAGACACACGGCAGTGTGTCAGCCAAGTTCGCCTGACATAGCCGTGTGTTATTTACACGAACCATTTCGAGCTGTTTTCGTCAAATTTCGATGCTCTACTACTGAAAATCTATGAGACCTACGTACTTGTTATACGAAATGTGTAGTAAGGCCACCCTAATTACCCAAAATCCAAAATTTTATAAATAACGAATAATTAGTTTCCGAGATAATGACATTTGAAAATGTCTGATAATCGATAATTTTATCACTGACTGACTGACTGACTGACTCACTCACTCACTCACTCATCAAAAAGATCTCGTATATCTACTGCAGCTACAGACTTCAAATATGGTGCGAAGTTCGTTTACACTATGAAACTAAGGAATAAAATAATATCGCCAATAATGTCGCCAAAAGTGACGCCACCTTGGCGATATCTCTAATATTTCACCAAATTCCCATTGTAAACCTATCTACTTACTGGGGGTTTATCTGGGTTTACTTGCTTACAGAAAATCAACAAATTGATATATTCTGTCCGTTCAGAGCCTGTTCTCATAAACTATACATATTGGAGACTTGGAATTTTGCATACTTATAGCTGAACACCACACATCATACAACAAATCATAAGATTTTGAAAAAGTCGAACATTTAACCCTTTGGGCTCCCACATGTGCATTTTAAACAATTCTTTCTAAGCGAGCCCCTAATTAGGTTGGAGGCGTGAAATTTTGCATACTTATAGCTGAACACCTCATATCAAACGAGAAATCGTAAAATTTTGAAAAATTCTACATTTAACCTTTTGGGCTGCCCCATGTATATTTTAAACAATTCTTTCAAAGTGATCCTCTAATTAGGTTGGAGGCGTGAAATTTTGCATACTTATAGCTGAACACCTCACATCAAAAGAAAAATCATAAAATTTTCAAAAACTCGTACATTTAACCCTTTGGGCTCCCACATGTGTATTTTAAACAATTCTTTCTAAGTGAGCCACTATTTAGGTTGGAGGCGTGAAATTTTGCATACTTATTACTGAACACCTCACAGCAAATGACATACCATAAAATTTTCAAAAAGTAGTACATTTAACCCTTTGGGCTCTCACATGTGTATTTCAAAAAATATTTTCTAAGTGAGTCCATAATTAGGTTGGAGGTGTGAAAATTTGCATACTTATAGCCGAACACACATCAAATGACAAAACATAAATTTTTTAAAAAGTCGTACATTTAACCCTTTGGGCTCCCACATGTGTATTTTAAACAATTCTTTCTAAGTGAGCCCATAATTAGGTTGGAGGCGTGAAATTTTGCATACTTATAGCTGAGCACCTCACATCTAACGACAAACCATAAAATTTTGAAAAAGCCGTACATTTAACCTTTTGCACTCCCACATGTGTATTTAAAACAATTCGTTCTAAGTGAGACACTATTTAAGTTAGAGGCGGGAAATTTTGCATACTTATAGCTGAATATCATCATGCGACAAATTATAAAATTTTGAAAAAGTCGTACATTTAACCCTTTGGGCTTCCACATGCGTATTTTAAGCAATTCTTTCTAACTGAGCCCCTTATTAAATTGCAGATTTGAAATTTTGAATACTTATAGCAGATCACCGGAAGCCAGGCGATAAATCATAAAATCTTGAAAAAGTCTTACGCTTAACCCTTTGAGCTATCACATATGCATTTTAAGCAATTCTTTCCAAGGGAGCCCCTATTTAAGTTGGAGACATGACTTTTTGCATACGTATAGCTGAATACCTCAGACCACACGATAAATAATAAAATTTCAAAAAGTCTTATATTATTTACTCCTCCGAGCTCTAACTTGTGTATTTTAAGCAATTTTTCTAACCTCCGCCCTTTTCACCCGGGGAGCACTTTTCCAACTTTTGCCGAATCTCCTTTGACTATCCGTTCATATTATGCACCATAGCCTTACATATTTTAGTTCCACTTTTTACCGCTAGGGACGCCTACTTAACTCGGGTGCTATGGGCTCAATCCCCTCGACTAATATATCTACGGATAGTATGTAAAACGGAGTTTCGTTCGGATAGATGTTTGTTTAGAATAGAGTGCGCCCCTAGATGGGAAAAGTGGAACTAACAGATTTTTCAAAAGGATAAAGTGTTTTGAAAGGAATATTAAACGAAACCCTCTGTGCGATCTGTGATCACACTTACCTACTAGTTATTTTCAAAATCATAAGAGAAAAGGATATTTAGTTAATTAAATTTCAAAATCCAGAGAGGGACAGTGTCCTTCCTCGGCAGTGCCTATTTGCCGGCACCCATAGATGAATGATACATAGTGTGGCATAAGCACATAACTTTATTTTTCACTTTCAGTAGAAAAAAGCAGGCCCAGCTATAGGATATTTAATTATAAAAATTTAATAAGAAAATTTAATAGGAAAATTTGATAGGAATTGTTGTTTCAGAAACAATAAAAATTTTGAATCAGTACATTTCATTTCAAAACATGCATTCAATGTAGCAGTATTAAAATATAGATTTCTGACGCAAATTGACAGCCAAATAGTTTGTTGTAGGAAATTTAAAATTGAATGTTGCTTGGTGAATAAAATAGTCACACGTAAACACATTAAAAAGCATTAAGTAAAGTGTCTAAATACATTGTAACTTTACAAAAAGTAATGATATCTAACAAAAACATAGCTGTGAAAAAAGGGAGCCAAGTTCTGTAAAGACAATGGCAAGAAAAGAAGTGATATCTAAGTGGGTGCCAAGTTCAAATAAAATTCCCTCAAACTTACCTACTGAAGTCTTATAGCATTTTTTAAATTGTTTAGAAATAAAAAGTTATTGATATCATATTAAGAATAAATCTAGAACTTGGCAAATTTTTGATAAATGTTATGCCTATCAATTTCATGTCTTAATAAAATGGTGATGTTAATATTAATTTCAATGACATTACAAAAAACATATAGTTATTATTATAAACAAATGACTCATGTTAAAGATTTGATAAACCAATAAATACGCAGATACACTCCCGCTCGTCTTTGGTTATCACTCTAGCACCCACCCTCCAGAAACCTCAATGCAAACAGACTAAGATGCCTGACAAAGAGAAAGATATACTTACGCTTGTTGTTGGTCATCACTCTAGAGACTGCACCCCTTTAACCCTTTCAGGGGCAAATAACTTTTATTAGTGAAGTGCTTAAATGATTGAATCACACCAGAATTTGAAAACAAATTTATTTCAAAATGGGTAAAAGCTTCTTTTCATGTATTTAATAAAATTAAATTTTTTAGTCCTGAATTTTGGTGTCAATGTGACATTTTGCAGTTAAATTAGATGGGATATATTTTATCCCACCGCACTTCAAGGGGAAGGAGCTCACTCAAATTAAGGCTTCCAATCATGAAATAACAAGATTTGATATAATAATGTCATTGTTAAAAATAAATGACTCGTAGGTAAAAACTTGCCAAGTTCTAGATTTATTATTAATATGCTATCAATAATTTTTATTTCTAAACAATTAAAAAAATGCTATAATACTTCAGTAGGTATGTTTGAGTGAATTTTATTTGAACTTGGCACCCACTTAGATATCACTTATTTTCTTGCCATTGTCTTTACAGAACTTCGCTCCCTTTTTTCACAACTATGTTTTTGTTAGATTTTAACTATTACGCGAGCAAAGCCGCGGGTTTTGCTAGTAATATTATAAAGAAATAAAGTTTGTTTGTTTGTAGGAGGTAATCTCTGGAACTACCGAACCAATTTCAAATGTAATGGTATCAAAATGATTGTGTTAGACCGCGTTCGAACATAGGCTATATCGTATGTCCATGTCACTAACCCAAAGAGGGTGCCGGAGAAAAAAATGTTCTAAAGCGAATTTTGTGTTACTGAAGGGTCTAGAAACACGAAATTTGGAATGGTAGTTACTTATAAGATATAAGTGATCTCTAAGAACATTTCTTAAAACATTCAAAATTTAAAGGCGGTGAAAAGGCGCAAAAAGCGTTCTAAAAAACGTTCAAAAAGGCCTATTTCTACAAAATGTCAAGAAATAACTAACCGATTTAAAAAAAATAATGGTGTCAAAATGATGGTTACTACCTTGATCCATGATAGGCTATATTTCACGTGGGTGCCACCACCGCAAAGAGGGTGCATGAGAAAAAAACTTCTAAAAATGCGATTTTTGTGTTAATGAAGGCCCTATAAATAAGAAATTTGGAATATTTGTTACTTATAAGATGTAAATGATCTCTAAGAACATTTCCTAAACAATTCGAAATTTAAAAGGTGTAAAAATGCGCCAAAAGCGTTCTAAAAAACGTTCTAAATGGCGATTTCTACGCATTCTCAAGAAATACCAAAGCGATTTGAAAAATAATGGTATCAAAATGACGGTGACAACCTTTGATCCAAGATACGCTATATTTTATTTCGGTGCAACCACTCCAAAGGGGGTGCAGGAGCAAAAAACTTTCTAAAAATGCGATTTTTGTGTTACTGAAGGGCCTAGAAATATGAAATTTGGAATATTAGTTACTCATTAGATATAAAGGATTTCTTAGTACACTTCTTAAAAATTCGAAATTTAAAAGGTGTGATAATGCGCAAAGAGCGTTCTAAAAACGTTCTAAATGGCTATTTCTACGATTTCTACGCAATTTTATGAAGTATAAAATCGATTTCAAAATTACTGGTTGTAAAGTGATGATGAATATAGGCTTGATTTTATTTTTGTGTCACTACCACCTGGGGGTTTCAGGAGCAAAAAACGTTCTAAATTGCGGTTTTTGTGTTGTGGATGGGCCTAGAATCATGAAATTTGGAAAAGTAGTTATAAGATATCAATGATCTCTAAGAACATTTCCTAAACCAATCGAAATTTAAAAGGGGTGAAATTGCGCGAAAAGCGTTCTAAATTCCGATTTATGAGCAACCTCGGGAAGAATCAAACTTATTTTAAAAGTAATGACAGGGAAACGATGCTGATAGCTTCTGCTCTAGCATAGACGCTATTTCGTGTCGGTGTCACTACCACCTAAGGGTTGCAAGAGCAAAAAACGTTCTAAATTGCGATTTTCTTCATCGGCAGGGGCTAGCAACTTGAAATTAGGCATGGTACATAATTATTAGATATAAATGATCTTTAAGAACGGTTTCAAAGAATTAGAAACTTAAAAGGGGGGAAAATGTGCGAAAAGAGTTCTAAAAGCGTCCTAAATTGCTATTTCTACACAATCTCAGGGAATATCTAATCTATTTCTAAATTAATGGTTGCAAATTGATGGTGACAGTCCCTGCTTGAACATAGGCAATATTTTATCTCGATGTTACTACATTTCAGTACTGTAAGAGTAAAACTTATTCTAATTTGCGTTTTTTGCACAACTGAGGGGTCTAACATTTTGAAATTTCGCATGGTAATTAATCACAAGATGTAAATGTTATTTAAGAGCCGTCGAAAGAAAATTTCAAATTTAAAAAAGATGAAGTGAGGGAAAAGCAGTCTAAAAACGTTCTAAATTGCAATTTTTATGCAATATTATCAAATACCAAACCGATTTAAAAAATAATGATTGTAAATTGGTAGTGATAGAACCTGCTCAAGCATAAGCTATATTTTATGTTGGTGTCACTACCACTAAAGGATTTCGGGAACAAAAAATATTCTAAATTGCGATTTCTGTGTTACTAAAGAGGCTAGATACATTACATATGGCATGACAGTTACTTATAACATATAAATGCCCTCTATGAACAGTCGAAAGTAAATTTGAATTAAAAAGAGGTGAAGCGAAAGGGAGGAGCTGAAAGCGTTCTAAAAAAGTCCTAAATTACGATTTCTATGCAATCTCAAAAATAAAAAATCCCTGCCTTTCCGGCCTACAGGCAGAGGTAGATTTCGAAGTTAAGTATACTAATTTCACCAACAAAAACAAAATCATTATTAGATATAAATCCACTTTAACATCTGTCTTCTTTTGACGAGTTTTTATTTCCTTTTTATAAAATAGCTGGTTTTATCAGAATCATGTTAAGGCAATATTAAAAAAAAATATTTTTCCATACTCAACAACTCGAAATTTTCTGGCACATTTTCAGATTCATTTTTAATTAAAAAAAATATGAAACATGCTGACGTGATTTTTGAAAAGATTTATAAGCGACCTGTGTTTTTATTTTTCTTTCAATTAATTAAAACTTGATTAATAAACAATTATTTTCTCAGTAGGGCAATATTTTTCGTTTCTAACAATCGCGTCGGGAAATTCTGTTCAAAATGCCCACTTTGACATCCTTTTTTGAAATATATTCTGCCTCTATCAAAAAATCGATCATTACGATAGATTATAGTGTACATTATATAGTTTCTGAATAAGAGAATCTAGCAATTGGATGCGTTTGAGAGCAAAAATGAATTTAAAAATGAGTAAGAAAATAGACAGTTTGGATTTGAATGCACCCTTAATAAGATGATTTTTTTCTTCAATCGCTATGTATTTTTAATTTGTTTTTGCTGTAAGAATTGGCCCTATAAAAAACTTCTCTATATAAATATTGAAGACAATATTAAGAAGATATATCATAAATTCATGGAGATTTTATATCTTGTGAATTGACGGAGTTATTAAAATTTTTCTTCCTAAAATTTTTGGTCCTATTAAAAACTTGTGAATATAAAAGTTCTAGATAATATTAAGGAGATGTATAATAAAATTATTGGATTTGATATCTTGAGAATTGACGAAGTAAGGAATTTTTTTTCTCCCAAAAACCCTATTTTTTGCGCTCCTTGAGCCTATTTTAAATTTTATCAAACATCTGTGATGCATGAATTTTTCCCGCTATTTTTAGAAGTAATAAAAACTTTAAACTGATTTGATATGTACAAAAATTAAGAAGTTATGGGGTTTTTTCGGTTTTCACAAAACCCCTCCTTATTTCCATCCCCTTTGTCCGCTTTTGCCCATTAACGAACTTGAGCGAGATTTTATGTCCCTTGATTTTATGTATCAGTTTGAAAGAGATTTGTGCAGAATTGGGGAAGTTATTGTGTCCAGAAGAAAGTGATAACACAATTGCTTCGGGAAATTCCGTTGAAAATGCCAATTTTGACATCATTTTTTGAAATATATTCTGCCTCTATCAAAAAATCGATCATTACTTTATATTATATAGTTTCTGAATAAGAGAATCTAGCAATTGGATGCGTTTGAGAGCAAAAATGAATTTAAAAATGAGTAACAAAATAAGCAGTTTGGATTTGAGTGCATCCTTAATGCAATGATTTTTCCAACACAATCCGCTTCAGGAAATTCGGTTCAAAATGCCCACTTTAACAGCACTTTTTAAAATATATTCTGCCTCTATCAAAAAATCGAACATTTCGGTACATTATATTGTTTCTGAGTAAGAAAACGTAACAATTGGAAGCCTTTGAGGGCAAAAATGAATTGTAAAATGTGTCAGAAAATAAGCAGTTTGGATTTGAATACACCCTTACCTAGATGATTTTTTTCTTCAACCACTATGTATTTATTTTATTTATTTATTTTTTTTTTTTGCTGTAAGAATTGATCCTATCCAAAACTTGTCTATACAGATGTTGTAGACAATATTAAGAAGATATATCATAAATTCATGGGGATTTTATATCTTTTGAATTGACGGAGTTATGGATTTTTTACTTCTTCAAACCCCCTTTTTGTTTTCGTTTTTAATTTTTTTGCGGTACGAATTGGTCCTATCAAAAACTTGTGAACATAAAAGTTGTAGATAATATTAAGGAGATTTATAATAAAATTAATTGGAATTGATATCTTAAGAATTGACGAAGTTATGAATTTTTTTTTCTCCCAAAAACCCTATTTTTTGCGCCCCTTGAGCCCATTTTTAACTTTATCAAAAATCTGTGATACATAAAATTTTGGCCCTATTTTTAGAAGTAATAAAAACTTTAAACTGATTTGATATGTGTAAAAATTAAGAAGTTATGGGGGATTTTCGGTTTTCGCAAAACCCCTCCCTATTTCCATCCCCTTAGTCCGATTTTGCCCATTAATGAACTTGACCGAGATTTTATGCCCATTGATTTTATGTATTAGTTTGGAAGAGATTGGTACAGAATTACGAAAGTTATCGTGTCCAGAAGAAAGTGATATATATAGATAGATAGATACATACATACATAGATAGATAGATAGATAGATAGATAGATAGATAGATAAAGTTTTTTACTGAGGGTGGTTTTGGGTTCTAGGGGTCATGATCGGTGTAGATCTGCAAAAATATTTTCAGAAATTCCAACATGGGAACGATCCCAATAGGTAGTATTTCATACGAAATCTACCTAATAAACCGATTATAAGTGTAATAGTTGCCAATCAATGGTGGCAATCTTTGATCTTACACAGGCTATATTTTATATTTCAAAATAGCATTTTATGTTGAGAGAGGTGGTAGACTGTTAGACAAGAAGCTTGGAATTTGACATGATGGTTATTTTTAAGAGGTAAGGAAATATTTTCTAAAAAATTCAAAACTTCAAATGAATACTGAAATGAGTGTATTATTTGAGCATAAAAGTTTCAAAATATTTTCAAAATTATCATTTATTTAGTTTCAGTTCTTTTCATTAATTTACGTCTCATTTCAGCCTAATGCAGTGTAATATTGAAGTTTAGTCAAACTGAGTTTTAAATACTAATTTTTGAATTATTGCTAACAGTATAATTTCTTTTAATAAAACTAGACATATAAATATCTCTTGGCATATTTCAACTATTACGCGAGCAAAGCCGTGGGGTTTGCTAGTATATATATATATATATTGATAACCATTAATTAAAAATTACAGACCACCATCAATAATTGTGATAGTATGAATGAATTTACAACAATACAGTGTCCCCAAACACACTGAATGGATACCAAAAGCATAATAAACAAGCTGCTATGAATAAAATAAATTCCACTGTACTACATAACAAGAATTAATAATGAAGAAAAAAAAAGAAGAATATGGATTTCGATAAAAATAATTGAAAAACTTATATATTGAATTACGTTATCAAGAGTACAGAATTCAATTATATAAGCAAAATCAGTCGTTTTCTGTGAGAAAAAAAAGCTAAAAGCTGATTTTTTTTTTCTTCTCCTGTACTGTAACGACTGATATAACCAAGAGAATAGTTTCAGGATGAAAACAGAATAAAATTAAATGCTATTAAATGGAAAAAGCAATACAACCATTTAAATAATTAATTTATAGCAAGGAAAAATAGTAATATTACACAAAATACCTAATAAAATCCACGTTATTTTATCCAAATACACATCAGCATAAAGTATCCAAAAGCTCAATAAGTTTACGGTTATTTTTACAGTTAAGTTAACACAGATTTTAAAACCCAATGTATACAATTAATCTATTTTAAAATACCGTGATAAATGCTATTAAAATAATATAAATAGAAGATAATTACATAATAAGTAAATTATCTCTTAACACTTTTTTTTTTTTTTTTTTTTAATTTCTTAACTAAAGTAAAAAATACCAAAACTATAAGTTACAAAATCGCAAACAGCAAACATTAAGCTCCACCACGTGTTAAAAATTGATATTATTACTCTATTCGAAGCACCAGGCAGAATCCAATTTAAATTTTAGTGCTGCCATCTGTTATATTAACTTGAAACTACATATGAACATTTTGTCATAAGATTATGCAATTATAAGTTAATTCATTCATAATATACCAACTGCTATATCCCAACAAATCCTAATATAAAAATACCATATTATATTTCATTATTCATATAAATATTAAATTAATACAAATGTTAATTGAATGATTACAATATATTCTACTACCATACCCAATTAATCTATACGGATAATTTAAATAATTTCAAAACAATAATAATATATTATAGCAATATGCTATAAAACTAAATAATTTATAAATAAAAAATTATCTATAATAAAAATATAAACTATAAGAAATACTTTAAAAAAAAATAATTAATAAGATAAACATGAAGGAAAAAAAAAAGGATGTTGATATAATTATGTCAGAATCTTCTTTTCCCAATTGCCTAATGATAACAAATAAATTGTGTGGTTTATTTTCATATTAACCATAAAAAAAAACTAATGAATATGAATATGGGATTAACATTCACATAAAACCGTTAATTAATCATTTAATACTAAGTACAAAATTAAACATTATTACAAAGTATAGAGGAATAATAAAAAACTAATAACCCAATCTTAATACAAATTGTAATATCATTAGTTACATCAAATAAACTTATTATGCATATTATTCACCATAAAGATGGTATAGTATTAGAAATTAATGTGATATTGTCCAGAGGAGACTAAAAATTAAAAAGAAGTTAATTGTTAACTTGATTAAATATTAATTAAGCTAAATAAATTCTATATGAATTGAAATAAAAATTTAACGTCACCATATATATATAAAATATCGAATCAACCTCCATGTAAAAAGTGCAATGTAGTTATAATTCAAATGCCCCATCAATTTTTTTCTTTTAATAAATTAACCATTGCGTATTATCCAGACAACACCTCCCTCCTCCGTACTCTAACATCTATCCACCCAACCTTCCTATAACAATTTTTTATTATTTTACATTTTTTTTATTTTTCTATAAATATTTTCTTATTTTATAAGTTTTTTTTTGTAATTTTGTTTATGCATGTGTTAATTTGTTTTTTTTAACACTAGAGCAGCCGGAATTTGAACTTACCTAAAACCGCCGTTGGGGGTCATTTTGACCCTCATAAGAAATTCAATCCCTATCAAAGTAAATGATTTTTTTTATTGATGCATGATGCTGAAATTACAATATATAAGGTTTTTTAAAGATTTTATGTGTATATATATTATTTTTTTTTTACTTATATATTTATTTTTTAGAGTTCATTTTTTACATGCTTATGGAATTTTTATTTATTTATTATTTATTATTTTATTTATATTTTTATTTATTATTTTATTCATTTTATATTTGAATGACAATATATAAATGACAATATGTAATGTAATATATTTTATTAAACAATATTCTTTAGCAGGAGTACAAGTAATAGGAAAACAAACAAAAGTTACAAATGCAAAAAATACAAATTAGCACACAAGAGATTTCAAAAAGAGAAACAAAAACACGAATAAACAGTTAAATTTCTTCCATAGTTAGTTAGACATTAGCGCAAGTAGAGTAATATGTGCGCTTGACAGTGACAGCAACACATTTACCACAAATTGGTTTCTGGCATCCCTCACGGCTTACAGAACTTTATTTTTTCCCTTGCAACGTTGAAAGACCCATTTATTTCGTTTTAGGGACTTTATTCGATCAATTTGGGGGCATCTATTGCATAAAGCACCAATTCGTAGTTCTTCCACGAGGACAAGAATAAATTCTCGACGTGAAATTGAGGTGTTTGTTGATTCCTTGAAAATTATCCAAGCATTCAATGCAGCAATGTCAAGAACGCTGTAAGAAACATGAACAGGCCATCTGCGAGTTCCACAACTTCTAGTACATTTCCTTAACATCAGGTCTGCTACGTCTACGCTACATTTAGTTTTATTGTAGTAAGTGACAGTGTTCGGCTTCTTCTTTGAACTATTGTCTACAAACACATTCGTCCGCATATTGCTAAGAATCACGACATTATTTTTGTTCTTGCACCTATATATCGTGAGTGTTTTATTCCCATTTTTCAACGCAGAAGATGAATATCGTGGCGAAGATGTGTCGCGAGCAATAGGAGGTAATTCTCTCTTGTTCATACGCATCGTACCAACTATTGTAGTTTTCTTAGCGGACAGTTCATCTGCGAGTTTCACCGATGTAAAAAAAAAATGTCAGTAAAGACATTGTATCCGGCGTTTAGAAATGGTTGTAGTAATTTGAGCACTACACTTTCCCCAAGTTGTCAATCAGTTAGCCGCTCTTCATCATTGCCCAAATAAA
This sequence comes from Maratus speciosus, assembly GCA_963932465.1. Lineage (NCBI taxonomy): Eukaryota > Metazoa > Arthropoda > Arachnida > Araneae > Salticidae > Maratus > Maratus speciosus. Next base: position 85,895,895 of record OZ010789.1, read on the forward strand.
AATAGCCATTCAAAACATATTTCGTTTTTACATCCGTTGCTAGCCAGAACTTGACGCCAAATTTATCCGGCTTATTCACCATGTATTGAATAAACCTGCCCCCTGATTTACACGGCAACAACTGTTCATCAACTGTTATCTCTTCATCGGGATTATAGCACAAATAACAATTTTCAATTAGCTTGTACCAGGTTTCAGAAGCGAGGGCAAATTTATTTGTGACCAAGCGCTCCGCTCTGCTACTTCTCACAACGAATCTGAGATACCTCATGATTTCACGGAAACCACTGCGTGACATTGTCTCTTTGAAAACAGGTGGTCCCCAATTTTTGTTCCACAAATCATCTGCACAAAGTTTTGATTGACCTAGTTCCCCATGGACATATAATAGGGCGATAAAAGCATCCAGTTCCACCAGAGTAGCATTACCAGTTGTGGCACCTCCAAGCTGACGTAGTGCTTCAACGACTGTACATGCTTGAATGTGTTTCACCATAGCTTCATTCACCATCAAACTCCAGGCCGAAGCAGGATTTGTCCTAATGTTACGACAAGCAGAAGGCATGGATCCACTTGCAATTTTTACAATATTGTGAGCTGGCGTGCGACCTGTAGTAGAAGTGGGGCCGCTAAGGTTCATGGGAGTCCAGAGAATTGCCGCTGGACGACGTGTATGTATCGTTACTTACTGCCAGCAGAAACATTTGTCACATTATTTCCTCGTCCATGTGTATGCCCACGTCCACGCGCACGTCTTGATCCTCGAATAACATGGGAAACCACATTGCCAGGATGTTCAATGGCATCACTGTCACTGCTTTCGGAAGACGACGTATTCTGTAAATTCACATTATATCAACGCGAAAATCTTCATCGTTGCTGTCGTCACCGCTGATATATGAATCTAACTGCTCCAGGAGGGCAAGACACTCCTGTGTACTCAGTCATCTCTGGATTGTTTATACGAGAAAAAAGCTTGCACTCTGGTCGCAATCGAAAGCTTTGAGAATGCTGTGTGGAAACTAGCACCGTGTTCCGTTATCGGCTGTAGCTTCAGCAGAACTATTTTCCCTCCAAAACTTCTGTAGCATGCCAGCGCTACTAGGTGCGTGCGCATTTCAGAGAGGAGTCCGAGTGCTTAGTTCGCCACTGGTAACCAGCACTGGTACCATTGCGCGCGCAGAGGAGAGATAAGTAGTCCCTCCGCATCGCTATGGGTCATTGAAACAAAGCCTCACTTTTCTTCTTTTATTCATCGCGATAAGAGGTGAGTGTTTTCCCACGTTCAGAAAACAAAAATGAGATATCGGGAATTCGAAAACTGGCTTTCACTTTAAAATCGGTCATTTTCCTTATGGGGGTCAAAATGACACCTTTTGGCGGTTTTAGGTATTTCGATGATTATTTATTTTAATAATTAATATAGAAACATGAAAAATTGTTACAGTACTCTTGGAAGTATTTTAGAAAAAGTCAAAAAATATCGGCTGCGGTGTTCGCTTGTATGTTAAAATAAAGCATGGGAAATTGGACAAAAAGGCAAAATGACCCCGACGGCGCTTCTAGTGTTAAAAGATCATGTAAGTACTAATTGTATATTAAAGAATATATGAATTTCTTTGGAAAACCTTGATTTAATGCATCATAAATTAGTTTTTTAATATTATTATTAATTAGATGAGTAGAAAATAAACATTTTATTCTATATAAGTGGTTAAGTATTATATTTCGATATACAGAATTATGAAGACACGATTTAAAATTTGTAAATGTATTAACTTTGAATTTAAATTCTTTACGTTCATCATATACATCTGTTATTGTTTTGTTGTCTTTTATTGTAAATTTATATATATATTTAAAGTATATATATATATATATATATATATATATATATATATATATATATATGTGTAACTTTCTTGGAAGAGGGGTAAGACAAGGAGGCACCATTTCGCCTAAGCTTTTTACTGCTGTCTTAGAAAATATTTTCAAGAATCTGGATTGGGAAAACAAAGGGATTAGAATAAATGGGGAATATTTAAGTCATCTCCGATTCGCTGACGACATTTTAATTTTCAGTAACAGTCCTGAAGAATTGGAAAATATGCTAAAAGATTTGGCAGAAGCTAGCATTAATGTGGGATTAAAAATAAACTTGGAAAAGACTAAGGTGATGTTCAATTCATTTGCATCAAAAAAGAAAATCGTCTACAACAACACTGAAATTAAAGAAGTGCAAAGTTATGTGTACCTTGGGCAAGAAATATCATCTGATAATAGTATCATGAATGAAATCAATAGAAGAATAAGAAATGGATGGAGTGCTTTTGGGAAGAACAATATTATTCTGAAGAATAGCATGCCCCTGTGTTTGAAAAGAAAGGTATTTAACCAATGTGTTTTGCCTGTCCTAACTTATGGAGCAGAAACATGGACGCTAACAAAACGGATGGTACAAAGATTACAAACAACACAGAGAAGTATGGAAAGATGTATTCTAGGTATAACTAGAAGAGACAGAAAAAGAATAACCTGGATAAGAAGTCAGACGAAAGTTTTTGACATCATTGAAAGAATTAAACGGCTAAAATGGAAATGGACTGGGCACATCGCAAGAAGACAAGAGAATAGATGGAGCACAAACACCCTACAGTGGTATCCCAGAGATGTAAAACGGCCAAGAAGACGACCTCAAGTAAGATGGAGTGATGAAATCAGAAAAGTAGCCGGTGTAAATTGGATGACTAAAGCACTAGACAGGAAACATTGGAAAAATCTGGGGGAGACCTACATCCAGCAGTGGATTGAAAACGGTTGATGATGATGATGATGATGATATAACTTTCTGTACAATTAAACCATTGAAACAGATGAGTTTGACCAAAAATTATGAAATCGCTATCATAAACAACAGAAACAAAATACTAGTTAAATGGTATATCCCAATGAAATTACTAATGAAAATTACAAATGAAAAAACAAGAGTATAGATACAAAAGACTACTTATATTGCAAATCACGTCTTCAGAAGCAGAGTATTTTCAAATATAAGCAAAAACAGTCGATTTGTGTAGAGAATTAAGCTTTAAGCTAAAAACATATTTCACTCTGGGTCCAATCGACTGCGGAATCAGAATAATAAAAGTAAACAAAGAACATTATATAACAAGAAAACTTCTGAAATGAAAGATAAAATATTATGTATGATAAAAAATAATTAAATTAAATTAAGCATACATCGCAAGCTATAAAAATCACATAAGTTTTTAACACTGTTCCGAATTGCACGTATATAGATATTGCATTGAACGATTAAGGTTAATTTAACCGTTAAGAGATATTACATTGAATCATATAGTATAGACAGCGGACATAGTTAGAATAGAACACTTAGATTGTTACATTCATACAAGAAAAAAAAATATTATTAATGAAAATACTATCTAACACTTATTAATGACAATATTAATATATTAATTAATTAATTGTAGTAAAAATCACTTAAGTAAATCCAAAAGTTACACCCATATTTGCAAGCTCTGCAAAAAACTATTATGCTGACATCTAGTGAGAAATATATAAAGCTATGTTATAAATTGCTCAGTCGTATTTGTACTGAAAAACATCTGTAGTGCTGAAATCTAGTGAGGGAAAATTAAACCTATGTAAATTAATTTCTATTCTAAATTAATAAGATATTCTTGTAAATTTAAGAGAAGCCTATAATAAGTATAGTCTTAAAAATATTTTTATTGGCTTATCTCTTTTGAAATTTTTATTTATATTAATATTATCTAAATTAAAAAAAATTGTGATATTTACATAAGTACTAAATAGTGCCCGTCAAGATTTGACTGTAAATAACTTAAATGTTTCATTAGAAAAAATCTTGAACTTTTAATTAGTTGCTTTTAAATTAATTATTGAAATCGTGACAAATTTCTATTTTGCATAAGTGATTCCTATTTCTTTAAGGCGATAGAGGACGCTGTCAGTCTAACCTATTCAATGAAGTGAAAGAATTTTAAGTTTATAATTTGCAACTAATTAAGCTTGCTTTTTTATCAGAAATTTATCTAACAATACTGGGTAAATCATTTATTTTTACTTACTACAGCATTTCCTTTCTTCTTTACTTTTTTTTAAAAATAACTATATTTATTTTTATTTATTTATTTATTTTAAAATGCACAACCATTAAAAGCTGCCATGAATTTTACTTTTATCAATCTCGTTTTCTAAAACCTAAATTGAAACTTTATGCAGCTAATGATTTATATTATATATATATTTTTTTACTTGAATTTTATTTTATATTTTTATTTATTTATTAACTGTTAAACCACGGACCTCAAGGTAATTTTTTTTATAATTCTTATATGAATATTTTTTTTTTTCTTTCTTTCCGTTTTCTTTTTTACGGAAAAGAATAGCAAACTTTTCTTTCTGCAACACACATAAGTATATTCTTGATAAAGGTCAGCAAATATAACAAAATTGTAGATCATCTCAATTTATTTAATTGATAATTACATGCAAATTACTTTAAATAAAAAAAAATATCATATTTTAAAAATATTGATGTTTATTAAATTTTATTTAATTATAAAACATTCAAATAATAATAATAACAAAATAAAAATCATACAACTTCTCCTGCTAATAAAACATGTCATTATTGAAGAGAATCATCGCCAAAAATATTGCAGAAATCATTTTGCCGGGCGGTGAGCTTGAACCCACGTCCTCTACAAAAATTCAGAGTTTTAAATTGTTGCTGTGGACCGCAGCGCTAGCAGAGACTAGCTCAATATTCCACTAATTTAAAGAGGTTTGAAAAAGAGTTGACGCATGCGCAAATGTGTCAATATTGCACTTACTGAGCGTGATCTTACAGAATTGCCTTTAAGTTATAATATATATGATATCTTTAAGATATGAATATAAGAAAGTTGTATTGAAAATCCTATGTATTTCTTTCCTAGTAGTTTAGCGCCACAGAAACAAAAACACTATAATTAAAATACGCAAATCATTTATATCTTCATAACAGCAAAATAAAAGAAGTAAGGATTTAAGTCATTGTGGCAATGCAAACAATACATCCTGTAACCTCTTTAATATACTGAAAATTAAAAAATAAAATAAAAATAAAAATAAATAACACAAAGTAAATAAATAAATAACAAAACATCATTAATATTAAATTGAAATTGAGATGTATTAGAAAACTATAAAAACAAGTATCCATAATGAAAGTTAATTGATATATGTAAAATTGATTTAACCAGAAAATATATATAACCGTTTTTTATTGCATGTTGATGAACAAGTTTTAAATTCTGAAATTTAAAGTTACGCGAACAAAATTTATTAACTCTGTGTGGGAAGTTTATTAAAATATTGACATAAACTGATTTATGTAGGCATGAATTGTAATGTTTAAATAAATTTACATGAAATGGAAAGCCGTTTTGCATGTCATAAATGTCAAAGAACATATTCTTATTATCACCAAGTGCTAATTTAAGATCAAAGAAATTATTTGCATTATTTAGCATATTAGTATAACTATATTTTAATTTTTTATGATATTTTATTGGTAATAAATAATTTGATTTACTTTAAAAAATTAATCATCAAAATAACGGTACATTTTACAACCAACAATAGATGATTTATGTTCATAATAATAAAGATACAATTCGGCAAGAATGGATGATACAATTTCCTCCCTGTGGTAGACTATATCTTTGTTAATAAATAGTGAATTACACAAATAAGAATACATTAAATAATTATTCCTGATCAAAACTTGTTTAACCGAGTCAAATTAATCCACATTTTACGAAAAAATGCGAGATGTTTGCAATTATATATTTAATACAAATATATTATAATTTTTGAGGTTTTATTTCTATGATTTGACATTGAACTACAAATAATATGTTAACAATATTCTAAGCATAATCAAAAGAAATCTAACATGTGACAATTACAGTAGTTGAGACACATTTTCTTTTGATTAGATAAAAATATTATTTTAATTTAAATTTCAACTACACTAGTAAGACGTAAACATTTCCCCCCTTTTTCTACATTTTAGCTAGATATATATCAGGACATTTTCATTATGTTTAATATTGAGATTATGTTTTATTTTAACATGTGGATATCAATTAAGAAAGATTTTCTTTCAAACTATCGCAAATATTTCTTTTTTTTTATGTTATGTTACAATGAAACGGAAAGATAATTTATATCCGGCTTAGAAAATGGATTTCTTGTTCAAGGAAAATAAAAGAAAATAGAATTCCTATGTATAGGAATATTTTTAGTCAGATTTAATAGATTTTTCTCCTGTGTTAAAATGTTTTCTTCTTTTAAACAAGCTGTTGTTTGATTTCGAAAAAATAATGTAACACGCAAAACAAAATTTTAATTAAATAATTATTTAAGATACAAATGAATTCTTTTTATTTTTGTGAAACACTTCTGTAAATTAATATTATGTTTGGTTGCATATTTAGTTTTATTATAGAGCTACTTTAGTGAAAATAAAAATTTAGAAAAAATATTATTCTGCTGTTTATTTTATTTTATCTTGCAGTTAGTTTTATCATGAAAACTGATCTTTATATCTTTAACGTCTAAATCATTTAACCCATATGTTGATTATTTTTTTCTTCATTAATCGTCGAATTTTTTAAGCTTGAAAGATAGATATCGGGGTTTCACAACCACTGTATAAGTCTATTATTGCTGGCATGCTCCTTTTAATAATTCGATAATAAAATACAAATAAAATGTCTTTATAATGTCATTTTTCTACTTTAAAAATACAGCACGGAAAAAATAATTTAACAAGCAAAAGATATTTTGTACCAGAAGTGTCTTTTATGAAAGGAAATCAGGTTAGCTCTCCGCAGAAACGCGAAATAAAATACATAATGATACATTAATAATTGTTCTGGTTCGAAATTTGTGTAACTTGGTCAATTTTATACTCATTTTACAGATGTTTGCACGTATGTATTTAATACAATTTAATTGTTGAGATTAACATTTTATGATACGAAAATGAACCCTTAAACCTTTACGGTCTGGTGGCTATTACACAAATTTTATTCGTTAACACCACTTTTTTAAAGGGAGGTAATTACAATCACACAATTTCGAAAAGTCTCTAAGACAATAAGGCAAATTTTATTTTCCCTTATTACTGGTTCCAAAAGCAAGTTTTCCAGAGACAAATTATCCCGGCTCGGGCTTCGACAGCAAAGGGTTAAAATATGTTAACATTATTCTAATCATAATCCAAAAAATTATAACACGAGAAAAAATATACAAATCTTTTCTTTTGGATTAGATAAAATTAATATTTTCAACTAACATTACTCAGAGGAAAACATTCTGTCCATGTTTCAGTACTTTTAACTACATATATACCACTGAATTTAGCATTCAGATTATATTTTATTTTAACATTTGGATATAAATCAAGAAGCATATTCCTTTGACACTGTCGCAAATATTTGTTTTGTCAATGTTATGTTAGATTGAATCGGAAAGATAATTTGACTCGAGCGTAGAAAATGGATTTCTTGTTCGCGAAAAATAAGAAAAATTGCAATCCTTATGTATAGGAATATCCATCATATATTTGTGGTAAGAAAAAGTAAAGTTTTACTGCTATGTTAAATTATTTACTATTTTAAACAAGCTGCTGCTTTATTTGAAAAATTAATGTAACAGACAAAATAAAAATTTCATTTAAATAATTCTGTAACTTAAAAATGGAGTCCTTTTATTTTCGTGAATCCCTTCTCTTATCTTTCTTTGCATATTAAACTTTATTTTAGAGGTACATTAATCAAAATTACAATTTAGAAAAAATGTTATTCTGCTATTTATTTATTTTTTGCTATTTGTTTCATAAGGAAAGTAAATATCTGCATCACCAACCTCAAAATCATTTCATTCCTTTGATACATAAGTTATTATTATTTAATTGGTAGAATATTTTTAACTTGATATATAAATATTCAGGGTAATAACTATGATATAATTATATTATTGTAGATATGTTCATTTTACAATTCGTTCGTATCTTCATAATATCATTTTTTCTATTTAAAGGTTATAAACACGGAACAAATAATGTAACCCAAATTAAATATGTTTTGTAGCAGAGTTTTTTTTTTTTTTTTTTTTTTTTTTTTTTTTAAAGAAAAGAAGTCAAGTTGTCTCTCCTTAGAAGCATGATATTAAATTAATTTTCTGGTTCAAAACTTGCTTAACTTGGACAAATTAATCCACATTTTAAGGAGGGCCTACGGGAGGTTAGTAAGTATGTAGTTATAATATAGTTTTATATATTTTAATTGCTGATATTTTCTATTTATGGCTCGACAATGAACTTTAAAAATACGTTAACATTATTCTAAGCACAAAATCCAAAGAAATATATGAGAAAATTATAGTAGCTTAGAAAATTTTTCCTTTCAAATAAATAAAATTATTATTTTCTTCTGAATTTTAACTAATATGAGTGAGATGTAAACATTTTTTCCTTTGCCTTTATTTTAGTTACATCTATACCGCGACATTTTGCATGTAATTATATTTTATTTTAACATCTCTTTATCACTCTAGAAACATATTTCTTTGACACTATAGAAAATATTTTTTTTTTTTTTATGTTACAGTACATTGACTCGGAAAGATAATTGGTCTCCGACTTAGAAAAGGGATTCTTGTTCACGAAATTAATAGAAAATGCAATTCCTATGTACAGGAACATCCACTATATATTTGTAGTCAGAAAATTTTTATTTTTCTGTTATGTTAAAATATTTTGTGATTTTAAACAAGCTGCTGTTTCTTTTTAAAGAGTTTAAGTAACAGGAAAAACAGAAATACCGTTGAAATAGCTATTTAATAAAAAAAAAATGAAATCAGTATTTCTCTTCCGTAAACAGAAAAAAAAACGGACTAAAATACGAAAATTCTACTGGCAAATTTGAATTCCGCTAATAATTAATTGTAGTTGTTTTTACAATGTTTTATTTAACTCATCTTGTTTTCTTTTTCTTTTGTTTTTGTTTTTGTTTTTTATGCAAAGATAGAATCTTGGGATCTATAAGTAAATCCCTTCCTGATGGTCTAGAATGATAAAAAAAAGTATGTACAAAGCTGTTTTTACGTTAGAAATACAGCAGTTTGATATTTTTAGAACTTATATATAAACTATTAACTTAATTTTAATGCATTTTACCATTAGCCGCAACAGGTGATAAATCATCAAATATTCTAAATCGTTATAATTTATAATTGTATTCGAGCTACAACAAAACTGGATTCAATCATGCCCCAAACAACTTTCGCCAAAAAAAAAAAAAAAAGTAGATCTGCAACAACGAAATATTTTAAACATTAAAAAGTAGAAAATATAAATGAGAAACAAGGTGTGTAATATAATTTCTAAAAAATTCGATTTTATGATTTAATAGTTAATATTAATTAAATTATAATTATACATTGAGAAAACACTTTTGAAATCCTGACTAGTTAAATAAGGCTTTTCTTTCTTGTTGACATATCGTAAAAAAAGAAACAGAGCAAAATTATACATTTTTAAAATCAATTCAACATTTCGTGCTTTTTTATTAAGCGTAAAAAAAAAGTGAAATTTTCATAATCAAGTTCGGTGTCCCCATTATGGTGTCTAAAAGTATATAGTGTAGAAATCGCCTATACCGATATTGCTGTAGAATGTATAAAAAAAAAATTACATTTTCATAGGGGGAGATACCATTGAATTTACTGCTTGAAAGTGTAATCACTAAGCGTTAGTTACAGCGTGTAGAAATATGTGCTGTGAAATGCATTTAAATATTATATCATTAGGTGTGAAACGTCTGCTTTCAGAGCGGTTCTTTTACTTGGAAATTACGAATTCTCGCCAGAAAATTTAATCATTATTTTTACTTTCTAAAGTGGCAGATATTCCAGCAATAAAGTAAAATAAAACTACTATTTGAAAATGTCTGGTGCGAATTATGAATTTAAAAATAAAAACGCTTTCAAATCGGACGTTTATTACTTAACACATTATCTACTGCATTATGATCTACTGCAATTTCTTTCATGTACTATTTTCAGCTACTACAATGATAATTATAGGATATACATAAAAGAAAATACTCACCCGTGAGAAATTTAATTCGTTAGATGTTATTAATTAAAGTGATACTTTAAAGTACCATCAGTACACTATGCCTAAAATATTCCCGTAACAGAAAACCCACACGATATTTAAAATAAAGTTTAAACTATTAAAATGCTAAATAACAAGAAGACACTCGCAAGTTAACAATAAAAAAATATTAAATAGACATAGTTTTATTTTACACATGAAAAATGAGTAAAAGGTCAAATTTGATGGTATTAAAAAAACTATTTTTTTTAGATTTACATCGTGTCAGCAGTCCTTTATTTATGCAACGTCTCTATTCCAGGGGAAACATGTTCTCTTGCATCTCCACATATGCAATATAAGAATTTACATATGCCATTTCTAGCATAACAAAAAAGAGCCTGTGCCAAAACTTTTTCAATTTCCTATAAAAAATAATAATGAAACAGAAAAGAAATACCAGGAAAATCCTTAATACACTACAATTTAGTAATTACATTATACAACAGATGAAATGATGGATAACTACGTAGGCGGAAAGTGAACAATTTTTTTTTCCTGCAACACCAAGTCTACTGGCGATACGTATTAGTACCGCCAAGTAACTCAACTGTTAAATCAAATACATACACCGTTCACTTAAAATAGCTAGTCAAATTGTATTCTAAGATCATAATGAACACTTGAAAAAAATCCAACACTTATCTTATGTCTTTTACTATGTTTGCAACGATAAAAAGACAAGCATGATAATCTGTACAAAATTTCGGCACAAAACACATCGACTGCTTCAAAGATAGTCTCCTTCCTCGCTAAAATAACGAACCTAGAACTACTGCTGTCATGTAGCCTGAAGAAGTGGGATTATAAGAGTGTATATGCAAAGTACCATTAGAATATTAGTAATATTCACTATGGGACGAAAGTTCAAAGTGAGTGGTACTTATAAATACCATCAGCAGATAAAGGGTTAATGACCTAATATATTCCTGAATTTTCATTCATTCCTAATGTAGCAGGTATTACAACATAAATCTTTTTAATATTCTTTGCGCAAAATTTATCTTTAAAAAATAAGTTTTTCGTAGTTTAACCCTTAAATGCCGGTTGTTGCTTTTCGGCAACACACCCAATTTAGGCTCTAAAATACTATTAGAATAATATCGAAGTTATAATGCCTAATGTTGTCAATAAAATATATTCTGAAAATATTATTAAATCGATTTTTAGCATGTAGATGGCAACACTTGTGCTGTTTAAGAATAACGATAGATTTATTTTTTCAATTTTTGTTACTTGTTCTTTTTGTTTTATTTGGAAGCTTGCGAAATGCGCTATTTTGTTCTGCAGTGAGCAAGTAAAATTTATTTATTATTATAGTTTCTAGAATTCTCGCGTGTTTAATATTATAGAATTTTATCAAGGAAAATTATTTTTTCAATTAAAGACCAGTATTGCCGATTAGTAACAAACTGTTTTCTAGCCGTAAACCACACTTGAATCAAAATATGATTTTTTAAAGTATTTTTCAAATGATTTATTTTAAAAATGAAAGCCGAAAAGCATTATTATAATGATTATTGAAAAATCAGGCATTTAAGGGTTAAATTGCATGTTAAATGATTACAAACACATTGGATTTCTATTCATTCGTAAGAATAGACACGATCATAGCGCCTTCTGGTGAAAATAAAATTTTTTATATGGCTCGCTTGTTAATTTCCACACTGTGTATTTCTAGACACTGTATCCAAATCAAATAATTAAATTATAGCGGGATGTTTTTTGGAAAAATCACGAAGTACAGTTATTGTATTAGGCGTGATTTTCATGATAAACATTAAATACTTTTAAAAGTATGTATTTTGATCGAAATATTTTTTGATTTATTCTTATTTTATTTAAAGTATACTTCTGTACTTATAGCAGTTTTAGCATGCATATGTTGTTTTTCAGAGGTAAAATGTTTTTTTTAATTTAACACATATATAACAAATTATAATAACAAACGGATAATAAATCTCAGTGCGTTATAGGAAGGTGAATGCCAATAAAGTTTTCGAAATTAAATAATGTCTCTCTAACGCCAGCATACATCAATAGTATACTTAAATCTTATCTATGCAAGCATATAAAACTTTCTTTATAATTCCCCATTATGTACTTTACCAAAGAAACTGAAACGGAACGTTTGTTAAAAGCAATAGTTTTGTGATTAAAAGTAACAGAATGCAAAATTATTTACATTTAAACAGCCTTTGTCTTTTAAAATCATTGTACATAATTAATAATTTTATTAATCATGTGCGAAAATATTTTTATTTTGCCAAAATTTCCTTAAAGCAATATGATTCCAGTTGCATTTGCATATTTACCGCAGTGTATTATCTGAAATTGTAAATTTACATTAGAAACTATAGTCTGTTTCATGTTAATTGAATTGACGCTTGCAAAAATTATAATTAACTTATTCATGAAACAAAGCTAAAAAATGCTGTAAAAGTGATAAAATATCTTTATTTAGATCAACGCTCTCATTTCATCGCACAAATGGTGACATTTTCTAAATCATTCATGACAGAAATATTTTCGCAAACAATTTTTAAAAACAATAACTTGGTAAATAATGTAAGAAGACTTCATGCATTAATGAAGATCCGTGCACACATAAAATATCATAAAATTGGATATTTGTGAGCGTGGATTAATTTTTAGTATTGCTATTAAAACCGCATAGCATCTCTTTCCTCTTCGCATAGCATTCTTTGAAAAGAGATGTTATGCGGTTTTAATAACAATAGTAAAAATTAATCTACGCTCACAAATATCCAATTTCATTTTATTTTATTTTTGCACAGATGTTCATTTTGCATGAAGTCTTGTGACATTATTTACCAAGTTATTGCTTTTAAAGTATTTTTGAGAAAATATTTCTGTCATGAATGATTTTGAAAATGTCACCGTTTGTGCGATGAAAAGAGCGTCAATCTAAATAAAGGTATTTTATCACTTTTTACAGCATTTTTTAGCTTCGTTTTATTATAAGTGATTAGCATACATATTTTTATATCTTATTCATTTATTCTTTTTCTGATTATCGTGTACTATTTGAATACGTATTTAAAACACAAAAGCAAGAAGATGATTACACACGAAACCATACATGATAACTTATTTCTTTTAATAACACATCTGCATTAAAGTACTTTCTGTTTCATTAGACTAATAAAAATAGTTATTTAAAATATTATATTGTAATGTAAAATTTTTCTTGAAATAATCTGAAATTAGATTGTTTATATATCATATATTTCCAGAAATAATTTTTATTAAACAACACTATCTTAATTTTTTTTCTTTCATCCTAAACCCTATTAAATTACCATATTATTAACCGTCATCATATAAATAATAAAAGTTAAAAATAGATTTGTCTTTTTTAATTTTTTAGAGCATTCAATTTTATCTTAGAAATCACTCTAAAATTTAATACTGCAATTCCCGTTTTTCCAAAAGTTTTCCGTTGCAATACGTAAATTTACTGTGGCTTCCGATTACGGAAAAATCACTGTTTTGCTTTTTAGAACTGAATGGGTTTTCCAAAATGAAAAAAATTGGAAAACCCATAACCATAACGTATTTGAAAACCAAATGTTTGTTATTGCCACGAATAGTCGAAGAAAAAATATTCTTTTTTTCGATATACAGTCGCTAACCCGCAAGAAAAGTAACAGATCTCGCAAAAAATTCAATTTGCGTTTTATTCCACTAATATGTCTGCCATAGGTGCGTCTTACTACACAAAGAGTTTGATAAGCGTAGTTATACTGAAAATCACTTTATTACGCTCTATGTCCATTTGTGACCACAGGAGAGAGGTGAATTGTGTGGGGAGGTAAAATTACACAACCCTCCAAACATCATCATATGTCTTCATCCTTAAATGCTTTATGCTTTTATGCAAGTTTTTGTTCCTGCATGCAGAAATAAGTGCTATAATTTCATAATAGAGTAAAATCATGCAATTTTTTTTTTTTTTTTTTTTTTTTTTTTTTTTTTTTTTTTTTTTTTTTTGCCTCTCGTTTGAAATTTGCTTTTGTCGAGATGTGTCACTTCTCATGCAGGTGAGCGATATGATCTATCGATATATATATGTATACTACACAGTATACTATAAGTTTGTGGGTCAATCCATTTCAAGTGGTCCAGCGCAGGTTGCTCGACCATTTTTAAAAAATCTGATTTTTTTTGTACAACAACCCTAACATGATGGAAGTTCAAAATGACTATTATTTTAATTTTATTAATTTTAGTTTGTGCATGGCGGCATCTTTGTTTCATCGTCTGCAGCAATTTTTTCACAAGAGGGGTTTACGGAATTGTAAATAATTCATCGTTTATTTATCCTATTCAAGTGCGGATTAAAGCAATTTGTTCAAAATACATTGGGCTAAAAATTTGGTAATAGAGTAGTTTCCGAAACTAACTGCTTATTGGTAAAATTTAAGCATAAAGTTTCAGTTTTTTTTTTTCAAAATTTGTCCGTTTACAAGAGGAAATTTTTCTAACAAGGAATACTGTCAACATGACATAATTTTTTTATAAATAGGCCGAAAGTACTTGTACTCACACGCCGAGTTCCGGATCTGGGACTTGCTTTCTCTTCGCTAAAAAAAAAATCCCAAATTTTTCAAAAATGACAAAAATTGCACTTTTCAGGCTTTGATATCTCTGGTGAGGCACGAGATAAAAATCTGGAATTTTTTTTTTCATAAGAGTATTGTATGGTAGTGTTATGCACAAGAAATTTCAGGATGGAGATTTGACTACAAGCTGAGATATGGCAAGGGCAACATGTCAAAACAATACTGCCAATCTATTGTTTTGTTGTAGTCACAGCTAAGTATTTATCTCAGAGTGTCATAAAAATTTATGTTTTTGATTATCTTTAAATAATAGTAACAGAAACTAAAGCCCTTTGCAAAGCTTAGCAATTAATTAAAAAAATAATTATGCCTAAAGCCATACATTTTGTATGGTTTCAGTAATTTTCGTTGTAAGTAATTTTAGTAACTAAAAGAAACCTCAGCACTTTTACATAAAGATAAAAAAAATATATTTTTATACAAGACCAGAGTATCATTTAAATTAATTTTTAGATTATCTTTAAATAATAGTACCAGAAAATAAAGCCTTTTGCAAATAATTTTAAAAATAATTATGCCTAAGTCCTACATTTTGTATGGTTTCAGTTATTTTTTTTTGTAATTTTAGTAACTAAAAGAAACCTCGGCACTTTTACATAAATATATATATATATATATATACAATACCTGCGACAAAAACAGAATAGGGAAAGAGAAAAGCTGTTAATGTTGGCATACTTGTTGAGACATGATCAAACGTGTCAAAACACTTTCCTGCTTGTTGGTTTAAAAACCACAATTTTAATGCTGCTTGCCAGTCCCTGAAACTTGTTCCTACCATAAGAATGTTCCTGGAAATGAAGAGTTATGCGATGTTACCATGCACCAGCCTCAAGTAATTTTCAGAAAGTAAAGATACCCAAAGCCTTTTCAAAATTTATACTGCAGAAAAATCACATTTTTGTATAAGAAGTAAGCTAGGAATTATTAATGAATTGAGACTTGCACGTAGTGATTTCAAAGTATATTTCTATGAGCCAGCAAGGCCAAGATCATCAATCAAGTTATCAATAGATGACAGGACTTGGTTCCTACAAATAAAATTTTGAGAAAGATCAAAATTGTGGTTCTTGAACCAACAAGCAAGAATGTGTTTTGACACGTTTGATCATGTCTCAACAAGTATGACAACATTAACAGCTTTTCTTCTTCCCTTTGTTAATTTTGTATCAGGTCTTGTATAAAAATATTTTTTTTTTAAATCTTTATGTAAAAGTGCTGAGGTTTCTTTTAGTTACTAAATTACTTACAACGAAAATTACTGAAACCATACAAAATGTATGGCTTTAGGCATAATTATTTTTTTAATTAATTGCTAAGCTTTGCAAAGGGCTTTAGTTTCTGTTACTATTATTTAAAGATAACCAAAAACATAAATTTTAATGACACTCTGAGATAAATACTTAGCTGTGACTACAACAAAACAATAGATTGGCAGTATTGTTTTGACATGTTGCCCTTGCCATATCTCAGCTTGTAGTCAAATCTCCATCCTGAAATTTCTTGTCCATAACACTACCATACAATACTCTTATGAAAAAAAATTTCAGATTTTTATCTCGTGCCCCACCAGAGATATCAAAGCCTGAAAAGTGCGATTTTTGACATTTTTGAAAACTTTGGGAATTTTTTTAGCGAAGAGAAAGCAAGTCCCAGATCTGGAACTCGGCGTGTGAGTACAAGTATTTTCGGCCTATTTGTAAAACAAATTATGTCATGTTGACAGTATTCCTTGCTAGAAAAATTTCCTCTTGTAAACGGACAAATTTTGGAAAAAAAAACTGAATCTTTATGCTTAAATTTTACCAATAAACAGTTCGTTTCGGAAACTACTCCATTACCAAATTTTTAGCCCAATGTATTCTGTACAAATTGCTTTAATCCACAGTTGAATTGGCTAAATAAACGATGAATTATTTACAATTCCGTAAACCCTTCTTGTGAGAAAATTGCTGCAGACGATGAAACAAAGATGGCCACCATGCACAAACAAAAATTAATAAAATTAAAGTAATAGTCATTTTGAATTTCCATCTTGTTAGGGTTGTTGCACAAAAAATTTCAGATTTTTTAAAAATGGTCAAGCAACGAATTGATGATTTCCTGGACCACTTGAAATGGATTGACCCTAGTTAAATAAACACGTAGCATAGTTGAAAATGTCCATTCTGCAATTTCCGCCATTAAACGGATCTTCAATAGAGTCAAAACACTGTATTAAAAACTAGTGTCGTGAAGGAATTTTCACCTTGTCATTAATAAACTTTACAGCAAACTTGTAACTGCTTAAAAGGTAACATATACATATAAAAATATTATTTAATAGCATATTTAAAACCATAATGTTTATTAAATAATATTTTTTCTATGTTTGTGTCAACTTTTAAGTAGTTATAAGTATGTTGTAAAGTTTATAAACGGATCGTGTTGAGAAATTTTGTGCGGCTATGTATATGATCAATAGAATTCATAACCACCAAGTAATATTTTAATAATAGTTAAATATAAAAACGCATACCACACTGGAAACGCTGTTCCAACAATTATTGTTCGTAGGTTACAATAGTTCAATTATCGTTTTTTTCTTATGTAGCCAAATACTTTTGTGTGTCCCTGTAAATGAACGATAAATTATATGCACACTTTATTGTATAATAAGACACATGTATTACACTTCAATGACATATATCAATTTCAATATTTTTAAAATAACGTAAAATCATTAAAATTTACCGTAAACGATTTTTTCCTTAGACCGCAATGTACCAGAATTCTTTTGAGTGTTGCTGTAGAAGAAGCGTAAATACTACACACTTCATTTTCAATACCGAGCATGCCATAGTAAATCCTAATAACATATATCAATTTAATGTTAATTGGATTATATTTATGCCTGTTAGAGCACGTATAGACAGACAGACAAACCGAATTCATAAGCACTATTCAACTATGTTGGAAAGTGTTAATAAAAAAAAAAACATTTTGTTATGTTTAAATGATATATTTACAAACTTACAAATGGTAGAAAAGAAAACAGTTTAACTTACAACTATCGAGTTTTTAAACTAAAAAAAGCGATTTGAATACAGGTGCAAGTCCAATTAATTTTTTTGATGGAAGAAGTTTTCGTTTTTAATTTGACATTTGTTCGCCCAACATGTGCCTTATTTCACTAAGAGCTTATCCTTAAAAAAAAAATAATCTATAAATTCATAAAATTTAGACGTATAATACATATGGGAATTTTCTTATTTGAAAAGTCATGCATACTTAATCATGGAATTGTCCATTGGCGAATTATGGAGCTCTTCACAAATATATTTTTTATGTGGAAAATGTTTAACATTAATTTGGGTTTTGAATTAGAGTAGACCAATCTACCAAAATTATGTTACATGCCAAATAATTGGAAAAAAAAACATGATTGACGCTACTAATTAACAATGTTCTTTAAAACAAAAACGTTTCATTTAAGTTTCCAAATCGCATTCCCTAAAATAAGTTAATTGTCTGGAAATCCAATTACGGAACTTTCTGTCATACCATAAATACAATATGTCCGTTAGCCGGGAGCAAACATCGCTTTTATCAGTTTTTATGTTAACGTTTCTAAATTAAAAACATTGCCTTCGGGTGAAAATAAAATGTTTTTGATTTAAGACAATATTTCTTATTAAAACAGCTTTTGTACTGATTGGGTTTCATCTTTGTATTGAAACAAAGTGAGCGAAATATATGTAGTTCAAATGTATTTTTTAATTGAAATGAGTGAAATATTTGTATCTTAAATGACACGAGTGCAATTCCACTGGAAGAAATTTTGACGTTTTACAACTTGCGACATAGTAACTGAAAAAATACCTTAAAATAATTTTTTAATTCATAATTAAGTTCTAAAAATATTCAAATGTTGCAAAGATCATCGGAAATACACCCGCGTACATATTTTAGGTAGATTTCGTATGAAATACTACCTATTGGGATCGTTCCTATGTTGGAATTTCTGAAAAATTTTTGCAGATCTACACCGATCATGACCCCTAGAACCCAAAACCACCCTCAGTAAAAAACTTTATAAATCTATCTATCTATCTATCTATCTATCTATCTATCTATCTATCTATCTATCTATTTATATATATCACTTTCTTCTGGACACGATAACTTTCGTAATTCTGCACCAATCTCTTCCAAACTGATACATAAAATCAATGGGCATAAAATCTCGGTCAAGTTCGTTAATGGGCAAAATCGGACCAAGGGGAGGGAAATAGGGAGGGGTTTTGTGAAAACAGAAAACCCCCCATAACTTCTTAATTTTTGTACATATCAAATCAGTTTAAAGTTTTTATTACTTCTAAAAATAGGGCCAAAAATGTATGTATCACAGATTTTTGATAAAGTTAAAAATGGGCTCAAGGGGCGCAAAAAATAGGGTTTTTGGGAGGAAAAAAATCATAACTTCGTCAATTCTCAAGATATCAAATTCAATTAATTTTATTATAAATCTCCTTAACATTATCTAAAACTTTTATATTCACAAGTTTTTGATAGGAGCAATTCGTACCGCAAAAAAAATTAAAAACGAAAACAAAAAGGGCGTTTGAAGAAGAAAAAAATCCATAACTTCGTCAATTCTCAAGATATCAAATCCAATTAATTTTATCATGAATCTCCTTAACATTATCTACAACTTTTATATTCACAAGTTTTTGATAGGACCAATTCGTACCGCAAAAAAAATTAAAAACGAAAACAAAAAAGGGGTTTGAAGAAGAAAAAAATCCATAACTCCGTCAATTCAAAAGATATAAAATCCCCGTGAATTTATCATATTATTATTTATCTTAATATTGTCTACAACATCTATATAGACAAGTTTTGGATAGGACCAATTCTTAGAGCAAAAACAAATTAAAAATACATACCGGTTGAAGTAAAAAATGATCTTAGTAAGGGTGTATTCAAATCCAAACTGCTTATTTTCTTACTCATTTTACAATTCATTTTTGCTCTCAAAGGCTTCCAGTTGGTACGTTTTCTTACTCAGAAACTATATAATGTACCGTAACGGTCGATTTTCTGATAGGGGCAGAATATATTTTTTTAAATGCTGTTAAAAAGGGCATTTTGAACCGAATTTACCGAAGCGGATTGTGTTGGAAAAAGCATTGTATTAAGGATGCGCTTAAATCCAAACTACTTATTTTCTGACTGGTTTTTAAATTCATTTTTGCTCTCAAACGCATTTAATTGGTAGATTCGCTTATTCAGAAACTATATAATGTACCGTAATAATCGATTTTTAGATAGAAGCAGAATATATTTTTAAAAATGATGTCAAAGTGGGCATTTTGAACGGAATTTCCCGAAGCGATTGTGTTAGAAACGAAAAATATTGTCCTTCTGAGAAAATAATTGTTTATATATCAAGTTTTAATTAATTGAACAAAAAATAAAAACACAGGTCGCTTATAAATCTCTTCAAAAATCACGTCAGCAAGTTTCATATTTTTTTTTAAATTAAAAATGAATCTGGAATTATGCCAGAAAATTTCGAGTTGTTGAGCATGGAAAAGTAATTTTATGAATACCGCCCTAACATGATTCTGATAAAACCAGCTATTATATGAAAATGAAATAAAAACTCGTCAAGAGCGGCCAGATAAAATTGTTAATGTGGATTTATCTATAATCATGATTTAGTTTTTGTTTGTGAAATTAGTATATTTGACTTCGAAATCTACCTCTGCCTGTAGGCCGGGCCGGCCGGGATTTATTTTTTTTCATTTCTGGCACATGGAGTGAGTGAAAAACAAATTACATTTTAACATTCTTGAAACATGTTATAGTACAAGCGTATAAAAAAGTATATATTACACTCTATATTTTTAACACTTTCCAACGAAGTTGAAAAGTGTTTATGCATTCGGTTTGTCTGTCCGTCTGTCCACGCGCTAAAAATATACTCTAATTTTCACGCAATTGATAAACCTTATTTAGGGTCACTAAAGCACCTTTGGAATTGTATATGAAGTATGTAGGATTAAAAGCTCATTTACAGGGACACTCAAAATAATTCCATTACATTATGATATATGGGAAAAAACGTTTGCAGAGAAATTCAATGACATTACGATATTTCAAATATATTAAAACTGATATAAATCACTGAATTTCACTACGATAACGTTAGATCAGGCCATTCATACAATTTTTATTTATTTACAGGGACACACAAAACAAATCCGTTACAATACTGCACTCTACATCGAAATGTCTTAAATTCAGACACTTAAGTGTCTGAAACGGAGTGTTCAATTTTCAGACATTTTAAAATGTCTGAATTTTTTCAGACACTTTTTGCGTCTGAATTTTAGACACTTCAAACGTCTGAATCGCAGCCATTTTTTTAAAGCATTATACGTAGCCATGTTTGACCACGTTGATCCTGGAAAAATATATGGCCATTATTCTGCCCTACTCTCCCCCCCCCCACACACACAGCCTGATTTTAGGGGCTCCAAAATATGGTATGCAATTTTCATAAAGCTGATAATTGAAATCTTTTTCGACTTTGTACTGATTATAATCAATATTTTGAATTTATAGAGTAGAATAAGATTAAAAATTAAAATATTTGTCACAATACAGTGAAACCTCTCAATAGTAGGCACCTTAGAACCGTGGAATTTGTTCGCCATTCGGAAGTGTCTGTTTTTCTGAGGTAAAAAAAATATAAAATATGTGCATGTTGTTAATAAAAAATGTGCTTCTTAAATAGTTGCGTCCTCTATGTAGGAGTGTCCGTTATGGAGATTTTACAACAAAACTTTCATAGGACAATTTTCTTCAGCGAACACTGACCTTTTTCAAGATAAATACATTTTTTTTACCTCATAAAAGCGAACACAATCGAATAGCAGGCAAATTCAACGTTCCAAAACGCGTTCAATTCGCGAGGTGGCCGCGATTGAGAGTTTTTTCTGTATTTATTTTTTTATTTAGTTTTTAATCTAATTCTACTTTTAAAGTTCAAAATGCTGATTATAATCAATACAATGTTGAAACACATTTAAAATATAAGCTTTAAAAAAAAATCCATATCGAATTTGGAGCACGTAAAATCGTAGGTGGGGGGGGGGGGAGGCTGCCCATGCTTTAATCAGGCCCTCCTTCTGGAAAAAGTCCAACCCTGTATTATGATTCGATAAATGTACGCGTCAGTTTTAAGTGCAAAATCTAGCTATATGCAAATAAATATTTGATAAAAATCTACCTCTTTACTTTGTATTCATTTTTAATTTCAAATTACTTTTTAACTAAAAGTAATCAAAAAATCAATATTATATAATTATTTCAACTGAAATATATCTGTATATTTTTACCGCATTCTTACAATTACGTTAACGGTACATGATTATATGAATTTAAGAATCTAAAAATAATCATTAAAATTTAACATAGTGACTAGAGATAACGCGAGATCCTTTTTTCTAAATCTTTGTTGACATCAACAAATTTTTTTCTTCTTCAACGTCTACATTAGTGACGTCAATTTCCGTTCAAACAAAAGCTGTGGTTTTGACTTTTGAATCATAAAAAGATTATATGTTGAGACTATTTTCAGTATGGCAAATGGGATATTTCTAAAATACTCGGAAACACTAAAATTATAGCAAAGGGAAATCTTTTAATTAGAATGACCGGATTTAATGAGTTTTATCAGTCAAAACATTTTAAAATAAATAAATGAACACAAGTAATTCGCTGTATTAAATATATGGGGGAATCAATGAATGGAAGGATGTTCGAACTATATTCTTTTTTAAATTTATGATGTACACACTATGAGGCAGAAGAAAACTTCATTAGACAAGAAAAGCATAAATAATAAATAAAAGCAGCTATTAACAGGAATGTTTACTATAAATGCTTTTGAATTCCAGTACATAACACATAATAAATCTATCAGAAATGTAAAAATCGATGTAAACATTACAAATGCTGCCGCATTAAATGCTTATAAAAATATTGTATACGTAAATAAATAATTAAAAAGGGTACTTCAGAGTAATAATTACACCAAAAAAATACTATTAAGGTAGTCTTGATGGTAATTAAGAAGTATGAGCCAATCAACAGGCGATGTCACTGCGATTTTTAAAGTAATGGCTACATAAGAAAAGGCTTAGGAAGGTGTAAAATTAATAAATTCAGTAACCGCTAATATACACCATGCAGAGACACCAAAATTTATTTTAAAGATAACATTGGATAGAAAATAATACAGAAATATGATTGCAGATGATTTGAGGAGTAGAAATTTAAATATTAGCAAAATAAAATTTTAACATGGAAATACCATAGGCAAAATGCTTTGAACATATTTTGGCATAACTCAGGAACTAATAAAGCTATAGACTCGTGTGAGGTCTTCATTTAAAGAGAAAACAATCACAGAGAGTTTTAAATACATAGTTAAGACCCCACTTACCTGGGAAAAGGTCTGATTATTCCAAAAGCACATACGCCCAGAGGACGTCCGGATTGGAGGCTACGTTAGTATCCGTTAGTTAGGACTTGGATATTTAAAAAATAAAATCCCCTTGCTCTTGCACATCCGACTAGCTCTGTTAAAAGAATGGAAAATTTCCATCCTGACAACATAGCCCGCCAGATAACAGTTCTCTTTACAAATTTGACGAGATGAAGAACACTGTATTAGTTTTATAGATAAATTTTAATACGGAGTACCACTATGTCGATAGAAATTAAATCCCGGAACTTCACATTCCGCAAAAAACAATCAAGTCAAAATAAATTATTAGTTAAAATGTACGCGTACATAAAAACAAACATTCAGTTTGAATTACAAACGAACATCGAGTTCGAAAGGAAGACGCATGCGCAACTGAGAGTGGCCCCTGGTGAATGCGGAGCGGAGTTACAAAGTGTCTTAAAATTAGACACTTGCAGATTTTTTAGACACTTTTATCAGTTCGTGTACACTATGATCATAGTAAGACACTTAGGTGTTTTAAATTAAGACATCTATTGTGACTGAATTTTCAGATTCAGACACTTAAGTGTCTGAAATTCTTTTTCA
Source organism: Maratus speciosus (assembly GCA_963932465.1). Lineage (NCBI taxonomy): Eukaryota > Metazoa > Arthropoda > Arachnida > Araneae > Salticidae > Maratus > Maratus speciosus. The sequence continues at coordinate 85,919,911 of OZ010789.1, forward strand.
GTCACATATGTATCTTAATTTAAGACGCCTTTATTTGCAGTGTGTCTTTGGGTAATAATTGCTGGAGTTTAGGTTTCAAAATTCGGTATGTGCTTTTAACTTTAACTAATGTTTTACAGGTTACTCGTTATATATAAATTCTATAGCTCATATACAGGGCTGCACAAAAGTATTCACGTATCATTCTCCTTATTAGTGGAAATTGCTGATGCGGAATTTTCAGCTGAAGTACATGTATTTCTTAAGTGAACTAAATTTTGGCATGCATGTAGTTAATAAATACGAATCGATATATCATATAGAGGGCTGCCGAAAGAATTCGGATAATTGTCCGATTGTAGATGGGAACAGCTGATATTGGGTTTTGAAATGTGTTATGTGATTCCATATGGTTGAATTAAACGTAATATTTTAATTTTTTAAACAGTGCAGTTTCGTTACATTAGTCTGAATGTGTTGGAATGTGTTGCATAATCGATGCTGGATGCATGATTTTTTCTTTCTTGTTTATTTATATTTTATTTGAAGTTTTTTCATATTCAAAATATTTCGTGGTTGCAGTTTCACTGAGAATCGGCATATATTTATGAGCGTGATTTGGCGCTTCATTATCTCCATGATTGGTGTTACCTCGTGTACAGCTGTAACCATGACGAATATTTGAAGGTTTATCGCTTGCACCAGGCTAACGGGAAAATGAATAAAAATTTATTTATTAATTTATAATTAAGTTCTTAAAGTATTAAAATGATGTATAGTCATCGGAAATATACTTGTGTACTGACTTTTTATGATTCTAGCGTATCACGAAGTGAGCGAAAAATTGATTTAAATATTCCAATCAATCTTAAACAACACAAGTTGAAAATTGTACGTCAAACGTGGCAAATGACGGTTCGTACTCGTAATTTGATTTATAAATACTCATATCTTTGTACAATAGTTGTTGCAATCTTATTCAAAAATGCATGAATACAAAATTTATTACGATTCTATATGTTAAGGAAGTTACTCTTGTTCACGCCATCAAGTGATTTTTATTTCGACGTTTTATTAGTATTTTTATTAATGTTATACTAATGTATTTGTTTTTTTGTTATTAAAAAAATAATATGTCAATTTGTATAATTTGGCTATTTATATAATTTGGCGAAATTAGTCGACGGGAGAAGTAATAACATTAAAACGTTGCTTTGAAGTGGAAATTAAATCACATGATTTGTTGCATTGTCACGTACGCACGGGTTTGGCTTAGTTTTTTTTTTTTTTTTTTATACAACAATTTGGCAAAAACCTCGTTTTCAAATACCTGTTACATATGTATTTTTAAATTATTTTCTGTTATTTTTAAAATAAAATAACAATAAATAAAAAAAAAAAATTATTAATAACTATAGAACAAAACAATTTTTAACATTTTTTTGTAAATAAAAAGAAAATAAATTCAAATAAATGTTTATTAATAAATAAGCAACAATAGCCGGGTTACCAGGCAAAATAACGCCATTTTGGCGCCAGTTAGGTACCCCGTTGCGTATATGACATCTGTGTCTAATATTTTTCTTTTCGTTTCGTTTAAAAAAAAGAATGAAGTAAAAGCCATTTATTTTAAAGGTTTCAATTTCAAATGAAAGTTTTGTATTAAATAAAGAGATAATGAAATACAAATTGAATTCTGAATAAAAGTAACATGATGCATTTCTTAGCATACACTTAAGGGAGGCCAAACTCGTCGCCAAATTAATTTAAAATAACCTTTTCTAAAATATGAAAAAAATATCTGTTATGATTAAAGTTTGAGTTGTCATAATTAGAAAAAAAAGTATTTAAAATTAGAAAAAAATATTATATTTCGAAAACTAATTCTAATTTTAAAATTCTAATACCAGTTTTGAGATCTGTAGATCAATACGGATTTTTGGTGTTAATTTCATCGCAAAGTATTTCATATTTTAGGAGAAATCGCCATGAAACGTAATAAGTAGTTTAATCAGTCGTTTCATAGAATCGTTACATAAATTCGTTTCAATTCGATTCATTAGGATTGTATATACTATATAGGGTAGATATATAGTATATATATACATATATATAACCATTAAGTAAACATTACCGACCACCACCAAAAACTGTGCAATTCTGAATAAAATAACATTAACAAATACAGTTCCCCCCAACACACTTAACATAGCTTCAAAAACATAGTATAACGAGATTGGTTAAATTCATTTATTGAATGTTTGCGATGATAACAATACAAAGTTTAATGGAATTTCCTATGAAGAGGTATCAGATAACTACAGAGTAGAAATCAAATTGATAATACACAAAGATTATGCGCAATTGCATTAGAGATCTAAGTGTATAACATTTAAAAGATTGCTAAAAACATTTATCTACCGTGGTTATATATTTTAAAAATATATAATATACCATTAATAATAAGGAAATAGTTCAAAATGAATTGTTGACATTCAAAATGAAAAGATATCATAATATAAAAACATCATAAACAACTTACATTCATAATTACATGCGCAAATGCAACATAATAATTTGAATGCTCATATATAACCATAAAAAAAAAACATTACAGACCACCAAAAAAACTGTGAAATTATGAATAAAATGACATTAACAAATACAGTGCCCCCAACACACTGAATATAGATTCCAAAAACATAGTGTAACGAGATTGGTTAAATTCATTTATTGAATCTTATATATATATATATATATATATATATATATATATATATGGGGGTCGTGATCGGCGAAAATATAGTAAAATTTCCCGAAGTGTTTTCCTTCGGACGGCTGCAGTAAGTATCTTTTCACTTTTTGTAATTAAAGATAGATAGCTAAAAGTGTCCACAATTTTGACAAATTTGACACAAATTTGAAACCGTTCAGTTGGGTAGTTTTTGCACTGTTATATGCGGACAGACGGACGGACCAGATGGCGAATATAGATGCTACGCATTTATATAATTACGACATTTACCAATAGACCATAATGTGATGAAATAAATTTGAGTGTATCTGAAAATAAACTATAAACGCCACATACTTCATTTTCAATACCGAACATGGCATAGTATATCTCAATATCATATATAAATTACAGAGCAATCCGAATATCTTGACGCAAGTTAGAGTTCAGACAGATAGACAGACAGACGAAAAGATGAAGAGACAAACCGAATTCATAAATACGTTTCATCTATGTTGGAAAGTGTTAAAAACTCTTAATAAGTTGAAATTTAAGCACTTTATACCAATAGACGGAAGTATACTTGACTACTTTTGTACAGCCCTGTATTTTACGTAGTATCTTTGTATCACCCTATTTTTCTAAAATTTTACTAAAACTAAAATATGCTTAAAACTACTGAAATCACACTTCCAGAGATTATCATCAACAGATGGCTCTCTATCCGATTCTTTGTGTGGCCATGTGTATCATTTTATTTATACACTGGTGTCCAAAATTAAGGACCAATCACAAAATGCTAATATTCAAATACGCAAATACTCAAAAGGAAATAATATAATTCGAATAATTACTATCTCTATAGCACAGCTAGTCCATATAACATCTGATTCATGTCACAGATGGTCACAAATGTCACAGTCACTTCGGCGAAGCACAAAAAAGGAGATTCCATGCATCTCAATATGAGTCTCAAATGATCACTATATGTGACTTCACTGAGACGTCACTGTGACTTCTGCTTTTTGACGAGTCACCATGTGACTTTACAATGTAGTTACACTGTGACTCTCGTGTGACTGTCATCTGTAGTCTCAATTTCAAAGTCATCGTGAACGCTGCATTGTGATATGTTACCAAATAATGTCACATTAAAGTCACATGATGACTTACAGGTGGCAGAGAGACTACTTTGAAGTCAACATTGTACTCTTTGGTGAAAAGTCACCATGTGACTATAACGTGATATTATTTGGTGACTTATCATAATGCAACGTTCATGATGACTTCGAAATTGATCCTAAAAATGACAGTCACATGAGAATCACAATGTAACTACATTGTAAAGCCACCTGGTGATTCGTCACAAAGCAGCAGTCACATTGAAGTCTCAGTGGAGTCACATATAGTGATCATTTGAGACTCATAATGAGACGTGTGGAATTTCCTATTTTTTGTTCCATCGTAGTGACTGTGACACTTGTGACCATGTGTGACACGAACGAGATGCTATATGGACTAGCTGTGCTGTAGGGATAGTAATTATTTGAATTATATTATTTCCTTTTGAGTATTTGCTTACTTAAAAATTAGCATTTTGTGACTGGTCCTTAATTTTGTACATCAGTGTATTCTACAAACATATCTTAGTATACTAAATGTAGTTCAGAGTTTAAAAACTTCCTTTAAGCTATTTACGTTCATACTTAGTAACCCTTGCGAATTCTTTGTGTAGCCCTGTATAGGATATACAGCATTTTTATACATCACGTAATATGCAAAAATTTAGTTAAACTTGAAAACTTGTATCACAACTAAATATGCTCTTCCAGCAATCATCGCTAATAGACAATACTTCAGATACAGACACAGTAAAGTATACGAAATTTTTGTGTGTGTACCTGTAAATACTATGCACTTTCTGTTATATATGAAGTAACTTGTAGTAAATCTCAGAAACGTATATGAATTTCATTATATGTGAAATAGTTTAACATAATTAAAATACGCCGTAAACAATGTTTCTCCCGTTACAATTATGTAACGGAATTATTTTGTGTGGCCACGCAAATGAATAATAAATATTCTTTGCACCTCATATTCTACAGAATATATATTTTATGTGCACTTCATTAATCAATATCAATTTCATTATGTTCAAAAGGTGTGACATCATCAAAATACACTTGAAATTATTTTTTCCCATTGGGCGTAATGTAACGGAATACTTTTGTCTGTCCCTGTAATTGGACTAAACATGCGATTTTCAAAATTTGAAATGGCTCTACAAAATTCTACAATAGCTATATGTGTGTTAAATTTCAAACCATTCGTTTGGGTAGTTTGTGAGCTGTTATTTTCGGACAGACGGACAGGCCTGACGACGATTATAGGTGCTACGTATTTACATGATTACGAACGCACCTAATAAAGGACCCTAAAAGTGTGTAATTAATAATAAAATACTTGTTTGGAGTATTACTGCAGAATACATTTATTAAATTATATTAAAAGTGCAGTTTATTTGATATTAGTTAATTTTTTTAATTATAATTATCACGTAATGAATTTGAGATTAACGTGTTCTATGAAGGAGACAGTTAAAAGAGAAAACTAAACAGATGGTTTCATATGAAAGCGATCCTGTTTTCCAAAAACAAATTTGCATGCAATTATTTTCTAAATAGAATGATAAACGATATTAAAAATATTCCTTTGTTAAATAATGTTTTCTATGTAGTACTTTTAAATTAGTTAGTCTATATCTCACATGTTTAGAAAAAACTATGTGCTGTATTAAAACTGCAACAGCATTAATTTCCTTATTTATTCTTTTATTGAATTTGGTTATGGAAGCAATTGAAAAATTCCGCTATTATTTTCCATCCTGTAACGTACTATTAAATAAGAATATGAATACATTTTAATAACAATTGTTTTTCAATTGAAAGTATGCATAATTGTTTATATTAAAACCGCTTCATAGTAAATAATGCATTCCTTCTTACAATAATATTAAGTGACAGCATTTTTCTTTTGCTACATTTTTCGGGAGACAAACTGATTTCAAGTGCATTGGTTATTATTAGTATTGTATCCCTGAATAATATCTGAATTTGTAAATTAATAATAAAAACGTGAAGAGTGAATTTATTCCCCGTTAATGGAATAAATATTCGTTAAAATTATAATTCTTCTTAATCGTATTCATCTATCGTGGACCATTTAAAGACATAAACAATGAATAGACAAAGCATAGTAAACAGACAATGGCAAGTGAAAGCGGGAATTATTTCCTGCAAGAAAAATTTTGTATTAAGAGGCATTCTTTTGTAAAGTTTTGTACAAATATAAAGTTTTTGTTAGCTTCATCATAGAGTGAAAAAAAAAATGTTTAAGCTTTTAGCTAATGTTTTTTAAATTACGGAATTTTAAATTTCGTTTAAACATTAGTTTGGTTTTGAGAAAATTCGAAATTTTAAATTTTCCTTCATTATCCACTAAATTCTTAAGAAATTTACACATAATAAATTTCATTTAAGCTTTTTTGTTTTTATAAATTTTAAATTTTATTTGAACCTCCGACAAATTTTTGAAATTTCGGAATTTTATTTTTAAATGTTGACTTGAATATTTTTAACAAGTTCACGCCGGCGCGGTGGGTCACACTCGAATGTCTCAGAGCTGGCAAGTCTCCAGCTTTTTGGACACCGGTATTTTAATTCAGAAAATGTTGTTTTATTTAATTAGAACAATTGAGGATTTAAAGGAAAAACGTTTTCTCTAAAATAACAGTGGTGTGCAAAATGCCGGAGACTTAACAACTCTGATACAGTCGAATGTGACCCACCGCGCCGGCGTGAACGTGTTAATCTGATTAAAAAAACTAATCATTTTGTAATCATTTCAAAAGCTGCCGTCTATTTAAGGATTTTATAATTATAAATTAATGATTTCGATTAATAATTAAAGTATAATGTATTTCGAAAGGAATATTGAACGAAAACCTTAGTGCGATATTCGATCACTCTTACCCACTTGTTTAATGTAATGGACACTCACACCTGTGTTTGGAAAGTCAAGAGCATTCCAGAATTCGTTTAATATATTTTATATTCATATCTTAATTAGAGATAATAAAGTACATTTATCATATCGTCCGTACCATGTCAAACTAACCAGTGTGAAAACAGTGGGCTACTTTTTTTGAAAATTCAGAATTCTCGATTGACACCACTTTTTTTAAATAGTAAAATTCGCATTATTTACCTTATTTAATGACATATTAATTAAGCCGAAAACAAGGGGAAAAAAAGTGGTACCAATCAAGAAATTTGAATTTTCAAAAAAAAAAAAAAAGCACACTGTTTTCACATTGGATTGTTTGACATGGTACCCACGATATATGCGATATAAACATAATATTTCCTATCTTTTCGCTTTAAAAAGTTTTGCACTTTTTTTTTTTGTTCCAAAGATTACGGATTTTGAATATCACTTATTCCGATTACTAATCTTCGTCTTATTTAAGGATAATTCAGAAGTAATGATATTCAACATTCCCATAATTTGACAGACAGATATATGTGTATAATGTGTTTCCTTCTCTAAAATATTTTAACATGTTGAAGGTGATATGTAAGATAGAAAGTTAGAAATATATATGTAAATATTAAAGGAAACATCGTTCTGATTTAACTTAATACATTTTCTGATTTAAAATACCAATGCCTGATTTTTTTTTTTTTTTTTTTTTTTTTTTTTTTTTTTTTTTTTTATAATGCTTATATTATATAATGCTACATTTCTATTTTACAGAATGGATTAAAAAAGACAAGTTTGAGTTAATTTTTTTTTTTAAGATATTGGAAAAAAAAAGATTAAAGATTAAACAACCATGTACCATGTTTAATCCTTGTGAAATTATTTATTATTTAACTAATTGCAAAGTTATTATAAAAATTTTTATTTTCATATACAAGTTTTTAAATTTTATCTTAAAATATACTTTCCTAGATGAAAATAAATCATGAAGAAGTATTTACTTTACATATTTTAGAATATGGGGAATTATCCGTGGAATAAAATTATGCTTTTGTCAATGTTGATTTCTTTAAAAAAATTTAATAGGGTAAATATAGATACTTTTCAAATTTTATCAAATTATGTGCAGTCTACATTACTGAAAAAAAAAACTTTAATGTATTTTCTGTTTATCTTACAATTTACATTAAATATATGAGGAAAAGATATGATTAAATATGTAAACATAACTTTCCTCTGAATTGGAAATATTTTTAATTTTTCTACAACACTTAATGTATTTTAATCCTTGCTTAGTTTAACAAAATTTATTGGTGAAATTTTTATTTTTAATCAGGATATTTTGAATGTCGTTTTGAAAATATTCTTTAGATGAAAAAAATAATTTTAAAGAAAGATCATTTTCACATTTTAGAATTTTAAAATACGAAATTAAATTTATATTTCTCTAAAAATTGACGTAAATTTCTTAATTTGTTTTTTCTTGAAGTGATAAATTATGTAGGATCACTATGATTAAATGGTATGCGATTTCTCATAGATTTGCCCCATTTATGGTATATTTTGCGATGTATTAATTCTAAAATGTCAAATATAAGCAGGAAAAGATTGATTATCATGGTTTTAATATAAAACTAATTTGTTTTGAAGCAATTGTGCTATCATCTGTAATCGAACCCAATGATATATCATTGTCACATTTAGGCCATTTTTGCCACATTTACAGTTGCTTAAACATAAAAAAGATATCCAAAATGCATATTTGTGACAATTTGTGACAAATTTTAATCATACCAGTTCATCTTATTTTTATAAATTTAATGGTAATGAGGTTTTTATATACGTAATACAGCATTATAATTAAGTAATAAATCATTTAACATCCATACTTTAAACTCTTTTAAATTTGAAAATTAATAAGTAAGAAATTACAAATGAATGATCTAGAAAATATTAATTTTACCAAAGGAAAGTTTATTACTGTATGTTCCTACACGACTATTTCATAAACTAATTTTATTTAGACTTAACAATACTATCGTTGTTTTCGGATATTAACAATTGCGATAATACATAGCCCTCAGTCTTCTCTTTTTTTCATAAGTCAAATGGAATTTGAATCATAAAAAATACTTAAATGAAACATTAGTGAACAGTTGAACAGCCTTTATTTTGACGCCAACTTTACGTACAGTCTAGGAGTAGCTGTATTTCTAAAACTTGAAGAACCGCAAGAGAGAAGAAGTCTAACTGTAGTCTAACTGCATAAGTTTGAGTAAGTAGTAATTATAATTAAATAATGAAAAGCGCTTAGAATATGATTTAAAATGAAAATTATAATTAACTTAAAAAAATATATGCATATTGCATATAATAAAAAGTGAAAAAACGAATAATATAAAATGTTCTACTATTTAAAACAGTCAAAATAATGGGCATCATACAAAGCTCTTTTAAATGACAGCATTTTCTTGTTTTTTGTTTTGTTTTGTTAGTATTAACAGTATGGACATAAAAGGGAAAAGCAACGTATAATAATTTTATATAGTATTTACGTATTATATATATATATATATATGTTTAAATTAAATGTATGTTAAAAACACATGGAGATCAACAGAAAATACCAAGTATTATCTTTAACTAATGTAAATAACACAGTACTTTTTCAACGTTGGGTTCGCAGACATCGTAGTCTGACAGTTTATCATTTCTACTTGCTTATTTAATGACATTAAAAAAATAAAACTTCTGAATTTAATTTATTTTAATAATGGAGAGTTGATAGATGAATCCTTAATTTTATGCACTTCACGAAATATTTTATCACACCGTTCTTGTCAGTTCCAACTTTTGAAGCAAATCATTATCATCTTGCTTACTTCGTCTTATTTATCTCTTTTAATAATAACACTAGTATCCAGAAAAACACGACCAATTTGATAGTTGCTAAATATATTTTATCAATAGATTCTTCAATTTACATTTTAGAAGGTAGTATAAAGTGAATGCCCGCATAAGTGAATCCGTTTATTTTATCATGAATTCTTGAATGAAGATTAGTAATTTTTCTATGGCTCTGCTATGATGTCAGTTGAGCAGCTTTAACATCCTCGACAGTTTGTTTAACTTCCAGGTTTCTTTAAGGTCCTTTGAGAACTTTTTTATCTGGAAATAAAAGTAAAAATAGTACTACAATTGTATTAAATACACTAACAAACTAAGTTAAAACTTGGTAAAAGAGATAAAAATACACTTACAAGGAAAATATATACCTTTATTCAGAACGACATGTTTCGTCGTTCAGACGGCGACATTCTCAAGATATTACAACAAAAATACAACAAAATAATAATAATAATTGAAAACTGGTAAACAAAAATTACGCGATCTCATGTATAATGAAATCAAGTGCAATAGTAACAAGAAAGAAAAAATCATGCATCAAGCCTAGATTGTGAAACACTTTCCAACACATTCGGAAGCATGATACAAAACTGTACCGTTTAATAAATTAAAATATTATGTCTAATTCAACTATATGGAAACACATACAACATTTGAAAACCCAATTTCAGTTATCCCCGTCTACAATCGGGAAATTATCCGAATTCTTTGATCAGCCCTGTATATATATTGTACTGCCCTATTGTATAGTAATCATCTTGTAGGGAAATTCAGTGATTAATATCAATTTCAATGCAGCGTAATGTCATTAAAATACACTGCAAACGATTTTTCCCCATTGGCCATGATTTAATAGAATTCTTTTTCGTGCCCCTGTAAATGAACTATTAATGTCACATACTTCATATACAATACAAAACATGCCTTGGTGATCCTAAATAAGGTTTATCAATTGCATGAAAATCCGAGTATATTTACGGGAGTTAGAGCGTGGACAGACAGACTGACGGACAGATGGAGGGACGGACAGACGCACAGTGGGTTAAAATCCCGAAAATCTGGCCAAAATATGAAAATGTTATTTAAATGCCACGAAATTTCGTACACAGGTGTTTTTCAGGATTCTGATTTCGATTCTAAAATTAAAATTGCAAAATACAAAATGGCGGATCCAATATGGCGGACTTAAAATTAAAATGTTGTGAAAGTCATTCTTTTCTATGAAATTTCGTATACAGATACTTTTGAAGATGCTAAGTACGATTCAAAAATTAAATTTCAGAAAATGGCGAATTAAAAATAAAAACAATTAGATTTAAATAAAATATTTCGAGTTTCGAGATTAAAAAGTTTTAAAGCTAAATGTTACATTATGTTTTCAAGGAACTAAGATGTTTTTAATCGAAATTAAACGATGAATATTTATTTATGAAATGCAATTAAGTAGATTAATGAAAAATAAAATACTACAAGGTTTAATTTCTTTGTATTATTAAAATAAAACAAAAGGATATTCTAAAATTCATCTTCTGAATAATATGTAGTAACTTCAGAAGGAGTAGTAGACTAAGTAGACTCTTCAGAAGGAGAGGTGTCAAAATATTTTACAGAAGTTTCTGTGCCTCTAGGAGCAATAATATTACTTTCTTCAATGGTAATTTACGTAGGCTTGAAATGAAGGGATCTAATAACATTAAAAGACGCAAAGAAATCTTCCATTGTTTACGTCCTACTGCCCTTTAGGGATAAATCGTCTCGATACCTTTTGATCAATTTGTTGCACGATTCTTGAGCGTCTCCCGAGATTTGTCCAACAGACAATAATGAGGAAGCTATTATTTCTGTGCCATGAATAAGTAGTTTGCACTGAAGTTAGCATATAGAACAAGGAATACAATTCGACGAATTTATAAGCTGTTTGTGAGCAATAATCCACGAAACTGACCAAATAAATGTTAAGAAATTACTTGTAATATGACGTGGAATCATTTGATCAAATCTTCGTTTACGATCCTTATGGAAGCAGAAATAGTTGCGTTTTCAAATAATCGATGAGCTATATTGTAAGCATTTGTGCTTCCAAATCGGAGCTTTGATTTATCGACGAGAAGTCCTAATTGTAAACGAAATCCTTTTTGTAAATTTTGTTTTGAAAATTTAATTTTTTTCTTCTCGTCAGGAGTGCACACTTTCCATTCCTTTATATCCTGTTTGTATGCCAAATGCAAGGTACACTCAAAAGATCTTATACAGGCAAGTGACGCGGAAATCCCGAATTGTAGTAAATGGTTTTCATTCACTTTTAGTTTGAAAATACTTTGAGTGATATAGGTATTAGTTTCCTGATATATGTACCAACGTTGAGTTGACAAATTACTAGTAATGACATTAAAAATTTTACAATCAATCATCGTCAAAGCTAGCTTGTAATTAACGCCTACTTATTTTCTATCTATGATTGTTTTAAAACGAATAAGTTTACTCGCCTGATCTGTAATATAATCCATTTCACTGACAGTAGCTTCCGTATTTTCGTGCAAAAAATGGATTCTGTTGGGCGTAAAAAATCGAGGAGATGAAGATCTCGAATTTTTCCAGATAACGATTTCTGAATTTTTCGCAACACTTAAGTTCTAGTGGCACTAGAGAAGTGAAAAAGCTATTTGAACCTAATTTCTACCATCCTGAAAGCTATTTTTTTGTTTAAAAGTTCTGTGACCAGGTGTACTATCACATACCCACTTGAAAATCAAATTTAGATTGCTAATGAATGCTTTAGAAGTCATATTTTTAATAATTTCCGTTTGCATTAATAAAATACGTTAACCAGTATGATCTAGCAAAGATTGAAATTGACAAGATAATTCTTCTAATTACGATAGAATACACAACATTATTATTTATAAGGATCAGAAAATGTATTTCTATTGTTTCGATGATAGAAAATTCTTTTCATTTTTTTTTTGTTTCTAATCATACTTATCAAATTCCTTTATGCTTATGATTATAATACTTATTTGTAATATAATACATAATAATCTGTCACAAAACTGAATAACCTAAAAATTTCAAAAATGTGATCAATAACTGTGAAAAATAATAAATGCCATAACTTTTGAAGCGACTAAAAAAATTATATTTTTACTTGTGGTTGCAAAAACCTGCCCGTAATGCAGAATGGCAGTTTATGGCACTGATTTTTTCATGATTCATTAGACAATAGTTCAGGCTATTGTTTTTATTATATGTCGTTGCGGAACACCGTGGAACTTATAAACTTTTTGATGTTTGAAAGCAAAAAAAATGATATATTTTTTTAAAGTTTTTATCAAAAATAACCATGAAATTATTAATTTTTATGTACTTAATATAATTTTTGTAACATGCACAAAAGACGTACATTCTATCATCGTGTGAATCCATTTTAAAGCATTAAAATCGGATGATATGGAAAAATGTAGCACATGTTTAGAAAAACCATTGTTTTGCTCTTTTTGTTCGCCTCATATGATAATCCTCCAAGCGTCACTTTTGAACTGATACATATTGCCAACGCAAAACGAAAACCTTTTTATAAATATAGATTCTGACCCTCCAAACATTATTCTAGTCATCTGCATAGCCAAAATTTCCTAAATAGTAACTTTATTTTTCGACTTTTGGCCAGCTTTTGGGGATTTTGCCCCACTGTGAGATGGCCAGACAAACCGAATGCATAAGCACTTTTCAACTTTGTTGGAAAGTGTTAAAAATGGATATTCGTGTACATGAATTATTTTATACTATTGCTTCTTATTCTGCAGAGCATGATTTAATGAATTAAATACAGATGATTTAATGCAGAGTATGATCCAAAAGTACCAAATCAGTTATCAGGGGTATATGAAATACCTTTCACCAAAGAGTATGGAAAAGTACAATTTTATATAGGAATAACAAACACAAAGCTTAAAACTAAGATCAAAGAAAATATAACAGACATCTAATGCAAGAAGAGAACTACCAGTTCGGCCAGACTATACAATTAATGACCAAAGGTGACCGGTCACTTGCGATTTTAAACCTTTTGTTAAATATCTAGAAAAATGCATGAAGAATTAACCTGAAACTGCAGGTGTGTAAACAGTATAGTATAGATCATATATTTCCGCGAAGATTTTTTTCCCGAAACACCATAGAGGACCGCCAACAAACTGAAAAAGAAAGAATATCTTTCGAATAACACTGTAAAAACTAATTGTTCAAACTCGAGATTATTAATAAGTGGCTTATTGTAATATACTGTGTTCATTTTTTATGAGGATAGAATATATACTAGTAGAGAAATTAAGGTTTTTATAAAAACAGTCCCAAATTTGGCGAAATTTTTGTATTATAATTTGTAGAGTTCTTAACATAAAAAAAGTTCATTTCACAAAATATGACAAACTAAATTGTACACAATACTGTGCAATCATAATTAAAATATAATAAAAATTGATTGAAAAATGAGTAGGTTTACTAAAAAATGTTTCACTGCGCATGCGCAAAATGCAATCAATATATGATATGCATAATGTATTAGCTAAGTATATAGAACAACTTTTGTGAAAGTCTCAAAATCATAGCTTGAAAATTCTGAGAATTTTTGTCGATAGAATAAGCTCGAAATCCGTTGTTCCCAAAAGGAAGCAAAAAGATGAGGGGTTATATACAAATATAGTAGTACGTGCAATATTGTGTACGCTATCTTGGCACTAATCAACAGATGTTTGATACAACCCCTCATCTTTTTGCTTCTTTTTGGGAACAGCGGATTTCGAGCTTATTCTATCGACGATAATTTTCAGAATTTTCAAGCATGATTTTGAGACTTTCACAAAAGTTGCTCTATAAACTTAGCTAATACAATATGCATATTATATTATGATTCATTTGCGCATGCGCAGTGAAGCATTTGTGAGTAAACCTGCTTATTTTTCATCCAATTTTTATTATTTTTTAATTCTGATTGCAGAGTATTAATGTTGTTTGTCATATTTTCTGAAAATAATTTATAATTCTTTAAATTTTTATTTTAAATTTATTTTACATTTAAATTTTTATTTTAATTATTAATTATTATTATTTTTTATATTAAGAACTCTGCAAATTATAAGGAAAAAAACTTGGCGAAATTTCGGACTGTTTTTATAAAAACCTTAATTTCTCTACGAGTATACAAACTATCCTCATAAAAATGAACACAGTATTTTACAATAAGTGACTTATTAATAATCTCGAGTTTGAACGCTTTTGCTACATTGGTTTTTACAGAGTTTTTCAAAAGATATTCGTTCTTTTTCAATCTGTTGACGGTCCCCTATGGGGTTTCGTGATATAATGTTCGCGGAAATATATGACCTATACTATACTGTTTACACACCTACAGTTTCAGGTTAAATCACATGTATTTTTCTAGATATTTAACAAAATGTCTAAAATCGCAAGTGGCCGGTCACCTTTGGCCATATAACAAAGAACCTTTACAGATTGATTAAAAAAAAAGTAGAATAATTTACCCATCAAATTTTAATTGTCATCCATTATCGAAGAATCAAGGGAATATGTACAATGATGCAGCCACCGTAAGGTTACCTAAAATTTGGAAATAAATATCCATTTTTATAGATCTAGTTATTTTTGTTTACCAGTTTTCAATAAAAAAGTTTTTTTTTTCTTTTTTGCGAAAATATTTCTATCAATACAGATCTTGAGAATGTCGCCGTCTGAGTGATGAAACATGTCGATCTGAATAAAGGAATTTATTTTCCTTGTAAGCGTATTTTTATCACTTTTAGCAAGTATTAACTTCGTTTGATAATTTTAAAGGGACTAGGTAAGCGAAATTTGGGAAAAAATCGATTTACACTTTTTTATATCATTAAATAGTTTAAACTTTTATCTCGTCATACATGTTTAT
Source organism: Maratus speciosus (assembly GCA_963932465.1). Taxonomy (NCBI): domain Eukaryota; kingdom Metazoa; phylum Arthropoda; class Arachnida; order Araneae; family Salticidae; genus Maratus; species Maratus speciosus. Next base: position 85,935,516 of record OZ010789.1, read on the forward strand.
ACATATAAAAAAAGTGAAGTGTTGGAATTATTCTTCTTTCTAAGAGTACTTCACAGCTTAATGGCCATTTAAATCTTTAATTCACTTTTTCTCAAAACTTGGATTTTTCACGTTTGTGTTCCTTTTTTTCGATATCTATTAAACTTAAGAATTCAGATTTTTTTTAATACTTATATTATGTTATATTGTATATTTTAACAAAGGGATTTAGTGATTTGTTGAAAATTATTTATTTTAGGCAGTGAAATCTTACCAAAAATGATAACTTAAAATGACTTTCAATAAATAATTAATAATTAATTTTCAATTTCACTTAGAAAGAAAATGTTCTGTTAAAATCCGTAATACGTGTTATTCTAATTTCTCTAAAAAATCTAGAACTCTATCTGTCACCATTTCTGAGTTATATTAGTTCACCATTATTAGTTCATATTATTAGTTCACCATTCTGGTACATAAAGTTGGTGGATTTGACATGGCGGAGATAGGGCTTTCCCGGTCCCCTTAAGTGATTTTCATATATAATTATATAAAAACGCCATGTTTATTCTCTAATAAAATATATCTTTAAAAACATTAAATGAAATGAAGTTACCTTGATCGCCCCACTGTTTCTAGAAAAATTGGGAAAGGACACTTTTTTATTAAATTATAGATTGGATCTTTATAACAAGTTGGATTTTTCCGTATCGGGACCGTAAGGGGACCGAGAAAGCCCTTTCTCCACCATGTTAAATCCACCAACTTTATGTACCTTTTTCTCAGAAGCCATTGCCTATGGAATTATTTGGCATATTCCCCTCAGTTAGGAAATGTAAGGAGAGTATCATAATTAACAATGTACATTCGTGGTAAAAAAAATAAACACCCCTGCTAACTCTGCAACAAATTATCGTAGAAGAAAGTCTCAGGTACCAAACGATTGGAAATAAAGTCTACTTTTAAATGAGATATATAATATTGGCATAGACAGTCATCTACATATGAAAAAGAACCCAAACTTGGTTTTTTTAATAGCAATACCCAAGTTTGACACCATAAATAAATTTTACAGCGTTCAAATATCCTAAATTCAAATTTTTTCGGAATGCGTACGATTAGTTTCCGAGAAATTAATTATTTTTAAATGAGCACAAATTTTTAATAAAGCAATTATACATCTCCATACATAAAAAAAAATTACACATTTTTAATATTTGGATCATGATTAGAACGTATTTTAAAAAAAGATGTGAATTGATAAGCAATGCTTTTTGCACCCACCCCGTTTGACGTAGGGTTTTTTTTTTTTTTTTTTTTTTTTGTAAGATGCTGCCATAATAGGGTTTTTTTTCTTCTTTTAAGGCTGTCATTGTTTCAATGTAATTTAGTATTTATATTTACCCTTTCTCTGATTGATTTTTGTTTAAAGATTGTTTGCATGCGTCATACAAAATAAATTTTATAGGTATATTTATCAAATTATATTTCAATTTCCTCAATTTGATAAGTTTATATATATATATATATATATATAACCATTAATTAAACATAACCTACCACCGTCAAATATTATGAATTAAAGCTGTAAGTATTTAAAAAATAATAATAATAATATAAGAATTATTATGGAAGAAAAAGAAAAAAGTGGACACCGACAAAAATTGAAAAGCTTATACATTGAATTACGTTATCAAGGGCACAGAATTCAATGATATAAGCAAAATGGTTGTTTTCTGTGGGAAAAATAAGCTAAAGCTAAACGTTATTTTCCCCTGTGCCCAAACAACCATAAAATCAAGTGAATTGATTAAAAATGAATGCAGAATAGAAACAAATAATATGAAATGGAAGAATCAATAAAACGCATTTAAATATTTATAGGATATAAAATATAAATAATAAACACCATACCGATTAATATTTCAGTATTTTACAAAAATCCACGCGCACAGTATATCAAAATGATTAAGGTGAATAAAACAGTTAAGAAATCACAGTAAATAATACCAAAGGATGCAGTTAATACATTTTGAAATAAAATTTGAAATACCTTGTTAAACACATTTAATATAATATAAAATAAATAGATATTAATTACATTATTTAAAATGCACTATTAAATTAATTAATAACAGTTTAACAATATCGTCAAAATTTAGCTAAAAATACCCCCTGGTGTATTAAATTATAACTGAAATGGAGCTAGAAAAATTAACAATTAGAGCTATCTTAAAGAGACAAATTTAGTGCTGCCATCTAGTATTACTTCTATTAAACAACTAACGCAAGATAAATATTTGTAAGCATTTGAATGTAAATAACTGTATAAATAATTGTAAGCATTTGAATGTAAATAACTGTATAAACAGCAAAACCAAACATATCCTTATATATAGAGAATTATAAACCGAATATAAACCACACAATGTATTTAAAAACTATTGTAAATAAAATTTAAAAGCATACAATATATTCTATTAGCTAACTTATTTAAACTAAACTAAGAATTAAATAATTCTAGAACATTGATAATATATAGCATATAGCTATATGCTATAATACAAAATAAAATTCAGTAATAATTAATATAAATAATTATTAAATATAAAAATTATTTTTTATGAATTATATATCAGATATTTATAAAATGAACAGGAAATAAAAAACATGTGGAAGTAAATAGAAGGTTAAATGATACTTAAATACCCATTACTTAAAAAGCACAAGTATAGAGTGTGGATTATCTTCAGACATCCATAAAAAACCATAAAGTATGAATGTGGGACATTCAAAAACATTAAACCGATAATAAATATTAAAAAGAATATAGTAATAATAATAAAAATAATTACCCAATTTTAATGCATACAGTATAACTATATTTATATTATACATACTTACATATATTATACATAGTGAATATGTATATTATTCACCATAAGAATGGCATACTATTAGTAATTAATATGATATTGTCCTTAGTAAATTTAAAATTTAATAACAAATAATTGTAAATTAGATTAATCAATAATTAGGCTAATTATAATATTAATGAAATTCTCCAATTACATATAAAATATCAAATCAACATCCATATAAAATACGTAACAAAAATATAGTAATAATACAAGAGCCCCCATTATATATATATATATATATATATATATATATATATATATATATATATATATATATATATATATATATATAATTAACCATTGCGTATTATCCAGACAACACCACCCTCCTCCGTACATTAACATCTACCCACCCAACCAACCTATAATATTTTTTTATATTATTTTATAATTTTTAATTTTTTATAGATATTTTTTTATTTTATAATTTTTTTGTAATTTTGTTTACGCATGTGTTAATTTGTTTTAATAGATCATGTAAGAAAAGTAGTAATTGTATATTAATGAATATATGAATTTTTTTGGAAAACCATGATTTAATGCATCATAAATAAGTTTTTTAATATTATTGTTAATTAGAGGAGAAGAACATAAACATTTTATTCTATATAAATGATTAAGTATTATATTCCGAAATACAGAATGATGTAGACAAGATTTAAAATTTGTAAATGTATTAACTTTGAATTTAAATTCTTTACGTTTGTCATATAAATCTGTGATTGTTTTATTGTCTTTGATTGTAATTTTAAGATCTAAGAAGTTAATTGTATTGTTAGATAAAATGTTTTCCGTTAATTCCAAATTAGTGGGATAATCAACTGGAAATCGAGTAATTGCAGATTGATCAGTATCAATTAAAATGATGTCATCAATATAACGATATAAATGTAGATTATTATTAGTAAAATTACGTTCATAATGATATAAGTATAAGTCAGAGAGTAAACTGGAAGTACAACCTCCTTGTGGTATACCGACATGCTATAAATATAAAGTATTATCTTGCAATATATAATTATTATAGATAATGAAGTTAGTTAAAGATTTAAAATATGCAATATCTATATTAGATGGTAATTCCAGTTTTTTATAATATTTTTTAAATAATGCATTTAAAATTTTATGTAAATCTAATAGGTCTATATTATTAAAAAGATCTTTGAAGTCATATGTCGTTATATTATAAACACAATGAAGATTTTTTAAAATATTAACAAGTTGATAGCTATTTTTTATACAATGTGTATTATCATTATTTGTAGTAAGTACATATAATTGATTAAGAATTTTTAAGAGAAGTGTATTGGCTTTATTATTATATGTATATATATATAAACCCCCATAACATCATCGTATCCTTTCTTATGTATTTTAATATGTAAATTATAGTGTATTATATTTAAAATAACAATGGCGTTATTGTATAATTCAACTATTTAAAAATTTTCTAAATAAACCTAGGTGTCTGATCTTGAAAATTATTTTCCAACAAAAATAAAATTGTTGAGAACGTAATTATTTCACCTTAAATTATATTACGATATATAAGATTTTTGTACCCCCCTCCTCCTCCTTCATAGGTAATATATATATATACACACACACACACACACATATATATATATATATATATAGATTTCACCTATGATGGAGGAGGAGGGGGGGGGGGGTACAAAAATCTTTGCTTCAACAACATTTCACCAATTTATGGATCAACATTTCGCCAATTTGCGGTATATGTTTCACAAATTTATGATTAAACGTTTCACCAACGTATGGTTCATACTTAGAACCAAATGTTGGAACAATATTTTACCATCTTATGGAGACAGCTACTGCAGCACCAAAAATTAGTTCAACGTTGTATTAAATTTTTAACAGTGGGTGTTGCCATTGAAAAAAAACAAAGTTTGCTCTAGGTTTTATTTGTAGATGGCCCCCTAAGCAAATTTTATGTACATCGTTTAAAAGTAAACTTTATTTCCAATCGATTGGCACCAATGACTTTCTTCTATTATAATTAGTTGCAGAGTTGGTAGGGGGTGTTTACTTTTTTTTTTCCTCGACTGTACACCATAATAAGAAGTTCTTCAAGAAACGATTTAAATGAAGATCCATATTTTGTGTTTTGTTATTAAAATTCGGGCTCATCATATACCATTTTTTCACAATCATATCCATTTTTATCCTTTTTTTTTTAGGCACAAGAACTTTGCAGATTTACTGGACATCACATTTAAGCAGATTGACTCTACGCTTCATATGTATTTTTATGATTATTTTGACATAATTGAAAAGCCAATACACGCATTATTTATTCAACAACTAATACTAAAATAAAAGGAAGAGACATGATTAAAGATTAGTTCTGTAAATACGATTTCACAGAAAATTGAAAGCAATTTTAGATTGTATAAAATACTTAATCTTTTTCTAATCCTTGTAAAATTATTCAATACTTAAATTACTGAAAATCCTTATTACACGCTTCATTTTTAAATGAGCACTTTTAAATTTTATTGTAAAACATATTTTTTATAAAAGAATGATTAATCTTGAAGAAGATTAATTTAACTATTTTAAACTTTAAAAAACACAAGTGAACTACAATTAGTTTTCTGTAAATATTGACAAAGGTTTCTTAAAAATATATCTTAGTGTGAATGTAGATATTTTTAATATCTTATCAAATTATATACAGTATATATTTCTGAATAACTGAAAAAAAAAAAAGAAAAGAAAAACTCGTTCTTGTTAGTTTCCGCTTATATCAAAAATGGGAGGAAGCTATATGATTAAAGAAAATAAATACAATTTCATTGAGAAGTTGAAAAAAATTAGTTTTACATTTCTACAATATGTAGTTTTTTTAATTCTTTGTCAAATTTACCCAATTTAAAAAGCATTATTGACATTAAAAGCATTTTTATTTTTAAGTAATATGTTTTTAATAGAATATACTTTTCAGCGAGAAAAATAAATTTTGAATAAAGTTTTTTTTTACATATTTTAGAGTTTTTAAATTCTAAATCTAAATTAAAATTGTTACGGAAGATGATTTCTCAAGAGATATATCGAAATAAAGGTACTTTTCATGTTTATTAAATTATTTACATTCTGTAATTTATTTTATATGTAAACAATTCTTTTATAGAATAAAATTTAAAAAGTATTTAACGGTGGATAATACATATTTGTAACGTAAGTACATTTACTATTTAGAAATATATATGATATTTCTATAAAGGAATGAAAAAGTGGGCATAATCATAGAGTCCACCATTTTGTGTTTAAAAAAAAAACATGTCAACTTAGTAATTTTTAGGTGCATTCGTAATTATATAAACACGTAGTACATATAGTCGTCGTCTGGTCCATTCGTCTGTCTGTCCGTCTGTCCGCAAAAACAACCCAGCGCAATGGTTTGAATTTTAATATATATTATCGTTGTAGAATATTGTTGAGTCACTTCAAATTTTATGAAAATCGATTGAAAACTGAAAAATATATTAATAAAAGTTTTATACATTCTATTAACCCTTTATCTACTGACGGTACTTATATGTACCAATCATTTTAAACTTTCATCCCATAGTGAATGTTACTAATATTCTAATGGTACTTTGCAAAAACACTCTTTTAACTCCACTTTATCAGGATACATGGCAGCAGTAGTCCTAGGATTGTTATTTTAGCGAGGAAGGGGTCTAATTTTGACACAGACAATGGGTTTTGGGCCGACATTTTGTACAACGCTCGTCACGCTCGTCTGATGTCTATTGCTGCAAACACAATAAATGATATAAGATAAGTGTTGGATTTTTTATGTGTTCATTATGATCTTAGAATACAGTTTGACTAAGTTTGAGGTGAACGGTGTATGTATTTGATTTAACAGTTGAATTACTCGCTGGTACTTATAAGTACCGTCAGTACACTGGGTGTTGGAGAAAAACTTCTTGTTTCCTTTCCGTCTGTGTAGTTATCCATCGTTTTCATCTGCTTTAAAATGTAATTACTAAAATGTAGTGTAGTAATGATTTCACTAGTTTTTCTTTTCTGTTTCATTGTTATTTTTTATGGGAAATTGAAAAGTTGTAGCACCTTCTCGTTTTTGCTATGCTAGAAATGGCATATGTAAATTCATATATTGCATATGTGGAGATGCGAGAGAACATGTTATCCCTGGAATATAGACGTGGCATAACTAAAAGACTGGTAACAAGATTGAAATAAAAAAAAATAGTTTTTTAACCCTTTCAGTGCCAAAGCATTTTCCATTCTAAAGAGTTGAAATAAATGATTTGCACCGGAATTTGCCAAAAGATTAATTTGTAAATAAGAAAAAGCCTATATTTCACATCCTTATTAAATCGAAAATATTTTCTGGGGCCATTTGAAATACCTTGTGGCTTTTCTGTTACGATATTTTAGTCATAGTGTACTGACAATACTTTAAAGTACCACTTTAATTAATTATCTCTAAATATTTAATTTTCCCACTGCTGAGAACGTTTTTATTGTGTCCTTTAATTTTCATTGTAGCAACTGAAAAAAAAATATATGAAAAAAAATTCAGTAGATTATACTGCAGTAGATAACGGGTTAAATCCTATCATATGTAATTAATTTCATTATACCCCATAATAGGTCATGATTCTAGGTTACCATAGTGATTACGTCCTATTTAAGATGAATTCATATTATTTTCATATTAATTAATGTATTGTATATAATCGTAATAAATTTTGTATTAATTCATTTTTGAATAAGAGTGCAACAGCTATTGCACCATGATCTGAATATTTATAAAACGTGTCGCAGTACGAACTCTCATCATTTGCCACGTTTGGTGTACAATTTCCTACTTGTTTAATTGTTTGTTTACATTCACTATCCTCTTCTCCCAAACAACAAATAGACGAATGTTGCTGTTTCATAAAAAGATACAGATAGGGAAATTAATGAATTTGGTGGTAAAAACGGCATTGGAGAATGAAATGTTAAGAATAATTTGAGAATTTAAACGCAGCATTAAAAAATTAAATCACAAAGAAACATATTTTTATATTGCATCTGTAAACGAAATTAAAATATTTTAATTCAAGAATTTAACAATATACATGTAAAAAAAATAATACAAGCAGTAAGAAACAATTCTTTTTGTATATTTAATCAAAATTACATAAATGTTAACGATGTTAGAGAAATCTTTAACGCATTTATGAGTGTTTCGTGTACAGAGATACAAAATAAATATCACTCAGTGTCACTCAACTAATGAATATCACTCAGCCTCATTGAATTGGAGTCTAAGGAAGTACAAGAAATTTTGCAATGACAGCAATTACTATAGCTGTTGTAATGGAGAAAGGATTGAGGCAATCCATATTCTTACCTAATATGTACTTTCCATTTTTTGCACATAATTGTACATTAAAAATGCTTAGTTTCGCCTGAAACTATAAAAGAATGTCAAAGTATTTGAATATTTCAATTTACAGACAATTTCAAATTTGTAATTTTTTTTCTTGCTCATCTCTCACATACAGAAGGAGTGAGACATACATCTTAAATCCAGGACAAATATTATACATATACGTTGCTCTTTCACTAATTTAAGTTAAACAAAAAAGAAAGGATTTTATTTTATAACGAAATAAGTATCGCAAAAATTGTTAACCCAAAAAACACATATATGCGGGCCCACGTTGGCTACTTGTTGGCTAATTATTGCCCGATGTTGGCCCACAATAAAAAAAATGTACTATTAGTCAACGAACCATGTACCAACAAAAGCCCATGAGTGGTTATACAGTTACCTGCTCACAGTCCTGCTCATATACGATTCAGATTAGTGGAACCTCTGTACATACCAATTCCCAAAGGTTTACGCAAGCTGCCAATGGTAGTCTAACAATTTGCGGTACTTGGGAATAAAACAAATTGGTTTAAAATTATGATATACTGAAAATATCCCACACCCCACTTTCAGCATCCTATTCCTCATTTCAGGAGTTATACTTATTATATGGCTTATCAAATAATCATATCTTTTTTTAGGCTTGTTTTAATTAGTGACTTGTAAACGTAGCATATATGCAATGATGATTACGATTTCTTTCTTTTTTTTTACCCGACTGACAAGAAGGCTGATGTGTTTCACGCGTATCTGGGTATGGAAATTTATTTATACCCTCGAAACATCTCAACGGCTAGATGTATTTTAATGAATGATGTCTCTATCAATTCGTCTTAACCGTCTGATTGTTATAGGCTAGGTTTTGTTTTTATAAATTCAAAATGGCGGCCGTAAAATACAAAATGGCGGTAGAGACGAAAAATAAATTTTACGATTTTAAGATTTGAATGCCACATAGAAACAAACAGAAATGTAAGTTAAAAGAACGAATGTAATTAAAAGCGTCACGCTTCTAAATTTTTAGATTTCTCACATTTTGAAGACACTTTTACCAATTATGAAAGCAGCATTTTTCTTTTTTGAGCTGAATATATGAAATCACAATGTTTTAACTTGCAATACAAGTGGAATTGCCCATTGAAATGCAGTCCCTTAATTAGATTTTAATTTAATATTTTTATGTTTATATTTTCCTAATGGAGCCAGTTTACAATATATTATAAAATTGAGTAGTTCAAGAATATACATTGATTTTTTCCTGCATGTTTTATATGAAACATATATATATTTGTTGTATCGACATGGACACTAGACTTCCGCTAGAGTCTCTTATACTCGGGACGTGGCTGGTGAAGTATGAACCTGGCTTCCGCAAAAGAGTCGTAAAAAGAGAAGAATAAAGGACTGCGGGCGGAAAGAGGCCGCTCGGTGTGGCGGTATATGTTATTTGCGTATATGCAAATTTGTAAACACTGAATTTTTCGATTGAATGATTTTATTTTAAATAGCTTTGTTTACGATTGATAAGTTATATTATCACTAAATCTTAGTTTCAGAATTTTATCAATAAAATCAAAGGTATATTCTCAAAAAGTGGGATCATTAAACGTTAACTGTGTGTAATTTTTAAAATTTCCAAATTTAAGGCCAATTTTAGGTAGATTTCGTATGAAATACTACCTATTGGGATCGTTCCTATGTTGGAATTTCTGAAAAATTTTTGCAGATCTACACCGATAATGACCCCTAGAACCCAAAACCACCCTCAGTAAAAAACTTTATATATATATATATATATATATATATATATCTGTCTATCTATCTATCTATCTATCTATCTATATATATCACTTTCTTCTGGACACTATAACTTTCGTAATTCTGAACCAATCTCTTTCAAACTGATACATAAAATCAATGGGCATAAAATCTCGGTCAAGTTCGTTAATGGGCAAAATCGGACCAAGGGGAGGGAAATAGGGAGGGGTTTTGTGAAAACAGAAAACCCCCCATAACTTCTTAATTTTTGTACATATCAAATCAGTTTAAAGTTTTTATTACTTCTAAAAATAGGGCCAAAAATTTATGTATCACAGATTTTTCATAAAGTTAAAAATGGGCTCAAGGGCCGCAAAAATAGGGTTTTTGGAAGAAAAAAATTCATAACTTCGTCAATTCTCAAGATATCAAATTAAATTAATTTTATTATAAATCTCCTTAACATTATCTAAAACTTTTATATTCACAAGTTTTTGATAGGAGCAATTCGTACCGCAAAAAAAATTAAAAACGAAAACAAAAAGGGCGTTTGAAGAAGAAAAAAATCCATAACTTCGTCAATTCTAAGATATCAAATCCAGTTAATTTTATCATGAATCTCCTTAACATTATCTACAACTTTTATATTCACAAGTTTTTGATAGGACCAATTCGTACCGCAAAAAATATTAAAAACGAAAACAAAAAGGTGGTTTGAAGAAGAAAAAAATCCATAACTCCGTCAATTCAAAAGATATAAAATCCCCATGAATTTATCATATATCTTCTTAATATTGTCTACAACATCTATATAGACACGTTTTGGATAGGACCAATTCTTAGAGCAAAAACAAATTAAAAATACATACCGGTTGAAGTAAAAAATGATCTTAGTAAGGGTGTTTTCAAATCCAAACTGCTTATTTTCTGACTCATTTTACAATTCATTTTTGCTCTCAAAGGCTTCCAATTGGTACGTTTTCTTACTCAGAAACTATATAATGTACCGTAATGGTCGATTTTCTGATAAGGGCAGAATATATTTTTTAAAATGCTGTTAAAAAGGGCATTTTGAACCGAATTTACCGAAGCGGATTGTGTTTGAAAAATCATTGTATTAAGGATGCGCTTAAATCCAAACTGCTTATTTTCTGACTGGTTTTTAAATTCATTTTTGCTCTCAAACGCATTTAATTGGTAGATTCGCTTATTCAGAAACTATATAATGTACCGTAATAATCGATTTTTAGATAGAGGCAGAATATATTTCAAAAAATGATGTCAAAGTGGGCATTTTGAACGGAATTTCCCGAAGCGATTGTGTTAGAAACGAAAAATATTGTCCTTCTGAGAAAATAATTGTTTATATATCAAGTTTTAATTAATTGAACAAAAAATAAAAACACAGGTCGCTTATAAATCTCTTCAAAAATCACGTCAGCAAGTTTCATATTTTTTTTAAATTAAAAATGAATCTGGAATTATGCCAGAAAATTTCGAGTTGTTGAGCATGGAAAAGTATTTTTTTGAATACCGCCCTAACATGATTCTGATAAAACCAGCTATTATATGAAAATGAAATAAAAACTCGTCAAGAGCGGCCAGATAAAATTGTTAAAGTGGATTTATCTATAATCATGATTTAGTTTTTGTTTGTGAAATTGGTATATTTGACTTCGAAATCTACCTCTGCCTGTAGGCCGGGCCGGCAGTGATTTTTTTAATTTTGTCTATAAATATAATATATAAATATTTTTAATAGTATGTCTACAAAATTATACACAAACATTAAAAGACAGCAACTATTCTGGAAAATTAATGATTAAAGCATGTAATTAGCAGTTGTGTACGTTACAAATTTTGGATATTTTTTCGCACGTACGTTACAGATTTTGGGCGTTGATCTTAGTATTTAAAAATTTATTAAGACTAAGAATGTAGTAAATGTGTCTGTATACATATATATATATGTATAATTAAGTTTTTTATTATCCAGTAATAATAATAATAAAATCAAATGCTTTGTTACGTACGTTACTTTCGCATATAACAAAATATAGAAAAATTCTTTATAGAAAAGTCCATCTATCTTCAAAAAAGCAATAAATCGGCCAGCCATCTCTTAACGAAATTATCAAAAAACCATCCGTTTCCTTTATGCATTCGTTGTTTACCATTAGAACTACCTGGAAAAAAGTTAAAACTCTTTTTCTTAGTGGTACATTGGGGCAGTTAACGTTATGAATGTCCGAAATTGACCTATTTAGCATAAAAAAATAGAATTTTAAAATATTTATGCAAAGCTTTTACAATAAATTATGTCATTTTCTGTCTCTGAATAGAATTAAAAACTCAATGTAAAAAATAAAATAAAATAAAGTCAATGATAATTAAAGTTATGTTTGAAAGGCTTAAAGTTATGACTTGTCTCCAGTGCCCACCTTTTGAGAATCGCCCCAAAATAAAAATTCTTATTTACAACTGATTTATTGTGCTCAGTATTTGTTTTTCCATGTTAAATGTGTCTGTTTATATAGGGATTTTAACTCTCATTTTCTGGGGATATTTTGGCAATTGTAAGGAAAATGACATGGAATAGGATATCTACAAATAATGCTTGTATATTATTTTATTTAATGGAAGTAAGGAAGATATATTTTGAATGAAAAAAACATAAACTATAAGGATGTTTTAGTTAACCCTTAAGTGCCTGAATTTTCAAAAATCATTGTAATAATGTTTTTAGGCTTTCATTTTTTAAATAAATCATGGGAAAAATACTTTAAAAAATCATATTTTGTTTTAAGTATGATTTACGGCTAAAAACAGTTTGTTACTTATCGGCAATACTGGTCTTTAATTGAAAAAATAATTTTCCTTGATAAAATTCTATAATATTAAACACACAGGGATTTTAGGAACTATAATAAGAAATAAATTTCACTTGCTCACTGCAGAACAAAATTGGGTATTTCGCAAGCTTCCAAACAAAGCAAAAATAACAAGTAGCAACAATTGAAAAAAAAAATCTATCTTTATTCTTAAACAGCACAAGTGTTGCCATCTACATGTTGAAAATCGATTTAATAATATTTTCAGAATGTATTTTATTGACAACATTAGACATTATAGCTCCAATATTATTCTAATAGTATTTTAGATCCTAAATTGGGTATGTTGCCGAAAAGCAACACCCGGCATTTAAGGGTTAATATACTTAATAAATTATCGCACGTTGATTTTTTTATACTAACTGTGAGTAATAATTATAAAATAAATACAAACAATTTTTATAATTTTGTTTTAAGTCAGTTTAAAAAGAGCTGAATTTTTTTTAAAGATTTATGTTAAGGAACATAGGCATACATCTTCTTTCGAAGATCTATTTCCTATAAACTTAAATGCCATACATTGAATCCATTGCTAAAGCTTTATACAGAACGAAATATATAGTAATGGATTTTGCATACTGGTAGTAAATATTTCTTTTTCAAAGTTTAATGCACCGTAAAAACAATGTGTAATACATAGGATTTTCTAAAACAAAAAAAGACAGTAAAAAGTAAATGCTTAAGTTCTTCTATTCTTTTTCAAGAAAAAGCGGCAAAATAACATATATCTATCTCTTTGACATTCTGTAAATGTAAGGTATTTTAACCCTTAAATGTCTGGTGTTGCTTTTCAGCAACATACCCAATTTAGGCTTCTAAAATACTATTAGAATAATATTGAATCTACAATGCCTAATGTTGCCAATGAAATATATTCTGAAAATATTATTAAATCGATTTTAGACATGTAGATGCCAACACTTGTGCTGTTTAAAAATAAAGATAAATTTATCTTTTCAATTGTTGCTACTTGTTCTTTTTGTTGTGTTTGGAAGCTTGCGAAATACCCTATTTTATTCTGCAGTGAGCAAGTAAAATTTATTTCTTACTATAGTTCCTAAAATTCTTGTGTGTTTAATGTTATAGAATTTTATCAAGAAAACTTTTTTTTTTCAATTAAAGACCAGTATAGCCGATTAGTAATAAACAATTTTTTAGCCATAAACCATACTTTAAACAAAATATGATTTTTTTAAGTAATTTTCCCATGATTTATTTAATAAATGGAAGCCGAAAAACATTATTTCAATAATTTTTGAAAAATCAGGCATATAATGGTTAAATGCCGAAACAAAAGAAGGTTCAGGATACTACTCTGAATACAGGTATTGTGTTTTATGTCTAATAAAACATCATTTATGAAAGAACAAAGAACCGTAAGAAACGAGTTGAGTAAAGATTTGTGAAATAAATAAGCATAAATAAAAAAAAAGAAATATGCATTCATTAAAATTCATAAAAATGTAGCAAAATAATAATAATAATAATAATAATTTATAAATTCACTAAAAAGTACTTAAAAGTAGATATGAGCTAAATCGATGTATGGTCCCGAATTTAAGAAAATAAGTTTTGACAGGGTTAAACAAACTCAGCGCTGAAAATTCTGCTCTCTATAAATCGAAAAATGCCCATGTGATTTACACGAAACATATCTCCTACATTAATTCGAGCATGAAGAAACGAACTAACAAGAAGGTATCGAATTCGGAAAAGGTCGTTTTGACAATTTAAAACAAACTCAGCACTGAAAAATCTGCTATATATCAAAAAAGGCTCTAACTATTTCCTCAAAACTTGGCTTCTATACTGATTCGGAAGCGAGAAAGTTTTATAGCTAGGACACTAAGATGAAAAAATTCGTTTAATACAATTAAAACATGCTAATCATTCCAAATGATGATATTAATCTAAAACGATTCGGACGATTTTTATGAAATAAGCCTTCGGATGTGAGAAAAGCCTCTAACTAGTTCTCGACTTTCGAAAAAAAATTATAGGTTTAAGCAATTTTTTTTATATTTAAACTTCCGTAATCAGAATTCTAGCAAATACTATTGGTCATTGATAATCAACGCGATGAATGAGATCTCGTACGTGGTGGTAACGGTTTTGTCTTCTATGCTAAATCGATCAAGAGGTAGCGGAACATCTAGTTTTGAATACGGAATAGTTCTTTTTAACAATTAGGGATAACAGATAGAACAAATAAAATTGATTTTATCAAATATTCATTTGATGATCTTAAATATTTTTCTCGACATTCTGTAAATACGCTAACATTTCTTGGTAGATAACTGAGCTTTTGCTTTTGCTATGTTTAAAACAACTATCATTTTTTCGCGGATACATCGCCATAGTTCGATTATATGGACACTGTGACATAAAATTAGCAGCAATTTTAAAAGCAAAAGAAGTTTTCTTTTAAACTTATTGCACTGTTGCCGAAACAGCTCATGTTTGTCGCCAAATATTAACTTAAAGAACAATTGTTAAAGAAGAATTATATTATTTTTTATAAAGTATAGTAAATAGCTGTCTGAATGTACTTGATACAATAGCATCCATATAAAAAACGTTATTTTTATAAATAACAATCCATATTTTCTTGTATACAGATTTTTGTTTCTTTAAAATATGTTTTTTTACGTACTCAAATAAACGGTTCGGAATTCAAAATCCATATTCTACATCCTCCTCTCCCGAAAAACAAATGACTTTATATTTAAATTAAAACAAGTATTCATTTATTTAAATCTGAAACACATCATCATTTTTGCCCCACTATCACATAATTTTCATTGATTTTTCACTTTCGACCATGATAAGACTGCGGACCGTAGATATAAATATATCCTCCATAACTATAGATGTTTTCCGCATATTAACTTTCAATTGTCTATGCTAATTCAAAAAAATAAAATAAATGTTTAAAAAATTATAGATTGAGGCTAGGACAATAAGGTACTGCGTTTTAAACGAGGAAAAACAGATTTATTTTTCAAGAAATACATACGCAAATGAAGCACAGTTTTTGTGCACAGCAATAAACGATTCCGCCACTTATCAATCAGTTCAAAGAAATAATAGCTTTTTATTTAAGTGCTTTCCTTCATTGACATAAATTGTTGTTTAATTTGGTGACATTAACATAATAGGGACATTTTTCTTTTAATTAATTAATTATTTTACGAATATAAAATCTATTGTAGTTTCACTTTAATTTCTTAAAAAAAATGTTTTTTTGATGCAATACAATCGTTGGTACATTGGAACATTAATCAAATAAAAATCTTTTTAAACATTTCCTCGAAATTGAACAGTTTATAATTTATACTTTGCAAATATCGTTCAAACTGAATACTTTGAAAAAATCGTATAAATTATTAAATTACATTTTAACCTTAAAAAATAAATAAATATATCATTGCTGGATAAATTCTATTTTTCAGCTGAATATATTTTTTTTCTTTCTGATTCCGAATGCGGTAATTTAATGAATGAAATATACTATTATGAATATTTATATAAAATTCTTTTATGAAACTTTATTTAAATATTCCAATAAAGCAACGAAATTATATTTTATTTCAATTTTATGTGTTTACTCTTTTGGATTCAAAAAGTAAATTCCCTTGAAAATAACTCAAATGTTTGTTTTGAATTACATTTTAAATTTTCTCATTCAGTTTAAAAATAATAATAAGTTTAATATTTTTTTTAAAGAAAAGCAGAAAAGATAGAAATACAGTTTCTATGTACAGCAATAATAAATGTACTCTTTATAATTAAGTTAAACATATTTAAAATTTTATGTTTATAAGGTTTTTGTTATATAAGGCAATCACTGTTTTATATAGAATTAACTGTAAAGTAAGAGGAAACTTTTCATTTAAGTAACTACTTCTTTGCGATTAAAATATTTATTGAGTTTTTACTTTCTAGCTGTATCGAAAAAGGTTTTCGCTGAAATATTTGTATTGGTACAGGCGGCCAAAAATATATATAGAGAGATCTAGATAAATAAATAAATAAAAGCGTGTATTAAAAATATATATACATTACACTCTTTACTTGCGTTTATGTATATATAACCACTATAGAACACCACAAATCATCATCCATTTCAATTACAATTTATAAATTGAGCATCATGACATGATATAAACACTAAACATTTTAAAATCTGTAATAGAAATCATTAAATCAACCAATCACGAATTAACATTTAAGATTAGATCCAAACCCCTAGAAATGGAGTACTAATAAGACTCAAACACTATAACATTCAAATCTGGCAAAAGATCAATATATACATATATATATATATATATATATATATATATATATTAGTGTTCAATGTATTTCATTGTTCCCTTTCACAATCGACTGGCTTATTATAGGAAGATGGTATAATAGTATATAACTCGTATACAACTGTAACCTTAAAAAATCCCTGCCGGCCCGGCCTACATCCGGAGGTAGGTTTCGAAGTTAAGTATACTAATTTCACCAACAAAAACTGAATCATGATTAAAGATTTATCCACATTAACAATTTTAACTGGTCGCTTTTGACGAGTTTTTATTTCATTTTTATATAATAGCTGGTTTTATCAGAATCATGTTAAGGAGTTACTCAAAAAAGTACTTTTTCGTGCTCAGCAAATCGAAATTTTCTGGCACATTTTCAGATTCATGTTTAATAGAAAAAATATTAAACTTGCTGACGTAATTTTTGAAGAGATTTATAAGCGACCTGTGTTTTTATTTTTCGTTCAATTAATTAAAACTTGATTTATGAACAATTATTTTCTCAGTAAAACAATATTTATCGTTTCTAACACAATCGCTTCGGGAAATTCTGTTCAAAATGCTCACTTTGACATCTTTTTTGAAATACATTCTGCCTCTATCAAAAGAGCGATCATTACGGTACATTATATAGTTTCTGAATAAGGGAATCTATCAATTGGATACGTTTTAGAGCAAAAAGGAATTTAAAAAAGAGCAAGAAAATAAGCAGTTTGGATTTTAATACACCCTTGATAAGTTGATTTTTTTCTTCAACCACTGTGTATTTTTAATTTGTTTTTGCTATAAGAATTGGTACTATCAAAAACTTGTCTATATAAATGTTGTAGACAATATTAAGAAGATATATGATAAATTCGTGGGGATTTTATATCTTGCGAAATGACGGAGATATGGATTTTTTTCTTCTTCAGCCCCCCACCCCCCTTTTTGTTTTCGTTTTTAATTTTTTTGCGTTACGAATTGATCCTATCAAAAACTTGGCAATATAAAAGTTGTAGATAATATTAAGGATATTTTTAATAAAATGAATTTGATTTGATATTTTGAGAATTGACGAAGTGAAGATTTTGTTTCTCCCAAAAACCATATTTTTTGCGCCCCTCGAGCCCATTTTTAATTTGATCAAAAATCTGTGATACATAAATTTTTGGCCCTATTTTTAGAAGAAATAAAAACTCTAAACTGATTAGATATATACAAAAATTAAGAAGTTATGGGGTTTTTTCGGTTTTCACAAAACCCCTCCCTATTTCCATCCCCTTGGTCCGATTTTGCCCGTTAACGAACTTGACCAAGATTTTATGTATCAGTTTGGAAGATATTTGTACGGAATTGTGGAAGTTACCGTGACAAGAAGAAAGTGATATATATATATATATATAGATAGATAGATAGATAGATAGATAGATAGATAGATAGATAGATAGATAGAAAGTTTTTTGCTGAAAGTTGTTTTGGGCCCTATGGGTCATAATCGGTGTAGATCTGCAAACATTTTTCAGAATGTCCAATATAGGGGAGAATGTAATAGGTAGATATAAGAAATCTGCCTGAAAATATATTTGGTTATTTATAGCCTGCGCCCGGCTAACGGAAAATACTTTAAAATTAAATTATTACTTTGTATTTAAATTCTAAAAATATTTATTAAAATGTTTTATTTCCATTGCAAACACACCTGTGTACATAATATTTATAATTCTAGCACATCAAGAAGCGATATACAAATCGACTACAAAACATCATGTTTACATGCAAAAACCAAGTTGAGCTAAATAAAAGTCTGTAAGATAATGAACAATCCAATACATTTTATTCACCAAATGGTCTTTAAAAAATGCAAATAGACTGGTAAATATATCTTCTTTCAATTTAATTTTAACGATATGTTTATGAGGTCATCTTCCATCGGTAATTGTACCATACACTGCAATTTTCAATACGAACAGTGTGTACGAGGTGTTTCTAAATGAATATCGGTGTTTTAACGCTTGATAGTATTTATTACATAAACCTTAAAATTGTAATTAATACAAAAAATGAAAAAGCAACTCAAACAGTTTTACCTACAAGCTTACAAGTGTTCAATGAGAGTATCTTTCGTCACACGGGACACATGAAGTCGATAGCCCAGTTCTTCCCAAACGTTGATTAGCAAATAAGTTCTGTTCAGACGCTCACCCGATATGACGTCATGTGATTTCTACCTGTGTGGGTTTATAAAGGATCGTGTGTATTTGCCTCCACTACCAACTAACCATTGCAACTGTTGCAACAATAACCACACAAACATTAATCAACGTTTTGGAAAAACTGAGCTATCGATTTAATGTGTGCCGTGTGACGAAAGGTACTCCCATTGTACGCTTGTAAGATTGTAGGTAAAACTGTTTCAGTCGCTCTTTCATTTTATGTATTAATTATAATTTTAAGTTTTATGTAATAAATACTACCAAGCGTTAAAACCCCGATTTAGAAACACCCCGTATTTTGACAGCGTATTATGTTTCTCGGTAAATTTTACCTTACCCATTTTCGGGTCCGATTTTTTTTTCCGTTTAGTGAACAAAATTACTTTTACTTTAATAATGCTAACCGTAGCAATCCAAATAGATTTATTGACGTTTAAAGATTATCGCATTGTCTGGAATCTAACGAATGTACTTATTTTGTCTACTATTCAATTCATATGTATATGATAATAGGTTAAGGAAGAGTTTTAGGAGACGTTTGGAAATTTTCGTATTACAACAGGATTTAACAGATATTACAACTTTCTAATGTTTTTTTGCGTTCTTTCACTTATGATTCGTTCAGAAAAGTAACCTATATTTTAAATTTAAAGAGATATATGTATAACATAACGGAATCTCCAACGGTGAATTATGTAAACTTTAATTATTATTGTTATTACAAAATGTCAAATATAAAGGAAGTCATAATAAGAAAGGTACAGCCATATACAATCATTTCTATATGTACATAGTAATAAAAATAATTGTTAAGACAAAATAATACTCGACGAAAAGACATGTACTATTAATAGTACATCAGACTCGAAATTGTTGCGATACCAAACATCAAGTCATTCGGTTAAACAGTTTAGGATTTATGAAGGTTTAAAATTCGGAACACTTAACATTAAATTCCTTTATCTTTGAAAGACTGATTGCAATGCACGTACTTTTTAAAGTATAACTGGAAATAAATTCAGCGGAATGGGCTGCAGTTTTGCATTGGCAAATTTAAAGCTTATACAAATCGATTTCTATTAAACAAAATCATCGCTATTTTTATATATTTTTCCAAAAATTAATTTTGTAACTATACATATTTTTGAAATTAATTTTATAACTATACATATTTTTTAAATTAATTTTCGTAAAAAAATATGTATTGGTAACTATGGAATTTTAAAGGGAAACTGACTTCTAGAAAGTCAAAAGGTGCAAATCTAAAATTACAGCTCATTTAGCCAAATAGTTTTGAGTTATGCTTACAAAACTACTTGCTTTGCAAGAGAATTTCCATCGACGAAAACTAATTTTATCATTACGAATTCCAAAATTTATACTTTCGTAATTCCTAAACTATTAGAGTGCTCCACCAGTGGCTGAGAGGTTCTGCTCTCAAAACTGGTAGACGGGAAGTGCTGGGTTGGAACCCAATCGCGCCCGTCGGCCTAATCGTTCGGAGATATCGTGGTTTTCTTCGAGCCATGGATTTCCATGCGTAAATACGGGTTAGGTTCCCTTAGAAAAACCCTCACGAAGGGCACTCCCCGTCGGGCCTATATCCCTAGTGTAGATAATCCGCCGTCAAAAACTAACCAATCAACTTAAACTATTAGAATCGAACCTCTTGCTGTTTGTTATTCGAAGGAAAAAGTGTCCGAAAAAGCCAAATTTTCTGTCAAAATTGGGAGTCCGTATTGAATTTACAGGTTTTGGTACAATTTCATTATAAAAACGACCCCCTTAAGCTTATTTTGTAAAACAATTAATTAAAATAATACATAATTCACATTAAAACGGCTGTCTTTATTTTTTTTCAGCGACAATTTGGGTATTGAAATGTATGGAGAAAAACACAATGTGTCAAAAAATAGATCCAATTGAACCCGATCAACTATCCCGACTATACGATATCCTGTTCAGCAAAGCCAATAGAACATTGCAATATTATGTAGGAATGTCGAATAAAGTTTAAAACAAGGTTGAAAGAATATATAGCAGATATAGATATAAACTGCAACAAGAAAACTACGGCTTTAGCCGGACTACATAACACAGAGCCTTCATAGATTAATTTTAAAAATAGTAAAACAATTTATCAGCCAAAAATGCATCCCCCTCCTATTATCCGCTAATCAATAGAAAATTATATGTGCAGCAAGGGTATATGGAATGAATCAACCTTCTTAGAATTGCATAGAAGTTGGCGTGAGATGTTTCATAAATTTAAAAATAACATAAAATAAATCAAGTTTACGATGTTCATTTATTTAAGCACTTCTTTTCACGATGATGGATATTTCGTTATTCTTATCAAATTAATATTACATATTTTGCGGTAAAAAAAGATAATTTTATCAAATCTTGAATATGTCCCCGGTTGTGGGTACGAAACAAGTCCTTAGATAATTCAATAAAATGCATTGGTTGTTCAGTTCTTTTTAGCCTATTGTGCATCGATACTGTTTCTACTGGTGTAAACTGTACTTTTAAAAGTTTTTGACTTATGTTAATTGAAAATGTAATTTTTAAAGGTAATAAGTCTAAAAATAAGCATTTTAAAAGTGATTTCTGATTTGATTGAATCTAAAACTTACAAACACAGTAAAACTAAATTGAAATTATTTAAATGGTGTCAATTGACTACAGTGGAAAACAGTGTTCATCGAAATTAAATCATATTAAATATATTATCGAAGTTGTCATTATTTTTAGAATTTGCAAAAACTGTTAAATTAAATAAAAATCTTACAGTTGATTAAATGACATTTTAAACTGTAAATCATAATTTTGTTTTTGGAATTAATTTTCACATCATAGCCGAATAAAAATTCTATCTTACAATTTGAAAAGAAAAGTTGCTTTAATTTAATGTATTCAAATTATTATTTTCTTTCTTTAATGTTTAACCATATGTTGCCAATACAATTAAACAAAGATATTATATTTTATTTCAACCTTACGTGTTTTACACTTTCGTACCTTAAAACTATACTCCCTTGACAATAACGTAAATGTTTGTTCAGAATTACATTTTACATTTGCTGATTCTGTTCAAGGGATAATTTATTTTAAGCGATGAAAGTAAGTTTCTTTTTCAGGAAAAGCAAAAAAGAAACTGCTTGCAGCAATAACCACTCTACCATTCGTAATCAGGGCAAACATATTTTAGTTTTCTATTTAAATGCTCTCTTTTGTTTAAACACGGCGTTGTTTTATTTAGGGGCATTAAAGTAATATTTATATAATTATAATTTTTTTATATAATATTTGTATTGGTTTAATAATCCAATTATTTTGTTTTTAATTTAATAAAAGTTTATATTATATTTAAAATTTGAGCAAAAAACTTAAATTAAATATTTTAGATAAAATCGTATAGCTCATTAAACGAGATTTAAACTTATAATAACTAAAATTAAAAATCCATTTATTAAAAATGTGCATAAAAATTTATTGAAACATTCCGTTACAAAATAAACCGATTTTTAAAAACTTAAAAACCATTGATGTTAAAATCATATGAAACAGAAAAGATAATTCCCGAGATCTTTCGATCGCAAACGTGATCATTTTCAAGGGAAACTTTCACTGAAATGTCGCATTCACTGTGCTATTTATATCCTAGTCTGGGAAAAATGATCAGTTTATTATTTGTTGGGGGTGTGTATATTTAGTGTTAGATATTATATAAATATATCTAACTTTTTAGCATCGGAACGAAAGAATTTTATAGATACCCCAACAAATAATAGACTGCTTCTTTTTCCCAGACTGGAATATAAATAGCACAGTGAATGTGACATTTCAGTGAAACTATCCCTTGAAAATGATCGCGTTTGCGATCGAAAGATCTCGGGAATTATCCTTTCTGTTTCATATGATTTTAACATCAATGGTTTTTAGCATTAACAAAAAAATCAAAATAATGGTTTAAGTGTATGTTATGTATTGTCTATGATGTGCAGAATATCATAATTTGAAAAAAATATATTTTACTTATTTTCATGAAGTATTTGGTCTCGCAATAGTTGAAACATAGTAAACGAGTGAAATGATCACATTGACAAGAAATAGTACATTAATGGAAGGGACATGGTCATTTTGTTGCATTTCAACAATCGAGTACCGAACTTCAATTTGGATACAGCCCCTAAAATAGGCATATTTTAAAATAATTAATTTCTCGGAAACAAATCATACGAATTTCACGGAAATTTGGGTTGAGGCTAATTGAAGGATGCATAATTTATTTATGGTGTTAAACAAGGGTATTGCTATAAAAAAAACAAAGATTAGATTCGTTTTGATATATAGATGACCCCCTAGCAAATTTTATTTATATCATTTAAAAGTAGACCTTATTTCCAATCCTTTGGTACCCGTAACTTTCTGTTCCGATAATTTGTTGCAGAGGTAGCAGGGGATTTTCACTTTTTTTTTTCTCGACTGTACAATAAACTAATATATAAGTGTTTCGTTTAAGTAATTCTTTAATTTACGAATACAATACGAGAATACATCCATAAGTTTTTGCCCTCACATAGAAATAATTGAGTGAAATTTATGAAATTACCATGTTGTATTTGTCCTTTTCTATATAGTCACTGTGTACAGTAACACATTTCTGCAAAGGGTATTTCAAAGAGAGGGGTGTGGGCGTAATCCAGGAGGTGTGATAGTAAACCTAAACGGGGTGTTTTTCTAACTTTTACTGACCCCCACATGTGACATATTGTTAGAATGACATGTGATTAGTTATTCATATTATGCACATCCTGAGCCCCTCCTCCCAATTTGCACTGCGGGAGGGGACACTTTTCTATAATTTTCCTGGCACTATTCATGCCCCAGGGGGCAAATTTGGGGATGAACTCGGGAGATGCATAGCATGAGTAAGTATTCACAGGCCTTTAAAACAATATGTCATATGTGGGGGTCGGTAAAAAAAAGAAATATGCCCCCCCCCTTGGGTCTACTATTGCGCCTCCTGTAATACATCTCGATCCTTCTCTAAGAAATACAGGTGTCACAAATGTGTTACTGTGCAACTGACTACATAAAAAGGATTAATAAAACCTCTCATAGCATGCACGGTCACAGTGACGTCGTTGTGACGTCACTATAAGTCACTTCGGTCTTGTCACATCTGTGACCAAAACGCCACCACTCAGGGATGACACATTGTGAATGAGATGTGAACTTCTTAGAAAACTTTAAAAAATTACAAAAAACACCCAAAAGATGTTATTTATGTAAAATTATATTTTTCTGGCAATTTAAAAGAAAAATTGTGACGTCACTATTATGTCACTGCATGTAACGTACGTCACGTCACATATGTGACGAAAAAAATCACCACATTGTAAGTCACAGTGTGACAAAAATGTGAACTTCAGAAATCTTTGAAAATAAAGAGAAATATTTTAAACAGTATTTTAAATTTGCCCGAGTTACAGCAGCATAAGTAAGGAAAATACATTAGTGGATAGCACAAAGTAAATTTGGGCTCGAAAAGAGGAGGGGGGCATAAAAAGGAAAATGCGCGGTACAAATACCAACAAACTAGATTTTCATGCTATATTTTATCAATTTGATATTACGACAGTGAAAGCATACTTTTTTCATGATTTCAATTGTATCTACCATTGCAATTTAATATAATAATCCTTCACTAATTGTTATTATTATAAAAGTGTTTCTCTGAAAAAATGGTACGTGCTGGAGCAATTTGGATGACATACTTAGAATTAGGAATATTAAATCTGTGCAGTTACATATTTAGTTTACAGGGAGGATATAGTTTTACTTTTTGATGACCAGTTGTATTCAAAACACTTCTGCGTTTCAAACTAAAAATTTTCTATTACAGTTAAGTCTGCAGCTTTTAATGAGCACGTAGAAAAAGTTTTCACAGTTTAGTCATATATGCATTTCTTTCTTTAGAATTTGCATTCAAGTCATGTTTTTTCCTCTTAGTGTTTAACTATTTTAGGTAACTATTTTTTTTTTTTTAATATATACTTCTTTCAGTCTTTTTAAATAAAATTAGCATTATCCGAAAAAAAATTATATATACAAAATTTATACAAAACCCATGATATAATTATTCGTATTTCAAATTTGTGTTTTAGAAATATGACTTTAAAAAAAGTTATCTTATAATTGTTTTATTCTACAGAAAATTAATATAAAAGAATGACAGATTGACAAAGATTTTTTTTATCCCCTATATCTCCTTTTCATTTATTAAGAAGATATTTTGTATTTATTACGTGTAAAATTAACTTTACTTTAAAAAAAAGAAAAAAAAGTGAGGTGTTTCATTCAAATAGAAAATTTTAATTACTGACACTTACATAAAGATAAAATTATTGCACACTTAAATTTCAAATCTGTTGTATACAAGAAAAAAAAATACAATAGAAACCTGCTTGCTCAAATTCGTCTGCTCTCGGTTTGAGCGCAGAATAAATAAGGATCAGAGAACTTTTGAAGTGGGAAGTTAGTTCAACGCTTTTATTAAGATAAGAGTAACATGTCCGCCACTTTAGGATAAAACACGGATATTATTACAGTATTTATGGAGCATAAAATATATGTCTTATTTAATTTAAATCTTTTATTCCTACTTTATAGATTACTATCATGAGTTAAATAGTTTTGTGTTATATACAATGAGACTGATCTGGAATAGTTTTAAAAATCGATATTTTCCGATTCAATACACTAAAATATCTTAATCTGCCATCGCTAGAAAAAAATCTGACGCAGAGACTGGTTCTAGAACACAATATTTATCGTCATTATTATTTTGGAGTTAAATATGATATCTACCCTATATATGTTAAATCCTAATGAAAGGAATTCATGAAACGGATATATGAAACGATTGAAATGAAACGATTCTTTGAAACGACTGATTAAACAACTGATTATGTTTCACGGCAATTTCTCCTAAAATATCGAATACTTTGCGATGAAATTAACACAAAAATCCGTATTGATCCGCAGATCTCAAAACTGATATTAGATTTTTTTTTTAATTCGAATTAGTTTTCGAAATATTAATTTCTTTCTAATTTTAAATACATTTTTCTAATGATGACAAGTCAAATTTTAATCATAACACATTTTTTTTTTCATATTTCAGAAAAGGTTATTATTTTAAAGTAATTTGGCAACCAGTTTGGCCTTTCTTAAAGCTATGCTAAGAAAACGCTTTTTTTATTTCGTTATCATATTATTTAATACAAAACTTTCATTTAAAAATGAAACATTTAAAATTAATGACTTTAACTTCTCTCTTTTTTTTTTAAATGAAACGAAATGAAAAATATTAGACGCAGATGTCATATACGCACCGGGGTAACTAATTGGCGCCAAAATGGCCTTATTTTGACTGACATGGTAACCCTGCTACTGTTGATTATTTATTATAAATGTTTATTTACCTTTATTTTCTTTTTATTTAAACAAAAAATGTTATAAATTGTTTTGTTCAACAGTTACTAATTAATTTTTTTTATTTATTGTTATTTCATCTTAAAAATAATAGAAAATAATTAAAAAATACATATCTAACTGGTATACGAAAACGAGGTTTTTGCCAAGCAATTATCGGCGAATGAAAATCAAATTTCAAATTAAAATTGCCCTTTAAGCAATTAATTTGGAATTCGATTTTCATTTTAAATATTGTATGCAAGGCGAATGATTCTCTCTGGAAAATTTTCCAAGTATTAACATCGTTTCAATCGATGCTGGATTTAATTAAGTTTCGTGTTCGTCCCATGTCAATGACTCACGATGAATATTTCATCTTGTGCTGCGTTTGCCGCCTTGCCAACATGTAATAGTGAGATATTTTCCAGACTGGGTATCATTCGATGTGGTTTAGTCGGTAGAATGTCAATTCGCTATACTGATGGCCCGGGATCGAGTCCCGGCATGGCTTTTTCACTATGTTGTCCTTTGCGCCTTTTAAGCAATTAATTTGAAATTGGAATTTCATTTGAAATCATCACAGTGTTTATGACAAGTTCGTCACAAATGAAACATATTTCACAAATTGGTCATAACGTGACTTCAAATCATTGTCCTTTCGTCACACGTTCGTCACAATACTAATGCCAAAATAGTCACAAATGACACACTTTTCACAAATTTGTCACACCGTGACTTCACAGAGTGGTCAAAATGTAACGTCACAAACGACCTCTAAAACGGCCATAACGACTTCGCATTCTAGTCACTATGACGTCACATCGACATTACGTGACGTCGTATCGACGTCACAAAGTCACAATGTGACTTCATAACGACGTCGTCGTGACGTCACCATGCCTTACGGAACGTAGCAATTTCATAAATTTCTCTCAATTATTTCTATGTGAGGGCAAAAACTTGTTGATACACCCTCGTATTTAACGTAATTTATTCATATGATTTATAAAAACAAAGTGCTTGACGGAAAATATTTGTTTTTTCATGTAAAATATACAAAAGTACATGTAAAGTGCAATAACCACTATATGATTTACTAACTTGATAAACAAATTTAGTTTTCTTCTTACCTGCGTTTCTTTGTTTATTCCATTTATTGTTTTAATGGGTAAATATTTCATTAATTAATTATTTTATTTAAAATTAAATTGTTTAATACCTTTTTACTTTAAAGTATATAGAGAAAGTTGTTTGCATTACGTTGGGATATTTTTATTAATATATTTATTGAATAAAATTTCTTGAATATTTAATATATTAACCTTTTCATTCCAAGCCAGGACTGACGATTATTTTTATATTCAATCGTACCACAATTCTTCCCCCCCCCCCCACAGAAAAAAAGAAAATGAAAAAATGTGGTAGCTTTCTCTTGAAAATGTCTTATTATAATTTTATGGCAGAAATTGTTTTCAAAAAGAGGTATAAGTAATAATAGTAAGAAAAAAAAATAGACACTGGGACGTGTATGTCCCGATCCTGTAACAAATGGACAGTATTAAATGAATTTTCCATTATATTCAGAAGAAAATACATGCATGGTAATTTTAAACAATATTATCTCGCTTATTTATATATTTTTTGAGCTGTACTAACCTTTCGTTAACTAACAAATAGTTAACCTTTTCTTTATGCGCCAGGACTAGCGATTATTTTTATATTCAATCGTACCACAATTTACCTCCCCCCTCCCGAAAAAAGGGGAAAAATGTGGTAGCTTTCTCTTAAAAATGTCCTATTATAATTTTATGGCAGAAATTATTTTAAAAAAATCTATGAGTAATAATAATAAAAAAAAAAAAAATAGTCGCTGAACTTGTATGTCCCAATTCCATAATAAATAGTTATTATTAATCAAATTTTCCATTATATTTAGAAGGAAATACATACATGGAAATTTTAAACAATATTATCTCGCTTATTTATATATTTTAAAAACTGATATGATTAATATAGATTACCTTTGCGTTATACATGTATAAATGTAACCTTTTTATTGAAATATTATTTTGTTTTATTATGTAATTTATATTACTTACAATTTATATTAACCCTCCCGAAAAAAGGGGAAATTTGTGGCTTTCTCTTAAAAATATCCTATTATAATTTTATGGCAGAAATTATTTTAAAAAAATCTATGAGTAACTTTTTTATTAAAATATTATTTTGTTTTATTGTGTAATTTACATTAATTGCAATTTATATTAATCCTCCCGAAAAAAGAGGGAAAAAATGTGGTAGCTTTCTCTTAAAAATATCCTATTATAATTTTATGGCAGAAATTATTTTCAAAAAATCTATGAGTAATAATAAAAAAAAAAAATAGTTGCTGGAACTTGTATGTCCCAATTCCATAATAAATGGTTATTATTAATCAAATTTTCCATTATATTTAGAAGGAAATACATACATGGAAATTTTAAACAATATTATCTCGCTTATTTATATATTTTAAAAACTGATATGATTAATATCGATTATTTTTACGTTGTACATATATAAATGTAACTTTTTTATTCAAATATTATTTTGTTTTATTGTGTAATTTATATTAATTGCAAAAAGGTATTATTTTCAGCAATATGCTATTAAAAATTTGTTCCAACTTTAAATCTGTGTTACGGTATCAGCAGAAACACAATATCATCTTTTAATTTTCAAAAAAACCTGCAGCATTTTAAATTACAATTAAAATGAAACTTTTTAAGAACCAGTCAAAACCAATTTGCACTCAATATGATGCTTTAGAGCACGAATTTATACGCTTAATTGTCTAGAAGTTAGAAAACTGACTACAATTCAAAATGTGTTAATTAGTATATGGTTTCAAGATTGAGTGTTCTGCGTGTCATTAACTACGTTTTGTATGAACGTGAAGGTGTAATATTACACTAATTCAAATGAAGTCATTGCCATTTTACAGATAGAAAAGCAAGCATGATGCAAATAATGCTGCGATATCTTTATTATTGGCAAAGCGAAAATTCAATTTCGCCATGGAGTAAAATGACCTGTATCTTTTGACACGATACGCAGGATGCGATCAAAATTTCGTATGCGAAAATTTTTAACCTTGATACATATTAATATATAATATGTATATATTAATATAAAAAAATACATATTAATATTATTCAAAATTTTCTTCGAAACCGGTTAACATCAAAGTTAAAAGCAATTGCATTTTTATTCATTTTAAGTTGATATAAATTTGTGAAAAAATGGGTAATGGTGAAGAGGTATAAGGAAAAATTTAAAGTGCTTTTTAATACTTATATCACCATACATGTTTTACACGCTTCAGAGTTAGGAAATTTAATTTTCCGAAATGTAATAAATTCTTCTGTGAGAGATACAGCGGCTTAACGTAATAGTACTTAAACGTTATTGATGCAACTGTTTCAGTAATGAATCAGTTTAAATACATTAGAGCAAACAAACTAAATGTCAAAAGACATACAATTCCCTTTAATCTGATAAGTGTTTCCATTAATTCAATTCAAAATTTATTTAAATATAACTATTAATTGAATAAGCACTAATATCTGTAAGAGTAACTAAGCTTGAAATAATGAACTATATATGTAGTTTAATGAAAGTATTAAAGTACTTTCATGTGCCCACACAGAGAAAATGTTATTAATCAAATTTTACCAGTTGTCAAAATAAAGTAAAATTATCATCTCCATCACGACAGGAAAGAACTGGAAATTCAGAAACTATGTAAGCTGAGTTAAAATGCAATCAATTTTTTTGTGTAACTAAATAAAATGACTGTTAAAGAAATTATTATGTTTCATATAAATTTCTTTAAAAGAAAAACATATATGAAAAAACATTGAGCGTTTTCAGACAATTAACAGTGTAACGAAGAATGGTTCTGAACTATTGGATAATACTGTCCGATTGTGTTGTACTTGTCCCAAACTTGAAAATTCTGCTTAAATTCAATCCTAAACCCGACACAATTCAATTAGAAATCGAGCCAGATCTGAAGTGTAAGAAAACTAATCCACACTTTAAATCAAATGAGAAAATTAGTTTATCATTAGATCTCAGATATCGCTTTGTCTCTTTTTCTATAAAAATGAACACGTGTACGCACATTAACATTCAAATATACAAATATTTCATTCAAAAATATTCAGGATTATTGAAAAGTTGTGTTAAACCGACCCCGACCCGAGAAAAGGGATAATCAAAACTGAACCAGAAACAATTAATGTCAATCCGACCAGCACCGGAAAAAGTTAGCTTCAAAGAAAATTAGCGACCCTACCAGATCCGAACCGCGGGAGGGATCGAGATTATAAAATTCGATAACCCGAACCGACACAGAACTTTATTCTGAACTAGGGTCCTGATGAGTGCGGGTAATCAGATTTGACCTCATTTAATCAAAATATTTTAAAATTAAATATTTAACTACTTTCAAAATATTTAACTACTTTTTGCTAATTCCGTATTACATAAAGTTCAACTGTGTTTTCCTGAAGCACCAAACATAGGCCATATAAATTACGAAAATAAAATAATATGCAAATTAAAAAAAGCATTACACAGTAATACAGAATGCAGATTTTGCAAAACGAAGGACTGACACCTTAAGATAACGTTTTTGCTAAATCCGTAATCAGATAAATTTTCAGACTCTCACAGTTCATAAATAATCATATTGTGACAGATATTTGCTGAGAAGCAAATCTGTGATATATAGTGAACGATTTTATGTACAAATTCAAAATATGCATTTTCGTTTTGTATTTTTGCAAATACAATAAAATTTTTAATATCGTCGAAAATAGTTTTATAAGTCTTTAGGAAATTTTAGAATTTAATAAATGAAGTGTTTTAAAGTTAATTTTCTATTTCCTGCTGATTCAGTTTTAGAAGAGTTCAGCAATGTTTTCCTGAAGCACAATAAGCAAAAATATTAATTCATATTTTTAGAAATGCTCAATTTTTTTCTAAATTGTACCTGTTTATAAAACATAAAATTATATACAAATTATATATGTATTATATATATATATACTTTTTATATAATATTAAATATATAAGAAATACATAATTATATCCATCAAAAAAATTAGACAATAAATATAAGATTATCATTTTGGAAAAATAAGGATATTTACCATAAGATAATGTTTTAATGAATCTTCAATTTAATCAATTATCGTGCCCAAACAGTTCAAAAGCTGTCAGAAGTGAAAGAAGATTAATCCATACTTTAAATCAATAGAGAAAAGTGGTTTATCATTTTATCTCTAATATCATTTTTCACTTCTTGCATAAAAATGAACACGTATACTATAGGTGCAGATTTACGGTCGCCAGCCGCCACGTGACGACTAAATTTTTTGCTGCGGCGACTAACTTTCAGTGTCTTAGTCGTCAGAGATTAATTTCCAGTGTTCCCAATCCCCGTTGAGGAATATTTATATGTATATTTTTTATGTATATTCTTTTCTCTACCCGAGATCAATTATGACCATGATAAAAAGTCAGGGAATTTTTGCGATCTCAGTTACCGTCGTTGAACGCTGCCCCTGTGATGTACTCCTTTCTTGCCGAACATTATGTTCAAATATAATTGTGTGCATGTCCGCTCCACTGCAAAGCTAAGCACCTACGAAGCTCGGCACATGAGCACGCTAATGGTAAAGCTTCTTTTTTGGACACCAGCAGCAAGTATTTACTCGAAGGTTTCGTCCGAAATCGAGAGTTGAAATAATTACTCCTTTCTTGCAGATCTGCTCACGAGACAAACCAAAGTTCCCGATGCGATGGAGATTATTTAAGGGCTTTGAATCATGGTGTCGCGAGGATAGAGGATTCCATACTCTGAAGAAAAAAGAACAAAAATAAAAAGAAACTCGCACGAAAAAATACTTAATGAGAACAGTGAGGTATATTCTTGCTCTGCAAAAGTTTTTCTGCAATTTTTATAGTGCAAATTAATCTTACACATCCCTAAATTTTTTATCTGTATACTTTTATATGACAAAATCAAAATAAGAAATACAGTTTTCCTAATATTTCCCTTTATCATGACTGCTTAAGCTTATATATGTTTTGTTATTCAATTGTATCTTGTCCAACTTTACCTTCTAATTTTTCCAGATTTATATTAGACTTTTTAAATATCTAAGTTTCAAGAATTTTAGGATTAAATTAAATATACACATTTGTTTTAATTAGTCTGTGTTTTGTTGTACATGTGTATTTATTAATTAAACTATTTTTCATGAATTCGTGAGTTTTTCTGTTAAGTTTTTTCCATATAAACACTATTATTTTATGAGTTTGTTTCACGATGTGGCTACTAGATTTTGGTGAGGAGTCAAAGTGGTGACTGGACTTTTAGGGTTTAGGAGCTACTGGCTCCTTAAAAATTTTGGAAATCTGCACCTATAACGTATACTCACATTAATATTCAAATATACAAATATTACATTCAAAAATCTTCCTGATTATTAGAAAAATGTGAAAAACTGACCCCGACCCGAGAAAAGGAATTATCAAAACTGAACCAGAAACAATTAAAGTCAACCCGACCAGCACCGGAAAAACTTAGCTTCAAAGAAAATTAGCGGCCCTACCCGATCCGAAAACCGGGTGGGGTCGGGAAGATCAAATTCACTAACCCAAACCGACACAGGATTTTATTCTGAATTAGGGTCCTGATGAGTGCGGGTAACCCGATTTTATCTCATATAAATCAAAATATTTAAAATTAAATATTTAACTACTTTCAAAATATTTAACTACTTTTGCTGATTCGGTATTACATAAAGTTCAACTGTGTTTTTCTGAAGCACCAAACATAGGCCATATAAATTACGAAAATAAAATAATACGCAAATTTAAAAAAAAGCATTACACAGTGATACAGAATGCAGATTTTGCAAAACGAAGGACTCACACCTTAAGGTAACGTTTTTGCTAAATCCGTAATCAGATAAATTTTTAGATTCTCACAGTTCATAAATAATCATATTATGCCAGATATTTACTGATAAGCAAATTTGTGAGATACAGTGAAAGATTTTATGTGCAAATTTGAAATATACAGTTTCTTTTCGAATTTTTGCAAATATAATAAAATTTTAATATCGTCAAAAATAGTTTTTTAAGTCTTTGGGAAATTTTAGAATTTAATAAACAAAGTGATTTAAAGTTAATTTTCTATTTTGTTTGCTGATTAAATTTTAAAAGACTTCAGCAATGTTTTCCTAAAGCACAATAAACGAAAATATTAATTTTTATTTTTAGAAATTGCTCAATATTTTTCTAAATTGTACCTGTCTATAAAATACAAAATTATATGCAAATTATATATGCATTGTATTATATATACATATATATATATTATTAATTATTAAATACATAAAAAAATATATTATTATATCCACCAAATAAGTTAAACAATAAATATAAGATGATCATTTTGGAAAAAAATAAGGATTGTTACCATAAGGTCTCGTTTTTAATGAATCTCCAATTTAATTATTTTAACTTAAACAGTTCAAAAACTGTCATAATTTGACATTATTTGCTAAAGAAAAAAAAATCTCTATGTTTTTATGCAGAAATTTTAAACGTACAATTATGTCTTATCCAACAAATTGTTATGTTCTGAAAAAGTAGTTTTATATTTCTTTACGAATTTTTAGAATTAAAAAATTAAAATATTTAACGTTTATTTTAACTATGTTTTAAAAACTAAGCATTTAAAACGTCAGAGGCGATATAGTAGAACCTCGAATAATGCCGAAAACATCATATTTAAGAAAATACTAATTCAAAATAATAGGTAATCCGTTAATTCTTTCATAAATATACTACTTTAATTATATCTTATTATAGCTCCAGTTTTATGATACTTTTTATATTTTATAAATTCTCAAGTTCTTTTATTCTATCAGTTCTTTCCATTAGCAGAGAACTGATACTTCAATCAATTTTTATAAATTAAAACATTTGCATTTTTACCTATCACATATGCATGCAATTAAAACACTACTGAATGCTGTACTATCTAAATCATAGGTTGAGATTTGTATCAGCTTTATAAAAGATTTAGATCCAATGTCATTATTGATAATTGTGTTTGTGTAATATTAAGCAATATAGTTACAATATTTATTTGTTGCTACATAATGTCTTATAATTAATACCGTTTAATTCACTTTTATAGTTTTTTATACGTTACTTTTCTGTAATGATTTAAATTTTATGAATTGCACTCTGAAGTCAATTGCACGACTATTCTCAAAAATATTTAAAAAAACTTTTAGTATAATAATTAATTTCAAACTTTTAACGATATTAATTGAATAAGAGAATTCACTTCTCTAGAAATTAAAATGCATTTAACATTTAATAATAAATAAAAACAGAAATTTCACTATGCTTTACACGGATTTGTTAATTTTTTTTTAGTATTAGGTGTTGAGTGCATACAGATTTTTTGTACTCAAAAATTATTAATTAATGTAATTTTGTAGCAAAAATTGGAAAAAAGATAAAAAAATTTTCAAGGAAATGCCCTCTTATTTTTGACAATTTTCTTTTTATTATAAATTAAATTATTTACTATTAAAGAAAGCCTACATTTTCAGAATATGATAAGAAACTGTCTTTGCATACTTGTAAAAAGAAATATTTTAAGTTTTCCTTAATATTTCCCCCCAAAATACTACGAGTGCAACTTACAAAATAACGAATTTTAGTTGTATTTTTACTTCTCATGAAATAAGCACCTACAACTGAACTGTTAGGACTGAACTGAAGACTATATATTATGTAAAATAACAACATTTAATGAAGAGATTAGAATATCAACTCTTCAGATAACATAGGCATGCATCCGTGCTCTAATTTTTGTTAGCCAACGTCCTTTTGTAAAGAAAATTAGAAAAATTTTGCTAGTGTGAAAAAAGTATACAGATAGGATTCATGAAGATGTTTCAAAATTTTCCCTTTTTGAAACATAGTAAGTTATAATGAACTACATTATTAAAATTAACAGCTGGCTTCGGCCGCTAGCGAGCCCTTCCCTTTATCGGGGCCTCTAATAATATGAAATCGCGACGTGAACGAACCTCGAATCTGTTCCCCGCTGCCTAAGACACAGTAAAGAAGTCAAGGCAACACAGTCAGAAAGTTCCTTACTGACGTGTCTGTGGTCCACGCATGTTTTTCTGCTCCGTCTTCAATGTCTTATTTTCAAGTAATTATTCATCCAACTTTTCACGATTAAGGTGTAATCTGTTTAAATAACTTATACTAACATTTTCGTTTTATTTTCATTGATTTATTTTAAGTTATTGTCTTGTTAAACGTCTTGTAAAATTTTCCGTTGCATATCGGCGATTCGCCATTGCTAATATTTTTAATTTATGCTAATAACTTGTTAATTCCTTTATATTTTAGCTTAATCTTTTCAAATATTGTATATATTAACTTACTGTCTGAATTCCTATTTGTATTTCCTGCTTTAGTTCGTTATTTCTTGTTATTTCTGTATTTTTCTGCTGCCGGAACGGTGGACGTTGCACATTGTTTTGACGGCCATTTTATTTTTGTTCTGCCGAGTTGAGTAGTTTGTTTTTTGCTGCCTGTTGTAATTATTTTGCGTTTTCGCTATTTTTGCGATTTGCTTTTTGTGTCATTGCGTTTTGTGTCTTGCGTTTTCTTTTACAGTTTGGGTCCTCTTCTTTGTTACCTTGGTTACTGTATTGCTTAGTGTGCTTGTATTCTGCGGTGGTCACGTGGGACAAGACATTTTGATTTGTTTATGTATTTGCTTATGGTTTTCACTTGCTGTCACCTGGTTTGTGTGATTTTGTTTTGATCTGGCTTATTTCGGGTCACGTGGGGGTGGAGTTGGCTTCTTATATTAAGTAATCGGTGTTTCTTCTTGTGACGCAAGATTTTGTGTGGTTTTTAATCTGTTTATCCGGCGCTTCACTTGCTATTGTTTTTTGTGGTCAGTTGTTTATTTAGGTATTTGGATGAGTCGTCTTTTTTCTTCTACCCTTTGGTGAGGCTCTTATATGTATTGAAAGCTTGTTCTGTTTATGATCGGCTATTGATTCGTCGACGGTTAGTCTGACTGAGGGTCTTTGAGAGTATTATTTTGCTATTTTTGCTGTATTTCTTTTTACTTTTGGGCTATTTTGTGTTATATCATGGAGGAAGAGGTGGATAATTTTATCAAACAATTGAGTAGTGAAGTGGAAAAGTTCCCTGTTTTGGTGACTAAAGTTAATTCAAAGATTATGGATATTATGGAAGGTAAAAAAGCGAAAGGTGATAAGGTGACAGGTCCTATGTTTGCTGCTGTCAGGAAATTATTGGAATTTGTTGCATAGAAGTCTGTCGGTATTTTTGAGGAAAATGTCAAGCTGAAAACCCAAGTGGAAGAACAAGATAAGCATGGTGCAGCTATGCAGGAACTGGCTGAGAGAATTTCGAGAAAATCAGTTGGTGCACAGGCTGAGTCTGCTTCTGACATGCAGAAACATATAATTCGTAAGCGGGAGGATTATTCCATTGTGGTGGCATTGAATTCTCAGACGGACGACCCAGTGGAGATGAAGTCTAGAATAAAGAACATATGTAAAGCAAATCCGGAGGCCCCAGTACCTAGGGATGTTGTTCTTACAAAAACAAATAGGGTGATATTGAGAATGTCAAGGCCGGAGGACACGGAGAAGCTAAAAGAGGTGATAATGAAGGATTCAGAAATTAAGAATAAGACTAAGGTGAATATCCCAAGAAAAAGGCGTGAGAGAATATTAATTCTGAGTGTGGATATTGCGGTAGATCAGAGTCAGATAGAGGAAGCGGTGAGAAAGATTCTGCAGGATGTGACTATGGCTGATGATGTTACTAAGGATTTATCCAGGCGAATGTATGATCGAGCATTGGATGAAGGCACGAGAAAAACCTTGAGGGATCTAGTGTACAGTTCAGTACCTGAGTTTAACATTATTAGATCTACTAAAACAAGACAGGAGAAGAATAACTGGCTTCTGGACATAGATGGAAAGGGGAAAGAGATTCTTCTAGGAATGAAGAGGATTTGTATTGACTTTGAACGCTATCGAGTGGTAGAACATATCGCCATAACTAGGTGTTTCAAGTGTCAAGTTTATGGTCACTACTTGAGCCAGTGTACTGGGGAGACTCATTGTGCAAAGTGCGCAGAGGCACATGACGTAAAAGACTGTAAATCCGATGCTACTTTATGCAGTAATTGCTATTTTGAAAACCAGGATGGTGGCT
Organism: Maratus speciosus; assembly: GCA_963932465.1. Classification (NCBI taxonomy): domain Eukaryota; kingdom Metazoa; phylum Arthropoda; class Arachnida; order Araneae; family Salticidae; genus Maratus; species Maratus speciosus. The sequence continues at coordinate 85,973,844 of OZ010789.1, forward strand.
GTGCACATAGGGCGGATAGCCCGGATTGTCCGGTTTATCAAAAATATAGACTTAAAACCTTAGCTAATCGTAGCTAAGGGCGGCGATTTGACAGATGACGGTCAGTCTGTTGTTTTTAATACTGATAGGGGTTTGAAGTTTCTGAAAATAAATTTACATCACTGTTCGGATGCAAATACAGAAATGGTCAGTTATTCTATTGATAAAGCTATTAATGTGGTTTTAATTCAGGATCCGTATATCTTGGCTGGTCGAGTGTCTGGTGTTCCGTTGAATTGGCCTTGCTTTCTCTCAGATAATCTCTCTGCTGGTATTATCTTTACTAACCCTGATTACAACTTTTTAAAGTGTCTTGTTGATAAAAGTTGTGTTTGTGTTTCTTTAAATGTCAGTAGTGGCATTATTTATATTGGATCTCATTACTCCCCTCCATCGGGAAATTTGGACGCTGAGTTACAAGAGTGGTCAGGACTTTTCCCGGAGCTTGACAATATCTTGATTGGCGGCGATCTTAATGTGCCAATGCGTACAATGGGATATACCAGAGGCTCTGGGAGAACTGAGATTTTAATGGATCATCTACGAGTGAATAATTTGTGTATTGTAAACGATACCGAGGCTCATCCTACATTTGTTCAGGGGTCTCTATCTGGCCGTCCTGATCTTACCTTGGCGGGTTATGAACTTTGTAACCATCTTTTTAATTGGAATGTAGATATCAATCGTTATTCCTTCAGTGACCATCGTTTCATTACCTATAACTTGGACTATTTTCCTGTTATTAGAGACAAAGCCAGATTTAAAACCAGGGGCAAAAACTTTAAGAAATTTAACGAGATCTTTGCTAGACATAAACGGGAATGGTTAAGTCAGATATTACTGATCAGGACTCCTCCGGCGCTTGACGACTGGGTACAGGGCTTTTCTGTTTCTATTCATGATATCATGATTATGTGTTTTAAAAGGGGTACGATTACGCACAAGCCTACTTTTAACTGGTTTACTACGGAAATTAAAACTGCCAGAAATCATGTGTCTGCGCTTTATAAAAGATATAGACGTAATTTAGAAATTGAAGCATATAGAAATACTTATTTGGAAATCCGAAATAAATATAAGCGTCAAGTTCGAGAGGCAAAGAAAAAGGCGTGGTGCCAGTTTTGTGCACAAACAAATGATTCGTTTGCTAATTTGTATAAGTTCATAAACGGAAAGCAGTTGAAAACTACTGATCTTATTTTTACGTCTCTGGAAGATTCTCTTCCTTTTGCCTCGTACGATGATGTTGCTGAACGACTTATGTAAGAACATTATGAAATTAATAATGTACCAGACGATATCTTTGAATATATATCGGAGAGGTCGTATGAGAACGATAATGACTTCTATAATATTAGTTTTAGAGAATTAAAGTATGCACTATCGCAGCAGGCCAATGCCAAGGCCTCTGGTTGGGACGAGTTAGATGCTCTTACCGTGAAAAATATTTGTTGTAATTATCCAGAAGTTATCTTAGCGGTTTTTAACAGATGCCTGAGTTTGGGTCATTTTCCACGTTGTTGGAAGGACGGAATAGTTATCTACTTCAGAAAGCGAAACAAGCCGGCCACCTCACCAAGAGGATATCGTCCAATTACATTGTTGTCAAATTTGGGCAAAGTGTTAGAGAGGATTATCAAGAATAGAGTTACCACAGTTTTGGAGGCATCTGGATATATTGAGAATAACCAGCATGGTTTTAGAGAGAAAAGATCAACAGTTACGGCCTTATCTGCTGTTAAAGATAATGTTAATCGAATTCTGAGTACCAATAAATATTGTACGATTGTTTCGCTGGACATTCAGGGTGCTTTTGACGCAGCATGCTGGAGAATGTTGGCAGTTATTATCGATTCTCTTCCAATTGAAGAATACTTAAAGTCATCACTTAAAAACTACATATCGAATCGCCGTATTGGCTTTAAGTTTGCAAATGGAATACGTTGGTTTATAATGTTCCATGGTTGCCCTCAAGGATACCGTTTGGGTCCATTCATATGGACTGTCCTGGCTGATAAATTAATCAAGGAATATAAGCAGTCACATACATACATAGTCTTATATGCCGATGATTTCGTGGTTCTGGAAGGTGCAGATACTTGAAGCTCATTAGAAAATAAAGTTAATGGCTCATTGGATACTTTTCTAAATATATGTACAAATTTGAATTTGTCACTTAGCATCGATAAATGTATTGCCATTATGATGGGCCGGTACACTCTTGAAAAAAGATATCCTATTTTTAAAATTAACAATATATCAATTCCAGTAAAACGGAATATTTCACACCTTGGTTTCTATCTGGATAATCGGTTCAACTGGTTACATCACTTGGACCTGGTACGTGAAAACATTCGTAATTTCTCAATAGACATTCGGAAAACGGGTTCTCGTGACAGAGGCCTCCTAGCTAAGCACAGAAAGGTTTGGTATCTCCAGGTCATTGAAAAAGAGATAGCGTACGGTTCAAAAGTTTGGATTAGGGATCTCAACTCTCATGGAATACGAAGAAGTATCTCTTGTCAACGTGCTGGTTTGATGACTATTATTAAAACATATAGAAATGTGTCAACTGATTCTCTGTGTACAATCACAGGCGTTCCTCCGCTGTACATTAAGCTAAAAATGTTTTCGAAAAGATATGACGTAACTCAGGGTATGAGTAGTATGATGATTGGAGATTATGAGATCAAGAGAGACAATCTTATGCTTAAACTTAAGACGTACGATTTTCCTGAATATTACAATCTTAGAAATATCTATTTTATTCCAGATGTAAAGAACACTGTTCCAGCTTCTGTGTACCCAACTATTTATACCGATGGCTCAAAGATGGATCAGGGTACCTCCTCGGCTTTTACAGTGCTGATCGGGGACACAGTGATTTATGACTATGCTATACGTCTGAGACCATATAATACAGTGTACCAGGCGGAGTTATTTGCAATTGAATGTGCTGCTAGGTGGTTTGATCATTCCGGATACTTACACGTTAGGCTGTATACCGATAGCCTGTAATCAGTTTTGTCTTTACGGAGACTTTTTCCATTGAACAGTATTATCAAAAATTTTTTTGAACTATTAGTTAATAACTCTCCGAAAAAACTTTTTGTCGGCTGGATCAAGGCCCATGTTGGTCTATTCGGAAACGAACGTGCAGATGCTAACGCAAGGAATGCTATTTTATATGACTGTTGTAATCAAAATGACTTATTACCATTTCCTCTAGCATTTGTGAATGCTCATATGCGCAAGAGTATAATGCATGAATGACAACAACATTGGTCTAACTCTTTAAAGGGACGTAACACATATGCAGTATTTAATAAGGTGGACAGTGACTATCTTTGTTCGAATGAAATAATACAATTCTACATTACAGCCCATGGCTCTTTTCCAGCTTTTTTGTGTAAGATTGGTGTAAGGTCGTCTTCACTATGTGACTGTGGAGTGCATGGCAATGTACTTCATTACTTGTATGGAAGATATATTTTTATGGTGCATCATTTCCGTTTCATGAGGGACCAAACAGTTAGACAAAATCTTCAGCAGACTTTGCTTGATCCGAATAACTATCACAAACTTAAGGATAATTATAATGTGTTAAATGCACTTTACTCTTTTATTAAGTATAAATACTGACTATTGGACTTTGTGGACTTGTTATACAATTACTCTTTCCTGGGCTTCCTGATGATGGATTCCTTCGGTTGTACTCTAGGACTTCGGTACAGTTCTCATTGTTTTTCTTGAATGCTTACTATCAAATGTGATAGTCGTCTGTTTATACGGTATTGTAAATTTTGTCTTTGGTTATTATTTTAGGATATTTTGTTGTTTGTCACTAGTTTGTCGTTTATCATTAGTTTAAATTTTGTTGGTGAGCGTGTCGCCTGCTTTTATGTAACAGATTACCATTTTCTTTGTGATTTTAGTTTATTTAATTGCACTTGTGTTTTGGGCCTGTTGCCCTGTCTGCGCTTTCGTTGGTTGGCGGTGGGGAACTTTCCCCCGGCACATTTTCCCATAAACCTCACGGTTGGGGTCCCGGTGGGGTGCCTTCTGTCCCTTCTGCCTAAGACACAGTATATACGGGAGAAAATTATCCTTGACTGGCAAGACATCTGAAAACACTCAGAAAAAGGACGTGATACATACAAAATTCTAGATAAAGTTAACAAAGAATTTATCTGCATTTCAAGATCGTCAGTCTATTATATTAGTGGCCATGGCAGTTTTCCTGCATTTTTACATAAAACCGGCAAATTAAATTCGGACATGTGCTCCTGCACCAAAGCTAGAGGAACAGTACAACATTGTATTTTTGGTAATTGCTCTCTTTTACCTAATCATTTCAAATTCAATAAAAACAAAACCTTAAGGAAAAACTTCCAAAAAATTTTATTGGATCCAGCAAACTTTTCAGCGCTAAATGAAAACTACAATATTCTCAATAAACATTATTCTTACATAAAAAAGATTTTATAAACAGTGTCATAGAATATTATAGAAAATAATAAAATGCCTTAGACAACCAAGATTATTCAGAAAATAGTTACGTAATATCTTTATTTGCAAAAAGACTAAATTTCTCAACTTTGACAAAATCTTCAAATCTTTAAATTTTAAAACTGTGAAAAATAAAGTATGTCTAAAAACTGTGAAATATGTTTTCAAATCTTCAAACTGTGAAATATGTCTTCAAATTGTAAAATATGTCTTCAAACAGAAAGCTTTAGTGCCTTGCTCAGTAAAATAAAGTCCAAGAACAAAGAAATATAATATCTTTGAACCAAAATAGTGAAATATATAACTAAATCTTGAAACTGTGATCTAAATCCTCAAACTGTGAATTAAATCTTCAAAAAGAAATTTATAGTGCTCTGGATTGTAAAATAATGCCTACGAACTACGAAATATAATCCTTAGATCTGTAAAATATAATGATTCAAAATTGTGAAACAAACTTTATTGAACTGTGAAATACAAAGACTTTCAAATTTAGAAATTTAAAATTAATAATAATCAATAATCAATATCTCAAATTTGTTTAACAGGTCATCACTCAGGAATATAATCAATAATCAATATCTCAAATTTGTTTAACAGGTCATAACTCAAGAACATAATTAAATTCAGCAAGTTTAATATCTAATTTAAATATTATTCAAATTTTCAAATTCTTGCATTGATTTTATTATCTGTTTTATCCTAAATGGATTACTTATTTAGTTTTATAAAGAATTTATTAAGATTTATCAAAACTTCTATGACTTTTTTAAGATTTAATGCTAATGTCCTTGATGAATTAGTTTTTTAAATTACAAATTTTAGATTTCAGGCTACAAGATTTCAAGCTTTTAAGCTATTTCTATTAAACTTTAAATAAATCATATTCTTTCTACTCTCAAATAGTTTTCACAATAACTGATTGATGATCTGTAATATCCATACATAAAAGATCCAAAGTTTCAAAATATTGTTTAATTTGGGCTCGCCCAGCTTATGCAACATTGGGTATCTCTTGTGAGAAGATTGTACTATATCCTAGGTGAAATTTCAATAAAGGGGGGTCTTCCATCCTGCTGAGGCCTCTGGGACCGTTCCGGTGTCTGGGGATTTCGTGGGATGGGGGATATGTTTTTTTTCTTTTCCTCTCGTGGACATTTAGCTCCTATACCGCAAGGTTGGCTGTCCACGAGTGGGTGATTTCTGTGATTTCTGCCTAAGACACAGTATAGCAGTCGTGCTGCGCACGCACTGCAAACTCTTTTAAGCCAATCGCGCTAGAACGAATGTCGAACCGACTACCAGCGGCCTACGGCACTGTATAGCAAGCGAGCTGCGCACACAACGCAAAACATGTAAAATAAGGCAATCTCGCTCGAACCTACCTCGAACCGGTTTCCCGCTGCCTACAGCACCGTATAGCAGGCGTGCTTCGCACGCTCTGCAAAATCTTGAAAAAAAAAGGCAATCTCACTCGAACGAACCTGGAACCGGGTCCCGCTGTCTACGGTACTGTAAGGCAGGCGTGCTGTGCACGCGCTACAAAATCTTGTGAACAAGACAATCTGACTCGAACGAACCTCGAGCCTGGTCCCCGCTGCCTACGGTAACGTATAGCAGTCGTGCTTCGCACGTACTGCAAAATCTTGAGAAAAAAAAGCAATCTCGGTCGAACAAACCTCGAACCGGATCCCCGCTGCTTACGGCACCGTATAGCAGACGTTCTGCGCACGCACTGCAAAATCTTGTGAAAAAGGCGATATCGCTCGAACGAACCTGAAACCGTGTCCCGGCTGTCTGCGGCACCGTATAGCAGGCATGCTGCGCACGCACTTCTAGATCTTGTAAAAAAGGCAATCTAGCTAAAACGAACCTCGAATCGTGTCCCCGCCGTCTACGGCACTCTACACCAGACGTGCTGCGCGCGCGCTGTAAAATCTTGTGAAAAAGGTAATCGCGCTTGGTAGCCAAAGTGGGTGGATGGACACTTCAGATGCATAATATGATTAAGCGGCCACAGACCTTTCGAGCGATATATCACATGACGGGTATCGCTAAAAATTAGAAAAGTGCCCCATTGGGGGTAAAAAGGGGGGGATGAAAACGGGAGATGCATAAAGATAGGGGCAAGAGGGGAGGGGGACAAACTGGGCTCCTGAAGTCCAACAGTTTGACATGAAACATCATTGTACTAAGTCAATACGAGAAGAAGTTTCAAAAATTAACCCTTTATGGGCACGCAACTAAGGGTGGACAGAGGATGTGTAACAGTACAAAAATTGATGGGAGCAATGGAAATGAGACCAAAAGATGAAAATTATCATATTTTAACGAAGTTCCCCCCTCCCGGTCCCATAACTAAGCCCCAATGCAATTTATGAAAAATTTGAGATAGCCAAAAGATGCTGCGGGAAAAAAATAGCTTTGTTTAAAACTTTAGCAGGAGTCTTCGCCCCGCTGCGGCTCCAATAGGAGCGAAGTTATGGCGATTTGAAAAAAACAGCCCTATCTTTAAATGGCCCTAACTTTATCGGTAAGCCTTGTACCCCATGACATTGTACAATATGTCACTCTAATTTTTGAAGACCTTTAAAATAAGGTGTATGTTGGGGGGGGGGGGGGGGAGGGTGCAGATTAAAGTTAAAATTATTGAATCTCCCCCTCTCAGAAACCCGCAAAACCCACTTAAAGTGTACCCTACGTCCGGTTTGACCCGGCTCGAGTATGCAAAAAATGAAAAAAAATGTAAGCCCAGCTTGGCCCGAGTTTGCTGAAAAAAGTGTTCAGCTACCATGTAACTGGCCTATGCAGATCTCTACGCTGAATATATTATGGATCTGTATTGGTATTGTCAAATTATCTTAGACTTGTGCTGCACGTTTATTCCCTTAGCAACTTATTATTGGCCCAGCCAAGCCCCCCTAAAAATTTTATATATTGTCTGCTTAGTCCGACACTTTTAAATTTGTTATGTCGGGCATTTCGGCGCGTTTAAATCATGTTGATTTTTAAACCGTAAAACGTTGAGATAAAATTTCTTTTTTTATTTAAGTGTCAACGAACTTTTTTTCTTCAAATGTCGTAGCATCAAATCTATAGTTCCTTAGTATTATTTAAGCGAAACTCATAAATAATTAACTATTGGAAATAGTACTTTAGCATTAAAATTATTAGTAGTATAATAATTATAGTTATATTTAATATTAGATTTTACAGCTTTATATTAAAACAGACCAAAACGTTTATTGTTCTCAAAAACCTTTGTAAAATTAGTTAATATAATTTTTATGTTTTGACAAAGTCTTTAAATTTCACTTAGTCTATCACACAATGTTCTTTATTTTCCTCTTTAGTTTAGAAACCATTTAAATGAATTTTAAATTTAAAGAGTACTAAATCGTTTCTAAAATAAACGCAAATCAAATGATATGATTGTGAAAAAAATTATTTTGTAAAAGGAAAAAACAAACAAATCTTGTAATCACTTTTCGAAGATGTAAATAATTAGTTAAATGAAGTTTATCGTAACAAAAAGAGCATTTTACACATGAAATTCTTATATTGTATTCTCCGCTTAAACACTTCACTTAATAGGAAAATACTACCAAACAAATCCAACGCATAAATCTAAAAATGACAGGAGAAGTAATTTCAATATTTATTTGTGCTTCAAAAAAAAAAAAAAAAAAAAAAAAAAAGATTATCTGACACTGGCCGAAAATGAAAAACATGCTTTTGAAATTGCATATTGATTTCAATTAGAAATGGTCTTGTCGATAAGCTAAAGGGAAAATCTTTAAAATAATATTTTTCTAGTGCGACGTTCATTTCTATTTAATTATTGAATACTTTGACTGTCAGCTTTGAAGTTCTTATACTGCAGTGGGTCATTTCTAAAAGTAATTTCAATACAGTGTTTTTATCTGAAGATCTAAAAGCATTATGAGAGTGTTCTGCATAATTGTGATCTAACAAGGCATTGGCGTTTTAAATAATGATCCTATTTAACAAACCTTCATCACAATGAAAAATTCTTTAATTTCATTTAGAAGCACTATTTAAAATAATGCATCAGGGATGCAAGCGCTGCGCCAAAAATGGCTGATTTTCACCACTAAATTTTAGTAGTATTCTTCGCTTTATTAAATCTCATAAATTCTGTCATTAAATAAGGCGATGAATACTATAAAAATTTAGCGGTAGCAATCAGCCATTTTTGGCGCAGCACTTGCATCCCTGAGTGCATGCACATATATATTTTGTTTATTTCGTATTATTGGTATATTTAAAGTAACAAAACGTAAGCATAACAAGTGTGGATACTTGTCTTATGTGAATGTATTCAATAAAATATTTACTTCAATTGTGGTTATTCTTTCTATTTTCATGACTTTATCTTATTGTCTATAATCATCTGGGAATAGTTTGCAGATGAATATTGCATTTTTTGCGACTACCTTTGCTTACTCAATTAACCGTTTTTATATAACTGAACGTTTGGATGAATTTGATGCACTGAGAAAAAAATTGTATAATATCTTATATAATTTTAGAGAAAAAGCTGATGTATCTTTAATGTTGATTATTTATTTTATTTACAATTTGGTTTTTAACATATCTGCGGCTATAATGACATTCCAAACTGTCAATTGTGATGAAACCATACAAATGTTACTTCTTGGATATGTTAAATATGATTATACTTTTAAAATCTTTTGTCACTTGATTTATATTGTATTTTCCCACGTATATCTTTATATTCCAATGAATCTATTTACCATGTATTACATATCTGTTTGTTCAGATATTAAAACTATAATTATAGGTTTTAAAAATGTGATAAAAAATATATCTAAATCCGATTTTAACAATTTTTGCGATGATTACAACAAAATAAGACTTTTGGTAAATCTTGTTGACTAAAAAGTTGACATTCTAGTGTTTAATTCATTTTTCTTTAATGCCATATTGACGTTTATAGGCATTTCATCTTTAGTGCACAATGAAAACGAATCAAGTTTCAAATATGATTACACATAATTGAGTGTTCTAAGGAGCTTTTTATTATTTACTCCAATCATGAATTTGTTTCTTTTAATTTTATACCCATGTTTTGTTCACGATGTATTTTTGTTATTAAGAGAAAAATCTCGAATGATGAAGAAGCAAATTTCTCAATCTAAGTTTGATTATCTTCTATTTTTGCGTAACTGTGAAGACGATATTTCTTTGAATGTATGGGAAATAACTAATATAAAAAGATCTTTTCTATTTAGAACTTTTGGTACTGTGATAACCTATAGCCTGCTGTTTCACAACCTGTAATAAAGAAACTAAATCATACTTTATTATGTGTACACGCTGTGTAACCAAATACGTATGAAAATGAAAATCTACACATTTTTTCGAAGTCATTTTGACTCAAAGATGAGTTTTCGCTGTTTTCCGTTTTAACTACTGATAGATATTCAGTTCTTTCATGGAAGATACTAAATATTACTTTTCAAAAGTGTTGCTCTACTGCAATAACATATTAAAATAACATTGAATCACAGCACACATACTGTCGCTCCCACACGTGAGAATGTTCAACGAAGTGATTTCATTTCAAGTTAAATGGATTTTTCAGTTCCATGTAAGCTTTTATCGTGCACTTTTAGTTTCTGTGGAAGTGGATGTATCTTTTATCTAAAGTTGCCTATTCATGGTTGAAAGTTGCATGCATCTTCGTTTATAAAAATTTCAACTGCTTACTGTTTCTAACAGTGTTCTCTTTCGTTTTTTTATTATTATAATAAATATTCAGACTGTTTGCACAGAATTCTAGCAAAACTTTTAAGATAAATGCAAGTTAAATCCCTTTTGAAGAAAGTGTATTTTGGGAAGAGTTCCATATCCTGTTCTATTTTTTTTTTATTAATATAGTAAAATATTATGTAATATATTTTTGTGCTTTTTTATATAGTTTAAGATGTATGCAGCATAAACCATTATAATGTAATGTTATGTTTTAGTTTTATACATATAATAAATATATAAAACATGAAATGTATAAAATTATACAAATATATATATATACGCCCTAGGTGACCGTAACTCCGGTCGCCCGTCGATTTTTCAAAACTAATTGCAAATATACAAAATCTCGATTTTTATTAAAATAAAAAAGAATACATGAAAAAGAATATACCGAGAGTGCTGCTTGGAAATCCTGTTTCTCCACCTTCCACCACCAGAGCGCGCAATCCAAATAAATCTCCGAAACATGTCCTCTCTGACTGCGGCACCATATAGAAAGCGTTCTGCCCACGCTCTGTAAAATCTATCAATACAAAAAGCCTTAACGGTATAAAATTTTGTGACACTGACTTTATCTTATTTCTATAAGAATTTTAAAGAAGGAACTTAAAAATAATGATATCAAATTTTAAGTGACGCTATGCTATTAATTAATGCATATATACATACATTTATATTATTTATTTCATCCCTTTATTTTTGTTTTATTTATAATTGCATGTGTAAGAATTATGTTAAATTTAAAAGGATGCAAAAAAATTTATTCATTGTTGCTTGTAGACGGAAAAGGAGAGAGCGATTCTGATGGTAGAAATGTGTGGGGTGCGAGGCGGTGGACGTGGCCAAGAATTATTGACAGATAGGCGGGCTGAGTGATTGACAGTTGGGAGGATATTGATGAGGATATTGATGGGTGAGATAAGATTCCAGAGACAGTGGCGCACACCGCCTGTCGGTAAGCTATGGTAGAGGTGTTAGAACAAAGGAAAGCATTAATGGGGGTGATTAATACTGTGTAGAAGGTAATCAATGAGAATTCTACTGTAAGAGAGATGTTTATGAAGGTTATTACTGAAGAATCTTTTGTAAGGGGAAGGTAGAACAACGGAAAGGTAATGAATTATTAGGAAAAGTGTAAGGAAGAGAAGGGTTTAGAAAAGATCGCATGCAATTTGTTAAAAAACTTACCACAGAACAGCGTGGACACACTTCTGACCTCTGTGAAATTCAACGGCTAATGAGCGAATGGGTGTGCGTAAACCGGTTTCATCAAGATGAGAAACTAGCTTTTAATTGGTCGAGAGTGGAACATGGTAGTAGCACAATCGTTTTGCCTGAGGGGATGAACACGAACGTCCTCTCTCAGACGATTTTTGTTTTCATTAAAACATTTTTTAGTTTTTTTTCTTTAATTTTGAAAATTTGATATTGCGTTTTTAACTACAATCACTTACACTACTGCTGATTCGTTTACATAAACACCAAAGCGGACTCTTAACGCGAATTTATTATAACACTGAATATTTGCGAGCCAACAGTGGCTTACTACATTCCATCATTTTTCACATTCTACAACAACACGAATCAAAACAGAATAAAACACAGAGTGTTGCCACATGCGGAAAAAAAGAAAAATAAACTTACATGGATTCGGAGCACACGAAACCACGGAATATGCAGCAGACGATACTTATATAAACATTCTGGCCCCCGTTGAAATCCCCTGGGAATTCAACAAGTAGTTAGTTGCTTACAATTTATAACTATAATGGAAGAACAATTAATAACACAAACAAATTAATACAAGAAATAGAAAAATATTAGACTGTTCTGAGTTCACAGTTTTTAGTTTCTATAGGAAGAGGACACATTTTCACTATTGGACGATCGATGGCACAACTACTAGTCTTGATCGTAGCAACTCTGACCTTATTATCTGAACCTGGATGAGCAGTTATTATTCGTCCTAACTTCCATTTAAGTGGTGGAAGGTTGTCATCTTTGATGAGGACCAAGTCATTGACTTCTAAATGTCGTTGACTTTTTTGCCATTTAGGTCTTTGCTGAAGTTGAGACAGGTATTCCCGGCTCCATCTTTTCCAAAATTGCTGAAGAATAAACTGTCTCACATGCCATCTATCAAGATGACTCAAAGGACTGTGACTTAGATCTTGTTCAGGTATGGCAGTTAGAGAAGTTCCAACTAGGAAGTGACCTGGCGTTAGAGCAGTTAAGTCTGTTGGATTAGGTGATATGGAACACAATGGCCTAGAGTTGAGACAAGCTTCAACTTGCGTAATCAAGGTTTGGAACTCGGGATAGGTTAAGACAGTGTCACCAACGGTTTTCTTCAGATGAGATTTCATTGATTTTACTGCAGATTCCCAAAGTCCACCAAAGTGTGGAGCAGAAGGCGGACTAAAAGTCCAGCGTATTTCCTCTGGCGACAAAAATTTGTTTATTTCTTCATTCTGCTTGCACTTCAAAAGATATTTGTTGATTTCTTTTTCTGCACCTTTGAATTTGGTTCCACAATCACTAAAATCTCAAAAGGTTTCCCTCTTCTTGCGATAAATCGTTTTAATGCACTTAAGAATGCCTTTATTGAAAGATCTTCTACAACTTCCAGATGGACTGCTTTGATGACGAAGCAGATAAATACAAACACATATGATTTAAATGATTTTAGTCCGCGTACTGCACGATATTTAATCATGAATGGCCCTGAAAAATCTGTTCCAACTCGATGAAATGGTCGTGACTGTATTACCCTAGATGCTGGAAGATTAGCCATTATTTGTTTTGCAGTTTGAGCTCTATATCTGCAGCATGTAACACAAGTTCTTACTATTTTCCGAATAACAGACCTAGCAGTAATGATCCAAAATTTCTGTCTAATTAAAGAAAGAAGAAACTCTGGAGCTTCATGGAAATATTTTTCATGAAAATGTTTAATTGTGATCTTTGTCACATGGTGCTTTGATGGTAATAAGATTGGTGGTTTTCATTCTCTGACAGCTGTGCGTTTTTCAATCTTCCTCCTACTCTTAATATTTTGTTATCATCTAAAATTGGACACAAACAAACGAGACTGCTATTTGTAGGTATCTCTTTTCCAGCTTCTAAACATTGAATTTCTTTATTGAAGTTCACTTGTTGAACTATTCGAATAATGCAGCATGTTGCGGCTTGAATTTCATTGCTTGATAAAAAGGATGTATTTCATTCTACACGTGTTACCTTTGAATTGGAGATGAATCTCAATAGCCAAGAAAATATGCGTTGCAACTTGGAAAACGAAGATATTTTTGATATAATATCAAGTTCTTTTACATTTTCAGAAACTACAAATGATAATGTTTTACGTGCTTCTTGTAATTCTTCTTCATTTATGGTAATAGGTTCATGCACAAAACCCCATTGCTTCTTAACCACAGTGGGTCGTTCCACCACAAGTCATGGGACAGTAGTTCTGCAGGAAGCAACCCACGTGAAGCACAATCAGCAGGATTTTTTTCCGTTCACATGGTTCCAATACTCAGCTGGTAAAATAGTTTGGATTTCAGATACTCTGTTGGCTACAAAGACTTTCCATCTTTTAGGATTTGATCTTAGCCATGACAATACAATTTGTGAATCGCTCCATGCGTGCACAGAAACAGGTTTTATATGTAATGCATCTCTAACCGCCTGTATTAAGTGTGCCAGCAATACTGCAGCACATAATTCCAGTATTGGAATCGTGATAGGTTTAAGTGGTGCTACGCGAGTTTTAGCTGTTAAAAGTTTCACATCAGTGTTAGAATTATCACAAGTTTTAATGCAAATAACTGCTAAATAACCCTTTTTTGAAGCATCACAAAATCCGTGAAGTTCACATCGAGAATAATTGGGTAACATGACTTTTCTAGGTATATATATGGAATTTAAGAGTTTGACTTCTTGGCACAAAATATTCCACTTTTGATCAATATTCTATGGTACTGGGTCATCCCATAATAATTGTAATTTCCACAGTTCTTGAAGGATCATTTTAGTTAGAATTCCAAAAGGTGCAATCCATCCCAATGGATCAAAAAGCGTTGATACAAATGACAGAATAATTCTTTTAGTAGGGACACTTTGATAATCTATATCACTGAAATTACATTTGAACATATCATTTTCAGGATGCCATTCTACTCCTAGAACTTTTGTGGCTTTATTGCCCACTGCACTATCATATTATCATTAATTGTGTTTGCTAACCCAGCATTTTTCAATAGTGATGGTTCATTTGTGGACCATTTATGTAACTCAAACCCACATTTTGTTAGCATTTTCTGCAATTCATATATCAATTCATTACCTTCCTGACACCAGTTAAAACATCATCAACATAAAGATCTCTTAAAACTACAGTCTTTGCTTTTCGAAAATTAAGACCCTCATCAATTGCTAACTGACTCAAAGTTTTAGTTGCAAGATATGGAGCAGCAGCAGTTCCATATGTGACAGTTTATAAGCGAAAAACTTGTATTTGTTTATCTTGACTATCTCTCCATACTATTCTCTGAAAATCCCTATCTTTGTCATGAATTTTTACCTGCCTATATATCATTCTTATATCAGCTGTGATTGCAATATTATTAAATCTAAACCTTAATAAAATGCAAATTAAATCATCTTGTGTCTTGGGACCTACCATTAGAGTGTCGTTTAAAGATACACCTGTTGTTGTTTTAGCACTCCCATCAAAAACTACTCTTAATTTGGTGGTTAAACTAGAACTATTCAAGACGAAGTGATGTGGGATGTAATAATGTTTATTCTCTAATTCACGATCTGTATTTGAAACAAGGTCCATGTGGCCCAGAGATAAATATTCTTTCATAAATTGAACATATTGGTTGTAAATTTCTGGCATGGATATTAATCTCTTCTCAAGATAAAGAAATCTTCTGAGTGCCATTTGGCGAGACTCACCTAAATTATCTCGATCCTGTTTAAACGGTAATGCGACTGAGTAGCGGCCTGTTTTTTCCCTGAAATGAGAACTCTCAAAATGCCTTTCACAAAGTTTTTCTTCAACTGTTAAAGGTTGCACATTTGGAATTTTTTCTAATTCCCAGAATGAATTTACTAACTCGTCAGTTTTTGTACTTAAATGATTTACACATACTGGATCAGTTGCCAGAGTTTCAAAATTTGTAGTACCCGAAATTATCCAACCAAGTCTCGAATTTAATGCAAATGGAAGGTGGGGTTCACGTTTGACAATTTCTCCAGTCATTAAATTCATAAATACATTTACACCAAATAGAATGTCAATTTTTTGTGATTTGAAAAATAATGGATCAGTTAACATTAAATCATTGAAATTATTGCAAATGATTGAAGGCAAAGACAGATAGGTATATTATCTGTCACCTTATCCATCACGAATGCTGATGTTGATACTCTAAGATCCCTTTTGAAGTGAGAAGTGAATAATAAATCAACTTCCCCATTACTCACAGTATTAAATGTTCCCAAACATGACACAGAGATAGAACTATATTTGACCTTTAATTCTAATTTATTTACACATTCTTGTGAAATAAATGACCTCTGAGAGCCAGTATCACATAAACATCTGCATTTTATAAACTCTTGTTTAGAATTTTGAACATTTACTAATGCGGTACACAACAAAATATGTCTCTTTTGATTACCATTTTCGTTTGACTGATAATGAGAGGCACAGACTGTAGACGAAGACGAAACATTTTCAGTTGCTGACTCAACTTTTTTAGGGATAAATTGTGGAGACATACTATTTGACTGATTCTTATTCCTTGAATAATTTACCATATGCAAAACACTATGATGTTTCTTAAAGCATTGATGGCACGTATTTAGACTCTTACATTTATTGAGGAAATGCATATTAGATAAGCAATTGAAACAATAATGATTACGTTTTACGAAATCTATTCGTTGTTGAACAGGTAAATTAAGAAATTTCGAGCACTTAGCTAAACTATTGTCTTCCTTAAAATAACAACAGCCTAACGTAGCTACAAAAGCATTACTCTTATTCGGAACTACAGACTTAGGTACCTTATTTACCACTAGCTTGCTATTCTTGCGTAATTCTTAAGAAATTCGATTAAGTTTTTAAGTTTCGGAATTTCCCCGCTTTTAAGCTGACTTTCCCACCACAATTTTGTAGAAGGATCCAATATTTGCAAAATTAAATAAGCCATTAATGTATCACCAAATTTGTCAATGGTTTGGTTCAATACTTCTAATGAGTAAATGACTTCATTAATGCTGTCAAATAGATTTAAAATAGCAGCAGCTGATTCTGTTTGAATAGTTGGTAAACTTAAAAATCGTTTAATATATGCAAATATTTGTTCTCGCTTATTTGAATATCATTCGTCTAATAGATTCCACGCAATCTCAAAATTAGAATTCGAAATTTGAATAGACTGAATGACGCGATACGCTTCACCTTTCAACGAAGCCTTCAAATACTGTAATTTTTTAGCATTAGATATACTTGTATTGCTGTTTACGCATGCATTGAAAAGATCCTTAAACGCTATCCATTCTGTTATATTACTTCCAAAAGTAGGTAATGATAACCTAGGTAATTTAATATTCTCAAACACGTTTTCTGAAATTACAATATCAGATTTAATTTCACTCTTATTTAAGTCAGCATTTTGTATTTTCAACATTTTTTCACCCTTAAATTTCCACAAATCAATTTTATCTGAAATTTCCTGTGCGTTATCTATCTCACTTTCTAATTGTTTAGGTTCTGTAATTAAAACTTCAATTTCCCTATCCAGGTTTTTAGATCCGTTTCTTTCTGTTTTAATAATTCAATATTTTCTTCTAATTCTATTACATTAATGTCATCACTTGCGATTATACTTTCGATTTTCTTAATGTAATTCGTTACACTTTTCCGTAGAGCAGTTCTTTTTGTTTTTAACGATACCAGTTCACTCATTTTTGCTTAAATCAAGCCCAAAACATGTTCTAAAATATCTAAACTGTATACTTTCAAAATAATTCTACACGTTTAAATACAAATTATTTTTAGACACGAAATAGAATGTTCAAAGTTAACTTACCTCACAACCTGAGGTAATTTTTCCTTCGATATCATACGATTTCTATCGACAGACGCTATCATACGACAGTTCATAAATTGTTCGATTGTATTCTTTTATTTTTCACTAGCACTCCGGCTAGACTTGTACCAACAAATGATATTGCGTTTTTAACTACAATCACTTACACTACTGCTGGTTCATTTACATAAACACCAAAGTGGACGGTTAACACGAATTTGTTATAACACCAAATATTTGCGAGCCAACAGTGGCTTACTACATTCCATCATTTTTCACATTCTACAACAACACGAATCAAAACAGAATAAAACACAGAGTGTTGCCACATGCGGAAAAAAAGAACAAGAAACTTACATGGATTCGGAGCACACGAAACCACGGAATATGCAGCAGACGATACTTACATAAACAGATGTATTTTATTGAAGGCTTCTACGTAGGATATGAACTCAAATCAAAATTCATGACTTGATAAATAGTTAGATGATTAACTGGTCAAGCCATGAAATTATGTTTCCTAGATTAAAAGGAAGAAAATTCTCTAAGATTTGAATCATTCTTCGTTATGTCTTTGAACGAGGAAGTTTGTCAGCGTTGTTTGTTTATAGAACATAGTGCGTGTTATTTTTTCTTTAATTTGTATTTTAACCGGAAGTGAAAAGTTTGCCTTTGATTTGTTTTTAAAATTAAATGATACAGGAAATTTATCTTTTTCAATCTAAGCATATTTTCTAAAACCTCTCATGCTTGATGTCATGGAAGAATCGTACAAAAACGCGGCTGAGGTGGGAAGTTTTGGCGGTATCGATGCACTGTATCGTGCTGTTTGAGGCAAAGTATCCAAGAAAACCATCCAAAATTGGTTAATTGTGGTCCACTCGTACACGCTTCATAAACCGGTTCGAAGAACGTTTCCAACGAATCGTGTGATTGTGTCTTCGATGTAGCAGGCTGTTTGGTGGATCCTAGCAGCCTGCAAAAACATAATCAAGGTTTTCAATATATTTTAACCTGTATAGATATTTTATCAAATTATGCATGGGTATCAATCTGAAAACGAAACGAGGGGTAGAAATTGTGAAAGCCTTTGAAACTATTTTTTCAACGAGAAAACCCATCTCTTTCCAATCCAATGCTGGAAAAGAGTACAAGAACAAACATTGTCAAACATATTTAAAGCAACAAGGAGTTCAGGTTTTCACGACGAACGACAATACGAAATCTTCAGTGGAGGAACATTTTGACCGAATTTTAAGAACCAAAATGTAGAATTATTTTACTTATAATCATACTTATAATTATATTGATGTGTTAGATTCTCTCATGCAGAGTTATAACCACGCACACCATTCCAGTATCAAGAAAACCCCTGCTTACGTAACACCTGAGAACCAAAGCGATGTTTGGCTGACTCTTTTCGGAGATTTACAGAATGTGAAAATAAAACCATGTGTGTTTCAAACAGATGAAATCGTTCGCGTGTCGAAATAGAAATTAACCTTTGAAAAGGGATACGAAACTAATTGGATTGATGAATTGTTTGTGGAGACTCAATGCATTGCAAAAGATCCTCCCGTGTATCGAATTAAAGATTTGATGGACGAACCTATCCGAGGCACGTTTTATGCTCAAGAACTGCAAAGAGTGCAACCGAAAGAAAACTTTGCTATTGAAAAGGTTTTAGGAAAATGAACACGAAAGGTCATGTGGAATATAAAGTAAAATTAAAAGGATATCCAGTAAATTTTAATCAATGGATCACTTCCTCAGATTTATTTTCATTATAAAACCTTTGTTTTCGACTTGGAAACATCATTTAGAAACATATCTTTCTACGTGACGCTACCATCTGACAGTTTGTTGAATTATTACCCAGAGAATAAAATTTCCCACTTTGTTATAAGATTACTTTTTGCTTCGGAGTTGAAAGACGAGTGTGAAGTAGGTTTAACAGAACTCATTTACCCCCACATGTAGAATAATATAGCGGAACAAACTAACGGATATGAACATGTTTTCGGAGAGAATATCGAATGTACGAATGAAAGAGCCAGAAATGAAGCTGAATTTCAAATATGTGAATTTGAAGTGAAACAATTTCGAATTTCTCCAGGATATTATGAATCCCCCAACAATATTATTAAAGTGATCAACTATCAAAAATTTCATGATAAAACTTCGCTTAGTTATAATAAGAATTCTAAAAAAGTAAGAGTGACTTTGAAAAAAAATTGATTTTAGTGGAAAGTTTAGCGTTCCCACGTGAAAATGTAGGAGAACCTTTTACAGGTTATTCAATGTCTTTTGATAGTCCCTTCATAGCCGACCCTAGAGATGATTTTTAATTGATGTAAATTTACAATGATCTTGTCGACCCTCAAATTGTAAGGGATATCGTTGCCCCGTTACTTCGAGTGAAAGGACAAGACAGTGAAACGATTCACGAAACAATTGACCGAACGCATTACATTCTTATCACTCGAAAGAATTTTCAGATGATTGAAACAGTTATAAGGACGCACACAGTTCGATTACACAAGTGTGCATGGTTTTGGGATTTAACTTTTGATAATTGATTTTTATGTATTTTTTAGCGCTGAATCCGAAAGTGACCTTCATTTTTAACCATCACGTCAGGATTTTTTGCAAATCGTAAATTTTAATGGTAAAAAGTAAAAAAATAGAGAATATCTGATACTGAAAGATACAGCAAATGGTTGTGTTTCTTAACTTTTGATAACTTATTTTCTATAGTTGTTAGCGCTGAATTCGAAAATGACCTTCATTTTTGACCATCAAGTCAGGATTTTTTTTGCAAATCGTAAATTTCAAAGTCAAAAAATAGCAAAATTCTGATACAATAAATTGATGTGATGTTTGTGTTTTTTAAATTTTGATAATTGATTTTTATGTGCTTTTTAGCACTAAATCTGAAAATAACCTTCATTTTTAACCATCACTTCAAAATTTTTGGCAAATCGTAAATTTCAAAGTTAAAAAGTAAAACAAATTGCAAAAAATCCTGACTTGATAGCAAAAAAGGAAGACCATTTTCGGATACAACACTGCAAAACACGGAAGAATCAATTATCAAAAGCTAGGTAATTTGACACAACCCAAATTTTGCAGGTTTGTGTTAATGTCACTCGAGCGTGTAAAGTTGATCGTGAAACTTCATTTCCGTCAAAAGTATATTTCATAATGATTGTACTTTACTAGTGTTGTGTAAAATCTTTTGATGATTATTACACTCATCAATCAGGAAGCGGTTTAAATTACTATCATGGAACTTCACTGCAGAAAGATTATGGATTCAGCGGACAGTTTCGTTCATCCTTATTGGACAAAATTACGGATGAAACGTGTTGCCAAAGATTTGTATTTACGAAACGTTTAGCATGTAAAAAAATCATTCTCATTATTAAACATAGAGATATCAAGCAATCCTAAACCTTGAAATAAATATATTGTGTTAAACAATTTGTAAAGTTTGTAAAAAAATTGTTTAAAATATCAGTATTTTGTGCTTTAGAATTAGTTGTGAAAGTTTCATTCTCAAATTCACAACTTTTAAGATGATTGTATATTAAAGTGCAAATGAGTTAATCTAGCTGCATATGATGGAGGTTGATTTTCAAATGAATTGTGCTTGAAAATTATTTGGAAAATCAGCAACTTGAAATACAGTTTTCAAATAACGTATTGCATTTTAAGTTGTATTTTTTTGCCTTGTTTTATACTATAGATAGTAATAAAATGTGTTTAACTTAATTTTCAATAAGAAAAAATATGTATGTATAATTCATTACATAGATTTCAAGGAACTGAAGTAAATCTGCACTAAGTAAAAATGTGTATTTGATGCTAATTTCTGAATAAATTCATTAGTCATTTTTTAGAATTGGGATGTTGTGCTGGAAATGTGAATTTTACTCTTCAAAAGTCTAGAAATACACAACAATACCAAAAGAAAAGAATATTTCAAGACTACAGATCATAAAAAAATGCTGATTGAAATGCAATATGGGGGGGGGGGACTTTTTCTCAACACTTTATTTTTAAGTGTACAGTATATAAAAACTACTCTGAAACATTCCCGAAAATCAGTGGCAGCAGAGAAATTTTGCTTTTTAAGTGAATGCCTCTTGAAATCGTAAAAATCTATTGGATTCTGAGATTTCTAAAAATAAACACTTTTCAGAATGATGGGTAACTTGGAACAAGTTATTGTATATATTTTCGTTCGTTGTTATGTTATATTTTTCTAGAAATAAGAAACTTTTTTTAAGAGTGTAACAAAGATTATTTTGGGGAATGTTTTTCAGCATATATGATTCTTTTTCCTTTGTGGTTAAACGAATGTATTTTGCACTCATGATAGTTTATTGGAAAATAAATGCAAGTTTTAGCACAAATATTGCAATTTGAAGAATATTTTGAAAATTTTGGATAAAAACATATTGTAAATCACCTAAAAAAAAACAAAAATTTCTCTTTGCAATACACTCTCATATTCTGAGCATAAAAAACTCCACTAATGCATTTAACAAAGTGTATTTTAAAATATTTTCAAGCAAAGACCAGTGAAGCAGGACAGTGTTTTCCTGAAAGAAGCTTATTAAATTGTTTGAAAAGGAGAAAATAGGTCATTTGAAAAAGTCTTAAGTTTATATTTAACATGACTCCTTTGTCTTGTTTTTAATTGTCAAGGTACACTTGAAGAAATACTTCAGGTAATCTAGATGAATGTACACATTTGTTTTAAATGCTATAGAATTTTAATTTTCAACAGATACTTTGAGAAAGCTACTTAGAGCAGTTCAAAAGAACAAGAAATATAGTAAGCCAAATATTTCTTTGTTTGACTTTTTTTTATATTTTATGCTGCAAAAATAATTTAGTATAAATATAATTATTAACCTTAAAATATATATATATATATATATATTTATATAATATAGAGGCGCTTATTATAGATTTAGATCTTTATATTACAAAATTTAAATTTAACAGGAATAAAATCTCAAATGGAAGTTATATAAATCGGTGCCTGTACATTCTTTGTAAAAAAAAAAAAAATAATGTTACTAGATAGTACCCGTCATGATTTGACGGTAAATAACTTGAATGTTCCATTAGAAAAATTCTTAAATTTTGAATTAGTTGCTTTTAAATTAATTATTGAAATCGTGACAATTTTTTATATTGCATAAGTGATTCCTATTTCTTGAAGGCGAGCTAGAGGACGCTGTCAGTCTAACACATTGAATGAAGTGAAAGAACTTTATAATATAGAACCAATTATGTTTGCCTTTTATCAGAAATTTACCAAAAAATACTGAGCAGAGCATTTGTTTTTACTTACTACAGCCTGTTTTATTTTGTTGAAAAAATAACAATATCAATTTTTATTTTTTTTTACTACAGGACATTTAAAAACTGCCATGAATTTTATTTATATCAGTCTCATTCTCTAAAAGCCTAATTTTGAAATCTGATGCAACTAACAATTTATAATATATATTTTTATTACTTGAATTTTATTTTCCTTTTTTCTTCATTTTTCAAGTATTAAACCATGGATATCAATATAATTTATGTTATAGTTCTTATATGAATATTTTCCTTTCTTTCCGTTTTATTTATCTATTTATTTATTTAATTTTACCAAAAAGAAGGGCAAACTCTTCCTTCTGACTCACACACTTATATATTCTTGATAACGGTCAAAAAATATAAACAAAAATTGTAGATCAGCTCAATTTATTTAATTGATAATTACACGCAAAATATTATAGGTTAAATATTTTAAATATAAATTTATTTTCAAAATATTTTTGAGTGTTAAATTTTATTTAATGATAAACCATTCAAATAATAATAAAATCAAAATCATATAACTTTTCCTCTTAATAAAATATGTCATTATTGAAATGAATTAGCGCCAAAAATGGTACAGAAATCATTTTGCTGGCCGTTGGGGTCGAACCCGCGTTGTCTACAAAAGTTCAGAGATTGAAACTAGTGCTTTAGACCACTCGACTAACCACACTTGCTTTACCTTTTCTCTAAATGGAAGATCTAGTAAATTTAACTTCACGAATGCGCAAATGCGTGAATTTTTTAATCTGATCTTACACAATCAGGTTTACGCTTTAATATATATGATTATTGATATCATTTATGTATAAATATATATATATATATATATATATATATATATATATATATATATATTATAATTTTGTAGCATAAAATATTATGAAAGACATACAGAAATTGTTGCAGAATATTTCGCTTAATATTTTTAGAATGTTTCTTATTCTATTAAACTGCCCTATCTAGTATTAACATACATCTTGAAAGTTAAAATTTTATCTAATTTAAAAATCTAGTGTAAATTATGGGAAAAGTACCTGTAACATTAGTACAGTTTCTTAGTAGCGTTACAGATGTTTTCTAATAAATGTTCTAACATTTTTAAAGTGAACATTCAATAGAAGTTTTTGTAATGCTATTTAAGACTTCTTAGTAAACATACAAGAAAAACACCTTTAATGGTTGCACATATATTCTTAGTAAATATACTAAAAATGACATGTAACCGCTGCTAACAATTTCTTAGCGAAGATACAAGAGCAATATCTGTAATAGTACTAACCAATTCTTAGTAAACATACTAAAAAAACACCTGTAACGTTTACTAACAATTTCTTAGCGAAGATAC
Organism: Maratus speciosus; assembly: GCA_963932465.1. NCBI lineage: Eukaryota > Metazoa > Arthropoda > Arachnida > Araneae > Salticidae > Maratus > Maratus speciosus. The sequence continues at coordinate 85,998,030 of OZ010789.1, forward strand.
AAGATAATTATCTGTGATAGTACTAACCAATTCTTAGTAAATATACTAAAGAACACCTGTAACGTTTATTAACAATTTCTTAGTGAAATTGCCGTTAATATATCTCAATCCCTCTCAACAAAAACTCTAATCTAGAAAAAGGAGAACTATTTAATTTACACCGGACTTAATGAAAATCCTTTCTTCTTTCCCAATGCCAGTGTATGAGTATTCTCCCTACTCATCATTTTCTATAGCTCAGTGTGGTTACAATGTAAAGGCATATGTTTCGCCTCCCTTTTATCTTCCTCTCTGACACATAGTCAGTTACTGTTTATCAATGTGTCTGTAATGACGCATATAAAACTCTGTCTCGTCTTTTATATTGTGTGATCAAAATATATTAAAGATTAGTCAAGATGCTCCGGATCCCCCATTTTATTGAAATGAGAAATTTTCATGGATTACACGTACAATAAGACCCTAAACTAATGCATTATTTTTCTTTCCAAATATAATTTAGCCATGATCTTCGTGCAATGGGAATGAAGGATTACTATAGAATGCATCCGGGATCGCACGGCGCATCTTTCGTTATCGGGACATCAGGTAAGAGAACAAATTTCCTTCCCTTATTTTTTCTTGTGAAATATAATTGAATATAAAATAGAAGTTCCTCCAGCAATATTTTTAATATTTTTATAAAAGATACAAGAGAAGTATCTGTAAAAGTATTAACCACTTATTGGTAAACATACTAAACACGGTCCTGTAACGGCTACTAACAATTTCTTTGTGAAGATACAAGAGATGTATCTGTAATACTACTAATCATTTCTTAGTATACATACTAAAAAAGCACCTGTAATGGCTACTAACGATTTCTTATTATGTTCACTAAGTAAGTTAATGTGCTGTTTACTAAGTTTAATGCAGTAATGTTACTTAAGAACAAGCTGTATTGGTTACTAGAAAAGTTCCTGGAATCTCAGTTGCCTAGAGATTCTCTAGTACTATTACTGATTTTTTTTTACAGTGTACTTATAATTTCTTCAGTTATTACATTTAGTGTTTGTTTTCAAAAAACCTAAAATAGGTTGCATTATTCATAGAATGAAAATCAGATTGATAAAAAAATTAAAGTAAATAAAAATCTTCTTAATTTTTTGACAAATGTATTATAATTCTAAAACGAGCTTTAAAAAAACTTCAATTTTAACGAAAATCTTGTTTTCGTAGAAAATAAAATACATTCTTCAGAATCACAAATTCTCTAAGTGAATAAATATATATCTTTTCTATTTTCAGTTATATTATAATATTAAATTAGATAGAACTAACATTATACAGAATATAACAAGAGACAAAACATATTCATACACTTATAAAAAAGCTGCAATTTACATTTTCTATTATTATAAAAAAATATAACGCAAGTATGTACTTACAAAATAATAAAAGTTTCATATACTTCATGTGCTATGAGATAGGAAAGAAAAAATGTACTCTTGAAAACAATGCAGAATCCATAATTCTTAACAATTCTTATTTTTATAACTTCTTTAGGAAAAACGAACCTTAATTTTAAGGAAAAACGCTTGTTCTTTGAAAAGACAAAAGTTTTTGAAATCAAAAACCCTCTAATTGGATAAATAAATATCTTTTGTTTGGTTATAAAATTTTCTGTTTGTATTTCTTTTGCGTTTTATTATCTTGAAGTAGAATTTTTGTTTTACTAAATTTCAAAATTGTAATTTAATATTCGCTTGAAATAACAAAGTTCATGTTTGCGGATTTACTTATTTTTTACTTGCATTTGTGTAAACTTAAAAACTAATTATAAGCTATAATTATTTGTGCAGAAATAATCATAACAAAAATTATTTTATAGAAAATGTATTTGAATTTATTTTAACTTGAAATATATAATAAAATTCAATAAAATTGCACGGCGCATTCAGTATGAGAATTTTTTTTGTTTTATTTTGTTTTACAGACTAATTAATATTATTATTATTTATTTAAAAAAATCGATATTTGTTTTTTTTAATTAAATGGAATCAACATTACTAATAGTTCAAAACTAATGAAAGACTAAATATTTACATTGTTTCCAAATGATTTTCAGATATTATTTAAATATATAGGGTTGTATACAAGCTATATGGGGAAAATTTATTTTAATATTTTCTGATGGGGGATCCCTCTAAAAGATGCCAATTAGTTAGAAAATAAGATTGGCAAAGTTTCAGCTCAATTGAATATTAATAACTTGTGACTCATCGAGGTTGAAATCCTGAAAAATCGTGATTTTTGGCAAAAAAATTTTTAGTTTTTCTTTCATTAAGTGAAAACTATTTGTTTTACAAATCTGATTCTTGTTTCATTTCTTAGAAAATGTTGTTCCCTTGAACTTTCACTCTCATGAAACTTATATTTAATGACATTTAGTATTTTTCAGGTCAGCTCGTGAACCATACTCTCAAACTTTGCATTTTTGAAAAAGAATTGAAAAATGACAAATGAATAATTTTGATTACTTCTGATAATTTTGATTTCTATTATTTGACTTAAAAAGCAAAAGAAATTGAACAATTTTTGTAACTTTAAAAATATTTCATGAATTTTTGTTAATCATTAATTATCTAGTTCTGTGCCTGGAAAGTAAGATCTCCTCAATTTGTATTGCAGTTGAAGCGTATTTAAACGGAACATCTGAATTTCTCTTCTTATTACAAGGCTATTTTTGGTACCTACAGGCGTTATCTATTTTCATTCATTCCGGCAAACCCCCCCTTTTCGGTATGATGTCAGAAATTCAAGATTTTTAATTGGCCACGTGTCTCATCAAATCACCGGCATTAAATTGCCAAATAGTTGTAAAGTTTTACGTGTTTTATTTTATAATATTCGCCAAGTGAAACGGAACATCAGAGAAGCAGCTAGAGTAACAGTATACCCACCAATTAACCACAGATTTTAATTTTAAGGAGAATTGTAATACGACTCCGCAAGAAACTATTTCGAAAACAAACAACTTAGCTCATCAAAAAGAGATTTATAAATTCAGGTTAAGAGGGAGCTGTTGTTCACAGGGATGATGGAAAACTACTTCCTCATTTTTTTGAATAAAGAAAATGTAGAGAAGATAGCAGTTTTAATTAGTTGTGGCGATGAAGTACAGTTAATCAGATCCTCAGTTTGAAAATAGTATCGAAATAAATCACGCAGAAGCTATATTTTCAGCAGCTGAAGAATGGGAGGAAGTTGATAAAATCAAGCAATGCGTCTTTATACCACTGCAGTAAACACTGGTCGCCTCACACGAACCTGCATTTTGCTATAGCAATTATTAAAGAAAATATTTTCTTATATACGATGTCGCCATCATAATTTAGAAATTATCCTAAAAGCTGTTTTTTTATTGTAAAGTGGGCTTAATTACTGAACCTCAGCTAGACATCTAAAAATAATTTCAGATTGGGTAGTCTAAGTTAGTTCAGACTAAGTACAGACTGAAGATGAAATATTGGATATAAATACTTAATTCAAAAGAAATTTCCAGTTTTTTTTTTTTCAGAACATTTAAAAAATGAACTGCGGAGAGATGGTTATAAAGAAATTATCCAATGATGTGTAATTTTTATAAGATGTCTTCCTCCAAATGTCTTTTTTTCAGAGAACCTGGTACTATTCATCATGCCAGATGGATGGCAAAGATCATTTAGAAAAAGAAGGCTATTTTGCTTATTTATAATCAATATTTATTGTCAAATTATGGTACAATGCTCCCACTACTACTTTGCCCCCAATCAAGATTTGAAATTAATAAAATGACTTGCTGACTACAGAAACCTTGATAAATAGATTACAGACAAAGCACTCACTATATAATGATAAGCCGCCTTTGTATTTTAAATAGGTTTAAATTACATTTTCATTTTTAAATGATACTTTGGAAGCACAGCTGTAAAATTAATGTTATTATTGTCATTAATTATTGTCATTTGAAGAAGAAAATCATGATGATGGTTTTAATGTAAGAACAGCAAAAGGTTTCAACGAAGTGGATTATTTATTAGACAAAGAAATTGATGTTTTTGTTTCATCTCAAACTATAAATTTTAAGAGATTTTATATTAATATGCAATTTTTAAATACCGATCCCAATGTATGTTGTGAAAATAAACATTATTTAAAGGCAAAAAAAATGTGAATGGTTTTAAGGTTGTCAATGACACAGCTGAAAGGGTAATAAAATTTATCCGAGATTTCAATTCCTGGTTAACAAAAGACGAAGAATAGAAGCAGTTTCTGCTAAAAGTTGTATCTGAATGTAGAAAAAAATTTCAAGACTCTTCACAAGCCACCTTATGTAAGCCATTACCATCTTGTTGTGCCAATTGTAAGGGATAATAATTTCTTTTCTTTATAATGCTTCCTTTCTTGTAACACAACTTTAATAATAAAATACATTTGAACATTATTTATTGTCATTTTTATAGTTTCTTTACCCTTTTTTTTCGTTTAATCCTGTAAGTTTAGATTTCGATTTTTTTTTTTCATTTACGTTGGAATTTTTTAAATTAAACCCTTTATTATTCACAAAATGAAAACAAAAAAGTGAAAAGCAGATGAAATGGAATGTTACAAAAGTCAATTTTTAGGATTCATATCGTGTCTGGTCCTGAAAAATGCACAGATATTTAAATCTATAAATCTTTACAAAAAAATGGTGTGTGGTTCTTTAAGGCAAAAACATTTTGAATGAAATGAGAGCAGTATTATGTTTCTAGGTTTAATTGTATGCATTTTATGAAGTAAAAACGTCATTTTGTTTTGCTAAAAATCACGTTTTTTTCAAACTTTGACCTCAATGAGGCACGGGTTAACATTATCCAAATGAGCTGAAACTTTGCCAGTCTCATTTTCTAGCCAATTGACAACTTTTTGAGGGATCCCCTGAAAATATTCGAAAATTGATTTATTGTGGCCACACTAGTGTATACTGTAAACCAAGATGTCTTCGTGTCTATTGGGATCACTTGATGCCGTATACATTTTCCGTATAAAAGCTATCACAGTTTTTTTTTTTTTTTTTTTTTTTATTTAAGATTTCGATTTCAATAAAATTACGCTAGATAGCTGTAGGCATTAGTCAATTTTATCTGTTAACTTATACAGTATTAACTTAAGTTCTCACAGTTTCTGAGGAATCGTATAATTTCAGTATGCGTAAATTTGCAGTTGAATCTCATTTGGGAAGCGTACCTCCCTAATAGTCTAAAAAATTGACATTCCTAATTTCTTGAATATATTAAATATGAATAAAATCTTTCGTATGCTTCTGTGTTTACGATTTATTGTGTGGTAAGAACAAAGTAGGAATTTGGAGATGTAGGATTGTTAGAGAAGTGAGGTTGTGCCACATTGTTTAGGTGAGAGGGGAATAAATAAAACCGTGATTTTTTATATTTCGAATTGTATCCTGGTTGTTTTTATTGTTTTTATTCGTTGGGAGTGACTAGCGTCTCTTGTTGATATTTGATACAAACAGCAACAAATTTAAAAGAACATCGTGTCTTCAACCGAAATCATCAGCAACAAATATTGAGTGAATTGGTAAATTTTACACTGCTTCATAAACAGCTTATTGCTTATATTGAAACTGCGTAAGGCATCTTATCCTATGTATGGCTGCTATTTAAGTATCCGGAATAATAAATAAAAAATAATATTTATCATTGAAAATGGTTCTATTGATTTACAGAATATTCTCCGTATTAACCCTTTGCCCTCGAGAGATGACTCTCAATCAACACTATTGTTGCCATGTGTCCCGTGTATATATCCCAGGTGCTCCAAATGCTCTGGACACCAGTTTTTTAAAGTAATTTTCTTCGACTTAACTAATGGCAGAATTATTGGTGATTAAAGGTAGCTAAATAAACAGTAAGAATTTAGTGATGTACATAGCATTCAGAGCCCTGATTTCCGCGCCCCACCTGGAAACTCTCTCAAGTGCAACGGGTTAATCGATGTACTTTTTCATACGCTTGAATTAATTTTAATGGAAGCTTTTCCATTCCAATTGATGTATCTCCAAAACATGCATTTTGAACGCATCGACAGCTTCTTTTCTGTTTTCGAAAATTGTTGATCACCTAGTTTATTCTTCAAGGACGGGAAAAAGAAATAATTTGGTGCCAAATAAGGACTGTACGGCTATGTTATAATATTCGATATCTGTCCGGTTGACATAAATTTGATGTTTTTACTGCTCAAATATTGAGTTGATTGGACCGATGTGCGAGAGCTCGCGTTGTGATAGTGAAGAATGATTCCGCGTCACTGGTTTTCCTAAATTTCACTAGATTAATTTTAACACAATCTTCCTAACTGGTAAGTAAATCATATTAGATGTAAATTTCCAAACGGGCGAAAATTGTTCGGACCAGTATTCGGAACAGGGATGTCCTGGCTGAGGCCTCCAGTACTCTACCATCTGAGCGATGCCGGACGAATCTGGTGGAACTTTCTCACCCTGCTAACCTTAATGATTATAGCATCTGGTCTGAAAACTGGTTCATTTCAACAGAATACATCTCAGGTAATGGAACTCCAGAAATCGCTGGATACGTAATTACACTAGATTAATTTTAACACAATTATTCTAACTGGTAAATAAGTCATATTAGATGTAAATTTCCAACTGAGCGAAAAATGTTCGAACCAGGATTCGCCAGGGTTCAGCCAGGAGATCCCCGGTTCGACTCCTTGTCCGATCATTTTTCGCTCAGTTGGAATTTTACATCTAATTTTCTTAATTTATTTAAAGACTTCTGAAAAACAGATGGTTGTGTACCATTTAAAATGGACTGTTTTACAATTTTCTATAGGTATCGTAGTCACTTGTCCATTTATACCACAAAAGCAGGAGACCATTTGCTTCGAAGTGATTCTTTCGGAACACTTTTGTTTGGTTTGGGTCATCTTAAAAGACTCATACAATGGATTTATATTTAGGTTTACGCTCATAGACATAGATCCAAGATTCCTCCCCTATGCAAATGTCATACACAGCTTTTGATGTACCATGATCGTATTTTTTGAGCATGTCTTTATACCAAACGACAGGAGAACCTTTTTAAAGTGATTTTCAAATTATACAGAATCCAACGAGCACAAACATTTTTCATGGCTAAATGTTCGTTATAGTTTCTGGCACAACAATCGATTTTGGACGACCTTCTTTAGAATCGTCGTTGAGCGAACGACGGGAACGATTGAATTGAGTAAATCAGTGATATACAAGGGTTTTAGATACTTCTTCATTGCCAAAAATCGAAGTGAGTTGACCGATGCACAGTTGCTGAGATAATCCACGTCGAAAGTCGTAGCAAATCATCGAACGGAAATTCTAACGAGTAAATTCAATTTTTTGATTTATATGAAATTTTCAAGTTACTAAACAACAGAAATAACTTTCATATGACAAAATGTTTTTAGCACGAATATAGTCAAGAGTGTCAAACTTTAAGATGGATATGTCAGATGTCGCCAGCAACACCAATGATGCAATTTCGGATACATAAATAGCAATCCTCGTATTTGACTATCCTACCCAAAGACTGGGGTTGGATGCCGAAATGAAAGCGTTTACAAAAACTGAATTTTCGAAGTTTTCTATGACATTTGTAAAATGAAATATATTTTTAAATCATACCTAAAAGCATAATTTTTAACAAGAAATGAATGAGTAACAAATAAAACAACAGGCGATTTTATAAAAAATTAAATCAAGAACAACGGCATCTTCTCTCAATCTGTCCTACACTGTAAAAAAAAAAATCTGTAAAGTTACTAAAGTTTTTTTAGGAAACTTGGATTCCTAGAACTTTTTATGTAACGGCAACAAGAAAAATTCCTGTAACAGACGCTGTTACAGGATTTTTTCTTGTTGCTGTTACATAAAGAGTTCTAGGAATCCCAGTTTCCTAAAAAAACTTTAGTAACTTTACAGATTTTTTTTACAGTGTATTTTCTACGTAATTCTGAGAAACATTAAATATCTGCCTCATCTGCAAAATTGTTGGTGCAACACTTTTCTATTTTGAAAATTATTTTCATTCAGTAACACATGTTTTCTACCTAATACTAATAAATCCTTAAAAATTGACGGGGTATTCGCAGCTAGCAGGATAACCGTCACAAACTTTCCAGTGACCCAGCCTCCCTATTCTGAACGGTGTTGCCAACGTAAAAGATTGATCATGACTTGTTGTATTCTGTTTACTTAAGGCGTTTTATGTAGAAATACAGATTTGACTACATAAAAATAATCAACTGTTTTTTATAGTAAATTGAGCGATATAAAAATGATGTGATTATAAATTTTATTAATTTATTTCAATGTCGCAGTTCGAATCATGTTTACAAACTTTGAAATATTCTTAACAATTTCCTTTTTATCATTACTTAAAAAAAAAAGATATAATATCTTTAACCCGAGAGTAGTCACGTCTTTTTTTAGAATGTTATTAGTCGCGCTCTGTCTTTGTGCTACCCCCCTCCCCGCGAACAGAAAATGTAAAAAATAAGAATTTTTCACTTAACATTAGAATATTACATTTCAATGTAGTTATAAATTTGCAGTTTACTTAAATTATACATTTTATTTATGAGCTTTGGAATAATCCGAAAAATTGACATTAGGGATCGTTGCGCAGACTTTTATACGAATCTCAACATTGCCACCTAAAGGAAGAATAGAGATGACTTGATTGGAGAAACATTTAAATTCAGCTACATAGTAGTTCTCCATTGTATTTGTAAAGGAATATGAGTTAGGAGAAGATAATTTATATGGGAGGCAAAAAGACCGACACGCGACTACTACCGTGTTAAAATATAATATTTTTAAGATATAATATTCTTAAGATATAATATTGGTTTTTTTTTTTTTTTTTTTTTTATTGATCACATATATCAGACTTGTGTGCTTGACCCCAAGGCCCGCTTATAAGTCATCGTCGATGTACAGGGACGAGATAGCATAATAAAATTTACAACACAGAGAAATTTTTACATCCGGGAGCTCCACTAGGAGTGTGCAACGGAGCCAGTGGGAGTCGAACCCGCAAGCCTCCAATGCTCTCAATCGATTAGCAGCGTGGTGTTTTATCCACTCGGCCAAGGAGGCCCCAAGATATACAGACGTGTGAAAATTATTAGAATAATTTTGAAATTTACATTAAAATCTTGTTATATTAAAGAAATAATACATTTAAAAATACTGATACATTTAATATTTAGAGTGCATCCTTTTGTTTTTTATTAAAGATTTGATACGTCTTGGCATGCTTTGTATGAGTTTTTGACAATTAATTTGTATTTCGCTGTCATAATGCCAAATTTGGATGAGTTTTTCTATCAGAACATTCTTGTTTGTGATGCTGCATTTCTTTAATTTAATTAAAGAAAACACTTCCATGGCCTGGAATCAATCCAGATATGAAGCCCACAGAGAACCTTCGGGTCATTATAAAAAACAAAATTAAAGAAATGCAACATCACAAACAATACTGGTCTGATAGAAAGACTCATCGGCATCATGACAACGAACTACAAATTAACTGCCAAAAACTCATACAAAGTATGCCATCATTTCATTAATAAAAAACAAAGGGATGCACACTAAATATTAAATGTATCACTATTTTTTAAATATTTCTTTAATATAACAAGTTTTTAATGTAAATTTCCCAATTATTCTAATAATTTTCACACGTCTGTAATATTTTTAAGAAATAGAATCTTTAATTTTAAGAAAAAATTCCTTTTCTTAGAATTTGTTCTATTACAAACTCCCTAATTGAATAAATATATATCTCCTGTTTGACTACGAAACATTCAGTTTCAAATTTGTTTGCGTTTTATCATGTTGAAATAAAATTTTCATTTTTCTAGATTTCAAAATTACAATTTATCCTGCGTTTGATCCTATAAAATAATTTATTAGCTATAATTATTTGCTTGCATAAATAAAAGAAAAGCAAACGGAATTTATTATACATAAAATTTTATTTCACTTTTGCGCCAGTAAAATTTAATGAAATTAAAAGTATGCCTAGGTTTGTCTAAAAATGTAACACACCCTACACATTTTACACATTCTACATGGGTACGTTTAACAATAAACAATTTTCTGTATTGAGAAAAATGGATATTTAAATTTTTCAACTAAAAAACATAAATATTAATCCTAATTAAAAACACATTAAAAGCTTTCAGGAATTATGTTCTTTTAAAATGATTTTTTAAATTTTCTTAAACAGTAACAGAGTGCTATTGGGGACATTAAGGGAAGTTATACTTCTTTGCGTTAGAAGTTTTGATTTGCATCTTTTGAACCGATCAAATCTGTACACTGTAAAAAAAAAAAAAAAAAAAAAAAAAAAAAAAAAAAAGTAAAGTTACTAAAGTTTTTCTAGAAAACTGGGATTCCTAGAACTTTTTATGTAACGGAAACAACAAAAATACCCGTAAACTCGTCTGATACAGGAATTTTTCTTGTTGCCGTTACATAAAAATCTCTAGGAATCCCAGTTTCCCGGCCCACCAGTGGCCGAGAGGTTCTGCTCTCGAAGCTGGTAGACGGGAGGTGCTGGGTTCGATCCCAATCGCGCCCTTCGGCCTAATCGTTCGGAGTTTTCTTGGTTTTCTTCGAGCAGTGGATCTTCCATGCGTTAATACGGATTAGGTTCCCTTAGAAAGACCCCCACGGAGGGCACTCCCCCCGGGCCTATATCCCTCGTGTAGATAATTGGCCGTCAAAAATCAACCCAACCCAGTTTCCCGGAAAAACTTTAGTAAACTTTACAGATTTTTTTTTTACAGTGTAGATTTTTGTCCTATAGTGGTTTCGTGATATTTCAATTTCTTATAGTACTCTTCACTCACTGAATGTAACGCCGCTTATTGAACGCAGTACTAATCTAAAATTTTAAACTTGTTTTTGTAGAAACCTGATTTGTTCTTTCGAGAAATATAGCACCGGTTTCCTCCCTTTTTTATTTAAATAAAAGATTATCATTTATTCTGGAGTTTATAATACCGAAAAGTATAATTTTCATTGATTAAATATTTTTAAGGCTCGGAAAACGTAGAAAAAAGGCGAAAAAGTGACTTTTTTTTTTTTTTTTTTTTTTTTTTTTTTGACAGCCATTTTCTCAAAAACCAACTTTTAAAACTAAACGTTGGTATAACATCGATAGAATTCAATGCCTTTAAAAATATGGTGCCCAAATTTAGTTGAGATGCTTGTGAACGGGGAAAACAGTACGTACGCTTATCTGCAGTCGCACAATATATAAGATATATATATTTTTTTCTCTTAAAAATATTAAATATATAATTATGTCCATAAATATAATGCAAAGTGTCTGAAGGTGATATGCCATTTTTTGCAACCGAAAAAAATTCGCAAAAACCGCGTAAATTTTATATCAGATATGTAGAACCTCATTTCATAAATATAAATTTGCATAAAATATCAGAATATAGATAGAAAGAATATATATATATATATATCATAAAACTATGATCAAAATATGATTGCTGTTTTTAATGAAATATCTTTTCTTTTCAAAATAATTTTAATAAATTAAAACTGGTTCAAAATTTTTTCCTAACATTTTTTCTTCAAATAAAATATTAAAAATGTGGATTGAAGGTGTTATTCAAGGTTGCGGCATACAGCATTTCGTATCCCATGAAGGAAAAACGCAATTTTAGAAATATTTAGAAATGTCTACACATAACAATCCTATTTGTACCACTATAGTGGAGAAAAGAGTTTTAATTCTAAGAAAAAAACGCTTGTTTTGAGATTAAAAAAAAAAAAAAACAAGAAACACGAGACTTTCAAATCACAATCTCTCTAATTGGATATATACAATGTTTCTCTTGGATAAGGATTTTTTTTTTTGGTATTTTTATTTTATTCTATTCGGAAAGTGTCATTTAACATTTATTTGAAAAAAAAGTTCTCTTTTGCTATTTTGCTTTCGTTAAAATGGTACAGTAGCGCTCAAAAGTATTTTGATAGAGATAATAATTCAATTAATTGAAAAGAATAATAAAATACATAAATCAATCATTTATTGTATTTAACCATATTCATTGTTTTAGAGAAATTTAATAAATTAACAATAACTATTAACAATATTAATAAAATTATATATATACTATATATATATATCCATATTTATATATTTATGTTTATTAGATGTAAATTTCCAACTGGGCGAAAAATGTCCGGACCAGAATTCGAACCCGGGACCTACCCCTGGCTGAAGCCGCCAGTGCTCTGCCATCTGAGCTATCCCGGACGATTCCGGTCGAACTTTTCACCCAGCTAACCTTGAAGATTACAGCATCTGGTCTGAAACCTGGTTCAGCTCAACAGAATAAATCTCAGGTAATGGAACTCCAGAAATCGCTGGATACGAAATTACACTAGATTAATTTTAACACAATTATTCTAATTGGTAAACAAATCATATTAGATGTAAATTTCCAACTGGGCGAAAAATGTCCGGACCAGGATTCGAACCCGGGACCTCCTAGCTGAAGCCGCCAGTGCTCTGCCATCTGACCTATCCCGGATGATTTCGGTCGAACTTTTTCACCCAGCTAACCTTGATGATTACAGCATCTGGTCTGAAACCTGGTTCAGCTCAACAGAATAAATCTCAGGTAATGGAACTTCAGAAATCGCTGGATACGAAATTATACTTGATTAATTTTAACACAATTATTCTAATTGGTAAACAAATCATATTAGACATAAATTTCCAACTGGGCAGAAAATGTCCGGACCAGGATTCGAACCCGGGACTTCCTGGCTGAAGCCGCCAGTGCTCTGCCATCTGAGCTATCCCTGACGATTTCGGTCAAACTTTTTCACCCAGCTAATCTTGATGATTACAGCATCTGGTCTGAAACCTGGTTCAGCTCAACAGAATAAATCTCAGGTAATAGAACTCCAGAAATCGCTGGATACGAAATTACACTAGATTAATTAATCTAGTTCGGCTTCTAATCGGCTTCAGCCAGGAAGTCCCGGGTTCGAATCCTGGTCCGGACATTTTCCGCCCAGTTGGAAATTTATATCTAATATGATTTGTTTACCAATTAGAATAATTGTGTTAAAATTAATCTAGTATAATTTCGTATCCAGCGATTTCTGGAGTTCCATTACCTGAGATTTATTCTGTTGAGCTGAACCAGGTTTCAGACCAGATGCTGTAATCATCAAGGTTAGCTGGGTGAAAAAGTTCGACTGGAGTCGTCCGGGATAGCTCAGATGACAGAGCACTGGCGGCTTCATCCAGGAGGTCTCGGGTTCGAATCCTGGTCCGCACATTTTTCGCCCAGTTGGAAAATTACATCTAATATGATTTGTTTACCAATTAGAATAATTGTGTTAAAATTAATCTAGTGTATTTATGTTTATGTCTGACTTTTGTCATTCTGTAACTCTCGAATTTTTGAACCGATTTGGAGGAAATTTTTTATATGCATAGTACATACTAATGCCTCGATCGAGTTCGTTGGCCAGTTTCGTCCACCATCTTGTTTCAAAATGGCGACCATTTGAATTTTGTGAACACGTTTGGAAATATTTAGGTTTCCTAACATTCTCTTTAAAATGACCCGTGTTGATAACTTACACTGTATGACTCTTTAAAATATCTTTTAATGTTTCTAACTCTCTGTTTAAAATGATACATAAGAGTTTGCATTTTGTGAAATGTAACATTTTCTACAAGTATACAATGTTAGAAAACATGAAAAAATTTCAAAAACTGCAATGGACGCCATTTTGAAAAAAATTGCGGGTGAAGCTGGCCAACGAACTTGGAGAGACATTAGTATGTACTATGCATATGAAAAATTTCATCCAAATTGGTTCAAAAATTCGAGAGTTACAGCATGAAAAATTTCAGATATAAATATATATATATATAGTATGTATATAATTTTATTAATATTATTATTTATTTTTAATTCATTAAAATTCTCTAAAACAATGAATATGGTTAAGCAAAATAAATGATTGATTTTTGTATTTTATTACTCTTTTCAATTAAGTGAATTATTATTTTTGTCAAAATACTTTTGAGAGCTACTGCATTTATGTATTTTAGAAAACCAGAATCTGCAATTATTAGTGTACGTAAATAAACAAGACAAAGTGAATTGGTATAGTAGAAAAAGTTTTATGAATTTATGTTTTGTTAAGATACAGATGAAGTCCAGGCACTATGGAATACCGTTTACAATTTGATTTGTAAGTCCGCATAAAGAATTTGGTATACATTAAAAGCGAGTAAAGCACAAACTTTGACTATTTCTTAACAGATTTGTAATCCATTTAAAGTGGAAGGAAAAAAAAATACATATTAAAATTTAGGTGTTAAGAAAATTATTACACTTTTCGGTTAATATCTACCAGTCGGATAATGCGGAATATGGATATATTAAAAGTGTGACATAAAAAATGGATTTACAAGAATTACCAAGATTATTTTATTAGTATACAGTAGTGCATCATCTGAAAATAGTCAGAATCCTTAAAGAATTGTTTTAATTTATACAAAAATCATAAATGTACCATGGTGGTTTGGCTCCACTACAGTCCATATGAGCCCATGTTACCCACAACAAGCATTTTATCCATTCATCTTAATTTCCAGCCTCTGAATATTTTCCGTTGGAAAACAGGCGCAGTGCATCTCATGTTTTTTGCACTTTCGATGGAGGTTTAACAGGGGTTGCGACCCACTGTATATACTCATTAAGCACCTGCGTTTACTTGACTTGACTCTGTCGTACAACATAGTAAAAAGCCACATCAGAAGAAACGTCAAAGGGGAAAAATTAGTCATATTTAGTGGAATCTTCTTAAGAAAGTTATCTATATTGTATTCCATATTATCTGAAAAACAGTCTTGAAACAAAAATAATCTCTTCACTCTTCAGCATAAAGGGAAAATCACTAACACAGCAATAAATATCTGTAAATATATAACTTAATACTGGACTTGGTTTACATCAATTGCGAAATGGTTCTATAATTGATACGAAAATTATAAAACTTACCTGCAGAAACCTGCAACAATTCAGAAAAAGATATGATTTCACAGCGTCATTCCAACAATAGGTAAACAAACCGAACTTATCGTACTGCATCCTTGGAATACTAGGATGTCATTTGGAAGTTTTACTCTTTGTAACACCATACGGACCAGATATTGAAGTATTCCAAATTGCCCTTCCATTCCATAATGCACGAACTTACCCTACTAGTAAAATGCAAGAATATTGAAAATATTACTCTTTAGACGAAACGTTTCCTAGTACATACTGCATGGTTTTTACATACCACATTTTAAAATAATTATTTTAATTTTTTTATTCAAATGTCGATACGTAAATTTATAAATATGGATTACCCTCATAATGCATAAAAAATTAAACCTATTGAAAATTGACTTTAAAGCTTAAAATATAAAGCTTTATTTGCAGCATTTTACGTAGATGGTATAATTTGCAGGGGTAAACAACATTCTAAAATGAGCATAATTGTGGATATTTGATTGTTTTAAAATAAAACTTTTTAAATTATTTTGCATGACAGCAAGATAAATATTTATTAAAATATATAAAAAAAATTATTCAGCACTCATACACACGCATATATCCATATATGTATATAACTATAACATAATTTAATAGTTATCCTATATTAAATTTATTCCAATTTTTCTTTTCATTTAATTTACTATATTTTATCTTTAAAATGTTATTATTCCTTTTTTCCTTTTCAAAAAATATATTATTGCAACACATAATCTTTTCTTTTCTCATTTGTCAATGCGCCAGTAATACTTCTAATTTCAATGTATTGGAATTCAGAACATCATGCAAAAATTGCAGCGTTATAATTCCAACATTTTTTAGCAAAAAAAAAAGAGATAGGCAGAGTTGGATGGAGTAAATAGGTCATCCCCCTCAATCTAAAATATTCACAGGATATTTGACATTTATTTGCACTGATCATAAAACATTCCGTCACACTGATGAGTTTTGCATACATCTGAGTTTTCTTTCATTTGTTATTGAGTTCATAAAAGTAATATAAAATAGATTTCCAGAACACTTTGTTTAAAGAGTTCAACCTACATTTCCCCAAGAGGTATTTTTAGGTTAGTTTTCATTATCTTTTAATGCATATTAAACTTTTGTGTAATGTTTAACCTAAAATACATACTGCAATTTGAATTTTTACAAAATCTGTTATTAAGAATTGTTTAAGAGGAGGGTTCCCACTTGTCCCGTAATTCAAGCCTACTAGGGGTAGGTGGGTCTCCACATTATAGGGTCAGTGATGCCTAGGGTGCCACATTTACATTGGTTTAAAATTTAATTAAAAAATAGGTATTATGTATCGGTCTAAAATAAATTAAAATAAATCGTTTACAAAATTTCTGACGAATATATTTGAAGCGAAATCTTTGAAAAGCACAAGTACAATGGATTTTTCCCCGCTCAATCATAAAGATATACTTTGTACTCGGTGACAGTAGTTCCTATAGCTCAGTCAGTAAGGTGTTCTACCGCTGTCACGATATCTCGGGTTCAAACCCCAGGACGGCTGGAAACAAATTGTGTAAAAGTTAAATGATATAGCAGTTCAGTTTGCTCGAAAGGTTTTAATAGTTTGAAGCTCAATGAAAATTGAGTGATTCGCTAATTTTGAAAATTGAATTAAATTATTATCATTAAAAACAAATTTACCGAGTCTTGTGTATTTTTAACAATGTTAATTTACAGAGTCTATCGTAAGCTTACCGAATAACTTCTCTGTTATTTAACAGAATCTTGTTTTTTTTTTTTTTTTTTTTTTTTTTTTTTTTTTTTTAATCTCTGTAATTTTACACTACTCTTAAAATAATGGATTACCCTTAGATTCTCTGTAATTTTACAGAAAAAAATTTAAGAGTGTGGTTTAACGGAAAAGTACTGTGTGCTATCAATATATAAATGTTTGACGATTTTTCATTATTAATTTCTGATACTGAAGTGTTGTTTGTAAAAAAAAGAGAAAATACAGATTTTGCAAATCTTTTAATAATTGAACCAGCATATGCTTTACTTACGGAGTTCAACTTACTAAACACAAATCAATAAATTTAGTTTTTGCTTTAGAAATAATTGTTTAGAAATCTGAATTCGATTTTCTCCGTATTTATTTCTGAATTAATGAATAGTAAACGAATATTTTATCAATTATTTCAAGTAAACACCAACCACTATTTCTACTTACCGCTCGCTCTATGGCGGCCATTTACACTAGTAGCAAATAAAGAAGAATTGTTATTTTAATTTAGAATGCTGAGAAAAAATTAAAACATGGAAAAGTTTTTCACTGTCACAGTTAATAAATCAATAAAATATAACATGAAAATATATTTTGTTGGTAGTTATCTCCTTTGTTGTTCTTTTGGTGTCTCTCTCTTTTTCGTGTCCAGCAGTATCCACTGAAATATATTAATTCCTTCTGCCAATCTGCCTTCGCTAATGTTTATATACATTACTTATATTTATTTTACATAAAAACGTATACATATTTAACTTACACAATTTCCACTTATATTTTAATGACATAAAATCCAAAAAAAAAAAAAACCCCACCCTACTTAAAAGTTGGCATGTTATGCAATAAAGTAAGTGCCGTATTTTGATTTAGTGAGCTAAAATCTATAAGGATCAACCGTCAATTTTACAGGGAGAATCATTTAATGTTTTAATCATTTAAATATGTATACTTATTTTAGTTAAGTTGAAACTTTTGAGCTTTTAGGATATGCATTATGTACTTATATATAAATATATAAAATCATTTTCCAAAAACAATTTAATGTTATTTAAACAAATTTTTAAAAATTACCCTGTTTCCTTATATTATACTATATATTTTTTTATTGTATATTACATTTTATCTCAATTATTACTATATATTGTAAAAATATATTATGTCAATTTTTTGATAAATTTATGTACCAGAATTTTAATATTGGGTTTTTCTTTAAACTCATTTAGCTTTCTAGTACCTAATATGCTTTCTTAATTTTCCTTCTAAGTGTTTTTGTACAGGAATTAAAATAACTTTCTTTATTGGAGAAACATTAACGTCTCACAATTTCATCGCTTCGATTAATTACTATGTCACAGCAGCTTATTACTAGTACGTAAAGCGGAAGTTTAATTAACATTAAAATATTTGTCAAGTTGATTGCTGAAAATTAATTAATTAAATTTCAGATTTTAAACTACAAAGAAAACTGTTAGGTACTTTATAACAAAGATTAATTAGAAAAAGTTTATAAAATAAACTTAGTGTGCACATTTAAATATTAGTGAAAAAATTAAAAAGCTGTTTTTTAAGCCATTTAACAACTTTCGGATGAGTTACGTACAGAAAAAAATATTAGAAATAACGTTGTTATACTTTAAATTATGAAAATATTTTAACTTTCATAATATTTTTTATTATAATATATTATTCATAATTAAAGAAGTTCAATTAACTTAAAATATTTCTAACGCTGATTGTTAAAAAATACTTAACTAAATTTCAGATTTGAACCGCAAAGAAATATGTTATGTACGTTGTAACATACATTATTCAGAATTTTTTTATAAAATAAACTTAGTGTCCGCATTGAAATATTACTGAATTAAATAGAAAGCGCCCTATTAAGCCAATTAACAACTTTTGGATGAGTTTTTCACAGAAAAAAAAATATTAGAAATAACTTTTTTTATACTCTAAATTATGAAAATATTTTAAATTTCATAGCATTTTTTTATTGCAACATTTTATTTGTAATTTAAGAAGAATATTATATATAATATATAAAAATTTTAGTCCGATGTATGATTAAGGCATAAATGAAACCCAAGAAGCCATAATTGACTTTAAAATTGTTGAAGAATTCATGATATTTAATAAAAAAACTCTATATGTTAATATATATTTTAATTTAAAATGAATTTTTCTTTAAGAAATGACTCCATAATAACGATTCATAATTAAGAATTTCTTTATCCATAAAAAAATTAATAAACAAAATCTTTGGTATAATTACAATATTTAGTGATAAGATCAACAACGATTTACCGATAACTTTTTATAACTATAATTCATTTTTCATTACAGCCTAAAGCAATCTCGCGTTCTGAAAGTTTCATCATATTCGATGTACTACAAAAAACTTATCGAATAAAGTAGTTTTCGAACAATCGTTAAATCCTCTATTTTAGCTATTAGAAAATATGTCTTACACACATTTCGAAAGAAGCAGAAATTTTCTACATGTCACGTTTCATGCACAAAATTTATTTCAGTTTCCTTTTTCAGTTCCAGCACAAAACAATATATCAGTACAAAGGTAAAAATATAAAATATGCAGTTGAATATAAATTTGCTGCAATGTTGTACTTGTGTTACATAAAAATATTTATAGTGTGTTTCGTATGAACCAATAAATGAAAAAATATATAAACATAGTTAAACATCTGTGAATGACTCTTGGAGTTAGAGACAGATTTAAAATTAATTCATGCTTGAAAATTATTTCTAAAACCATGAAAATGCATTATACTGAGATACAGTTTTCCAACAAATTATATATAAAATTATTTTTTTTTCATATTCTGCAGTGTAAAAATTAAAGCTGTTGGATTGCATATATGCTAACTTTTTGATTTATTTTATTCTATTTTGTATTATTCATTTATTTATTTATTTATTGAAAATTTTTAATTTCGTTATGGAATATCAGCTGGAGACAAATGTTGAATTATTTATATTGTTTTAAGTGCAAATGGGTTGTAATTCTTCCGTAATAGAGATTGTATGCGAAGAAGAAAGAATTTAAAATGTCTTGCTTAAAAAATTTCAATAAAAAGCACAATAATGAGAAAATTGCAATATAGCAGTTTCCAAACAAATTGCATTAAAATATATATATATATATATGTTGGGGACCAAAGCAGTGGTGACATACACATAATGTATACACAGCAATAAGGACAAATTGTCCTATACAAACTAGGCATGATCATTCCCAACATTAATTTCTAGTATTTGTTTTTCGAAATATTTGTCTAGGAAGTTTTTGCGATTAGATAAATATATTAAAAATAGTCTGAAAACTGGTGGAGTTATGTCTAATTTGAATGGCAGGATTCACCAATCTACCATATAGTATTCAGAGCTATATATATAGAGAGATATACACACTACATATAGAGAAATAGATATACTATAGCCGTAAGAATCTTAATGTGCAAAAGTTATAGGGAAGACTAGGGAGGGTTGACCCACTTTTTACAAATGATTTTTTATTTTTTGAATGTTGAACGTAGAATAAAGTTTTATATGTCATTTTATTCGTTGTACAATCAGTTATCAAAATAAAATTGCTACATAAGTGTAACATATAAGAAATTAGAAAAATGATTGATTTCAATCATTTAAAAATAATGGGTCAAGGCTCTCCACATATGGGAGGGTTGACCCACTATAGTGGAGGCTTGGCCCACATTGTTTTATATTGCAATATTGGTGAAGAGAAATAAAATCAGTTTAAAAAAAGCAAAATAACTTTATGCTACATTCCTTAATTATATATATATATATATATATATATATGTATATATATATATATATATATATATATATACATACATATATATATATATACATACATACACTATATATATATATATATATATATATACATATATATATATATCTATATATATATATATATATCTATATATATATATATATATCTATATATATCTATATATATATATATATATATATATATATATATATATATATATACAATATATATATATATACATATATATATATAATATTTTATTTTTTTTTATTTATTTTTTTATTTATTTATTTTTTTAATACTTACAGCTTTAATTCATAATAATTGACGGTGGTAGGTTATGTTTAATTAATGTAATATATATATATATATATATATATATATATATATATATATATATAAAATATATACTTAAACAAACCTGTTGAGGCGCAAGTCTGAGCAGGTATAATTGTACAGCAGAGAAAATGAAATTTTAACATTTAAGCCAGTATTCTGTTAGAGACAGGTTCTGTTTTCATAGTTTTTCATGTTATTATGTTAGAATTTAGGAGCCATTGTCCCGCTTTTTTTATCTCATTGTCCTATATTTTGTGACACTGGACCTGAAAACTCTAGTTGTCACATAGTTCGGCTTCATCTCACTTTTTGACATCACCCTGGTGAAAATTGTTTACATACCTTCCTAATTTTTTTCGATCGATACTATGTTCTTTTGCAGACGGCGATGACAGCGATGACCACCTCGGGAACTCAGCTTTCGCTTTAGAGTGTTAGTGCAATCCCGAAGGGTATTCTTTTGCAGACGCATGAGCATTAACTTCTCATTAACATGATCTAAAACTTTAAGGGCCAAAGTACTTTCAGTATTAAAATTTTGAAATAAATGACTGCCACCGGAGTATACGAACAAATTTATTTGGAAATGTGAAAAAGTCTATATTTCGCATTCATATTAAATGGAAAAGATTTCAGCAAAATTCTGGTGCCATTGTGACGTTTCGGAATTAAAGATAAGTGGTTTTATAAATATACCACTGCCTCTGAAAGGGTTAAGACTGCTACTTTCATCCTTTCTAGTCCTTTCTAGTCTTTCCCACTTTTTCTATTTACCTATTGTAAGCAATATTTAAATGAAAAAAAAGTTCCTATCAACTTTCCCATTTTCTAGCAATTTTTCACACCTTTCTTTAGTCAGTTTTAGACAATTTTTTTTCCATCACACCATTTTACTGTAGCTTTACAGAATAAATTTACATTATTTTATATATATAAGTTTTGCGCTTCTTTTTGAATTTTTTAAATCTTTAAATTGCCGCTATTTGAAATAAGATGGCCAACGAACTCGATCGGGACTTTAGCATGCTTTATACACTTTAGGGCGTATCGAAAAAATCAAAATTTCTCAAATCTTTTAGGAAAATTTGTGAACTCCCTTCGTTAAAATGTTTGCGGA
This sequence comes from Maratus speciosus, assembly GCA_963932465.1. Lineage (NCBI taxonomy): Eukaryota > Metazoa > Arthropoda > Arachnida > Araneae > Salticidae > Maratus > Maratus speciosus. Next base: position 86,020,230 of record OZ010789.1, read on the forward strand.
ATCTTAAAACAGTGGGTTGATATCTTCTGTTGCCTCAGTGGGCCGAAAGTTCCGAAAATTGGACTAAAAATGATTAAAATACAAAATTAATAAATGATCACAGATTTCGTTGATCGGTTAGGGGTAGTGCTTAAAAGGTACTATGTTTGAATAACAACAACCAAAAATTTTTTTAGAAAAGGTTAATATCTTCTGCCTCCTCATCGGCATCGAATTTTGGAAATTTTGATGCATTTTAGTATATTCTGCATAATGATTTACTGTTTGCTCAATGCATAATCCAGACAGACTGAGTTTGGCGCTCTTCCTAAAAAGTGGAAGACCCATATTTTCATACCGAGAAACAAGTGAGAGTGACCAGTATATCACCTGACCACTCTCTTTTGTCCGGCTAAGCGCAGTAGGCAGGCGCTACAAGCATCTGCGAGCAGCAACCGATTTTATCTCGTTTAAAGCAGTATACTTTTAATTAGTGTGTGGTGTTTATACTTGCTTCACTGAAGTCTTTTTAAGAGAATTTGTCTTGTGGTTTTGTGCATTTCGTCATCATTTTCTAAGATGGGATATTGGTAAATATTTGAAATAAGCAGATAATATGCAGAAATAAGCAGATAACCCATTGGACCTATCTCTGAAGTTTCAATTCAAGCTTGCGAATTGCACCATTAGACGCACCTGTGTTCACTACAGTGCCGTTACATCCGAGAACAATAAGCTTGCTAAAATCATCCAATAAAGCACTTGTTACGTATTCGTAAGTTCTATTAGATATATCAAGACTGCATCCACTTTCTGGTGTAATATATCCCACGTACGTAGAACCAGGTTGCGATACATCACAGTAATGCGCTTCTACAATTGTTCTTTGGAAATGTTTGTTCTCGAGCATTTCTGATGTCAAAGTTTTGTCACGCCGTCCATCAAAATAAAGGCCAGATATGGTGGAAGGATTTTTGTTTTATTTTGAGACCAATTTTTTTGTAAATTCTCGATTTTTCCCTTTCACATTTTATTTTTGTCTGTGACGAGACTGGTATCTGATTCCGACATTAAACCCAAATATTGCATAACACTCGATTCAATAGCAATAGCAGCTGTGGTTCTGTTGGATACACCATATCTTTTACCGACAAGAACCATCAGTCGACAAGTTATCGAGTTTTAAATGCATTTGAATACTCCTTGTTGACTGTTGAACAGACGCTGTATAAGACTTGTGTTTGGGGCGCACCTTTTCCCCGATCTCCATCTCCTTCATATCTTCTTTTTCATTTTTTCTTTCATTCTCCATTGAAAGCTTGAAGCAGAAGCAGGAGACGCCTGTTTTGCAGATCTTATAGTATCCCGTTCCTTTCGCGTTTGACGTTTCTTGAACGGTTTTGTTTCTTTAACATCAACACTTCCAATGAACATTTTTCTTTCCGTTCTTTGTTAATGAGCAACACCCGCGCTTTTGCAGAAACTTTGCTTTCTTTCGGACTGTTACACTCCTTAAAAATCGCTCTTTTACAGGCAGATATGTCAAAAAAAAATTTTGATTCCATTTTAAAGTTCTCAATATCTTCGACAGTAGTTTTGCTTTTTCCAAGACGTTTTATATTTTTCATGATTGGTAGATATTTATCATGGTATGCATGCATCATATCACTAACACGTTTATGTAAAACCGAAGCAATGGATATATCGATGTATAAATTCTTCATCTTCAAACCAACAGTTTCTGAAAAAACTGAAAAACATGGTTCATTGTTTCCACCAGTTTCGCAACAAATACGCATCAGTTTCGCAACCATTTCTTGCGAGCGCAACATCTTATAATGTCTTCATGCGCTGGCAACATACGTAAAAATTCCTTCGGTGTTCCAAAAAATACGGCATTGCAACGTTTGTCGACTTGAAAACTTTGACTGAGATGATTTTGGCATTTCAAATAGTTACCAATATCTCATATTAGAAAATGATGACGAAATGGACAAAAAAACAAGACAAATTCCTTTAGAATCGACTACAGTGCAAGCAATAAGAAAGACCCCACACTGATTAAAAGTATACTGCTTTAAACGAGTTAAATTCGGTTGCTACTCGCAGATTTGTAGCCCCTGCCTACTGCGCTTAGCCGGACAAAAGAGAGTGGTCAGGTGATTTACTGGTCACTCCGATTTGCTTATTGGCATAAAAATATGGGTCTTCCACTTTTTTGGCAGAGTGCCAAATCCTGTCTGTCTTGCGCATTGCGAAAGCAGTAAACCGTTATGCAGAAAAATACCAAAATGCGTAAAATTTCCAAAATTCGATGCTGATTAGGCGACAGAAGATATTAACGTATACTTCTAAAACAAATTTTGATTGCTGTTGTTCAAACATAGTACTTTTTAAGCACTACCTTAACCGATCAACGAAATCTGTCATAATTTATTAATTTTTGTATTTTAATAATTTTTAGTCGAATTTTCGGACCTTTCGCCCACTGAGGCAACAAAAGATATCAACCCACTGTTTTAAGATTCCGCAAACATTTTAATGAAGGAAGTTCACAAATTTTCCGCACAACCACTAAAAGATTTGAGAAATTTCGATTTTTTCGATACGCCCTAATACACATGCCTAGTCACATTCAAATCTTTTAATAAATACGCGTGATATCGCACGGCAAAAATCGGATTGTTTCAAAATGTCAGTGACATACTTGAGTACGTCACGAACTCTTTTATTTGAAATACCAGGACGTATGTACGTTACGTCATCATTTTAAGTCCAGACTGCAATGTTCTAAGCATATTTTTTTAAGTCGCTTATTGTTATTTTGATATCTTTTTACGGGTTTTGTAGCACAATTTAGATTCTTATTCTCTACATCAGTGCGCTTTATTGTAATGCAACAATAGTTTGAGAAATTTTGGAACTTTACACATAAAATTGTAGTTGGAAGTTTGAAGTTTGAAGTTCCGTATGTTAAAACTAATTAACATAAGTAAAAATTTTGTCTAATATTGTAAGCTCTGGGAAATTATCTTCATATATATTTAGCAATAATAATCTGGTAACACCATTATTAATCTGAAATTGGTTGTAAAAATTCAAAGTTTGTCAATTTTGAGAAAATTTAAAACGTTATAAAAATCAGAGGAATTCAAAAACATTTGTGAAATTGATGTCTGATGTAGTATTACATATGAAAATTAAATTCGCCAAGTTTGAAACTTTCCATTTACTTCCTTCATCTTAAAAATATCTTAGAAACTTTTAAAAAAATTACAAAATTATAATTTTTCCTCTTATGTATGCGCAAAAAATCAAAGGAAAGATCAGACATTAACAATATTACATAGGCATAAAGATCAAAATGTCAATGATATGCTTACAAAAATTTTAGATTGTCCTTTGATTACCAACGTAACAAAATTGGGTTCAAAAACGTAGTATATGTTACATTCAATGGGCTATACCTCTTTGAATTTTTGCGCGATTTTTACTATATTGCGCGATTTAAAGGAAGAAAATAGGGCTGCCATATATATGAATTTAGGATTAATATGTTCTTTTTTTCTTCAAATGAATCATTTTTCCTACTCTAATATAAAATTTCTTGAGGCAAAAATAAACTGAAAGAAAGAGTAAAAGTTTCTATATTTAAAATATACACTTTTATCTGTAGTATAAAATAATTTAAATGTTTTAAGAGCTTTCTTTCATGTTCAAACAATTGATAAAAATATTGCATTTTTCTCTTTAAAAAAATCCCTTATTTATTATTTTTTCTCATTAAGAAATAAAAAGGCAAGAATGAAAGTTTCTAAATTTAAAATATATATTTTTATCTATAACGTCAAATAATTTTTAAATTTTAAGAGCTCTCCTTCTTGTTAAACGAATAACGGAAATATTGAATTTTTCCCTCGAAGTTTTTAATTATTTATTTATTTTTCTCACTGCGGAATAAAAAGACAATTACTAAATTATGCCAAACTTTTACTTATATTTATTCTTAATTGTAAATAATTTTTAATATAGTCATTCGATTCCTAATGCTAATAATCAAAATTGAAATTTCAAGCATGTAGACAAAACATCGATTTTGTATTAACTTTAAATGTAAGTTTTAATACTTAAATAAACAATCCTGAAATATATTATGTTGCATTTACTCATTAATAAATAATGTAGTCATATGCTGATTTTCATTCAAATCTGTGACATTTCAGCCACAGATGATTTGCTCATTTTGAATTGAAAGACCAATACGGATAAAGACAATTCAAGTTATATGGCAAAAGTAGTTATCTACAAGCAAACTCAAATTTATTATGTAAACAAGTGGAAAACATTTTTTAATTTGCAAGATTACGTGGACTTGCTTATACAGAAGATATGAGGACCCTAGAAGCCAAGGGATAAAAGTGACAAAATTTAGATTTCGAGTAAATTGAGTTCAAAGTTGAACATCAATAGTAATTAACTGAATTGAAATATGAAACTGTTGCTGCTTTCTTAGTGGTCTATGAGCTCTTATTCCAATAACTGTTAAAAGAATAGTGGAGTATTTTTTTTTTATTTATAACTAAGCAATCTTCATAATCATTCGGCACTTGTACTCTTTGGCTTCCAAGCGGTACACAAGAAATGAAAAATTATGAAATGAAAAAATGAATTTATAAAAGTTTTATGAACAATGTTTTAAAATGAATTAAAGAACAAAATCTTGTTTTAATATAAGTTTAAAAAATAAAAAAAATATGAAAAAAAAATAATTGATGAAACATTTAAGGACAATGTTAATACAAATGAATGAAAGGACAAAATTTTGTTCTAATATAAGTTTTAAAGTTTTATTATAAGTTTTGAAACATTGAAATTTTTTAATTTTTTAACCGTTAAAATACATTTATTTAACGTATAAGAAATAAATTCTAAAAATAAAAAAAAAGACGCGAAACACGTTTAAAATATGGAACAATATTCTTCTAGTGATAACACATCTACATTATCTCATCCTCATCTGTTTTATAAACACGAGAGGATCATCAGCCTGATCTTCAGAAGCGTGCGGGGTTTCAGTCTGTCCTGGTGCCACTTGGTGAGGAAGAGTGGAAAGTGGTACACTCGAGGTACAAACTGCAATAATTTAATGAGATTTTTAAAATAAAGTTACTTGATTTTCGGCTTTTCTTGTGCTATGGGTTGCTCAGGCAGAACTGTAGGGCATCTTCCGGCACGGCAGGACTTCACCTTTAGCTCGTGGAAAGGTTTTAATTCACCATCAGCAGTTTCTTTATAGAAAAATGTGAAGGGTTTTTTTTTTCTCAAAATGCAGCCACTGTATATTTCGAGATACGTTTCACTGAGTTTTTAAAAAAATGGTGCACGTGACTCGATTAATAAAAAATTCATCTTTTAGCACTTCTTTAGTGAAGTTTTGGTTAGAATCATTTACAAGTTCAGCCCAGTGCTCTCGAACATACAGATCCCTTTTATTCCTCTTCTTTCCGATTTCTATAAGCTCAAAGTCTTGGTCACATTCATTGTAGGAGTGCCGTGAAATCAAAAAGTGGGGATCGACTGTTTTTATGTTTATTTTTTATGATGTGCAGCCAGAACTGCACAATCAAGTGACTTTTATTCTGTCCTCCACAATTGTCACTAGAAGCTGAATTTACCTCACTTGAGAGGAAGAGTCTGTATAAATTTCAAAAGACAGAATGCGATCTTTTGACATCCGCGAGAAGCCTGCCCTTCATTCCACATGTACGTGTGGACAGTTCCGCTTTTAAGGTTATATGAATGTTCAAGTTGTACGTCCAAAGTTGACATAGGTAATGACCTTAGAATCGGTTACATGTGGAGTTGGCATGATCTTTTTCAAGTCAAAGCATATCGCGACCTTTGAATCATCCTTTAAATTTTGGAATGTGTTTTTGGCTAATCTGGCAGTTTCTGCTTTGCGGAGATGTAGTTCCTTTTAAGTTTCTGCTTATTGTTTCTCATCTGCATTTCCATGGTCTATTTTCAATTGTAGCTTGTCACACATAACACATGTATCAGTCTCCGGTCGGTGAAAACTGAGATTAAAATGGGTGTTAAAAATGTGTCTATAGAAACTTTCCTTGACCGGCTATACGCGCTTTTCTTCTAGGTAAATGTGAACACAGAGTTTGTACATCTCCTTTAAATTGAGTTTTGGATTCAGGTATTTACTTTTGGGGTCTTTTCTCTAGTGTAATAGCTTGTGTATCGAGGAAACTTGTTTATGTGTTCTTTGGTGACATCAATACGGTCTTGTGGAATTTTATTCTATGGTCCTTTTCTTCCTCTTTCATCGCGAGAAGGTGAGGCAGAAGCTGTTTCTTCCTTTTTACCCGACTACGGCAAAGCCAAAGGAGGGTTATGATTTTGACAGGCTATGTATGTATGTATGTATGTATGTATGTATGTATGTATGTATGTATGTTCATCTGTTCCCTCGTAACTTCTAAACCACTAATCAGAATTCGACAAATGACATATCATTAGAAGCGTCTTAATTGTCCGCTGGTTATAGGCTATATAGATTTTCACCAAATTCAATGTGGCGCCTTCTAGCGGACAAAATATACAGAGTAAAAAAATAAAGTTAAGCTAGATATGCCGTGTTTGGTATCATTTTAAAGCGCTTCACTTCAAAACCATAGAGGGTTTGTTTATAAGTGCCTTGGATCATAATAAGTTGCTTAAAAATCCACATGACAGTCAATCGTTAGCAGAATTAGATAGATTAAGAAATCTTCCTAGGTCATCTTAATACATGAAACCTTCAATCTACATTACACATTTACACATTACACTAACGACCTCATCCACTAATCGGTCCATTACCCATTTGCTGCCATCGACGGATATGTGCGTCACTACTACCAAATACTGGAAGCGTCATACGTCAAAAAATAAAGTTAAGATAAATATGCCGTGTTTGGTATCATTCAAAAGCGCTTTACTTGTACATTTTGAATATATCTATATATTACTAGCATTTGCTTGTGACTTTACCTGTATTCATGGGGTACTTTTATACTTTTTCAGCGTAGTTTTTTGTCGTAGTTGGGTTTTAGTTTTTTTACTTTATCTTGTTGTTTACTATGTTCTGCAACCGTTTGTTAGAAACATCTTAGTCTTTTTGTGCCAATCGACGTTTAAAGATGATTAAATTCGTGTGGCGTTTTAACAGCCATGAACTGGTCTTGTATGTCGTTAGTCACGATTCAGCTATGTAGATGTCACCGGATACAAGTGCACTTATACCTCTTGGCCTCCACGTGTTTCACGGCTTCGGGAAAGAGGTTAAATAATTGACCCCTAGAACGCAGCGCATAATTAAAAAATCACTTATATCTCTTTACCTACAAACAAATAGACTTATTTCCAGATAGCCTGTGCACTTAACTCATTTTTTTTTTAATTTTTGTCACTTATACCCCTTGGCTTCTGGGGTCCTCATATATTATCTTATATCATTAGAAAATATTATTATGTTTTATTATGTGTTAAAGTATTGTTTTTTTTTTTAAATTTAAGTAAGTTAATAAAATATTTTTACTTTAGTGATAAATAATAATATCACATTTTTTTCTTTTGGTTACACAAACTTAATTAACGAATTATTCCAGAACTTTAATTTTTTAGAAAATACATCAGTGTAATTAATAGCATTATGCATTTTGCCTAAAAATGAATGAACCTTTTAAAGTTATTAAGTATCACAAAAACTGAAATAATTATTCTATGTTTGAAAAAAGTTAATAAATGTACTTTTGTTATTACCCGCTGAGATATACCATGTTTTAATTATTTTCATTACGCTGATTAATTTTTTTTATTTCATTTGTTAATTTATTCATGGTACGTCGTGTTATTTATTATTCATTCCTGTTATCTCAAGTAATGAATTTTTTAACAATAACTTTTAAATTATGATTATCAATCATTATGACTTTCAAAGTTTAAAACTGTCTAAAAAGTTTAAAGCGTATTTTTTTTTGTTTTGTTTTTTTAAGATTCACTAATACTTTTATAAACTAGTTTTATGTGTTTTTATATCACGTCAGAATTAATTAAAAGTTAACATTTTTTTTACATTGCAGGGTAAGTGAAAAATACTTTTATATTTGTAGAAAATCATAAACACAGAAAAATAACTTTCACATTTTTAGTAGTTTTATGAAATCAAGATTTCTTTATTTTAAATGACAGAGTTCTTTATTGTAATAAATGACCATAAAAAACATTTTGACATTTATAATAAAAGCAATCAGGAAAAGAATACATTGTTGGTGGTGGATTATAATGTTGGAAGATATATATATATATATATATATATATATATACAGGGTAGTTATAAGGAAACTTCCGATATATGATTCTCTACTGGACGTTAAAAGTGTTGAGATATAGTTATCTGAAATTTTTTGGACGTTCTTTAACAAGTTTTTGTTATATTTAATACAAATGAAGAATTTATATTACGTATCTCTTTCGGAAATATAGTCTTGTTCTCTAAAGCAGATAATAATTCCCTAATCAAATTTATGCATTTTTCTAGTGACACCTTTTATTCTGCCGGTTGTTCATCCTCATCTCCGGAGCTGTTACTAGCATTATCGGCAGTTGTATTTAGCGCAGCGTCAGAAGAGAGGCTCTAAAGAACTTGTGTACTAGTTTCCACACCTGAACAAGAACAATGAAGCCTGCACGATTACGAAAAAAATTGAAATTGCCATCTGTGATTCGTCCATCGGCAATGTTTTTTTTAACCACCCTGTATTGTGTATATGGTTAAACGAGAAAATGTCTACGGAGCAGCATTCATAGATCCTTTCTTTTTTGTAAGGGTTATTCTTCATAAGCCACTGAAACATTTAATGGTGTCTCTTTAATAATAATCAGAAAAAAATATAGAGATGGAGAAATAGATTAGTAGATATCGATAGCCAGAGCGATACAATTAAAGTAGGCTTGATTGTTGGCCAATAATGGCTGCTCGTAGAAAATAGAGATGGAGAAAAAGATTGATAGATATTGATAGCCAGAGCGATAAATGTAAAGACAGGGTTGACTGGTTGTCTATAATGGCTACTCATAGAAAAATAGCAGGATGGATAACGAGATTAATAGATATCGATAGCCATGGAGGAAAGAGATAGAGGGAGTTGCAGTATGCCGTTAAAACGGTGTGCAATACGATGCGCGTTTTCGCTTAAATTTAAATGCCCTCATTCGGCCAAAACAAAGTGGAACGGGAACCGAATTCTTTGACATCACCCGTGCATTTTTTCTCTAAATGAAAATGATCTGCTTATATTTAAACATTCTAAAGTAGCATTTCCTTGCATTACTAAAAGAATTGTATTACTAAAGGTTTCCTTCTTTTTTTGCGAATGCACGTGTTTAGGTCGACCGTAGTGGATGTTTTAGGGTTACATTTCTTGTGTCAAACCTAGCCACCAAACTTCATCTCTGTTCTTTCTCATTACTCTATGATTGATATCAAAGCGATAAAGGTAAAGGTAGAGTTGTTTGGTATCTTGTGTTCTTTGAAGTCATCTTTTACCGACGAGGACTCAACAGACATCCGTTTACAGCACTCTGTGACTGTACTACAGACAGTCATGAATGTGTTCGGATTCGAATCTGGTACAGTTTCACTAGTATCCAGTGCCCTTGCCAGTAGACACGCAGGTGGGCTATAGAGATAGTAAATGAAAGAATGTGGGAAATGAAAAGAATATGTATATATATTTCTTATGGTAGAAAAAAATTACATGATTTAAAAATAAATAAAATAAAATAAATATATAAACTATATAATTAATATAATACATTTGCATAACTACCTATAACAATTAAGTACTGAAGTTAAAAATCTGTTTTGATTTATCATATTTTAACTATGAATGTAGTGCGAAATCATTGATACGATAATTTAAACATGAATTTTCTTCATTTATTGTAGGTTTTTCAGAAATACATTTTAAGAATAACTTACAAGTTTGTTCATATTACAAAATTTCATAAAATCTAACAAATGTGCCGAAAAAAGAAATTTTTAGAAAGAAAAGTTAAATTTTTTTAAATTGTTTATTGCCATAAAATTCCTACTATGTGACATGGCTTATGTGAAACTACATTCAGATAGGATAGTTTGTTAAGATATTGATAACAGTTGAAAAATCAAATGTAAAACAGCTGACATCGATTTACCTTTTTAAAAAAAAACAAATGAATGTATTCGATACTTTATTATACAGTTTTTCAGTAGTTAAACTCTACTGTTAAAATATAGATTTTTTTTAAATCTAAGAATATATCAGGAGCTTGGAAGAGAAAAGAGCGAACTCGACAAATCGATTTTTCCCCCTGTTTTTTCCACGTCAGATAGATGTAGGCAACAAGTTGGTAAGTCGTTTTGCCCTGGTTTGCCTATAGTACTCTCACAGTGTCTAGCTACTATGAGCAGTATCATATTCTATTATACTACTTGCAAAACTTTGAGCTTGATTTCCCAGTACCTCAATTTCGGGATTCATCCTTTCTCTTCCAAGGTTCTGAAATACAATAACCACAAACGAAAATATGAAAGAACGCCTTCCAAATTACTTGCGATTAAACAAACAGTAATTTATCTTTAAAAACCACAGAAACTAATTTATTTTCGAGATTTAAAAAGCATTTATAATTTTTTAACCATTTGGAAATGGTTGTTGTTTTCGGTCGAGGATGGAGTCAAATGATGCTCACATTTTATTTTTTTTTTAAGAAATTCAACGATGTACTTTACTTTTAGAAGAATTTTTATTTGAATAGTTAATAGAAACGTATAAAATCGTTAAAAATTGTTTTAATATGTAATCGAAAGGCATAAAATCGTTAAAAATTGAAAATGTTTCAAAATGGGTAGGCATAAATTATCAGATATGGAAAAATACAATGCCAAAGAGCGACGCCGAAATAAAAGTTGTCTTGCAAAGCAAAAATCGAGGTCTTCAACTGATTATGTAGACCATGAAAATCAAGGTCTTCAACTGATTATGTAGCCCATGAAAATCGATTACAGAATAAAAGACGAACGCGAAAAAGGAAACAATCTAATGTTTAATCTATTGATAGTAAAAGGCCATGTCTCGAGGGGCTCCAATCTGCTAGCCACGGCGTTTTACAATCGGCCGTTTCTAATCGGGAAAATGGAGCTCAACGTTGGTAATTTGTCGCAAACTGTGGATGATTCGGTGGAACTGTTTTCGATTTGTAAACTATTTTTCTTCTCGAAACGGGACTTGGAGAGTTTATCGACGAAAGTTTTGGTCGTCTGAAGTTTGATGTTTGCGATCTGTTGTTTTAGAGGATGCGACGGAATTTGGTGGACAACATTTAGATTGTTCGGTTAAATTTTGTTACGAAGGTGATTTGTCGCAATTTGTGGAAGATTCGGTGGAACTGCTTTCGATTTTTATTTATTCGATTATTTAAAAAAATCCAAATAGTCGTTGTAATCTATTAAATTACATTTTTTTTCAGTCTCTAATTTTCAGAAACCTTTCCAAATAGCTTTTATAGTGTATTAATCAGTTTTCTCAAACATGAATATAGATTTTTTCGAATGCCATCAATCGTCAAGTAAATATTTTAATATTGAAAAGATTTACAAAGAAACACGATAAATTTACAGCAATAATATTAACATTAAAATAATTGTGATTTTGTTAATCTTGCACTGATAAATTAGATTAAGTAACTGAAAATGTTTAATTGAGAATGGACAGCAGCGTAAAAACCGATATTCTGGATTGAGTAATTTGATTAATACACTATAAAAACTACTCGAAAACATTTTCGAAAATCAGTGACAGTAAAACAAACATTCTTATAAAAATATGTGTAATAATCATTTATAAACAGATTAAGTTAAATAACGCTACAAGAAGTGATAAAATATCCTTATTAAGATTGACGATCGTTTCGTAGCGCAAACGGCGACGTATTCAAAATCATTCACGACAGAAAATATTGTCACATAATTTAAAAACAATATGCTGTTGTTTTTAAATTATGCGACGATATTTTCTATCATGAATGATTTTGAAAATGTCGCCGTATGTTCGACGAAACGATCGTCAATCTTAATAAAGATATTTTATCACTTTTTATAGAAACATTCTTTTTAAACGTTTTCGAAAATCAGTGACAGTAAAAGAAACATTCTTTTTATAAAGCGGCTTCTGAAGTGTCTAAAGATAAAGAACGCTTTTCGGAATCTTGTGAAACTCGGAAGATAATCCAGAAGATTTTTTGTCAGTGTATATATTCATATAAAAATAGCAAATAAAGCATTTTTGCAAGAACATTAAAATGTAGGAAACTGACTTTTAAAAATACACATATAATACACAAAAAACAGCAAACTGCTGTATCGAATCCACAAGTGAGATTCTTCTTCAGTGCGACAGGGAGTAAGGCACCAAGGCACAGTGTGTTAGAAAAAGTAAGGCTGGACATAACGACAGAGAGGCGGCGGCTTATATGCCAGATACGCGTAAAGAAAGCGCCAAAAACAACCAATGAGTGGAAAGCAGCAGGAAACAACTGAGTGGAAAAGTAGAGACATCTACCGGAGAACAAAAGAAAATGAAACAGAAAAGGGAAATAAAATTTACGTTTTCGGAATATTTGGAAAATCAGGAGTGCTAGGTAAGTCATTATCTAAGAAGTTAGAATTTTCAATGGTGTGCGAAGCTTAATAAATATCAAGATAAAGTTAGAAGAACATGTTTTGGTAAGGGTGGCCGAGGAAAAGTTGAACCTATGTTGAAAATACAACAATGTTGAGCAATCGAAGAACATTTAAGAGCCTGATTTTTAACATAATCTTCATGCTTTTTTAAACGAAATGTACGAGCAAGTTTGGTGACTAATATAAGAAAGACTATACTGGCAAGAGTTTTGTTAAATACACCACTTATCTGTACGACAAATGGTGTGTTTGAGATTTGAAAAACATATATTATTTACAGGAGAAAAAATAATATTGTAATCAAACCTTAAAATTTTATCATCTTGCTGACTGATTTTAGAATAAAATTAAAAACAACTGAAGTATTGGAGTTGGAATTAAAATGCTTTTTAGAAATGACGGGTTTTGTCAATTTCTTACAAATAGAATCTATAATATTAGAGGAATAACCACGATCAATAGCAATAGCTTTTAGATAATTAAGTTCAGCACTAAGTAACTGAGCAGTGGAAAAAATATTGGTAGTTTGAAAAACTAAAGTATTGAAAGCAGCAGTTTTCTGGTTAAGGGGATGAGAAGAATACCCGTGAGGTTGAAGACTGACAGCAAAAGGTTTACAAAAGACGGCAAACTGAAAGCCATCTTCACAACGATTAAAAAAGACATCCAGAAAAGAAAGACAGTTATTGGGCACAATTTCAAAAGTAAATTGAATGCAGGAAACGATGAAATTCATAACTGAGAGAAAATGTGATTAATATCCGAATTGATTTCAGCCATGACATAAATTTCAACAACGTAACGAACATAAAACGGAAATCAGAGAATTTCAAACAAATTGATCTCAAAATAGTGCATAGAAATATCACATAAAATTGGACTAAGAGCCCTTGGACTTAACCCATAGCCAAACCGTCAGTCATACGAAAGAAATTCCCATTAAAAACAAAAGTATTTTGCAACAGGCAAGCACGAGTGAGAAGGGTAAGCTCGCGGATTTCAAAATAAGAGAAATAGAATTAAGAAAGCCTTTTCTTGAGGCAATATAAAGGCTCCTCAACCGGAACGTCAGTAAATAATGAATCAACATCAAACGATACCATCATGTGGCCCTGTGGCTTCACTAAGCTCCAGGTTTCAGTGCAATACAAGCGATATTTAAAGTAATATAATTCTATTGATTTAATGTATTTTTAATACATTAAACAAAGCTTAATATTTCCAAGGATTGAATTCATATTCGTTATTAAGTTTTCTTATAAAATGTTCAATGAATCATTTTTTAGCATTTAAAACAAAACGCAGAGAAAACAACATTACAATTTTGCCGTTTTCCAAGACAGTCGGGGTGTTAATTAACAGAAATAATGGAAGAAGACTTGCTGGCGGACTTAATAGTGTAAAGGGTCTTTGTAGATATCCACATAGGGATCATCGTAAATTAATTTACGGGATTTTTCCAAATATGCACATTTGTCAAGAAAGTTGAAAAGTGTTTATGAATTCGGGTTGTCTGTCAGCCTGTCTACCGACTGTTCGTGCTCTAATTCGCGTAAGACCGATCGCCATGGAATTGATATATGTCGATGGGGATTAATATGACATGTCGGGTATTGGAAATTGAAGTGTGTAGAATTTACTGTTCATTTACAGACACGCTCAAAAGAATTCCGTTACATTTTGCTCTGTGGGAGAAAAACCCTTTGCAGAAAATTTTAACCCTTTAAGCATCCTAACCGTTTTTTTTCCGTCACGTAACTTTTGGAATTATAGGCTTATTTAATACAAAATCGATATTAAAGTTATATTTTTTAAGTTAATAAGATAAATACATATGTAAGGCTACCAAATAAAAATTTTCATACCAATACTTTTCATAGCTACTATTTTATGAATAGTTAAACATGAATGGAAAATTCTGCAGGACACTTAAAGGATTAATGATATTATACTAATTTAAACATACTGAAATTTATACATGTCATTGAGATGTACTATACAACGCTTATTGTAGAATATGATATGCATAGAATTTATAAATGTTCATTTACAGAAACACACAAAACTATTTGACTACAGAATAAATTGAAAAATGATTGAACTATTGAAGCCAAAGAACAATAATTACTGGAACAGAGTTTTCAGTTGTGGTAGGCATTTATAAATTGGAATATTTTCTTAAATATTACTTGTTTTGTATAAATCCTAAAGATCATAGACAGGGCTGTGCAAAAATTCTCAAATACATTTCCGATTATTCACGGAATTTGCTGAATGGAAATTTTCAACTGTGCAATTCTCTATTTTTAGCATACTATGTAGTATTACATACCAATCTATAGATTATATACAGGGCTGTACAAACAAAAAATTGGATCCGTATTGTGTTTCTTAAAGTTTTTTTTTTTTTTTTTTTTTTTTTTTTTTTTTTTTTTTACATCATCATTCACGTTAATAGACTATGAAGGTTTTTTTTTTTTTTTGACATCATCATTCACGTTAATAAACTATGAAGGTTTTTTTTTTTTTTTTTTTTTTTTTTTTTTTTTTTTTTTTTTTTTTTTTTTTACAGTATTCTGAATGTGTTGGAAAGTGTTACATAGTCTACTCTGGGAGGCGTTTATTCACGAAATTCGCTGAACGGAAATTTTCAACTGTGCAATTCGCTATTTTTAGCATACTATGTAGTATTGCATACCAATCTATAGACCATATATAAGGCTGCACACACACACACACAAAAAATAATCGGATATTTTCCCGACTATTGATGGTAATAGCAGAAATGAGGTTTTCAAATGTGTAGTGTGCTTTTTAAATTGTTTATTTAGACATCATCATTGATCTTAATAAACTATGATTTTTTTACAGTATTTTGAATGTGTTGAAAAGTGTTACATAATCTATTCTGGACGGCGTTTACTCACGGAATTTACTGAATGGAAGTTTTCAACTGTGCAATTCGCTATTTTTAGCATAGTATGTAGTATTACATACCAATCTATAGATCATATACAAGGCTGCACAAACAAAAAATCGGATATTTTCCCGACTATTAATGGTAATAGCAGAAATGAGGTTTTCAAATGCGTAGTGCGTTTTTAAAATTGTTTATTTAAACATCATCATTCGTCTTAATAAACTATGAAGAATTTTTTTACAGTATTCTGAATGCGTTGGAAAGTGTTACATAATCTATTCTGGACGGCGTTTACTCACGGAATTTACTGAATGGAAGTTTTCAACTGTGCAATTCGCTATTTTTAGCATAGTATGTAGTATTACATACCAATCTATAGATCATATACAAGGCTGCACAAACAAAAAATCGGATATTTTCCCGACTATTAATGGTAATAGCAGAAATGAGGTTTTCAAATGCGTAGTGCGTTTTTAAAATTGTTTATTTAAACATCATCATTCGTCTTAATAAACTATGAAGAATTTTTTTACAGTATTCTGAATGCGTTGGAAAGTGTTACATAATCTATTCTGGACGGCGTTTACTCACGGAATTTACTGAATGGAAATTTTCAACTGTGCAATTCGCTATTTTTAGCATACTATGTAGTATTACATACCAATCTATGGACCATATACAAGGCTGCACACACACACAAAAAAAAAAAATAATAATCGGATATTTTCCCGACTATTGATGGTAATAGCAGAAATGAGGTTTTCAAATGTGTAGTGTGCTTTTTAAATTGTTTATTTAGACATCATCATTGATCTTAATAAACTATGATTTTTTTTACAGTATTTTGAATGTGTTGAAAAGTGTTACATAATCTATTCTGGACGGCGTTTACTCACGGAATTTACTGAATGGAAATTTTCAACTGTGCAATTCGCTATTTTTAGCATAGTATGTAGTATTATATACCAATCTATAGATCATATACAAGGCTGCACAAACAAAAAAAATCGGATATTTTCCCGACTATTAATGGTAATAGCAGAAATGAGGTTTTCAAATGCGTAGTGCGTTTTTAAAATTGTTTATTTAAACATCATCATTCGTCTTAATAAACTATGAAGAATTTTTTTACAATATTCTGAATGCGTTGGAAAGTGTAACAGAATCTATTCTGGACGGCGTTTACTCACGGAATTTACTGAATGGAAATTTTCAACTGTGCAATTCGCTATTTTTAGCATAGTATGTAGTATTACATACCAATCTATAGATCATATACAAGGCTGCACAAACAAAAAATCGGATATTTTCCCGACTATTAATGGTAATAGCAGAAATGAGGTTTTCAAATGCGTAGTACGTTTTTAAAATTGTTTATTTAAACATCATCATTCGTCTTAATAAACTATGAAGAATTTTTTTACAGTATTCTGAATGCGTTGGAAAGTGTTACATAATCTATTCTGGACGGCGTTTACTCACGGAATTTACTGAATGGAAATTTTCAACTGTGCAATTCGCTATTTTTAGCATAGTATGTAGTATTACATACCAATCTATAGATCATATACAAGGCTGCACAAACAAAAAAATCGGATATTTTCCCGACTATTAATGGTAATAGCAGAAATGAGGTTTTCAAATGCGTAGTGCGTTTTTAAAATTGTTTATTTAAACATCATCATTCGTCTTAATAAACCATGAAGAATTTTTTACAGTATTCTGAATGCGTTGGAAAGTGTTACATAATCTATTCTGGACGGATCAATTTTCGTACTTGTTATTTCTTCTAACGAAATATCTCAGAATAGTTCTTAGAAAATCTTATTCTGCGTAGCCACAAATTACACCCTGTTTATTTTTCTTTTTTCTAAATTTGCCATTTGAAATCCTAAGCGGATATACCCCTACCCATAAATAACTGGAAATAAATGAACGCTAGACACGAAGTGACATTTTGTTTCAGATTACTTTAGCTTTATTTGAAATGCCTAGTTCAATTACTTTGTAGTAAAAAAAAAATCGTGTTTGTACAAAGTTCTAGAATGGGAAATGCTCATTTTCTTTAGTGAAACATGTAAGACTATTTTATTTATTTATTTATTTTTTCTGTTGTTGTTCTTAAAGCTATGGTAGTAGTCAGATTTGTATTATAGTACGAAAAAATATAATTTTTATTGTTATATAATTATTTGTTCAAACTTTTTTGGGCAATAAAATAAATAATGGACCACGGGGAAACACATTAAAGGCTTGATGGTTACTTCGATTAAATGGATTATTTGTGTTTAATTACTGTAATATGTTTTTAGTTTTAATTATCATTTCCTAATGAATTTAATATTTTAATAATAAAAAGTATGCTGATTGAGACAACATTTGGCATTTTTCTTGTTATAAAAGTTTAATAAACTTTTGTGATACAATTACAAAGACAAAAAAGCTTAATTATACAATAAAAATAAGAAATGTTAAAGGCTTGAGAAAAGTTTTTGTTTTTCTTCGACAGGCGTAAAGAAGAAGTACTACCACTTTGAAAACTGGAGCAAGACTGACAGAAAATTGAGGAGAAAGGAAGTTTGGGAAAACAACAAATAGTAAAGCAAAAGACATTAGTCGCCAGTCACACAGAAATCATTAGCGAATAAGTAGAAGACAGAACCGTACTGTAAATATAAAGCAAGTAGAATAAAAAGACTGAGTCAGAAAATTAAACAAAATCACGACAAATTATACTAGTATGTTGAGGCCGTCACAAAACTTTCTTCTATATAAATCACGTCAATTAAATCATTTAAATAGTACAAGAAATTACATCAATTTAGCACCAATTCATATCTAAGTGTATCTGAATTTGAAGTCTGATAAAAATTCGTGCCTTAGTTTTTGAGATAGAGCTATAGCGGAAATTCTGAAAAATGTGGCATAGCATCGCCACCTGTTGAGTGATTTACACCAATACATAAACAGAAATAATTGATATCCAGGTATGCATCTATCTGGAGTTCGTTGAAAATCCAAGCATTAGTTTTTGAGATAGAACTATTGCGGAAATCACAAAAACAGCATAGCAGCGCCACCTATTAAGCGATTTACACCAAACTGTATAAAATGTCAATTCATATCAAGGAATAACTTATTCTGAACTTTGGTGAAAATTATTGCATTAGTTCTTGAGATACAGCTATAATAGAAATTCTGAAAAGTGCAGCATAGCAGCGCCACCTGTTGAGCGATTTGCACTAAAACACAAACAGCACTAATTCATATCAAAGTATACATGAATCTGAAGTTTGATGAAAATCCAAGCATTAGTTGTTGAGATAAAGCTTTTGCGGAAATCGTAAAAAATGCAGTTTATCAGCGCCACCTGTTGAGCGATTTACACCAAAATATACAAAACTTCAATTCATGTGAAGGACTATCTGAATCTGAAGTTTGATGAAAATTCGTGCATTAGTTCTGGAGATTGAGCTATTGAGGAAATCGTGAAAAAGGCTGCATAGCAGCGCCACCCGTTGAGCGATTTACACCAAAAACTAATCAGCACCAATTTATATCAGGGACCAACTGAATATAAATTTTTATTAAATTCCGTGCATTAGTTCTTGAGATAGAGCGCCCACACAATTTGTATCACATACAGACAGACAGACATACAGATGCACAGATGCACAGACTCACAGACAGACATTTTGTAAAAACATGTTTTTCGCAATCTCTGACCCCTAAAATGTATAAATCCGTCGAAAACCGAAAGTCGAAAATTTTTACGAATCCAATACTTTCTTCTTGTAAAGATATAAGAAAGTAATAATATATATGATAAACACAAAGGAAATGAAAAAAAGAAAATATATATATATATATATACAAGAATTATGTTAAATAATTTTGAAAAGCATACTTAAAAAAATAGTTTTTTTTTAATTTACATTTTAAAGAAACGAAATTCTATAATAAGAATAAGAACATTATAACAAAAAGAAAGGTAAATGCAAAGGAAAACTTATAAGAATTTACTTAATTTATTAAATTTTACTTTTATTTCTTTGTTTGTTTCATTTTCTCGTTCTTTTTTATATGTATTATATATTTTCTTCTAGATTCGTTTTACTTTAGTGGCAATGAATTTTTATTTAACTTACTTCATATTTTCCCTTCAGATCTGTCTGATTAAATAATCCTCTCTATGAGACTCACTAATGGCTTCTGCTTTGCTTTTGATTGTTTTCTTTAAGCTATCTCTTTCTTTCCATTTCCTTTCAGTATTGCTCCTCCTTGAAGGTGGTAATACTTCTTCCTTGTGGCTGATAAAGAAATAAAACGTACTTTAAAAGAGACTTGCACATTTCCAATTTTTATGTTGTTATTATGAATATTTTAGTTTATTAATTTATTTATTGGTTTAATTATATCCAAATATAAAATAGTCGTATTTCTTTTCTAAATACTCACCTGCATGTCTAGTTGTCAATGTCGCTCTCTTTAAGTCAAAATGCTATGTGTCTGTAACCCGCTATGGCCATATATATTTGTAGTGTACAGGAAGCAAGTTTAAGGTATACGCTACGGTGGCTTTTAAATAGTTTATGTGTATGAATAGAGAATATTTGCGAGTAGATCTTTATGTTCAAGAATAGCCAATGTGTTGCATTGTCGCAACCATGTAGTGTCTTTTAAGAAATATTGCATTCTGTATTAAGTAAAAAAAAATTATATAATTTCTTATTTTTAATTTTAAGAAAATTATAAATAATTATTAATTAATAATAATTTTTGAAGGATATAATTGTAACAAAAATATTAAATTTAGTTTAATTACTACAAAATAATATATATAACATTACTTAAGTGTTACACCTTTCAGTGTGATATTAATTACTGCCAGTCTGAAATACGTTAACAGATTTTTAGCTTGAATGACGATACTAGAATTTGGAAAATCGCTTTTTTTAAGCCGAGACTGGTACTAAATTTTAGTTACTGCGACGGATGAAAAAAACTTATCGCACAAAAATGCTGCTCAAATTTGTATCAAGATTTTCATTCTTTTTTCATTTAACAATGGTTATAGTATTTTTATGGACAGCCGAAAATGAGGTCTCGATAAGGTAAAATAATAAAATGCCTTGGAAATAGCATCTCTTTATATAATTTTATGACATTGATTATTACCAAATAATAATCAATACCCGTTAATTCTTAAAAAGTAAGCGTCTAAAATGTCTGAAATATAAAAACTAACCAGAATATAATTTTTGTTTTACTGTTACTAAAACACAAAATAAATTGCAAGAAATGTTTGGATTTTTCTAGGAACCACCGAAATTTTTAGTGGACATTTTGATGTTCAGGAATCAAAGTAATTGGTGGTCTCTGTTACTCACTATAAGATAAAATTGATTAGATGAAATATATATCGCATTAAATGTGATTCTACTAACATAACTTTATGTAAACATTACTAAATATATATATATAATTAAATATATATTGCAAACTGACAGTATTTTATTTTATACATAAAAAGTTACACCAACAATTCTAAGCCGCTGTGAAATATATTCGAGGAATAAATGTAGTTCTTTTAATTCCTCTCCCATTAACAGATGTTGACAGGCTTTATCCACATAATACCTTGTGGTATCTTTTTACGACATTACAGTTGATATATCCGAGTGAAGATACTTAGGATGAAGATTCGAGAAATCTTTGTTATCTAAATATTAATACGTTATTAGCTGCAAAATAAAGGAAGTAAGGACAATCAAAGATTATATTAGTTATATTAGTAGATACCACAATAAAACACATTTGATTAATGATAGCACAGAGTTGTGTTAAATATTTTTTGATACGTAATATTTTCTTTATATTTTGTATGGAATGATATCAATCCCTGAAAATCCCGGAAAGTCTTATTAAAAGAGATTTGTATTTTATACATTCATACAAATAATACATTCGAAGGAAATAAACGATAAAGTTTAAAAGGCTAAGTTTTATGAAATTGAAAATAAACATTTATAAATTACTTTTAAGTTAACAGTCAAAAGTCAATCAAATTTAAATAAATAAATAAAAAACAATTACAATATACTAGGAATTCGGCCTCTCTGCGCCATTCGTGCATCATCCCTTGGATTTTTTGTCGGTCTGTCTTTCTGTTTGTCTCTTTCTTTCTCGCCTGTCTGTCTTCTATGACTGTCGATCTATGTATCTGACTGTTTGTCTATAAGCCATTCATTCATTCATTATTTCTTTTTTATTCATCTTCAATTATTAATTTTTAATTGTTTTTTTTCTCATTTAATTT
Organism: Maratus speciosus; assembly: GCA_963932465.1. NCBI lineage: Eukaryota > Metazoa > Arthropoda > Arachnida > Araneae > Salticidae > Maratus > Maratus speciosus. The sequence goes on from OZ010789.1 coordinate 86,042,223, forward strand.
GCAATTTTTCTTCATTCATTCATTTTTATTTATTCATGCATTCATTCATAAATTTATTCCTTTGCATTCTTTCAGAAATTAATTTTCATTCCTTTCTTCCTTCATTCAAAATTATGTGTGTGTGTGTGGGGGGGGGGGTATTTTTTTAACCTACATTAGGGGTAAAATATAGACAAATATTAATAAAAAAATATTTTTATAACCAGGAGTTAACCAAAGTTACTTTTCGACATAGTCAACGTGAAGATTGAAACATTTGTCACGGCGGATAATTTTTCCAATATCGTCTTCAACGAAGGTTGCCACAAGCATAGATTAAGGACCAAGATAGGACATTTACGGCAAAATCTGTAACGGCAACAGTACTAGCGTCACTACCGACAAGGAGGAAGAATTAACAAGCCTCCGAAATTTAACTACGTTGAAGAAATATGTTTACGCTCTATGTTTTGAATATCTTTCTTTCCTAAAACGAAGTAGGGGCAGACGATATTCTATTTATGCTTTATTTTATTTAGCTGCTTTTTCTGTTTATCGTACTTGCATCGTTCATTTATAACTTACAAAATGATAATTAGAGTAATAATATAAAATAAAACCCTAGAAAATTCTGTTAATAACGTAAATATGTAAGTTTATGAGATTAAATTGTAAAAAATCAAATTCAGATATTGTGCTAATTTATTGATATCGAATAAAACTTTATTGAGTGTAATGCCACTACCTCTATTTATTTTTAACTGTTAGATTTATATAATTCTAAAAATTTGTCGAAATGAATTTTTCCTCATCTGTAATTTTATTATTATTTCTTATATGTTAATATTATAAATATTATTGAATTGATAGTACGTTATTTACATTGAAAACAATATTTTTATTTTATCTGTAAGAAAGTGAAAATGCGTAAATTTTAAAAGATTTTTTTAAAGATTGTTTAATGCGTTAAACTTCATAAATTAATAAAACATAGGCTATAAAAATTTTCCTATCGAATGGGAATATTTATGAAATTTTCTGGGATTTGTAAAGTGCAATACTTCGTATACTTTTATGTTACACCATTACTTTATGTAGCTTGAAATCCAATTGTATCATATTTACTTCATATATAGCATTCAAGACGAAAATTTTACCCCGTTTTTCGTTTCACTAATATCGTTCACTCATCATGTAAAAAAAAAAAAAAAAAAAAAAAAAAAAAAAGCATATATCCGTGCATGAACATAGGATAGATATTAGATATATAAAACAGAATATATATTCTTTGTTCATGTATCGGTGTAAGATACTATTGAAAACGTAAACGTGAAACATTAAAAAAAGAAAGATCACAATAAGGTACATGCTCAATGATAAAAATTTTACAAGGATGGGGAGTTTCTTCCCCATTGTCACTAAAGGCGCTACCGTCGCAATCGCATTACCATTACGCTCTATGGAAAAATCCCATCTTGTATGTTAATCTATGGCCACAAGAGCCTTGAGAATAGGTCTCCATGGCGACTTTGAGAGTTTATTTGGGATGGAAGCACTGTCCTCCCAGACCTGCCTTCAGCTCTCAATACTGTAACAACAAAGCAAAATATACAAAAACCTCTTGCTACACTGTAAAAAAAAATCTGTAAAGTTACTAAACTTTTTCTAAGAAACTGGGATTCCTAGAACTTTTAATGTAATGGCAACAAAAAAATTCCTGTAACGGCGTCTGTTACAGGAATTTTTGTTGACATAAAAAATTCATTAAAAGTTCATAAAAAGTTACATAAAAAGTTCTAGGAATCCCAGTTTCCTAAAAAATCTTTAGTAACTTTACAGTTTTTTTTTTTTTTTTTTTTTTTTTTTTTTTTTTTTTTTTTTTTTTACAGTGTAGTTACACACGTTTCGAAAAAGGACTTTTTATCTTTAGAAACCTCTGAAACTAATAGTTTTTGAAGGTTTAAGAAGCATGTATATAAAAAAAAAAACTTTATTTCGCTGCCAATGATTTTCGGATTCACTGCTGAGTAGTTTTTACACAGTATTAATTCATTTTTAAAAACCAGAACATTTGTTTTTAGGATGTATTTCTGAATTAAAAGTTTGCAGTTGTGAATTGAATTTATGCATCCAAGAATAATAAATCATTATCAATTTTAATGTTAATTTTATTGCTGTTAATTTATTATTTTTTCTGTGAAACATGTTTATTGACGATGAAACTTTGAGAATGGATATCATTTTTATAACCGGGATGAGAAATTTGGGTTGAGAGAATATATTAATACTTTATAAAAAAACAACTTAGAAATGTTTCCGAAAATCAGTGGCAGCAAAACAAACTCTTTTTTATAAAGGATTTTTTTTTAAATCTCGAAAATATATTCATTTCTGAGGTTTCTAAAGATAAAAAATAATTTTCGGAAGTAACTCAAAAGAGGTTATTGTATATTTTCGTTCGCGGTCAATATGTTTTCCTGGATTCAGAAGCAATTGTATTTTTTCCTTTATATCTTTCCACTTTCTTACCTTATCCCGTTATGAATTTATCGTAAAATTGTTTTCGATTAACCTATTTGTTCCCAAAGCTAAAATAATACTACGAATACTCATTCATTGGTTTTAAACAAACAAAATGACATCATAGATAACAGAAAATAGAAATTTTCGAAATTGATACTTTAGGGGACCAGTAATTTAGGTTTACAAATAGGGATCTAAAATTACAAATTCCGTTAAAATGTCAATTTAATTATCACTAACACAAATCCGAACAATCAAAAATTAAAGGCATTTAATCAAGTGAATTATATACAAATCCTCAAAACATTTTATTTTAAAGGATTTAAGTTAAATAAGTATGAAAATTTCTCAATTTCTTGGGCACACCCTCTTGAAGGCATTTTGCAAACTCAGAAGAAAATAACATCTATGTTATGAGGAAATCAGCATATATTTTGTCATTTATTGGTTTGCTTTTAAAGCAAAAAACATTCAGCTACTAATAAATGAAGTAAAAATGTAAAAAAGTCAAACAGTTTAGTTTTTATGGGGAAAAGAATAGAAGTTCACATATGTGGACCCAGGTAGCGAAGAGGTTAAGAAGAAGTGATTTACTTTGGGTAGTTATTAAATGTAGCAACATCTCCTCAAGGGTATTTTCAAACGGTAAAACAATTCCTAAAGGATATAATTTTTTTTAATGTATTGCATAAAGCATCGCTCATTATATCTGAATAATACAATATTACTCTCATCGTCATAAAAATCATAGTTTAAATGAAATAATGGACTATCCACCACAGAGATACCTTGATGTAAATCTAGCATAAAAAGTGTTGTGATATTTGTGCGAGATAGTAAAATTTTTTTTCCGTCTTTTAGGCCTTTTTGACAAATTTCTGACGTGAAATAAGACTTTCTATAAATAACACTAGTCTACATGACATCAGATGATTAAAAACCAGTGACTGCCCTTAATGAATTTCTTTATGCTGATTACAAAACTGTTCTTAGTTTTCTTTTATCACGTATAGTTTATTTGCAATCGACCACAGTTGATTGCGAAGATTCTTTGCTGAGAACAAGCATTATGTAGTAGTCACAAATAACGTAAATTTCCCTTCACTACACACGAAAAATTAAAAGCTGATATTTTCGTTGCTACTCAAATAAAAAACTGATGAAGTAGAAGGATTTTGAAAAAGCTATGAATGAGACAGAAAAAGATGCATTGACCGATTTGAAATGTTTTGCCAGAAACTTTCTAGGGAATAAGAAAGATCCAAATTACAGGAATATTGTTGAAATAATGCTAAAAATTTCAAGAAGTTGGATTGTTATATGAGTGTAAAAATGCACTTCTGCGTTCCATTATCGACTACTTTCCAGAAAATATGGGACATTACAGTGAAGAGTACAAGGGAAGATGGATTTTAAAATATGATGGCAGGCTACTGTTGGATGCTGAAGAGGGACATAAACGATGAAGGTGGATCTGCAAGAAAGTCAAAAAGAAAAAAGTTTGTTTAATTGAACCCTGTTTGCTTTTCATTTTATTAAAGAAATTTCATGAACCTATAAGGACGTTTCTTACAGTATTTTTAACGTGTTTAATGAAATACTTGGTATAAAATTGTGATAAATTTTGGATTGCATAAATTAAAATATTGAAAACACAACTTCTTATTTTTGTAAAATCCAGACTTGATAGACAAAAATTGAGGTTATTTCTGGAATCGGCATCAAAATTGATTCAGAAAAACGCGTTCATAAGAAATCATCTATCAAAAAATTTAAAAATGCAGGATAGTGTAATACATCAAGTGCGAGTTTTACTCACGCATAAAAAAGTTCCATACCAAAAATATATTATTTACTAACTGCGATATTACAAAAATTCGATGATAAAATAATATGAAGACAGTAAAAAACTATTCTATAAATTGTTTTTTAATGATTACCTTCATTTGGAATAAAAAAGTTGATAATTATCACTATGATTTTCTTTACATAGACCTTGTATGAAGCTTAACCTTTGCATTTCGCTAATTGCGCTTCGAAAAAAGATCGAAAATGTACAACTCTGCTTTAGTTCGTGTCGCTTTTTTCTTGACATCTCGTAACACCTCAGCTAATTACAAACTGATTACCGACTCTTCGAAAATCATTGTCAACAATACTTGGATGATTACGTGTCGGTATTCACCTCGACCGCCCCGCAAATAAACAGCTGAGCGCCGCAAGGTAAAGTATATGTGTAACGGGAAAATGCGGATTTTAAAAAATCCCTGCCGGCCCGGCCTACAGGCAGAGGTAGATTTCGAAGTTAAGTATACTAATTTCACCAACAAAAACAAAATCATTATTAGATATAAATCCACTTGAACAGTTTTATCTGTCTGCTTTTGACGAGTTTTTATTTCCTTTTTATAAAATAGCTGATTTTATCAGAATCATGTTAAGGCGATATTAAAAAAAAATATTTTTCCATACTCAACAACTCGAAATTTTCTGGCACATTTTCAGATTCATTTTTAATTTAAAAAAAAATATGAAACATGCTGACGTGATTTTTGAAAAGATTTATAAGCGACCTGTGTTTTTATTTTTCTTTCAATTAATTAAAACTTGATTAATAAACAATTATTTTCTCAGTAGGGCAATATTTTTCGTTTCTAACAATCGCTTCGGGAAATTCTGTTCAAAATGCCCACTTTGACATCCTTTTTTGAAATATATTCTGCCTCTATCAAAAACTCGATCGTTACTGTACATTATATAGTTTTTGAATAAGAGAATCTAGCAATTGGATGCGTTTGAGAGCAAAAAGGAATTTAAAAATGAGTAAGAAAATAGACAGTTTGGATTTGAATGCACCCTTAATAAGATGATTTTTTTCTTCAATCGCTGTGTATTTTTAATTTCTTTTTGCTGTAAGAATTGGCCCTATCAAAAACTTCTCTATATAAATATTGAAGACAATATTAAGAAGATATATGATAAATTCATGGACATTTTATATCGTGCGAATTGACGGAGTTATTAAAATTTTTCTTCTACAACCCCCCCTTTTTTGTTTTCGTTTTTAATTTTTTTTTTCGGTACGAATTGGTCCTATTAAAAACTTGTGAACATAAAAGTTGTAGATAATATTAAGGAGATGTATAATAAAATTATTGGATTTGATATCTTGAGAATTGACGAATTAAGGAATTTTTTTCTCCCAAAAACCCTATTTTTTGCGCTCCTTGAGCCCATTTTAAATTTTATCAAAAATCTGTGATGCATGAATTTTTGGCGCTATTTTTAGAAATAATAAAAACTTTAAACTGATTTGATATATACAAAAATTAAGAAGTTATGGGTTTTTTCCGGTTTTCACAAAACCCCTCCCTATTTCCATCCCCTTTGTCCGCTTTTGCCCATTAACGAACTTGAGCGAGATTTTATGTCCCTTGATTTTATGTATCAGTTTGAAAGAGATTTGTGCAGAATTGCGGAAGTTATAGTGTCCAGAAGAAAGTGATAACACAATTGCTTCGGGAAATTCCGTTCAAAATGTCAATTTTGACATCATTTTTTGAAATATATTCTACCTCTATCAAAAAATCGATCATTACTTTACATTATATAGTTTCTGAATAAGAGAATCTAGCAATTGGATGCGTTTGAGAGCAAAAATGAATTAAAAAATGAGTAACAAAATAAGCAGTTTGGATTTGAGTGCATCCTTAATGCAATGATTTTTCCAACACAATCCGCTTCGGGAAATTCGGTTCAAAATGCCCAATTCAACAGCATTTTTTAAAAATATATTCTGCCTCTATCAAAAAATCGACCATGTAGGTACATTATATTGTTTCTGAGTAAGAAAACGTAACAATTGGAAGCCATTGAGAGCAAAAATGAATTGTAAAATGAGTCAGAAAATAAGCAGTTTGGATTTGAATACACCCTTACTTAGATTATTTTTTTTCTTTAACCGCTATGTATTTTTAATTTTTTTTTTGCTGTAAGAATTGGTCCTATCCAAAACTTGTCTATACAGATGTTGTAGACAATATTAAGAAAATATATGATAAATTCATGGGGATTTTATATCTTTTGAATTGACGGAGTTATGGATTTTTTACTTCTTCAAACCCCCTTTCTGTTTTCGTTTTTAATTTTCTTTTTTGCGGTACGAATTGGTCCTATCAAAAACTTGCGAATATAAAAGTTGTAGATAATATTAACGATATTTATAATAAAATTAATTGGAATTGATATCTTAAGAATTGACGAAGTTATGAATTTTTTTCTCCCAAAAACCCTATTTTTTGCGCCCCTTGAGCCCATTTTTAACTTTATCAAAAATCTGTGATACATAAAATTTTGGCACTATTTTTAGAAGTAATAAAATCTTTAAACTGATTTGATATGTATAAAAATTAAGAAGTTATGGGGGGTTTTCGGTTTTCGCAAAACCCCTCCCTATTTCCATCCCCTTGGTCCGGTTTTGCCCATTAACGAACTTGACCGAGATTTTATGCCCATTGATTTTATGTATCAGTTTAGAAGAGATTGGTGCAGAATTACGAAAGTTATCGTGTCCAGAAGAAAGTGATATATATATATATAGATAGATAGATAGATAGATAGATAAAGTTTTTTATTGAGGGTGGTTTTGGGTTCTAGGGGTCATGATCGGTGTAGATCTGCAAAACTTTTTCAGAAATTCCAACATGGGAACGATCCCAATTGGTAGTATTTCATACGAAATCTACCTAAAAACTACTCGACATAGAATAATCGCTATAGATTTGTTGGAATGTTTAAATAAAGTCCTACTATCCCTCATTTTTTTATCATTTTTGTTTCAGTAGATTCGGAAATAAGGGGAGAGCATATTGTTGCAGTGGATTTTCGACAATATCTCTAAGAAAATAATGCCTAAAATTAAAAACAATATATTTTTAAGTTTGGCATTGCAAGATATTTCTATTAATATCCCACACGATATTTAATTAAAAAAAATCAAGTAACCTAATTACCACCTAAATTTTTAATAAAAATATTTGAGAATGGCTTATAATCTATAATTATGTTGCCTTTATAACTCTACCAAGTTTGAACCTTCTACATTCTTAAGTTTTCGAGACAAACGGGTATAACAGACGAACAGACATACACGCAAGTAATCTTATGAAGATTCCGTTTTTACTTTTTAAGTACGAAACTTGAAAATTAATGTTTTTTAAAATATTTTATTTTTAAATGTAAAAGTTAAAATTTTAAACTTATTTAATTTTTAATATAACTAATGATTCGATTTCTTTACCTTTTTCATATTGTGTGCTGGAAAAAAATTCTGCTTCATTTGTCTTCAGCATTGTTAAAAATAATACTTACAAAATTTATAAATAACTTTAAAAGTAAAAAAAGCAGATTCTTGAGAGTGATTTTTACTTAGAAATATGTATTTTCAATGTTTTTCCATGAAATTAAAATGCTAAAAACAATTTATTAAAAGCATAACAAAAAAACTTTGTACAGAATATCACATACATACCAGTCATGTCTCATACTTTTTTAAACATGATAAATTAAGAAAAAATCCATTATGAAATAAATGCAGTCTATGTTTTAGTTAGGGGGCTTGGGAAGACATATATTACAACACAAAAATTGTTAGTATATGCGCTGATGTAATCATGAGTGATATGCTTAATTTAACATGATAGTATCATATTAGCAAAAGTCAAAAATAAAAAATACATTTGTTTGACCTCCTCACCCCTTTCATTCAAAAGGCAAGTGTTATACAAATAATGACTAACTGAAATCTCCTATAAATGTATCCTAGAAAAAAATTCCAAAGATACCCTTTAAGGACTTTATGACATCAACAAGAAATTATTGATTAAAATATTAGTATTTTTTTAATTATTAGATTTACTTTAGGAAAATTCCACGTTTTGCGTATCGTTTTTTTTTTCAGTTTTCCTCTTATGCAAATGTAATATTTTTTAATTAAAACTACTTAATATTTTTCTACCTGTATAATGAAATAAATATTTGTAAATGTATTTCAGTTTCAAGATATAGTATAAATCATATCATATACCGTACTCTTTAAAATATAAGAAATGAACTTTTGTTCTTATCTTTCTTTACTACTGCACTGTAAATTAAAATGTCTGAAATTCAGTCACTTAAGTGTCTGAAACGGAGTGTTCAATTTTCAGACATTTTAAAATGTCTGAATTTTTTCAGACACTTTTTGCGACTGAATTTCAGACACTTGAAACGTCTGAATCGCAGACATTTTTTGTAAGCATTTTATGTAGCCATGTTTGACCACGCTGAATACTGGGAAAATATCTGGCCGTTGTCCTGCCCCCTCTACCCCCATACCGCCTGATTTTCTGGTGCTCCCAATTTTAGTATGCAATTTTCATAAAGCTGATAATTTAAATCTTTTACGACATTGTACTAATTATAATGAGTATTTTGTTTCAGGAGTAGAATAAGATTAAAAAGAGAAAATATTTATCTAAATATTAGATTTTTTAAAATTTTGTTTTTAATCTTACTTTACTTTAAAAGTTCAAAATATTGATTATAATCAGTACAATTTCGAAACAGATTTAAAATATAAGCTTCGCAAATATTGCACATGAAATTTGGGGGAACTAAAATCGTAAGAGAACGGGGCACTACCCATGCTTTAATCAAGGAGTCCTTTTGTAAAAAATGCAACCCTGCAGTATTATTAGCTAAATACAGATGCCCGGTATTCGGGAGTATCCGTTATGGAGGTTAATGGACATTCCCGAATAGCGAATACTTTTTTGATCCGCAAGGCATACATATTTGTATTATTTTTACCTCACAAAAGCAGGCATCTCCGATTATCCGACAAATTTCGCGGTCCCGAAGTGTCCGCTATTAAGGGTTTTTAAGGTATATGGATATATATATATATATATATATATATTTATCTTGTCCTACTCTAAAAGTTCAAAATATTTATCATAGTCGGTGGAATGTCGAAAGAGATTTAAAAAATCCCGTGTACGCGAAAATGGGCAAGAAAATCCCCCTCCCGTCCCGCCCCCCCAAAAAGGAAAATTCATATAATTCAAAAATTAGATTTTGCCCCATAGGCAATTTTACATATGCATCAGATGATAATCACAACAGCTACATAACCATGAGTAAATAATAAAATAGTAAATAAATATTCTATTTTAATAGCATTGAGAAAAAAAAATTACTTCTAATTTCAAAACTTAGCCATTTTTGTATTTGTCATTTAAGTACATATAAATAAAATAGTTAAGTCATTTTAAGTAGTAAACATGTGTAATATTTTTTTTTTCTTTTTAAATATGTGGTAATTTGTCATGCTTAGTTAAAAGTAAACACCAGTTTGGTATCTAATTTTATATATCATTCTTCGGAATATGTATATTATTTTCTTTAAACATATTCCGTATTCAATTTAAAATTTTCACCCGCTATTGCTTAAAAATGTATATCATTATTATTCTTTTTTATGGAACAACACGATATAAGTCATATTTAATTTATTTTATTTTTTATTCCTGTAAAATTTGTATCCTTTGAATATGAGCTAAATAGATTTTATATATTTGATAAGAAAATAATGATCTAAGAAATAGAAAAAAAAAACAAAAAACAGAAGAAAATAGAAAGTAAAAAAAAAAAAAAATACATCAGACAGTATACGTACTATTCTTAATTGTTTGAAAAACGTTTTGAACATAAAAAAGCAGTTATTAAATGGCTTAAAAATATATTTAATACTGTATCATATAAGTAAATACGAACTTTTAAAAATATAAGGCAGTTTTATACATAAACTTCATATCAAGGCATAAACAACTCTTTATTTATGTCTAAATTATCATGTGTAATTTTTTTTAGTGCCAACAATTACTTGTACCAGAACCGTTGCAAATTCGATTGCAGTAAAAGGAAATTTAATAATTATTTCTCGCATTACTCAATTTTAAAAATTTTAAATCATGAACAAAATATCGCAAAAAAATGCTTGCATATAAATTACAAAAATTAATATACCAATTTAAAAAACACAAAAAATATTAATTAAACTTTATAATTATACTGCTAAACAGCAACGTAAACTGCAAAATATGAATAAAATGTTTCTCCGTTTGTTTAATGTTTCGAAAATTTTACTGGATGATATAAAAAATTCATATTATTTTTAGAAATTTGGTAAATGTTAAATCTGAAACATTGGATATCAAAATTTACGATTTTCAATAATAAATTAAAAAATCAATAAGAATAAATCTTTCCGTGATTAAAAACTGCAATATATACAGTCAAATTTCACAATATTAATGCTTTTTTTCAATCTGAAAACTTTTCCTAATATCATAATAATATGAATCATCATATTTAGCGCCAAAATAATAATAATAACAAAAAATAAAATACATGCCTGATGGCATATACTACAAGCGTTTATAGTCAGTAAACAGTAAAAAACATAGAATAAACACAGTTACAAATGGCTTCAATTTAATGTTTTTATCTCTGATAAATGAAGCGATGAATCATTCAACTTTTCAAACCTATGTTGCAAGTTTTGTTTTTGAGCAAAGACAAATTATAATTATTTCACATCACCCTATCGAAAATGAAGATTAAACTATCACTCATTCGTTTATTTACAAACGTCAAGCAAATAGAATTACAGCATTGCTATTTAATTTTCAAAACAATTATATTTCATTCCGTTACATTAAGAAGGCATATAACAGACGACCGTTAGTGAAATCAAAAAATTAGCATTAAACTATAGAAAAGAGATAAATTTTTATAAACGATTTCACTCATATTCAAAGGTATAGAAATCTATCGGAATAAAATATTAGAATTAAATATGACTTACTCGTTCGTTCTATAAATACCCAGATTAACACATATCCTTTTAATCCAAGCAATGGCGGCGGTGAAAATTTAATTCTTTCTGTTCTTATCTCATGAAGGTGCTGTAGATGACACGCGCGGAAATCAGCGTTCTGATTGGCTGTTAAGAATAGTACCAAAGATGATGTTTAACTATCGCTTGGAGCGTACCGTCTTAAAATCAGACGGTTGTTAGATAATTTACACATGTTTCTCGGTTCGTTTATAGCATGATCATAGTAAGACATTTATGTGTCTTAAATTTAGACGTCTGTTATGTCTGAATTTTCAGATTCAGACACTTAAGTGACTGAAATTCTTTTTCAGTCACATATGTGTCTAAATTTAAGACGCCTCTATTTGCAGTGTGTGTATATACCGGGTGGACAAAAAGTCCATAAAATCTTTACAAAATCATAAAAATCGTAAAATAACCGAAAAAAATAATGGTTTTTAGAGTTAGCATCTATAGGTTATGGGATTTTTTTTTAATACAGGAAAAAAAATAACTCACAAAACAGCTGACAAATAGCACCGGTATGAGCAACTTTGATAAAAATATGCAAATGAGACGTTTATAAGAACTGCGCTCCTAATTCACAACTAGTTCAGCGTTGTAAAACGTGGATGTGAACTACGATACCGAGTGCAAAGGATAATTCTTTGTTGGTGAAGTTGTTTTACTTGAACCAGGTATGAGCTACCGTTGAGTTGCGTAAATTCAAAGTTCAGAAGAATGTGGGGACTTTAAAAGCGACGGGCCTCATAAATCTTTTTCGGCTGTTTGAGGAAACTGGAACGCTGACGATCGTATAAGATAAAGACGACCTTGTTTAATGAAGGCAAGTTCGCCGTGTTCGCCGCAAGTTCGCATGTTGCAGCCTAAATGAAAGCGTTAGCGACCAATTCAGCTGCCGGGACCAGCAGTGCTCGTAATGCTGTCAGTCGCTTGGGCATACCACCCCACCATCATCGATACGAAATATTCTTCATGGAATAATTGTTCTGTACCTATACAGATTACAGTCGTGCCATGAAATTTTACCAGCATATACCGTACAGAGGGAAACATTTGCAAGGTGTACTTTCTCCAAAACAGAATCTCACCTTGGTCTTTAAAAACTTCTGGACAGATGAAGCTCATTTTTAATTTCCTAGCGACGTTGATACCCATAACTGTCGCATCTGGGCGGCGTCTAATCCACGTGAGTACACCCAGAAAACATTGCGTTCCCCAAAAGCGACAGTGTGGTGTGGGTTTACAGACTCATTCATCATGGGACACTTCTTCTTTGAAACGTAGTGCTCAGTATACGGGAGGAAAACGGCTACTGGGAATGTTCGTGTTATTTAATGCTTTTGCGCGAGCAAATCGTGCCATGTTTGCGTGAAATAGACGCACCTCCTACCGTCACGTTGTTACAGGGTTGAGTAGAGTACCTAGTCACATTGCTACCCCGGTCAATAAATTCCTGATACAGACGTTAGGGGCAGACAAATCTTTATCAGGGGTGGAAGGATATCATGGCCTCCTCGATCTCCAGATTTGAGTCCGACATACTTCTGTTTATGGGGATATTTGAAATCCCGGGTGAATCGATCCGGTCCATCTAATCTGTCGGAACTGAAAAAAGCGATTCGCCTAGAGGTGTCATTGTGGCAGCTTTCTCTGCAACATATATGTTTCTGCCCCCCGCCCCCCCGTTTCTCAAAATCTACTTTGAACAAGTAAATTCATTAGATTATTTTTTTTCTTAAAACAGTACGGGGTTCTACATTCATATATATATATATTTTCTTTCTCTCGCCTTTTCACTACGAACGTAAGTCAACACGTACAAAGATTTATAATTTCATATTTTCCCCACTTATTCAAAATTCCCATTCTCGCATATTTATTTCTTTTTCTTAACGGTCTTTATTTAAAAGTAATCAAGGACACATACAACCTAAGTGGATTTGAACTTTTTAACGTTTCATTTTCTTTATCGTATTTTATCTGCATTATAAATAAGCCAGTCTTAATTGCAGTAAGAATTTGACGGGTAAAAGAAATAAAAATAAACATGTATTTTATGGGAATTTCGGTTTCAAATTATATTTCATTTATCTTAGCACATGTGCCTTCTAAATTTTACATACATTTGTTAAAGATTTCACAATCACATTTAAGCGCAATTTGTTGTTAAAGTAAACAAAGCCAGACTTCATGTCGCTCTTATTCACGAAATATATAGGGTTTCTTTACATCCTGTGGGTGTGCTGAAAGGGAGCTGCCACATTATTTGTCTGCGAAACCTGCCGCCAATGCTTTGTCTCTGTAATTCCGGCGTCAAAAACTTTGTAAATTGGCGATAATGTAATACGCCAAGTCATGTGATTCAGCACGCAAAAAAGTGGACTTAGCTCCCGACCTCTGTGCTGGAAGGTCCGAAAAAGGGCCGCTGTTATTTTTCTTCTGTTGACGTTACGGAGCACTTTGCCATGAATAACTATATTTCTATATATCTTCATATCTTATGCTCTTTTTACGGATTGTCTGTTTTCATTTGAAAATGAATAAACTTTGACTGCTATTTCTTTCAACTATAATGTTAGAGTTTTTTTTAATATCACCATATCATCGAATCCGTGAACCACCGCTGCAGGGAGAATCAAACGACTCCATAAATGTGGCAGCTTTCTCTGCAACATATCGGTTTCCGCCCCCATTTCTCAAAATCTACTTTGAACAAGTAAATTCATTAGATTAATTCTTTTTCTTAAAACAATACGTAGTTCTACCTTCATATATTTTTTTTTCTTTCGCTCGCCTTTTCACAACGAACGTAAGTCAACACGTACAAATAGAGATGGGAATGCTCGGAAAAAAACCGGAAAAGTTGGGAAAAAACCGTTTTTTTTCAGTTTTTTTCCGAAGGGCTATTTTTCCATTTTTCCAAATTGGAAAAATTGAAATTTCATTTATAAAATAATGTAGTCAAAATTTTATAATTGCTACATTCTGATACTTTTATTTATATTTTTTACATGTTTAGTGTTCCTCATGAAAACTTTAACATGGAAAATCTTAGCAGGGATCTCTTTAGAAAGAACTTTAGTCTCCGAAGGGTGTTATTAACTGCTCTGCTCAACAAGCGCAAAACATTTTGACACATTTACAAATTCATTTTTTAATGGAAAAATATAAAATTGGAAAACCTGACCATGAAAGCGATTTGGAATCGATCTGTGTTTTCCCTGTTGTGATCCATAAACCACCTATTGAGTTATAAGCGATTTTGATCACGTGACAAACACGTTTTTTACCCATTCTTGACTGGCTATTCTTCTTTTGCGTTGAAATTCGGTTCAAAACGACCACTTTGACACTATTTTCTGAAAGATCTATTGCGTTTGCAAAAAAATGGAAAAAACAGCTTGATTACATAGCTTTTGAACAACACCTGCTAGTTTCATGTATTTCTGAACAAAAATAAATTAAAACTTATGTCAGAAATTTGCCCTTTTCGATTTGAGAACAGCCTTAATGGATCCTTCACAGTTTTTTCTCCTTAAAACATATGACCTCTAACGAAATTATTTCTCTTAAAAATAGACATTTCAGAATTTTTTTACAGTCTCCAAATTAAATTCTTCACAAACGTAATGATTTTAGAATTAAAAAAAAAACCTGTTGTATAATAACTGCAATAACCAATGAATCTATTATCTAGCTGTTTATGTACAAAGGACCATCTCAATAATGTCTAAATAAGAACTTAAATATGACAAATTTACAAAATTCCAATTACATTTTTTACATTTCATTCACATTTTTTACAAGTTCACAAGTTTTATAAAAGTTCACAAAAATTTTTCGCAAAAACATGATGTGTGAAAAAAAATCCAAGCAAATCCCTGGTAAGATAATTAAATGCAACTTCTCTCGTTAAAAATGAAAATTCATGTGCAAAACTATTTCAGTATTATACCAATAAATGAAAATGGTAAGATGGAAAATTTAATGTAAAATTTGAAACATGCATTTATTTTTATTCGCATAGCTGTAATTTTTCACTATTGTTAAAAAAATTTCTTTTCATAATAACATGTAGTTAAAATTATGTATTATTATTATTATTATTTTTTTTTTTTTTTTGAAATATAGATTCTTAGATTTGTCTAAATGTATTTTCAAAAAATATAAATCCATACAAACTTTACAAAGAAAATGTAAGCAAATCTCTGTGAAAAATCAAGTTGAAAACAATTTTTAAACATATGGAAAAATCCACCTGTTTTAAAAGTTTCATTAAAAAAAAAAAATACAGCTTTCAATATTAAGGATCTAAATCTTGCTAAAACATAGTTTGGGTTTAGTCTGGAAAGCTGCACCAAAACCACATATACAGGAAACGAAAATTATAACTGTAAGGGGTGGGGGGGGGGGAGTAATATTTTTAAATAATACCAATTTTTAAACAACAGAAGATTTGAAAATGCTAATAGTATTTATAATAATACCAGAACTACTGTAATTTGTTTCTTTTAAACTGGCATTCTTTATGTATTTGAAAACCAGTACTATGTAGATGAGATGTACAATATACAGTAAACTCTGTCTAAAGCGGAATCGATCGGGACCGAGAAAAATTTCCGTGGTAGACAAAATTCCGCCTTAGACAAATTTTACTCTATGTCTATGGATTCGTAGGGACTTGAAAATCTTTCCGAGTTAGACAGATTTCCGTCTTATTCAGAGTCCGCCTTACACAGAGTTTACTGTAGTTTAAAACTGCTTTAAAACTACAGTAATATTGGTTGAAACTAAAGTGTTTTTTTTTTTTTTATTAGCTTTACTGATATAGTTAAAGTGCTACTGAAAAATCATTTTAACGGACACATGATATAGTACAAACACTGGTGTTAAATTAAGCAAGAAAAGCTACTGTCAGAATTCTGAAACTGAAAGGATAAACTTTTAAAAGCTGACATTTTTTTCTCTCTCTTTCTTTTTTTTTAATAACATATTCACATGTAAAGGGAAAATAATTTTTTTTTATGTGCATAAATATTGAAAAAGTTTATTATTGTATACTCTTTAAGAAAATATAACTTATTTTTGAGAAACATTTATAGAAAATCAATTTTTCCAAGTTTTCCAATTTTTCCAGAAAAAAACTGGAAAAAAACCGTTTTTTTCCGCCACTTCAACTTTTCCGGAAAATTTACATCTCTACGTACAAAGATTTATAATTTCATATTTTTTTCCATTTATTCAAAATTCCCATTCTCGCATATTTATTTCTTTTACTTAACGGCCTTTATTTAAATGTAATCAAGGACACATACAACCTAAGTGCATCTGAACTTTTTAACGTTTCATTTTCTTTATCACATTTTAGCTGCATTATAAATAAGCCACTCTTAATTCCAGTTCGTACAAAGATTGCAACATATAGGTTTCTGACCCCCCCCCCCCCCCCCCCCGTTTTTCAAAATCTACTTTGAACAAGTAAATTCATTACATTATTTTTTTTTTCTTAAAACAATACGTAGTTCTACATTCATATATATATTTTTTTTCTTTCTCTCGCCTTTTCACTACGAACGTAAGTCAACACGTACAAAGATTTATAATTTCATATTTTTCCCTCTTATTCAAAATTCCCATTCTCGCATATTTATTTCTTTTTCTTAACGGTCTTTATTTAAAAGTAATCAAGGACACATACAACCTAAGTGCATTTGAACTTTTTAACGTTTCATTTTCTTTATCGTATTTTATCTGCATTATAAATAAGTCAGTCTTAATTGCAGTTTGAATTTGACGGGTAAAAGAAATAAAAAATAAAAATGTATTTTATGGGAATTGCGATTTCAAATTATATTTCATTTATCTTAGCACATATGCCTTCTAAATTTTACATACATTTGTTAAAGATTTCACAATCACATTTAAGCGCAATTTGTTGTTAAAGTAAACAAAGCCAGACTTCATGTCGCTCTTATTCACGAAATATATAGGGTTTCTTTACATCCTGTGGGTGTGCTGAAAGGGGACTGCCACATTATTTGTCTACTAAACCTGCCGTTAGAATTTGACGGGTAATAGAAATAAAAATGAAAAGTATTTTATGGGAATTGCGGTTTCAAATTATATTTAATTTATCTTAGCACGTATGCCTTCTACATTTTACATACATTCGTTAAAGATTTCACAATCACATTTAAGCTCAATTTGTTGTTAAAGTAAAAAAAGTCAGACTTCATGTCGCTCTTATTCATGAAATATGTAGGGTTGCTTTACATCCTGTGGGTGTGCTGAAAAGGGGGCAGCCACATTATTTGTCTGCTAAACCTGCCACCAATGCTTTGTCTATGTAATTCCGGTGTCTAAAACTTTGTAAATTGGCGATAATGCAATACGCCATGTCATGTGATTCAGTAGGTAAAAAAGTAGATTTAGCTCCCTACCTCTGTGCTGGAAGGTCCGAAAAAGGGCCGCTGTTATTTTTCTTCTGTTGACGTTAAGGAGCACTTTGCCATGGATATTTATATTTCTACATATCTTCATATCTGATGCTCTTTTTACGAATTGTATGTTTTCATTTGAAAATGAATAAACATTCACTGCACTTTCTTTCACCTATAATGTTGGAGTTATTTTATCTCACCATATCAATTAACCCGTGAACCACCGCTGCATGGAGAATCAAACGACTCCATAGTCATCTGTACACATGACACACGTGGTATGACTCTCATGTGTCTTTCTGTGACATGAGAACGTCTGCGCCAGTTATTGGCTGTTTTTTTATCTTTTTTTGTCCTACCTTAAAGCAAATATTCAGACCTATAGATGCTAACCCTGCAAACTATTTTTTATTTTGGTTACTTTTCCGGATTTTATATATTTTTTTAAAATTTCTACCTATTTTTTGTCCACACTGTATGTATATATCGGCTAAGTAAAGATGAAAATAAAAATAGCATTTATGTGAAAAGCGCTATAGCTGCAAATAACCACACAAATTATATATAGTACATTATGATTAAAAGTATTTGACAGGACCAGAATTTTTCACCAGAAGGAAACTGAATATAAACAACAAAACATAAAAAAAATGTTAGCAGATACAGCAAGAAAACCAAAACCAAATCTCTTTGGCCCATACGCACAACCGATGAGGCCACTGCCTTTTGGTTTTCATAGGGTTTTTTTATATCAGATTGATTCAGATATTACAAAAGTATATACGTTTAAAAACTCATATAAGAAAATGGCTGTTCCTTTTTTACTTCATAAATATTTATAGGTCCTTTTGTCTTACTTTGATATATATATATACATATATATATATATATATATATATATATATATATTTATTCGGAAAATTCACATATTTCTCAAATTTATTTTCCCATTAACAGATGCTGACAGTCTTTATCCCCATAATGCATTTCGATAAATTTTCACGACATCAGAGTAAAGTCACCAAGCTGGATTGGATATAATCAAAATGATGATTCGCAAAACCTTTGTCATTTAAAGAATAATACATTATTAGCTACGAGTAGAACAAAGTATCGATAGACGAATTTTTCATTTGTTATATTAGCGGCAACCTTAGTAAATTCATTTGATAAATTATAGCACATAATTATGCTGAATCTTTTGGAAATACAATTTTATTTTGCTCGGAACGAAATAAATCAGCAGCGGATTTAGGTAGAACATACTGAATGCTATTTTTGATGTAATAGTAATCAAGAGTGAAACTGATGATTTCGTTTTAGTGAAGTTACAAAATAAATTTAACATTTAAAAATAGATTTAACATTATTTTCTAGGTTTTATTTAGCCGGATTGCTGAAAACACATTTGCATAAAATTATTGTTTTATATCAGCTTGATTCAAATTCTTATTATAAAAATATACACATTTAAAAACACATATAAAATTGGTTGGTTATAATAAACGGTTGTTTATTTTTTATTTCATAAATATTTAATATTTATACTTCCGTTTGTCCTTCTTTGATATATATATATTCGAAGTATTCACATATTTCTCAAATTCCCCGTCCCATTAGCACATGCTGGCAACCTTTATTCCCATGATGCCTGACGATATGCTATTTTCAACACATCAAGAATTAAGATATCAGGCTATATACACTCACGATGATGATTTTAGAATCGTTTGTTATGTAAAGAATAATGCAGTATTAGCTACAAGCAAAACAACGTAAAGATAGTCGAAGTTTTCATTTGTTATATTAGCAGTATCCGTAGTAAATTATAATTGATATATGATAGCACATAATTGTCCTGAATCTTTTGGAAATATATTTTTTTTAAATTTCGTTTGAAACTAAATAAATCAGCAGGAGATTTCGGTAGGACATACTTAATGATATTTATTGTGCAGTATTGCATTTTTGGACATAGACTTTGGTAGGACATGCTCCATGATATTTATTCTGCAGTATTTTTCATATAATAGTATTAAAGAGTTGTATAATCAAGAGTAACCGATTTCGGTAGGACATACTGAATGGAGTTTATTCTGCAGTATTTTTGTTATAATAGTAATCAAGAGTGGTAAAATCAAGAGTAACATAGATTTCGGTAGGACATGCTGACTGATATTTATTCTGCAGTATTCCATTTTTGGATATAGAATTCGGTAGGACATACTCAATGACATTTATTCTGCAGTATTTTTGATATAATAGTATTCAAGAGTGGTATAATCAAGTGTGGCAGATTTTATCTGCAATATATCAAGTTCACCCCCCGTTTTTCAAAATCTACTTTAAACAAGTAAATTCACTATAACAATTCTTTTTTCCTAAAACAATTCATAGTTCTACATTCATTTTTTTTTCCTTTCACAAAGATCTTTACTCAATACATATAAAGATTTGTGGTTTAATATTTTTTCTACTTATTCAAAATTCTCATTCTCGCATATTTATTTAGATTTCCATTTCTACCGGTTTTTATTTAAATGCAATCAATATCATATTTAACTCCGTAAAGCTGCACTTTCTTTACCGTTCATTTTCTTTAACGTATTTTATTTGCGCTATAAATAAACTACTCTCATTTCCTATTCGAACTTGACGGGTAAAAAATGAAATAAAGTATTTATTGGAATTGCAGTTTTAAATCATATTTTCAATTATCATTATGCTTTCTTTCTAAGGTTCACATACATTTATTAAAGATTACTCAATCACATTTAACTGCAATCTGTTAATGTAAACATAATCGAGACTTTTTGTCGCTCTTAGTCTTGAAACATGTAGGGTTGCTTCACATCCGGTGGGTGCGCCGAAAGGCTGGGCTGCCACGCTATTTGTCTGCTAGTCCGGCAGCCAATCCTTTGTCTCTATATTATCGGCGTCAAAAACTTGATTAGTTTGGCGATAATGCAAGATGCCAAGGCATGTGATTTGAGTACGCATCAAACAGAATTCGCTCCCGATCGCCCTGCTGAAGGGTCCGCAAAAAGGACCGCTGTTGTTTTCTTTTTCCTTTTGTGACGTTGCGTTGCAGTTTTTCATGAACGGGTATACTTCTACACATAGAGATATACTTAATCTCTGCTTTTACAGAGCTTCGTATCTGAGGCTTCCTTTTTGTGACATGTACTTCTTCGTATTGAAAAATGAAGAAAGACTAATTCAGCTTACATGTATATGCTGGAGCTTTTTTACACCATTTCAGAGAACCCGTGAACCACAAACCTCATCGAACCCGATAACTTCTCGAGATCAAGAGTAAAAGATTTCGGTAGGACATACTGAATGGTGTTTATTCTGTAGTAGTTTTGTTATAATAGTAAATAAGAATGGTATAATCAAGAGTAACATAGATTTCGGAAGGACATACTGAATGATATTTATTCTGTAGTATTACATTTTTGGACATAGATTTCGGTAGTACATACTCAATGATATTTATTCTGCAACTATTTTTGATATAATAGTATTCAAGAGTGGTATAATCAAGAGTAACAGATTTCGGTAGGACATACTGAATGGTATTTATTCTGCAGTATTTTTGTTATAATAGTAATCAAGAGTGATATAATCAAGAGTAACATAGATTTCGGTAGGACATGCTGACTGATATTTATCCTGCAGTACGTTAGCTTTAATAGTAATCAAGAGTAAAATTAATGATTTCGTTTTGGTGAAATTTTAAAATGACTTTTTAAATAACGTTTTAAAACTTTATCTTAAAATATTTGTTTGAGCTAACAGTCAAATAATATAAAATAGAAATATCTAAATTAATAAGTATCATGCTTTCTCCAATTGCATGTATAATAATCATAAAAAAGTTAATAGATTTTAATTCTTTTAAAAGTTTTTTCAAATAAATTTTCAGAAGCTTTGTGACAATTTCATAGTTGTTTAAAGTGTAATTTGACACATTCTGCATCATTCTTGATATTTAATTAGAAATTTAGCATTTACATGTTTAAATAAAATATTCAAAAAATTCATTAGCATTCAGAGCTGTTGTAACTATTCACTTTAATAAAATTATATTTTAAAACATCGCTTGAAAAGTATTTTCTAAATTGTAATTAAGGTGTTATTTTGAAAACAATATATGTTAAAAAATTAATTACATATGCTAAGAATATGTATTTTAATAAGTTTCATTAAAATTAATTTGTTTTAAATTCAACATAAATGTATTCGCTGTAAAATCCACACTACAGCTTGACCGTTTTTATTTTCCCACATAAATATTTACAGCCATGTCCGCGAACTTCTCAGGATTACGTCAAGAGAATTCACAGAGTTCTTAAATTTCCCCTTCCATTAACACATGTTGACAGCCTTTATCCTCATAATACCTTTCGGTATATTTTTTTGGCATCAGAATTACGATGTTAGACGGGAGATACTCGTTGATACAGATTCCAGGAACTTTCGTTGTCTGAAGAACAATCTGTTATTAGCTACAAAAATAACAAAATAAAGCAAGTCAAAGCTGATATTTCTTATATTAGAGGTATCCATAGTAATAACATTTGATAAATGATCGCATAAAAGTATGTCGAACCTTTTCGAAATGCTTTCAGCTTATTTGCTTTTTCATGGAAGTGTATAAATCGTTGAAAATTCGGAAGGACTTATTGAATAAAATTTGTATTTTTACATTCTTCTATCTTTACAAGTAGAAAGTATTGGATTCGTGAAAATTTTGGAATTCCAGATTTTGACGGATTTACGCGTTTTAGGGGTCAGAGATTCCAAAAAACATGTTTTTACAAAATATCGGTTTGTGAGTCTGTGACTCTGTCTGTCTGTATGTGAGATAAATTTTGTGGCCGCTCTATCTGAAACACTAATGCACTGAATTTAATAAAAAAATCTATTTAGCTGTTCCCAGATATAAATTGATGCTATTTAGTTTTTGGTGTAAATCGCTCAACAGGTGGCGCTACTATGCTGCATTTTTTACGATTCCTGAAACAGCTCTACCTCAAGAATTAGTGCATGAATTTCCATAAAACTTCAGATTCGGTTAGTCCTTGACATGAATCAATGCTGTTTACATTTTGGTGTAAATCGTTCAAGAGGTGGCTGCTTTGATGCATTTTTCACGATTTCCGGAATAGCTCTATTTCAACAATTAATGCACGGATCAAACTTCAGATTCAGTTAATCCTTGATATGAGTTGGTTCTGTTTACGTTTTGTTGTCAATCGCCCAACACCTGTTCCTGCTATTTTGAATTTTTCCCAATTCCCCCAATATCTCTATCTCAACAACTAATGCACGAATTTTCGTCAAACTTCAGATTCAGGTATACCATGATAAATATTATTGCTGATTATGTTTTGGCGCTAATCGTCCAACACGTGGGGCTTTTATGCTGCATTTTTCCTGATATCCGCAATTCTATTTCAAGAAATAATGCACGGAATTTCAGAATCCTCACGATGGACATAGATTTTCATTTACTTTCATCACTGTGATAGAGAAATTTGAAGTATTAACATGTAAAAGATAGAAGAATGTTTTAGGATTGCTACGTCCGACTAGTTTTATTTTGTTTCATATATCAAATGCAAAGGAAATTAATGATATTTTTAACGGGCTGATTTCAAGAAGAAGCTTTAATATAGGAATATAGGGGCTTTAAACTTTTCAAAAATCAGTTTTCAGATTTTGGTTTATTCTAAATTGTTTAAAAGTTCTCAACAATATGCTAGAGCCCATTTGAAAATATGCATTATTTCTTGAGTTATAATCATTTATAGACGATGGATACAATTGAAAGTCAATTTGAAACTTTAAAACGCGTTTTTTCATATTAGTAAATTTGGAGTTTGCGCACACTATTACTTTCAAATTATGTAAGCTAAAGCTCTAAAAAATCAACCAAGTATGCTTTTTTTATAGTCTTCATGCTAAAACAAAAAACAATTTCACATATTTTTGTTATTTATTTATTTATTTATTTATTTTTTTTTTTTTTTGCGCTTGAAAGCTAGAGTTCTTTTTTTTTTTTCTTTTGTATTTTTTTTTGTGCTAAAATTAAATTTAAACAAAACTTTTCTTTATATTTTGGTATGAGTTTTTATATATTTTTCAAAAATTGTTTCCTCTATGCATAATTTAGAATTTTATCATGCGCGCAGTAATTAATGATTTTAATTCACTCATTAGTGAATTGGATTTTCAATTTTCAAATTTAAACAATAATTTTGTATGTTTTTCTAGATAATATAACTAAGAATATATACTTTAGGCAGAAAGCGAAAAAAAGATCTTTATTGCGAGTTTTGGTACTTTGAAAAAAGGGATGTTTTTTATCGTTTTCACAAACTCAAAGGTCCTGTGCCTCCTTAAACGGTTCTGAATAGACATTTTAATGCAAGGATAAAATAATATAAATAAACAGAAAAGTGTCCAGCTAAACTGATGACATTGAACTTATAGGTTATTGACACTAATTGTATATTATACACTTATTTCAAAGAACAATGCCCTCAAAAAATAAATGAAAGGGATTAGCCCGCAACCCTTTGTTTCCCATCTTTATACTTAAACAATGAGCTTCCAAATCTCATCAGGGAAGCGCCTTATCAGAATAAACCGGTATACTAATTTTGAAGCAAATCGGACAGAAAATCCCACTTATCTAAATTAAGGAGGCGGATGAGCCCCCGTTCCCCCATTATACTTAACCAGTGAACCCCCTATAGTAATTGGACTAGCACCTTATCAGAATGAACCTATTTAGTACATTTGATGCAAATCGGAAAATTTTACTTTTAAACCCATTTATCCCCATTAAGGGGGGGGGGGTAGACCCCCCCTTTATACGTAACTAATGATCCCCCCCCCCAAAAAGTAATCGGAGAAACACCTGATGAGAATGAACCTATTTACAAAATTTTATTCAAATCGGAAAATTCTAACTGAAAAACCCATCTATCTAAATTAAGGGGGGTTGCCTCCAATTCCCCCCTTTCTACTTAACCAATGAACCCCCAAAACTAATTAGGGAAGCGCCTTATCAGAATGAACCTAGAAATAACTTGAAGCACATCGGATATTTCTAGCAAGAGTTATCGCGTTAAGTACATACGTACAGTCGTGGAAAAAAAAAAGTAAACACCCTACTAACTCTTCAACAAATTATCGTAGAAGAAAGATCCTGATACCGAATGATTGGAAATGAAGTCTACTTTTAAATGATGCATATAAAATTTGCTTAGCCATCTATATATTAAAACGAACCATAACTTTGTTTTTTCAATAGCAATGCACAATTTTGACAGCCAAAATGAACTCTGCACCCTTCAGTCAGCCAAAAAAAATTGTTATGCTATTCATACCATAAGTTTCCGATAAATTGATTATTTTAAAACGAGCGTATTTTAAGGGCTGTATCCAAATCGAAGTTCGGTTCTCGATTGTTAACCGAGAAGGTTCTTGATCAAGGCACCTTAAGCACCTCTCAAGCAGTCAATGAAGTCTGTTAGATAACAGGACATCAGAAGAAATTTCAAAATATCTACTCACTTCTATCATAGACGGTCCCTTGATCCATCATTTTACCGTTTTTTAAGCATGTGATGGATATTCCTAAATACTTATGGTGGCGTTTGATTCTCCATGCAGCGGTGGTTCACGGGTTCAATGAAGTGGTGAGACAAAAAAAAAAAAAAAACTCCAACATTATAGGTGAAAGTTGAAAGTACAGTCACTGTTTATTCATTCTCAAGTGAAGAAAAGACAATTCGTAGAAAAAGTATCAAATATGAAAATATGTAGCTATATAATTATCCATGATAAACTGCTCCGCAGCATCATCAGGAAAAAAAACAACAGCGGCCCTTTCAGGGACCTTTACAATAGCGGGGTAGGGGGCGAACTGTACTTAATGCGTACTGAATCACATGACTTGGCGTATTGCATTATTGCCAACCAATAAAGTTTTTGACGCCAGAATTTCAGAGACAAAGCATTGG
Source organism: Maratus speciosus (assembly GCA_963932465.1). Taxonomy (NCBI): domain Eukaryota; kingdom Metazoa; phylum Arthropoda; class Arachnida; order Araneae; family Salticidae; genus Maratus; species Maratus speciosus. The sequence goes on from OZ010789.1 coordinate 86,068,148, forward strand.
CGGCAGGTTTAACAGATAAATTACGTGGCAGTCCCCCTTTTCTCTGCACCCACAGGATGTGAAGCAACCCTACATGCTTCAAGAATAAGACGACATGAAGTCTGGCTTTGTTTACTTTGACTACAGATTGAAGTTAAATGTGATTGTGAAATCTTTAATATATGTATGTGTAATGTAGAAAGGATAATGGTAAATGAAATATAATTTGAAACCGCAATTCCAATAAATACATTTTTTTCTTTATTTCTTTTAACCCGTCAAATTCTAATAGGAAATAAGAGTGGTTTATTTATAGGGCAGATAAAATACGATAAAGAATATGAAACGTTAAAAAAGGTGCAGATGCACGGAGGTATATCTATGTCCTTGATTGCTTTTAAATAAAGACCGTTAAAAAGGAAAATAAATATGGGAGAATGAGAATTTTGAATAAGTGGAAAAAAAATTAAATTATAATAAACCTTTATACGTGTTGAGTAAAGTTCATTGTGAAAAGAGAAAGAAAAATTAATATATGAATGTAGAACTATGAATTGTTTTAGGAAAAATAATTAAAATAATAAATTTACTTGTTCAAAGTAGATTTTCAGTAACGGGAAGCGGAAACCGATATGTTGCAGAGAATCTGCCACAAAGCATAATTTGAAAACTATTAGGAAGAAAAATGTGAAATTTTGGATTTTCATAAAGCAAGACTTAATAAATCTAAATCCATAAAAAAAATTGTAGGTTGCAATTCATAATTTTTTCGAATATTAATTTCATAATTCATATCATAAAATTATAAAAATTGCAAATTCAGCGTATTTATGTTTGGACACATAAGTATTATTGCTACACAAAAAATTAGGACATTAGGAGCATAATTTCATGAGATATAAATAAAAATATGAAAATGTAATTTAACATTAGAAGCACTAAATTTTAAATGTTTATAATTGAAAAACTTATCATTCAAATAACTTCAAATTTACAGTCTAGACACAGTTTGAACCGAAAATTTGAAATATCTCGTTAAAATGGGTATTGCTATTGGAAAAAATGAGTTTGGGGTTCGTTTTAATATGTAGATGGCCCTTTAAGCAAAATTTATATACATCATTTAAAAATAGACTTTATTTCCAATCGTTCGATACCAGTAACTTCCGTCTACGATAATTTGTTGAAGAGTTAGTAGGGGTGTTTACTTTTTCCCACGACTGTACGTACATCCGTACATGCATACATACATACATACGTACATACAGACCCTGCGGGCGCATTAGCTCTCAGGCTTCGATAGCCTGTGAGCTAAAAACGTGCCCATTTAAACTGATGGCATTGAGCTCACAGGTTATTCACTCTAATTGTATATTGTTGCGAAATCAAGCAACTCCTCTTACCCCTTACCCTTTGAAACAAGACCAAAAACGCACCTGCAGTGTGTTACGTCAGACCGAATGATCTTACTGCACAAGAACTGACAGAACTTGTTTTTTTTTTTCCTTTTTCTGCGAGAATTGACTGAGATTTAGAACAGAATAGAACCCAGATATGTGCGTAGATTGAAAAGAAAATAACTTTAAGAAAACTTTAATACTTTATTTGTATCTTGTAAATAATATTCCTTTTGTGAGTGTCTAAGCATGTTGCGTACGTATTCAAGAATGTTTAATGTAATATAGCTTTTTTTATTTCGAACATTCAAGACTTATTATTTTGAAGTTCTGTCATTTACTTCATCGTAAGCCCGGCTATTTCTTCCCAGCAAACACATACCTTTCGGCACACGATCGGACCGCAGGTGGCATTGTCGGTTAAGTGTCGGCATAGGTACAGTGGTTCGGTGAAGCGTCGGCAGCATGTCGGCAATTGAAATATAAGAATCTGCTTTTTCGACTGCCGGTTACTGTAATCGGTCCACTTATGGTTATATATCGGCAAGCGACTTACGCCGGCAAGTGACGCAGGACCGATATGTGATTTCTTATAGTGGACCGATCAGATTTGCCAACATCGGTCCGAATTCGGAATTTTTAGTCTTAGCCGACACTTTTTTTTTTCTTTTTCTTAGTTTGGTTTGAGTTTCAGTTTTGGTAAGATATGTATATTTCATGTATTTCATATAAAATTCTAACAGTTATAAACAAAATAAATGTCAAAAATAGCCTATATTTATTTATTTTAAAAAAAAAGTTTTTGTTGAATTCATTTTAAAAAGGACTTACAATTATTTGAATCATCAAAAGAATTTTTTAAATCGCTCCTTAAAATTATTATTTATTATAAACTTAATCGTAGAAAAAAAATATTCATAAATTAATTGAAATTATTTTCTAGCTATTACATTCTTTTTAAAAGCAATAGCTATGTTTCTTATTTTATCAAAAAATCAAATTATTAAAATGTTTAAAATTATTTTACAAGCTATAAAAATATAAAAAAACTACCCAACTTTTTATCATTAAAATTTAAAAGAAAGATTCAGAAATCTCACACATCTAAAAAAAAAAAAAAAAAAAAAAAAAAAAAAAAAGATAACTTAATATTTCTATTTTATTTGATGATTAAGAAATGTTGATCATTATTGTTACATAATTACTAAAAATATATTCTACATTAAATTATCAAATTACAAAAAGTGAACTGTTATTCTAATTAAAAGTAATTAATAACCAACTTATTTTTTTATTAAAATTAGTTTTTCTATGTTACAAATATATATTTCTTGAATTAACACATTTAATTACATTATAATTCCTAAAGAAAAAATTGTATTAAGAGAAAAACCTCTAAAATTCGCTTATTTTATTGAATAAGCATTCTTAAATTTATAAGAAAGATTCAGAAATATCCCCCATTTAAAGTTGTCTTCGAAAAAAAAAATTATATATAAATTAATATTTTTATTTTATTTTTTAATTAAAACTATTGATAAGTAACAACTTAATATTGCAACATACTCATTAAATATATGTTCTACTTTAAATCATCAAAACGACATAAAATGATTCTTATTCTAATTAAAAGTTATTAATTACCAACTTTTTATTTATTAAAATAAACTTTTCCATGTTACAAATATGTATTTTGTAAATTAACGCAACACATGTAATTATATCATAAATCCTAAAAAAAATTTGATTAACTGAATAAAACCTCTAAATTTTTTTTTAATATTTAATTATTCTTAAATATATATATATATTCTTAATTATTCTTAATTATATCTATATCTTATTTATTCTTAATTATATATATATCTTAATTATTCTTAAATTCGTTTGCTTTAACGAATTCACTAAGGTATTTATTTCATTCACTTAAATATTAAATTAACTTTTAAATACACGCGCGTAAGACAATTACAAATAAATAAATAAAAAATAAAATAAAAAAACTTCAAAATTCGAATTTTCCCATCTACCACTTACCTTCAACGACAACCAATACTTATCGATATGTCTTCCCCTTATGACCTCATATAATCCCCCCCTGATCAAGTCTCAGTGGCTGAGTGGTAAAGGCGTCTACTTCCTGTCCCTGGGTACCATGGATAAAACCCCGCCTCTCTCAACGCTGAAACACGTTCCTTCCAAATATACATTCCACGATGGATCATAGATGGCGCCATCAAAACAGATTTTTTTTTTCAATTTATTCTGGTGTCGGGCTGCGGCCGGCATTCATATGGATAGCTATCGGCGTGCTGTTGGCATAGTTTTCTGCCGACACCGGACCGGCTGCGTGCCTCATGAATCGGGTCGCATTCGCGCGGCGTATCAAAAAAGATACGGAACCGGTAGCGGCAACCGGTATCGTACCGATACCGCCGGTAGTGGCAAGCGGCTGTCGCCCGATTGCTTACCGATAGCTCTGTGTTTGCTGGGTTCTTATAGAAAGGAAAGAACAGGTAGGACATTTAGCTTTTATTTTATGATTGTATAAGTCGAAAGCTTTTTATTAGATAATAAGATTAATGAGTAAATTAGAAACAGAGAATAAGACCAGTAGTAACAGTTTGGCATCCCTGCCGTGGATTATGACCTGATTATAAAATAAATAGAATAAGATATTAAGATATTAGAATAATTAGAAATTATTTATCAAGCTATTTAATTTGAAGAACTGAAAAATTATTGAGCATATAGAACATATAGAGAATTGTACTTTTTAATAGAATTTAGTTGTTATTATTAGTTAGCAATGGCTGAAAGTTTAGTTATCGCCAAAAAAGAAAGAGCTGTGCTACGTGAAAGCATAAATAAGTTTGTAAATAAAATAGAAGCTATTTTGAAAGAGGGGGAACCAGACATTTTTGATTTAGAAGAGGTAGTGGAACAGTTAAGTGTGACAGAAATGGAACTGACACGAGCAGACGGGGAAATTAAAAAATTGGTGCAAGAAGCGCAATTAGATACAGAATTACAGGGCGCTCGCGAATTTAAGGAAAAAATTCCGTCATGGCGCTTTAGAGCAAACAGAAAAATAAAAGAGTTTCCTTAGAAGAGAAAATCCCTTAAAGGAAAACGTAAGCATTAAATTACCGAAACTAAATATCACAAAATTTTCTGGGGATTTTGTTGAATGGCTTTCGTTTTGGTCAGCTTTTGAAACAACCATTCACAACAATGACACATTAGATCCAGTAGATAAATTTAACTATTTGAAAAGTTTTCTAGCCCCCATTCCATTAAAAAGTATAGATGGATTTTGTGTCACTGCAGAGAATTATTTAAAGGCCGTCGATATTTTGAAAGAAAGGTACGGGAATAAGGATATGTTATTTTCGGTACATACAAATAAACTTCTTAATATAACTCCGCTCAGACACTCAAATAACACCAAATCATTTCGAAAACTTTTTTATGATATACAAACGAACATTAGAAATCTAGAGTCCCTTAACATTTCATTAGACTCTTATGGAAGTTTATTATCCCCCATTTTATTTAAATTATTACCGAGAGACCTAGTTTTGGAGTTCAATAAAACGCATGACGACTCAATTAATGTCCAAGATTTAATATCGTTCTTACATAAGCAATTAATATCCAGTGAGAAAATGTATGCGTCATCACTGAATGAAATAAATGAAAAATCATAATTACGGTGCGCAGTCATTTAGGAAAAATCCTTCCTTTCTCCCCCGAGTTAATAAATTTAATTCGCAGAGTAATAAATTTGATTCTCCGAATAGAAAATTACCAGCAGCGAGTGATTTATTGGTTCAGAGCAAAAATGAGACTACTTGTGGATTTTGCTTTGGCAGGCACCAGACAAATAAATGTTTTAGCACTTGTAATTTACCGTTTGAAAAAAGACTTGATTTATTGAGAAAGAGAGGCCTTTGCTGTGTATGCTTATCCCACGGACATATTGGGAAATACTGTGTATCGAATGATTTATGCGGCATTTGCAATTCGAGACACGCCCAGATAATGTGTAATAAAGAAATAAATTCAAAAGGGAAATCTACTAATTCAGAGAGTAGCTATGTTACGAGACCGATGCTGTCAAATCAGGATATAATTTTTAATGTCTATTTACAAACCTTGATAGTGGAGATCCGTAATGATAATCAATCTGCCGAATTTATTCGTATCATTATAGATACTGGCAGTCACAATAGCTATATAACTAGATATGCTGCGAATAAATTGAAATGAAGGAAAATTCGATCAGAAACAATTAGGCACGGACTATTCGGATGGGTAGAAAAAACGAGTAAACATAATCGCTATGAATTTACTATCAGTAATTTAGATCATAGTTTCCGATTTAAAATACAAGCTTTAGATGAAGGAAAAATCTGTTCATTAGTAAATTTATGCCGCGATAGCGAAATGATAAAAATCTTAGAAAAAAGGGGAATTCATCTGACCAATGTTCTTGAAAATAATCGGCTATGTTTATATGAGAATAATCCGGAAGAAGTACACATTTTAATTGGCGCTGACATGGCGGCGAAATTATTCACAGATAATATAAAATATTTTCCTGATTTGGGTATAACAGCTTTTCAAACAAAGTTAGGCTGGACAATTATGGGGAAAACAGAGGTTAATGGAAATGATTCAGAAAGTTCGTTTTCGGTTCTATCGCTGTCATTATTTACTTCAAATGCCAGTTTATCACAACTGTGAAACTTAGATACCTTCGGTATCACTGATGAAGATTACAAAAATAAAGACGATTTAGCTAAAGAAACTTATAACCATTTTCTTGAAACAGTCAAACGTGATGAAAGTAACCGCTACGAAGTGACACTACCCTGGATTGTTGATAACTTAATTTTAGCGAGCAATCGCGTATTAGCAGAGAAACATTTGCTCAAGACAGAACAAAAACTTATCAAAACAAATAAGAAAATAGAATATGAAGACATTTTTAATTTGTTGAAGGATAATAATATTATAGAAGAAATTTCAGACGATAAGGAGAATAGAGTACATTTCTCATCCCACAGACCAGTAATTAAAGAAAATAGTGAAACGAGGAAAAGGCGTCCAGTTTTTAATGCTTCCGCACATAATGCAAACTCTCCTTATTTACACGACTGTCTCACAAAGGGACCTAATTTGGTTGAAATAATTCCGAGCATTTTGAATTGTTTTCGTAAATACAAAATAGGTATTTCTTCAGGCATTGAAAAGGCATTTCTCCAGATAAAAATCACAGAAAAAGATCGCGATTTTTTACGCTTTCTCTGGTTCGACTCCAAACATAATTTGAAAGTTTATAGACATTGTCGCGTAGTCTTCGGACTCACTTCAAGCCCGTTTTTATTAATGGGTACACTAAACCATCTTTTAAGTCAAATACCCGAACAGTGGGAAAATACAGCACGAATTTTGAAAGATTCATTTTACATTGACATTTCCATTACTAGTTTAAAATCGATCGCAGATACTGGAAAATTTATAACAAAATCACAGTGTATTTTATCTTCAGCTCATTTTAATTTAAGATATTGGCGATCAAATTTGCCTCAGGCCATGATCGATGTTTCTGAAGAAAATACAAAGTTAGCACCAGTTTTGGGATTGGTCTGGGACTTAGAGCAAGATAGATTAATGTGTAAAATAGAAGAAAAAATTGAAACGAAGGAGCCACTCACGAAGAGAAAAATTTTATCGGTTACCTAAAAGATTTTTGACCCCATAGGATTCTCCGTCCCGAGGATTCTTATTCCAAAATTAATTCTTCAGGAAACCTGGAAACAAAAATTGAAATAGGATGAAGAACTTTCTGAAAATTTAAGAAAACAGTTTGAGACCTGGTTTAAACAAATTAAGTTTTTACAAGAAATTCATGTTCCACGCTGGTTGAATGTATCGCCCGAAAATGAAAATAACATTTCCTTGCATACCTTTTCCGATGCGAGTAGACACGCCTATGCCACCTGCGTGTATCTTAGATGTCAAACAAAAGAAGGAGTTAAAGTTCAGTTAGTAAATGCTAGAAGTAGAGTAGCGCCCATTAAAGAACTCACAATTCCTCGACTGGAGCTTATCTCGTGCCTCATTGGAGCTAGACTCGCTAAAACTATCATGAGTGATCTTCAGTTGAAACCAGAGAAGACAATCTTTTGGAGCGATTCCTCAGCAGCTTCAGGGTGGATAAGAAGAGAACAATCTTGGGGAACATTTGTCTACAATAGAGTTTTAGAAATCAGAAGCCTTTCCCAAGTTCAAGATTGGCGACATATACCAGAAAATTTAAATCCGGCAGACCTCCCATCCAGAGGATGTTCCTTTAAGCAATTGGAGAAATCACGATGGTGGGAGGAACCAGCTTGGCTGTATTTACCGGAAGATCATTGGCCACAACCAGAAGAACACCCTGACAAGGATATAATAAATAAAGAAAGGAAAAAGACAATCCTAACACTTTTAGACAATGAAGACACTGATTTACACCGTTTTTATCGATATTTTCCCTCTCATCGGAAAAACGTAATAAAGATTGCATTTATATATCGTTTTTATAACAACACAAGACAGAAAGAAAGAATTTCATCACCTAACATCTCCGTTGATGAATTTGAAAAAGCAGAAAAAATATTACTCAGATTAGTACAAAAGGAATCCTTTTCAGGAAGCACATATCCCAAATTAAGAGCCTTAAGACCATTAGAAGATAAAAACGGACTTTTGAGAGCAAAAACAAATATAATCTGTAGACAAGACAAAGAAGATTTTCGTTATCCAATAATTTTGCCCTCAAAACATCCGCTGGTCCAGAAGTTAATTTTTGAAAAACATGTAGAAAATCATCACGCTGCAGTTAGCATACTAATGGCTCAACTTCGAGAAAAATTTTGGATTTTGAAATCAAGAAAGTATATCAGAAACGTCATTAGACAATGTGTTAAATGTCAAAGATTCCAAACACCCAGAACAGAGGTCGAACCAGGAATCCCACCTGTAGACAGAATCAGAGATGCAGCTATATTTGAAGTCGTGAGAGTCGATTTTGCCGGTCCTCTATACCTTGCCGATGGTACAAAGGTGTGGATAGCGTTATTTACCTGTGCTGTCTATAGAGCGGTACACTTGGAGTTGATAACATCTTTATCAACTGAATGCTTTATGCAGTCCCTAAGAAGATTTATTGCACGGCGAGGCAGACCACATACAATTTACTCAGATAATGAAAAGAACTTTGTGGGCACTAGCAGAACACTTTCCAGTCTAGATTGGGAAGCCATAAAAACCTTAGCCTCTATACAGAAAATAAGATGGAAATTAAACCCCCCTGGAGCCCCATGGTGGGGAGGATGGTGGGAGCGCCTTGTTCGGATGGTAAAGGAAATTTTAAGAAAAGTTTTGGGTCGCGCTTCATTAAATTAAGAAGAACTGAGCACAATACTCTTTGATTGTGAAAATATTATCAATTCAAGACCGATCACTTACATCTCGGAAGATAATCGGGATCCTGAACCTATAACTCCATTGATGTTCCTTCAAGAACTGCTACATCCGGCGTTCCAGATATTGATACACTAGACTCACAAGATCTTAACAGACGAGCAAGATATAGTCAAAGAATAAGAAATGATCTGCGAAACCGATTTAGAACGGAGTACTTAGGACAACTGCGGCAACAGTCTATGAAGAAAGAGAATTCCAAACATTTGCAAATAGGAGACATCGTTCTTCTGGAAGATACCAACAAAAGACGTCTTCACTGGCCTTTAGACAAAATAATAGATATATTTCCAGGAAAAGCAAAATAGCAAGATTGGACAAAGTCCAAACAGAAAATGGCATTTTCCTCCGTCCTTTCCAACGCCTTTTTCCTTTGGAAATTGATGCAGCCAGCGATTCCCCATCAGATAACAGAATCCATCAGAAAGTGAACTTTAATGTCCCTAATGAACAACGAAAGGCTACTCCAGAAATCGATCCGACTAGAATCAGTGTAGAAAAGAACCAACCCAGTGACAAAGATATCTCTCCTGTGGTTACCAGAAGTGGACGACTAGTGAAACCGCCACTGAGACTCTGATCAGAACTTCTAAATTAATGAGTTCCTCCCATGGATCACAACTCAAGGTGCAAGGATGTTGCGAAATCAAGCAACTCCTCTTACCCCTTACCCTTTGAAACAAGAACAAAAACGTACCTGCAGTGTGTTACGTCAGACCGAATGATCCTACTGCGCAAGAGCTGACAGAACTTGTTTTTTTTTTTCCTTTTTTTGCGAGAATTGACTGAGATTCAGAACAGAATAGAAAACAGATATGTGCGTAGATTGAAAAGAAAATAACTTTAAGAAAACTTTAATACTTTATTTGTAACTTGTAAATAATATTCCTTTTGTGAGTGTCCAAGCATGTTGCGTACGTATTCAAGAATGTTTAATGTAATATAGCTTTTTTTATTTCGAACATTCAAGACTTATTATTTTGAAGTTCTGTCATTTACTTCATCGTAAGCCCGGCTATTTCTTCTTATAGAAAGGAAAGAACAGGTAGGACATTTAGCTTTTATTTTATGATTGTATAAGTGGAAAGCTTTTTATTAGATAATAAGATTAATGAGTAAATTAGAAACAGAGAATAAGACCAGTAGTAACATATATTATACACTTATTTCAATGAACAATGCCCTCGAAAATTAAATGAAAGGGGATTAGCCCCCACCCCTCTGTTTCCCATCTTTATACTTAAGCAATGAGCCTCCAAATCTCATCAGGGAAGCGCCTTAAAAGACTGAACTGGTATACTAATTTTGAAGCAAATCGGACAGAAAAATCCATTTATCTAAATTAAGGAGGCGGATTAGCCCCCCCCCCACACACACACACCTTTTCCTCTTTGTACTTAACCAATGAACCCACCAAAACAGTAAATGTATCTTATCAGAATGAACCTATTTACAAAATTTGAGGCAAATCGGATAATTCTGCCAAAAAACCCATTTATCTAAATTAAGGGGGATTAGCCCCCGAACCCCCCCCCTTTGTACTTAACCAATAAACCCCCATAAGTAATCAGGGAACAGCCTTATCATAATTAACCTATTTAGAAATTTTGATGTAAATCGGAAAATTCTGCCTGAAAAACACACCTATCTAAATTAATAGGGGGGGGGGGTTAGCCCACGTTCTCCCCCTTTTATAGGTAACCAATGAACCCCTAAAAGTAATCGGAGAAGCACCTCATGAGAATGATCCTATTTGCAAAATTTAATGCAAATCAGAAAATTCTGCCTGAAAAACCCATTTACCTAAATTAATAGGGTTGCCCCCCGTTCTCCCTTTATACTTAACCAATGAACCCCAAAAACTAATCAGGTAAGCGCCTTATCTGAATGAACCTAGAAATTTTTTTTGAAGCAAATCGGATATTTCTAGGAAGTGTTATAGCGTTACTTGCGTACGTACATACATACATACATGCATACTTACATACATACTTACATACATACATACTTACATACAGACCCTGCGGGCACATTAGCTCTCAGGCTTTGATGGCCTGTGAGCTAAAAATACAGATGAATTAAATGAGTAATTTATTTTACAATATTAAAGTTGTAAAAGAAGCTTCCATAAAATGTTAGAAATAATAATATCTGTAATAATTTCAGAAATTTGCAATTACGTTCTTTGTGAAATAAAGCATACTCTTAAAGTACATTCTTATACAACATAAAAAAATTATATCTAATATCTTTATGGATTTTGCATTTGAATATTTATGAAATTCATTGAAAATTATTGCTTTAATGCTAAGAATTTTGAGAACAAATTTCTGCACGATTAAAATAATAATAATAATAAAATAAAATAAATAAACAAAGTAAAATCTTTCCGGAGAGAGATTAGAAAAATTCTCTCTCACCATGTAGTTATGCACGATTTCAGAAACCTTACATATATCTTCTGAAACCTACAAAAAACTAGTCGGATGTGGCTATCCTAAAACTCTCTTCTATCTCATACATATTAATACTTCCTGAAAAATGCCTCATAGTAGCGCCATCGGTTAGGCGATTTACACCAAAATCTAATCAGCAACAACTTATGTCAACTTCTAACTGAATCTGGAGTTTGATTAAAATCATAGCATTAGTTTTTGAGAGAGAGCTATCGTGGAAATCGTAGACAATTCTGCATAGCAGCATCACCCGTTAGGCAATTTACACCAAAAACTAATCAGGGCCAATTGTTACAATTTACTAACTGGATCTGAAGTTTTATGAAAGTTCGTGCATTAGTTCTTAAGTTAGAGCTATTGCGATAATCACGAATAATGCAGCATATCAGCGCCACCTGTTGGGTGATTTATACCGAAAGTTAATCATCACAAAGTTATATTAGGGACTAATTGAATCTAAAGTTTTGTTAAATTCCGTTCTTTTGTTCTTGAGATAGAGCAATCACAAAATTTGTGTCACATACAGGCAGACAGAAAGAATCACAGACAGACTCATAGACATGCATTTTGTAAAAAACATGTTTTTCAGTATCTCTGACCCCTAAAACGTGTAAATCCGTAGAAAACCAGAATTCGAAAATTTTCGCGAATCCAATACTTTCTGCTTGTAAAGATAGAAGAAAGTAAAAAAGAAGAATGTTGGATTTTTTGTCAGAATAATCTATCAAAGACAATATATTTATATTTAATGATTTTTTCTAATAATATAATGATATTTAATATAAGATAAAACAAAAAATAAAACGAATTAGTGACAATATGGCATTAGAAAACTACTTTGTTATAACTTTAAGTAATCTTAAACAAAAAATAATGAAAATGAACTTTTTTTTTAATGCTCAAAATATTGCATCTAATACACATAAAAGTTATATTTAAACATACTGTCTACATTTACTTTCGTCAAAAGACTTAAAACAAACAGGCAGCAATTACTGGAACACTTCTGTGATTAGAAGAGAATTCTCTGTTATATGAAGAAATTGCCATCATTTGATTGGAGAATTTTCATGCAAATTTGAGCGTAGATGTGATTATTTTCGTATTTTCAGAAAAAACAGGAGATACGTAAAAGTCCCGTTTCAAATACGAACAAGTCGGAAATTGTACGTCAAACGTGGCAAATGAGGTGCGTTCGTAGCATAAATAGTTTTATAAATATTCGGATCTTGGTTCAATAACTGTTGCACTCTTACGCAAAAATGCATTATTATAAAATTTATTACGGTTATATATATTAAATTCAGTAATACGGAATTATGACTCCATATTAAATAGAACGTAATCACCCTGACAACCTAGAATCATTACCGATCGGGGAATATCATTGAATAAATTATGTATGATAGGATTTTATAGAATGAAGAAAACTTTCATAAAGTTTTGATTCAATTTTCATAAAATTTGAAATGACTCGACAAAGTTCTGCAACGATTATTTTTATTAAATTTCAAACCATTCAGTTGGGTAGTTTTTTACGTTGTTACATGCGGACAGACGGACAGACAGACGGACGGACGATACGACGACTACAGGTGCTACATATTTATATAATTAAGAGCGCGCCAAAAATTTACTAAACAGCATAGTTTCAGGAACACCCCTGTTGTTTGATGAAGACGCAGTTCTAGGTCGTAGGACTACCGAGTAATTTTTACATTTGAGTGTTAATTGTGAATTTTCTGTATTTTTCAGGAAAATGGACAAACAAAGGTATAATTTTTTTTTTTGCGTTTTAATGAAATATAATCAACAGACAAATTCATCCAATTCATGGATTTTTTAGATTTTAATTTGCTTTAATTTTACAAATTCGGAAATTAAACGATACGGGTTTATGTCAGTGATGTTCGTGAAACAATTTAATCTTCGATGAAAAGGATATGAATATGATATTTTTTTTGTTTTAACTTATTAACCGCTGGTGTTGCGTTGACGCCACTGTCAAAATCAATGTGCATGTAACTTATTTACCTATCCATGCCTATTTTTCAATTAAAAAATTACCCTTACTTAAAGACACAAAATTTTAATATCAAATAAAGCGAAAAGTTTCTTTCAGAATTTTTGTTGGCAAACGACGAACGCCCAGCTAAAAAGTTGAAAAACTCAACCTGAAAGTTTTTTGCGGTTAATGGGTTAAGATTAGTGAAACACATTCAATTGATGAAACTAGCTTTATACACTATAAAACATTTAGGGAGTAATTAAACTTATATAATATTGTAATTTAAACGGATATAACTGGTGTAATATTACACAATACTAATAAAAAAATAAGAATTCACATTATTATGATGTAATGTAACACAATTATATCGGATTAAGTTAAATAAGGCTATAAAAAGTGATAAAATATCTTTATTAAGATTGATGATCGTTTCATCATACAAAACTTCGACATTTTCAAAATCATTCACTATAGAAAATATTTTCACATAATTTAAAACAATAACATAGTAAACAATGTCACGAGACATGATGCATAATGAAAAACATTGTAAACATAAAAATTAAATTAGCTATTTCCGAGCGTGGATTAATTTCATAATTAAAAGAAACAATAACATGATAAACAATGTCACGAGACATCAGCTTATGTGAAAAGTGCAAAACATAAAATAAAAATAAAATTAACTTGGATATTTGCGAGCATGGATTAATTTTTACTATGGTTACTAATATTAGACAGCATCTCTTTCCAAATTTTAGGTAAATCAAGGGATACTGAATCAGTTCAAATATTCTCGTTGCGTAAAAATATCTCTATTGATTCCCGGATTATTGATGGTAAATAAAATCTTGATGGATAAATTAACTTGCTATTTTTAATATCGATCTGTAAAGGTTCTTCGCTGCATAATTTGGCCAGTGCTGTGATTCTTCTGTTGTATTTGGTGTATGCTATATGTTCTTTGCTTCTATTTTTTATCTATTCTATGTATTATTTCCATATTTTATCACTTTTTATAGCATTATTTAAGTTAATCGGCTTATAAGCGATTATTATACATGTTGGGATACAATTATATCGATTAAATTACTCCGTAAATGGAGGCAGCATGGCTGCCACCAATTTTATAGAGTATTTTAATCGATGTTTAATCGAAGTTTTTTCACCAATTTTATGGAGTATCATTAGACTTCCTTTTTTTAAAAAATTATAATACTATAAAGGCATAAACTATACAATTTATGTTTTTGAACAATGAGAAATATCATAAAATGAATATTAATAAAAAAGTTTTTTTTTTTTTTTTTTTTTTTTTTTTTTTTTTTAACGAGAGTAGTATAATCTACAGATCTATTTTTTATTTACAATCATTTATAAGAGATCCATTGAAATTTATTTAAGAGGTTCAGGAGATCGTAACGATGCATTATCTTTTCAGATCCCGAATTTATGTGTTGAATGGTCGGACAACTTACGGAGTCGCGACATAGAGGGAACGCGCGCGGTCGCGAAAATATAGGGCGCGTTATATGATTACTTGTTTATATTAGATGATTTTTTACCATTTTTCATTGGCATTGTATTTGTAATTTTCTGTTATACATTCTGATGACGACACAGTAAAAGAGTTGAAACATGTAAATATAGATTTTTAACTTACATTTAATGTGTTTTTATACCGTCTTTTAATCAAATAAATATTTTAACATTGTGATATGTTTGGTAGTGGACGTAATTTTGCCTATTACTCGCACTTATTAAGATTTGTATTATTTTTTATTTATATTAACCCGGTTAAAAGAACACAACATTTGTTTAAAGGAAGTATACAGTTTTGTATTCTAGATGTTTGAGGTGATAAATTAATGACTAAGAAAATCATTAAATATGTAAATACTACTAATGATAATTTACCGAATTATAAATTATTTCTTAGAAATGATGATATATTTTATGAACAGAGAAATTGTAGTTATATCATTCTTTGGATCCATCTGAATAAAGGATTGTTACAAAAGTTATTTTATTGAATTTCAAGTCACATTTATTAAATTTAGGTAACGGTAATGAAATTTAAAGAGAATTCCTAATCATAGTAAATATTGAATAGGTACCGTAATGAAAAAACCAAACTCTGTAAAATGTAGAATAAATATTTTCTTTTCAGACTGAGAATTTAAATGTATAATTCCCAAAAGATTTTGAAATATATATATATATATATATATATAAGAAAAAGTGTATATAAATGTACCTTTGCATTTACAGAAAATCAGTAATAAGAAGAAAAGAAAAAGAATGCAGTTAATATTTATTGTATTCAAAGATTTCAAAAACGACGACAAAAATAAAATAATAACGACGTAACATATGATGTCAAATAATATATTCATCACCGCATTATTCTAAAACTAGTAATAGCACACTGTAAAAAAAGATGTAATTCTACAGATGTATAGTTGCATAAATCTGTATGCTTACTAAAATTAAAATTTTATCTATACACTGTACTAAAAAATATGTAAATTTACAAAACTAGTTTTTGTAAAGCAACAGAAATCTAGTTTTACAAAAAAAAAAAAAAAAAAAAAAAAAAAAAAAAAAAAAAAAAAAAAAAATCTACCAAAATTACAGTTATTTTACTAAAATATTATCTTTAACCTGGGTTGCAGTTACGTAAATAGTTCTAAGCATCCCAATTTCCTAAAAAAATCTTAGTAACCTTACAGATTTTTTTCTTTTACAGTGCAACCGTGTATCTGTTACATGAATTTTCGCTGATGTCGTTACATAAAATGTTCTAGGCATCCCATTTTCCTAGAAAATTCTTAGTAACTTTATAGATTTTTTTGTTACAGTGCATTTGGCTTTGCCCGGTATTGCTTTGAAATTTTGCATTTTTCCCATTGAGAAAAATTTTATGTACCCTGAAAATAAAGTTATATAAATGCTATAGATTACTAATATTACTATGAAGAAAATGAGATCGCTAATAGACGCCAGTTATTAGAAATTTTCTGATTTTCCAGGCTTCTTAGAGAACGTAAAATGAAAAAAAAAATACTATTGCATAATTCAAAATATCGTAAAATACATGTGACTAATATTTAATTCTTTTCTTAATGTTTCCCGATTTTGGTTTCATACAGGGGATTAAAATTTAAGTCTGGATGCCAAAAGGTCATATCGAAAAATTTTTATAAATACAAAAAAAAAAAAAAAAAAAAAAGAAAAATTCAGTTTAAAAAAATCCATAAAATGAAGAGAATGTCTGCACAAACATCAAATAAAGTCCTTTAAAATGAGAACGAAATTAATTTTTGTAATAAAATATTGAAATCGGGTTACTTTAAATAAAACCGAAAGATCACCGGGCAACTTGAAAAAGTGAAATCCCGTTTTAGTATGAAATTAACTTATAAAATACAAAAATTGGAATTCTGTGGTAGAAATGCATTCAGAGTATCCGGACAGTAATGAATCAAGATTACGGACGTCTACGTGTAATAGTTTCATGTAGCTATAGCCCACAGACACACAGGAGAAGACTAGGAGACACGCAAGAACTTATTATATTAAAATTTTCATCATTTCATCATTTTATTAATATTTTCATTATTCTTTACAAATTCCATTTTATTAATACATTTTCTGATCTATTTGTTTGGTAAATAGTTTTATGAATGTGAATCAATTTAATTTCTGTTACTAACAAATATTTCAGCTGTGTATTAGAAATTACACTAAAAATATTTTTCAAAATAACAGACATTACATTACACTACATTCAAAAGATAAAAACACTAAAAACATTTTAAAAGGACGTTTCGATTCATTCTGAATCCATCATCAGCTAATTTCTAACGTAAAAGCCGTACTAACGTGTTAAAGTTCAACAAGCAGAAAAAATTACATGAAGTTGCCAAAAAGAAAATTACAGTTAAAACAAAACTGAACATTCTATTGGTAGAGATGCAGCTTCGTTAATTGCTAAATCAGCAGTTCTAGTGTACCTAGCTTAAAAAAAATGCGACCTGCATAAATGCTGCGGTTGGATATAATTATAAAATCATTCTCAAAACTCGGAAAATGATCAGTTTTCATGGCGTGGTCATCAATCTTAAAATTTAAATTTTTATTTCTAAATTTATGTTTATTAGGGTGGTCCTTAAAAAATTAAATTTTAAAATTTCTATGGGGCACCCTCCTATTTTGTTCTATGTATAAAATAAAGACTTCCACAAAAATTTCAGAATTTTAAAATATGTTTTAAGGGTCGCTATCAGGGTTTGAATATTTTAGAAAAATTAAAAATTGACATATTTTGTAATCTAATAATAACTTAAAATACATATCCATAGTCATTGCCAAATTGAGTCATGATATGATATTAGGCTATAAAGAATGTCATTTGTTTCAAGTTTCAACATATTTACACAGTCTATTGTCCAAACACAGAGAGGAGTATTTCATGTCTACACTCTATTTCACCTCAACTTGGCTGCATTGTGAAAGGTAGAGAATATAACATTCCACCTTAAAAAATAGCTCTCCGTTATTTTTTAATCTTAAATAGCTAAAATGTGTAGGAATTTATAAGATAATGTTCATAAATTATTAAATTTGATTTTTTTATATTCGTAAAATGTCGTACTAAATGGGTATATTCGTATCAAAAGCAGAGCACAAAACTTAAAAAAAAAGAGTTTTCGGCAAGCGTTCCTTTGACTGTTCATTAGAATTGTAAAATTTTAGAAGACATTTCAGGATTTGAAACTGTAGACAGATTACCCATTATTGTTTCAGGTAAAGGTACTGACCATTTAACTAGCTGTTCCAAAACTTCAATCAGGAACAGGTGAAGCAATAGCATCTGCTGTTAACAAAACGTTGGAGTTGTGGGGATTACAAGCAAGTAAAATGTATGACTTTTGATATAACCTTTGTCAGTACCCGATTATCAAGAGAAGCTTGTGCTCTTCTCGATTGGAATATGAACAAAGAAATGATTAGACTTGCCATCGTTACATCCTTGAAATTATGATTGAAGAAGTTGTTGTTAAGTCTCTCGGAGATTCAAGCGGACCAAACATACTGATATTCAAACGAATTAAAATTTCGTGGATGTCAATCAGTTATCGCATATTTCAGACTCCCATAACTGTCAATTTAATCAATGAAAAAATAACACATAATGGGTCACAAATTACAGAATTTGCTCAAAATCATCTTAATGATTTTTCAACCAAGGGACGATTACAAGAAACTGACAGAGCTTGCCATCATTTTCTTAGTAGGAATACCCCAAAGAGGTGTTTACATTAGAGTCCCAGGCAGATTTCATCCGGTTCCATGGATGGTAATGGCCATATACTCGCTCAAGATTTATTTATTTAGAGATCCGTTTAAACTCTCTAAGCAGGAAGAATCTGGAGTTCGTCAAGTTTGCTCGTTTGTGGTGCAAATCTACATTTACAGCTGGTATCAGGCACAATGATTTATTGCTCCTGAAGAACTTGAAAAAAGACGAAAATGGTTATGAAATCATTTCTTTGTGCTTTGAAGAAGTTCCTAGGATAATTCTGTACTTCACAGAAGAACTGGTTGCTTTTGCATTTTTCGATGATAATGTCTGTTTTAAAAGTATAAGAAAAATGGTGCATGTTTTGAAAAATGAAGAAAATTATGAAACCTTGAAACGTACACGTGCTGATCCTGATGTCATTCTCCAAAATGACATGCAAGATTTTCTAAGCAGCACTCTGAGGCTTTTTCTTAAATTATGGATTTATCTTCGGAATTTTTTTATACTGATGTGACTAATTGGAATGAAAATGAATCCTACAAGACATGTAAGGCACTAGCCACTTCACACTAAGTTGTTAATGATATAGCCCAAAGTGGGATAGCAGTCAGGGAGGAATACAATAAACTTCATACAAAATATAACGAACAAAAACAGAACTTCAAGGAAGTGATGATGGTAATCCAAATCATTTCTTTGTTCATATTCTGTTCCAGAAGAGCACTAGCTTCTCTTGATAATTCGGTATTAACAAAGGATATATCAAAACTCACACATTTTACTTGCTCGGTACTCCACACGACTCCAATATTTCGTTAACAGCAGAAACTATTGCCTCACCTGTTCCTGATTGAAGTTTTGGAACAAGTAACTGGTCAATACCTTTACCTGAAACAATAATGGATAATCTGTCTACAGTTTCAGATCCTGAAATATCTTCTAAAATATTGCAATCCCAGTGAGCAGTCAAAGTAACACTTGCCGAAAACTCTTTTTCTAACTTTTGGACTCTGCTTTTGATACGAATATGTCCATTTAGTATGACATTTTGAGAATATCAAAAAATCAAATTCTATAATTTATAAACATTATCTCATAATTTTTTATGCATTTTAGCTAATTAAAATAAAAAAATAACGGAGAACTATTTTTCAAGGCGGAATGTTATATTCTCTACTTTTCACCATGCTGCCAAGTTGAGGTAAAATAGAGTGAAGACATGAAATACTAATTTCTGTGTTTGGACAATAGACTGCTTAAATATGTTGAAACTGAATAAATGACAGACTCTTTACAGCCTAATATCATACGATGATTCAGTTTGCCAATCATAATTGATTTGCATTAATAATATATTATTAGATTACAAAATATGACAATTTTTAATTTTTTTTAAATATTCAATCCTTGGTAGCGACCCTTAAAAAATGTTTTAAAATTTTGAAATTTTTATGGAAGTCTTTATTTTATACATAGAACAAAATAGGAGGGTGCCCCATAGAAAATTTAAAAGTTAATTTTTTAAGGACCACCCTAATGTTTATGCTCCTTAAGTCTTGTTTAAGATGTACGATTGGTTTCTCCTATGTTAACTGCACTACGCTGTTTGCATGGAAATGCAAAAATAACATCTTTAAATTGTGAGCTAAGGTATCTATGCTTAAAATTGCTTAAAAGATGCTTAAGTGGTTTTTGAGGGATGAAGGACGTATGAATGCCAAGTGGTTTTAAAAAAATGCGAAATCGTCTCTGAAATACATTTGTTATACGCAATGCTTGGGAATTTATTAATTTTCATACGTTGGAAGGATGGAGGAATATCCATGTGTGCACGAAGAAGTTCCATAACAATGTGAAAGCAAAATCTTTCAGGGTAACTATTCAACTTTAAATCGTATAAAATGTTTGTATTTCTATATTAAAAAGCTCTTCTGTGCTGCAATATCGTTATTGCATATGTCTGTACCAAACACTGTACCAAAACTAGTATCGTGAAGGAATTTTCACCTTGTTATAAACGTTAAAACATACATATAATTTTTTTTAAAAGGTGCTAAAAGCATATAAAGATATTAGTTAATATGACCCTGAGATCTTTATATTTTTTTAGCACATTTTAAGTAATTACATGTATGTTTTAACTTTTTTAAAAATAACCATTCTCAAAGAGTAATAAATGGCTTGTAAAAATACAAACAATGTTATTAAATAACTGGTATTTAACAGCTCGTTACGGATTGGAAACAAAACTTATGTGTTGAGTTACTTACAACATTTACTGAAATAATGAAACTATAAGCAATTAATATGTGTTAAAAATAAAAGACGCTGCTTAAAAATTGAAAAAAAATTATTTAAATACACGTAATAAGCAATTATTAGGCAATGATATTTTACTTCAGTAAAATAAATTCTATTGCATTTTAAAAGTAAATAATGTAGACTTTCTTTTATGAGTAATGATGCATTATGCAAACGAAAATGTTTTTCACGGTCTTAAAATTTGCAATTGAGGGAAATACCCACGATTCTTCTCTTTTGTTTGCATTTGCGAACTTAATATCAATTACCATTTTTACATTTAATATCAATTTTCATTTGTACTTCATATGCTGTAAAAAAAGACAAATGTTTCTTAATCTTTGAAAATATAATATAACCACGAATGACAATATATAATATCACATTTCGAGTTAATCATTACTCCGAAAAGCGTCCATTTTCTTTACAAATATCAAAATCAATATATTTTCAAGGTTTAAAGAAGAATTTATAAAAACAAAGTTTATTTCGCTGTCGGTGAATTTCGGAAAAGTTCTCAAGTACATATATATATATATATATATATATATATATATATATTATATCATTTCAAAATGCTAAAACAACATAACTTCAAAAGGAAGGTGTATATCTGTAGAAATTTTTAAACAGTAAAATATTTATAAAAACAAAAACAAGAAAGACAGGTAAAAAAACAAAAACAGTCTGTTCTTCATCAGTGGGAGGACAGACAGAAAACTAACTCCACCCCCCACTTTTTAAAATTTGCAGGTTTCTGAACACATGCTCACCCCGCATTCAATACTGAAAACTATTGTCATTTTATTAATCTAATTACATAAAAAACTAAAACAACTCAAATTAAAAACTAACAAACATAATATTAACCATACAAATACAAAAAACTTTAATAAAAAGGTCTTTTAGAGGAATGCTTAAATTATCATTAAACTGAAAACAAAAAGAAAAAAATATAAGAAAATAGCATGAATGCAGAATAAACATGCGCCCCCCCCAAACCCGCAAAATGAAATTTCTCAAAACATGAATACCTGTATAATGTTTTCTACCCGTCAACTATAAACAAATAAATTTTTTTCTTCCAAATCCATTATCAAAAGCCAGAAATTCCAGGTCTGCAACATTCTTTCGTTTCAATTCATCGATAGACACCCGTTCTTTTATCAAGACTTTAGGATGCCCATTTCATACAGAAAGATCGAGAAGGCTGCTATCACATGTTCACGCCGACAGTCCACATCGTTGCCATTCACTTTTAAGAACTGTCTTTAAATAATATTTCAAAAACTTAATAGGGTAATTGTTATTGTAAAATAAATTAGCCAATAACTTAAAAATCTGTTTATAAAAATTACTGTCTCTGCCACAAATTTTATTGAAACGTATCAATTGATTAATAATTATATTTATGTAAATTTTTTTATGCAAATTTGAAAACCAATGCGGCATGCTTCTAGTAAAAAAATTAAAACTATTTCTTTTATCGTACAAATCCAAAATCAAATTATTATCACTAATTTTGAATAAAATATCTAAAAATTCTGCATTATAATCATCACTGTTTGCTCTGTTCAATTTTAAACAATTTGGATATATAATATCATATTCATTAGAAAAATCAAAATTAAAAATCAAAATATCATCAATATACCTAAAGACCTTTAAAGACTTATTATATTTCATAGTATATTTAAATTCATAATAAAATAAAAATAAATTAGCTGCTGTACTAGAATAGTTTGTTCCCATCCCTATACCACATATTTGATTAAAGGTATTATTGTTAAAAGTTACATAATTATTATAAAAACAGAAATGACATAAACTTGAAAATAAATCTCTATTTATATTTAATTCATCATTTATACAAAAAACATCAAAAATACTCATTAAAACTTCATAAAGTGAATCAATAGGTATATTGGTGAACAGATTTTCAAAATCGAATACCTGCATTGTCAGAGGAGTCAAAGGCAATTTGCTCAAAATTTCAACACTATTGTCAATTGACCAGAAATAACTATACTTCTTAAATTTATGCTTTAAAAAATCATAAATCTTTTTTAATAAATTCTGTAAACCAATATTAAAATTTTTGTTAATGCTTCTAGAAGTACTACAAATAAATCTAAATTTAATCGGATCTTTATGAAATTTAGGCGTTAAGAAAATAAATGGCAAACAGTGATGATTAGAAACATCAAAATTATAAGAAAACATACTTTTAACTTTCTTCTTATATGCAAAAAATTTTTTAACTACAGGATTTTTGTCAATATTAATTTTTGAATAAAAATTCGAAAGAAATCGAATTTTTATTCAAAAATTAATATTGACAAAAATCCTGTAGTTAAAAAATTTTTTGCATATAAGAAGAAAGTTAAAAGTATGTTTTCTTATAATTTTGATGTTTCTAATCATCACTGTTTGCCATTTATTTTCTTAACGCCTAAATTTCATAAAGATCCGATTAAATTTAGATTTATTTGTAGTACTTCTAGAAGCATTAACAAAAATTTTAATATTGGTTTACAGAATTTATTAAAAAAGATTTATGATTTTTTAAAGCATAAATTTAAGAAGTATAGTTATTTCTGGTCAATTGACAATAGTGTTGAAATTTTGAGCAAATTGCCTTTGACTCCTCTGACAATGCAGGTATTCGATTTTGAAATTCTGTTCACCAATATACCTATTGATTCACTTTATGAAGTTTTAATGAGTATTTTTGATGTTTTTTGTATAAATGATGAATTAAATAGAAATAGAGATTTATTTTCAAGTTTATGTCATTTCTGTTTTATAATAATTATGTAACTTTTAACAATAATACCTTTAATCAAATATGTGGTATAGGGATGGGAACAAACTATTCTAGTACAGCAGCTAATTTATTTTTATTTTATTATGAATTTAAATATACTATGAAATATAATAAGTCTTTAAAGGTCTTTAGGTATATTGATGATATTTTGATTTTTAATTTTGATTTTTCTAATGAATATGATATTATATATCCAAATTGTTTAAAATTGAACAGAGCAAACAGTGATGATTATAATGCAGAATTTTTAGATATTTTATTCAAAATTAGTGATAATAATTTGATTTTGGATTTGTACGATAAAAGAAATAGTTTTAATTTTTTTACTAGAAGCATGCCGCATTGGTTTTCAAATTTGCATATAAAAATTTACATAAATATAATTATTAATCAATTGATACGTTTCAATAAAATTTGTGGCAGAGACAGTAATTTTTATAAACAGATTTTTAAGTTATTGGCTAATTTATTTTACAATAACAATTACCCTATTAAGTTTTTGAAATATTATTTAAAGACAGTTCTTAAAAGTGAATGGCAACGATGTGGACTGTCGGCGTGAACATGTGATAGCAGCCTTCTGGATCTTTCTGTATGAAATGGGCATCCTAAAGTCTTGATAAAAGAACGGGTGTCTATCGATGAATTGAAACGAAAGAATGTTGCAGACCTGGAATTTCTGGCTTTTGATAATGGATTTGGAAGAAAAAAATTTATTTGTTTATAGTTGACGGGTAGAAAACATTATACAGGTATTCATGTTTTGAGAAATTTCATTTTGCGGGTTTGGGGGGGGGGGGGCGCATGTTTATTCTGCATTCATGCTATTTTCTTATATTTTTTTCTTTTTGTTTTCAGTTTAATGATAATTTAAGCATTCCTCTAAAAGACCTTTTTATTAAAGTTTTTTGTTTTTGTATGGTTAATATTATGTTTGTTAGTTTTTAATTTGAGTTGTTTTAGTTTTTTATGTAATTAGATTAATAAAATGACAATAGTTTTCAGTATTGAATGCGGGGTGAGCATGTGTTCAGAAACCTGCAAATTTTAAAAAGTGGGGGGTGGAGTTAGTTTTCTGTCTGTCCTCCCACTGATGAAGAACAGACTGTTTTTGTTTTTTTACCTGTCTTTCTTGTTTTTGTTTTTATAAATATTTTACTGTTTAAAAATTTCTACAGATATACACCTTCCTTTTGAAGTTATGTTGTTTTAGCATTTTGAAATGATATAATATGCTTTATTGCATTTGATATGTGCTGCTGTAGCGCCATTCATGCAGTAATTTATCATTAATTTTGGAATAAAATATATATATATATATATATGTGTGTGTGTGTGTGTGTGTGTGTGTGTGTGTGTGTGTGTGTGTGTGTGTGTGTGTGTGTGTGTGTGTGCTCGATAAAGGGACAAATTGGAGCTAAAAAAGGCAGTTGGCGAGATATGTTTCAGTTTGGGTTTCCATATATTGACGCACAGGCATAAGCCGGATGGTTATATCACTAATAAAATATGTGAATTCCTTAAGTAAGCAGTCGAATTCTGTATTTCTAAGTTTTACTAGTAATCAGGAACAAATAAGTAGGTGAAAGGCTCAAGCAACTCATTTTTAAAATGTTTATTTAATCATCTCTATGTGGCAGTCGGAGTTTCATATCTTAATTACATGATTATATCTTAGCCTTCATAACATGATATTACCGAAGAAAATATATTATTCAGATACCACATATCTTATTAGGTACTGTATTGGAACATTAGAGTCGTAGTGGGTACCGGGTGTTTCGGAAAAAGCTTCGAATCGAACTCTTTAAACCACGAAAAATCCTCTCTCTCTCCTTCGTCCGTCGTCTCTCTGATCTGGATGCTCTTGCGTATATTAAGTTAATTTAGCACAAAGTGTGAAATCAAGTCACCTGACTTTCTTTCTCCAATCATAACCGCTTAAAGAAAGATTTAGTAATAGTTTCGGTTGAATAATCTTGAGGTGATACAACTTCCGTAGTGCGAAAACTTCCTCCTAGAACACTCCATAGTCTCGAAATCCGGTACACAATGTGTAAATTAAAAATAAACTCTGAGCTCAAGAGTGCTGGTTAAAAATAGATTTCAGATTGCCAGATGAGAATTTTAATAGAAAAAAAATGAATTTATTTATGTGGAATAAAACTAGAATATTAAAGCATTGAAATATTATAATAGACACTTCGATATTCTAATAAAAGAATGATTTTTAAGAAATCGATTTTTTAGAAAGAGATAATTTCGTACTTATGCCATTTTAGCAATTGAATAAAGAATTTAGATGGGTTTGATGTACACAGGAAATCATAGTGGATTTTAATAGAGATTTAAATAATAAAAGAGTTTTATTTAAGGATTATAAGTAGTTAGCGCCATTTTTAGATTTAACCAATTTGGAATAAATATTACTAGGTGGATTAAGATCTTATGTCTTTACATACGGAGATTGAAAGATTAGTTTAAGAATATGTTTTTAATTTAATAAGCCGGTATAATATGTGGTATACTATTAAAAGAAAAATTTATATAAAACAATATTAACCCAGATTTTACATTTTTATCCATAAATATAACCACATATTTTAATCTTCTGTGGTTCTTTTCTAATATATAGAATAATATTAATCCGTTTTATGAAGCTGAGTATCGGGTTTTATTATACCATCCATTCTCAATTCATCATTTTCGATTGCGTAATTGAATTTATTAATGTAAGAGTAACAAAATGTAATGAATTTAAATATGATACGTTAATGTTAATGAAGTTAGTTTATTATGTTTTTCTGTATCACATTAAAAATGTATACTCGAGAACGGAGAGTATCTGTAAAACCATTCTTCAGGGTTGAGACAATTGATTAATACATCATAAGAATTACTCGATAAAATTTCTGAATGCCTATGTTGGCAAAAGATACTTCGTTTTTATATTTTTTTTTAATCTGAAAATATATTCGTTTATGGGGTATTTAATGATAAAGAAAGTCTTTTTTATTTGTGGATATTTTGGAAGAAGTTCTTATATATTTTTGTTAGTGGTTATACTATATTTTCCGAGAATAATAAAAAAAAAACATTTGTATTTTTTTTTTTTTTTTTTTTTTTTTTTTTGCAGTGTATTAAGCACTGTCCAGACTTTGTACTAGCCGCTTCATATTTATAGATATTTGTATTGCTGGGTACATATAACGACACGAATTCATTTAAATTTACCTAACGGTAAGAAACTAATGATTTATTTTTTACTATAATGAATGGTAACGGGAATAGAACTTTTTAATTCTAAATAAAAACCACTATATTTTACATACGATACACATGTTTTAGTGTTAATTTTGAAATTTTATCTGGTAATATCGATTTAACATTTATAAAATGAAAAAAATGTATTGCATTAATTTAAAGGTACTTTTTTTTCTTGTTTTAGAAATAAAAAAGATACAATTAAAACGTACATAAATAATCACACTTGTTTAAGTAATTATACCTAGATTAATATAAATACACAGTCTTTACACTTTAACACATCTGCATATATTATTTCCGGAATTTCTTTTTTATTCAGAAATTACAAATCCATACTGGAAACTATGTAAGAAGTATAATCGTTTAATGTAATGTCGAAATATATTGCATTAAATAAAGCAAAAATTACAAGTCAGAATTTCTGGTATGAATTCGAAGTTTCTGAAAAAACGAAATTCCTGAAATAATCGTTGATGAGTTCCAGATGGGATAATACTTTCATAATTGACATTCACAAATTATGATTTAAAAATTTATTTTTATCTCTAAATACTGCAGGTAGCAAATATTCCAGTGAAAAAAAATATCAATTTTAATTTAAAAATAAATTTTCAAGTTCGTATCCTCGCAGATGCAAATTTAATGATGATAAATGAAAATATTATAAAGCAAAATTGATTTTTTTCTCACTCACTTTATATTATTTAAGATTTTTGTTTTAATCATCAAAACTTTAAGATATAAAATATTACTGCGAAAAAATCAATATTAATTTTAAAATCAATTTTCCTACTCTCATTTTCTCATGTACAGATTTAATGATGATTAACGATTAAAAATAAATGAGTGAAGAAACAGATAACAACAACAACTCAATTTAATTAAAAGACAAATGTTTCAAAATAAATTGTTTTAAAATAGCTTTTACAACACTTGTTAAAATCTAATTTTCTATAGCAGAATGAGAAATTTATGCAATTAGATAATGATAATATATTGAGAATGATAATGATAAATTAATATTTTTTTTAAATAAGGCCATCCGCTATTTCCAGGAGAGCAATGTTAAATTTTTTGCATGAGTTCTGACGAATTTTTGACATGAGAAACTGGGAGAATTTCTTTTTTTCACAACTTAGAATTTCATGATTACTGATGCTAGCTTGGGAGAACAAAAATACACAGCACCCCCACAAAGCATCTAACGATGGCCTAAGCCTTTAGATATAATGCATATGTAAACGAAAGTTTCCATTCCAATAATATTTCAAGATATTTATAATCGTATGTGGTTTACACAACCCGTCCCAAATTTTCCAGGACTGGTTAAATTACCGGCTATGCCGTAGGTCGCAGGTAATATCGAAAGTACGACTACACTTCGTCTTGTAAAGAGGTACAATTTCACGCTTCTATCTCTTGTGTGATGATAAGTGTATCCAATTTGTTGTAACAGTGTAACGTGATAATGTCGGA
Organism: Maratus speciosus; assembly: GCA_963932465.1. Classification (NCBI taxonomy): domain Eukaryota; kingdom Metazoa; phylum Arthropoda; class Arachnida; order Araneae; family Salticidae; genus Maratus; species Maratus speciosus. Next base: position 86,096,706 of record OZ010789.1, read on the forward strand.
ACTAGTAAAGATTGAACAACGAACGAATGCGTCAAGTTTGAAAAAATAGCGAGATAAACACTGCAAATACTGCAAAAAGTTTCCGGAGATGAAGCCCTAAGTTGGTCACCTATTTGTGAATAGTACAAGAGGTTTAACAAGTTGGAAATTGCACGTCAAACGTGGAAAATGAGGTGCGTTCGTACTATAGCTAGTTTTATAAATATTTTTTGCACCGCATATTGTATTAAATGTATATTTTAGTGCACTTCAATACGTACATATCAATGTCATTCTGTACGAAAGGCTGTAACATTATTAAAATGAACTTGAAATTTTTTTCCCGATGACCGTAATGTAACGGAAAACTTTTAACTGTACCTGTAATTAAACTATACATCCGATTTTTAATAAATTTGAAATGACTTCACAAAATTTTGTAACAATTATATATTTAAAATTTCAGACCATTCGGTTGGGTAGTTTTTGCTCTGTTATATACGGACGGACGGACAGGCAGACGGACGGAACGAACGACGACTATAGGTCCTACGTATTTATATAATTACGAACGCACCTAAAAAGAAGGGATAGTCTGGAAGATGATGAACAAAGCGGTCGTCCGACAAGCTATCGCTCACCTTAACAAGTCATGAAAGTGAGTGACATCCTAAAAAGAGAGCCTTGTGTGTTCTGCCAGATTCATAGAGGACATTATAATAGGTTTCAACAAAAGGTATCAGCAAATAGGTATATGAGCAAAAGCACATTTCATTGTATCCTGACGGAAGATTTAAGGAAAAGGAATGTCTCTCACACTGTTAAAAATTTTGCAGCATTCTGGCAGGTCATTCGACCGTTTTTTGAAAAAACGGTTTCATAACCATAATTTAACTATATTCTGACCATAAAATGGCCAATAATATGGTCAGAATAGTGTTAAAATTACGGTTGTGTAACCGTTTTCGGAAAAAAATGGTCAAATGACCTGCCAGAATGCTGCAAATTTTTAACAGTGCACTCTCTGAATGAAGACCAAAAAGGGGCTAGTGTTTCTGACTTCTAAACGGGTTGTCGTGCTCAACCAACCTCCTTACTCCACAGATGTATCCCCCTGTGACTATTTCTTGTAACCCAGGTTGAAATTGCACATAAAGATGACCAACTTTAACAGGATTCCTGTCATTCAAACGACCTCGACCGGCTATTTGATGAACATTGGAAAGGCGTACTTCCAGAAGTGGTTTGTTGATTATTACATTCGTCGCAAAAAGTGCGTTTATTCCAGCGGGGATTATTTCGATAAACATTACATCAAAATTTTGTTTCAGTTCTTAATTTTTTTGTTTATCGGAACAGTCAGTGAAATTTTGGGACTCACTGTATACTTTGTCATAAGTGATATTCTATGATTAAAGCCCACGAGGAACTACTTTTCGCTAAGCTCGCAACTAGCAATAAGACTTGTTGCAAAGTTAAAAAAACGGTAAAATTTGTCTGCAAAAAATCGTATTATACAGTGTGGTTCAAAAAGTCACGTCCAAACGTCACGTGTGTGTGTGCCAGGTGATGAGGAGCAAGAATTACATTGGAACTGTGGTTCGGAAACACGATAGTGACTGTGCAATAACAAGTGTTCAAAATGGGCCCCATTAGCTGTGGTGCACGCTTCACATCTGCACCGCATTGAATTGCGATTGGTAGATTGGAATTGCGATTGGTACTATGGCCACCGCGATCCTCGGACTCCCTCGATTTCTGCCTCGGGGATATCTTAACCCTTAAATGCCTGATTTTTCAAAAATCCTTGTAATAATGTTTTTCGGCTATCATTTTTTTTATATAAATTATGGGAAAAATACTTTAAAAAATCGTATTTTGTTTTAAGTATGCTTTACGGCTAAAAAACAATTTGTTACTAATCGACAATATTGGTATTGTCGATTGTCGAATACTGGTATTTAATTGAAAAAATAATTTTCCTTGATAAAATTCTATAATAATAAACACACAAGAATTTTAGGAACTATAATAAGAAATAAATTTTACTTGCTCACTGCAGAACTAAATAGGGTATTTCGCAAGCTTCCAAACAAAACAAAACAAAACAAGTAGCAACAATTGAAAAAATAAATCTACCATTATTCTTAAAAGGCACAAGTGTTGCCATCTACAAGTTGAAAATCGATTTAAAAATATTTTCAGAATATATTTTATTGGCAACGTTAGGCATTATAGCTTCAATATCATTCTAACAGTATTTTAGAGCCTAAATTGTGTATGTTGCCGAAAAGCAACACCCGGCATTTAAGGGTTAAATCTCTGGTGTACGAGATACCCGTTCCATCGGCCATGGACCTTATGGCACGGATTGTTGAACAGGCGGCACGTGTCCGGGTCAAATTGGAACGTATTCTCGATATCATTTGGCTTCGATGTGAAGCATGCATCACGGCTAATGTGACACATTTTGTGCACTTGTTATGAGTTGTAACATTTTGCACTTATATTTTGTGATTCGATTCAGTTTTTTGTAAAATACAAGTCTTTTTACACCGTTTGTTACCTTTTTTTGCATCACGGTCACGAAGCAATTGCACCGTCACGATCGCTTTTCCGATCCCCAGTTCCTATGTAATTCTTGCTCTGTATGAGCTGGACATGACCTTTTGAACCATCTTGTATATATTTTTGTATACATTTGATTTTACACATAGGAATTTTTATTGTTAATTTTACATTATGTCAAATGTGGTGTTGCGAATTTTTCACCCGCTTTAGCCTGCGTTATGTGTTTACGCATACTTCCCATGTTAGAATTAAAAAAATGTTGGTTTTGTTCTATTTATTTTGTTAAGTTTGATAACTGATAACATAAGCATGATTAATTAGATATATACTTACTTACGTACTTAATTAATTAATTAATTAAAACTGCTACATATATTGTGGGGAAAATCAATATCCAAAATCTAGGCAACCTATAAAATATACTAAATGAAAATAAATTATTAGAATTTCGAAGTCAGAGTTCTGCACATCGGGTAGGTTAGCGGACATCTTTAACCCGGGTAGTCTAGGACGGGCTGCCTACTTTAAATAAAATAATTTCATTTAAATCAACTTAGTGAAATAACAAAAATTAAAGTTTTTTTTTCTTTTTTACGTTAGCGATCACTAAAGGGAATCTAACCTTTTTATTATACAGAAATCTGTCTCTCTTTAGTATTTAAATGCATGTGATCCACCTGATTTAAAATTAGCCCGGTTTTATCTAGTGATTTAAAGTTAGAATTTGTTAAATGAAAAAATGTATTATTGAATATTCATATTTCTTAAATTAAAATTATGAATATCTTGTTTTGGTATAAATTTTAAGGTTTCATTCTTAAACCTGTGACGATTAAGACTAAACACTGCATAAACAATCATAGTAGCTTAGGCTGTTTTAGAAAATTATATCTTCCTAAATATAAACATACCGTAAATATACATCAGAATTCATTAACATTTGAATGTGAGGAATTATTATTTCAACGTTTATTTTAAATCTTCAAATGCTGAAGATAAAAAAATCAATATTATTTTAAAACTAAAATTTCAAACTCCTTAAAACCCAAACCTAAATTTAATGATGATAAATGACAATAGAAATTGATGATGGAAATAGATTATTTTTTAAACTCAACATGTAACATTTAATATTTTTTTTTACTGTCAATGGTTTCAGGAAGAAAGCATTGCACAAAATGCAAAGATACTAATTTAAAAAAAGACTTTTATATTCTCATGCTTGCAGGTGCAGAATTAATGATGATAAATGATGATGAATAAAAAAAATAGATAAAAAACGCAATAAAGAAAATAATGTTCAAAAACTTGTTTATAGCAGCTGATTTTACAAGATTTTATAAATCAATTTTCATTATCGCAGTAATAACTTACAATTAAATAATATAATTTTTAGAGCGATAATAATAGAATAATACTAATAATATTAGCATATTTTTAGAGAAAAATATTAACCCTCCAGCCGCGGGAAATGCTCCTATCGCATTTTACATATTCTATACAATTCCGCCTGACACGCTATTTTCGCGTTCCAGTGTTGGCAATGGGTTACTTTTTTGAAACTCAAATTGCTTGATTCTCACCACTTTCTTGAACGCGTATAATTAGGCATATTCTCGTATTATTTAATCTGTAATTAAATAAAGTGACAATTTCTACTGAAAAAATGTACACTGTTAAAAATTTGCAGCATTCTGTCAGGTCATTTGACCGTTTTTTTTTTCCATAACGGTTACACAACCGTAATTTAAACTATTCTGACCATATTATTGGCCATTTTATGGTCAGAATGTAGTTAAATTATGATTATGAAACCGGTTTTTTTTTCAAAAAACGGTCGAATGACCTGCCAGAATGCTGCAAAAATTTTAACAGTGTAGTGGTATTCAGTACACTGTTAAACGTTTTGCAGCATTCTGGCAGGTCATTCGACCGTTTTTTGAAAAAACGGTTTCATAACCATAATTTAACTATATTCTGACCATAAAATGGCCAATAATATGGTCAGAATAGTGTTAAAATTACGGTTGTGTAACCGTTTTCGGAAAAAACGGTCAAATGACCTGCCAGAATGCTGCAAATTTTTAACAGTGTGGTGTTCTGAATTTTAAAAAAGTAACCCACTGGCAACACTTAAAAATATGTAGCGGTGTTATACAAGAAAATTAAAAAGTTGCCCCCGTCTGGGGGGGGGGGTAAATTAATTCCTACGTCATTTTAAAGATACTTACACTACACTGTTAAAACTTTGCAGCATTCTGGTAGATCATCTGACTGTTTTTTTCCGAAAACGGTTATACAACCGGTAATTTAACACTATTCTGAACATATTATTGGCCATTTTATGGTCAGAATACAGTTAAATTATGATTATGAAACCGTTTTTTCAAAATACTGTCAAATGACCTGTCAGAATGCTGCAAAATTTTTTACAGTGTATTAAATAATTTGCAAAAAATTGCCCAGCCCAGTCATTCGACCGTTTTTATAGAAAACGGTTACTTATCCGTAATTTCAATCGATCCTTACCATTATGCAGTCAATGTTAGGACAATAACAACTTTAAAAAAATAGCAAATAAAAATTATTAGCAAAATTATGCGACCTAAAGACTGAACAGTTTATCATTAAATACTTACGTCGCGTTATCGCAACATTATGTTTGCGATATTTTAATTTTATTGTGAAGACTTTTTTCAACAAATTTATTACCATGTATTGTATATATGACTTTTATTTTAAGAACAAAAAACTGTTAATTAATTCTAGCTGTAAAAAATTAAAAATACGAATGAAGTAGTACGGGAGGTTTAAAAATGTTTACTGCTAAATTTTGGATTATACTCACAGATGCACTATAAAGAAAGAATAAAAATTCAGCAATTCAAGATACAGATATTGAAGCAGTCAAGCTATAACTAGGTGTAGTAAATGTAATGAACCGCTAGAAAATAAAAGTTTCAAGATTTTTATATGGCAAAAAATCAGTTGATTTGTACTGCTGTTGCTATTTTGCAACACATCATATCTCGCATAATTTTGTTTTTGTAATATCGCTTTTTTTTCTCTTAATTAATTTTTTTTTTTTTTTTTTTTTTTTGTGTGAAGTATAATAAGGTGCGGTCTTGAATGGGTGACGCAGTGTTTTTTGCTGTAATTTAGAATTTTATTATTAAGGATACACAGGCTTCAGGGGAGGGAAGGATGTGCCCTTTTTTTTATTCAACGTGACAGTAGCAATTTGACAACAACAAAAGTTAAACAGTAATATGTTTTACTATATTTATCCTGAACTTCGAAATTGACTGTCATTTGTACAAGTTATCTTCTGTTTCGTTAAAAATCTCTTTACATTTGTACTAAATATTTTTTTAAACATTAAATGAAGAGAAATAGAGAAAAGAATAAAACTCTCACAAAAACAGCCCTTGATTCTGAACAAAACCATTTTAATTTTTCATTAGTAATTCGTCACTAAAAATCGTAAAAAAAATATGAGCGTTATTTGATATTTATTGTAATGAAATACAAGCGTTTGTATAATATCTAAGAAAGTGACCACTTCTGAGGTTAACCCCTTGAGGGGCGGTGGGATAAAATATACCCCACTTAATTTAAACAAGATTGTCACCAGAAAATTTTAACTAAATTTTATATTTATAACTTTGGAAGAAAATCGTTGAAAAATTGCTTTTCCTTATTTAAAAATAAAAATTTTCGATTGTTCCGGTTAGAATTCAATATTTAGAGTCATTTTTGCTTGCCCCTCAAGGGTTTAACCATGCTATTATGAGTCTCGGTCAGATTGGTGTAAATTTCCATACGGTAATGGAACCCATGGAACTGTAATGCATTTTGTTTTAAATACCACCTCGGGAAATTAATATTTTTGACTTCTTTTGTTAGTGTACACTTCTTAAAGAATGTCTCCTTTTCTTATTTCTCAAAATATTTCAAAAATTTATGCTTAATTTAATATTTTATATACAAAAATGTAATAAGCTGTGAGTTAAAGTTACTAAACTAAAGTTTATTTATAAGTAAAATTTCAGATAAAATTAAGCATATATTTAAAAAGTATTTTAACAAGTTAAAAAAAAAAAAAGATATCATTTAAGAAGCGTGCATAGAAAGAAGAAGTAAAAAATATTAATTTTCTTATGTGATATTTAAAATATCATTCGTTTTATGTAGGTTTAGTCTTAGCGAGGAGAATATGAGATGATCTGACTGACCCTTAATGCATCTTTCATCTCATGATACTCATGAAAACGCTCGCTGTTCAGATTAATTAAACTAATTATCTTATAGACGAACATGTTCATCAATCACCACAGATGGCAAGTCACTTCGTGCCATCGCATTGCACACGTTTCTTCTGCCTGCATAAAACAACTGTTTTTTTTTTTTTTTTTTTAGGTAGATTTCGTAAGAAATACTACCTATTGCAGTCGTTACCATGGTGCGATTTTTGAAAAATTCCTTCATAACTTTTCTTTATAAGACCCCAGGAACCCAAAACCACCCCCACCTAAAAAGTTTATATATATATATATATATGTATGTATGTACTAAATTTTGGCCGCACGATAAAAGTCGCAATTATGCACGGATCGTCTTCAAACTCGCCAACAACTTTGAGATGGCTAATATCTCGGCGGGGATTGAAAATGGACAAAATCGGCCCAAGGGAATGGAAATGGGAGGGTTCAAAATTTAGAATACCGTCTTAACATGATTCTGATAAAACCAGCTCTTACACAACAATGACAGAAAAAAAAAAATATATTTCGTTATAGCAGTTGCCAACAATTAAAAAAAAAAACGTAATAAAATTCTCACCAGAACAATTGCTTTTCTATTGCAAGTTCACGTGAAAAATTAAATAAAATAAATAGTTTGACGAATTGAAAACCAACTGAATATTACGTCATTAGTTTTCTAGAGCAAGATTTCCGCATGAAAAGTCAAAATGAAATAAATAGTTTGACGAATTAAAAAATATATATATTACGTCATATTGAAAATAAAATGGACCTCAGCAGGTGAATGTGTAACGCATGTGAGTTTGAAAAAACGTATTAAAACATGATAAAAACCCGACTATGGAAATATTAACTTATTTTAACACTTTGAAGTTCTCTGAATTTGCTTAGCTATTTTTTAAACCTACTCCATATACATGCGTGTGTGTATTCGTGTATATTAGAATTTTCACAAAATGTTTAGCTCCCTAGAGCTGATTCTTAGTGAAGGAACTGGGTTTATATCTAATCTTGATTTAAGTTGGTGAATTTAGTACTTAACTTCGAAATCTACCTTCGCCTGTAGGCCCGAGCAGACAGGGATTTTTTTTTTCTTTTACAGTAGTTTTCTTAAGCTTTAAGCCTTACATAATTCAAAATTTTTATACCATAAAATAATAAAAAATGTACTTTCTAAAGAAATTTGTTCATGAACTGTATCTAAAAATTTCTGATTGTTTATGGATTTGTTACTAATTTCCAATTAAGTATATTTTTTTTAATCAGTACGCCACACAAACTTCGAAAGACTAACCCGTTCGCACTTAAATCATTGTAAATGTTTTTCACAAAAAGAATTTTTTTGTTATTCAATATTTGACTGATGAAATTGAAATTTCACAAACAAATAAATATGAACTCCAACTTAACAGATATATAATCAAACTACGTGCTTAGACACTTAAACAATCAGAATCACAATCATTGCTATAAATTGAGAAATATTTCGTGACTGACTGCTGACATGCGGCTAATACAAAATACCGCCTAAGAACACCTTCAAGTACAAGAAAAGTCAAATTCACTAAACTGATCAACTAGGCTAATCTATTCATTATTCGCCAAAGAAGGCCAGTCGCTTGCAGCTTGGTAGTACTCGTTCCATCTGGCTGCATTAAAAAAAATCAAAACTTGTTTTTCATCATTTCTTCACTTATAACTGTATCATGTTATATCTTGCAGATTTTAATATGGATTTCTGTTGTCACGTATTATTTGCATTCTAAAAGTGCGTTACTGAACAAATTTACAATCGTGGTGAACTTCTATCGACATAAATATCATTAACACATGATTAGATGCATTAACGGTACACCATGCAAAGTATGCAGTTATTAAGCATTCTTTAGTCATTGGGAACGCTATGCTGCACGGCAAAATAATGCATATTTCCGGTGCAATAATTATAAACATATTTTCCGAATAACCCTTGATATTTTCTATGTGGCTAGGTTTAAAATAAAAAGTCAAATGGTAATCAACTATCATTTACGAAGTTACATTTTTATCACGGTATTTGATGCAATATAAACCATCTACATTTTTCAAAATTGCTATGTGTTATTTTGTTATATAAACTTTTAACAGAAAACTACAAAGATTATTACGGCTTCTGGAATAAAAAAAAAAAAAAAAAAAAAAAAAAAAAAAAAAAAAAAACCTTCATTTTTTTAATCTCTATGGCGGAATTTATTTGACAGCAATAAAAGTTAAGGCTTTTCCTTTATACATTTTATATTTCTCCAGGGCTTCTCATTTAACAACCACTTTGAACAAATGATTTTTTTATCTTTGTAAAAATATCTTTTTTTATGTTTCTACCAAAATGTTTTAAAATATAGAATTTCTGCTTCAAGAGAAAACTGATGAGAGTCAAAAAACTTCAAATGAGGCTAAAATGAAGCCTTTAATCACTTCAATGTTTGCCCAGAGGTAAGTCTAGGGTAAAAGCACTTTTCTTTTATACCTTCTGCCGGTGAAGTGGTCATTTTACACGGCATTCTTAAATATATACATATATCATTTTACAGCTAAATACTCACAGATAAAATAAAAAGAAAAATGCCCAGTTAAACTGATGGCATTGAGCTCATACGCTATTCACATTAATTGTATATTCTACTCTTATTTAAAAGATTAATGCTTCTCGAAAAATAAATTAAGGGGTTGGGGGATAGCCCTCCCCCCGCTTCTCCTCTGTATAATTAACCAACGAGCCTCAAAATGTCATGAGGAAAGCGCCTTATCGAAATGAACCAGTATACCAAATTTGAAGCAAGTCAGATAGAAAAATCCATTTATCTAAATTAAGGTGTGTATTAGCCCCCGTTCCCCCCCCCCCCATGATATTTAATCAATGAGCTTCCAAATCTAATAAGGGAAGCACCTTATCGAAACAAACCGGTATACGAAATTTGAAGTATATCGAATAGAAAAACGCATTTATCTAAATTAAGGTGGGGGGGGGGGGGGCTTGCCCGCCGTTCACCACTTTAGACTTAAAGAATTAACCTTCAAAACTAATTAGAATAGCGCCTTATCAGAATTAACCGGTATACCAAATTTGAAGAAAATCTGCTAATTTTGCATGAAAAACCCTTTATCTAATTAAGGGGGGAGATTAGCCCCCGTCCCCCTCTTTATACTTAACCAATGAATCCCCAAAACTAATCAGGGAAGCTATTTTTATCAAGAGTTACCGCGTTACGTACATACATACGTACATACATACAACCGGCGGGCACATTAGTTTTCAGGCTTTGATAGCCGGTGGGCTAAAAAATAGCTAAATGTGGTATTTTTTAGTTATTGATACCCTTAGAAATATTCAGCCGAAAGCATTTTTATAATATTTTTGTTTTCAGATTCAAATACTGTTCTTGAAATTTTAAAACTGATGAATAAAGACAATAAATATAAAATTAAATGAAGACTAATAATATCAGAAGACGAAACGCGGTATTTCACCTGATTCAAATATAAAATATGTTATATGAACGTTAAAAGATTCACTGCTTTACTTTTCTTTCTAACCGATGACCAGGGCCCTACCTGCCGGGTTGCCCAGCTTAACGGGTTTAGTACCTGGCATCGGGGCGAAAGACCGCCTAATCGCCGCGAAGCGGCAATAAACATGACATAATTGCCTCGATCGTCTTCCTATCTGCAGTGCCTACCGTTCGTTTGTGTATACCTTGTTTTGCCTGTTACTTAACGTTATAAACTGTTGTTTGGCACCTGCACATTGCTACTCAAGTTGGTCTCGTAATTTAGAATCTTGATCAGATGACGAGACCTTCACCTGGAAAGGCACCTCCAGAGGTATAATTCACAGGTAACTTGGAGGACTTTGCACCCACGACGGATTTTACATGCACCGGGCGCCATTAGCGTACATAGCGGATTATAGCCAGCAGTAGTCCTCGATTCCGCGGCCTTGGCTGCGGATTCGATGCTCTGCCAACTGGTCCACCGCTGCCCGAACTAATTCTGATTGACCTGTGGTTTAGAAGCCGAATTGTTGGTGCAGACTTGTCGTAAGAAATTGGATTTTGGAGGGGGGAGGGGGGGGGAGCAAAAAAGAAAAAAAAAGAAGCGCCGTAAATAGACAAGTTGCACCGAAAGTTAATTTTGGGCCGAAATGCTAGGCAAACATAACGATGCAGGGGGATGAGACTCCGCCTATCTACCGTACCCCACCGCGTAGAAACTGACTCCGTAGACTTCCCACTAGAGAGGGTCCGGTAGCTGCTTGTGCAGGCTATAGCCTGTGTGCAACTACGAATAATAAAGAGGCGTCAGTCAAAAAAAAAAAAAAAACTGAAAGGTAAAGTGGTTAGCTTGTACATGCTATTACACTTAAAACTTACTTATAGCTATTTACTTAACTATCATTTATTATATATATTGTTTTACTATTATCCTATAGCACTAGGTCACATTAAACTAACTTGAGTAATTTACTTTAGATTACTTAAATATTGCCTGGCTATTTAAAATGAATTTATATTTTTAACCATTTCTAATATCAGAATCAGGATTTTATTTATTTATTATTATTATTATATTATTTTATGGCAAGTTAACTATGAATTGGCATACTATTACTTCGTTAAGAGGGAATTGATAGGAGATTAACGAGCTGACCTAGTGAAATTAATATACTAATTTTTAATTGAGCTAGCTGCTTGAAGTTATAACTTAGATATAAGCTACGGGGGGTTGGGTTTGACCTAAATTAACATTTAATTTTATAATTCATTATATTTGTCTAGTATAATATGCTTATCTCACACAGTGGACTTGTTCTTCTGAGGAGGTTTCCTTGTCTTGGAATTTAGTCACTGTCATGGTGGTTGTCTTTTTAATATTTTGACATATTCTTGCGGGTCTTTTCTTTTTTATTAATTAGATATATGCTTCTCACATACCGCGAGATGCTTGTCTCTATCGTAGGTTGTTTTTCTTTATGACTCTATTAGTGGAGGATGTCTAAATTTGAGGTTTTGTCACTTTGCGAACTTGCCGCTGATGGGTTGACTTGTTGTGGTCTTCAATTTGTGACCCTTTGAATTGGCTTTGATCACTTAACAGGTTCATTTTCCTTTGTTTGTATGTTACCTTGATACGTGAATGCGCACATGGCGATCAGTCCATTGGAACCTAATGGCTGTTATCACGATTTATGCAACATTGTTGCGAGCTATTTGAAAAGGCTTGTGCACTACTGGAGTGGGGCTTGTTCCATAGCCGTTAGTCCGTCATTTTTTTTAAGATGACTGTTTTCACAAGATGTATCGTTATAATTTCTCCTTTGCTGTAGTTGGCTTACTTTAGTATGTAGTTGGTTAATTTAAAACACATCTTTTCCCTATCTCCACTGTTTTACTTAAAAGGTGATCAAAAATAATAGAAGATATGTTACAAGTTTAAAGTATAAATTTTATTTAAAACTTCTGTTTTTCTTTTCCACACTCTTCTTATGAGAATATTGACTATAAATAACAGAAGCTATGTTACAAGTTAAACTTATGCATTTTATTTAAAACTTTTTAGTAATTTTAATCTTTTCCATGTTCTTCATCAGATAATATTTTATTTAAAACTTCTTAGTACTTTCAAGATTTTCCATGCTCTTCATCAGAGAATATCATTATTAATTACATATTCTCAGACGAAATTTTGAATTCCAGTTTTGGCACTGGCGTTCTATCAATGCATCTTCTCCATACTCATCGAATATATATTTTTTCTTATTTGAACAGCAATTCTACCTTATCGATAGTTAAAAAGTAAAATATGTCGGAAATGCTGCTTTTGACTTACAATAATTTATAGGGTACCATACGAAAACCATTGCGATGAATGAAACAACCTTTTTCACTAACATGCCTTCCTATATCAGCTGTCAAAATATATAATGACAATTAAGTGAGAAATTCTCTGCGAAAAAATATAATTAAATGCTCTGTTGGGAAAAAACGAAATTTCTTTCGGAAAAACCGAATATTTTCTTCGGTAAACAGCAAACTATTATACAATTTATCGTTTAATTGCTCGGATCCCCGTAAGATTCTTACTACTTATAAAATAATATGTGGGGATTTATATGTCCAACTTTCGATCATAAATCTATGTATCGTTATTTGACGATTGAAATTCCATGAATTATTTGACTTCTATAAATATTCTATATCAGTATATTAGACAAGAAGCCGGCAGCACAGACAATCACCTCATCAAGTTTACGGGTGAAATTCTAGGATTAGTTAAAACTTGATTCGCATATTAAAACGCAATCGGTCCACCAAGCCATATCTTGGTGGAAAACACTGGAAGACTCGATTCTAGCGGCTGACTCGTAGATTTACCATTGTGTTTTTCTTCACCAAAATGTATGAAAACATGGAGGACGGGGAGGTGAAAAACACAATGGTAAATGTACAAGTCAGTCACTAAAATCGGGTTTTCAGGTGTTTTCCACCAAGATATGACTTGGCAGACCGATTGCGTTTTAATATGCGAATCAAGATTTAACTAATCCTAGAATTCCATCCATGAACTCGATGGAATTCATGACTTATCTGTGCTGCCGGCTCCGGTTTATATGTGATATAATTTCGAAAACTTTACATTTCCGACAAAATAAAACGACCTTCATTGAAAATTTTGTATATTTATTTAAATGAAATGATTTTATATCTGAATAAATTTTACTAATTTCTACAAATGTTTTTTGTCTTTAAAGTTTACAAAAAGTGCTATTTAGATTTTACATAAAAAAGGTAAAGTGTAAGTAAATTGATTTCATGGTCGATTTATTTTATGTGATAGAATAGACAAAACCCATTAGCAATATTTACTTTTATTTTAGATATATATTTCTATCTATAAATTGTAAAAATTAAATGATTTTACATCTGACTACATTATTTGACTGTCTGACTAATTCTAATATTTGTTATAAAATTGTTTAAAAGCTTTGATGGTAGATTTATTTTTACTTTCTTCTATCTTTACAAGAAGAAAGTATTGGATTCATGAAAATTTTCGAATTCCGGTTTTCGACGGATTTACACGTTTTAGGGGTCAGAGATTCCAAAAACATGTTTTTACAAAATGTCTGTCTGTGACTCTCTGTGAGTCTGTCTGTCTGTCTGTCTGTCTGTGTGTATGTGACACAAATTTTGTGGGCGCTGTATCTCAAGAACTAATGCACGGAATTTAATAAAAATTCATATTCAGTGAGTCCCTAATACAAATTGATGCTGATTAGTTTTGGTGTAAATCGCTCAACAGGTGGCGCTGCTATGCTGCATTTTTCACGATTTTCGCAATACCTCTATCTCAAGAACTAATGCACGGATTTTGATCAAACTTCAGATTTAGTTAGTCCTTGATATGAATTGATGCTGATTACGTTTTGGTGTAAATCGCCCAACAGGTGGCGCTGTTATGATGAATTTTGTAGGATTTACACGATTTCCCCAATAGCTCTATCTTAAGAACTAACGCACAGATTTTCATCAAACTTCCGATTCAGTTAGTCCTTGATATGACTTGCTACTGATTATGTGTTGGTGTAAATCGCCCTGCAGGTGGCGCTTCTGTGCTGCCTTTTTCACGATTGCCTCAATAGCTCTATCTATAGAACTAATGGACGAATTTTCATCTAACTTCAGATTTAGTTGTATGTTGACACAAGTAATTGTTAATTAGGTTTTGGTGTTAATCACCCAATAGGTGGCGCTGCTATGCAGGAATTTTCACGATTTTCGCTATAGCTCTATCTCAAAAACTAATGCACGGATTTTCTCCAAACTTCAGATTCAGTCAGACGCTGACATAAATTGCTGC